>JAJHZJ010000249.1:1770358-3130358 GCA_023548195.1 Bettongia penicillata ogilbyi
GGAATATCCTATTCCATGCCCTTTGATCCCTTAATGTAAAAGCTGCTAGATCTTGTGTTATCCTGATTGTATTTCCACAATACTGGAATTGTTTCTTTCTAGCTGCTTGCAATATTTTCTCCTTGACCTGGGAATTCTGGAATTTGGCCACAATGTTCCTAGGAGTTTCTCTTTTTGGATCTCTTTCAGGCGGTGATCGATGGATTCCTTCAATACTTATTTTGCCCTCTGGTTCTAGAATCTCAGGGCAGTTTTCCTTGATAGTTTCATGGAAGATGATGTCTAGGCTCTTTTTTTGATCATGGCTTTCAGGTAGTCCCACAATTTTTAAATTGTCTCTCCTGGATCTATTTTCCAGGTCTTTTTTCCATGTTTTTCCAAAGAGATATTTCACATTCTCTTCCATTTTTTCATTCTTTTGGTTTTGTTTTATGATTTCTTGGTTTCTCAGAAAGTCATTAGAGTCCATATGTTACATTCTAATTTTGAGAGAACTATTTTCTTCAGTGAGCTTTTGAACCTCATTTTCCACTTGGCTAATTCTGGTTTTGAAAGCATTCTTCTCCTCATTGGCTTTTTGAACCTCTTGCCAATTGAGTGAGCCTATTTTTCAAGGTGTTATTTTCTTCAGCATTTTTTTGGGTCTCCTTTAGCAAGGTATTGACCTGTTTTTCATGCTTTTCTTGCATCTCTCTCATTTCTCTTCCCAGTTTTTCCTCCACCTGTCTAACTTGATTTTCAAAATCCTTTTTGAGCTCTTCCATGGCCTGAGCCCACAGGACATCCACTTCGGATGTCTGGGATAGAGAGTCCCCAACCTCCACGTCTTTCCCTGATGGCAAGCATTGTACTTCCTCATCAGAAATGAAGGGAGGACGGAACATCTCTTCCCCAAGAAAGTAGCTCTCTATGGTCTTATTTTGCTTCCTTTTTCTGGGCATTTTCCCAGCCAGTTACTTGACTTCTGAGATTCCTCTGCACCCCGCCTAGATCTGCCCAGCTAGTGCTTGGGGTCTGAGATTCAAATGCTGCTTCCCAGCCTCAGGGGTTTGCGTGGCAGGAGCAGCTGCTATTCAATGTGAGCTTAAGTTCTGGTGCTTGGGTGGGGGCAGGGCCGCCTCCCAGGCTCAGTTCCCTCAGGGGCTTTATGCAGAGACCTTCAACAATGGAGCTCCTGCCTGCTTGGGGAGTCCCAGGCCGCTGCTGCCTCTGCCGCTGCCTCTGCTGCTGCCTCCCGAGGGGGCCCGAGCCACGGAGACACCCTGCTTCCCTCTCAGCCAGCCCAGAAGTCTCTCTCACTGACCTGTAGCACGTGTGGGTGGAGGGACCTTCGCAGCCCCCGGAGGTTCCATCCCTGAAGACTACTCAGATCTTTTCCTCTGCGGCTGCACGGCTGGGGCAGCTCAGGGGTGGGCTCTGCATCCGGAGAGCGATGGACCCCTGGGGACAGCTTTCCAGGGCTCTCTGGAACAGAAATCTCTTCCACTGTGTTTCTGCGCAGCTTGCAGTGCTCCAGAATTTGTGGGGAGTTCTTTTTACAGGAAATTTCTGGGCTGTGGATTCAGAGGTAGCATATGTGAGTCTTTCTACTCCGCCATCTTGGCTCCTCCCCTCAGCACCCAAATTGTTAAAGGAGAGAAGTTAAATGTGTTATAGGAGGAAGTAGATGGTAAAACTATACCCCTCTCAAAACTAGATAAATCTAATCACAAAATAAACAAGAAAGAAGTTAAGCAATGCAAGGACCTAAACAATTCTAAATGACTCATGATGGAAAATGCCACCCACATCCAAAGAAAGAACTATGGAATATGAATACAGAGAGAAGACTATTTTCTTTTTTTATTGTTTTGTTTTGTTTTCTCATGGTTCCTCTCATTCATTGCAATTCTTCTATACAACATGACTAATGGGAAAATATGTTTAATAGGAATGTATATGTAGATCCTATATCAAGCTGCATGCTGTCTTGGGGAGGGGGAGGGAAGGGAGGAGGAGAAAATTGAAAACCTATGGAAGTGAATGTTGAAAACTAAAAATAAATCAATTAACTTAAAAAGAAGATGTTAAGGAGGCAAATAGAATTTTAGAAAAGCTAGATATGATAGATCTCTAGAGAAAACTGAATGAGCAGAGAAAGAAATATGCTTTTTTCTCAGTGGTATATGGCACCTACACAAAAATTGACCATATATTAGGGCAAATCCTTTCACATCTCCCACGACCTATTGAAAATCTCAAACTGGATGTCTTGTAGACATCTTTTATTCAACATGTATAAAACTTAACAGCTTCCCTGAATCCCCATTTGCCAATCAGGAATGTGGGTCAACTGTGAGGAATCCTAGACTCCTTGTGGGCTGTGTTTTGTACATAAGTAAGTAGGAAACTGTTCAAGTCTTCATGTTCTGGATTAAGTCAGATGTTGGTTCTATTACTTTTTAAGGAAAAACTCCCCCAACTTTCATGGGCTAGATGTTTGTCAGGTGGCAGGCAGGGTAGGACCAGGTTATATAAAATGACCTGGGAACCAAGACACCTGAGTTTTAAGTCTCTATCACTGAGTGGTGTGTTACTTTCAGCAAGGGCCCTTTTTAGACCTCAGTTTCCTTGTCTGGAAAGCAAGGAAGTTAGACTAGATAATCTTTCAGTTTTAACAATAGATTGTTGACAATCCTTTCCAGCTCCAACATTCTATGGTCTGTATTCTAATGGCCTTTCTTCTTAGCTCGCTTTCTTCTATGGCATTCTATGAATGTCACACAGATGGCAGAGAGAGACCACGAATAGGAAAGGGGGTGGGGTGCATGCTGAGAGAAGAAATGAGGCTTAGAAATAACATCCTGAAGTTAGAAAACCACAAGCAGCTTTAGTTCTTGATGGATCTGGAAATCACCAGTCCTCTAGGAGAGGGCAATTACTAATGAAACCACAGGACAGACAATATGTCCCAGCACTGAAAGCAAAATGCAAAACTGTTTTTCATCAAAGAGAAAAAAAAGATTATGACTGTAAAGTTGCCAAGCATGACAGACTACACTTGTTAGCTTCACCTTTTCTGAGAAGGTCAGTTTTCAGATGGTCTGGATCAGCCCTTGTGGAGAAGAAGAATTAAGAGGGGTAGGAAAGGGAGGGTAGAATCAGAAAACTGAGGTGCAGTATTAGATGTGAGAAAATCGCAAGCGTAGAATCTGACATCATTCTGTTTCTTACCAAAATGAAATATAGGAACGTAGTGGAAGGGCCATCAGTTTGGGAGATGGGACAGTCTATTTCCAGTTCTATTTCCAGTGACTGGTGGTGATTGGTTGAATCATGCCTCTTTTGTGGATCTCAGTTTCTTTATTTGTCAAAAAGGACTAGTGAACACTACTCTGCTGGCCTTTGCAGGGCTGTCATAAGCATTAAATTAGGTAAAGGATACAAAAGCGAGGAGGTATTTATTTGCCTATTTCATGTAGCCTTGGACCCTGTATGTTGAAAATCACTTTTTCTAGCACATGTGTAACCTTTTCCTCAGAGTAGGAAATAATGACCCTGGTATACACACACACACACACACACACACACACACACACACACACAGAGAGAGAGAGAGAGAGAGAGAGAGAGAGAGAGAGAGAGAGAGAGAGAGAGAGAGAGAGAAACATAGATTTAGGACCAGAAGGAATCTTTGAGATCATCTAGTCCAATTCTTCCATTTCCCAGATTGTTCCAAAAGACTGAGGATTCTGGAGGTCAAATCTTTGTAACTGTTCAGTTGTTTCTGACTCTTTGGGTTTTCTTGGCAACGATACTGGAGTGGGTTGCCATTTCCTTCTCCAGCTCATTTTACAAATGCAGAAACAGTGGCAAGTGGGGTTAAGTGCCTTGCCCAGGTAAGTGTCAGAGGCTGGATTTGAACTCAGAAAGATGAGTCTTCCTGACTCCAGGCCCCACAGATACTATGCAGACCATAAGAGAGTTTAATTGAATTATTCTTGTTTTAGATAAAAAAATTTTCTGTTCACAATATGATCCACCTTCAATTCATAGTAAGAAAGTTATCAGTTCCTTGTTAAAAGTGGGAGGGGGATTTGATGGGGTGTCCCTAACTCTGTCAATTATCAGTAGCTCCTTCTTTCCCCCATCCTGGATTAGGGAATAGGTAGCTCTGTGTATGATGTGACCCTTCCTTTCAGCTAACCTGTAGACCTTGAAGATGTGATCACAGCAGAGCCTTAGAAAAAAAATGTGAAATTCCATTTTCAGCATTTTTCACTATTAGAAGTTTCAAAATAGAGTGTTAAAACCTGAATCACAGAATGTTAGAACCGGCAGGCACCTTAGAACAAATAATGTTAGGAGGTATGAACAATTAGATACCAAAGTGGATGGAGGAAGGAATTTAGAGGCAGAAAGACTGGAATTCAAATTCTGCCTTAGATCCTTAATTAGCTCCTACGACTTCTCTTGGCCTGAGTTCCTTCATCTGTAAAATAGGGATAATAACAGCACCCACCTTCTAGGGTCCTTGCAAGGATAAAATGAGATAGCACTTGTAAAGCATTGCATAAATGCTAGCTATTATTAGCTGAAAGGAAGAATGTTCGAACAGAGAGCAGAGGAACTGGAAAGAACCTTAGAAAATAGAATTCTCCAACATAAAAACATACAATTGCAGAATTGGAAGGAATCTTGGGGATGAGAGAAATCAATCCCCTCATTGTACAGATAAAGAAAGTGAGTCCCAGAAAAAAAGGAAGTGAATTGTTTAAAGTGGCTGATCTAGTTTAATGCTAGGACTAGAATCCAAGTCTCAGTCCTCAGGTCAGGGCTGCTTCCTGTGTCCTAAGGATCCCAGCCTCTTTCCCTTCTCCAAATCTGTAGCCGCCTAGTGTCTTGATGTTAACTCCTTTCTGTCCCCATGATACCACTCAATGTAGGCCTGTGTTCTATGTCTCCCTTCTGTACTTGGAACTGCTCCCGTTCAAAAACCTTGCCTCTCCTGAACCTCACTGGCATTACTGAACTCATCAATACTGACAATTAATCTTTGTGGGAACAGTCTAAACCATTCCAATTCATTTGGCAGGGTGAACTTCAGAAACTGGCAAAAATTCAGGCCATTTGAATTATGCAATAGGAGGCCTATGAAATATTATGTACAAAATGATTTGAAAAACTTAAAATGCTATATAAATGTCAGCTGTTGTTATTATTAGCATTATTCTTCATGCCTTAAAAGCAGTGACAAAAAGGATTATTCGGAGAGGTATAGCCTATAGAAACCGTGAACTTAAAGAGGGACGTCAGTGTTCATGAGGCTCTATCCTCCAAAATTTTAAGGAAGTTCAGAGAATTGAAAAATGTGTTATATTAACTCCCAACATCGGAGTCTCTTCCAAGGAGTCCAAAGAGAGAGGCTCAAAAATTCTATATCACAAGGTCTCTTCTATCCCTATCATTTTATGTTTTCAGACCTGGGCTTTAGTTGCAATCATGCCACTAGATCAGCTGAGGGACCACAGGCATGCCACAGTACCTTTTGGACCTCAGTTTCTGACTCCATGGGCTCTTCCAACTTTAATAGTTTATCATTCTTCTCCTGCATATGAATCTTGTATGTAACTCTTCATTTACATGTTGTCTCCCTTTTTAGTCTGTAAGGTGCCTGAAGGTAGGAATTGTCTTTTTGCCTTTCTCTATATCCCCAGCACGACACAGTACCTAGCACATAGTAAGGATTTACGAAATTCTGGTTGACTGACTGTCCAAGTCTACATCCCATTGGGGAAGATTGGTCCTTTTACACCACAAATAATACGCAGTCCTCTTTCTAGGTTAACGGATTATCGTAATGAAACCATAATTGTAATAGTACCAATAATTTCCTATGAAAAGTTACTGTGGAAAAGAGATAGCTTCTCTGGCGACAACACAGAAGAGTAACAGAGAGGAGGCCTTATGGTAAAATTTCCAGAGGTGGTTTCTAAATGAGGGAATTGGTTTCCCAGAGAAGTTGTCAAATCTCTCTCAAAAGTGATGAAAGTCCTAATTGATTTGTGTTCTGGTTCCTTTTGAATGAGAGTTGCAATTTTTGCCAAAACATTTTCTATTCCAAAAGCTGCTGGGAAACAAAGCTTTATATCTTCCTAAGTGTGTCCAAAGAATGTACAGGCTGGCCTCTCTCTATGTAACAGACATTTTCCTGGAAAGGTTGCTTGTGTCTTCTGAGGGAGATCAGTCTGGAAACGGGGCCCTTGAATAAAAGCAAAAACAAATTCAAAAGTAGGAGATTGGGAGTCAGGATACCTGGAATCTCATCCTAACTTGGCTAATAATTTATGGTGTGACCCAAGGCAGGTCATTTACCTTTTCTAAGGCTCAATTTTCTCCTCTGTAAAAGTTTAGGTGATATTCTCTTAAGAATTTCTTTTCTTTCAGTTAATAAGCATCTATCCTCTCTCTCTATCACAACTTTCTTTTATTGGAAAAGGAAAAAATGTGCATAAGCCACAAATTCCCACATTAGCTCTTCCCTCAAACGAGTCTGAGTTTGCCTATCTAGTCCATCACCTTTCTGTCAGGAGGTAGCAGCATTCCAAATCATTGACCCTTTGTAGTTATGGTTGATCATCGCTCAACCTGAGTACTTAAGTCTTTCAAAAATGCGTGTTTTGTTGTCATAGTATAAATTGCACTCCTTGTACTGATGCTCACTTTAGCCTTTATCAGTTTTAAGTGAGGTTTCAGTGATGCCAATTCTCCCCATCCCTTTGTTTTTTGTTTACACCCTATGTGAGATATGTTCCCCCTTCCTCCCCTTACCTAGTGTATCCTTTAAAGGTTCCCCCTTCTTCCCTTTCTTCTTTTAAGACCATCATAACACAACAAAAAACCATGCCAAAGTCCTCCATCTCCCTTTCCCTACTGACATTATGGTTCTCTGTAACTGCCCTCCCTTCACCATTAGAATTCAAATCCTTTATTGCTTTTTAATTGTTCACTTGTGTTTACATTTTTATGCTTCTCTTTACTCCCATGTTTGTATTTCAAAATTTCTATTCAGTCTTTTCATCAGAAATGCTTGGAAATCCTTTCATTAAAGATCCATTTATTACTCCCAATTCCAATCCCCCCATTTGATTATTTCCAGGTTTTCTGGGTAAGTTATATTTGGTTGTAAGCCTATAACTTTGGCCTTTTGGAATATTATATTCCATATTTTCCATTCTTCTATGTTGTAACTCCTAAATCTTGTGTGATACTGATGATGATTTTCCAGTATTTGACGTCTTGTTTTCAGTTGTTTACAATACTTTTTCTTTGTCCTAAAAATTTTGAATGTTGACTTTGAAGTTCCTAGGAGTTTTCATTTGGGAGTTTCTTTCAGGAGATAACTAATGAATTCTTTCTATTTATACTTTACCCTATAGTTCTAAAGAATCTGAGCAAGTTTTTAGGTTTTTTTCCCTATAATTTCTTGAAATATGATGTCTAGGCTCTTTTTTTTTTTTTTTTTTTTTTTTTGGTCATGACTTTAAGGAAGTCCAATGATTCTTAAATTATTTCTCCTTGGTCTGTTTTTTAAAAATTATTTATTTTCAGTTTTCAACATTCACTTCCACAAAATTTTGAATTTCAACTTTTCTCCCCATCTCCCCCAACCCTCACCCCAGAACAGCATGTATTTTGATTACCCTTTCCTCCAATCTTCCCTCCCTTTTATCACTTCCCCCATCCCCTTCCTTTCTATTTTCCTATAGGGCAATATAGATTTCTATACCCCGTTGCCTATATATCTTATTTCCTAGTTGTATGTGAAACCAATTTTTAACATTCATTTTTAAAGCTTTGAATTCCACATTCTCTCTCTTCCCATCTCCCCATCCACCCTCATTGAGAAGGCAAGCCATTTGATATAGGTTATACATGTGTAGTTAGGCAAAACATTTCCATAACAGTCATGTTATGAAAGACTAACTATATTTCCCTTTATACTATGCCACCCTCCATTTATTCCATTCCCCGCTTTGACCTTTCCCTCTACAAAAGTGTTTGCTTCTGATTACACCTTCTCCCAATCTGCCATCCCTTCTATTATCCCCCTCTCTTAAACCTTCCCCCTGCTTTCCTATAGGGTAAGATAAAATTCCATACTCAACTGAGTGTGTATGTGATTCCCTCCTGAAGCCAAATCTGATGAAAGGAAAGCTCACTTATTCCGTTTCATCTTCCCTTTCTTCCCCTCCACTATAAAAGCTCTCTCTTGCCTCTTTTATTTACTACATTCTTCCTCACCCTTTCTCTTTCTTTCTCCTAGTACATTCCTCTCAACACTTAATTTTCTTTTTTAGATATCATCCCTTCATATTCATTTCACCCTGTGCTCCCCACCCCAATGCATTTACATACACATATACAAACACACATAGGTTTTAACACTCATTTAAAAAACTTTTTGGAGTTTCAAATTTTTCTCTCCTCTCCTTTCCTTCTACTTCCCTAATAGGGTAAGCAATTTGATATATGTTATCTATGTGCAATCATGTAAAACATATTTCCATCTTAGTCATGTTTTGAGAGAACAAACAGACCAAAAGGGAAAAAATGGAAAAAAGTGATAATAGTATGCTTTGATCTGCATTTTAGACTACCTCAGTTCCTTCTCTGAATGTGGACAGCATTTTCCATCATGAGGTTTTTGGAATTGTCTTGGATTGTATCGCTGAGAAGAGCTAAGTTATTCATTGCTGATCATTACACAATGTGGTATGCACAGTTTTATAATCCTTTTGGGCATAGTTTCAAATTGTTCTCCAGAGTGGTTGGAAGAGTTCTCAACTTTACCAATAGTGCTTTAGTGTTTCATTTTTTCTACATCCTCTTCAGAATTTGTCATTTTCCTTTTCTGTCATGTTAGCCAATCTTGATGGTTATGAGGCAGTAACTCAGAGTTGTTTTAATTTTCATTTCTCTAATTATTAGTGGTTTCAAGCATTCTTTCATGTGATTATTGATAGCTTTGATTTCTCCCTCTGAAAACTTAGTGTTTATATCCTTTGTCCATTTATTAATTAGGGAATGGTGCTTGTTTTTATTTTTAAAAAATTTGGCTCAGTTCCCTATATATTCAGTAAATGAGACTTCTATCTTAGAAGTTTGCTGAAAAAAGTGTTTTAACAGTTTCCTGTTTTTCTTCTAACTTTGTCTTCATTGGATTTTTTTATACAAAAATGTTTCAGTTTTATTTAATCAAAATTATCCATTTTATGTCCTATGAACTTTTCTTTTGGTCACAAACTCTTTGCTTATGTCATAAACTCTTCTACTACTCATAGACATAACAGGCAATTTTCCTCATGCTTTACTAATTTGCTTATATCACCCTTTATGTCTGAATCCTGTACCCATTTTGAGCTTATCTTGTTATTTGGTGTGAAATATTGGTCTATGCCTAGTTTCTGCCAGACTGCTTTTCAGTTTTCCCAGTAGTTTTTGTCAGATAGTGAGTTCTTACCCCAGTAGCTGGGAATCTTTGGGTTTATTAGATTCTAAGCTACTGTGTTCATTTGCTTCTTTGTATTTCAGAATTGCTTCTAAAGCCCAACTCTACTATGACCTTTCAGAATAATTTGGACCTTAGGTAGCATTTGACTTTGGACCCCCACTACTTCCATCCCACATTCAGGGTCCTTGCTGCAGGATATATTGGTAAAGTTTCATAAGAGGCAGCATGGTACACTATAAAGTATTGGAATCAAGAGATCTGGGTTCTAGTCTCAGTTCCACCATTCATTTATTAGCCATGTGACTAAAAGCAAGTGGTTTTACCTTTTATGAGTCTTACTTTCCTCAAATGGGGGTACTTGCACTACATGGAGTCATTCTTGGGAAAACACTTAAAAAGAAAGAAACCAATCCAGGTGCTGTAATTAGTTGTCTTTTCTAGTAAAATGAGTATTGTATTTGGAGTCAGAGGAATTAGGCTCAAACTCTGCCTCTGTCATTGGGTGACCTTGGTCAAATCTCTTTTGACTTTAGTCTACTGATATGAAAATGGAGTTGAACTAGTGGGTCCCCCAGGTCTCTTCTAGCTCCTAAATAATGGAAGTCATGAGATGGCTTGAATATGGGGATTATAGTCCTGGAGCTATAGCTGAATTTAGAAGCAGATGGCCACAAAGTATATGATAATTTTTTTTTAAATGAGGCTTTCTACATGGCTGATCCATCTGCATTCGCACTGAGACTACTCCCACAGAAATGAATTTTAAAGATTGGATGAGGCGACCTATAACAGCCCCTCCAGTTCTGACATTCTAGGCTCTTTGATAGCTCGTGTTCCCAGGGAAGCCTGATCAATGAATCGATCGACAAGCATCTATTAAGCCTCTAAGCCAGGTATTGTAGTAGGCAGTGGGGATACAAAATAGAAATGAAGTAGCACACAAATGACCTTTGGACTGGGTTCTGCCTCTATTGTATCTGTTATCTCCCTTTCCCAAAAGAAGGGGGATAAGGGGGAATGGAGGAAACACAAGAACCCCACAACCTTAACTTTCAAATAAAAAGAGAGGAAATGAGGGTAGGCCATCACAGAATGGGAGGTTGCCCAGTGTTTTTCTTTCTCTGTTAAAGCAAACACCATAAGGCTCCTTTTCTCCCGTGGAAAATGTTTTGATTAATATGTCAGGAAACATGACTCAGTCGATGCTTTTGTCAGGGCCCATACAGGAAATTTGGGTGCCAGCGATTCCAGCTGTTACTGTTTGTTCCCTCACTCCCCCTTTGATATTCACAGCCTGGCAGGGATGTCTCCCCTCCCCTCCTAACTTTCTTCCCTTCACTCCTCCAACCCCCAGTCTTCCTTTCTTACAGGACTTAAGGCTTAGTCCATAGCCACAGAACTGCGATCTCCCCTCCACCCAGATGGCCCTGAGGGTCCAGTTGTCTAATATCAAGTCTCGAGGGCTCTTACAAGAGTAAGGACCAGCATATTCAGGCACGGTGACCCTGGGCCCAAGCTTTGAGAAAGCCAGGGGGAGATAGTTGAGAGGTGAGAAGGCAGTCCTGAGGCTCATCTGCTGTCCTCTCACAGAAAAGTAAATGGGATTATCTGCCTTTTCCATCCATCCCTTTTAGCCTCTGTGCATGGCCTTGGTGAACTTTCTGCCTCTTCTACAATCAAAGGAACAATAGATTTGGAATCTGAATGAATGAAAAAAGCATTTATTAAGCACTTCCATTGTTCTAAGAGCTAAAAATACAAATAGAAAAGCAAAAAACAGCCTTTTTTCTCAAGTAAGCTCACGTTCTAATTGGGAGAGATATAGGAGGCATCAACTACAAGTCAAAAGGAAAGGGCCTCTGGTCCTTAGGGTTCAATAGGAAAGCAGATGGTAGTGAATCTTCCTCATGTCGTTTCCAAGAATAAAATGATGGTAGTTTCTCATATTGAATCACTTGATAAGTTGGGGGTTCCCAGGACTCTCAGGTTTTTCTACTCATAGGTGGCAATGGGTTGGTAGTTGGTGTTGGTAGTAGTGTGGATGGGGGGAGGCCCTTCTCTACAAAGATTGCTCTCTTCAACCATGACTTAAAAAGGCTCAAGCTGAAAGCAGGGTCAATGGTTTGGGAACACCACTGTTTCCAAGGTTCTGCCACTCAGTCTTGGGCTATTTCTACCATGATGTGAAAGGAGATGGTAGATGAAATGGTTTGACCTGGCTTGTACTTTCTGCCTCCTGTCTCTCCCTCTTACTACGGATAGGTTGGTTTACTCCTCTGACAGTGGCAGTTAATGTTAGTGGTGGTAGAAATGGCAGGACTCTTTTCTGCAAGGAGAATCAGAAGACCTAGGTTAGAGTCCTGGAACTTTCAAGTACTAGATTGTGGCTAGAAGTAGTCTTTTTATTTCTCTGGACCTCAGTTTCCTTATTTAGAAAATGGGGGATAATAATGCCTTGCTTTCTAAAGGCAGGGCGCTTAGACCAGATGACTTCTTGAAGTCTCCTTCTTGGATCCCATGCTTACTACTGACCTAGAACAAATCATTCAACCTTGGAGTCTCAGCTTACGCATCTATAAATTGGGGAATAATACTTTTTATATAAATAAAAACACATATTATGTAATAGCCTTTGTAGTGCTATTGTAAAAATGAATATTATAAACTTTAAAGTACTATGTAAATGTGAATTATTTTTATTTTAAGATCTAAAGATCTATTTAAAGATTTATCATTAATAGCTTTATTTTAAGATTGTTCTTATTACTGAGAAGAGGAGTGCTGGATTGTATCTATCATTGTTACTACCATCACAAGTAGTTTCTGTTCCACCAGCTCGACCACCTGCATCCCCCACCCAAGTCTTCTATGGTTGCACTATATGCAGCACTATCCTTCTTAAAACAGTTTTCTTAAACTCTTTTAAAATTAAAAAATACATTTTTATTAATATCTTCTGTTTCTGATATCATCATAGTTATTCCTAATAACCTTCCCCCACCCTATTGCAGAGAGCCATCCCAACACAACAAATAGTATTGTTTTAAAGTGGGGGGAAAATGAGCACAGCTAATTGATATATCAAAAAAGTCCAAAAACATGTGAAGTGTTTTCGTATTTCTCTTATTAGCAATTTAGAGCATTTTTTCAATACACTTCAATTCTTTTGCATATCCTTTGGCAACTTATCCACTCCTCTAGTGGGGAATAGTTATTAGTAATCTGTGTATTACTATATATAACATGTATACAATATAATGTAATTATTACCAATGTAATGCTATATTGCACATACACATGTGTATGTGAGTGTATACACACACATATCTTGGATACTAAACCGTTACTAAGAAATTTGATCCAAAGATTTTTTCCCCATTCAACCACTTCTTTTCTTATCATAGGTGCATTATCTATGCAGAAATTTTTCAATTTCATATAATATTTTATCTTTTTTAATTTCCTCTATCTCTTATTTAGTACTTAAGGGGTAGGGGAAGGATACAGGATTAGAAATTACTCCCTCCAAAAATTGCCTGCAGATTTAGACATTTTCAAATGATTTATTTTAGAACCTAAGGGAGAAAAGAAAAACCTCATACAGGATGGTCCTTCTCTGTCTGACCCTCAAATTCCTCTATGGAATTTTTGATAAATGTAAGGAAATCACTCTTGGTCAAGGGCCTGGGATACTGAATCAACTCCCTCTCCCTATTTGGCCCCTCTTAGCTCTGTATCTTGGTACATGGTCCTAACTCATTCAGTCTTGTGGGATCAAGACCTGTAATGTCAGGAATTCTAGATACCCACTTTTCACACTCTTTGTCTGATTAACATCCACCTGGGAATGTCCTGGCAATGATTTACTTATAGCCTAAGATGTGACATCTAAGGTTTCCCCAAAAGAAGTAGGTACTCAATATACAATTTGTTTTCTTTTTTTTTTTTAATTTATTTATTTAATTTTTTACATTCATTTTCACAAATTTTTGGGTTCCAAATTTTCTCCCCTTTTCTCCCCCTCCCCCCACCCCAATACCCCAAGCAATCTAATTTTCCCTATCTCCAATCTGCCCTCTCTTCTGTCATCCCTCCCTTCTCTTGTCTCCATCTTCTCTTTTCTCCTGTAGGGCCAGATGACTTTCTATTCCTCCTTAACTGTATGTCTTCTTTCCTAGTTGCAACAACAGTACTAAACAGTTGTTCCTAAAACTTTGAGTTCCAAATTCTCCCCATCCCTCCCTCCCCACCCATTCCCTTTGGGACGGCAGGCAATTCAATATAGGCCATATCTGCGTAGTTTTGCAAATGACCTCCCTGATAGTCGTGTTGTGTAAGACTAACTGGATTACCATCCCTCCTAACCTGCCCCTCATTGTTTCTCTTCTGTCTTTTGATCCTGTCCCCTCCCCAAGTGTTGACTTCAAATTGCTCCCTCCTCCCTTTGCCCTCCCTTCCATCATCCCCCCCCCCCTTGCTTATCTCCTTCTCCCCCACTTTCTTATACTGTAAGATAGGTTTTCATACCAAAATGAGTGTGCATTTCACTCCTTCGTTTAGTCAAATGTGATGAGGGTAAACTTCTTGGTTTTTTTTTTTCTCAGCTCTCCTCTTTTCCCCTCCACTAAGAAAAACTCCTACCTGCCTCTTAAATGACATATAGTTACCCCCTTCCCTTTCCCTCTCTTTCCTCCCCCTACATTTCTCTCTCACCATTTACCTTAATTTCTTTTAAGGTATGGTCCCATCCTATTCAGTTCACTCTGTGCTCTCTGTCTCTGTATGTGTGTGCATGTGTGTATGTGTGTGCATGCGTGTACATGTGTGTGTGTGGTCCCACCAACTACCCAGATACTGAAAAGTTTTAAGAGTTAGAAATATTGTCTTTCCCTGTATGAATGTAAACAGTTCACTCATGGTAAGTCCCTTAAGACTTCTCTTTGCTGTTTACTTTTTCATGCTTCTTCTCATTCTTGTGTTTGAAAGTCAAATTTTCTTTTCAGCTCTGGTTTTTACATCAAGAATGATTGAAAGTCTCTGTTTCATTGAAAGACCATATTTTCCCTTGAAGTATTATACTCAGTTTAGCTGGGTAGGTGATTCTTGGTTTGAGTCCTAGTTCCTTTGCCTTCTGGAATATCCTATTCCACGCCCTTCGATCCCTTAATGTAGAAGCTGCTAGATCTTGGGTTATCCTGATTGTATTTCCACAGTACTGGAATTGTTTCTTTCTAGCTGCTTGTAAGATTTTTTCCTTGAGCTGGGAGTTCTGGAATTTGGCCACAATGTTCCTAGGAGTTTCTCTTTTTGGATCTCTTTCAGGTGGTGATCGATGGATTCTTTCAATACTTATTTTGCCCTCTGGTTCTAGAATGTCAGGGCAGTTTTCCTTGATAATTTCATGGAAGATGATGTCTAGGCTCTTTTTTTGATCATGACTTTCAGGTAGTCCCATAATTTTTAAATTGTCTCTCCTGGATCTATTTTCCAGGTCAGTTGTTTTTCCATGAGATATTTCACATTCTCTTCCATTTTTTCGTTCTTTTGGTTTTTTTTGGTGATTTCTTGGTTTCTAATAAAGTCATTAGACTCCATCTGCTCCATTCTAATTTTGAGAGAACTATTAAATTCAGTGAGCTTTGGAACCTCTTTTTCCATTTGGCTCATTTTGTTTTTGAAAGCATTCTTCTCCTCATTGGCTTTTTGAACCTCCTTTGCCAATTGAGTGAGCCTATTTTTCAAGGTGTTAATTTCCTCAGCATTTTTTTGGGTCTCCTTTACCAAGGTATTGACCCGGTTTTCATACTTTTGTTGCATCTCTGACATTTCTCTTCCCAGTTTTTCCTCCACCTGTCTAACTTGCTTTTCAAAATCCTTTTTGAGCTCTTCCAGGGCCTGAGCCCACCCTCCACCCCCCTGGGGTGTCTGGGGTATTGAGGCCCCGCCCTCCATGTCTTTCCCTGATGGCAAGGATACATCCTCATCATCAGATCCGAAGGTCGGGATCATTTGAATTTGTTGGAAAAAACTCTCTAAAGTCTTATTTTTCTTCCCTTTTCTAGGCATTTTCCCAGCCAGTTACTTGACTTCTGAGATTCCTTTCCACCCCCGCCTGGATCCGCCCAGCTAGTGCTTGGCCTCTGAGATTTAAATGGGCTTTCCTCCTGCCAGCTGTCAATCAGTGAGCTTTAGTTCAGGTGCTGGGGTGGGGGCAGGGCCGCCTCCCAGGTTCCGATCCCTCAGGGGCTTTATGCAGAGACTTTCAGGAATGGAGTGGATGGGGTTGGGGTGGGGGGCCCGCCTCCCAAACCCAGCTCCCTTGGGGGCTTTAAGCAGAAGCCTTCAGTAACAGAGCAGGGTGGGGGCAAGGTCGTCTCCCAGGCTCAGCTCGGTCAGGTTTTATGCAGGAATCTTCCGTAATGAAGATCTTGCCTGCTGCTGGGGGATTCCTGAGTCCCGGTCCGCTGCCGCCTCAGCCGCCGCCCACACCTCTGCCTCCGCTGCTTCCTGCCCCTGTCCCTGCCACCGCCGCTTCCTCCCGAGGGGGCCCGAGTCACGGAGACGCCCTACTTCCCCTCTCCTCCAGCCCGGCCTTCTCTTTCACTGACCTGTAGCTTCTGTGGGCGGAGGGACTTTCCCGGCTGCCGGAGCTTCCGTCTCTGAAGCCTGCTCGGATCAACTTCTCTGGGGCCGCGGCCAGGGCAGCGCTGGGGGCAGGGTCCACTTTCTGGGGCGCGCCGGACCCTGGGGATGGGTCTCCAGGGCTCCCCGGAATGGAAATCTCTTCCACTCTGTTTCTGCACACCTTGTATTGACCCAGAAGTTATGGGGAACTCTTTTTACATTAATTCTATGGGCTTTTGGTTTCGGAGCTCATAAACGTGCGTCCTTCTACTCCGTCATCTTGGCTCCACCCCCTCAATATACAATTTGTACTAAATTCATTTTCTTCACAAAAAAAGGAATGCTGAAATATAAAAAAAAAACTTCTCACCAAAATAAATAGTAATACTTAAAACAATTCAGTAACTTAAGGATGTAGGGATAGTTATACTTTTTTGGGAGACTCACACTTAAGACTCATCGAAACATGGGATTGCTGATTAAACATTTTATATTTCACCCAGGCTTTACACTGTCTAAACAAATTCTACTATATGTCTGCAAGTAAAAATAGCCAGTCTTGAGTCAATCCTATTTGTCACTGGCTATTCTTTTGGGAAGCATGGGACAGAGGCAGATAGTCCAAGGCAACTGCAGCATCACAACAATCTTTCTATCCATGTGGGGGAGATGTGGATTGTACACATAAGGAAGAACCAGAAAATGGAAGGTTATGAAAGCCAAGCTTCTTCCCTCACTATTTATCTCAGTTACTTGGAATTCAGTAGGCATTTGGTTCATTTTGGGATAGAGGCCACAGTTCATTTATCTAGAGGTAACAATACAGTAGAAAGAGTAGAAAATACAGAGTCAGAGAAACTTAGGGGTCATCGATTGCACACTCACCCCATCCCCATCCCCAACCTCTTCATATTCCAGTAGAGATATTGGCAGGGGGATGCTGGAACCAGTTCATTCTGGCTCCTGAGAACTGCTTGTTAAATTTTCAGTTTCACCATTTACACCTTGGAAATCCCCACAAAGTAGGGCTTGACTTTTGTGGATGGTTTAAACTTAATAAAGTGATGGAGAACATACTAATATTGCAGATCAAACTTAAAAGTGCACCAGGCATTTTTGGATAGAGATTATCAAATATTTACTGGAACACACTGTTAATAGGGGGTCTGGAGATATTAAGTGATCTGTCCTAAGTCAGCAGTTAATGGAGTCACGATGAGAATCATGGTTTCCAGTATCCCAATCAATGCTGTTTTCCTAAACCCCACTGCAGAAGTCTGGGTTCTAGTTCTGGTTCTGCCACTTGATAGTAAGGTGACCTTCAGCAAGTAATTTCTTCCCTCTACACCTTATCTGTAAAATGAGGATTATAATGGTCTGACTCAGGATTTGTGTTGAAATGATCAAATGAGATGACAGAGGTGAAAGGCTCTGTAAACTACAATGCTTAATAAAAATGTCAGACAGTTTTGTTATTATTTCCTATCTTTTCCATAATTGGTTCTTGAAGAGCTTGGGCATAAAATGTTCTTTAGGCTGTGCTCTCCTTTTGTCACTGTTTGAACAGCTTGGAGTTTCCTGATAACCTCAGATAGGGTCTGATGGGACCAGGTCATCTTTCCTCCATAGGGAAAGGTTCTAGGATAGGTTCTTGAGTGCATTGTGAGATTTATACTGAAAACTTTGGTTGATGGCAGGGAGAGGAGAAAGGTCTCTTCCTCCTCCTCCTCTCCCCCCACCCCCCACTGCTTCAGGGGGTGAAGAGCAATTCCTTCTTCGAGTTCTTTAACTTTCTGTCTCCTGTCTGAACTGGTTTCTAGCTTCTTAAGGTCCAACAGAGATGTGGCCAATATTCAGCTAACCAATTCAGCTGCATCTTCTAATTTAATCAAGAAACTTTTCCCATTTTTTAAAAAAAAGTTAGGTTAGATAAGTCTTTATAGTTTAACCCCTAGTGATTACACCCTGAGCTAGTAGGTTGGACAGGGATTAATTCCTCAAACCCCCTCCCCCAACTATTTTTATGTATGTTTTTGTGTTTCTTTAACCTTCATCTTCTTTTCTTATGATTTTGAATTGAAATGATCTATTCTTTTGTGATCTCCTTTAGTCTTTATTTGGTTAAGAATCTTTCCTCCTCACCATTAGTTGCAAAAGATACCTTATTTGGTCTCTTTCCATTTTTTTTCTGGTGTACTTTTTTATATTAAGAGTGAAAATTTATTTTGAGCCTTTTGTGTTATACGGTATAAGATGTTGGTCTAAACCTGATTTCGGCCAGTGAGTGTTCAATACCTATTTTTGTTTGGGGAATAAAGGTGCAGAGGTAGGAAAATACAAAGTATGTAATAAGGGATGAAGAACAGTCTAATTTGGTTATAACAGAGAATATGAGAGGTGTAATGGCAATCAAAGTAGGATATTTTGCTGTTTTTGTTTTACTAAAAGTGCCTCTGATTGAATAATGTGACTGGAGAGGATCTTTCCTACCCATTGATGGGTCTGCCCACTGAGGAAAGTTTGATTAGGGGAGTTGTTTTGTAGGAGGGTCACAAGTACCTTTTGTTTTTTCTGTTGAGGCACTGGGTCAGAAGGTTATGACCTCTGGGTCTGAAAAGTGTATAAATACTCTGAGAGTTAGGTTTTACTTTGGGGGCTTAGTTTTTGGAAGAAGGTCTGTGTGCCAACTCTGGGAAGCCAATAACCCCCTCCCCCCCAGGCTTTTTGAAAACACAGATCTTAGTGCTTCCCTCTCTGGAAAAGAAGCATGTATGTTAATGGTCATGCAGCTTGGAAGCACTGTCTGTTGATTTTTTATTTCTCTGAAATTTTGACTTTGATTTTCTCTGATATCTGTGCTTAATTAATGCTATTGTTAACCCCTCAAAAGCTGCCTTTCCTGTTATGAATGCAGATCTAAAGAACCTGGGATAGCAGGTCCCCTGTGTACGTTGGGGTGCTTGCTGATACAGGGGTTAAGGTAGGAAGAATATGAGACTAGCTAGGTCTTATTAGGTTTTACTAATATTTATAGTATCCCAGGCATATAACACAGTTTCTGGAACATAAGAAGTGCTTTAACTCTGAACAGTAGAGTTTGCACTGAACTTGGAGTCGGAGGATCCGGATCAAATCTCAGCTCCATCATTTAGTAGCAAGTGACTTTGGGCAAGTCACCTCCCATTTTTGGAGACCAATTTCTTTATCCGCAAAATGAGGGGATTGGACTAGATCAAGGACAGGGGAACTGGTGACCTCAAAGCCACATGTGGCCCTCCAGGTCCTTGAGGGCAGTCTTTTGACTAAATCCAAACTACACAGAACAAATGGGATTTGCAGGTGCTTCTGTGTGATCCTCTCAGGACATCACACCCAGATTCCTCTAGCCTCTATGGTCTGAATCTGAATCAAGCTTGGAATTGGTAATATCACTCTTAGAACCTCTCACTCAGACTCCTCGTGCTCCAAGTCACTTCCGCTACCCAAGGAAACAACTTCCTGGAAGGAATGGGACTTGGATTAAAGTAGATGGATCCAAATTGAACATCCATCTCCAAACTGAACAACAGCCTCAACTGTGGCATGATCAGGGATAACAAGGCAAATACAAGTTAACTTGGAAGGAAACTCCATAAGCAAAATTTTATCCACTCTCAATCCCATATAAATGGGATTTGTTTTGTGAAGTTTGGAGCACTTGAGGACCTAGAGGGTCACATGTGTCCTCAAGGCCTCAGGTTCCCCACCTCTGGACTAGATGATCCCTGAGGTCCCTCCCAGCTTTTAATCCTTTGCCAATAGATTCACCCAATGATCTTTGCTAATCAGAAGCGGTGTATACCCCTATCTCCCTTGTTGAAAGCTAAAGAGGTATTATGATCATTGGCTCTGATACAGCAACTGATCAGGGATCTATTGAGAAAAGGCTGCTTTCTAGAAAAGAACAGTGGAAGCAAACTACATGATGGGTAATGTTAAGTGGAATCCTTGAGGTCCAGGGATTGAATTAGGCACTTAATGAAATTGCTTTTCATTACTGGAATAAGTGATGGCAAGGAAGATATACAGGTTTAATGCTAAAAGCTTAGTTGGCTGGAATGACTAATGAATTAGCTTGCCTCCCCTAAGATGCCCTCTGGACTGTCCTCACCTAGACTTATTATCTGCAGCATCTTCTGAGCAGAAAGCTATGCCTACATACATATTTGTATATATAACACTTACTCAAATATGTGTATATAATTACACATATATATCTTACAGGGGGTACATATGTGTATATGCACACTCTGCAGAAGCAGGAATGGAATAAACATTTATTAAGAGCAGACCATGTTCCAGGCACCATGCTAAGCACTTTACAAATGTTCTCTAAATCTGGTCCTCACAGCAACCCTGTGAGGCAGCTGCTGTTCTTTTCCTCATTTTATAGTTGAAGAACCTGAAGCAGACAGAGATGAAATGACTTGTCCCAGGTCACACAGTGAGGCTGGATTTGAACTTAGGTCTTCCTGGCTCCAGGCACAGTACTCAGTCCACTGAGCCACTAGCTGCCTCACTATTGTATAGGAATGGAGGCTGGACCTGTGATTTCATTGGTATAGGTAACTTCCAGATGAGAAAACTGGGCAACGCAGGTCAACACTTTGACATTCTTAGAGAATTGCCTAGAGCATGTAGAGGATTCCAGTCAGCATGTGTCAGAGGTGGGGTTTGAACCCAGATGTCACGTTGAGGTTAGTTCTTTGTCATTCTGCCTCCCACTACACAGAAACACACACACATATATATGCATACATATATGTATATATGTATGCATAGATATATACTACATATTATAGTAAGTGGATTATATATAATATATGTGCAAATATCATAGTATACTCTATTATCTATATTACTGGATTATGTATATATTGCATACATATTGTTCTTTAGTCATTCAGTAGTGTCCAATGCCACATCACCTTATGGACTTTGTCCATGGGATTTTCTTGGCAAAGATAATGGAGTGGCTTAACATTTTCTGGTTTGTCTCCATTTTACTGAGACAAACAGAGTTAAGTGACTCACTGAGGGTCACGTAGCTAGTAAGTATCCAAGGCATAGATACTGCATATATAATATATTAATAAAATATATAAATGTTATACAACATACATAATATATGAATATATTACATATAATATACATTGTTTGCATTAAACTATATTACATACTCTATTACATCTACGTGGAGTGGCATATATAAAGTATTGTGGCATTCATAATAAAAGCTACCATTTCTATAGTACTTTACTCACAACAACCATGTTAGGTAAGTAATGGAAGTAGTAAGTCCATTTTACAGATGTGGATACTGAGATTAGAGAGGATGAATTACTGACAGTCATGCAGTAAGTGTAACAGAGCCAAGACCCCAGCCCAGATCTTCTGACTTCATTTCATTGTATCACAGCTGCCTCTTTATTTATGTGCCTCCCATGTCAGGACCCTGTGCTGAGTGCTAATGAGCATACAAAGATGGCATGGTCTCCACCCAAAGGAACTTACTAGTAGAAGAAAGTCACAGAATCTCAGGATTGGAAGAGGCCTTCAGTGCCACCCAGTCCAACCTACACCCAAACAGGAATTTACAAATTCCCTGACAACCGGTCATCTCGTCTCTACTTGGAGACCTCAAGTGAAGAGGAACTCATTCCTTTCCAAGGCGGCAAATTCCACTTTTTGACATTTGTCATTGTGAGAACATTTTTGCCTGTGCTGAGCCTAAATCTAAAGAGGTGAAGTTTCCATCATTTACTTCCTCCTTCTTCTATCAGGGTTAAGTTCAAAGCTGGCTTCAGATGCTTATAAGCTGTGTGCCCCTGGGCAGCCTCTTTGCCTCAGTTTCTTCATCTGCAAAATGAGTTGGGGAAGAAAATGGCAAACTACTCCAGTGTCTCTGCCAAGAAAACCCCAAATGGAGTCACAGAGAGTCAGACATGACTGAGAAACAAGGGAACAAAAACCACAAGGAGGAACCAAAATTCACATAGAAGCACACTGAATTGGGAGTTAAAGGACCTGGATTCAAATTCTGTCCCTGCTATTTGCTACCTCTGTGACTTTGGGGAAAATAGACGTGAGGCACTTGAGGATGAGGAGGAGTGTTAGGGGAGGGGTTGATTTTATATCACCAGTACCTAGCAGAGTGCCTGAAACTTGGTAATAAATTAGGTTGCATTAAATTCAATTTGGATAAGTCATTTTACATCACGGGGTCTTAGTTTCATCATCTGTAAAATGAGGGAGTTAGCCCTAAATCGTAAAGTTTTTGAGAAGGAAAGTGGCATAGGTAACTGGAAAGATGCTTTGGGCAGCTTTGTGAACAGTGTATGAGAGAAGGGAAGGAAGAAGGCAGGAGATCCTTTGGAAGGCTATTACAATATGATAGACCAGGGAAAGGTGAAGAGGGACTGACGTACAGATGTGTCCAGGAGAGTAGATGTTCATGTTTAAGAGTTGGCCTCTGAGGCTTGGATCCCCTTCCCTTGATCTTGCCCCTTTCAACCCCTGCCTAGCAGCAACAGAAGGGAAATGCAGTCCTGAAGCTCTAGCTCTTAACCTTGGAGGTTTTATTGGTGTTCTGGCCAGTGTCATAAAGGAAATTGATTTTTAGTTTTTAAGGCAGCAGAGTTTTACTGAATGATGGTTGCCAGGCAACATGTGGCCAGGGGCTTTATTGGGTTGGAGGCCTCTGTGAATAAGGCAGCCCTAGAGCAAGTCTAATGGGAAATATCCCAGGAACCCTTGGCTAACATGGATGCTCTATTACCACACAGAGACACACATGTAGACTTTCCCTTTCTCTTTCTCTCTCCTCTCCTCCCCTCCCTTCCCCATCTCCCCTCTTTTCTTCTCTTTTCTTCTTCCTCTGTCTCTCTCTCTCTCTCTCTCTCTCTTACACACACACACACACACACACACACACACAGAGTTAGACCCCCAAGTCATGCTGTTTTCAGGTTGCTTCCTTGGCATGCTACTTCCCCTTGGCATGTTCTTGCTTGGACCCCAGCTTCCTTTTCATGCCCTTTTGAATTCTGTGACCTAGAATTAGTCGTCCATCTGAGAAAGACAAACTGAGGTCCTGGCTCTGCCCATGATTATCTGTGTGACTTTGGGCAAGTTGCTTTCCTTTCTAGGGTCTCAGTTTTTTCTATCTATCCGTCAAATAAGCTTAGAGAAGAGACAGGAGAGGTTGGGAGAAGGGGAGAATGTGATAGCTTTTTCAAATAATTTAAAGGGTATCATGTAGAATAGGGGAATAAGCACTTGCTTTACAAATATTATGTCATTTGATCTTTGCAACAGCCCTGGGAGGTAAGTGCTATTATTATCTCCTTTTTACATATGGGGAAACTGAGGCAGTGTAATGGCAAAGTAGGATCTTCTGTTGTTTTTGTTTTAGTATAATCAAGTGCCCCTGATAGAATGTGATTAAAAGACCTTCCTCACCCATTAATGGGCCTGAGAAGATTTGTAGGAAGGCCTATATCTTTTGTTAATGAGGTACTGGTTTTCAAGGGTTGTGATACCCTCTGGCTCTGAAAGAACCTATAAGTACTCTGAGGTGTGGTTTTACTTTGGGGCTTACTGATTGGAAGTGTTTGTTCAGCCAGAGGAGACTCTGGGCAGCTGTTAAGGAGCCCCTCAGCTTTGAAAACCCAGATGTTGGTGCTTCTCTCTCTGGTAACTATGTATGTATATAATGGTCAGATAGCTGGATTTGTCTGTTGATCTGTGATGTATGTTTTGCTTATGTCAGGCAGCTGGAAGCACTGCCTGTTGATTTCTATTTCTCTGTATTTTCTCTGAAGTTCAGGGTGCTGACTTTTTTCCTCTGAACTAAATGAATGATATTATATGTTTGATTGAAGTGATTGTTGACCCCTCAAAAATTGCCTTTCCTTTTAGAAAAGCAGATCTAAGAACCTATACAGCAGGTCCTCCTGTGTATGTCAGCGTGCTTGCTTTTACAGGCAAGCAGAGTTTAGGCAACTTACCCAGAGTCACACAGCTATTCAGTGTGTGAGGCTAGATTTGAATTCAGGTCTTCCTGACTCCAGATCCAGTGCTTTCTCCACTCTGACATCTAGTTAAGTATTTAGTAATGCTTAGATTGATGAGTCCAGATGGAAATGCAGCATGGTGAAAGACCCATTATCCTGAAAATCAGGAGAGATTGGAAAGTGAGGGAGTTGCCTTGGGTGCCACAAGGAACGGGGTATCATGGTGAATACTTCTCTTAATTTTTTTTTTTAAGATGGTATTGATTTATTTTGTTTTTACATAAAATTTCCAAATATTTCCCTGTCCTCCACCCCAGCTAAGAGCCATCTCTTAGAAAAGAGAAAAAAAACTAATCAACACATTAGTTCAGTCTTATAGTAAAGGTAACGTTGCATACCCATAGCCCCCTACCTCTGCCAAGGTGAGAAGAGATGCATTTTCCCATCTTATTCGGCCTTCCTTAGGGTTTGTCTTGCTCATAATTACTCAGAGTTCAGTTTTAACAGAAAACCTTTAACGGTATTCTTAGAAAGGCACATATTTTTGATGACAGAAATTTCTGCTCTCTGGGGTCCCTTGATAGTTATTTTTTGCGATATGACAGACAATGATATACATAGGGTGCACCTTTCACACGTTGTTCAGGTTGCATAAAGGTCAGGGTGGCCGAGTCCTTGTCCTGTCTCAGTTACTAACTAGCAGTGCTCTTGTGATTTTTATTACTGGATGAAGCTATCTCTCAAGGATTTTGGAGGTGGCAGATGGGGAAGATGTAGAGATGGGGAGGGTACATCTAGAGGGGGTGGGTAAAGATTGCTTTCTAGAATTGCCACAAAGTAGCATGGTAAATCTCTACACATTCAAACTCCCCAGAAGGAACAGCCCAACCTAGGAGGAGTGTTTCTGGTACTGGGAAACTCCCTAGGACGGAGAGACAGTTGACAAATCTTCCCTTTGCTAAAGTGCTTTGGGAATGATAATACTGGTACTAGGTTGGATAGTTGTCCTGGGAATGATAAAACTTATACTGAAAATGTAATAAATTACCCAGAGGATTCTAAGTAGAAAGACTTTAGAGGGGAAAAGTAATTAGGGATGAATTTTGAGAGCTGGGATGTACCCCTGAGGATGAGGGGCTAGGGAATGGGGTGGGGAAAACAAGATAATTACTTAACACCAGAGAGACAGGACTAGTGATATAAAAGGTTTATAAGTGTGTGTTTGTCCTTCGTTGCCGAAGAAGACCATGCCATCAGAGAAATGATCACACGACTTGCACTTGACTTTGTTTTGAGTGAAGGAGGGCTGTGCAGGTCACCAGCCTCACTTCTCCTCCAGAGCCATCGGAATCGCCAGATATTCATCAGGATGACTGGAGGTGACCCAGGATGAGGCAGTTGGGGTTAAATGACTTGCCCAAGGTCACACAGCTAGTGAATGTCAAGTGTCTGAGGTGAGATTTGAACTCAGGTCCTCCCGACTCCTGCACTGGTGCTCTATCCACTGCACCACCTAGCTGCCCCATGATATAAAAGGTAGGCAGCTGCTGAAGGAATAGGAGCAATGAGGGTCACTCTTACTTACAAGTATTTTGTTTAATGCCAGAAAACTTTGCTCTACATGAAAGGTAGGCCATCTTTTTTTTTTTAAATAATAAGTTGAGTTCTTAAGGTAGCCTAGAGCAGCAGTTCTTAAACTGTAGGTTACAAAAAATGGACAACAGTGAAAGGTTTCCGAATGTACAGTGAACAAAAATTAATTCAAAATCAAAGGCGTAGTGAATCTGAGGTGTTTCTGCCAGTGCTTGCTCATGTTGCGTTGTGTAACTTCACTACAGCCTTGGTTCTGAATACAAAGCACGCGCACTTTGCTCTGTGCGTGCCATGATGCCACACAAAGCCAAGGCATGCTGCCAAAACTTGAAAAGAGTTCTTGAGTGGAAAAAGTTTAAGAAGCCTTGGCCTAGAATAATGGCCTCAAAATTTAAAAGATCTGGGTTCAAGTCCTACTTCTAACTATGTGACTTTGTGCAAGTCACTTCTCAGTACCCCCAGACAGTTCTTTAAGGCTATAAGTTGCTGAGAAGGTGTTGATAAGGTTTTGTAGAGGGTGCCCCTCACCTGTTATACTCTTTACCAATGAAATCATGTCTAGTCCCCCTAAAAAGATGAGCTAATGGATGATAGTGAAGGTTCAAAGCCCCTAATAAATGGGAAGAGAAGGGGAAAAGAGGGGAGAAGTCCTGCTTCCTGGCTCTAACACTGCCCAGGACCTGAAACAGGAGGATATTATTTTCATGTACAAAGATGACTCTGCTGAACAATAGAACATATAAACTAATTATTAGTTATTAATCATTATTTATATATCATTAATTATATTAAATATTAATTAAACAATTAATATAAATCATATACTAATATAGATATAGCAATATAAAATTAATATAAATAATTGATAATTAATCAAACAATATAATTAATAATTATTATTAATTAATTAATAACAAAAATTCCATTTCTATAGCTCTTTAAGGTTTACAAATGTTTCTTCTCAGGACACCCTGGAGCAAGTATTTTCACTCCCATTTTTCTTGTAAGGGAAAACTGAGTTTCAAGGGAGTGAGGGAAGGAGTTGCCTATAATAACACCTAGTAAGTATAGGCCTAGTTTATAAAATAGCAGAGCATGAAGTGACTTTAGACACCATCCAATCCCACCTCATTTTACAAAGAAGGAAACTGAGGCCCTAGAAAGATGGGTTTAGAGACAGAAAAGTGAAATACAGATTCCTACTTTGCTACATGTAGGAGCAAGTCCCTGAACTTCTCTGGATCTCAGTTTTCTTATCTGTAAAATGGGGTGGTGGGACTAGATGATCTCAGCTCCCAGCTCTCAATCTATGATCTGGCTCCATCGTCTCATTGGCTCTACTTAGTCAGTTCTTGTCGGTTAACATATATTAAACACTTATTTTATGCCAGGCACGATGCTAAGCACCAGAATACAAAGAAAGACAAAAGACGGTTCCTGCCCTGAAGGAGTTCACAGTGTAATAGGAGAGACGACATGTAAATGACTGTGTCTACATAAGCTATACAAAAGATACATTTGAAATAATCAATAGAAGAGAGGGATTAAAGAGGAACAGGAAAACCTTCCTGTAGAACGTGGGATTTTAAGGAAATTCAGGAGGTGGAGATGAGGAGGGAGAGCATTCCAGACATAGGGGACAGTCAGTGAAACTATCAGGATTCAGGACATGATCCATAATCTGGCTCCCCTCTGCCAATACAAGGTGTCCCAAAAGTCTTAGTGCAGCGTTAAACCTATTAAAACTCAAAGCTAAACTAAGACTTTTGGGATACTCTTTTTTTAAAAAAAATATAAATTTATTTATTTAACTTTTTACATTCATTTTCACAAAATTTTGGGTTCCAAATTTTCTCCCCATTTATCCCCTCCCCCACTCCAATACACCAAGCATTCTAATTTCCCCTATCAACAATCTGCCCTCTCTTCTGTCATCCCTCCCTTCTCTTGTCCCCATCTTCTCTTTTCTCCTGTAGGGCCAGATGACTTTCTATTCCTCATTAACTGTATGTCTTCTTTCCTAGTAGCAACAGCAATACTCAACAGTTGTTCCTAAAACTTTGAATTCCAAATTCTCCCCATCCCTCCCTCCCCACCCATTCCCTTTGGGAAGGCAGGCAATTCAATATAGGTCATATCTGTGTAGTTTTGCAAATGACTTTGATAACAGTCGTGTTGTGTAAGACTAACTGTATTTCCCTCCATCCTAAACTTCCCCCCATTGTTTCTATTCTGTCTTTTGATCCTGTCCCTCCCCGAGTGTTGAATTCAAATTGCTGCCTCCTCCCATTGCCCTCCCTTCCATCATCTCTCCCCCACTTTCCTGTACTGTAAGATAGGTTTTCATACCAAAATGAGTGTGCATTTTACTCCTTCCTGTAGTCGATTGTGATGAGGGTAAACTTCATGTTTTTTTCTCAGCTCTCCTCTTTTTCCCTCCACTAAAAAGTCTCCTGCTTGCCTCTTGAATGAGATATAATTTATATTTATATAAATTTATATAATAATAATTTATATATATAATATATAAATATATAATATATACATATAAATATATACATATATAAATAATAAATTTATATAATAATTATATAATAATTTATAAAATTCCATTTCACCCTCTCTCCTCCCACTACATTTCTCTCTCACCATTTACCTTAATTTCTTTTAAGATATAGTCCCATCCTATTCAATTCACTCTGTTCTCTCTGTCTCTGTGTGTGCATGCATGTGTGTATGTGTGTGTGTGTACATCTGTGTGTGGTCCCACCAACTACCCAAATACTGAAAAGTTTTAAGAGTTACAAATATTGTCTTTCCATGTAGGAATGTAAACAGTTCACCTTTGGTAAGTCCCTTATGACTTCTCTTTGCTGTTTACTTTTTCATGCTTCTTCTCATTCTTGTGTTTGAAAGTCAGATTTTCTTTTCAGCTCTGGTCTTTTCATCAAGAATGCTTGAAAGTCCTCTGTTTCATTGAAAGATCATATTTTCCCCTGAAGTATTATACTCAGTTTTGCTGGGTAGGTGATTCTTGGTTTGAGTCCTAGTTCCTTTGACTTCTGGAATATCCTATTCCACACCCTTTGATCCTTTAATGTAGAAGCTGCTAGATCTTGTGTTATCCTGATTGTATTTCCACAATACTGGGATTGTTTCTTTCTAGCTGCTTGTAAGATTTTCTCCTTGACCTGGAAGTTCTGGAATTTGGCCACAATGTTCCTAGGAATTTCTCTTTTTGGATCTCTTTCAGGCGGTGATCGATGGATTCCTTCAATACTTATTTTGCCCTCTGGTTCTAGAATGTCAGGGCAGTTTTCCTTGATAATTTCATGGAAGATGATGTCTAGGCTCTTTTTTTGATCATGAGTTTCAGGTAGTCCCATAATTTTTAAATTGTCTCTCCTGGATCTATTTTCCAGGTCAGTTGTTTTTCCCATGAGATATTTCACATTCTCTTCCATTTTTTCATTCTTTTGGTTTTGTTTGGTGATTTCTTGGTTTCTCAGAAAATCATTAGAGTCCATCTGTTCCATTCTAATTTTGAGAAAACTATTTTCTTCAGCGAGCTTTTGAACCTCCTTTTCCACTTGGCTAATTCTGGTTTTGAAAGCATTCTTCTCCTCATTGGCTTTTTGAACCTCTTTTGCCAATTGAGTGAGCCTATTTTTCAAGGTGTTATTTTCTTCAGCATTTTTTTGGGTCTCCTTTAGCACGGTATTGACCTGTTTTTCATGCTTTTCTTGCATCTCTCTCATTTCTCTTCCCAGTTTTTCCTTCACCTGTCTAACTTGATTTTCAAACTCCTTTTTGAGTTCTTCCATGGCCTGAGCCCATTGGATATGTATTTTGGATGTTTGGGGTACAGAGGCCTTGGCTTCTATGTCTTTCCCTGATGGCAAGCATTGTACTTGCTCATCAGAAATGAAAGGCGGGAACATCTGTCCCCCAAGAAAGTAGCTTTCTATGTTCTTATTTTTCTTCCCTTTTCTGGGCATTTTCCTAGCCAGTTACTTGACTTCTGAGATTCCTCTCCACCCCTGCCTAGATCCACCCTGCTAGTGGTTGGGGTCTGAGATTCAAATGCTGCTCCTCAGCCTCGGGGTTTTCAGTGGTGGGCGTGGCTGCTATTCAATGTGAGCTTAAGTTCTGGTGCTTGGGTGGGGGCAGGGTTGCCTCCCAGGCTCAGTTCCCTCAGGGGCTTTATGCAGAGATATTCAACAATGGAGCTCCTGCCTGCTTGGGGAGTCCCAGGCTGCCGCTGCCTCTGCTGCTCCCTCTGTTGCTGCCTCCCAAGGGAGCCTGAGCCACAGAGACACCCCGCTCCCCTCTCGGCCTGCCCAGAAGTCTCTCTCACTGACCTGTAGCGTCTGTGGGTGGAGGGACCTTCGTGGCCACCGGAGGTGCCATCCCTGAAGCCTGCTTGGATCTGCTCCTCTGGGGCCGCGTGGCCAGGGCAGCACAGGGGTGGGCTCCGCATCCGGAGAGCGATGGACCCCTGGGGATGGCTTTCCAGGGCTCTCTGGAATGGAAATCTCTTCCACTGTGTTTCTGCATGGCTTGCAGTGCTCCAGAATTTGTGGGGAGTTCTTTTTACAGGAAATTTCTGGGCTCTGGTTTTGGAGCTAGCATATGTGAGTCTTTCTACTCTGCCATCTTGGCTCCTCCCCCTACTAATTATATTCTAATGGGGAAAACAACGTGTAGAAAAAAATAGGTGTACAGAAGGTACAGAGTAGATTGAAGATAACTTTAGAGGGAAAGGCTATAGAAATTCTATCTTCCAATTCTACATTTCTTCTAGAAGTAAGAATAGGAAATGATTGATTAGATCATTTGTCTAGATTACCACTGTCTTGATAAGCAAGTACCAGGTAGCTCTTCTTGCCTGAGTCCCAGACTTATCTCTTATGACCGCTGAGGAATATTCTAAGAAAATAGCCCAGACTGAAGTGCTTAAAAAAGAGTACTGCCTCTAATATGCATCAGCCAGATCAGTAACTGATAATTTTAGTGTCTAGGGCCATGTAACGTTAGGGAAAGTGGCTTTAAACATGCCCTTAAATCAAGGCTACTACAAGGTAGAGGAGGGTCAAGGAAGGGAATGAAAATAAAATGAATGGTGACTGGGGAAAGAAAGCATCTGGCATCTTTCTATTTTAACTAATCCTTAATTTCAACCAAGTGCTAAACTTTCTTGTTTCTATGTTGCTAAAGGATCACAGATGCTGTCAGCATCCTCTGTGTCCAGCACCCTGAAGCAAAGGCCCAGTCACCTAGGTTAGTTATATAGTTCTGGCACTAACCAAAGTCTAACTCAGAACTGAGGCATAGAGAAGCATAGTGTTTGTATCAGGGACCGTTAGAATGACCTAAATTGTAAATTTAGAAGATGGCTCCTCAAATAAAACATCAGTAATGATGACAAGGATAGTCAGCAAAGCAAAGTAGAGAGTGCTGCATTTGGAGGCCGAAGAGAGCTACTATATTTGAATCTTACTTATCTCTGTCACACTATTTGTGTGACAACTCTGGGCAAGTCACTTAAAATCTTGGAGTCTCCATTTTCTCAGTTATAAAATGGGGACAACATTATCTGTTCTAATACTAACTGGGCCATGCACCTGTAGGCAACACCAAGGAGAGAAGGATGCTAGATAGGGATGACCACTGGTTTGGGGCAGAAATGACTCAGTCTCCTATTCCTCTTCAACCCTAGAAAGTTGTTCCTTGACAGACTGGCAGACGGGCTGGTTTGGACTCCTCTCATCCTTTATGATAAGAGAAACTGAGAAATCATGAAGACATAGAGGCATGACCATCATGGAAGCAGCAGACAAGACACAGCCATGAGGCCACCAGCAGCAGATTTCATATCTAGAATTCAGATTCCTGAAATAATTTTGGAAGCAGACAAAAGGTAAAGATTTATTATTCCTTCCTCTCTTTCCCATCTCTCTTCCAAGGGAATATATTCATGTTTCCAAGTCTGTTCTTCCCCTGGCAGAGTGGAAGGCATATCTTTGTTTCTTAAAAGTTTACTTACCCATTTTGTGTTTCCACTTTTATTTTGCATCTTAAGTCAACAAATGTGATAACACTATTACTAAACTGTATTATTAATCATTGAGAGAATTGTTTGGAAAACCAAGAGGAGAGAAAGAAAGATTTTAAACTGTGGTCTTTTGCCAGACCACAATCTCTGGTTCAAAATTTTTAAAATGGGTCCTTTTCCTCTTCAGAAAATAGGTCTTCAACACTTTCTTGCTTCTTGATCAGGCTCCCCAACTTCAAGCCACAAGTGTCTAACTCATGTGACTTTCTAGGCCCTCCTAAACTCTCCCTGTTAACCTCTTCTTTACTCACTCTATCATTACCTCCCACATGGCCTGAGTAAGCTCCTTCTCAGTATCAGAGCACATGTCAACCTCAATCCTGCCCCTGGGCCTTGATTTATGCTGTTCTGCCTTCCTGGGATAGCTTTCCTATTCCTCTCTACCTGTACCAGTCCTATCATCCTTCAAGGATTTGCTCAAGCCCTACCTTCTCTTTTCTGTGACCACAATAGCCAGTGGAGTGCTGGAGCCAGCTTCAACCAGCTTTCAAGAGCTGATTATTAAATTTTCAGTATGAGCATTTACACTTTGGAAATTGGCAAATGCCAAAAATCAAGGTATTATTGTGTTGATTTTTACATTTAAGAAAGTGATGAACAAAATGTTAATATTCAGATTAAATTTAAAAGTATAATGTGTACTTTTTTTTTTCAGAGAGCTGGCTGTTAAACACTTACTAGCACAATTCTAACTATAGCCCACATTGACCTTATAGGATCATAGGATTTTGAGCTGGAAAGGACCTTAGAAATCATCTGATTCAATCCCCTCATTTCACTGAAGAGAAATGTAAAACTCAGGGAGATAAAGTCACTTTGAACAAGGTCATAAAGGTAATAAGTAGTTAGAACTAAAGTTCAAAATATAAGCAAAATTTGAAAACAAAATTTTAAAAAATACTAGAAGTGTTACTTGACTCAGTCTAAGAGGTAGATTTATGCAATAAGGTCCAAATTCATGATGATTCTGAACTTAGAAGGGTAATCATGAAATGGTTCATGTTTATGCCCCCAGTTAGAGAGCTAACAATGGGTAACCTACAGCCTTGAGGCCATATGTGGCCATCAAGGTCCTCAAGTGTGGCCCTTTGACTGAATCCAAATTTCACAGAACAAATCCCCTTAATAAAAGGATTTGTTCTGTAAAACTTGGACTCCATTAAAAGGCTTCATCCAAGGACCTTGAAGCCACATATAGCCTTAAGGCTGCAGGTTCCACACTTGCATGAGCTAGCACAACTCCAGTGGGCTGACCACATTGTTCAAATGCCAAATGTACACTTACCTGAAAGACTGTGTTATGGAGAACTCCCATAAGGCAAGTGCTGACATGGTGGTCAGAAGAAGTGATATAAGAACACTTTCAAAGTCTCTCTTAAGAACTTTGGAATTGATTGCATGACATGGGAGACATTGGCACAGGATCACCCAGCATGCTGTGCCCACATCAAAGAAGTCACTATGCTCTATGAGCAAAGAAGAATTGAAATAACTCAGAAGAAACATAAGATGTGCGTATTTAACGAATCCACCCCAAATGTTCACATGGACTATTGGTGACCAACTGTGGTAAAGCATTCTGAGATCGTACTGATTGAATCAGTCACAGCTGAAAACAATGTAACTTGACTCTAACGCAATGATGTCATTTTGATCCTCTGAGAATAATGGACAGCAACCAACTAGGGGTAGAACTACCAGTCCTTTGCTAGGAAAGATACCTTTCTTCTCAATGGCTTCCATTGTGTCCTAAGGCTTTGAATATAAGGACAGGGTCGGCCACTGATGTTTATGAGAAATAATATTAAACTCATATGTACTCTTTAACAGAATAAATGTAAGAAAAACACAACCAGAAGTAAGGCTCGGGTAGGATACAATAAAAATACAATAAAATAAAATAACCCCTACCCTACAGGAGTTTATATCCTAACTGCAAGAAAAATTTTGTTCTTTCTGTGGAGATACAGCAAGATCCCCAGGCAAGGGGTGGAGAGTATTCATTAGCAACTGCCTCTGGTCCCTGTCTGGTTCAGAAAATACAAAGCAAATATCTTCTGGGCTGAGGCAGAACCAGAATCCTCACATTTCTATGCTCTGTTGCTCCCTTGTTTCCATTCCAAGGGGATTTGGTATGGGCCTCCATACTTGCAAGAACATTGATGACCAAGGGACTCATACTGTTGAATTTAGTAGCTGTTCAGGCTTTGGCCTGACTCAAGCCAGTCCCCTGGAGGTTTGTTCCAAATTGGAACAAAATGAGACACTTGTAGGTCAACAAAAATGAGACACTTGTGCATAGCAGGAAAAGGCTATTCAGCAAGGATAGGTATTAGGAAGCTTTTTGTTGACTCAGCTAAGAGAAGCTTTCTCTTTGTGGTTACCCATCCAGATCCACAGAGCAGGGAGTTGGCTCCCCATGGCTGCTTTGTACTCAGGTGGCCAGGAAGTGGTGCCCACAGCCTGAGCCTTTAGTCTTCTGAGCCAACCAAGTCTTGAAGATGGACTTTCAAGGAAAAACTAACTTAACTTGCATGAGGACAAGTGCTTAGGATAGAGCTTCTATCACAGTGGTCCTTCCTTCTCAATCAATCCAAATGCCAGAATTTCTAAAGTACCTTCTATGGACTCAGCTATATTATCTAACCAGTTTGGCTGCCTTAGAAAGAAGGAAGGAGGTGGGCATTCCAGGGAAGGAAAGAATGATGGCAATTCACTTTTCTGTAGTACTGAAAGCTTTACAATGCACTTTCCTCAGAACAACTCTATCAGGTAGATGGTGCAACTATTTATTTTATCCATTGTACAGTTGAGGATAGTGAGTCTCAGAAATTCTATCACACAGATTATAAGTGTTACAGTTTGAGCCCAAGTATAAGGGCAACCAGGTGGTGCAGGGGATAGAGCTCCAGGCCTGGAGTCATCTTCTTGAGTTCAAATCCTGCCTCTGATTTACTAGCTGTGTGACCTTTAGTAAATCACTAAACCTTGTTTGCCTCAGTTTCCTCATCTATAAAATGAACTGGAGAAGGAAATAACAAATCATTCCAGTATCTTTGCAAAGAAACGTCCAAATGGGGTCACAAAGAGTCAGATCCGTCTGAAATGACTCAACAATAAATACTGGGTCCACTGTGCATGACACTTTACTGCATAACCCTATGTATGCATGAAGGTCTAGATACAAACTCAGCCTTATGTGTGTAGGACAGCAAAAAATCAACCTGAGGGAAGATATCAGGGACTGGTGGGAAGTGAGTCTCTAAAGAGTATCCCAGGGGGGAGGAATCAAGATGGCAGAGTAGAAAGACTCACATATGCTAGCTCCGAATCCACAGCCCAGATATTTCCTGTAAAAAGAACTCCCCACAAATTCTGGAGCACTGCAAGCCATGCAGAAACACAGTGGAAGAGATTTCCGTTCCAGAGAGCCCTGGAAAGCCATCCCCAGGGGTCCATTGCTCTCCGGATGCGGAGCCCACCCCTGCGCTGCCCTGGCCGTGTGGCCCTAGAGGAGCAGATCCAAGCAGGCTTCAGGGATGGAATCTCCAGTGGCCGTGAAGGTCCCTCCACTCACAGACACTACAGGTCAGTGAGAGAGACTTCTGGGCAGGCCGAGAGGGGAGCGGGGTATCTCTGTGGCTTGGGCCCCCTAGGGAGGCAGCAGAGGAGGGAGCAGCAAAGGCAGCGGCAGCCTGGGAATCCCCAAGCAGGCAGGAGCTCCATTGTTGAAGGTCTCTGCATAAAGCCCCTGAGGGAACTGAGCCTGGGAGGCAACCCTGCCCCCACCCAAGCACCAGAACTTAAGCTCACATTGAAGAGCAGCCACGCCCACCACTGAAAACCCCAAGGCTGGGGAGCAGCATTTGAATCTCAGACCCCAACCACTAGCAGGGTGGATCTAGGCAGGGGTGGAGAGGAATCTCAGAAGTCAAGTAACTGGCTGGGAAAATGCCCAGAAAAGGGAAGAAAAATAAGAACATAGAAAGCTACTTTCTTGGGGGACAGATGTTCCCACCTTTCATTTCTGATGAGCAAGTACAATGCTTGCCATCAGGGAAAGACATAGAAGCCAAGGCCTCTGTACCCCAAACATCCAAAATACATATCCAATGGGCTCAGGCCATGGAAGAGCTCAAAAAGGATTTTGAAAATCAAGTTAGACAGGTGGAGGAAAAACTGGGAAGAGAAATGAGAGAGATGCAAGAAAAGCATGAAAAACAGGTCAATACCTTGCTAAAGGAGACCCAAAAAAATGCTGAAGAAAATAACACCTTGAAAAATAGGCTCACTCAATTGGCAAAAGAGGTTCAAAAAGCCAATGAGGAGAAGAATGCTTTCAAAACCAGAATTAGCCAAGTGGAAAAGGAGGTTCAAAAGCTCACTGAAGAAAATAGTTCTCTCAAAATTAGAATGGAACAGATGGAGTCTAATGACTTTCTGAGAAACCAAGAAATCACCAAACAAAACCAAAAGAATGAAAAAATGGAAGAGAATGTGAAATATCTCATTGGAAAAACAACTGACCTGGAAAATAGATCCAGGAGAGACAATTTAAAAATTATGGGACTACCTGAAAGCCATGATCAAAAAAAGAGCCTAGACATCATCTTCCATGAAATTATCAAGGAAAACTGCCCTGACATTCTAGAACCAGAGGGCAAAATAAGTATTGAAGGAATCCATTGATCACCGCCTGAAAGAGATCCAAAAAGAGAAACTCCTAGGAACATTGTGGCCAAATTCCAGAATTCCCAGGTCAAGAAGAAAATATTGCAAGCAGCTAGAAAGAAACAATCCCAGTATTGTGGAAATACAATCAGGATAACACAAGATCTAGCAGCTTCTACATTAAAGGATCAAAGGGTGTGGAATAGGATATTCCAGAAGTCAAAGGAACTAGGACTCAAACCAAGAATCACCTACCCAGCTAAACTGAGTATAATACTTCAGGGGAAAATATGGTCTTTCAATGAAACAGAGGACTTTCAAGCATTCTTGATGAAAAGACCAGAGCTGAAAAGAAAATCTGACTTTCAAACACAAGAATGAGAAGAAGCATGAAAAAGTAAACAGCAAAGAGAAGTCATAAGGGACTTACCAAAGGTGAACTGTTTACATTCCTACATGGAAAGACAATATTTGTAACTCTTAAAACTTTTCAGTATTTGGGTAGTTGGTGGGACCGCACACAGATGTACACACACACACGCACACACACACACATGTACATGCATGCATGCACACACACATACACACATGCATGCACACACAGAGACAGAGAGCACAGAGTGAATTGAATAGGATGGGACCATATCTTAAAAGAAATTAAGGTAAATGGTGAGAGAGAAATGTAGTGGGAGGAGAGAGGGTGAAATGGAATGGGGTAAATTATATCTCATTCAAGAGGCAAGCAGGAGACTTTTTAGTGGAGGGAAAAAAGGGGACAGCTGAGAAAAAAACATGAAGTTTATCCTCATCACATTCGACTAAAGGAAGGAGTAAAATGCGCACTCATTTTGGTATGAAAACCTATCTTACAATAGAAGGGGAGAAGGAGATAAGCAGGGTGGGGGGGATGATGGAAAGGAGGGCAATGGGAGGAGGGAGCAATTTGAAGTCAACACTCAGGGAGGGACAGGATCAAAAGACAGAATAGAAACAATGGGGGGAAGTTTAGGATGGAGGGAAATACAGTTAGTCTTACACAACACGACTGTTATCAAAGTCATTTGCAAAATTACACAGATATGGCCTATATTGAATTGCTTGCCTTCCCAAAGGGAATGGGTGGGGAGGGAGGGATGGGGAGAATTTGGAACTCAAAGTTTTAGGAACAACTGTTTAGTATTGTTGTTGCTACTAGGAAAGAAGACATACAGTTAATGAGGAATAGAAAGTCATCTGGCCCTACAGGAGAAAAGAGAAGATGGGGACAAGAGAAGGGAGGGATGATAGAAGAGAGGGCAGATTGTTGATAGGGAAAATTAGAATGCTTGGTGTATTGGGGTGGGGGGAGGGGATAAAAGGGGAGAAAATTTGGAACCCAAAATTTTGTGAAAATGAATGTAAAAAGTGAAATAAATAAATTTATATTTTAAAGAAAAAGAATATAATTAGTAGGAACTATTTTTTTTCTTTTTTTATATCCCCAGGGTTTAGTACATTGTGTAGGACATGGTAAGCACTTAACAAATACTTACTTACTGCTTGACTGAGTTGGAAGAAATGACCTCTACAATCTTTCTGATTAAATGACTAATTCCAGGGATGGAAATCTCACTATCTCTTTTTTTCTTTTTTACTTTTTTTTAAAAATTAATTTATTTTTTTAAGTTTTCTCCAATCACTTTCATATATCTTAGATTTCCCCCCTGCCTTCCACCCTCAATCCCCTCTCCCTCTCTGAGATGGCATGCAGTCTTATATAGGTTCTACCCATACTTTCTTATTAAATACATTTTCACCTTAGTCATGTTGCATAAAAGAATTAAAATCAAAGGGAGAAACCATGAAAACAAAACAAAACATAACACAAGAAAAAATGATTTGCTTCATTCTGTGATCCAATCCCATAGTTCTTTCTCTGGATGTGGATGGCATATTGCGTCAAGAGTCTGTTGGGAATTATTTAGGTCCTTGCATTGCTGTGAAGGACTAAGTTTACCAGGAAAATTCCTCACACGCTGAATCTCACTATCTCTTGATGCAGCCTGGTCTACTTTGGCATTGCTTTTACTGACAGGGAGTTTGTCCTTCATTTAGGCCCAATCTGCCTCTCCTCAGGCCTGGTTTTACTTCCTGTGGCCAGCAGGGCACTTCTTTCATGTGACTATTCTTCAAAAATAAATAGCTACCTACTTAGAACCTCAGTGCAACTGTCCATGAATTACCGTCTGTCACATACCAGTTGTCTGGGAAGGCACAGCTCTGCCTCTGAAGAAGGAAGAAAACATTTGGCAGGAGCTCTGGGTATAAATATGTTACTGCCATCTTGCAACAGAGTCATTCCTAAGCAAATACCACAAACCAAGCTAGGGACTGAACAGCACACAGCCCCATCTTCACTAGAGATGGAGAAGACATACTGCTCCATGACAGAAAGACAAATCCAAGTATACCATGGGGATGCTTCTGGGGGGAAGAGTTTACCCTACTCTGATATCTGGTAGTTTCCTATTTTAACTAATTATTCTTGCTAACTAGGTACACAAATTCATTGTTTCTAAGTTACTGAAGGGTTACAAGCACTTTCCATTACCTATAAATTCCATATCCTGAGGCAAAGCCCTAGACACTCCACCCTAGTTATGATTCTGACCAGCAAGAATCTTAATAGCTGGGGTACTCCAGACCACTGAGAAAATATCTATTTGCCTGACTGGAAGGGCCACCCTTCCTCCGTGTCCTTCCAGCAACCTCACTGATAACTTTCAGCCATTCTAGCAATAAGTACTACAGAGTACCTACTATGTAGGTACCTAGCCCTGAGTTTATTATCAGAATTATTATTAATGATAACCTATCTTTGTGTGGTATAATACAGCTTTCAGTGTATGTGGGGTATTGTGTTAAGAGCACTGGACTGGGAGTTGGGAGACCTGGATTCTCATTCCAGTTTCATTGTTGTATGAACTTGGCAAATAATTTCATATTGCTGGGCCTTGGCGTGTTCATCTGTGAAATGAGTGAGTTGGATGACTAGATTGCTAAGGATCTTTCCAGCTCTAACATTCTGTTCTTTGCTCTAACATCCCATGTTTTAAGGTCCTTTACAACGGTAACATTCTGAGTCTATCACTCCCTTCTGACATCTCCCAGGGATGGTTCATGGGTTTGGACCCGTGACCCTCCCTTTAAGAATACCAGCTGTTCCCGTGTAACATTACACGCCCCCAGTCCATTTCAGGATGCTCTTAAAACAAGGCACAGGCTGGATTTAATTAGATGTTCGTTGGGCTTAATCATCATGGCTCATTTCTATGCAATGCCTCAAACATGAGAGCAGATGGACTATTTCATGGTGAATCTCTTCAAGTCAGTTATATTAATGTGGGGAAAGTATCAGGCCTCATCTCCATAAATCCAAGCGACCAGAGAGCCTTCCACAGCCACTTCTGGGGGCCTGGAACTTGCTTTTCAGAGGTTCTTGGCCCATGAAATGAGAGAACCACATTTGACTCTGATATCCAGGAGCCCCAGGAAGCAGACATGGTCATTCTTCAGTTTGACTACAAAAAAGAATAGTGTAGACTAGGAACAGAAGGGAGGAAATTTATAGCTCTTCAGTTTTTACTCACGATGTCATTTATCTGGCTACATGCTTTAACTGGGCTGCAGTGGTTCTTAATTCTCTGTACTCTGTGGAATGACACTCCTTATTCCCAGCTCCTTGACCAAATAAATACTTTCTGACCTACACCCCCATCTCACAATTCCTAAACACACAGACTCTCTCTCTCTCTCTCTCTCTCTCTCTCTCTCTCTCTCTCTCTCTCTCTCTCTCTCTCTCTCTTTCTCTTTGTCTCTCTCTGTTTCTCTCTGTCTCTCTGTCTCTCTGTCTCTCTCGTTCATTTAACCAGAAATGTGGCCACCATACGGATCTTAATATCTGGGAGGCATGCATGGCAAATGGCAGGCTTAGGATAGATAGAAGATTGTATCATTTAGCTCCTCTGGAGCACGACTCCTCATTACGACTACCAAACACTGGCTATCCTTCATGCCTGGAATATTCTGCTTCCTCATCTCTGCCTCCTTCCCTCCTGTCCTCCCTGGCTTCCTTCAAGATCCAGTTAAAACCACACCTTTTACAAAAAAATCTTAGGATCCCTCTTATTAGCTAGTTACCTCCCTCTGTGATTATTGCCAATTTATCCTGTAAATAGCTTATTTGTACATGGTCATTTGCATGCTATTAGTCTGTGACCTCCTTGAGAGCAGAGACTGTTTCTGGTCTTTTTTTTTTCTTTTCATTCCCCAGCATTTAGCAGAATGTCTGGAACACAGTAGATGCATAATAAATGTTTATCTCCTGTTCAGAGTCTTACAGTTTCAATCTTGCTACCTTTGTCATCAGAGCAGTTCCCCTACATGGGGAGAAGTGCTAAGCTTGAATATGTCTTACTTTCTCAAAAGAAAGACTCTTCTGCAAGATCCTTTGGTTGAATTAAAATAGTCTACTGTTATGATTGCTGGGAACAGTACTGAATAACTTACTGTTAGGTGGTTTTTGTATCATCTAAAGAACTTTTGAGAAAGCTAGTCTTGAAGTCAAGAAGATCTAGATTCTAGTCCCTGCTCTAACACAGACTGGTGGTAGGACTTCAGGAAAGTCATCTAATTGCTTAGTGTTCTAGGCAACTCTCTCTGATGATAAATTGCAAAGAAGGTTGCAACCAGCAGCAGTGGGGGACATTCCTTATATAATACTCCCGCAACCAATAAAATCACAGGGTCCAGTCTTTATCCTTAAAGAATTTTATGTCTTTTATCTCATATGCTGTTCACAAGAGTCCAGTGAAGAAGTCAAGGAATGAATAGTAATTAGCATTTTACAGAAAAGGAGACCAAAACTCAGGGGAGAAGAAATGACTTACCCAAGTTAACACAGCAAATTATTGGCAGAAATGATGAATATAAAGAATATGGAGAGGAATAGGAAGAATTATATGAATGGATGCAAAATGAAGTAAGCAAATCCAGCTACTAATTAGTATAACAAATCTAAATAATATAATGATGGAAACAGAAAGAGCAACAACAAAAAGGGATACTGAATAAGGTATTATTTGTGTGGAAAAATGAATATACTCTCCAATTTGTTAGGTCTACTTTTTAAATATGTTTAGAGTGCGTTTCTGTCTCTTCCTCTTTCAATTTTTTTGTTACAAGAGGATAAATAGCTGAGGGGTAAAGAGGGAAGGATATATTTGGATAGAAGACATAAAAACAAAAGATACCAATAAAATATAATAAAAACAATAGGCAGAGCCAGACTGAAATCCAGCCCTCCTAACTCCTAAGCATTAAATATTCTTCCACTAAGTCTCACTCACCCTTTAGATGCCAAATGAGCTTTGGGCAGGAACGAGGTAATGAGTTCTCCTAGAAAACTTCCCCCACCAAAAAATGAATGATGGTAAATGAAAATGAGGCTCAGGATCCAAGTGTACAGCAGAAGAAATTTCTTTCTTTAAACATTGTGACCTAGTCTCCATGTCTCAGTTTTCTGGTTGTTTGTGTACAGAAAGAGAGAAATTGAAATCTATTCTCTCTCTCCTTCTGTGACATTTTTTGGGGGAGTGTTCCAGTCCTAGAAGAGAAAGAGAGGGAGTGGATGTACTGATAGGAAATGAATCTTGTTAAAGGTCATTAGTGAAACAAAATGGGCTTAAATTGTCTTGAAAATGGAAAACAGTATTTCAACTCAACACAATGAAAGCAATAGCTTAGTCTTATAGAACTTTATGGTTGAAAAGTTGCTTTCTTTATAACAGAACTGGAAGGGACCTTAGTGATCAGTTAATCTCCCCTCTCATTTTACAGATGTAAGGTAATGAGTGAAAGTATTATTCCCATTTTACAGACACAAAAATGGAGGCTTAGTAACTGTTGGAACCAGGACTTTATCCCAAGTCTTTTTGAGGACTCTGATTAGATTCAGTGCTCTGTTCACTGCATCTTGCTTCCTCATTTAGTACCTAATATTGGGCCCTTTCCCTATAGGCTATCAAGAAGGGCCACAATTACCTTATCTGATTATGGAGGCAGGATAGTATGCTGGAAAGAGCACTGGTCTAGGAGGCAAAGGACCTAAGTTCAAGTCAAGTCTGTACTGCTTACTTACCTATATCATTATGGATGGGCAAGTTACCTAATTTCCCTAAGCCTCAGTTTCTATTAACTGGTGGTAATAATATGGGTACCACTTACTTCCCAGCATTGTTGTGAGGAAAATATTTTGTTATGTGCTATAGAAAGTGTGAGCTGTTATGACTAGGAGGAGAATTCTTAAATAAGGGAGAGGTAATCACAAAAAACTAATCATTTCAATTACATAAAACTGGGGGAAAATTGTCTTGCATTAACAAAAATCAATGCAACTTAGATGAGAAGGGAAATGGTTAGCTGAGAAAGGAAATCTTTCCATCTAATATCTCTAATAAAGTCATCTATCCAAGCTATTTAGAAAACTAACTATGGATAGGTGGTCAAAGGATATGAACAACCATTTCTCAAAATAAGAATTGCAAACTGTTAAAATCATATTGCTCCAAATCATTAATAAAAGCAATATAAATCAAAATAGTGCTGATAATTACACAGTCAGCACATTGGAAGAGACGACAAAAGTTGAAAATAGTCAATGATGGAAGGGCTGTGGAAATACAGTACAAGCACACAGATCCTACTCTTGGTAGAACAGTGAATTGCCCAAACATTCTGAAAATAATTGTGAATGATACTTTTCAAAAACTGACTAAAATCAATCAGCAAGCATTTATTAAGGGCCAGACACTGACCCAGAGCTTCCACTGCTGTCTCCTGAAGTAATCATAGGCAGAAAGTAAGTGCCATCATCCCTGCCAAAATATTCATAGCAATACATTTTGTGGTAGCAAAGAACTGGAAAGGGGGGAGTAGCTGCCCATTCATGTGGGAATGACCAAACAAATTGTGGTACGTGAATTCAATGGAATACTACTAAACCATCAGAAAAAAAGAATATGAAGAAGTCAGAGGAACATGAAAAGACCTATCTGAACCAGTGCAAAGTGAGCAAGCAAAATCAGGAAAACGATATAAACAATGTCTATATCAATGTAAATGGAAGGAAAAACAACCAAACCCCTCCCCCACCTCTGAATGCTATGTGATTATAATGACTAATCTTTGCCCTGAATAAGTGATGAGAAAATGCACCTCCCTCCCTTCTCTGCACAGGCGGAGGGCTGTGGGCACAGAATATTGACTATGAAGTCATACTTAGTTGATGTATTGGTTCGGAAAAAGCAAACTGCTTCCCCTCTTTTTTTATCTTCTATTATGTGGGGGGCATTTTAGGAAATGAAAATAAGATAAAAACAAAAGATATAGATAAGGGGAAAACGTGAGTTATTCATCTGATATTCTGTCACAGAAATTCCATTTTAGGCAACATTAGCCATCAGCAACTTGGAGCCATAGACTCAAACTAGAAGAGATGATAGCAACATCTATCTCTGTAAATAAGTCTGTTCCCAGATAAACTTCCTTTTCATGATATCCTCGCATCTAGCCTCTACTTGCATACCTGTAGTAAGAAGGCACTCATTAAGTGTGACTTCAGAATACATAATAAAGAGCTAAATACCACGGACAGCTCCAGTTCAATTTCCAAAAAGCACGTATGTGCCTGTTATGTTCAAGACACTGTGTCAATATAGACAAAAATGAAATGGGACCTACTGACCTATTCTCAAATAATTTCCATTCTGCAACCTCTAAGAAGATAACTATTAATCTGGAGAGGGAGACCGAGAGAGAGAGAGAAAGAGAGAGAGAGAGAGAGAGAGAGAGAGAGAGAGAGAGTCACACTGTAATCTTTGGCAAGCCAAATCCTTTCTCTGATTTACCATTTCTTTACCTGTAAAATAAGGGAGTTGAACTAGGTCATTTCTAAACTTCATATCCTATGATCACTAGGTGATGATTCTTTTATCTCTCTGTTTATCTTATTCCACAAATATCAACTGAGAACTCATTCCCCACTTCTGTCACTACTAATTAGTTGTTTTCTCTAGGTAGTGATTAAATTCACCCAGGCTCCATCCCCAGAGCAGTCAGAATTATCTCTAGCCCTGATTCATGGTTCAATGAAGTGAAGTCAACTAACCAGTGACCATAATTGAAAGAAGCAGGGAGATAGGTGGGGAGTGTTTTTCATTATTGTGCATCAGAGAAGAGGGACTGCTTATATTTTTGCAATAGACTGTCATGACATAGTGTGTGGGCAACCCTTTGGGGAATTTCTAGAGCTGGAAGGAAATCTAGAGTCTAGTCCAATCCTCTCATTTATCCATGATCACACAGGTAGTAAGTGGAAGCACTGCAATTTAAACTTAAATCCTCAATCCAAATCCAGTGCCCCTTACAGCATGATACACTTTTATGATGATCTCACCCAACAGAACTGAGAAATTCCATGCCTGGGACCTTCCATTTTATTAAGACCAGCTCTCATTTGCAATCAAGTATTTCATAATGTAATAAAAATTATTGAAAGTAAGAAGAAAAAGCAAAAGAGAAATTTCTGAATGAGCAAATCTTACTCCCCAAAATCCCATGGTGTGAAGAGTTCTGAATATGAGGGTTCCTATGCCAGAGGTTTCTCTCTGCCCCTCCACTCCCACTGCAAATCTTGACTTTGCCTCTTGATCTCTGGACAGTTAACAGGAAAAGGGGCTAGATTCTGTCTCTCTGTCTCTCTCTGTCTCTGCATCTACCTGTCTCTCTGTCCATCTTTCTCTCTCTAGCTCTCCCCAGCTCTGTAACCACCAGGTCCATACGGTGCCTAGGCAAAGTTAAGATGAATCCCTATACCTCTTTATGTTAGACTAAACTCCTAGATCAGAATCTATTATCTTAATGACTTCTTTGCTGCTGACATCAACAGATTTTTTTCTTTTTTCATCTTCATTCACTTACCCTTTCTTCTTTCTGTCCCCTCACAGTAGAAAACATATCCTATTTTTGCTAAGACTAAGCAAATCCTAGCCCATCATTCCATCATTCTTTGGCCCAGATCATTAACAAACTTCTTTAGGAAGGTCATCTATACTGGTTGCTCACTTTTCTTTCCTGAACCATTATCTCCTCAACCTTGGAAATCTAATTTCCATTCTACTATTCTATATCAATTGCTCTTTGTATAGTGGCTAGAGCTCCTAGAGTTCAGTTATTAATAAAGTGAGGAGGAAGCTAGGTGGCACAGAGGATAGAATGGAGTCAGGAAGACTCATCTTTTTGGGTTCAAATCTAGCCTCAAACATTCATTAGTTGTGTGACCTTGGGCAAGTCATTTACACTTATTTGCCTCAGTTTCTTTATCTGTCAAATGAGCTGGAGAAGGAATGGTAAAACACTCCGGTATCTTTGCCAAGAAAATTCCAAATGGGGTCACAGGGTTGGAAATGACTGAAAAACAAAATTAATAAGGTGAAGGGTGGATGGGGTCCTTCCTAAAATGATAGTCAGGAAGGGAGTCACCAATGAAAAGGGGAGAGCTTCATGGTGGAGTTTTCTTGGGGTGGAAAAATCTGGAGAGAGTCAAGGTGTAAGTGTTAATTGCAATCAATGGTTGTCTAACCATGAGGGCAACTGCATTCCCAGGGCATCTTCTTGATGGCAGTGATTCATTTGGGTTCAGTGGAACCCAAATCTCTGAAGGGCTCTGATCTTCTATTTCCTGAAGAGAACCTATCAATCCCCAAACCTTGCTACTCTACTCTGGCAATGGGACAGTGACTCCATAAATGCATCTGTCTTTCCAGTGCCTTTGGAGTATTTGTCTGTAGGCGAAGGTCTTTTGTACCACATCCCGGTATGTTCTTCCCTTTTATCCTTTGCCTTCCCCAAAAGAATCACTGAATGCCAGAGCCAAAGGGACCTTTCAACAGCATCTATTTTAACCACTGCATTTTACAAAAAGGAAGCTAAGGGTTGGAGGATTTAAGTAATTTGCCCAAGATCATGCATCAAGTTAGGGACATGGCTGACACTGAAACCCAGCACTCCTGATTTATTGTTTCTTTTTCACTAACCCATGCTGCATCCCCACTGCATTGCCACCACTGCCCTGCTGGGACTTTACTGGGATTTCATCCAGTGCCTCTGACTCAGCATGGGATTTCTAAAGCTGTGCTTCTATTAATGCATCTTTTAAATTTCTGCCTTAGTAATCCCTAACTCTCTAGTTGGGCATAGAAGGCGCTCTGTAATATGTCCCCACCCTAGAGGGATATGAACCCTCTGCTCTAGGATCACTTGATGTCTTACAGACCTCTTGAGTTTTCTCACCCTTGTATCTCTGGTCACACACTCCCCTTGCCTGGATGCAATGTCATATCTTCCATGAAATGCTCCCTGATTTCCAGCATCCAGAAGTGATTCCCCATCACTGTTTTAGGTTTTCTCTTATAGTTCTTTATGACATTTACTTGTGCCCCACTCTTCTTGGGTCTTCCATTTGACTATAAGATCCACATGTATGTGTATGTTTAGATACAATATGTGTGTGTGTATATGAATATAGGTTTTTTTAGAGACAGAAGTATATATGAGTATTTAGGCATATATAAATATATACAGGTATATATGTATATATGTGTACACATGTATGTATATATACATATATATATACCTGTTTATATGTTTATTTATCTGTTCATATGTTGAATTCCCCCAGGAGAATATAAGCTCCTTAAGGGCAGCAGTTTTTTGGGGAAAAGTCTTTATATTCTCAGTGTATTGCATTATATTACTCTTTATGTACAATTTTGCTATATGTATATACTTTCAGGAGGATGGGCTCATGACAATAGTCATTCATGGATGGGCTGTAATTAGCATCTTTGGGGAGAACTAAATCAATGAGATCTCTGACCTTTTGGGGCTTTTGAACAGTCCCAGGACATAGCATAGCATCTTACAAATCTGGGGACAGGATAGTCTGGAGCTGCAATTTCATTTTTGTGGCCAGCTCCTAGGGTGGAGAAGTTGCTCCACTAAGGGATATAGATTGACAAGCCTGTAAGTAAGTGACAGAAAGCTTTCCAGAGGCACTGAGAGATTGACACATACTAGCTAGGTATATGTTTATTAGATTGGATTGAATGGGAGAAAAGCAGTGATCTCATCCATTTCTCTCTCCTCCATGGAGTCCAATGAACAAACGTTGAGATGGAGGTAGAACCCTTCGTGTATGTTCTAGCCAATCTCAGTATGGGCCCCTTGCCTCAGCTTATTCACACTTTCAGTCTCACTCCTTCTTCTGACAGCTGTTCTCAATTAAACTGATAAATAGAAAAATGACCTGGAACCATTTCATTACCAATAATGTAGTGGGGAAAACGTTATCTAACCACCAAAGGTAAGCTGAGTACAGCTGGGATGAAATGAGGATCTCAAACATGTGTGTTTTTAAAGGCTGCTTTTAGCTCACACTTACATAAGGCTTTTTAGTTTACAAAATGCTTTCCTGGGACCAGTCCTGTGAGGCAGACAGTGCAAGCATCATTGCTCCCTTTTTACATATGAAGAAACTGGGGTTCTACGAAGTTATAAAGTAGTTTGTCCAAGGTCACAAAAATAGGAAATATCAGAGGGAGATTTAAAATCCAAGTCCCTTGACACACTCTCTCTCCCTCCCCAGTTCACTGATCTTTTTTAACATTCATTTTATATTTCAAGTTCCAAATTCTCTCCCTCCTTCCAGTCTCCCCAATCCATTGAGAAGATAACCATTATGATAGCCATTATACATGAGAAATCACAAAAAACCTTTCTATATTAACCATGTTGCAAAAAATGAAAAAAAAATATGCTTCATTCTGTACTCTGACTTCATCAGTTCTGCCTTTGGAAGTAGCATTTCTCATCATGAGTGTATGGAATTGTTGTGGATCATTATATTGATCAGAGTAGCTATGTCTTTCACAGTTGATTATCCTTACAATTTGGATGTAATTTTATACTTTGTTCTTCTGGTTCTTCTCATTTCACTTTGCATCAGTTCATTCCAAGTTTTTTCTGAAACCATCTCTCTCATTATTTCTTATAGCTAAATAGTATGTATTTATTACGATCATATGCCACAATTTGGTTAGTCATTGATGGGCATCCCTCCAATTTCCATTCTTTGTCATCACAAAAAGAGTTGCTATAAATATTTTCCCTTTTCTCTGATCTCTTTGAGATACAGATATACACAGATAGTGGTATTGGTGGTCTAAGGTTATACAGTTTTATAGACCCTTGGGCACAGTTCCAAATTGTTCTCCAGAATGGTTGACCCAGTTCACAGTTCCATCAACATTGCATTAAGGTACCTATTTTTCCACATGCCCTCCAGTATTTGTCATTTTCCTTTTCTGTAATGTTAGCCAATCTTATAGATGTGAAGTGGATGCTTGAAAAATGGAGGGGCCAAATGGAAGAGAATATGGCAGTGATGATAAACTCTTAATTACATGATACCGCTCGTGCTTAGATTTTTATCATTGTTTTTTAGGAGAAATCTAAAGTGTTAGAATGTAAGTCATCCAAAACAATTAAGATAATCTCTTTAAAACTGGAAGAGACCTCTGGGGTCATCTAGTCCCACTGCTTCATTATACAGATGAGGAAATGGTCATACTCTGAAATAATGGCAGAGGTCATGAGAATGTCCCATAAGATTTCAGTTGATGAGGTTACAGAACCTAGCTCTTTCTCTTTTCTCAGTTCATGGACTGACAACACCAATTCTTCCCTTACCCTGGCATTACAGTTTCTGAAACAAAGTTCTTGGAAGACAGAGAAAGAATTGCATTCATTGTAACTGGGGCTGTGAAGAGGGTATGGTTAAAAAGAATACTTTACAATTTTTAAAAATTTTTATTATATATGTATATTACATTATATTTTCAAAGGGTTCTACTTAACGATATTTTCTGAGAAGGCTTTTCTGGACTCCATCCCTTCCTCATATTTTTCCTAGCACTTTGGACTTCTTTGTATTGTATGGAAGGGGAAGGGAGTAAGTACTTATTCAGTATCTGGTGCATTCCAGGTCCTGTACTTTACAAATGTCATTTCATTAAATCTCCATAAGAATTTTGAGAGGTGGGGTCTATTATTATCATCCCCATTTTACAGTTGAGGAAACTGAGGTAGAGTAAGTTTAACTGACTTGCCCAGGGTCTCATAGCTAGTAAGTGTCTGAGGCTAGATTTTTAACTCATGGGACTCAGGTGCTCCCAAACAGGCCCCCTAGAGGAACAAGGCATAGTCCCAAGTCCAGCACCCCTACAAAATGTAGGATGGGCTACCTATAGTTCAACCTTCTCGTTTTATAGGTGAGGTCCTAGAGAAGTGACTTGCCCAAAGTCACACATTTAGTAAGTAGCAAATCTGGGATTTGAATCCAGACCCTCTTTCTTCAAATTCTCCCCCACTCCCTGCCCCTCCAAACTGGGTCTGGCCTGTTTTTGTTTCAGAATTCGTTAATTACACATATTTGTTAGCTACCCATAAAAATCATTAGCTTGAGGGCTAGAAAACTAGGTTGGAAACTGTATTTGGTGGGTATAGATTGCCTATTATGTGCCCTTATGTCACCCAGTCCCTTGGGTCGATGACTGCTTACACCCTAAGCTCTGTGGAATTTCCCTACTTCAAATGTTAATAGGGTACCATATTTAATCAGGTAAGTGATATAGTGGATATGGTGCTGGATTTGAATTCTGCCTAGCTGTGTGATCCTCAGTCATTCACTTAACCAGCCCCTCATCCTCAGTTTCTCCACCTGTGAAATGGATGTAATAATAGCACAGGGTTGGGAGAATCAAATGAGATATTTTACAAACCTTAAAGAACTGTTTAAGTGTTAGTTATATAAATGTTAGCTATTATTTTTATTCTGCTTTGTGCCTCCTGTACCAAGCCTGGGAACTTACACAAAGAGGGCACCTAATAAAAATTTGTTGAATGATCCCATTTGTTCTTTACCATATGCTGGTCATAGGGTTGTGGTGTTGGTGGGGCGTACGCACTACGTGCAGGGTATCATGAGAAACGTGAGGCGGGAGGGATCTCATTGCTCTTTGTGGTACAGAAGACAGAAGGGGAGACAGGGAAGGCTTCGTGGAAAATAACTTTCACAGAGCCCTATGAAAAGTATAAGGTGCTAAACAACTGGAAGGTATTTTTAAAAATCATGTCATCACTGCGTATGTGGGGGTGGGTAGGGAGAGAGAGAAGAGTTGTTAGGAGGCTACTAAAGAGTGTAATTGTCATATAATAAGTATAATTATAATAATATATACAGCTAATCTATTATATTGCATTATATTAATTATATTATACATATACAATTTATAATAGAATTATGCATATAATTATATTACACATATGTATACATATATGTATAAATATACATATAATTATATTATACATATACAATATAATAATTATAACATATAATATTCATATGATGTTAGACTGAGAAAGCATCTTGTTCCAAATTCCCTCATTTTAAACAGTGCTCCTGAGGCCCAGAGAGGGTGACTTATCTAAGGTCACTCAGCTGGTTAGTGACAGAGCACTTAAAACCAATGACCACAAGCACCACAGCCACTGACTTCTCTCTTTCTCCCAGACTCCACACCCCTCACTTTCCCCTCTCTCTTGAATCTCATTTCCCTCATACTCTATTCCTTAGAGAATCATAAGATCAATCATGGATCTATTTAGAGCTGGAAGAGATCTCAGAAGTCATCTAGCATAACCCCCCTCATTTTACATTTTGGGAAACTGAGTCCTAGAGAGGTAAAGGGACTTGTTGTTGAGTCATGTCTAGGGTTTTCTTGGCAGGATTTTTGCCATTTCCTTCTCCAGCTCATTTTACAAATGAAGAAACTGGGGCAAACAGGGTTAAGTGACTTGCTCAAGATTGCACAGCTTACTAAGTGTCAGGTCAGATTTGAACTCAAGAAGGAGATTCCTGATTCCCAGCCCAGTGTTCTGCCCACTGCCCCACCTAGCTGCCCTAGAAGTGGTGTGCATCCGAATTCCCACTCACCCTTGTCCACTTCATTAGGATCATCTTCCTATTCTTTCTCACGTTCTTCTTATCCAAAATGATGGTATCGCCATAATTGGAGGGAGGAACAGTAGTTTGCCCTACCGTAGGGAAAACACTTTTACTATCATCCATTTAAAACTCACTGCCATGAATGGTTTCCCAGGCTATACTCAGGCTCTGAAGTCACCATGGGCCAGCTGTGCCAAGAAACATGGCCTCCACAGCCCCAGTCCAGAATAGCGCTGAATCTGTTCAGCACAAATGACTTGTCCCCAGGAAGCCCTCAGGAGTGTCGGGGGTGGCAGGAGAGGGAAGCCCTTCATTCTGGGGCGAAATGCTCCCCATGTTGTTCCTGTTGGCAGCCCAACAATTGTAGCATAATGGAGTCTGCACAGCAGGGAACTTCTGTGTCTGAGTAACTGAAGGAAAGACGTGGGCAGGATTTTAATAAGGAAGCAGAGAGGAAAGGGTTAGGGGGAGCAGCAGCAGTCTGATTACCCCCAAGACAGGCTTCAATCTGAGCAAAGGATGTGGTAAGCACTCAGATTACTTCTGAGTAATTTTCCAGTTATTCTCACCACCCTGCTAACCCCCCAACATTTCTTTTCCCCACCCATTCCCTCCAATTCAGTTCTGTTCAAGGTACCATCCAGCTCTACATATATGATCCCGTAATTCAACCCAATCAACATTTATTAAATTCCTGCTCTGGACTAGGTACTGTGCTAGCCTGGGATGTAAAGAAAATAAAACTGATAACAATGGCTAACATATGATACTATGTGCCCTGTAGGCACTATGTGAAGAGTTTTACAATTATCTCATTTGATTTTCACAATAACTTTCCATTTTACAGTTGGGGAAACCAAGGCACATCAAGATTGTGACTTATCCAGGGTCACACAGTCAGTAAGTTGTTTGAAATAAAATTTGAACCCAGGTCTTTCTGATTGTAACAACAAGGACCTTGGCATACACAGGAGGGCCTGCTGTACAGGTTCTTAGATCTGCTTTTCTAAAAGGAAAACAAGTTTTGAGGGGTCAACAATCTACTTTATTCAAGCACATAGATCATTCACTTAGTTCAGGGGAAAAAGTCATCACCCTGAACTTCAGAGAAAATACAAACAGAGAAATAAAGATCAACAGACAGGGCTTCCAACTGTCTGACCATAAGCAACACATACATCACAGATCAACAGACAGATCTACCTGTGTGACCATTACATACATACATAGTTACCAGAAAGAGAAATGCCAACATCTGGGTTTTCAAAGCCAGGGAAGCTCCTTAGCAGCTGCCCAGAGTTTTGTCTGGCACACAAACCTTCTTCCAAAAATTAAGCCCCAAAGTAAAACTTTACCTCAGAGTCTTTATACACTTTTCACAGCCAGAGGGCAGTACCCTCTGACTCAGTGCCTCAATAGAAATTAACAAAAGGTATTGAGATCTATTAATGGATGGGGAAGATCTTTAACTCCTTCCCTCCCACGCACCATTACCCTTACTTCACCATTATACGACTCTAGGCCACACACTATCCACTGTGCCACTGATAAATACATAACTGGACATGGCAAAGGCTGAAATTTGTTTTGTTTGACTATGCACACACATACACACATATATTTTTTTTTAAGATTTAAATTTGTTTATTAATTTTTAATTTTCAACATTCATCTCCACAAGATTTTGAGTTCCAATTTTTCTCTTCATCTTTCCCCTTCCCCCATCCTGAGATGCCATGCATTCTGATTACCTGTTCCCCCAGTATTCCCTCCCTTTTATCATCCCCTCTCTTATCTCCTTCCCCTTTGCTTTCTTGAAGGGCAAGATAGAGTTCTATACCCTATTGCCTGTTTATCTTATTTCCCAGTTGACATGCATATTTTTAACAAGAATTTTGCTTTGCTTTTCTCTCTGTCTCTTTTTAGTGGGGAAAGGAAGGTTAGGAGAGAAAATAAATCCTTGCTAACTGAAAAAATAAAATTTAACACTAAATGTTCCACACCCTCAAGGAGCTTATATTCCATGGGGAAGAGAGATGGTTGACTAGAAATGTGTTATAATTAAAAGGAGCCCTGTAATGGCAGGTCTCCTGAAAGGGGCCATTGTCTTGGCCTCTTTACATGGTGGTGAAGCTAAGGTGCTTAAACTATCACGTATCCCTTCGGTAACTCTCTTCCAGAGATATTACTTGTAAAGCACTTTGCAAACCTTAAGTACTATACACATGCTAGCTAATAGTATTAGAGTTTGGTAGTGAGTTCCCCATCATTAGAGGCATTTGGGCTAAGACTGGCTATCAGTGAGGTATGTTGTAGAGGAGATTTCTGAATAGCACGACTGGTTTAACAAGATAATCAACAGGATTCTTTCCAGTTCTAAAATTCTCCATCTCTAAAAACCTGTACTATAGAGAAGATTCCTACTTGGGTGGGACACTTAAGTATATGACCTTTATTGGGAACTTAGGCAAATTGCCTATTCTCTCTGAGCCTCAGTTTCCCTATCTGCAAAATAAGAGAATGGGATCACGTATTCTCTAAGGTCTGTTTCTCAGTGATCCTGAGATGCTAGGAAGGACTTCAGGACCTTGTCCTTGTCTCCATTAAGCTGTTGTGCTTTCAGGGTTTCAGGAGACAGTGACTAAAACGCACAAGGGTCAGGAACATTCTGTGTACTGTTTCCCCAGAATCCTTTGTCCTAATTCCGGGTCTTCGGCACATAATGGATTGTTGTTTTTTCCTCACATTGACTAATTGTGGAGGTGGAAGAAGCCTAGTTCCAAATATGGAAAGGAGGTTATGAGAAAATAACTCAGCAGCTGTCTACAGGCACTTCTGTCTCCTGTCATTTGACAGACTCAGTGTTTGGATATCATAAGGATGCTTCTTGTCAGCTTTTTGTTTTTGTCTCACAGAGGAGTAGGAATAAAAGTTGTATGGAGGCAGCCTAGGGTGACTGAACTCTTGCCTCTCCCCCAACCAGCTGTGAGGCCAGTGGTGGGTCATAGCGATGCACTGGGCCTCTATTCTTCCTCAGCTGCTAGGTGGTGTAGTGGTTAGATCACCAGCCTTGGACTCAGGAAGGTCTGAGTTTAAATTTGACCTCAGATCCTGGGTAAGTCACTTAACCCTGATTTGTGTCAAAAATAAAATAAAAAAGCATCAGTCGGATTAGGCGTCTTGGAGGTCCCTTCTACCTCTATCACTCTGCATTCTACAGTTGAACGTTCTATGCTCTAGGGTCCTTCCCAGTTCTAATGTTCTATGATTTTAACATCTAGTGGCTGGCAGAAGATTCCATCTACTTCCCAATTCAACACATCCTTTACGCAGTTATCGAGAGCGGGTATTATGGTTTGGTTTTTTTTTAGGCGAGGAGGGTTTCTTTGTTCCCTGGAATTCAACGCAGTGCCTAATGTATGTTGTTGTGCAGTTGTTTCAGTCATATCTGATTCTTGTGTTTGTGATCTCATTGGAAGTTTTCTTGGAAAAATGCTAGAGTAGTTTAGAGCTTAAGTGACTTGCCCAGTGTCACACAGCTGGTAAGTGTCAGACACTTACCAGACACTTAAATCTTGAACTCTGGTCCTCCTGACTCCAGACCTGGTGCTCTATGCACTACCCCCTCCCAACATACAGTAAGTGCTTAAATGCTTGTTGACCACTGACTGAAAGTTTCAACTTTCCCTCAGTATGACTGACTAGGCATCCAGCCAGCTGCTGGCCAAGGCTCATCTAGACATTCATTTGTAGTCCTAGTCTTGGCCCAGCAATTTCCCAAAATGTCCTCAGGCTACGGTTGGGAAATTAATGCTTAAAGTGTTGATTCCTCACATCTGTTTAACTGTTCCCATTTGTGAAAACAAGGAAAGAAGGGTATTGTTATGCCCATTTATAGTTGAATAAACTGAAGCCCAAGCAGCTACGTGGCACAATCAATAGAGCACTGGGCTTGGAATCAAGGAAGACTCATCTTCATGAGTTCAAATCTGACCTCAGACACTTAGGTGGGTGACCCTGGGCAAGTCACTTAACCCTGTTCCCCTCAGTTTCCTTATCTGTAAAAATGAGCTGGAGAAGGAAATGGCAAACCATTCTTGTATTTCTGTTAAGAAAACCCCAAATGGGGTCATGAAGACTTGGACAAGATTGAGCAGTACCAACAAACTGAAGCCCAAGAGGATGAGTGACTTGCCCTGTAGCACAAGTGGGTAGAGCCATGATGGAGGAGACATAGGTCTTTTGGCTTCTCATCCCTTGCTCTAGATGGGATATCTGAATAATTATCAGACTTGTGCTGGGGATCTGTTGTGTCCCCAGATAGAAAAGAGTTGTTCAGTTACTCAACTTGCCAGTATTTCTTCCCTGCCCTGTTTATCACTCATTCCCTGCATAAACTGGCTTATTGGTGGCTTCTCCTAATGGTACTAGGGAATCACTAGGGGTGCTAGGTAGAGGTCTGGGTGCCATCTACCCCCTGCCCAGCTCTACTTTCTCTCCATGTGATAGAAAAGGAAATGGAGTGAAGTCTGGGCAAGAATGTAGTCCAAATAGACAAAGCTAGGCATGATCTTGGAAACCAAGTAATTTCTTCCCCAGTTCCACTTTTCTGCATGACTTCCTTGCCCTGAGACCAATTCAAGATGGAAGGATGGGGGCAGAGTTCGGAGGCCTTCGTGATCCACTGGTAACATCATGGCTTTCACTTGATTTCTTGGCAGGTACTAGGCGAATCCTTAAAATCCATCACTAGAGTTACATATCTTTAGCTAATTTTTCCAACCATCCCAGTCCAAACATTAATACCCACACACCCCTACCCCACCCCAAGAAGTGAGGGGCAAATCTTTGGTTGTAAATCAAATTTCTAAGACTCAGTTCAGATCAACAGCAACAGTGTCAATGGGACAGCTAGGTGGTGCAGTGGATAGAGCACCAATGAAGGAGTTCCTGGACCTGAGGAGGACCTGAGTTCAAATCTCACCTCAGACACTTGACACTCACTAGCTGTGTGACCTTAGGCAAGTCATTTAACCCCAATTGCCTCATCCTGGGTCATCTCCAGTCATCCTGATGAATATCTGGTCACTGGATTCAGATGGCTCTGGAGGAGAAGTGAGGCTGGTGACCTGCACAGCCCTCCCTCACTCAAAACAAAGTCAAGTGCAAGTCATGTCATTATTTCTCTGATGGCATGGTCTTCTTTGGTAATGAAGGATGAACACACACACAACAGTGTCAATACTTTCTGGAGAGAGCAGGAGGGCATTTTAGGGGTGGGAAAAGAAAGAAAATTATGTAGAATGAGAAGGCTGAATTTTCAATGATTTCACAACTCTGTCAACATCCCCTTCTGCCTCTTGGCTCAGTATCCTCAATAGATTGACCAAGATCCGATCTTTGGGGGAGTGAATGCATTATTCAAAAACAGATATTTAGAAGCAATGTAGAGCCTACATCATGAGGAGGCAGCACAGAACAGTTTGGAGTTTGGGAGGAGTCACAGAAATATCCTCAGAACATAGGCTGTAAGAACACAAAATGTTAGAACTGTCAGGGAATTAAGAAAATAGAATGTAGAATTAGAAGGGGCCTAGGAACATGGAATGTGACAGCAAGAAAGGAACATAGAACATAGAATTTTATAACTGGGAAGGATCTAGAAACCTGGAATGTTATAGTTGGAAGATGAACTGGAGATCATCTAATCTGACCACTTTATTTTACAGGTAAGAATTACTACAGGTTTCATAATGCTAGCATTTATATAGTACTTTAAGGTTTCCTAAGGGCTTTATAAATACAGTTTCACTTGATCTTCACAATAACCCTAGACAAGATTCTGTTATTATCCCATTTTAAAGTTGAAGAAACTGAGACAAATAGAGGTCAAGTAACATGCCCAGGGTCACACAGCTGGTGAGGCAAGAATTCAGACTCAGGTCCTTCTGACTCCAAGTCCATGCTTTATCCACTGCACCAAATAGCTGCTTCAATGAACTGAAAGGGACTTTAGAAAATATCTAATCTAACCCTTTCATTTTACAGATGAGGAAACTGAGGCACAGAGCAATTAGTGACTTGTCCAAAATTGGACAGCTGAGAGTTGAATGGCTAACTGGGAAAAGAGACAATAATACTTATATTGTTATAGAGTTTTAAGGTTTCCAAAACACAGCACATATATTATCTCGCTTGATTCTCAAAACAACCCTGTGAGGTAAATGCCATTATTATCAATGAAGGAAGCAAGATTACTCTAAAACCCAAGAAAATCACAAGCTCATAGGATTTGAGCTTTAGAGCAGAAAGGGACCTTGGAGGTTATATAATCCAGCCCTCTTTATTTTACAAATGAAGAAACTGACGCTCTGAGAGGCTGTGGGCCTTGGTCAAGGTAAAAAAACTGAGAGCTAGGCGGTTAATGGGGAAAAGATATGAAATAAATAAGAATTCTCTTCACTGCCCAGTCCACAGACCCAGAGCTGCAAACATTTCCCAGGTCACTGCAGGGCCTGGAGGCCTCAGATTGCTTTCTAAGGCACTTTGCGGAATTAGCCAGCTAATTTGGCCATGAGCCCATGGGAAATGAGCCAGCTCAGAAGAGAAACCTGAGACTGAGGGAAGAACCCAGATCCTGCCATCAAATAGTCCTGGTGTCCCATATCCAAGGGGATGAGGGGAAAGAAACTGCTGAGCATAAGGCAAAAATCCGCTGTAGCAGCTCTTGTGTGTGCAGGTTGGGAGGAAGGCAGGAGGCCCTGGATTCAACCTTGATATGGGTTTTTTTTTCCTGCCCTTTTGAGCTCTGTGTTTGGCATAATACAGAGCTTTAGGAAAGAGGAGTTGGCCCAGGAAAGGACTGACATTTTGAAGATCTACCCATCCCTTATCTGACCATCATAGGATTTAAGACGTCTGTGGCATTTCAGAGTCCAATACCCTCATTTTACATATGAGGAAACTGAGACCCACAGCAGTGAGGTGATCTGCCCAACGTTAAACAGATTACAAGTGTCAGAGATGGATCCTCATTCTAGGACTTTGGACTCCATATCCTACATTCTTGCCACTACCGTAGGTTGCCTGATTTTGTGACTATTCAACAAAATTACATGATCACAAAACCATGGGTTGCTAGCAATGGAGATCCTAGCTTAGAGATCCTATACCCCAATCCCAAAGTTGTATCAATGTGGAAACTGAGGCCCACAGAGAAGTGACTATCTCAGGGTGACACAAGTGGTCAGCGGCACAGTTAGGAGTAGTCTCTCACCTCCCAAGAGCTAGGTGGCATAATGAATAGCATGAGCAGCTTTGGAATCAGGAAGGTCTGAGTTCAAATCCTAACACAGACACTTACTAGCTGTGTGACCCTGCGCAAGTCATTTCACTTCTGTTTGCCTCAGTTCTCTCTGCTGTAAAATGGGGATGATAATAGCACCTACCTATCAGGGTAGTTGTGAAAGTCAAATAAGATAATAATTACAGAGTATGTAGCACAGTTCCTGACACATAGAAAGAAAGAAATATTGTTATTATCATCTCCTCAACTTCAATTTTTCCATCTGTAAAATGGAGCTAGTAATATTACCTACTTCACAGGGTTGTTGTAAAGTGCTTCGTAGCCCTCCCACACTATAGTATAAATTCTAATTATTATCAAAGGTAGAGGAGGAAACATTAAAAGGTTCATTAAACGTGTTTTGGAAGTTGCTTGGACTCAAGTCTCTTGAACATCAGGTTGTTTTTAGTCAAACATGAAGAGAAAGTGAGTGCCAGAGAAGCTAAAACCTTACAAATTGCTCAAAAACAAAATTGTGGGCATCCAAATTGGCCAAAGAAATTCTTGGGGGGTGGAGGTGGGATGGGGCTGGAACCCAGTTTGGTCAAATTTAAAACATCTGGAAATCAGTCCCAGATGTTCCACTTCACTGTAACTACTGACTGCGGAGGAATTCCTTTTTTATTATATCATACAAGGTTCATTATCCTTCATCATATGTCCTTGAACAAATCACTTTTTCTTCTCTAAACCTCAGTTTCCTTATCTATAAAATGAGAGGTTGGAGTAAGTGATTACCAAGGTCTCTTCCAGCCCTAACATTTGTAGGATCTGGTCATTTGGAAGGGACCTTGGAGATCATCCTCACAACAACCCTGTGAAGTGGGTGTTTATCATCTCCATTTTTCAGTTGAGAAAACTGAGGCAGAGGTGAAGTGACTTGCTCAGGGTAATACAGCTAGTAAGTAACTGAGAGCTTCCTTACTCCAAGCCCAGTGCTCTATCCACTTTGACATCTATCTGCCTCCATAGGACTAGTGGGAAGAAAATATTTTATAAAGTTTGAAGCACTATATAAATGTCATATTAGGAATATGAGGCTTTACAGTTTACAAAATCATGTTTACATTCAGTAGGTGGTTGAATCCTCATAATTATAGGGTGGGGATTATTAGTATCTGCATTTCTCATATGACTAACTCTGGAGCTCTTTCTAAATACCACTAACTTCCCAGTCGTGCCTCATGCTAACTCTGACCTTGTAAGGTTCCTGGTCCAGTACCCGAGCTGAAGAGCATTTTTGTCTACTTTCTTTCAAGCCCTGAGAACATTGCAAATAAATCCGACCTAAAAGGATTTGTGGGGAAAGAGAATGTTAGCCCCACTCTTCCTCGCTTCCCACTCAATTGCCCTTTTTTGCTGTTTCTCTGCAACATCTCTGGCATCTGACCCTCCCTTCTCTACACTCACACAACTATCACCTTAATTTGACCTTCATTACCTTTCACTTAAATTGCTGAAACCGTCTTGTTCATTGGTGTTTCTGACTCACTGCTGCCAAAGTAATTTGTGTTAAGCTCTGACCTGATTATGTCATCCTCCTACTCAACTAATTCCAATGGTCTCTTATTTCCTCTAGGATAAAGTATAAATTCCTCTCTAGTTCTTAAAGTCCTTCACAACTTGGCCCCAACCTTTATCCTCCAGGCTATCTAACATCACTAGATATCATTCCTTCTTCTGCCCATCGCCAACCTGTTCTCCTCTCTGCTCCTTACATCCAGAACTTCATCTCCTTCACTGTCCTTATGAAAAGAATGTCCTTCATGCCTGGAATATGTACAGCTCAGAGTTCATTCTCACTTGTTGTAAGACACAGGTCAAGCAGGATTTTGTTCATGATTCCCCAAATTTCAAGTGTCCTCCTTCTCAAATTACCTTGTACTTAATATTTTGTATGTATCTGTATTTTATTCACTTTATATTTGTGCTGCATATTTTTTTTATATGTAACAGCTGACCCTCACACTAGAACATTGGCTCCTTTGAGTAGAAATGGTTTCATTCTTTGCATAGCTATCCCTTGTGCCTTGCTGAGAGTAAGCACTTAATAGATACTTGTTGACGGGCACATATTGTACCAGGAGTAGGTCCTCTTTTACTCAGAGATGCCTGTGCTGAGGGCAGCCCTTAGAAGTCAAGGTTTCCACTCTTCTTCCTTTTCTTTGGGAAATCACAGAAAAAAATGTCAGGTGTAATTTATACAAACTAGCCCAGCTGCCCCAGAGGAAGCCAAGAGGAGGAAAGGCCAAAAGAAAGTAAACAGGATGACCTTTCCAAACCTTGAAAACTCAATGGGAGGTTTAGACAGGAGTGAGAGGTGCATTGCTTAAGCCTTGGAGGCTAGGACAAGTAAATAGTTTTAGATCTATCCTGAGCCAGCCTTCTTCCCTGTCCCTCTTCTTTGGTGCTCTACCCATGGCCAAAAGTTGCCTTTTTGCCTTTGGGTTTATTGGCTATATTTTTTGATCAAAGACCAAGCCTTAAACCCAATTCACTCTGGAGCTCATAGACTGGACAACAAGTCCCCATCCACCTAGCACAGAATGAAGGTAATTGCTAAATAGGGACTGTTTCTGTTTTACCCAGGAACCCTGAGGGTCTCCCCCTCCTAGATTGATTTTTTTTTTATTAAAGGGGCCATCCCCTTAAAGAAGCCTATTCATTGAATGGGTGTATCTCACCAAAGTGAGAATGTGATAAGACCTTAGCCTGGAAGGGACCGGGGCTCACGTTGCATCCTGGGCCATCTCCAGTCATTCTGATGAATACAGAAGCTTTACAATTTTCAAATCCCACATTTCATTTGATTCTCACAAAAATTCTATAAGGTAGGTGGGGTAATAGTATGATAGTATCCTGTTGAACAGATGAGGAATTTGAAGCTCAGAGGGAGAAAATAACTTGCCTATGAAGCACCCAGTTCTTTTAATGTTGAATTCATCTTCTTCTCTATAGCCGGTGGCCTTGGGAACTGATTAAACAAAACCAAGTTGGAGAAGAAAAAAATGTGTGTACCAGGACTTGAAAGATATGTAAATTGCCAAAGAAGTCAGTTAGGGGACCCTAGCAGAAAGCAATTAATTCCTAATGAGGCAGAAATCATTATTGAGCTAGTCCAGAATAATGAATATGAAAGGGGGATCTTCTTTGATTTGATCACAGAATAATTTTTTGCTTGATGAGCATGCTTGTTGGTCCCTTTGTTTGAAAGGCTCTTGGTTGTAGTTAAAAAGTAGGAAGTCTTAATTCCAAGTCAGAAGGTGGTTCAAGTCCTGGGTGCTTTAAAATAAAAAGCAATAATTATCATTGGTATAAACTCCTGGGATGCTGGGATCTGCTGTAATGGACTGTCATACCTGGAAGAAGATGTAGGTTTTTGTTGTGTGCCCCTAACTAGTTATGTGACCTGTGTAAGTCACAAGCCTCTCTGGCCTTCCTCCTCTGCGAAATGGACTGGGAGATCTCTGGTGTCCCTTCAAGGTTTGTTATTTGTTCTAGGGGCTTCTACAGCTCCATGCTATTTTGGGGTTCTAGTACTTCTAGTTGGCCACTGAAAGAAGGCTACCCCCAATCCTATGTGATAGGGGATCAACTGGGCTCTCTTGTAGACAAATTAGTCATGCTCAAAGGAACCTGCACAAGACACATACACACACACACACACACACACACACACACACACACGTGCATGCTGAGAAATGGCCTGATGATGTAACCTTCATTTTCTTTCCTCTACCCTCATCCTAGTGGTGATCCCAAGATCAGAGAATACAAGAAGTGGAAAAGACTTTAGGGCTCATATAGGATCTTAGGATGGAAGGATGGAGAGGACCTTAAAGACCATTTAATCCAATCCTTTCATTTTACATACGAAGAAATTAAAGCCCAGGAAGTTTTTTAAGTGACTTGCCCCAAGTATCAGGTAGTGGTATCAGAAACACAGGTTCAGAAACAGGATTTGAATCTAGGTCTTCTGGTCTAATCCTAATTCTTCATCTGTAGACATGGTTATAATAATACTTGTGTAACCTTTGCTGTTTGTGGGTGAGAGATGCAGCATCCTTCAGATATATTCAGAGACAAGCACACTAACCTCTCACTCCTCTTCACTACTGGCTTGTCTTCGTATTAATTCTCTCCTCTCTTCTCTCTCTGCCTCCCCCCGCCTCTCTGTCTCTGTCTCTCTCCCTCTCTTTTCCTGTCTCTCTCCCTCTGTCTCTGTCTCCCTCTCTCTGTCTCTGTCTCTCTCCCTCTCTTTTCCTGTCTCTCTCCCTCTGTCTCTGTCTCCCTCTCCCTGTCTCTCTCTCTCTCTCTCTCTCTCTTTCTCTGTGTGTGCCTCTCTACTTCTGTCTCTCTTCAAGGGCAGTTTAATGAAAATACTTTGAAATAGTCTCAGACAACTTAAAAGTTGCAGAAATCCTCTCTCAATTCAGCTCTGCCCTCACCGCAGAGTGGAACTGGGAAAGTCTCTTCTCCCTCAGGATAGTTTCCTTCCTTTCCATGAATATACAGGCTTACACAAAATCACTATTAATGACCATACAACTAATTATCAGCATTAACTAGCAGATGAAAGCACACAAACATTCAAATAATGTATAGAAAGATGTGATGGGCATTTCTTTTTCCTCTTCTGTGTGGCCTCCTGACCAACGTGTTGGTGAAGAAAAGAGTTGAGATTTAAATTCTGTATGGAAATTTTCTCAGCAACATGGGGCTAGGAAAATAGAGGAAAGAAACAAGTATTGACCAGACAGCAATGGCCACTACTGTCAATTCAACCTGGTTTTTTTTTAATTAATACATTCTCATTATTTTTTTTTAAACATCATCAAAGTTCCTTTCTTCCTGTATCCCTCCTGCTCGTCACCCTGGTCTTCCCTCCAGTCCACTCCTGCTATGAGTCTCTTTTCTTTGCTTTTCATGTTCATTCACTTGCTTCTCTGTTTTGCATCGGGCACCCCAAACTTGGTAGAAGTCCCTTCCTCAATACCATTGAAACCCTTAAAGCAAACTGAGCTCTCCTGAGTCCTTGAAAATAATCCAACCTAAAGATCCTCTACTCATCCTAGAAGGTCTTCCAAAATTTTCATGATCCAGGGTGTTGGCACTGCGCACATATTTATTTATCCCTCAGACAGCAGTATAGCAGTGGGCTATTCGCCATAGTATTAATCATAGTTGAGAGATAAAAATTAAGGAAGGAAAAAAATATTTCTTTGCTCTTGCCCAATCTTACTCCTTTATTTTTATTGGTAAGGAAACATATCTCTAAAGCTGGAAGGGACTTCAGATGTCACCCAGTTCAACTAACTGAGGCTAAATAGAAATTAAGTGTGAGGATCTAAATTTTAGCCAATTTAACCTAGGGATATGGATCTCCATTTGGAGAACAGATTCTTATCAATTTTATTGTAGATTAAAATGGCAGTAAAGCACCGCTTCTTCTTTGAGATACCATTATTTGGGGTGATTTATTAAAATAGTTCTTAATACAACCACATGTGAGGACTGTTTCTGATAGACTTGACCCTTCACAGCAATGTAAGGACCTCAAACATTCTCAATGGACTCTTGATGCCAAATGCCTTCCACATCCAGAGAAAGAACCATGGAGTTGGAACGAAGAATGAAGCGGACTGTTTTCTCTTGTGATATGTTTTGTTTTGTTTTGGTTTCTCTGCCATTCGTTTTAATTCTTCTACGCAATGTGACTAATGTGAGAATGTGTTTATTAAGAATGTATGTGCAGAACATATATAAGATTGCATGCCTTCATGGGAAGGGAGCGGGGTGAGAGGGGGAGAAAAATTTAAAACTTATAGAAGTGATTGTTGAAAACTGAAAGCAAATAAATTCATTATAAAACATTTGTTTGATAGTATTTGTTGGGGAAAAAAAGTAGTTGTTAATATATGTTCCCCTAAATCAGTCTCCTCCCATATCTAATATTCCTCACTCAACTTCAAACAAGTAGTGACAGAATCAGAAACTGAACTCGTCTCCCAAATCCCACTCCATGACATCTCCAGATTAACTGGATCCCAAGATTGGGTATTAGGAGAGTCTCCCTAGTCCCGCGGGAGTCCTTGTGTTACTGAGGCAGGGAAAAAAAGGGGGAAAACTAGAGGAAAAATTCATTGAAAGACAACAACTTTGAAAGGCTACAGAATCCAGATTAATGCAGTGATAAATTGTGAGTCCGGAGAATATGAGACATTCTGCTCACCTCCTGCCAGACATACAGTGACCTTAAAATCTGGGAGAGGCATAAATGATGACTAGGTAGTGTAGTACGTAGAGCACCAGGCCTAGTGACAGGACACCTGAGTTCAAATCCAGTCTCAGACACATAGTGGCTGTTGTGACCTTAGGTAAGTCACTTAACCCTTTTTGCCTCTCTTTCTTCTGCTGTAAAATGGGGATAATGATAGCACCGACCCTCCAGGGTTATTGTGAGAATCAAATAAAATAATAATTTTAAAGCACTTAGGACAGGGCTTGGCACATAGTAAGTGCTGCATAAGTGTTAGCTATTATTAGCTATTATTTGCAGGTTTGAACAATGTGGGGATTTGTTTTGTTGGAATATGCATATTTATGATGAGTGGTAGTTTTAAAAAAATTTTCTTCCTTTTTGATTCAACTGTGGGAGATGGGAATAGTAATGAGGATAGATTATAGATATGTGTATATATCTAGATATCTATATCTCCATATCTATCTATCTATTTATCACCTTGTAATAGAACAGAATGATCAAGCATTGGGACAGCTCAGTCCAAGTCCCAATTCTGCCATGTCTTGTAACGCTGGCGAAGTCCCGTTCCCTCTGGGAAGCTCAGTTCCTGCTTTTGTAAAACAGGATAAGGATATCTGCGCTACCTAACTCCCAGGGTTGTTCTGAGGGAAGCTTTTGCAAAGGGGTGTGGAAATTAATCATTACTGAGATAACCGTATCAGGAAATATGCTGTCCCCCAGACGCAACAGCAGCTGCAAGTCTTGACGCCAGTATGAGCTCCTGAAACCCCAATATCCCCGCTGTGAGAATGGACAATGCTCTGCTGAGCCACTCTATTTCCAGGTAGCAGATAAGGACATCATTAGGTAATTACATCTGGAGTCTATAATACAGCTGCCCTTTATGACTTCCTCAGGGAGCTGGTAGCAGCCTCAGTCTATCTTTTCTAATTAAGTTGTTCCAGGGCTTACAAACAAGGGAAATGTACCTGCCAGAGGGACAGATTGCTGTCCTCAGGTTACCAGAGATGCTTTGTTCTTAGCCAGGGACATGTTAGTGACACCTGGGTGACTTCTCCAGGGCGACAGAAAGATCACTGGACTAGAAGTCAAGAATTTTGGTTATGGCCTTGACGTTGCTACTGATTTGCTGTGTGGCCTCAAGCAAGTGAATTAACATGTATTAAAAAACATGATTTTATTTTAAACTTCACTTCAGAAATAAAACGCATTTCCATAACAAGGTGGGATAGAAAAACAGAGGCTTGCATTTGAAACTGCAGATCCATTATGTACAACTTGTTACTCCTTTCAAATGTACAACGAAGGTATCATGTAACTTCCCCTCTCTTCCCTCAAACTTTGAGATGGCTACCATTGGACACAAATCTATGTTTATGCACATATACGCACATACAAATACACACATGTATGTATGTGCTTATACATACATACACACATACATACATCAGTTCTTTTTTTTTCTGGATTCAAACAGCACTTCCTTCATAGGATCTTTGTGGTTAATTTGAGTATTTATAATAATCAAAATGATTTAGTTGCTGAAAGTTGTTCTTTAAACAGTATTGCTGTTACCATATACAGTGTTCTCTTGCTTCTGCTCATTTTCCTCTTCATTATGTCATAGAGGTCTCTCCATGCTTTTCTTTCTTTTTAATTTAAAAAATATTTGGTTAATTTAATTTTAGTTTTCAATATTTACTTCGATAAGATTTTGAGTTTTAAATTTTCTCTCTCTCCTCCCCTCTCCCCAGGATGACATGCAGTCTGATACAGGCTCTACTTAGACATTCATATTAAATATATTTTCACATTAGCCATGATGTAAAGAGGAATTAGAACTAATGGGAGGAACCATGAGAAAGAAGAAACAAAACGACAAAAGGAGAGCAAATACTGTGTTTCCATCTGCATTCAGACTCCAAAGTTCTTTCTCTGGCTGTGGAGAGAATTTTCCATCCATCCAATCGTGATGGAATTATCTTAGATACTTGCGTTGCATTGCAGGGCATTGAATTGCTGAGAAAGCTAAGTCTATCTAGTTAAGTCTATCATGATACAATGTTTCTGTTACTGTGTGCAATGCTCTCCTGGTTTTGCTCATTTCACTCAGCATCAGTTCATGTAAGTCTTTCCACATTTTTCTGAAGTCTGCCTGCTCGTCATTTCTTGTAACATATTACTATTCAATTATATTCATATTCCACAACTTGTTCAGCCATTCCCCAATTGATGGACATTCCTTCAATTTCTAGTTTTTTGCCACCATAAAAAGAACTGCTATAAATATTTTTGTACAAATGGATCCTTTCCCCATTTTTATGATCTCTTTGGCATAGAGACCTAGAAGTGGTATTGCTGGGTCAAAGGGCATGCACAGTTTTATAACCCTTTGGGCACAGTTCCAAATTGTTCTTCAGAACAGTTGGATCAGTTTACAACTCCACCAACAATTCATTAGTGTTTCAATTTTCCCACATTTTCTCCAAAATTTATCATTTTCCTTTTTGTCATGTTAACCTCCTATATCCCACTCCAGCTGATAATATACTGGGTAACTTTGGGAAAGTGATTTTACCTCTCCAGATCTCAATTTTTCTCATCTGTAAAATAAGAACTAGAAGATCTCTCAGGTCCCTTTCAATTTTAAAATTCTAGGAATGATTAATTGCAGATTTTTATTTGGTTGATCCTTTTACCCAAAGATAATCTTACTGTCCCCTTAAACTCAGTGTTTAAAATGTGGAAGATATATCTGCTTTGTGCATAGTGAATATATCTGCTGTTTTTCTAAATCCACAGATAAAGTGCAAACATGTAGAGTTAATATTAAAATAAATTCAGTCTCTGAATGATTTTGGGGGAAAAATACAATTTATCTAGGAAATCAGGAATACTTTCATCTGTCTTATCCTCTTTTACTTTGATATACCTGATTCAATTCAGCAAACACTTATCAAACACCTACCACTGTGAAAAGATGCTGGGGATAAATATGAAGATGAAAAAAATACCACAAACTCTGATTTTAAGGAAGTGACTATAACAATCTTTTTCACTTTTTTTTAAGTGTGTATATGGTGAAAACATTCTAAGAGATAGATTTATGGAAGCAAACTTGTTTTTTTAATGGTAGTAGTTTCTAATTTTCCTAACAGGCATTTTTTTTTTAGTAGTAAGTAGTTTATTTGAATTAGAATTTGAGGGATGAAATGTAAGAATAGAATCTCCTCACCTTAATTGATTTACTATCTCACTCACTACAGGGGCTATTCTGAACCTTTCCAGCCCTCTTTGAGCCTTCTACTATTTACCTTCCCTCTACTCTCTCAGCTGAGGACCTGACCTCATACTTCACTGGAAAAAATTTATTTTTTATTTTTTTTATTTTATTTTATTTATTTTATTTTTTAATGTTCTACTATCACTTCCTTAAAATTAAGATTTTATCCCCCCCACACCTTCCCCCCACTACCCCCCTCCCTCCCCATGACAGCATACAATTCTGTTTAGGTTCTATATATACTTTCCTATTGAGCACATTTTCACTATAGTCATGCTATGTAGTCGAACTAAAATAAATGGAAGAAATCATATAACAAATCAAAACATGATACACTGAAACCCACCCACACACAAACATGATCTGCTACATTCTGCGAATGACTTCCAGATTTCTTTCTCTGAGTGTGGAAGGCATTTTGCCTTAGGAGACCAACATTGGGATTGTTTTTTTCTCAGTAAGTTCTTGTTTATTACAAAGTTCCAAGTCTACCAGAAAAAACTCTCGCACACTGTGGTCATTGCTGTGCACAAAGTTCTCCTGGTTCTGCTCCTTTCGCTCAGCATCAGATCATATAAGTCCTTCCAGGCCTCCCTGAAGTCTTCCTGTTCATCATTTCTTATGGCGCAATAGTACTCCATCACATTCATATACCATAATTTATTCAGCCATTCCCCAGTTGATGGGCATCCCCTTGACTTCCAGTTCTTGGCCACCACAAAGAGTGCTGCTATAAATATTTTTGTACATGTGGGACCCTTTCCCATTTTTATAATCTCTTGGGGATACAGTCCTAGTAGTGATATTTCTGGGTCAAAGGGTATGCACATTTTTGTAGCCCTTTGGGCATAGTTCCAAACCATTCTCCAGAATGGTTGGATGATCTCACAGCTCCATCAACAATGAATTAGTGTTCCAAGTCTCCCACATCCTCGCCAGCATTTATGATTTTCTTGTTCTGTCATGTTTGCCAATCTTATAGGTGTGATGTGGTACCTCAGAGTTATTTTGATTTGCATCTCTCTAATCAACAGTGATTTAGAGCACTTTTTCATATGATTATAGATATCTTTAATTTCTTCCTCTGAAAATTGCCTGTTCATATCCTTTGACCATTTATCAATTGGGGAATGACTTGTATGGTTATATATTTGAGTCAGTTCTCTATATATTCTAGAAATGAGGCCTTTATCCCTGAGCTTAGCCGTAAAATTTTTTTCCCAATTTACTACATCCCTGCGAATTTTGGTTGCATTGGGTTTGGTTGTGCAAAAACTTTTCAGTTTAAAGTAATCAAAATTATCCATCTTGCATTTCATAATACTTTCTATTGTTTCTTTAGAAAAAAATTCTTCCCTTCTCCATAAATCTGATAAATACACTATTCCTTGCTTCTCCAGTTTATTCATGGTGTCAATCTTTATACCTAAATCATGTACCCATTTGGACTTTATTCTTGTGTACGGTGTCAGGCATGGGTCTATGCCTAATTTCCACCACACAGTTAACTAGTTTTCCCAGCAATTTTTGTTGAACAGTGAGTTCTTATGCCAGAAGGTGGGATCTTTGGGTTTATCAAACAGGAGGTTGCTATATTCTTTGCCTACTGTGTCTTGAGTGCCAAGTCTATTCCATTTGTCTACCCCTCTGTTTCTTAGCCAATACCAAGTGGTTTTGATAATTGCTGCTTTATAATACAACTTGAGGTCTGGTAGCGCTAGGCCACCTTCCCAAGAATTTCTTTTCGTTAGTCCCTTTGATATTCTGGACCTTTTGTTTTTCCAAATGAATTTTGATATTATTTTATCCAGCTCTAGAAAATAATTATCTGATAGTTTAATTGGTATGGCACTAAATAAGTAGATTAATTTAGGTAGAATTGTCATTTTTATTATATTAGCTTGGCCTACCCATGAACAACTGATGTTTTTCCACTTAACTTAAATCTGACTTTATGTGTGCAAAAAGTGTCTTGTAATTGTGTTCATATAATCCCTGGGTTTGTTTTGGCAGGTAAACTCCTAAGTATTTTATAGTGTCTACTCTAGCTTTAAATGGGATTTCTCTTTCTATCTCTTGCTGTTGGACTTTGTTGCTAATATATAAGAATGCAGAAGATTTGTGTGGGTTTATTTTGTAACCTGCAACTTTGCCAAAGTTGTTTATTATTTCAAGTAGTTTTTTACTTGAATCTCTGGGATTCTCTAAGTATATCATCATATCATCTGCAAAGAGTGATAACTTAGTTTCTTCGTTGGCTATTTTTATTCCTTCAATTTCTTTATCTTGTCTAATTGCTACTGCTAACATTTCTAGTACCATATTGAATAATAATGGTGATAATGGGCATCCTTGTTTCACCCCGATTTTATTGGAAATGCATCCAGCTTATCTCCATTGCATATAATGCTTGCTGAAGGTTTTAGGTAGATACTGCTTATTACTTTATGGAAAGTTCCCTTTATTCCTATGTTCTCCAGTGTTTTCAATAGGAATGGGTGTTGTATTTTGTCGAAAGCTTTTTCTGCATCTATTGAGATAATCATGTGGTTTTTGTTAGTTTTGTTGTTGATATGATCAATAATGCTAATAGTTTTCCTAATATTGAACCAGCCCTGGTGGAAAAATTTTTTTGCCAAGAATTCCCTTTCATCTCCACTTCACATCATTCAACTGTCTTCCCACATTATGTCATTCACTCCTGTCTCACAGGAAGAAGTGACCCTTCTCCTTGCCTAGATAAACCTCTTTATATGCATATTTGATTCTGTCTCATCCAGTCTTCTCTAGCATATTATTCTTTTATTAACTTTCAGTCTACCCCTATCTACTGGTTGCTTCTCTGTTGCCTACAAGCAACATATATCTCCACCCTCCTTAAAAAACTCTCACTTGATCCCCATTAGCTTTGGTCCTATAACTCTCCTTGCAAGGATATACTCCTTGAGAAAACTGTCTACACTTCCTTTTCTCTCACTCTCTTCTATACCCTCTGCCTTTGGGCTTCCTGCCTTATCGTTTAGATGTTATTGTTCTTGACAAAATGACAATGACTTTTAATTGCCTTCTTGACTTTTCTGTAGCATTAAATACTTCTTCAAGGAGTATTTAAAGTACTTAAAGAAGAATAGGCATTCACTCAATGAGCATAACCTCCCTCAAAATGAATCCCTCAAAAGGCCAAGGTCCCCCACTGCATCCTGGGCCATTTCCAGTCATCCTGATGAATATCTGGTCACTGGACCCAGATGGCTCAGGAGCAAAAAGTGAGGCTGGTGACCTTGCACAGCCCTCCCTCACTCAAAACAAAGTCAAGTGCAAGTCATGTCATCATTTCTCTGATTGCATGGTCTTCTTCAAAAATGAAGGACAAATACACGTTAACCAATCTGATAGGTGTGATGTGGTACCTCAGAATCACTTTATTTCTATCTTTCTAATTAATAGTGATTTAGAACATTTTTTCATTTGACTATAGACAGCTTTAATTTCTTCCTCTGAAAACAGCCTGTTCATATCCTTTGACTATCAATTGCTGAATGACTTGTATTCTTTTAAATTTGACTCAATTCTCTATGTATTTTAGAAATGATGCTTTTATCAGAAATACTGGCTGTAAAAATTGTTTCCTAGCTTTCTGTTTCCTTTCTGATCTTGTTTGTATTGGCTTTGTTTGTGCAAAGACCTTTTCAATTTAATGTAATCAAAATCATCCATTTTGCATTTAATAATGTTCTCTATTTCTTGTTCTGTCTCCATACTTTTCTAAAATCATTGAGCTCATCATTTCTTATAGTAGAGTAATATTCTATCATTAACATATACCATAGTTTGTACATTCCTCAACTGATGGGCATCCCTGCAATTTCCAGTTCTTTGCTGTCATAAAGAGTGCTGGTATAAACATTTTAGAACATGTAGGTTCTTTTCCTTTTTCCCTAGTCAATCTTGGGAAACAGATCTAACAGTGGTATTCCTGTTTCAAAGGGTAGAGGCAATTTAATAACTCTTTGGGCATAATTTTAAATCTCTCTCTAAAATAATTAGATCAGCTCACAGATCCTCCAACAATAAATTAAGGTCCCAATTTTTCCACATTCCCTCCAGCATTTGTCACTTTCCTCTTCTGCCATTTTAATCAATCTGATAGATGTAAAATGGTATCTGAAGGCAGTTTTAAGTTACATTTTTCTAATCACTAATGATTCAGAACATTTTTTAATATGATTATGAGTTGTTTTGATTTCTTCACCAGAAAACTGCCTATTCATATCTTTTGACCATTTCTCAACTGGGGAATAACTCGCATTCTTACAGATTTGACAAGCATCTTTATATATTTGGCATATGAAATCTTTATCTGAAGACCTGTTTATAAATCTCTCCTCCCAGTTTTCTGCTTTCCTTCTGATCTTTGCTGCATTTGTTTTATTTGTATTTGTTTTAATTTGATATAATCAAAATTATCCATTTTACATCTTACAACACTTTTTATCTCTTGCTTACTCATAAATTGTTCATCTATCCATAAGTCTGGTAAGTAATTTGTTCCATGTTCTTCAATTTTTCTTGTAATTTTTCCCTTTGTACCGAAGTCATGTTTCCATTTTGACCTTATCTTGGTAAATGGTGTAAGATATTTGTCTATTCCCAATTTCCCACAATTTTTACCAAATAATGAATTCTTCTCTCCAAAACTTTAGTCTTCACTCTTGTTGAATGCTAGATTATTATATTCATTTGCTGCTGTAGATTGTATGTCTACTCTGTACACTGATCTGCTTTTCTATTTCTTAGTCAGTACCAGATAATTTTGATAATGACTGCCTTATAATGTAGTTTAAGATCTGGTACTGCTAAATGCCCTTCCTTTATACTTTTTTCCATTAGTTTCTTTGATATTCTTGACCTTTGGTTCTTCCACATGAATTTTGTTATTTTTTTGTAGCTCAGTAAAATAATTTTTTGGTAACTTAATTGGGATGGCACTGAATATATGGATTAATTTTGGTAAAATTGTCTTTTTTATTATATTGGCTCTTCCTATCCATGAACACTTTTTATTTCTCCACTTATTTAAATCTGATTTTATTTGCGCACAAAGTTTTTTTATGATTTTGTTCATATAGATCCTGGGTTTTCTTTTGGTAGGTGTATTCCCAGGTATTTTATTTTATTTTTTTATATAAATTTATTTAACTTTTTACATACATTTTCACAAAATTTTGGGTTCCAAATTTTCTCTCCATTTATCCCCTCCCCCCCCCAATACACCAAGCATTCTAATTTTCCCTATCACCAATCTGCCCTCTCTACTATCATCCCTCCCTTCTCTTGTCCCCATCTTCTCTTTTGTCCTGTAGGGCCAGATGACTTTCTATTCCCCATTAACTGTATTTCTTATTTCCTAGTAGCAACAACAATACTCAACAGTTGTTCCTAAAACTTTGAGTTCCAACTTCTCCCCATACCTCCCTCCCCACCCATTGCCTTTGGGAAGGCAGGCAATTCAATATAGGCCATATCTGTGTAGATTTGCAAATGACTTCGATAATAGTCGTGTTGTGTAAGACTAACTGTATTTCCCTCCATCCTATCCTGCCCCGCATTGTTTCTATTCTGTCTTTTGATCCTGTCCCTCCCCAAGTGTTGACTTCTAATTGCTCCCTCCTCCCATTGCCCTCCCTTTCATCATCCCCCCTCCCCTTGCTTATCTCCTTCTCCCCCACTTTCCTGTATTGTAAGATAGGTTTTCATACCAAAATGAGTGTGCATTTTTTTCCTTCCTTTAGTCGAATGTGATGAGGGTAAACTTCATGTTTTTTTCTCAGCTCTCCTCTTTTTCCCTCCACTAAAAAGTCTCCTGCTTGCGTCTTGAATGAGAGATAATTTACCCCATTCCATTTCACCCTCTCTCCTCCCACTACATTTCTCTCTCACCATTTACCTTAATTTCTTTCAAGATATGGTCCCATCCTATTCAATTCACTCTGTGCTCTCTGTCTCTGTGTGTGCGTGCATGTGTGTATGTGTGTGTGCATGCACGCATGTACGTGTGTGTGTGTGTGTGTGTGTGTGTGTGTGTGGTCTCACCAACTACCCAGATACTGAAAAGTTTTTAAGAGTTACAAATATTGTCTTTCCATGAAAGAATGTAAACAGTTCACCTTTGGTAAGTCCCTTATGACTTCTTTTTGCTGTTTATTTTTTCATGCTTCTTCTCATTCTTGTGTTTGAAAGTCAGATTTTCTTTTCAGCTCTGGTCTTTTCATCAAGAATGCTTGAAAGTCCTCTGTTTCATTGAAAGATCATATTTTCCCCTGAAGTATTATACTCAGTTTAGCTGGGTAGGTGATTCTTGGTTTGAGTCCTAGTTCCTTTGCCTTCTGGAATATCCTATTCCATGCCCTTTGATCCTTTAATGTAGAAGCTGCTAGATCTTGTGTTATCCTGATTGTATTTCCACAATACTGGGATTGTTTCTTTCTAGCTGCTTGCAATATTTTCTCCTTGACCTGGGAATTCTGGAATTTGGCCAAAATGTTCCTAGGAGTTTCTCTTTTTGGATCTCTTTCAGGCGGTGATTGATGGATTCCTTCAATATTTATTTTGCCCTCTGGTTCTAGAATCTCAGGGCAGTTTTCCTTGATAATTTCATGAAAGATGATGTCTAGGCTCTTTTTTTGATCATGGCTTTTAGGTAGTCCCATAATTTTTAAATTGTCTCTCCTGGATCTATTTTCCAGGTCAGTTGTTTTTCCAATGAGATATTTCACATTCTCTTCCATTTTTTCATTCTTTTGGTTTTGTTTGGTGATTTCTTGGTTTTTCAGAAAGTCATTAGCCTCCATCTGTTCCATTCTAATTTTGAGAGAACTATTATCTTCAGTGAGCTTTTGAACCTCCTTTTCCACTTGGCTAATTCTGGTTTTGAAAGCATTCTTCTCCTCATTGGCTTTTTGAACCTCTTTTGTCAATTGAGTGAGCCTATTTTTCAAGGTGTTATTTTCTTCAGCATTTTTTTGGGTCTCCTTTACCAAGGTATTGACCTGTTTTTCATGTTTTTCTTGCATCCCTCTCATTTCTCTTCCCAGTTTTTCCTCCACCTGTCTAACTTGATTTTCAAAATCCTTTTTGAGCTCTTCCATGGCCTAAACCCATTGGATATCTATTTCGGATGTTTGGGGTACAGAGGCCTTGGCTTCTATGTCTTTCCCTGATGGCAAGCATTGTACTTGCTCATCAGAAATGAAAGGTGGGAACATCTGTCCCCCAAGAAAGTAGCTTTCTATGTTCTTATTTTTCTTCCCTTTTCTCGGTATTTTCCCAGCCAGTTACTTGATTTCTGAGATTCCTCTCCACCCCTGTCTAGATCTGCCCAGCTAGTGCTTGGGGTCTGAGATTCAAATGCTGCTCCCCAGCCTCGGGGCTTTCAGTGGCAGGCGGGGCTGCTATTCAATGTGAGCTTAAGTTCTGATGCTCGGGTGGGGGCAGGGTTGCCTCCCAGGCTCAGTTCCCTCAGGGGGTTTATGCAGAGACCTTCAGTAATGGCCCTGAGCTCCTGTCTGCTTGGGGAGTCCCAGGCTGCCGCTGCCTCTGCCACTCCCTCTGCCGCTGCCTCCTGAGGGGGCCCGAGTCACGGAGACACCCTGCTCCCCTCTCGGCCAACCCAGATGTCTCTCTCACTGACCTGGAGCGCCTGTGGGCAGAGGGACCTTCTTGGCTGCCGGAGGTTCCGTCGCTGAAGACTGCTCAGATGTGCTCCTCTAGGGCCGCATGGCCAGGACAGTGCAGGGGTGGGCTCCGCTGTCCAGTGCAAGATGGACCCCTGGGGATGGCTTTCCAGGGCTCTCTGGAACAGAAATCTCTTCTACTGTGTTTCTGCATGGCTTGCAGTGCTCCAGAATTTGTGGGGACTTCTTTTTACAGGAAATTTATGGGCTGTGGGTTCGGAGCTAGCATATTTCTATTCCGCCATCTTGGCTCCTCCCTTCAGGTATTTTATTTTAAGTGGGGTATCTCTGTCTATCTTTTCCTATGGGATCCTGTTGGTGATATATAGGAATGCTGATGATTTATATGGGTTTACTTTATATTCTGCTACTTTGCTGAAATTACTATTTATTTCAATTAACTTTTTAGTTGAGTCTTCAAGATTTTCCAAGTATATCATCATATTATCTACAAGAAGAGATAGTTTTTTTTACCTCATTTCCTATTCTGATTCTATTTCTTTTTCTTCTCTTATTGCTATTATTAGGATTTCCAATACAATACTGAATAATACTGGTGAAGCTGGTATCCTATGTTTCACACCTGATCTTACCGGGAAGGCTTCTAACTTCATCCCCATTACAAATAATGCTTGCCTATGGTTTTAAGTAAATGCTTATCAACTTAAGGAAAAATTCATTCATGCCTATACTTTCAAGTCTATTTATAGAAATGAGTGTTTTTATTTATCAAATATCAAAATATTTATCAAATGTTTTTCCTGCATCTATTGATATTGTATAATTTTTGTTACTTTATTATTGATATAATCAATTATATTAATACTTTTCCTTATGTTAAATAATCCCTGCATTCCTAGTATGTTTCTATTTAGTCATAATGTATACTCTTTGTAATAAATTGTTGTAATCTTTTAGCTAGTATTTTATTTAGGATTTTTGCATCCATATTCAGGAATGAAAATGGTCTATAGTTTTCTTTCTCCATTTTTCTTTTCATGGTTTAGGTATTAGCAACATATTTGCTTTGTAAAAGGAGTTTGGTAAGACCCCTTCTTTGCTTCTTATTAAAAATAATTTATTTAATATTGGAACTATTGAAAATGTTTCATAGAATTCACTTGTAAATCTCTCTGGTCCTGGTATGTTTTTTTCCTTGGAAAGCTCATTTATGACCTATTCAATTTCTTTTTCTAAAATAGGTCTATTTAGATATTCCATTTCCTCTTCTGCTAATCTAGGCAGTTTATATTTTTGCAAATATTCTTCCCTTTCACTTAAGTTCTTAAATTTATTGGCATATAATTGAGCAAAATAACTCTTTAGAACTGCTTTCGTTTTTAATCTGTACTACTCTCCATTTCCATTTTATGGGTGAATTCATCTCATTCACATTCAAAGTTATAATTATTATTTGTGTATTTCCCTCCTTCCTATTATCCTCAGTCACCCTTTTTACCCTGTTCTTCCTCTAATGTACTTTTAATTGCTACCTCCCTATTCCATACTCCTTTAAAGAATCTTTACTTATCTACTCCCCTAACCCTCCTATTCCTTGTTCTATATAGAGGATGGTGCTGTGGACCTCAGGTCCCTCTTGCTGTTGTTTTCCGAGCTTTGTCCAGAGTCCAAGCTCCGCACTCCTTTCCACCTCCAAGCTACAGTTATAGCCTACAGCCATATATTCTGAAAATTACTCTTGCTCCCTGGGGACACTCCAGAGGCCGTAACCTTCAATTCTCCTCTTTAGCCTAGAACTTGAACTAGAACTCAGCTCTCTTGTAAGTGCCCACAGCCAGCAGCATCCCCACCCCACTGCTTCTGCACTCACTGAGAGGGTGTTGGTTCCTTCTCACATTTAGCCATAGCCTGGGACCACATCTAGGCAGCCCAGCTGGGCTGGTGTCCCTCAGCAGCACAAGGTCCTTCAATCTTCCCTGCTCAGATGTCTGATCCCCCCACACTGTCTGTGAGGTGAGAATTCCTGAGGCTGAGGCTACCTCCAGCCCCGCTGCCCCCAGGGCTTATTTGTTGTTTCTGCAGAGGTAGTCTAGAGGTGTTTGTACTTCACTCAGGCCTAACCTGCACTCTTTCCTCAGGTCTTCTCCAGTTGTTTCTGGTTGCCTGGTCATCCTGCCCCAACTCTTGTTTATTTTTGCTGCTCTACGTTCACCCCTGAGATACCATTTTGTCTTGTTTTTGTAACAGATCTGAAGAGTTTGGAATTTTCTGACCTCCTATTCTTTCTTCTCAGAATCCCTCTGAAAATGGTGATCTATTATAACTTCTCTCAAGGAAGACATATTCATTCCATGCTAGCTTATTGGGGAACTGCCTTTTCTGCAGGTTCGTAAAGACAGGGAAATCGAAATCCTGTCATGTGCACAGCAGGTGGAAAGATCATCTGACTTCTAGGAAGGCCTTTCAAGATGAATGATTCCTTGATGGAGGCCCCCAAGGGTTGTATTTCACCTCAGGTCACAAAAAGTCACCGGCTTCTTTGTTCTATCCTATTTGGTCATTTCTTATTTAGCACCATTTGACATCTTAGGAGACTGGAGCCCAGTTAGAGCAGGAAGGTGAGCATCACCCAGGCACCTTGTTCTCATCTCTAAAATGGAGTTGGATTAGACGACCTCTAAAATCCTTTCCAGCTCTAAATTTATAATACAAATTACATTAGAAATCTTGATAATCTTGGGGGCACGATGTTAAAGGGCTGAACTTAGAGTCACAGCACCTGAGTGCCTGTAGATGGCACAGTGGACAGAATATTGAGCCTGGGGTTAGGAAGACCTCAGTTCAAATCTGGCCTCACAGACCCTAACTGTGTGACCTTGGGTAAGTCTTAACTTATAGTTTGCTATAGTTTTCTCAGCTGTAAAAATAGGGATAATAAGAGCACCTATCTCTCAAAATTATGATAACCAAATGAGATAACATTTGTAAAGTATTTAGTACAGTGTCTGGGAGCAACTAGATGGCAAAGTGGATAGAGTGCCAGTCCTGGAGTCAGGAAGATTCATCTTCCTGAGTTCAGATCTGGTCTCAGACACTTACTGTGTGACCCTGAGCAAGTCATTTAATCCTGTTTGCCTCAGTTTCCTCATCTGTATAATGAGCTGGAGAAGGAAATGGCAAACCCCTCCAATATCTTTGTCAAGAAAACCCCAGTTGGGGTCATGAAGAGTCAGGCATGACTGAAACAAGTGCACAGCAAAGTACAGCATCTGGCACACAGAAGATACTGTGATGATGACAATGCAGTTTACTTAACTTCTGTGGGCTAGGATTTCCTCTTCTATAGAATGAAAGAATTTGGACAAGAGACGGTTGAGGTCCCATTCCACTCCAGCTCTGTGATCTTAGGGCGTTGCCAGGCCCACCTTCAGGGATGTCCTAGACCTGCAGAGAGACAGAGCAAGAGAGCCAGCCTTGACTTAAGCCAGTAGGAACAGAAATCAAGGAAGCCAGCGTAGGGGTGGGAGGGTCAAGTGGATTTCTCGTAAGAGCTCTTGGAGCTGGTTTGTTTAAGAGCAGCGCTCAAATGTTAAATGGCCTTGAAGATTATTAACTCTGACTGATTCTCAACCACTCATTTCTCTATAGAGATTAAAAAGGACGGTCCAAGTTCCCTTCCAGCACTTACATTCTGAGTTTTGAGAGGTTGTAGTACAGTAGGAAAAGAATTGGCCTTTGGATCAGAAGATCTGGATTCAAATCTCCGCCTTGAATTATTACCAGGAGCGGATCCTTAGATCACTTAATTGAGGGGGAGTGGATAGGGCACTAGACTTGGAGTCAAGAAGACCTGCGTTCAAAGCTGTAGCTGGGTGACTCTGGGCAAATTACTTCACCTCTCTATGCCTAACTTTCCTCATTTGTAAAATGAGGGACTTGAATTGGATGACTTATGCAGTTCCTTCTAGTTCTAAATCTGTGATCCTATGACCCCTTCCAGCTCTGAAGAGATTCTAAATTCTAAGGCTCCGTTCCAGACCCAGCATCTATAGTCTGAGGTCTTCTTCTAGTTTTGACTTAATGTTTTGTCTGAGGCACCATACTAGGCATTGAGGATATAGGAAAAAACATTTTTTAAAAATCTCTCATTTATGTGAAGCTTTATTAGTCTCCAAAGGCCAGTCAGATTCCCATGGCAGCATTACAAAGGAGGCATGTCAGGGATTAGCACTGGCATTTTCTTATCCCTACTATGAGGCAGTGAGATGGTGCAGTAGATAGAGAGCTAAGCATAGGAAAACCCAAATTCCAATCTGGCCTCAGATGTACTAGCTGTGTGACCCTGGACAAGTCACTTCACTTCTGTCTGCCTTAGTTTCCTCAAAGTTATACAATGGCAAGAAAAATAGCACCTACCTTGTAGTAGATATTTATAAAGCACTTACCACAGTTCCTGGCACATAGTAGGCCATAAGTATAAATGCTTATGTCCTTCCTTTACCTATTATCTAATGAGACCCCCTGAAGTGGTCAGTCCGGATGAGAAGAGGAAGAATGGGACAGTGTAGGAGATTCCCAGTGTAGACACTCCCTCCATCAATGAGATCTGTAACTTGTCTATAATTTATAAGACTAGAGGATTGAGAAGCATGCTCCACCACTTGATATGTGATCTTGGCACATAATTTCATTTCATGTCTATAAATAAGGAGGGTCAGACCAGATAAAGGCTGGAAAGAGGCTCCTTGGCTCTAAATTTTATGATTCTCCAAATTTTCAGGTCAAATCTACAGCCTCCTCTGAACAACAAGCAGCTAGGATGCTGGTCTTTAAAACAAATGGCATTAGCACCAAATTCAAGTCTCAGTCTCTGTGTGGCATAGCCTGTTTCTCATCATGTGAACAGCCATGCGATAATGCTGAGCCCAGCAGGTGAGAAATTTTTACCATCACTTCTAAATACAGAGGGAATGAATGATGTGTTTGGCTTCTCTGAGAGTCTGACTCTGCTACTTAGTATGGAGGCAACTTTGGGCAAGCTACCTGTCTAGACCTCAGTTTCCTCTTCTATAAAATGTGGGGATTGGAATAGTTGATTTCTAAGGTCCCATCCATTTCTGAGTCCAGCTCCATCTGGCTCCAGGGACCCAATTATTACATTTTTAGTGTGTGCATTTACACCTCAGAAAATAGGGTTTGCTATATCAGATTGCATGACATCTTGGGGAGGGGAGAGGAGAAGGAGGGAGACAAAAATGGATTTCAAAATCTTATAAAAGTGAATCTTGAAAACTATCTTTACATGTAATTAGAAAGAATAAAATACTATGAAGTGAGGAAGAAAAAGGAAAGAGCATTTTTGAAGCATTTTTTTTAACAAACAGAAGAAAACAAGGAAGTTTAGAAAGAAACAGATACAAGTAGGACAGCTTAGAAAGTAACATGTAGAATTCATTATATTCTTTTTTATCCAAGTTGTATATAATAATAATTCATAGTTTCACATGTAATCCTCTTTTTCTGTTCCATTTTGCATATGGAAACATTATTTTGTGTTCATTAAGTTCAGAAAACAAATTTTAAAAAAGAAAATAGGGCTTGATTTCTTGTTTTACTGATTCTTTGGACAAGAAAATTATGAAGAAAACTTGTAAAAGATGAAGCCTCACACACCTTAAAAAGTGAGTCATAAATGCATTTTGGGGGAAGAGTCGGTTGTTAAACATTTACCAGCACACCTGCTGATTGTCCCCCTAAGAGTTACCTTCATAAGGGCAGGGAATAAGTTTTCTATAAATCTGATATGTTTAAACTGAATACAAGAAGTGTTGAATAAAATTTATTGCAGTGAATTGAACTGAAGGTAAATGTCATAAATGCAGAAGAGATAGTTTAATTGTTATGAGACATTTGGAGAGGGAGAGACCACTTTTAGTTAGGGTAATAAAGGAATACATTATGCAGGCAGTTCCTGATGAAGAAATGGAATGGTCAGATGACAGGGAGCAGGTAGATGGGCTGTGTTTTGTGCAGAGAAAGCCAGTTCTGATCCTTTTAACCCCATCTCTAAGAATGACTAAAGCAGACCTAGGTTAAGCTTTTCCCAGGACTCACAGAGGCAGAAAGGCCCCTAAGTGAATGCTGAGGAGTCTCCCAGCAGAGGGATTAGGTTCAGGTAACCCACGCTGCTGGCATAGGCTCCAGGGGCCCAGTGGAAGAGGGATGAGGTGAAGAACAGCCTGTCCTTTGGAAATTCAACCAGCTGGTCCAGTTGGTACAGAAGCACAATTTGGCACAAGAAAAAGGGACTGTATCTTTTGATTCCTTTCAACCAGAGTTGTCTTTTCCCCCTTAGCTATTCCTTTAAAAATGTTTTATTCATGCATTTCATGCCAGAATTGAAACCTCACTTATAAAAAGAAAAACAGTTAAGCAGAAACAATCCCTCCGTGGACTGAACTTAACAAGGTTGCCCTCGCATCGCTCCATCACTCTGCCAAGAGGAGGAAAATAGGTTTCATTATCTGTTTTCTGAGGCCATTTTTGATTTTTTCATTTACTCCGAGTTTGGCTTCTTTTAAGTCAGATGTTTTTAACCTGGAGTCAGTGAACTTTTCAAAATCTAATTTTTTTTTTAATTGGGGAGGGGTGGGGAGAAGGGAAGAAACATTTATAGAGCACCACTATGTGACAGCCTCTGTGCTAAGCTCTTTATAAATATTAATTCCTTTAATCCCCACAATAACTCAGCGAGGTAGGTGCTGTGATTGTCCCCATTTTACAGCTGAGTAAACTGAGACAGAAGGGAAATAACGCGCTCAAGGTGATTCCACCACTAAGTGTCTGACGTCGGATTGGAACTTGGGTCATCCCGACTCCAAATTCAGCTCTCTATCCACTGTGCCTCCTAGCTTCCTCATAATTGTATTTCAACACGATTGGTTTCCTTTGTAATCCTCTGTATTTTACTTTATGCATTTAAACAAATTATTCTGAGAAGGGGTTCATAGGAAAGAGGCCCATAACACCAAAAAAGTTAAGAACTCTTGTTTTAAATGATCTTGTGTTTTGGAGCCACCAAGTATATTCTTTTTCTGGCCTCGTTTATTTCACTCTGTCAGCTCACACAACTCTTCCCATGTTTCTGTGCGTTTTCTCACACTTGTCATTTCTTACCACACGTTATCTCATTACACTTATACACTAGAGTTTGCTCATGCCCAGTAAATGTCCCTGTCCAATTTTAACTTGGTCAGGAGGGAATGCTCCTGAACATTCTATCACAGAATCCAGTGGGTCCTGCCTTTGGGCTCATCCCAACAGCCCATCTCAAGCATCCTTGGGCTACTCTGACTTGAGCTGCTATTAGGCCCCCAAAGGGAGGACCAAGGTCCTCTAACCACTCAGCTGATCAGGGAACATAGCAACCATGAATGGATCACAGCGTCTCTTGTATGTCAATAGTGCCTAGATCAAGAAGTTCTAACCTCTGGAGGCAGACACCAGCCTTGTTTACAATACAGGTGGAAGGGAGCCAGGGTCCAGACAATCTCATTCAATCCAATTTAACAAACATTTATTAAGAACTATTAGATGGAAAGGCCTGTACTAGTTGCTAAGGGACATACAAAGATATCTAAGACCTAGTTCTTTCCTATTAAGGAACTGATAAGGGAGAATTCACATTTTTAAAGAAAGCTTTTCCATACATAGATGTTATGTCTCTTTCCCTGAGCTTTGCCTGGGCTCTAGTGGGCATTTCCTCTCCAAAAGGAAATTTCTTGCCCCAGACCATGAGCTCTTTGGAACTCAGCAGCCCCAGTTAGCCAGTGCCCTCAAGCTTAAATCCCCACCAATCGCATTCCCTAGACAATGTGGCCTGCATCTCCATCGGAAATCCACCCCCTTCTCTTCTATATTAGAGCTAGAAATCTAGGTGACTCCCACTTAGCTTTCATTTGGGGATCCCAAACTCATTTCAGTGAGCTCCATCAGATGCTCCACCCTATAGAGCTGTGTGGATCTGATCCTCTGAAGGATTTTGGAAAATCAGCATGACTTGTAAGCAAATGACTCTAAGCAAGTCCAAAAACTGAGACTAGAGGAGTCAAGTCATTATCTATCTTCTGCGTCTCAAAATCTTAGCCTTTCATATATCATATGTATGGATATATGTATGTGTATGTGTGTGTACACATATGTATACATACATTTACATACAGAGAGGGAGAGTCTGTATACATACAGAGAGTCAAGAAGATTCATCTTCCTCAGTTCAAATCTGTCCTCAAACACTAGCTGGGTGACCATGGGGAAGTCCCTTAATCCTGTTTGCCTGTTTCCTCATTTGTAAAAATGAGTTAAAGAAGGAAATGGCAAACCACTCTAGTATCTTTGCCAAGAAAGCCCCAAATGGGATCACCAAGAGTTGAACAGGACTGAAAACAACTGAACAACAAATATATATATATATATATATATATAGACACATACATGCACACACATGCATACAATACCAAAATGTGTGTCTTTTCAGGATGTGAGTCTACTTGGTACCATTTGAACCAGAGGGTTCTTTAGCAGTCTGGTAAAGACCATGGACCCCTTCTTAGAATGATTATTAAATGCATTATATAAAATACAGAAGATTATCAAGGAAAGCAATTCTATTGAAACAGAGTTGTCATAATACTAAAAACAAAGCAGGTTCACGGATCCCAGGTTAAGAACTCCTTGATCTGGATCCACAGGACCTTATACCCCATTAACAAGGACTGATGACAGTAGAGTACCACAGAATACTGTTCAAGATAGTGAGCTCCTGTGGAAATTATATTCCAGTCATTTTATGAAGGATAATTGCTACATGTGCCTTTGCAACCAGTATGGAGTCTGGGCTTCTGTGGATTAAACATATCTGAACTATCATAGTATGTTTGGAGTTTTGTAAGGAATTTGTAGGTATGAGGCAGCTAGGTGTTACAGTGGATAGAGGGCTGGACCTAGAGTCAAGAAGACCTGAGTTCAAATCCTTACTGGTTGTGTGACCCTGGGCAAGTCACTTAACTCACATCTGACTCAGTTTCCCCATCTGTAATACTGGGATAAAAATATCACTTACCCATTCTCCCAGGTTTGGTGTGAGGATGAAATGAAATCATATTTGTAAAGTCCTTAGCATAGTAGCCGCCATATAAAGCTTATTCCCTCTCCCTTCTCTGTTAGTGAGAAAGCGGATCCTGTAGTCCTGGTATGTCTGACTTAGAAAACATCTCTGGCATTTTGGAATTGACTGGGACCAACTCCAGACTTTTTAGAGTAATGAAAGAGTGGCTCAGGCCTTGAGCTCAGTAGCTCAAAATCCTGACAGTCTATGCCTCTTATACAGACACTTGCAAGAGGAGAGAGGGCAAAACCGATTAACCAGAGGACCACTGAGCGAAGGAGCAATGAACCCTGTGGCTCAGAGAAAAATCTAGAGAAATTTAACATTAGAGGACTCCCCAGGGGCCAAGAAATGAATGATTTGTCTTCAGGTTCAGCCTGAGGGTCTAGGTGTTTTAAATGAGGACAGAACCAGTGCTTAGCAGAAAGAAATTAATCCCAAATGGTGGGATCTCATCTACTGTGGGACTCTAATGAAGGAAATAATTGACAAGAGAATTCTCTTCTCCCCTTAAGTTACACAGCAATGTGGCAAAGTGTTAAACACAGTCGGGGAGACCTGAGTTGGATCTAGCACTTCCTAACTGTGTGACCTTGGACAAGCCTTTTGAAATGTCATTTCTTCAATTGTGTAATGGGGATAACAATGCTTATATTATTACCAACTCTTGTGTTCTAAAGACCCTTTCCAGCTCTAATGTTCCAATGAATGTGTGCTCTGAGGTCCTATCTAGCCCTGATGTTTTGTACTCTATAGGAACTGTCGAGTTCTGACTTTCTATGACAAGTTATGAAGGTTCTGATAAGACATGCTTCCTAGAATCCATCCTCTTAGTTAATAGGAAGTATTATTGTAGGTAATTAGATAAAGAGTAGCAGAGAAGGACTTCAGGAAGGAGGGAGGGGAAGAAGTTCTACCTTCTTGCACCAAAAGCAAACTTCACCTCCTTCATAATGATGCCTGAAGCCTGAACTGACTTGTATCACTAGAAACCACCTGTCACAGCATCTGCCACACTTGCCATGGGTTTAGGTGCTCAGGTAGGGCTTTCCAATGGGATAAACCTCTGTTCTTGGGTGATTGGTATTCACCATGCTAACACACCTTTGACCTTCCCTCTGGTTGCGTTGCTGTGGCCCACCTTCTCCAATTCTGCCCATCTAGACCCAGTCAATGCAAGGAAATGCCAGCCCCCTTTCAATCTTTCCACAGGAGCCCCTGCCACTGAGGTAGCCTACAAATAATTTCATTAGATTAAAACAAACATCTCTGGGAAAGAAAAAGAAACAGAACCTTAATGAGAGGGCCCCAAGGGATGTTTGCCAAAGCAGATTAGCAGAGGCACTAATGAAACAAAATAAATCACACTGAGAATCACCCTCCTGTCTTCCTGGTCTGTGCTCCATGTTGCCATGCAACATAGCTGTTTCAATGTCCTAGATGATAATGGGGGTCAGAGGAACTACAGGTTTAGAAAATATTTTCCCAGAGGGATTGTCGTTGTATATGTTGATTCTACCATTTTATAAGTTGGCCACCAGCGTTGGTGTGGCAGCTGCTGCTTTTCCTCTGGGAGCCACAGAAGGATGCACCAGAGAACTCCCTCTGGAATGGTTGTTGATCCACATGTTGGGACCTAAAGCTTGGCGGGGGGGTGAGGAGGTGGGCAGAGGATTCTGGAGCTGTGCTCACTTCTTTCTGTGTCTGGTTCTTGGGCATACTCTACTCCCCATTGTTATTTCGTACCTACTGAGGGCAATTTTTAAACATGGGTGGAATGGTATATTTCATGTCTTAAAGTTGTCTGTTCCCTCTTTTGTGAGAAGTTCCAGGTAGAGTTCTGGATTGGGGGGCAAACCTCAGAAAAGCAAACTTTTCTCAAGCTTCCCTTCCCAGCCCCAGCAGCAGAAAGAGATCCCGGAAACAAGAGAGGATTCATTTTGGTGGTATTCTAAACGTCTTCTATGCAGAGATAACTGAGAATCCACGTAGTTCATAGAATTTAGAACCAGAAGTCAACTTAGAAATAATCTAAACCACCCCCCTTTTATGGTTGAGGCAACAGAGTTCCAGAGCAAAGGAGTAATTTCACGGTGGTCATATGAATAGTATGTAAAAGAGTCAATATTCCAACCCAGGGAATTACCACCATTTCCCCTAGTCCCACACGACTCCTCCAATAATATGGCTGACAGAATCTTGTATAATTGTCTAGAGAGTAGGAAGAGCTCCAGGGTTGGAGCTGGGAGACCCTGGCTCACTCTAGTCTCAGATTTTCTCTTCTTTTTTTTGTAATTTTTTTTATTTTAAATTTACATATAAAATGAAAAAAGAAAAAAAAAACAACTCGTTGCCATGTACACAGCAGACCATAAGAGAGGATTTAGTAGAAAACAATAAATTCCCATTTCAAGAAAACCTATATAATACTACACATTGCTCCCAAAGCTGCCCAGCTTTTCTTTGCTTCCTTGTTCATATTCTTTAGTTCTCTGCTGTGCACTTTTTATTTCATTTTCTCCTCCCCTCCAAAGAAGGCTATAATTAAGTATGGAGTGGACTTAGTATAAGTGTCTGAGGCTGGATTTGAACTTAGGTCCTCCTGATTTCAAGGTCAGTGCTCTATCCAATGCACCACCTAATTGTCCTCAGACCCAGCCTTTAAAAAAATAAAACCTCTATAAATGTGAGGGCCTCATTATCACTTCCACCCTAATTCCCAAGCCTCCTAGTACTTTCTCTAAATTTAACATCTGGTCAGATGTTCTAAGGGGACAAAGTAGGGGAGGTGATGAATTCACACTTATCTTGGGTCTGTAGCTCCAGAAGAGAGAGAGAAAGAGAGAGAGAGAGAGAGAGAGAGAGAGAGAGAGAGAGAGAGAGAGAGAGAGAGAGAGAGAGAGAGAGTGTATGTGTGTGTGTGTGTGTGAGAGAGAGAGAGTGTGTGTGTGTGTGTGTGTGTGTGTGATGGAGGGAGCATCAGGCATTCAGCTTAAGTAGAATGAAGAAATTAATGAAACATGATTAACCAGCAAGAGGCAATGCAGTGGAATGGAAAGTATCCTAAGCCTGCAGTCAAGACGACCTGAGTTCAAATTCAGCCTCAGACACTTACTAGCTGTGTGACCTTGGACAAGTCCCTTAACATCTCTGATCCTCAATTTCTTCATGGACAAAAATGAAGGTGTCAGACTTGATGGCTTCCAAGTTCTTTCCATCTCTAAATCTATGATCCTATAAGATAAAATAGAGAAGGGGGTGTCTACAGTTCAATATGTGGTAAGAAAAGAGTGGGGAAGAGGTAAGAAGTTGCTGCAGTTTGGATTCTCAGTAGGATATAAGGCCCTTAAGGGCAGGGATTCCCTTCATCTTTGTATGGCCCAATGCCCAGCAAAGCACCTTGTACATAGTAGGTTCTTAATAAATATTAATTACATTTAATATAAGACCTTTTTAGAGATAACAGAAGAGGGTAAACTATTAGCATTAGAGCTTTAGCATAGATCTAATAATAGCTGGTAATGCAGCTGAGTTAAAGGAGAAAAGGTAGGAAATTCCCTTCAAAAGGTGGGAATGGCTCCTGTAGGTAAAACTTATGCAAGAACTCACAGCAGTAGAGTTCCTAGTACAGTGAGCAGGAAAGGCGAACAGCATTGGCCATGGCAATTAGCCACTGGAGCTTGCATCAAGGATGGCAGAGAACCCAGCAAGAAGAGAATATTCCAGTGTTGTGTAGGCAAAGTACAAGGGTTGTGTTTCTCCTAGGGACGAGCAACTGCTATATGTACCCAAAATATTAATGCTCTCCCCAGCAGAAAAGGTTAAAAAAGCAGGGGAAGGGCTGGAGAAATGCCTAAATTATGTCTAGGTTATCAAAAAAGAATGGAAACACTCTTTGAAAAGAAAGAAAAAAGGATTAAAAGAAAAGAATATGAAGAAGCAGAAGGGAACCCTAATCTGCTCCAAGAAAGGAGAAGGATGTGAAAAGGAGAAGGAAGGGAAGGAGAAAGGAATTTTTGGAGCTATAGAAGAGGGAGGAGGTTCTCTGTATTTTTTTTTTCAGAAAAAGTAATCTCTTGTGCCCCAAGGAATGAAATACTTTTGGGTGCGAGGTCATAGGAGAATAGGTTTAGGATTTTTCCTCCTTCCAGTAAGGAATGGTCAGGAGAGGCAAGTAGTGGTAGCTGGAAACTCTTTGTTTAGGGATTCTGTTAATACAACCTGATCCATACTTTGAAGAAGCATCTTCGAAGAGGGAGACACAGCTAAATGGTGCAGTGAATAGAGCTCTGGACCCTGAGTCAGGAAGACTTGAGTTCAGATACTTAATAGCTGTGTGACCCTGAGCAAGTCACATCACTTCTGTCTGCCTCAGTTTCTTCACCTAGAAAAGAGGATAATAATAATTATATTATATATGGATACACATATATCTATTTATGTGTGTATATACATATACATATATACATACACACATGTGTATATATATTTATATACATATAATAATGTACCTGGGAGGTGGATGTCCCTGGATTATTGAGGGAGAAAGATATCAAATGAGATGGTATTTGGATAGCTCTTAGCACAGTGCCTGGTACATTGTGAGTGCTATAATAATATTTTATATTATTATTACAGATAGAGCACTAGGCCTGAGTTCAAATCTGGCCTCAGACACTTACTAGCTATATGACCCTGGGCAAATCACTTCACCTCTATTTGCCTTAATCTATTGGAGAAGGAAATGATGAACCACTCCAGTATCTTTGTCAAGAAAACTCCACAGACAGTACAGTCCATGGGGTCGCAAAGAGTTGGATGTTGCTGAAGAATTTTTGTTGTCATGCGTGCTGTCTTCCTAGAGCACAGATCTGGGACTGACAAGAGACTCCTGACATTTGTCAGCTCTGATAATCACTATCTCCTGTTGGCTTGTTTCATGGTATAAATGATTCTTCCAGAAGGGATTTAGACAGCAGAAATCTTTGGCAAAAAAACTAAAGGTGTTTTTTCAAAATCTGGGGCATGTCCCTCTTGGGGGATAGGGGAGATCTAGCAAGACCTTCTTGGTGGAGGGGAAGGTACATGAAGAAATTGCATGTTTTTGAGCATAACTTCCTCATAGATAGGGATGGGGGGCTGGATCTGTGGTTTCATTAAAATAGGTAATATTAACTATATTTCAAGATTATTTTAGAACTATATTTTAGCTATATTTATTTTTTCTACTTAGCTATATTTCAACAGAATTTTAGAGCTAGAAAGGACCTTAGTGATTAATTAATCCAGGACCCTTAGTGCCAATGTTACACATACAGTTAGTGCTGGACTTAGTATAGATTTCTTGCGTAAATATACTCATTATCTTCAGCAATAACAAAGTTCAAATGAAAATCCACAAGAGGGAGGCAGCTAGTAGAGGTTGAAGGACAAAAGGATTGATAGGAGGTGAGTTCGAGCGTAGGAAGTCCTTCCCCTTCCCCCTCTCCCTAATTCCTCCAGTTCCAGGTAATTTTGGCCTCGGTGCTTGCTAGGAGTTGGACGTTGTTCTCTTTCTCTGATTTTCTGAAGAAACTCTGACTGCAGGGAAGAAGAATCAACCAATATGCATTTTTAAGCACCTACTGTATACCAGACAGAAAGCTAGGTGCTGATTCTATAGGTACAAAGAGGGAAACTGCTATCAAGAAGCTAATACTCTACCAGGGTTTGGAAAGGGATAGAAGTTCCAGATGGAAAGAAGGGGGTGGGTACTTTAGGCAGTCATACTCCCAGGACGCCAATGCACCCTTCACACACACACACACACACACACACACACACACACACACACACACACATCTGTGGTGGGCCTGGAGTCCACATTATCCCCTCTTGACAGGCAAGTGCTAGAATGTCGCTCCAACTAGACCTTCCTTAGTGCTGGTCCACTGGGACCCTATCTCCAACCTCCCAGTCCTGGCATTGAGGAAAGGGGTGAAGGAAGTTCCTGGGGCAGAGCTGGGGAGGAGTGACAATAGCCACCCACCCACACACTCATGACCCACCTTTCAGACCAACACTGAGAGACAGTCCCACTCCCTTCTCCCATATTTAGTCCTGGGTACTTTCTATATCCTGTCAAAGATCTGTGAATGCTGTTATGGGGATGGGCATCTTACTGCTTTACACAGTAAGTATCTGAGGCAGGATTTGAACTCAGGTCTTCCCAAATCCAGGCCCAATGCTCTATTCATAGTGGCCATCTAGCCACCTCTAGAAGATAAATATAGTCAGCAAAGGGACAAGCTAAAAATTTGAATACAATAAAATGAACTCCTTATTTTTCTCTAGTCCAACTTCTTGCTTATTAGCCAGCATGGAACTTTTGGGATTCTTGATAAGAAACTGGTGTTTATTTCCCTTCAGCTTATTTCAGCACTATGAAGACATTCTCAGTTAAAACTCGAGAGCACTCTGTCTGAGCAGGAAGGGGCTATAGACCAATCTTCAGTAGCAGTCTGAGTGCTCCACTATTCAGTAAGGAACTGCTGGGGGGGCTCAGATAACACTTATTGTCCCTCCTTCAGACTGATCTGTAAGTTTAGGTTGAATAGCAGTGGATTATGGAGCTGGAGGAGTCCATTCACAATGAAATTCCTTTATCTCCTTTAGCTGCTGCCTCTTCTTCCTTCTCAATCTCCTCTGGATCCCTGTAGAAGTAAAGATCAGGCACAACCTCTCAAGGATGCTCACAAGAAATGATGCTACACATAAACAAAGCTTCACCCACCAGCATCTACCACATCAGACCCAGGGTTGTGTGTGATGGCAATACACACATGTCAAAGTGGGGAGACTGTTACACCCTTAAGTGGTTGGGGGCTTCCATCAAAGGCTAGTGATGAACCCTAGGATCAGTAACTACCAAGGGAGGAGACTCTGGAAAGCCAACCGGTCATTGAAGGTGCAAGGTAGGAAATGTACCACATCAATAGGTGGAGGACACAGTCGGCAGCCACAAATATCAAAACAGCTTGCTTCAGTGTTCTTGAGTGAGATGGCATTCATGTCAGTTGGCTTTCCAATGGTATGACCTGCCAGGAGAAGATTTCCCCAAATTCCCTTCAGATTAATGATGTAGACAGTATCACTCCTTTTTTTGGAAATCAAAGTTGGTGCCACCCAAGTGGGTCCCTCCAGCATGGAATTTGAGAACATCCCCATCTTTTATGTACAACATAGAACTCTGAACATTGTGAAAGTCTTCCTTTAAAATTACAATGGAAACTGAGTACAATGCCATTTGAGTCTCTATCCTGGGCAGTGTAGATCTTTTAAAGCTGAAATTGGGACCTTATCTTCTCCTAGCCTCTCTCTGGAATCCTTTCCTGAATTTATTATTTTGATTCTGATTTTGCCTCTTTGTAATCCATTTACCCTTCCTACCCAGTCCCAGACATTGACTTGTGTCATGTTCCTCATCCTCATCTCTTTCCTGTACTTCTGCTATGCTTTTCCCTGCTTTCTAAGCAAGTGAGGGTTTAATAAGAACCACTAGCAAACTGCCGCTTGGTAGATTCTAAGTTGGGGGCAGTCAGCGATAGAATCAGATGACCTAGAACTAAGAAAAAAGACACAAGAATGTTGAGATGACACTATACTACAGACCACCCAGACAAGAGAAAGACAACGATAATGTGTCTATGGTGGTAAAATCATAAATCCGTCATGAAAGCAGAATACAGTAATGATGGAAGACAATTATGAACTAAATGAAAACACAATTAGATTGGTTGGGAATTGGTTAAAAGACTCTTCCAACTCTAAGTTAGAGTGTGTGAGCTACGGCAGGTCCAGAAAAAGGGAGTCAAGTGACTGAGGAAACATTAGAACAACCAGCCAAGAACAAACTAAAACAATTCAGCTTGTTATACTAGAGAATGAGACAAAGAATCCCATAATCTCTGAATTTAAAGAATCCCATCATCTCATCTAGATCAATCAGTACCAGAACAAGTATCCCCGAAGTGATTATCCAACCTTTGCTTGAACATTTCAAGGGAGGGGAAATACACTACTGTCTATGGCAGCCCTTTCCACTTTTGCATAGATCTAATTTTTCAGAAATCTTTCCTTACATCAAGCCCAAAATTGCATTTCTGAAATTTCCATCCATTGTATCTAGGTTTGCTCTTTGACTTGAAGAAGTCTAATCCATCTTCCCTGGGATAGCCCTTTGGCTGCTTGAGGATTAATATTATATTCCTTCCATATATTCTCTCCTTCAGGTTAAACATCAGTAGTTCTTTCAGCCGATCTTAGAATGACGTGATCTCCCAAGTTTTTACCACCTCAGTTACCATCCTCTCTCCAGCTTTTCAATGTCCTTGCTAAAATAAGGTGTCTAGAACTGAACAATATAGTTAAGATTTGGACTGCCTTGGGCAGAGAATGGCAGGACAACAATCTCCTTTATTCTGGGCACTTTTATTCTTTTGCAGTAGTCTAAGATTGGCTTTGCTTTCTAGTCCTCCATGTCACGCTACTGATTAATAATGAGCATGTAGCTTGCCTCCTTCCCTCTTATCGTGTTCAGGTGAATTGTTGTCTAGCTAGATATCCTCTGTCTTGCCCTTGTAAAATTGAAGTTTTGGATCCAAATGTAAGACTTACATTTATCTCTATTAAATATTATATTTGATATAAGCCAATGTTTTTAGCCTATTAATTTTGACATGTAACATATCAGTTATCCCTTCAACTTTGAGTCCTCTGCAAATTTATACCTTTTCAAAAATTATTTATAATAATATTAAATAATACAGAGCCAAATATGGATCTTGAGACACTCCTGCTTTCATAGTGACATCAGCCTATTATCAGTTTTTTTGGTGTAGTAATTCAGCTTTTCTGAATTCTACTAATTTTATTGTCGGCTAAGGTATATCTCTTCATCTTCTCTTCAAGCATACCATAAGATTTTACTTAAAACTTTGCTAAAGTCTAGGACAAAAGTATCTATAACACTCCCTAGACCCACTGATATAGTAAACCTGTTTTAAAAAATGATTTAATCTGGTGTGTTATGTTCTTGAGATGCCATGATGGATCTTAGTAACTTTTTTTTTTTAAAGATATTCACAACCGTCCCTTTAAAATTACATCTGGAATATTACCCAGAATAAAAGTCAATCTCATTCTCTTGTGGTGTATATATTTTACTTTTTTTTCTTTTGTTGCTTTTTAAAGCCAGGTTTTTTTTTCTTTTTCTAGTTCTGAAATATCCCTTTTATTCTTCATAAATTCTCAAAGATTACTAACAGTTTTTGCTTTGGGACAATTAGGTGATACAATGAATAAAGTACCAGATCTAGAGCCAGACCTGAGTTCAAATCTGGCCCCAGACACTTATTAGCTGTATGACCCTGAGTAAGTCACTTCACTGTCATTTGCCTCAACTTCCTCATCTGAAAAATGGGGATGATAATAATAGCACCCGCCTCCCAGGGTTATTGTGAGGATCAAATGAAATATAAATTTTAATGCATTTAGCAAAGGGCTTGGCACAAAGTAAGTGCTATATAAATGTTAGCTGTTAGCATTAATAAATACAAAGAATACTAACAGTGGTTCTACAATTTCACAAACTATTTGGGATGGAGTTTATTTGGGCTTGGTAGTCTGGAATTAGCAAGGGCAGCTAGAACTTCTTCTATTGTTTCTTTGTTAATTTGGAGTTGTAACTCCCTATCAGCTATTGTTTCATCCAAGCATGAATTTTCTTGGCAGAGAAAACAGAAGAAATATAGAAATTGAGGAATCCTATCTTCTCTCTAATGTCTACTGTCATCTTGTCCACTCAAAGCAATGGTTATATCCAGGGGTGTGCTGGTAAATGTTTAACTGAAACACACACACACACACACACACACACATACACACACTACACATTTTAATCTGAATTGTTAATATTTTCTCCATCACTTTAAGTTCAAAGAAGCAATAAAACCAAAAAAAAAAATCAAGCCCAGATTTGTAGCCTTTGATGATTTCTGAGATATAAATGTTCAGAATGAAGATTTAGCAATAAGTTCTCATGTGCAATTAGATATAACTCCAGCACATCCCTGGCTCTATCTCTTTGGTTCTCCTCTCCTCCAATATCACTTAGAAACTCATTTTTAGGGGGGGAGAGAAAGGGGGAGGAAAAGAACAAAGGAAAAAGTGTACAGCAGAGAACAAAAGAAAGCTTACAAGGAAGCAAAGGATGGATAGCTCTCAGTACAATGAGAGCTACATGTATTAATTATATAGGCTTTCTTGAAAAAGAACTTTATTGCTATGTATTTTGAATCCTCTCATCTTCTACAATGCCCATGACGTATTTCTTCTCTTTTCTTACTTTGTATTTAAATTTTGATATTTAAGTTTATAATATGTTTCTATTTCTCTTATTGTGTATTTTTTTTAGAAAAAGAAAAGAAACTCATTTTAAGGTTCTTTTCAACTATTTTTAGGTGTGTGTTGAGGGAAAAAAAGAGTTCAAAGTTTACAAAAAGAGGAATCAACATGGAAAACATACCTGATGTGCAGTCAAGTAACTAGGGTTTGAATTTTGCCTCTGTTGCTTCATAGACATGTGTATGACATAGTCACAAACTCTCTGAGCCAACATTCTTTTGGCCACAACAATACCTACCGGGACATTGTTTGGAACTGTAATTTTACTGACACAAGGAGCTCCCAGTGAGGAATTTCTCTTATCAGTGAAGATAGGTACCTTCTCTACAACTTAGCCTTCAGTTGTTGCCTGGGGATGTCACATTAGGTGACTTTTCCAGTATCACACATCCAGCATGTATCAGAAGTAACACTTTGAACTCAGCTTCTTCTGACTTTGAATTAGGTTCCCTATCCCCTATGGCATGCTGCCTCTCACAGGGTTGTTATACAAGGATCAAATGAGAGAGTTTGTTTTGTTACTTTCTAACGGTAACAAGACACTGCTTCTCTCCCTTTTCATCTTTTCCTCCTGGCTTCTCCGACTTTCTTTAACTTCCAACTAAAACTCCATCACCTATAAGAAACCTTTCTTGATCCTCCTTAATGCTAGTGCCTTCCTTCTATTGATTATCTCCAATTAATCCTATACATAAATTGTTTGTACTTAGTTGTTTGCCTGTTGTCTTCCCCATTGGATTGTCCTCTCCATGACAGCAGGGATTGTTTAGCCTTTCTTTGTATCCCTAGCACTTAGCTCAGTGTCTTGCACAACAGTAAGGACTTAATAGGTTCTTGTTGGCTTTCCAGCCTCATCTTTGTCATTAACTTTCTGTGTGACCTGAATCAAGTCACTTATCTGGATTTTTTTTCTTCATTGGTTAAACAAGGATGATTACATATACTCTGCCTACTTTGCAGGAGGCTTGGGAGTATATGTTTAAATATTAGATATGAAACAAATACAGATAAAATCTCTAAGCTAGAAAAGGTTGTAAAATACAGAATGTTAGAACATTACATCCAGAAGGAATGCTAGAACATAGGATATCAGAACGTGGAACATCAGAGCATTGAAATGGACCCCAGAGATCATATAGTCATTTTACAGATGGGGAAACTAAGACTTAGAGAGGTTAAATGATTGCCCAAGGTCACACAGTGAGTGAATAGCAAAGCCAAGGCTAGAACAAAGCTAATTTTAAGTTCAATGCTCTTTTCGGTATGCCATGATACCTAGCTTAGGCACATGAAATTCAATTAAATGTTTTCAGGAAGATTTTTCTGTGTATTTCCCACCAGTCACAGTGATTTTCTTTCTCCCCTGGGGTCTGTCCAAGTAAATTCACATTACTGATGATCTGACCTTGTAGCTACTCAACTGTCTTGGGCTGCATATAACTGAGTTGGGTTGCTAATCATAGGATCATAGAATTTACAGCTGAGAGGAACCTTAAAGGTACAAATTAGTTCAGACCCTTAATTTTCCAATTGCATTGTATATGGGAAAATTGAGATTAAGTGACTCTTAAGTGCAAAGGGTTGGGATTTGAACCTAGGTTTTATAACTCTTAATTCAGTGACTTTCCACTGTATTACCCTGACTTCCTCAATTGCTCTCCTGGGTATGTGACGCGTCTCTCACTTGAAATGGTCACCTTGGAGCCCAGATGCAGCCAGACCTGAAGACTGAGGGAGCCCTGCAGAAATAGCTGGCACTTTCAAGCAGCTGCGCAGGGCAAAGGAGGAAGGATGCATGGGGGCTGGAGGCTGGGGGAAGAGGGGTGGGACTATTTGCCTTGACTTCATTTCCGGGGGGCCGGGAGCAATATATAAGAAGAGGTGTGAGGAAGCTGCTGCTGCAGAGCTCCAGTTGGAGTGCTCAAAGACTGCAGGCTGACGGAAAAAGGCAAAAAAGACAAGCTAAGGCGTTGCCATCTCCCCCACCCCCACCATTCTCGGGCAGGTTCTTTGCCCCCTGCCACCTCTTTTCTGTGAGTCAGGCAGGTTCCTCTCTCTCTCAGTGTGCAAAGCAGCTCAGAAATAGCCATAAATCTGTCTTCTTGTCTATCTCACTCCCCCTTCTCAGTCTGCCCAGAGTCTTCTGAACTCCTAGCACTTACCAGTCCCAGGTCCCCAGGTCAACTCCAGGCCGATTTGCGATCCAGGACTCACCATGAGCTTTCCTGCCTTCCTCGTCCTTCTGGTCTTGGCTATGCAAGGTAAGCAATGAGATGGGACTCAGATAGGATAGGATATGGGGGTGAGGAGGGGAGAGAGGAGAGGTTCAGGAGTCCCCAAGCAGTTCCATTGCCTAGGACCACAAGGAACTGGGGCGGCCTGACGCTATCTTACATCCCGGGTCTCTTCAGCACCATGGACAGAGGCAGCGACTCTAAACCCTGTCCCTTGTCTCACTCTCCTTTCCCTTCTCGGAACTGGAGGCTGAGGTTCTACTTCAGATCTAGGATTAGGGTCTACTATTGCAAACGGACTCTGAGGGAAGTCTTCCCTGCTGTCTTCCTGGGCTCTCCAGCAGGGTTTACCCCTACTGCAACCTGGGCTCAGAGTCCGATGCTGGTCAAGGTCATTGGCAGAATTGGGGGAAGGGCTCAGGGAAATTTCAGTTGTTTCTCTCTTTGCTCTCCTTCTATTCCTCATCTCTCCCCCCTATCTCTCTCTCTATCATCTCTCCCGATATTCTTCTCTCTTTTTTCTTTCAATCTCCTTCTGTTTCTTTCTTTCTCTCTCCATAAGATCACCTCTCTCCTTTTCCCTATTTCACTCCACCATCACCCTCCTACTTCTCTTCCCCCCCTTTTTTTGTATCCCTTCTCTTCTCCTTATTCACCCCTCCTCCATTCTAGGTAAACTGCTGACTTTGTTTCCCTGGTACCTGCCTTGAGGTCTCCTGAGCCATCTGGGAGCCCTCCCATATGTACCCAGGAGACCTGCATCAGGGCCGGGAACTATCCAGCCACTAGAATGATTAATACTTTTCAAGACAACTCAATCTGTCTGGTCTGGGCAGAATGTTTATGAAAAACCCACTGCCCCTAATCTCCTTGGAAATCTACCTTTTGGAAAAGAGTACCTTAGTTTTACTCAGCCATTAGCTGTGAAATTAAGCCATTAGTTGTGAAATTAAGAACCAGAGGTTGGGAATCCCTTCTGGGATCCACATCATGGGAGAAGTGAGCACCTGAACTGAGGGGTCTCTACCTGGGACTATCCTTACTTCCCAGGTAAAAGGAACAAGATTGTATGGCATGAAACTGTCTCAGCAGAAATAAGCCCTTTTTTTTCTTTTCTTTTCCAGTCATTGCACTCCCAGTGAACAGCCCAGCAAATAAAAGTGATACTAAGGTAAGGCACATAAGGGAACTCTGGCTGTAACCTTGGGTGTGAAGAATAAAGTGGTTATCCAGATTTCTGAATAGCTAATGTCGTCAACCCATGGTAATTGGATTAGATTAAAGGAAAGCTGAAGGCTTCCTAAAATGAGAACTTTTCCCACTCAAATTACATGGTAAAGGAAAAGACTGGGGAGTTCTTTCTCCAGTTGGCTTAACACAAATCATATTGGCACATCTTGCGTGAATCCCGTGGCTCCCATTGATGTGAGTGTGTAGTTAAGCTATATCTGTGCCTGGTTTAGTCTGAATTCATCATATATACAACTGAAATTTTTAAAGGTACAATGCTTCCAGTGCATTTAAACAGCTGAAACTATTATACATGTAGTCTTGTAATAATTGTATGTGTAACTTAATGAACTACATATGCCATCCAATAAACTGAACTCGTGCAAATGTACAGCAAAACTAGACATTTGTACCATTATACTGGTGAACTTGTACAACTGAATTACATGTATACGATGGGACTACGATCCTTAGTACACCACTGACAGTCCATTTGTACACCTATTGTACACATGCTGTAGCTGGCGTATTCCTCTCTGAATATTAACATTCCTCTCAGGACTTCTACTCTACAATTTGAAGGGAGGACTGGGGAGAGGAAGGTGATTTTTCTAGAATAAATTCTCTGTAAATTCATAAGATTATGGGTTTGGAGCTAGAAGGTAACTTCCACTCATCCCCTATTTAAGGAGATGATGAAACTAAAGATTAGGAAGGTTAAAAGACTCAAGAGGTAGCAAGTGACAGAGCTTGAACCCACATCCTCTGGCTCCAAATCCAGCATCTTCCCCTTGTTCCATTGAAACATGTTGTAAAATTAACTGCAATAGCCCTTGCTCCCAGCCTATTTCTCACTCTGGTCTCTGAAATGCTCCACTGGGGATCTATCTTCTTCACTCCCCAGAAAGGGAGGGTGATTAATACTTTATTGGGACCATTCATCTTGCTACTTCTATGAATAAAACCCAATCTTGGGGTTATTGAACATTTGTGTCACATTGTGGATATTAGTGTCAAAGTCCCATTTAAATTAGGAGATACAATTTCAGTGGACCTGAGATATCCTTGAACAGACTCTGATTTCAGGAAACCACTGAAGTGCACTTCTCTGACAATGCTTTAGAGCAGTTTGAAATACATACTTGTATACATGGTTATGAGTCAGAATCGAATCAGAGTTGAGTTTCCAAACTTCATCTCATTTGTGGCCTCAATTTAGGCCAATATCAATTTCCATTAGTTGCTTCTTCCATATTTAGTTGCTTTACAAAATGCTCCATTAGGGAATTATTTCAGGTAATAGTAACAGTTGAGATTTATAATGGCACTTTAGAGGTACAAAACAATTTATGCATAGTAGTAACTTATTTGATCTTTATAGACACTGTGAAGTAGGTAGCAAAAATACTGTTATCCCCATACCCCTATGGGCAAACTGAGAGGTTACATGGCTAATTCAAAGCAGAACTGAAAAATCGACCAAGGTTTTCTGACTGCCTTTTCAACATTATTTCTGTGTCTTTTCAACATTATTTCTGCTTATAACAAGACAAAGATCACTGTCTCCAAATGTCCAAAAGATTTCCAAATCATTGCTCTCTCAAACTGCTTTATAGTTCCTGCTTTCACTTGCTTTTGATTGCTTCATTTGCAGCCTACTAATTTCCACTTCCTGTTGGCTACCCCTTCTCTTGAAGAACTCCCTATTTATAGAAATATAGAAGGCTAGAATTTCACAAAACATATAGACTGTTAAAGTGGGAGAGGTTTAGAGATTATCTACATTAGGGGTCTACAATATATTTCAGATCCATGAACTTGGTTGGGGAAAAACATATGTCTTTATTTTCACTAACCTCTCACTGAAATTTAACATTTACTTCAGTTTTTAAAAATATTATTCTGAGAAGGGGTTCATAGGTTTCACCAGACTGCCAAAGATATCTATGACATAAGTGAGTTTAGAATCCCTGCTTGAGAGAAAACCTTTTTATGGATGAGAAAATGCATTTCAGAAAGACAAAAGGCTCTATGCGGCCAAGGACAGGGTTAGTAACAGAGCTGAGACTAGTATCCAGGTGTCCTGACTCACAGTGTTGCCCCCCTTCCATTCTTTCTTCACTGTCTATCCTATTATGACAAACTCTACTTTCCTGGAAATTGTCATCATCAACAAATATTTAGTAGATGCCCAAGGCCCTAGCAATTGCAATGCAAAATAGCTAAAAGAAAAGGAGATCCTGCTTTCAGGGAGCTCCATAAAAAAAGGGCACTGAGGGCCCTCTTTGACAATCACTTCCTGGAAAACAGACCACAGTTCTATAACCAGCTAAGCCAGCTAAGTCAGTCAGTCAATAACAGCTCCCTAGGTACCTATTATATGTGGGATACCTAGATACCTTGTAGGCTCTGGCTATGTGACAATACCATATTGAAGGCTGAAAATTTTATTCAACTGATTATATATGCATGCTTCCCCAGTCAGTGCGACCACTGTCTTCTCTGCCTAGCTATCTTAGTGTGATGTGGATGTATCCTTACATCCCTTTAATCTCTCCTCTCTTCCCATCTATAACATTACATGGATCATAAGAATATAGCTATTGAGCTTGAAGGGGCTTCAGAGGCCATCTCCTTCAAGCACTATTCCATTTTATAGATGAGGACACTGAAACTGAGAGAAGCTTAGTGAACCTGACTCCCGTGACTCCAGAGTCAGTCACTGTAAGGGAAGGGAACAAGCATTTGTAGAACACCTACTATGTGTTTAAGAGTGTTACAAATATTATCTCATTTGGTCCTCACAACAACCCTTCAAAGTGGGTGCTTTTATTCTCCCCATTTTACAGTTAAGGAAACTGAGGCAAACAGAGCTTAAGTGAACTTGCCCAGGCTCATCCAGCTAGATCTGAACTTAGGTGTTCCTGATTCCAGGGCCTGCCCTCTAACCATTGCATTATCAAGTTGTCATAAAGTGAATTATTTTCAACTACCCTAAGAGAGTGATAGTACAAGTAGTATGATCTCCCTATTATAAATGAAGGAACTGAGATAAAAAGAGATTAAGTAACTCGTTTAAGGTGTAAGTGTAGGGGTCGGGGGTCAGATCCAAGTGTTCTGACTCCCAAGGTCAGTAGGCATCATCATCATCATCATACATTAAGTAGCATTTATATAGTACTTTAAGGCTTGCAAACTTTACAAATATCTCGTTTTACCCCTAGAAGTTCGATGCTATTTTTTTTCTGTTTCACAGATGACAAAGCAGAAGGAAGTTAAGTGACTTTCCCAGGGTTACACAACTAGTAAGTGTCTGAGGCCAGTTTTGAACTTGGGTCTTCCTAACTCCAGGTCCAGTGTTCTATCCACTATGCCTGCTAGCTGCCTCTTTTTGTTGTACACAGTTGTCAGAGTCATTTGTCTCTATGATACCTCGCTGCCTCTGATGCTGGATGCCAGTTCCCTGGTGATTGAGTGAAGGTTGGATAATTGCTTAGATTTGGAACTGGGAAAGACCTCACAGATCATGTAGCCAAATCCCTTCATTTTGCATGAAAGGAAACTGAGGCCCAGTGAGTTAATAATTTGCCCAAGGTCATAGCAATAGAAAATGGCAGGCATGGGATTTGAATTGGAGGTCTCCAAGTCTGCAGTCTGTCCTCCTTCCACTGCATTCTACTGCTTTTCACATATTATGATGTCTCCTCGTAGGTTCATCAACTGAACCTATTAATATTAGTGGTTCTTTTCAGCTTTGAGAAAATCTGTACTTAGACATTGGGAACAGGAGACAGTTTGAAAACAACTGGGAGGTACTTTATGGATCATCCAGTCCTACTCTCTCTTTTTACAGAGCAGGAAACTGAGGCTCAGGGAAGAGAAATGACTTTCCCAGAATCTGACCGTCACTAAATGGAAGAACTAGGGCTTGAATTCAGGTCTTTTGGCTCCTGGTGCACTGTTCTTTCCATTAAATCTTACTGCCACCATGGTTCAGGGTGGGATCCACTGGTTCCTCATGGTTTTCCATATGCCTAAGCTTTTACTCTCTTCGAAATCTGGAAGAACTGAATTAAACTTACTATTTCCCATGATTCTGTCAGGGTTGAGTGGTCCATCTCAACGAGCAAGTGAGAGGCGGTCCTTTGTTTCTAACTTTGTTGGAAGTTCTGGGTCCAGCACTGCCTAATTTGGAGAGCCCACATATGAATCTAAATCCAAGGGTATTATCTGACTAGCATCATCAATGTCTCATGGGCCTGACCTGCAAAATGACTGAGAGCAAATGAGTTCCCTCTCCCAGTAAGAAGTAGGGTCAGAATCACAGCGTCTTAAATTGGAAGGGATGTCCGAGCCCAGTCCCATCTGCAACGTCCTCAGTGAGGGATCAATGAGCCTTGGCTTGAATCCTGTGATAATAGGGGACACACCATCTCCCAAAACTGCCAGCTCCACTTTGAAATAGCTCTGATTATTAGGAGGGCTTTTCTACAATGTGTTTCTCAGTGACTTTTGCCCGTTGTTCCTAGTCTCCTTCCAATGGAGAATTCGGAGGCCCGAGAAAGGTAAAGAATATTCAGAGCCCCCTAGTCCATCTTTCATTTTTATTTAGTCTGGGCTGTTAAGATTACATTTCTCTTCTGGGATTGTGCCAGCTTCCATAGCAGAGTGTCAGCACTTTGAATTTAGTTGTACTGCCAAAAAAAAAAAAAAAAAAGCATTGTGGTACAGAGCTTTTGGAGTTGGAAAACCTAAGTTTGGATTCTGTCTCTTACTGTATGACCTTCGGCAAGGCATTTAACTTCCCTAGGACTCAATTTCCTTATCTATAATAACAAAAAAAGATAGCTATCATTTATATATGATAAGGGGTTTGCAAAGAACTCTACTAATATTATCTCATTTGGTCTTAGCAATAGTCCTAGGAGGTAGGTGCTGTTATTATCCCCATTTTACAGATGAGGAATTGAGGCAAACAGGTGAAGTGACTTGCCCAGAACCACACAGCTAATAAGCATATGAGTCTGGATTTGAACTCAGGTCTTCCAGATAGCACTTTTTAGGCTAAGTATACATAGTTTCTGAAACTGTGAACATATTATTTTATAAACAGAACCAAACAAAACTGAAAGGCCCTTTCATAGACTACTCTGAGAATTGGAGAAGAGAAAGTAAAGACTCCTTAGCGATGGGGTATAAATCTGTGACTAAACCACAATGAAAGTCTTTGGGTGACTTGGTCCTTCAGACACATCCACCCCCAAAATAGTTTTATGGTTTCTTCATGACCAGGGACAGACTCTGATCTCTCACTATTTCTACCTCTCTCTCCTTTCTTCCCTCCTCCCTCCCCTCTCTCTTTCCAGGTGATGAGGTGTATTGTTGAGGTCATCTCTGATACACTTTCCAAACCAAGCCCGCTGCCCATCAGTGAAGACTGCTTTGAGACCCTACGAGGAGGTCTGTATCTCCCTGCTCTTCATTCTGGTTAAGAGGTGGATCAGGGGTGGGGAGACAATTTTTAGCATTAGTTTTGGACCAAAACTGTTACAGCTTTGAAAACTGTGGGTCTCTGAGTGGGTGTTTACCCAAGGCTAATCATGCACTTGACAGGTACTTGATACATGTTTTTCTGAACGGATGCATGAATAAACTTTGTGTCAGATAACTTTGGTAAACCCACAATAAAATATAGAGCCTGGGACTGAATGGAATCCAAAATGGCATCTCACTGGGCCCTGCTGTTGAATGTTATGGGCAGCTGATCATATAGAGGAAAATCTTACTCAGCTGGTTGCTGCAAGCCACCCATGACAATGATCTTTTCTTTCAGATGAAAGGATTATTTCAATTCTCCGCCATCAAAACTTGCTGAAAGAGCTGCAAGAACTTGCCATCCAAGGTATTTATAGCTATTTCATTTATGATGGAGGTATGGTAGGGAGAAACTGATTCTGTACATGCACAGGAATTTGGTTTGTGTTGCTTCTCAGCAAAGCAGGAAGCCAGGGATCCTTATATTCCTCCCATATTGTTATCTTTAAATTAGAGAAAGCTAGAACTATAATGGCCCTTCGAAATACAGAATATTAGAATAAAGAGTCATAGAATGCTAGAACATGGAATTTAGAGTGTCAGAACTGGAAAACTGCATAGAACATGAAAAGTCAGACCTATAAGGAATCTTGGAACACAGACTTAGAACACAAAATCGGAGAATGTTACAGCTTTAAGGAACCTTAAAAATTACCTTTGCAACCATTCATTTGGCAGAGGAAGAAACTAAGATATAAGTAAGAGAAATGATCTACCCAAGGTTCTGTGTTATTGGCAGAACTGAGGCAAGAACTCAAGTCATAGGATCATAGATTTGGAACTGTGAAAGGGTGGTAGAAATCACCTAGTGCAATCCCTTCATTTTACAGATGAGGAAATGAGCCTCTGAGAAGTTAATTGGTTTGTCCAAGGTTACATAGTAAATGTGGATTTGAACTCAGGATTCAAGTCCAGGTCTTCCTGACTCCAAATTGCATACTCTATACATTATGCCATGTTGCTCTCCAAGGTCCCAGTCTAGTGCTCTATTACATCCCATCTGTCATTCCAGAAGCGCTTTCAGTTCAGTTATGGCGAAGGCAAAGCACAAAGAGTTTCCTTCCCTTTATTATCCATAAATTAAAGTGCCTTCTTCCTTGACACCCCAAACCTAACAGGAATGCTTGGAAGCTTCCTATAAGGAGGGAACACACAAGGTTTACTGACTCAGGGAAGATTAGCTGATGCCAGACAATGACTTACAACAGTATTCTGGGAATACTTTCTTTCTCCCAGGTTTTTGTATGGGTGTGGTGAGTAGTTTACTAGCTCCCATAGTGCATCTTAATGAGCAAGTGAGAATTCCCCAGAGGTGGTCTTTTCTTTCTGACTTGATTGGAAGTCCCTGGCAGAGTTCTGCCCAAAGACTATACTGAATCTAACTCCAAGACTATTACCCAAATAGTGCCATCATGACTCATGTGACCAATCAATGATTGACAGTGCAAATTAGTTCTTTCTCCCAGTAAGAAGTAGACTCAGTGTCACAGCCTCTCCAAGCTGGGAAGTGGTTTGCCAAAAGTCTTAGAGTTAGTATGACACCTAGCTAGGTGCAGTGGATAGAGCACAAGTGCAGGAGTCAGAAGGACCTGAGTTCAAATTCGACCTCAGTCACCTACTAGCAGTGTGAATCTTGGCAAGTCACTTAACCCTGTTTGCCTCAGTTCTGTCATCTGTAAAATGAGCTGGAGAAAGAAAAGGTAAACCACTCCAGTATTTCTACCAAGAAAACCCCAGAAGGGGTCATGGAGAGTTGGATACAACTGAAAGATAACTAGACAACAACTTGAGTGGAGTCTGAGACACAGGTATTGGACACAGAAGCTTGTGACCCATGACACAGCCAGAAAGACCTTCAATCTGCGGTAGGTCTACTCTGGCGGCTCATGCTACCTTGGGAATGACATCTCTTTCTTCTTGATCCAGATGGAAGTCTCCATTAGACAAGAGATTTTAAAGTAGGTCTGCTTACCAATAAAGAATACATGATACTCCCAATGCACCTAAAAGTTGTGACTTTTCTTGCTTAGTAGCCTAGGAACTATGGTGTTAGATGCTCCATATAGTGTCTTCTTCTGATCCCTAGAATATTTCATATGTTGGTTACCAATCCAAGATCTTCTAAGGGCAGAGGTGTCAAACACGCAGCATATGGCACCATAACATACGCTCCATAATGCTCCCTGAACCAGATTAAAACGCAATTGGGAAATGTTTAACCAAATAAATAAAAACACAGTACAGCAGAGGTAACATTACAATTTACAACTAAGTCAATATGTGGCCTGCAGGAATCCTTATGTACAGATTAGTGACCCCTATTTCTATTTCAGTTTGATATCCTGTCCTATAGGCAGCTCGCTAGGTGTGAGAGCACTACACTTGGAATCAGGAAGGCCTGAATTTGAATATTGTCTCATATACTAGCTTTAGTGTGACCCCAGAGGTTACCAAACTTGAGGTCTCTGGGAATAGCTTTGTTCTGGTGGAGACACTGGCAACCCACGGCGATCTGTTTTCTAGTTAAAGGTATCCTATTTCTGAAAGGCAGAAGCCACTTACAATATGACCACTTACCCACAAAGAGGTAGTTTACCAGCAGATTATCATTATTAATTTGGGCTCTACATCTTTTTTTAGAAAGAGCAGGCTGGCATCCTCAGTGCAACTTTCTAGTTTTATTTTGAGACTATTTTGGAGTTTTCCTAGGTAGACTGTAGGGTCACAGAATTTAAAGTTAGAAGAGATAACACATGATGTATTACAATCATTTCATAGAAGGGGAAGCTCAAGTCCAGAAGGGAGGTGATCTAAAGTCACACAGTAAGCAGAAGAAATTAGACTTGAACTGAGGTCCTTGAACTCTAGGTTCTATGTTCTTTTCATTACACTTCTATGCCTGCCCTTTTGTAAAATTCTAAAGTTTCCCTATCTGGCAAGCTTAAATGTGAGCAAGGACTTGCCTGGGATGCAGGACCTGAGGTTTCATTTGGAGAGTCCTACATTTTTGCTCTTGGGCCCCTGAATCAAATGAATACCCTGCCCAAGTATGTCCTCAGCCTGAGCGTGGGTTCTCTCTTTAGGAGTGGAGGGAATCCTGGTGGAGTAGTCTTGTCCGGTCCTTGAGCCAATCCTAAGTCCAATGACTTCTGGTATGTGGCCAAGATACATCCACCAATCTACCCTTGATGCCTCTAGTGTTAGGACAAGGTCAAAACCTGCTCTGTCTCCTCACAACCACTACTGGGCCACAACTAGAGCCAGTTGGGATACTCTGATTTATTCCAATGCCCTCCCATTCCAGACAACCACAGAACCAGTATTGAAACTCGTGGTTAGTACTGAGCAAGGGGGTGGAAAGAATACTGCACTGGAAGTCAGGAGAGCCACATTCTTCATTCTGTCATTTAAGCTGCTATGTGATTCTTTTTTAATATAAATTTATTTATTTAACTTTTTACATTCATTTTCACAAAATTTTGGGTTCCAAATTTTCTCCCCTTTTATCTCCTCCCCCCACCCCAGTACACCGAGCAATCTAATTTTCCCTATCACCAATCTGCCCTCTCCTCTATCATCCCTCCCTTCTCTTGTCCCCATCTTCTCTTTTGTCCTATAGGGCCAGATGACTTTCTATTCCCCATTAACTGTATTTCTTATTTCCTAGTAGCAACAACAATACTCAACAGTTGTTCCTAAAACTTTGAGTTCCAAATTCTCCCCATCCCTCCCTCCCCACCCATTCCCTTTGGGAAGGCAGGCAATTCAATATAGGCCCTATCTGTGTAATTTTGCAAATGACTTCGATAATAGTCATGTTGTGTAAGACTAACTGTATTTCCCTCCATCCTATCCTGCCCCGCATTGTTTATATTCTGTTTTTTGATCCTGTCCCTCCCCAAGTGTTGACTTCAAATTGCTCCCTCCTCCCATTGCCCTCCCTTTCATCATCCCCCCTCCCCTTGCTTATCTCCTTCTCCCCCACTTTCCTGTATTGTAAGATAGGTTTTCATACCAAAATGAGTGTGCATTTTATTCCTTCCTTTAGTCAAATGTGATGAGGGTAAACTTCATGTTTTTTTCTCAGCTCTCCTCTTTTTCCCTCCACTAAAAAGTCTCCTGCTTGCCTCTTGAATGAGATATAATTTACCCCATTCCATTTCACCCTCTTTCCTCCCACTACATTTCTCTCTCACCATTTACCTTAATTTCTTTTAAGATATGGTCCCATCCTATTCAGTTCACTCTGTGATCTCTGTCTCTGTGTGTGCATGCATGTGTGTATGTGTGTGTGCATGCACACATGTACGTATGTGTGTGTGTACATCTGTGTGTGGTCCCACCAACTACCCAGATACTGAAAAGTTTTAAGAGTTACAAATATTGTCTTTCCATGTAGGAATGTAAACAGTTCACCTTTGGTAAGTCCCTTATGACTTCTCTTTGCTGTTTACTTTTTCATGCTTCTTCTCATTCTTGTGTTTGAAAGTCAGATTTTTTTTTCAGCTCTGGTCTTTTCATCAAGAATGCTTGAAAGTCCTCTGTTTCATTGAAAGACCATATTTTCCCCTGAAGTATTATACTCAGTTTTGCTGGGTAGGTGATTCTTGGTTTCAGTCCTAGTTCCTTTGACTTCTGGAATATCCTATTCCACGCCCTTCGATCCCTTAATGTAGAAGCTGCTAGATCTTGTGTTATCCTGATTGTATTTCCACAATACTGGAATTGTTTCTTTCTAGCTGCTTGCAATATTTTCTCCTTGACCTGGGAATTCTGGAATTTGGCCACAATGTTCCTAGGAGTTTCTCTTTTTGGATCTCTTTCAGGCAGTGATCGATGGATTCTTTCAATACTTATTTTGCCATCTGGTTGCAGAATATCAGGGCAGTTTTCCTTGATAATTTCATGGAAGATGATGTCTAGGCTCTTTTTTTGATCATAACTTTCAGGTAGTCCCATAATTTTTAAATTGTCTCTCCTTGATCTATTTTCCAGGTCAGTTGTTTTTCCCATGAGATATTTCACATTCTCTTCCATTTTTTCATTCTTTTGGTTTTGTTTTATGATTTATTGGTTTCTCAGAAAGTCATTAGCCTCCATCTGTTCCATTCTAATTTTGAGAGAACTATTATCTTCAGTAAGCTTTTGAACCTCCTTTTCCACTTGGCTAATTCTGGTTTTGAAAGCATTCTTCTCCTCATTGGCTTTTTGAACCTCTTTTGCCAATTGAGTTAGCCTATTTTTCAAGGTGTTATTTTCTTCAGCATTTTTTTGGGTCTCCTTTAGCAAGGTATTGACCTGTTTTTCATGCTTTTCTTGCATCTCTCTCATTTCTCTTCCCATTTTTTCCTCCACCTGTCTAACTTGATTTTCAAAATCCTTTTTGAGCTCAGTTCCCTCAGGGGCTTTATGCAGAGACCTTCAGTAATGGGGTGGGTGTGGGCAGGGCCATCTCCCAGGCTCAGTTCCTTCAGGGGGTTTATGCAGAGACCTTCGGTAATGGAGCTCCTGCCTGCTCGGGGAGTCCCAGCCACCACTGCCTCTGCCGCTCCCTCCGCTGCTGCCTCCCAAGGGGGCCCGAGTCACGGAGACACCCCGCTCCCCTCTCGGCCAGCGCAGACATCTCTCTCACTGACCTGTAGCATCTGTGGGCAGAGGGACCTTCCCGGCTGCCAGAGATTCCGTCCCTGAAGCCTGCTCGGATCTGTTCTTCTGGGGCCGTGCAGCCAGGGCAGCGCAGGGGTGGACTCTGCTTTCTGGGGGCACAACGGACCGCTGGGGACAGCTCTCCAGGGCTCTCTGGAACAGAAATCTTTTCCACTGTGCTTCTGCGCATCTTTCAGTGCTCCAGAATTTGTGGGGAGTTCTTCTTGCAGGAAATATATGGGCTGTGGGTTTGGAGCTAGCATACGTGAGTCTTTCTATTCCACCATCTTGGCTCCACCCCTCTGCTGTGTGATCTTGGGCAAAAAAATATCACCTCTCTGGGTCTCAGTGTCCTTATCTATAAAATGAAAGGTTTAGGTGAGTTCTAAATTACCTTCCAGCTTTAAAATACTATGCTTTATGTGCTAACTATTTAGGTTCTAATACTGCTTTTACATTTTAACATTTTATATGCTGACATCCTATGTTCTTCAATCCATTCCATTTCTAATATTTTCTTTTTAAGTTCTAACATTGTTTCCAGAGCTAACATTTGATGTTTTCTTCCCATTCCAATGTTCTGTGGTTCCAATGAAGTTGTTTAGAACAAGCACTCTGAATCTAGCTCTCCAGTCCTTTGATGGAAGTGGTTGATGTATCCTGGTCTTCCTGCTTAGAGTTCCATTGTCCTTAGTGGGTCCTTGCTCTGGACCATCCCTGACCAACCTCCCCAATGGTGGCACAACAGGAATTGCCTAAAACCCCAGAATGGTTTTCTGCTCCTTCCTGGGTAACTTCCATGAGAACATAAATGTTTCTGACCATTCCCAAAAACGTTCCCTAACCCTCCATCCTCCCTGGCTGACTCATCTGACTTTGACATTGCTATTTCAGAGTCAAGTTTTCTGAGTCTCTTCTTGTTACCTCCTTTCACTGGGCCTCATTTCTGGCTCACTGATCTTCACATGATGCCCATTTCTTCTCTCCAGTCTTTCCCCATGTCCCTCTCTTAGCTCCCTTCCTTGATTGGTTGTTTTGCTACTTAGAAGAATGGTAGGACCTAGGGGGAATCAGGAAGCCTGGGGTTTGATCTGAGCATCAGAAAATCTTAGAAACTTGAAGCAAAAAGGGGATCTTTTGAGTCTCAAATCTGTTTCTAGTTTTATGACCTCATTTATTCTACAAGCATTTATTAGGTACCTACTGTATGCTAAGCACACAGGAAAAAAAGACAAAAACAAAATAGCCCCTGTCTTTAAGGGACTTGTTCTACTGAAAGCAAACAACAGATATACAAGATAAGGACCTGGTAAGTACATACAAATTTCAGAGGGGCCTGGCCCTGAGAGGAGGATCAGGATAGGCTTTCTGTAGGAAGTGGCCCCTGAACTGAGCCTTGAAGGAAGCCAGGGATTCTAAGACATGCAAATGAGGAGAGGGCACATTCTAGGCACTGGGGACATCTTATGCAAAGGCATGGAGATAGAATGTTCTGTGTGAGAAACAGCGAGGAGGCCAGTTTGGCTCAACAATGTGCATAAAGAGGAGTAATGCACAGTAATCCTGGAGCCAGGTTGTGAAGATCTGTAAACGCCAAACAGAAAAATCTGTCTTCTTTCTGAGGGGGCTCTATTTATCCAATAGGGAGCTCTTGGAGCTTCTTGAGTATAGGAGGGATGTGGCCAAGCCCGGCTTTAAGAATGTTAAATTTTGTTCATCAGTTGGGGAGTGGCTGAAAAAGGTACAGTATGACTGTGATGGATTATTACTGTGCTACAAGCAATGACAAGCAGGATGGTTTCAGAAAAGCCTGAACTTGTATGAACTGATACAAAATGAAGTGAGCAGAACCAGGAGATCATCATACGCAGCAACAGCATTGTTCAACCAGGAATTCAACTAAGAATGACTTAGCTAGTCTCAATAATACTATAATGCAAGATGATGCTGAAGGATTTTTGATAAAAAGTGCTATCTCTAGGGAATGAATGGATGGAGCCAAGGACAGACTGAAGCATAAATTTTTCACTTTATTTTTATTGCAATATGGTTAATATGGAAATGTTTTGCATGAGTTCACATTTATAGCTGATTTCACATTTCTTGCCTTTGCAATAGGTAGGAGGGAGAGAATTCAGAACTCAAAAAATTTTTTAAATGTATGTTAAAAATAAAAAAAGAACATTAACTTGGTAGTTGTGGGAAGAATGAGGAGAGAGGGGAGACAGGAGGCAGAAAGACATATTATAAAGTTAATGAGATAGGACCATGGATTCTGACCTAAAAGAAACCAGCAAGGTCCAAATCCTTTATTTGTAGATGGGGAAACTGAGTCCCATAGAGGTTGACTTGCTTCATATCAAAGAAGTAGTGATAAATTTTGGGGATTAGAACTCAGGTCCTCTGACTCTAAATCCAGCACTCTTTTCATATCATCATACCCTTTAACTTACACTCATCTCATGCAGTTCCTATGAGATGGTCAGGACAAGGAATCATTATACCCTTTTACAGATGAGAAAACTGAGGTCCATGCCCTTTTTCTCCATGTCAAGTGTTAGAAAAGCAGAAACATTGTTCTTTTAGGGGCTGTGAATTTTCTTTCCCTCTTTTCCCAATCCAGGTGCCAATGAGAGAGCCCAGCAGCAAAAGAAAGACAGAGGCTTTGAAGATGAACTTTCTGAAGTCCTTGGGAGCCAAAATAATGAGGAGACCATTGTGAAGGGTCAGTACCAGACCAACCATGTCCCTCTTAACATGTCAGGATGAGGATAAACTGAGATGTTCTTGTTGACCTCCTTGGTAACAAGGATCTTGGACAAGGCCTCTCTTCTTTCTCAGCCTCATCTGTTTGAGTAGATGGTTTTCAAGGTCCTTTCCTGCTCTTTGATTCTTCTAATAATGTCCTATGAGGAAAGATGGCGTAGGATTTATCAGGAAGCCTTAATGTAATGTCTACATAGCATTGTTGTTTGTCCTTCATTCTCGAAGAGGACCATGACATCAAGACGGTCACATGACTTGCAGCTGACTTTGATTTGAGTGAGGGAGGGCTGTGCAAGGTCACCAACCTCACTTTCTCCTCCTGAGCCATCTGGGTCCAGTGGCCAGATACTCAACAGGACAACTCCTACATAGCATATCAATGTACGGAAGAACTTCCTAACAATTGGACTCTTCAAAAGTGGAACGAACTGCCTTGAAAGAGGGAGCTCTCCATCACTGGAGGTCTTTAAGAGAAGGCTAGACAGTCTTTGTCAGGGATTCGATTCATGTTTTAGGGGCCGGTGGGACTAGATCTGCTTCTAAATTGTCTTCCAACACTAACTAGGTTTCTATGATTCTGTAATTTCAGTGAGGTCTTTTTAATTAAATGATAATCCTCTAACTAGTCATCAAAATTCCACTTAATAAAGAACAAGGCCAGAAGGAGGTTGTGCATATTGTCTCCATTACATGAAGAGGTTAATAACTTGGTTCAAGTTGGACAGCATGTCAATGGAATGTCTGGAATTAAGCAACTAGGACTTGGAGTCAGGATGACCTGAGCTGAAATCTGGCCTCAGATACTTACTATCTGTGTGACCCAGGGCAAGTCACTTAACCTGTCTGCCTCAGTTTCCTCATCTGTAAAATGAGAATAATAGCACCTACCTTGCAGGGTTGTTGTGACAATGAAATGAGGTATTTGTAAAGCATGCTGCAAATCTGAAAGTACTATGTGAACTTTTGTTATGATTATAATTTGAATCCAGGTTTTCCAGTTTCGAGCCTGGGCTTCTTTCTGCCAATCAGTGCTATCTATTTGTTGTTGCTGTTGCTGAGTCTGGTGCTACTCATGGCCCATGCTGCCCATGGGGTTTTCTTGGCAAAGATACAGGAGTGGTCTGCCATTTCTGTCTCCAGTGGATTAAGACAGAGGTTAAGCGACTTGTCTAGTTGCATAGCTAATAGGTGTCTGAGGTCAAATTTGAACTCAGGCCTTCCTGACTCCAGGCCCAGCTCTCTACAAAGTCTGACAGAACTCTCTATTGTGGAGTCCATCGTATCATCTAATAGTTTAAGTGAAGGATTTGCTACTAATGGTTTTAATTCATATGCAAATATATAGTTTTGTGATTTTTTTTTTGACAGGGGGAACCTCCCTCCACTATAAAGCAGATTATGTAACCCATTTTTTTGTTATATGTAAATCCTAAAAAATTCTCTGAAGCACCTCAGAAGGTAAGTGACTTGCCTAGGGTTGTAAGATTGGTGTCACTGGTAGGATATGAACCCAGCTGTTCTGGATTTCATATCTAGCACTCTATCCAATGCAACAGGCTGCCCATCTTCATTTCCTGTATAACCCTGTATAATCCAGGAAGGCACTATAGTGTGTGGTTATTCCAGCAACCCTGGAAAGGTGAGACATTAGTGCGAGAGGCCAGGAGATACGGGCTATAACTAGACCGAAGGCTGGGTGAAGGACTCTGGATTATCTAAATCTTGTATTTACTCCTCTACCTAGCACAGTGCTTCTTACACAGAGATGCTTAATAAACCATCAGTAAATGAATGACAAGCAAAACTACTGTAAGTCCATCACAGAAGAAGAAACAGGAAGGTTGATCTATCTGAAATTGACTTTCCAGTGAGAGTCTGCTGGGTAAACATGAGATCTGTTTTCAAGGCCTGTTTTTTTCTGTTTCCATCTAGCAGGGGAATTGAAGGATGCCTCTCCTGAGAAGCCTGAAGAAGATGCCACTGAGTCTAAAGAGGAGAAGAGCCTGGAAGATAGAGAGGCGCAGTCCAAAGAGACCAACCCCAAGGAAGCCAGAGAGTTCTCTGAGAGAAACGAGCTCAGCCAGGCCTCCAAGGATGTGACCTTGGAAAGTACCCTGCCCAGTGGCCTGACCAAAGAGGAGCACTTAGCCCCAAAGCCCAGCGAAGACAGCAAGGACCATTCCACTGATTCTCAGGAGAGTCTGGATCTCAAAGAGGAGGAACAAAGTTCAAAGAGAGATGAGGGGTCACGTGGAGAGGAAGAGGAAGAAGAGGAAGCTCCTCTAGCCCAAGGGGGAAATAAAGATGCATCAGATGAAGAAGGTCCCACTGGAGCATCCAGTACCAGCTCAACCCTTGATGAGAATGAGGATACTTCGAGAGGAGACAGTATGTATAGGCAAACCTTGATAAGTGTTCCATCCTCCAGGGTGACCACATTTCCCCTAGTAAACCCTGGCTCTGTATGTGTATTTACCTGCTATTGGGCACCAACAGGTGAATCCCCTTTCAATGAATTTGCAAGAAGACCCAAACTTGGTTTGAGGGCTTAAATAATGACAAGACCTCTTATTCAGATAGTTCTTTGAAATTCATATATCCCTTAAATCACAACAACTCTGTGAGGAGGGAGGTCAAGTATATTGTCCCTGTTTTAGAGATGAGTGCAATGAGGTCTAGCGAGGTTAACTTCCTCGAGGTTATCTAGGTGTAAAGTGTCAGTGTTGTGACTTGACAACTCGGAATTCTTAGCCTGGTGCTCTTTCCTCTCTACCGCGGTGCCTCAAACAAAGAAACATAAAAACCAAAGGAGGAGACGTCTACATCTGTTTCTTAAGGGCTTATGAGAAGGATCAAATGAAGTAGTGTAAAGGGCTTTGCACTTAAATTAGCATCAGTTGTTTTTAACATTATTTTCACTAAAACAACCATGTTGGCTGCATGGTGCAACAGAAAGAACGCAAGTCAACGGACCTGGATTAAAATTTTGGCTCAAGCAATTACTAGTTATGTGACCCTGGCAAATCAGCATCTCTGAGCCTCAGTTCCTTATCTGTAAAAGGAGGGTGTCAGACTACATGGAATCTAAGGTCCTTTTGAGCTCATAATCTATGATACTATAAATGACTCATAAAATGCCAATATTTAATTCTTTTTAATTCTTACAAAGTGATTTTCTTATGATAACCTCAAGGCTAAGTAGTAGAAGCATTACTGCACCCATTTCCAAGATGAGGGAATTGAGGTTCAGACAAGTGAAGTTACTTTCCCAATAAAGCTAGGAAGTATTAAAACTGTGATAGGAACTCCAGGTTTCCTGACTCCAAGGTTAGTGTTCTTTCTGGTACATGATGTGGTCTCAGAAAATTAAACATGAATGCAAAAACATGAAGGGTATACACAAAAAAGCTGAATAAATCAACAAAGGACTTTAAGAATAGCATAGCTATTAGGTGTGAGGATTTCAGAGGAACAGACATTGAGAGCTATAGCAGCCACTCATGGCAAAAGTGGAAGGGAACTGAGCCTTGTAGAATAAGGTGCAAGATTAAGATAGGCTAAGAAGAGCAGGGATGAGCAAATGTACAGAAGTAAGAATATGCATGGCAAGAATGGAGGGCAGTGGGAACCAGGAGGCTAACATAGAGGCACTCAACTGGTTGCCTGAATTGTCAAAACAGTAAAGGACTAGAGAGATAACTTAGGGCTACTTGTTCAGTTGTTTTAGTTGTCTGACTCTTTGGGGTTTTCTTGGCAAAGATCAGTATCAGATCAAGACTGGTTTGCCATTTCCTTCTCCAGGTCATTTTACAGATAAGAAAACTGAGGCAAACAGGGTAAAGTGACTTGCCCAGCATCATATGGCTAGTAAATAACTTCCTGACTCCAGGCCTGGTACTCTATCCACTGTGCCACTTAGCAACTCTATTTACTTGATGGCAATTGTAGTCCCCTGGTCACAGAAATGAGAAGATTGCCTTCAAATCTACCACTAGCTATTTCATTCTGGGCAAGTCCCATGTCTAGTCTGGGCCTTGGTTTCCTCATTTGTAAAATGAGAAATACACATAACACATTCCCTACATCACACAACTACTCTGAAGACAATGTTTAGTAAACTTACAAGTTTGTATACTGCCAAAGCACTTAATCAGAGCTGCTAAATATGGCTTCTTTTGAGAGTTGGTTTTTTTTTTATTCCTCTGGGTGCCCTAGGATTGGAACCCAAGTCTATCAGCTCCAAATGGTTCTGAGGCCAACAGGGGGACCATCAGTGGGACCAACAGGAAGCCAAAGATAATCCCCTTGAACATTTACAAAAATCTCCCAAATATGAAAGGATCTTAGAACTTAAAATGATGTTAGCACATAACGCATCAAATGTTAGAGCTAGAAGAGATCTTTGGATATAGATTGTCATGTGCCTGACATGTAGCTTAATAAGTACATGGTGACTGACATACACTGTTAGTGCTGAAAGGGGCCTAAGAGCATAAAAATGTTAGAGCTGGAAAGGACCTTAAAATACAGAATGTTAGCATAATTAGTGCTAACTGACTAGGAGTCAGGAAGACCCAAGTTCAAATCCAGTCTTAGATCTAGCTGTATGAATCTGGACAAGTCCCTCTATCTCTGCCTTGGTTTCCTTATCTGTAAAATGTGGATAATAATAGCCCTTCCCTCCCACAATGGTTGTGATGATTAAATGAGGTATCTGTAAAGCCTTTAGTCCAATGCCTGGCACGTAAGTGTTTAATAAATGCTTATTTCCTTTCCTTAAGGAAAGACTTTATTTGTAGTTCAATAGGGTGGTAATCCTGGTGTGGCATTTTCAATCTGCCCCAGTTAAGAACAATCCTGCTAGGTTTGGTACATGATAATGTTCATTTCTAACCTCATTACTGCTCAGTACCCACACTGGCCTCACCCATAGATAAGCCAGCAACAGATAAAGGACCTAGGGAGGATTCTCTGCAAAACCTCCGGCAGCCAGCAGAATAAGTAGGCCAGAAATAAGATCTGCTGCAGAGACAATTTCCAATCAGCTCATTTCCCTTGTTTTTTTCCATCAAATGCTCCAGGCCAACCAGAGGCACTGGATCTGAACAGAGAGGGGAAGGTCATGGAAGAGGAGGCTAGATCCCAGGAAGAAAAGGATCTGAGCCGACGTTCTGAGGAGGAAGCAGCAGCCACTGAAGACATCTTCAGTCCAAGGGAAAGCAAGAGTCAAGAACTGGAAGAGGAACTCTCCAAAGAATGGGAGGACTCCAAGAGGTGGAACAAGATGGATGAGCTGGCCAGAGAGCTGACAGCTAAGAAGCGGCTGGAGGAGAGCGACAGTGAGCAAGAGCCAGACCAGTCCATGAAACTTTCCTTCCGTTCCCATAAGTATGACTTTGGGAGTCCCGTGGGGCTGCCAAGGAGAGTCTGGAAAGCTCACTCCAGAGAGGACAGCATTGAGGCAGGCTTACCTCTCTCTATCAGGGGTGACCCAGATGAAAAGAAGGAAGAGGAGGGAAGTGCAAACCGAAGGACAGAGGTGGGTATGCTAATGGGGTAGTTGGGAATGATCTTTTGGGGGAACAGAAAAAAGGCATGTTTGAGGAAGAACAGGTACCCATATACAAACAAGAACAGAAACATCTTGATGTAGGTGAAGCCCACTGGATTCATAATCAGGATCCTGCAGGTTTGTGTTTCAGCTTCGGCAATAGTTCTGTGACCCAAGATCATGAAGCATAAGGAGTGATGAAGCCAGAGGACTCAGGTTTGAATTCCAGTTCTTCTACTTTGAATGTTTGTGTGACTTGGAGCACACAAAAAGAGACTTTCTCTTCTCTTGGGTCTACATCCTCTTCTGTAAAATGAAGGGGTTGGACAAAAGGATCCCCAAGGTCCCGTCCAGCTCTTTAAGAGGGCCTTGAACAGGACAGTTCTTGGGGACCCCTCTTCTTTGAGTGAGCTGGTTCGTTCCCCAAGCAGGAAGATTTCTTCTCCCAGCCCCAAGCTAATATTTTCAAGTTGTAAAAGTAGGTTTGAGGGCCTGCTCGTAGGGCAGACTCTTACAGACATTTGATAGGATGAGTCCTATATTTGGGGGGAATATTGGTAATTACATCTACTCTTAGGTCAGCTACCTTTTAGTTTAATGTTATTTATATCCTTTGGTCACAGTTACTATTATTTTTTCCATTGGCTTTCTTCATCCTGACTCAGTTCATAACTCAGTTCTTGACCCCCCAGGACAGATCCAGATAAGGGTAACCCCTGTCCTCTAGACACCAAAGAGCTGGTGAGGACATCAGAGGCCACCTAGTCCAATATCTTCATTTTACAGAGACAGAAACTGAGGGCCAATAAAGTTGCTGATTTGCCTAAGGTTACACAGGAGGCAAGTGGCAAATTGGAGTTTCAAATTCATGTCCTCTGACTCTAAGTCCAACAATACTATAATATTTATGTAATACCTATGATGTGCCAGGAACTGTGCTAAATACAAATATCTCATTAAATCCTTACAAAACCCTGGCAGGCAGGTGCTGTTATTCCCATTTTGTAGTTAAAAAAAGGAGGCAAAGAGGTTAAATGATTTGCCCAAGGTCTCATGGCTGGTGTCTGAAATGGTATTTGAACTCAGTCTTCCAGACTCTAGGCCCAAAGCTCTATCCTTTGCAATACCTAGCTGGCCCCCGCATTTTATTGCACCAATGTTACCTACCCAGGAGGGCATGAAGTATGGTGGAGTCTGGGCTACAATGACCCTTCCTACAGTAGGGTAAGAGGCCCTGATAAGATTTTTATTTTTAGTTTCCAATATTTACTTTTCTAAGATTTTGAGTCCTAAATCTTTCCCTCTCCTCCCATTCCCCCTCCCCAAGAGAGCACACAATCTGATAGAGACTATACATGTACACTCACATTAAACATATTTCCACATTAGTCATGTTGTGAAAGATCAGAACAAAAAGGCAAAACCACAAGAAAGAAAAACCCCAAAAAGGGAGAAAACAGTCTGCTTCGCTCTGCCCCAGACTCCACAGTTCTTTCTCTGGATAGGGACAACAATTTCCATCATGAGTCTTTTGGAATTGTCTAGATCATTGCTCAGAATAGCGAAGTTTAACAAAGCCTGATAACATTCTGATGTCAATGCTTCCTAGTCCTAGGTGGTGGGGTGGGAGAAAGGGCTCTAAACAAGGCCTAGAAAGCTGGGTGGAGGCAAATCCCCACCAGATCCTGAGGTTTCAAGGGAGTCTCAGTTCCATTCCTTATTAGCTGTGTGACTTGAGACAAGTCACTCAGTCTCTGAGACTCGGTATACTTACATGTAAAAGAGGAAGATGGGCTTGATCTCTAAGGCCATTTAGGTGGTTTTTCTGGATACGAGTCAGGGTATTGTTGCCTCAGCAAACTGGCTCCTTAGCTCATGAGGAACAGCTGGGACCCATCCCAGTCTTAGGTCATGACATTCAGCCATTGTTGCAACAAGCTTAGCGCCCAAATGCAAAAAAGGCAGCTTCACTGTGAAGAGGCAACTTTGGTGAAAAGAAAGCTCTAGTTGAGGGGCATTACCTTAACATTTCCAATTCTATCCTGGGTTCAAGTGCCACCTCTGCTACATACATTGGCCGTGTGGACCAAGGGAAGTTACTCAATCCCTCAGGGATTGAGGCAATTACCTGGTTTGGTAGAGTTCCTCTAGGAGCTAGATGGGCTAGGTTTCATTCAAACAAGTAGAACCCCAAAAAGTCACATCAGCTTGCAGAGAAGACTCCTTCTCTCCAAGGATGTAGTCTAGAAAGCCTTTCCTGATTGCTGAGGCAGTGGCTTCTTACCAGCTTGTGGCTTAGCTTCTTCACCTCAGAATAAGCTACTAGCGTAACCTGCCTAGGCACCCACAGAAGAGATTTGTGTTTAAGAGCTGTCCCAGGAAAGGGGGCTTGGTCCTGCTCGGCTTGGCCCCAGTAGGCTGCATTAGGACCCTGAGGTAGTGGTATAATAAAAAGAACACTAGACTTGAAGTGGGAGAGTTTGGATTCTGACTCTCAACTTTGCCACTTACTCCCTGTGTTACTTCACCTCAGGCCTTAGCTTCCTTATCTGTTAAAAGGAGGAGGATGAACTAGATGACCTCTGAGAGCCTTTTCAACTCAAATTCTCTGATCTAGAGTTAAAAGGAGGCAGATTTTGACTCAGTGTGAGAAAGAAGTTCTAATATGGGTTATCATTTCCAAATGGGAAAACAGTCATTCATTGTTAAGATTGCTATAAATGGGACTCACGCTTCAGGTGTGGATTTAAGTAGATGACCTGTGCAAGTTTAGAATTCAGTGCTTCCAAACTCCCCTGTACCACAGGCAGACACTGTAAGTTGGTTTCATAGCCTAGTCCTGGCCTCTGAACAATTTATTTATATACTTGTGTTTACAGATATGTTTATAAGCAGTCTTGAAGTGATTTGCCCAGGGTCTGGAAGAAACTTTAGAGGCCATCAAAGCCCCCACCTCCCCCTCATCTTACAGATGAAAGCAAAACAGAGAAGTTTAATAACTTGCCTGTAGTCACACAGCCAGGAAGCATCCTGGGCTGTTCACCAATGTCTGTGCTTTCAAAAAGGGTCACTTCTAGGTCCCAAAGCCTCATAATTTGTGGAGATTAGGGCTTTTTCAACACAGTAATAATAGCAGCTCATATTTCTATATATTTATTCTATATATATATTCTATATTTATATATTCTTTAAGTTTACAAAGTACTTACCTTAATGTACTTTATCCATGAGGAGGACAGTACAAACCATGTTAGCCCCATTTATTTTTTACTTGCCCAGGGTCACATCTTCAGTTTAGCATCAGAGTTGAAATTCAATCCCAGGTCACACCTAACTTAGGGCTAGAGTCAGAATTGGAGATCCTAAGACTGGTTCCATGCATAGCAAATAGAACTTGTGTGTTTATGTTTCCTGTTGCTCTTGAAACAGGGGCAGAGCACCCATCTGGCTGGTCAATCAGGTGTAGCTCTTTCTGGAGGTTGGACTAGATGACCTTAGAAGTTCCTTCCAGTAGCAGCATCTTATTAAAACCTATCAAGATTGCAGAAAGGAATCCAGTGGAAAGACCTTACTTCCTTTTCCACTTGTGTTTTCTAGGACCAAGAGCTGGAAAGTCTGGCAGCCATAGAGGCAGAGCTGGAGAAGGTTGCCCACAAACTCCATGAGCTCCGGAGAGGCTGAAGGGCTGAACTCAGGATTCCAGGAAATGCCCAGAAATTCACTCCTTCGCACCTTGCCTTTTCATTTCCTAACTTGAATATGGATGGGCCGGGGGGGTTAGGGCAGGGAGAAAGTGCCCCCCCCATGTCACTTGTGATACTGAATCTGCTTTTTCACTTCCTGAGTTTCTGTCCCCTTATATACTCCTTCCCCTCCTCAAGGCCTCTTCATGCATTTTGCGTTGGTTTCCAAACAGTTATCATTTCAAAACAACGAGACAGCTTTTCTAGAATGTTTCCCCATTACTGTTAGGTCCACCGAATACAACTGCAATAACTTGTTCTCTTTGGATTAAAGTCAAAGACTACTGACTTTAATATATTCTATATAAAATTTATCTAAGGAATAATAAACTCCAGTGGGCTTCCTTCTTCTTCTCTCTCTGGGGTTGGGGGCTGGCTTCCCGAGGCATGGGTGAAACAATGCTGGAATTAGAATTAGGTGGCTTAAGTTCCAATTTCCTCCCTTGCTTTCGGGTGTGTGATACTGGGAAAATCACTTCTCTAGCCCTCAGCTTCCCCCTTTGTAAAAGATCCATGCCCTCATATAACTGTCTTCTGCAGAATTGAGTGAAGACAGTCACACGTTGATCTGGCTCATATGGACCCAGAGAGATGAGGTGGCATGTTTACAGAAAGGTCCTGTCTTTCCAATGAAGGCTTGAGAACAGCAGTATTAGCAACTGCTACAGAGAAAGGGGTGTACTGAGTTGCATTTCTGAGGTTATGGGAAGAACTTTGCCTCTCAGTATCTCATCCTTGTCTATAAGATCTGGGGATTAGCCTATGATATCCAAGTCTCTTTCTAGCTCCAGAAGCTATGCTCTTCCAAGTTCTTTCTGTCCTTTTTCCTACTCTAAGGGAAAGAAAATTATTTACTCAAAAACAGCAAGCAATTTCCTTATTGGCTGAAAGTGAGCTAAGGATTGGAATGATGAACTATTGAGATAGATACAGAGTGCTCAAATGGTAAATTACAGAATTAGTTTAATCCTGAGATTGAAGACACCATTATCCTCTGGACCCAAGAAAGTGAATACAGTTGGTGGCATTTAACTTTCTACCTAGAGAGGCTCACAGGTCAGGCAATTTTAGTTTAATATTGGATCAGTTTAAGTATCATCAAAAAATGAGGAAAAAAATTTTGACAAGCTAAATCCCCATCCCTGTTTAAAAAAGTAATATCTATCTAAAACCAAGACCCAACATTGGGGTAGTGGGATAAATTAGAGGACTTTCCAATAAGATCATGGGTAAAGCAAGGATAACATCACTTTTACTATTCGATATTGTGCTGGAAATACTAACTATAGTAATAAGTCCAAAAAAAAGGTAAATTAAAGTAATAGAGGCAAAGAGGAGACTAAATGATCATATGATTGAATGAATCCTAGAGAATCAAGTAAAAACGTAACTGAAATAATCAACAACTTTGACAAAGTAGCACAATATAAAATAAATCCATACAAATCACCAATATTTCTACATATTACCATCAAAATTCAGTAGAAAGAGAGAAATTCCATTTATAATATCCATAGACCATGTAAAATACTTCAGATCTATTTGCCAAAACACATACAGGAACTATATCCAACACAATTACAAAACACTTTTTACACAAATAAAGATGGATCTAATTAACTGACAAAATATTAATTGCTAATGGGTAGAGAAACCAATATTAATAAAACTGGCATCACCCCCTAAATTTATACAGTTAATACCATGTTAATCAAGGTGCCAGAGGATAGCTTAGGTGTCAATATGGGAATGGTTTGGTTTCTTTTTATTTACGAAGGACCTTGACTTCATCAACGTGGATACTCCTTCCGTTGACAGATCCCAACCCCTTTATTAACCTAATAGTTGATTTGGGGGAGTTCCTGTGGCTAAAAAAAAAATGTAACCATTTATAGCCTTTCTGCTGACAAGCTTTTCTGAATTGGATTAGGTAGGTTAGTTAGCAGACAACGGGCATACAATTCAACACTAGGGTCTTACTCGGTAGACCTTGCCAAGATTTAGCCTCTGCTGGCATAACCTGAGCAAATCCTAACCTTTACGAGGGGGTAGGAGGAAAAGAGAGAATGTAGTTAGGAGACCAGTCATATCAAGATGGTGGCAGTAATAGAAAATGGTAGAACCGAGATGCCTCAGAACTAATGCCTCCAGGTTTGGAGTTCAATTAAATGGTACCTTTATTAAACAGCAGTAAAAAATGGAAATGCTCAGGACTAAGGGCAAAATGTTGTGGACCAACTCCAAGGGTAGGAGCTGATGCCAAGGAACATGTGCACAGAGGACCAAGGATCTCCTGCAAATTTTTCACACCCGGTTCCTAGAAAGAAGCGCTTACAACACTTTTACATACTTCATCTCATAAAGAACCACAGAATGCTAAAGCTGGAAGGAATCTTATTGAACCTGTAATCTAGTCAATTAATTGCACACAGTAGGGAGCCAACTCTAGCAAAGGGGCATGCTCACAGTCATACGGGGACATGTGTAGACAAACCCAGTCATGATGATCATTAAGAACTAGTGATACATATAAGACTGTCTCATTTGTCCAGACCTCTTAACATAATCTTGTAACCTTGGAGGGGCACCACTAAAGCAGGTGCCTTCAAATGCAGAAAAATGCAGGTCTTGAGGCCTCTCCTAAGACTAAACTGGCAAAGAAGGCAAGGTTGAGAATTAGGAACCTTTGTTTCTAGGACTGGAATCCTGCCAGAGTTGGGCCTATGATGATGCTTCCAAGAAAGCCTCAGCAGGCAGCAGAGCCCACAGCGAGTACCCCTTCACCATCATCATGCTCTTCTTCTGTTGGATACCATGTAGTTTTCCTCAAAATGTGCTCTATCTCAGCAGCAGAACTAGGAGTTAAAATATCAGGGAATGAAGGGAGATTCCAAAGGAAAAACTCCAATTTTCACAGAGTACCAAAGGCACTGCCACCACTCTATAGAGTTTCTCCAAGCTAAGCTTCAGCATCCAAGGTGGAGCTTGAGAACCCAACCCAGGTTCCTACAATGACCAGACTGAGGCAAAGAATCAGGCTAAAACTAGAAGGAACCTTAGAGCACATCTTAACTGGGAAGGATTGGAGAAATCACCTAGTTCTACTTCCCATTTTACAGATGAGGAGACTAAAGCCCAGAGAAGTTGATTGGCCTAAAGCCACATGGCCAATTGGTGTCAGAAAGTCTTGAATGAGACACTTCAGCATTAATCACATCCATACCCTGGTGTTGTAAGGCATTTATTTCTTGGTGTGTTTCAAAGAGGATTTCTTTTTCCAAAACAATTACAGAAATAACAATTACAATATTTACTGTATCCACTAGTGACTGTTAAAAACCAAAATCTCAGATATCACAGAGGGTTGGCAAATTAAAAAAAAAAAGGACTTATCCCCAAAATAAATGAGTGAATAGATGCCATCGTCTTCATCATTATCACATGTACGAAAGCATGCATTAAACTCAAATTCCCAACAAAAGTTTTTGGTTTTTACAGTTCACCATGATTTTATATATATTATATATATATTTCTTAGATACATATATTATATATGTATATATAATATGTCATATATACATATATAATATATATATACACACACACACGAATTAAGTACAAAACAAGTTGGACTTCTGGTAATGGATGCCTGTGAATAGGACTGAAGCAAATTACATGATCACAAAACACTGTTCTTTGTTTTTGAAAATACCATAAAGTTGGGATCACATCTTTGTCAAAGCACTGTTGAAGGATCTTTGTTAGGAAGAGTATGAGTCAGGAGGGAAAGAGGGAAGTGATTCTATGAAATGCCCTGAATGGAACAGGGCACTGGGAGGGGGAGAAAGGGATGATTAAAATTTTGGGGAAAAGTGGTCCTCCAGAGGTCTAATAGAGCAGTGCTAGGCTTTGTGGACAGACGGAAAGGACACAGGGTAAGGATGGTATGGAGAAAGAGTTAGGATAACCAGAATGGGGAGGGAGCAAGAGGGGGGGTAACCTGTGCTATAGGCCTTTACACAGTCTTTTCCCAAAGATGTGTGAATCTGGTGGTTTTGAGGCATTTGGCCATCAAAACTGGGCAAAACTTGCAAACATCCATCTTTGAACAAGAACAATAAAAAAGATTCTAATTAATGTTTGGATTAGAATGTAAATGGGAACAATGACAATGATGGAAAAGGGAAGAAAAGACTGACACTTAGACAACAGAAGCCTGCTACAGAGATCCTTCCAGTCAAGAGTCTCTCCTTTTCGCTCCTTGAAGTCTGACATTCAAGAAGCTGCAATGGATGTTGTGATCCTGGCCAACAATGCCACTGACCAAAGTTACTTGGGTTATTGCATCTCAAGATCCCCTTGGTCTTGTAAGCACTGCTTAGCTATCTCTCTTAGATTCCCTAAGACTTATGGGACAAAGCCCTGGTCAACCAAGGTGGATGGCTGCCTGCTCTGAAACAACTTGAGGAGTTAGGTCCCCATGAAAAGTTCTACAATGAGGACTGATAGTCAACTTCCTCAATGCTTAGGGTATCTTGGATTTTGCTGGGAGATAGGAGTCATTCATTCATAAAAATCAAAGTGGCAGAGCCAGAAGGATTTTTCACAGAATATATTGCAGCCCTTTCAATTTGTATTCTATGGAAACTCAAGAGGAGACAGGTTAGCCTAAATAATCCTTAAATTCATCTATGATCCTATAAATTAAGGATAAATGACTTGTCTAAGATCACAAGTCTATTACATGACAGACTCAAGTTTCATGAATGCTAGTGCAATGCTCTTTCTACTATGTCAGAAAGCGTGGGTTTGAGAGGAAGTTAGTTCGTGCTGGTGAACGAGTCATGTGGCTCTAGCAGTAGAGGGCAGAAAAAAATATAAAATGGCAAATTTAAACAAAGGAAAAAATCCATAAAACCCAATGCAAGACATTGTTCTCTGTTGAACATAAGCACAAGTTCTAATGTCTTAAGAAAGTTTCTCAGACTTCAAGTGAAAAGGGATTGCAATTTCATACCATTAATGCTTCACATGGAAATACTACACCTCAACTAAAAGCAATTTCAGGACAGAATTTCAGAGCTACTAACGGGCCTCTCACAGTGGGCGTGTTACCATCACATACTGATTGTTTCCTGTTAGATACCCTATTGTGCTTATTCATTAAAAAAAAATAGTTTTGTGGGGTTTGAGAGCACTTAAACTAAAGCAGAATTTACCAGGAGGTTGAAAAATCAAGCCTGCTTCATATATCTCAACTGTTTACTCAAACAGCAAAGTATGGACAGTTTAGGGGAGTAAAAAAGGGTCTTGGGGATGTGCGTGGTTGCTGAGTGGCAATAAGTGAACGTGCCGGCTTATGGAGAGCCAGGTGCTTTTCACACTGTGGACTGGCCTTCAATACATGTTGTTTTTCCAAGGACAATACGAATTAGCTTTCATCTGCTCCTCTTCCCAGTGATCATGGTGGGAAATGTCACTGAACACAAATGGAAGTTCCAGAAACACGAGTATCTGGGGGAAGGAATTTCGCTAGCCAGACATAAAACCTAGTTCTGTCTCATTTGCGCAGACCTCTTAACTTGTGTCCTTCCAACCCTATAGGGGCCCCGCTGAAGCAGGTGCCTTCAGATGCAGAAAGATACCCCTGAGGCTAGATACTACTTTTCCTAAGAGTAAACTGGCAAAGAAGACAAAGTTGAGAATTAGGAACTTCTGTTTCTAGGACTAGAATTCTGCCAGTTAGACTACTACAATGCTTCCAAGAAAGTCTCAGCACGCAGCAGAGCCCACAACGAGTACCCCTTCACCATCAACATCCTCTTCTTCTGTCGAACACCATGTAGCTTTCCTCAACATCCCTCTACGTCAGCAGCAACACTAGGAGTTAAAATATTGGGGGATTAGGGGGGAGATTCCAAAGCAAAAACTCCAAGTAGCACAGAATACCAAGGGCACTGATAACCATTCTGTGGAGCTTCAAGCCCAAGCCTACATCAGCATCAGAGGTGGGGCTCAGTGCTAGCATATGTCCGTCTTAGGCCATCAATGCCATTTAAAGTCATATCTCCATCTATGAAACTACTGTTCAGAACTCCTTAGGAAATCAAGAAAATAAATCCTAGAAAAACATTGACAGCTTAGAGCCATTTCTTATTATTTAACCTTGAGAATTCAGGGATTGTCTGAGTGAACTACAAACAGAATCGACAAGGACAAGGACAGTGGGAGCCAAGAATGAAAACCAACAGGACATCTATGCAAGCTGAATCTCAGGCCAAAAAGGCTGAGAAATGATACTGTCCCTATACTATACAGTAAACTATACTGGCAAAACTCATTCTTTCTTGTGGGTGGAAAGGGTTGTCCTTATTATCATTCATTATTATCAGGACAAGACTGAGGCAAAGAATCACAACGTAAACTCAGAAGGACTACAGTCACACCAGCCTTACTGAGAGGAAGTCTGTAGTGTCCTCTTCTTAGCAACACTAACCTATCTAATATGATTGATTTCCTCTCCATGTGACCAGGGACTAGCCAAGTTTGCCAGAAAAGACAGACTAAAGAAGAATGCTGCAAGTCCCCTGGAAAAGGAACTTTACCCCTTCTCTTGCTTTCACAATGTCTCAGAATGTTATGTAAATAATATGTTCCCCAAGAAAATAATATACTTTGCCCCCCTTACAATCAGCAGCAATCACCAGGTAACCACACTACCCATGTCCTCTAAAATGCCACGTGATTGGAAAGCAGTTACATGATATCTCTGTGCCCTGAAAGTCTGTGAGAAACATTTGGAAAAATAAAAAAATAAATAACATAGGATTAAAATCAGGGTGACACCAGCAGGTGTCCAGGTGTCACACTCATAAAAATCCACCTGTTTTCTATTGAGAGTGTAGGATCGGGCTTTTATTTTAAAAAGGTAAAGCTATTAAAAACAAAATAAAACCAAAAAACCTTTTTCAAAAAGACTTCAGAGAATTACATAACAGGTTTTTAGCAACTGTTTGTAAACAAGTATAAAATACAATTACATTTCAGTAGTTTATTTTGGAGAAACAAGGCAGTGCAAAATCGGCTAACCACTTTCTAAGGCAAGCCAGATTAATCCACTCTGATTCAAAGGTGGAGCTAAGAAACAGCATATAGACATTAAAACTGGATCTAACGCTCACAAGGCATGTAAACATGGTTAGCTGGAAAGCTCTCGAGTTCCTAGAAAGCCTGACAGTTTCAATTAGGTCCATCTTCTTACCCTTCCCCCTCCCTCAAGTCCCACCCCATCCTCTTTCCCACTACTTCCCAACTGAAATGATCATTCCCATGTGGATTTTTTCCAAGAGGGGGCAAAAAAGGAAAAACAATCAAAATATTAGCTATCCTTTACCTCGCGCCTGAAGATTTGCAAAGCACTTTACGCATTATCTTATCGGCCCCTCCCTCCCTTAACTCAGTACCATACATCGCTTACAATGGTAGAATCTTATCCAGGATGTCCTCATCGTACATGAATCAGAAGGTCCAAATATTTTTCTCTCCTAAAAAGCATTTATATCTTACTATTTGACTCGAAAAATAGATTTGACAAGGAAAATCATCAAAAAGTGATATGGGGAGATCATTTCTCTATCACCACAGAGCATTACAAATCTTGGAGAATATTTTGGAAAAATGAGATTTTTTTTCCCCTTCCCACTTGAATTTGGGAGCAGGGAAAGCATGGCCAAACAATAGTTCAGAACATGTGTCCCACACCTCACCAGCCCAGAGCAATCTTAATGCTCCACAAAACGAGGCCTTTCCTTTGTATAACCTATAAACTGAGAAAATGGATTCTTCTTCTTCCTTGTGTCCCTCCCCTTCCCTCTCCACTCCAATCCTCTGCTCATTCTCCTTGATCAAGACGAAGTTCCAAGGTTGTGGAAGTCAGGGAGGGAATGGAAGAAGATCACAGAAGAGAATTTAGATATTTTGCACATCTGCAGTATAGTTTGGAGTGGGAAACAATGATGTATGGCACATGAGAGCACTCTCTTGGGCCGTTCCTAGATCTTGTATTGAGGGAAGAAGGGGACAAAAGTGAACTCCGTCTTGCCAATCAAACCTCTGACTGTGAACTTAGTGTTTAGGATTTGCAAGCACAGCTGAAAGTTAAGAAATGGCAGGTGCTTCAGGCTACAAGGTGCAGTTTATGGACTCTGCCATAAATCTTTCAATGGGGTAGTGTTAACCAGGCTGTGCTCTGGTTTATGATGCACACCATCATGATTGATGACACTGACAAACAGTATATTTTGACCTTTGTTTTCAGGGTCTGTGAGGAAAAAAAACAACCTAAAAGAAAATAGTTATGCCCCTCAATTATGCTAAGCTCAGAAGTTCTCCTATCTCCCCTCACTTATTTAAGATCTAGGAATTCTTAATCATAATATTTATGGCTAGATCGAATCTTAAAAAGAATCACCCTTGTCCAAAGAGAAGAAAATTAAAAAGCCCAGAACAGGAAGGTGACTTTTAAACAGTCACACAGAAAGTTAGTGGAAGAACTGGGACTAGAATCTGGGTCCTCTCGTATTTGCAGCAAGCTATAAAACCATAGAGTGATGAACCTGGTCGGGTGTGCGGAGGATGTCTCTGATGGAAGCCAGAGAGACTTTCAATTGGCACTAGAGTCAACTGTCCTAGAAGTTATTTCAGAGTTGGGAAGATGCCTTATGCCTTCCCATTCCTTTCCTAAAAGGGTCTACTCAGAAGTGCCTCCTACAGAAACCCACACACTTTAGAATCTCTGAAGGTCATTTTGAATCATTTCTCTATGTAGGGCAGGGTAGAGAGGGCAAATGCAACCCACTCGTGTCCTCCTAACCAGGAGATGTAACTTTGGGACACATTGCACAGGTCACTTTCCTACTGGGATTGTGTAGTCAGGCAAAAGAGTGACTGGGCCCAAAGGAGGAAGAGGGGACCACAACTAAGGATGCTGGTGGGTAAACAAAACAGAAGCTGAAATCATCTATACTCACTCAAACTTCTCTTTAAATTATGACATTCACACATAATTTCAACATTGGTCTCTCTGATTCCAAGAAGTGTGGACTTAAGACATAGAATCATATGGGCTGGAAGGACGTAAGTGATTGAGCCCCACCAGCTCAATTTACAGATGATGAATCTAAAGCCTAGACAGGTGAAATAGCTTGTTAAAGGTCACACAGGTTGGCCCATGGTGGTCAATTACAGTTTATAAAGGGGGAATAACCGCATGTACATACATACTTACTTACACACACACACACGCGCACGCACACACACACAAACACACCCATGAGAAACCACAAAATTAATCACAAAAAACCAAACATCTCACACACTAAGGTCTAGTGTTGAAAACACAAGTATGTGTAAACTTGTTAAAAGATTTGTAAATTGAAGTGGGTGAGATATCCCATTTTCTCCTGTTCTGATTACTGTGGTTTTTTTCCCCTTCTTTCAAATCACTGCATCAGGAAATCAGGTTAAAAAAATAATCAATGGAAATTTGTAGTAGTAGATGGAACTCTTCTAAGCTGTCTGCCTCATTGTCGTGATTCGGGTGGGCCCTCAGCTCGCGCCCTGGTCCGTGGTGCCACCAGCTATTGGGAGGATGCTTTGGTGGCCAGCGTTGCCACGCAGTGCTGCTGGAAGCTGGGAGACACAGCAGTGTTGCACCCTCGCCTCTGGTGCTGCAACTTCATTGAGCTGTTGGTCTCACTCTCCACGATCCAGGGGCAGTCTTTGGTGCCCCGTGTCCGCTCACCCGACAGGCCGCCAGACGGGTCAGCCAGGAGCTTGCCGTGGTTCAGCGGGGTCATCTCCAGGTTCTGGCCTTGCAGGACAGTGGCTATGTGGTTCAAGAGGTCAGTGAAGAATTCAGTCACACCCTCATAGCCTGAGTGAACAATAAAAAGAAAGGGAAAAAAAGAGAGATGGTTTCTTTTCCTCTAGAACCAGAGCCAGAACATGAAGAAATGGAAATGAAATTGCAATACCAAACATTAGAATTAGAAAAATCATACCTTGGAGACAATCTAATCCAATCCTTTCATTTGGCAAAGGAGGAAATTGTGACTCAGAGAAATTAGGTGAGCCACTCAAAGTCACACAGCTAGGGGAGGGACTAGAAACCAGAACTCTCTACTTCCCCAATACTACCTCTCACCCCCATAAGGAACGGCAAGAGTGTAAGGGCTTCTGTGGGTGAGAACTAACGATCTTGACTAGGTCATGAAAGGTAAATGACTTAAAGACCGTAGGGCATTACCCTCATAGGTATAGCACCCCCCCCCCTTCTCTTGCATTTTAATTAGTGTTGTCTTTTCAACAATCCTGTAAGGAAGGCAGCAAAGAAATTAAGATTTCCATTTTACAGATAAGGAAATTGAGCTTGGACAATAAAGCACTTAGCTTTGGAATCTTCTACTCTATGGCCTTCGGTAGTGGGGGGTGGGGTGTCTTTCCTTTCCAGTTACATATCCCTCTCCACTGCCCACACCCCACCCCCCATGCTAGTGTCTTTTTAGATTACATTCATATATCTTGTAGGAGCCTAGATGCTAGCACAGTATCTCCCCTATTAGAATGTGAGTTCCTTGAGGGCAGTGACTGCATTTTTTACCTTAAAAAAAAAAAATCCCTGGTGTTCAGCGCAGTGCCTGGTAAAAATAAGTACTTAACAAATGCTTACTGCCTGACCTGTAACAGAAGTACCCTGAGCTCAGGGACTGGCCCACTCTGGTGTTAGCTGGCCCTACCACAATGCTAGACATAGAACAGAAGGGAGATTGCGAGGAGAAAACTACCTAGTCAAACACATGAGGCAGCACAAACTAGAACCACTAACTTAAGGATGATTTTTGAGAGGAAAAATGCCAAAAGAAGAGACATGTGAGTCAGATGCAAAGCAAACACACTTTCTATTTCTGTCTCTGACACGCACGCACACACGCACGCAATGCTCCCCTAAAGATGTGTCCCTTATTTCCCATTTTGTGCCAGTTCCCTGGCAAGTAAAGCCACTGAAATCTCCAAATTCTGATGTCCTAAGAAGGACCTTTCCTTCCAACCACACCAACGAACTAACTGTTCTTCCCCTGGATCTATACGACCACTCTACTAAGATACACTGCTCATCTCATCCTGGGACAAGGATTTCCTAAACCGTGCTTTGGCGAATGGATTTCCAAGAGCAACAAATAAAATATGGAATATGTGTGAGAAGCAATCTTATCCTGTTTTCTTCTCAGAGCCAAAGTTGTGCTGACTTGCAAAGAAAGAGCTTTAAGACTGAACTGGACAAGAGATGATGCCAAGATCTGTAGGGACCACTCTGGATGATTGTGGTGGGAGGAATGCAAGGCAATAAATATCCAAGTTTATGCCCCCTAAATACCGGTTGTCTTTAAGAACTGCTATGAAGAATTTATAGACATGTCCCCCTCTAGTCACATTTTACTTTGATGCCACATTACTGTCTGGTGGTGTCCCTGGGCTTTCTATGATTATTTCAGGGAAGTCTAACCTCCAACAGGTCCTACCAAGAGGCTTAAAAATATGGGCCCAGGGGCAGTCTGTGCTCCTGTGGTCCAAGAACCAGCCTAAATGTGGAGAGGCTCACGGCCAGCTGTAAAGTGACCTATTTTTTAGTCACAGCAACTCTTGGAGACAACTGAATAAGTCACTAAAGGGCTACAATCTCTACTACAGAGGGAGTACCCACACTTCTTTTCTGCAGTGCCGGAGAGCCGGTGACATAACCCTTTGAAACACAGAACTGTTTTTCACAGAATGTACCAGCTATCCCATCTGGAGAACTTTGATCTATGCTTCCATTATATTTCAGGAATAATATTATGTTTAGAATATAGAAAATCCATTTATCCTTTCTGGAGATGACCTTATTATCACAGAAGATGAACACATGGCCACAAATAACAGCTAACATTTTATAGTGCTTTATGATCTCCTTTTATCTCCACAACACTGGGAGGGAGGTTTTATCCCCATTTTACAGATGAGAGAAACTGAGGCAGGTGATGCTTAAGTCAGTTGCTGAGGGTCACATAGCTAGGAAGTGTCTCCCTAGGAAGATCTGAAGGGAACCTCCTTAGAGAGAGCAGATTTTGACTGGTATACTGATAAATACTGCTTCACAAATGAGGTAGGAGCCTTGGTTGCTGGTTATGCTATCACCACCACCTCAGAAGTGGTTGAAGCTTCATCACTACCTGATGCCCATTTGGCACAATAAGCCAAACTTGAGGCAACAGCCAGGACTTGGAAGGCCTGAACTCAACTCAGGTTTTTCTGCTAGAGCTCAATGCTTTAATCCACTGTACTACCTAACTATCTAACCTCCTGTTCTTAGTGGCAACCATGGGATGTTTTGGATGGAAGTTGTGATTTGTACCTCTGAAACGCTCTTGTCCCATACAATTTGTGCATACTGGAAATTACTGTATATTAAAAAAATTATAAACGGTTTACTTTTTCCCTTCTGTCAGTCATTGTAATTAGACACAGAACACTGTTTGGGGTGGATGAAGAAGACCGACACCATGACAAGGATTCCAAGACAAGAGATATAGCTATGACGTAGCAGAATGGGAGGGAGAAAGACCCAAATGAAAGTCCCAATATATACTGGCCAAAACACGGAACCCCTTCACGTCCCCTCCAAAGGAGCAAGTTGCAGAGCAGATAGAATTTCTTTGCTGAGTCTTCTTCCCTGTCAGTGTGTGTGTGTATGTGTGTGTGTGTGTGTGTGTGTGTACGCATACATACATACATAAAAATAAAATCTTGCCCACATAATGAGCATGAATGCTCAAAAAGGAGCATACCACTGAATAAAAGTTCTTGTTATGCCAGTGTGCACATACTTCAAAAAAATCTCTAATTTCATCCATGTAGGACTCTACACCTTAACAGACTGTCTCCATAAGTTTCTGTGAAAAAAAAACCAAGACAAAATACAAACCTAGGGACTATATGAACACAGTTACAAAACACTTTATGCACAGATAAAGTCAGATCTAAGTAAGTGGGAAAACATCAGTCGCTCGTGGATAGGTCAAGCTAATATAATAAAAATGATAATACTACCTAAATTAATTTACTTATTCAGTGCCTTACCAATCAAACTACCAGATAATTATTTTCTAGAGCTAGAAAAAAATGATTTCAAAATTCATCTGGAAGAACAAAAGGTCCAGAATATCAAGGGAGCTAATGAAAAGAAATGCTAGGGAAGGGGGCCTAGCTCTACCAGATCTCAAATTGTATCATAAAGCAACAATCATCAAAACCACTTGGTACTGGCTAAGAAATAGAGGGGTAGACCAGTGGAATAGGTTAGGTACTCAAGACACAGTAATCGATGTAATAGTGATCTACTATTTGACAAACCCAAGGGCCCCAGCTTCTGGGATAAGAACTCACTGTTTGACAAAAATTGCTGGGAAAACTGGATAACACTGTGGTGGAAACTAGGCATAGACCAATGCCTGATACTTTACACAAAAATAAAGTCCTATTGGATACATGATCTAGGTATAAAGAATGATACCACAAACAAATTGGGGGAGCAAAGAATAGTGTATTTGTCAGATTTATGGAGAATTTTTTGGTCAAACAAGAGACAGAGAACATTATGAAGTGCAAAATGGATAATTTTGATTACATTAAATTGAACAGGTTTTGCACAAACAAACCCAATGCACCAGCACAGGGATGCCTTCTCTTAATGAGACCCTTCCTGTTTGTTGGTCACAGGCTAAGAACCAAAATAGTGACCCAGGTATGTTCTAAAAATCATTCCTGTAGTCTGTAAAATCTCACAGAACTTCGATTTAAGGTAAAGAAGAAAAACAAAAACAAACTCAGTAAATTTCACAAACTCTGTTGCTCATGCCTCCCAGTCTTGACACCCACCTTATTCCCACAAACTGGGTCTATTTTAAAAGTCAACCAGCAAAGTCAGGAAAGGACCCAAGTGAGAAAGTGAAACAAGACAATCTGGGCCTGGGCAATACTGTACAGGAAATCCCCAACAGTTTTACATGTCTGTGTAGCTGACAGCAAGATAGCCCCTCTGGAATATTCAAAGGCATACTGATTGGTTTGATTTGGATTGATTGGTTGGTACCAATAATGGATTTCCCTAGAGTCAAGAGACTGGATGATTCTGCTAAAATGAACTGACCTCTGCCTCCTTCTAAAATGCTTTAGAATGCTTGAATAGTTAATAACAGTGAGCCATTATCATATTAGCAGTCGTGGGGAGCCCTGGCTACTCACTCTTGGCAGTGGTGATTTCAAAGGATCCTGTTTCTCAGGTTTTCTGAAGTGGCTCGGAATGAATTGGACTTATCCCTAGGACAGGAACAGACAGGAAATCTAAAAGAAGACACTAACTTCCACATTAGCTCTTAACTATAAGGGATCAGAGAGGCCACCTCCTTTATTTTACAGGGGAAAAAATGAGGTTCAGAGAAATGTGTCTTCAGCATGATTTGAATTCCAGTTTTCTTGATTTCAAGTGCAGTGTATTTTATCCTTTAGAGCAAGAACACGAGAGACTGAAGCTTAAAGTATAAGGTGAGGCCCTTTATCGAGCGGGCCAGGGGAAGAGGGGATATGAAAGGTCTAAGAAGAGAAAAAGTTTGGACAACTGCTATGGACAATGTGAAAGTCAGGAAAAAAAGGGATTTTCACAAAGCGGCAAGAGCCCACTCAGGATCAGCTAACCTAATAAGGAACAAACGCTTTGCAAACCTTTAAAGGGATATCGAAATGTCCGCTATCATGAATGGAGGCAAGAACACTTAGGTTCAATCGGACTGTGACACAGGTACGGGCTTGGGATGCTTAACTCGTAACCTCGGGAGACCTTCTGAGGTCCTCGTTACCTACGTACTGCTTTCCTTTCCCAAGTCCATGCGGGAGGGGCATATTCCCAGCCTGGTACATGAGCCATCAGGCACGTCTCTGCTTGGCTTCCAGACTGGCTTTATTTCAGCTATATCTCATCAGTACTCACAACACAATTTCTCTTCAATTTCCTTTCCTCCCACCTTTGCTGCTACTAAGAAAGAATGAGATATTAGTGCTGAAAAAGGCCTTAGAGAGCCTGCTGTCCAAACCACTCATTTTACAAAAGAAGAAACAGGCCCAGTGCTGATAACTGCTATGAAAACCCAGGGCTTGGGCCACAATTCCTACTCTTGGAATTCTGGGAGTTGATTCTCTGAGGCTAGTGAGCTTCAGCAATGAGCATAGAATTCAAGTACCACAGGCTCAATGCTCATTTCACTAAAGGATGATGCTTCCCAATACTGGGAGAAGTACCTCTGTACTTCTTGCCCCTGTAAGACCTGCACAATGCATCCTCCCTGCCTAAATTCTAACCACCCTTCAAGGCCCAGCATCTTCCAGCTTCCGCCTCATAGCTTTCCCTGGACCCAGCCCAAACCTCCGTGATTCCTCTTTCTTCTGAACTCATAGCCTCGAATATCTATGTCATTCATATGGCTTTATCTTCCACGATCTTGCAACATACCAGGGATGGTTACATAATGTTTTGCCCATACTTTTCTTGTCTTTCCAATTATGTTGCCAAAACTTGTTCACTGGCAAAAATTTTAGAAACCAACCACTGGTGCCCTCCAACTCACAACATGGCATCAGAGCAAGACTGCAGGAGCAATATGTAAATGTAAGCAATCATGATAATTAAATGGGATAAACATATTATTAGCATCTTGGGATGCTAATTTTAAAGATCTTTGGGATGGATTTATTCCCCCATAAAATACAAGATTGGTCAAGATAAGTAAATCACAGATTGAAGGGCTGTAAAGGATACCTCATAGTACACTCCACTCATTTTATAGATGACGAAACTCAGGCATAGAGAGCTTAAGTGACTGGCCCAAGATAGACAGGCAGTGGTCAGAGGCAGGATTTAAACACAGGTGTCCCTGACGCCAGGTCCAGCACTCTAACCGCAATGTCTCTTCTAGCTGTAGAATTCTGTTCCAATATTTGGCGTTTTAAGGTCTCTTCCAGCTTTAGCATTTTATAGCCTAACTTGTCAATGTTAAATTTACATTCTAAAGTCACCAGCGCATAGATTTGGAGAGAGACAAAGGACCTGAATTCCGTTGCGTCTCTGACTCTGGGCCTCAGCATATCCGACCTGTTTATTTCCCTCCTCTGGGTCTATTTTTTTCTCTGCAAAATAAGAAGGCTGAATTCTAGATAATGTCTAAGGTCTTTCTTCTGTTTTTATTAAGGCACACTCACACATATTCTAATCTCCTTTAAAAAAGCCGAAGGAAGATGATGCTGGGGGAATAAAGGTCTTTTCTGTTTTAGTCATTTTTTAAAAAAGTATTTGGTCTCTTCTGTTTTTACATCCCCTTTATTTCCCCAAAATATTCATCTCTCCTCCCCAACAAGTCATCTCTTTTTACAAAGAACAAAAAAGTAAAAACCTGTTTTAGTCCTAACAGCAAAGAGAAAAGGCGAGAGCTTCCCAACAGAAAATCTGGCAGGTGAGATAAGTGTTTCATTGTCACAACTCAAAAATCATCCAGAAAATGGTTCACTCTCCTCTCCTCCCTCCTTCCTATGTAAAAGCTACTGGGAATAAAGCTCAGAGGTTTCCCCCCAAGGAATCTCAGAGTCAAGTACCTGAATCAAAAACAACGTCTAAGCCATCTACAGAGAATGCTACATAAACAAAATACCCTAAGATAAGCATCCAGGCAAACTTTAGAGGAATCAGACTCGCTCAGGGTCACCAAGGCTGTTGTTTTCAGTGGAGATGCAAAGTGAATGCTGGTGAAGGGCAAGTTACCAGATCACACCAACCCTAGCTCATAACCAGGAAAGGACTAGTTATTCTAGCATGTTTTTAAACAAATGCAACCAAGCACAAGGATTAAAATTATTCAATAATAGAAGTGACAATTCCACACGTATTGTGGGGAGTCTTCAGTTCAGAGACTGCCCAGGGCGGTCTGTAGTCTTCACAGCACTCTGGCAGTGGTTATTTGATTTGACCCTTGCAGCAAAGCTAGGAGGTGGGCTTCTCCAAGCATCTCCACCCCTTTCACAGATGAAGAAACTGGAGCTCACATCTGTCCACTCATACCCTCCACCTTAGGCCAGGCCCCAACTACCTCTTGCCTCGATTCTAACAGCCTCCTACGTGGTCTCCTTGCCTCAAATCTGTCTCTGACCACTCCAGTTCACTCCTGTACACAGCAACCAAGTGATTTTCCTCAAGCTCAGATGTGTTTGGGTGATTACTCCTATTCAACCAACCTGTGTCTAGCATAAAAAATAAACTCCTTTCTTTAGCTTTTCAAAGCCCAGACAATTAGCTCCATCTTATTTTTCTAGGCTCACTGGGCACCCTTATCTGGAATGTACTCTGTCCTTCGCTAGACCTCACAATCTCCTCTCCTCCCTTAAGGCACAACTCAAATATCATCATCTGCATGCAGCCCTTTCTAAGGCTTTCCCTCCCTTCTCTTTATCTTGCATATAACTACTGTGTGTGTATCCACATTATACTTATGTTTTCTCTAAATTAATTTATATTTAGTATCACATACCCCACCCCCTATTAGAATGCAAACTCACTGTGAGGAGGGACTATTTTATTCTTTGTACTTTTATCTCTAGTGGGAGAATAGTGCCTGGCACACAGCAGGCATTTAATAAATAACTGCTGGCTGACTGAATCTAGTATCCTGCGCTGCTTATTCTGGTTAAGGTACAGTGGGTCTCTCACAGCTGGGGCAGACTGCTCCCTTCAGCTCCAACCCCAGGACCTTATTACTCTGTTCAGAGAGTCAAAGTGGGCACCAGGAACCTAGGAGAGAGAGGCAAAATTCCTCATTCTCGAGAAAAGAACTTCTCCCATGAAAGTTAAGAGGGTCTATTCTTCCTTTTTATCAATTTCATCCTGATTCAGATTTTCCAAAGGCTTAAAAGCTTGTTTTTGGCCTCAGTCAACAAGGTAAGTGGAAAAGGCACACACACAAATACATATATATATATATCAGCAGAAAGCTGATCTGCTGTCTGGCTATTGTGCATCCGCAACCCAAAGTGAAATCAGATACACTTGAAAATTGGTCGAAAATCTGCTGTTGTCATTTTTTCTTTCATAGTTTACAGGTACTCTCACCTGAAGAGCAGGACAAAACCTATATACCGTTCCAGAATAATGATCTAGGGTGAAAAAAGATGGAAGAGCTATGACAAAACAGACTGAAGAGAATTAGACTGTATTAGCTATGTAATCTTGAACAAGTCACTTAACTTCTGTCTTCCTCAGTTTCCTCATCTGTAAAATGGGGTTAATAATAGCTCTGCTACTAATCATACAACTTTGGGCAAATCACCTAGGCTCTCTGAGTCTCAGTTTTCTCTCTCTAAAATACAGAGGTTACACCAGATCTTAATATTAATGCTGCTTCCACTGCTGATAACATCTCTACGTGCCAGGCCCTGCTTACCATTATCTCGTGATCATCAAACAACCCTGGACGATGGGTGCCAGGATTATCCCCATTTCCTACCTCGCAGGGTTGTTAGCATCAAGTGAGATAATAATCATAAAGCGCTTACTGTGTGTGTGACACAGAAAATGCTATACCATCATCATTATTATAACATCCCACATAGCCCCCCACTTGGTGTTTTCTTGGCAAAGAGACTACAATGGTTTGTCCTTTACTTCTCCAGCTCATTTTACAGAGGCGGAGACTAAGGCAAACAGTTGAGTTTGCACTTAAGACCTGAACAGGGTCACACAGCTGTGAGGATCTGAGGCTGGATTTGAAACTCAGGAAGGCGAGTCTTTCTGACTCCAGGCCCAGTGCTCTATCCATTGGGCCACCTGACTGTGTAGGGGTTGACTAGACTAGATGTTTTCTAGGGTCTTTTCACCTGAGCTTCATGACAATCGCATGAAGAAGTTTAGAAAATGTGATTATTCTGATAAGAAAACTAAGAATCAGAGAAAATGAGTGATTTCTCAAGGTCACAAAATAAGCATCAGAGCCATGACTCAAACCTCTGTCTCCCAATAAACCCATGTTCCCATTATATAACACCGAATTCCTAGTAGCTTCCACATGGAGAACAGTCATCATGAGGTCAGGGACTGGACTTGGGACTTTACTAGTATAGGGAATTCCTCCCCCTACTAATGTAAGACATCACCTTCTCTGCAAGTCTTAGAGACAGCTGCCAGAGTCACATGGGCGGATTGAGGGGGGATTAAGAGGCAAGATTTAAACCCAGGTCCCTTGCTTCAAGGCCAGCTGTGCTATCCACCATGCCATGCATATACCTCTCTGAGCAATCCTAACGGTGACAGTAAAATAGTATTCTTGGTACAAAAATTGGCATTGCTGAGCCACTGAAGAGGCAGGATACACTTCACGAGTTTCTTGATAGTACTGATATAATCCACTCCCTTTCTTGCCCTTATGACCAACAACGTATTCTACTGAGTTACGGATATAGTCTCCAGGAAGAGGAAGAAATAACGGCTTTGGAATCAGAGGACTGAGATGGGAACACAGGTATACTTCATTTTACTGCATTTTGCCTTATTGTGCTTTGCAGATACTGTGGCTTTTCTTTATTTTTTAAACAAACTGAAGGTCTGTGATAACCCTATATTGAGCAAGTCTACTGGTGGCCATTTTTCCCAATTCCATGGGCTCCCATTGTGTCTCTGGGTCACTTTTTCATTATTATTGTATCTGTCATGGTGGTCAGTGACCTTCGATGGTACTACTGTAATTATTTTGGGGTGTTATGAACTGCACTATAGAAGACAGCAAACTTAATGAACAAATGCTGTGTGTGTTCTGATTGCTCTACCAACTGGCCATTCCCGTCTCCTTGGACCTCACTATTCAGTGATTCGCAATAATATTGAAATTAGGTCAGTTAATAACCCTACAATGACCCCCAAGTGTTTAAGTGAAAGGAAGACTCAATTCATGTGGCAAATCCCATTGTTGTCTTATTTTAAGAAATTGGCATAGCCCCCAACCTTCAGCAACCACTACCCCATCAGTCAGCAGCCATCATCGAGGCAAGACCTTCCACCAGCTAAGAGATGATGACTCACTGAAGGCTCAGATGAAGGTCAGAATTTTTAGCAATAGTCATTTTTAATTCAGGTACACACTTTTTTGTACACTTAATAGACTACAGTATAGTGTAAATATAACTTTTACATGCAAAGGGGATCCCAAAACTTTGTGTGACTTGTTTTATTGCACTACTAGCTTTATGGCAGTGGTCTAGAACCGAATCAACAAAATCTTTGCGGTACGCCTGTGCCAGCTCTGCCTTAAGCTACTAAGGTAGCTGTATAACTCTGGACAAATTATTTAATTTCTCTAAAACTCAGTTTCCAGAGTTAAATCCTCTAAATCTAAGTCTTCCATTCTTAACTCAATTTCTCCATCTGTAAAACGAAAGTACTGAATAAGATGATCAATAAGACTTCTAGTTCACAGCTGGCCAGGACCAGGGGCAAACAGAATGATGTTCTGTTAAGGAGCTAAATAGCCTTCAGTGAAGAGATAGGGTTCACGACTTTAGTAAGCTGGGCAGCTTTTACCTGGGAATGCATTGACATCAATGACGGCATGCTGTCCCGTCTGGTTGTTGATGATGATGTCAATTCCAAACAGCGATACGCCAAGCGCTTGCCGAAGGGCCTTGGAAATCTCCCTGATGACCTCATCCGAGGGCTTCTCAAACACGCCTTCTATTTTGTCCAGCTACAAAAAAGAAACACAAAAGTTCAGCTGTAATGTACTTGGAAGCAGTCAACCGTTCTGAAGAAAGGAAGAAAATACTGAATTTTCAATTGCATTTATGTCTTGACTTGTGCCTTCCCAAAGAGGCTCCTCCCTGGGTTTATGATCTGTACATTTAAATTCTCCTCATCCTTCAAGATGTAGCTCAAATTCTTCTTGCACTGTAAAGTCTTCCCTGATCATTCCAGTCTACATCAACTTCTCTCTTATAAAGGTATAGAGCTTTAACTTCTTATACCCAGGGAAAAACGTACAAACCATCTGAAGTAAGCACAGCAGGAAAATATCTTCAAATAAGTGTCTTAAAGGAACAGAGAGTGGAGAGACAGAGATCCCAGAACAATGACACCTACAGTCAAAGACCCTGGGACAGCATTAGGCTAACACCAAATAGTACCATTTTTGAAAACACCAAAAAGGAACCAAGAAAATAAGTTCTGGGTAAACAATTACCCTGTGCCTTTATGGGTACAGGTAATATTTCCATCATAACTGCTGAGTGAAGAGAAGATTCAGAAGAGAAAGTCAAATTTCAAAAGTGAATAATTTGCTAAATTAGTATCAGAAATTATGTCAAACCTAAGAAAGAAGACTGTAGAGCAATATTACTAATGAATTTTGTTGCAAAAATTGTAAATAAAATCCCATCAGAGACAGTGCCTAAGAATGGATTTTAAAACTTCTGGACCACAGCACAGTACTTATTTAACAAAGGAGCATAGAATAATTGGGAGCTAACTTAAGAGATCAAATGGTTCAGTATCATTTCCCTGACAAGAAATAAGACTCAGGAAGTTAGGTAACTTGCCTAAGCAAGGCACAGCTCTGGAATAAACTGGATAACTAAATCACAGAAACTGAGCTGGAAGTGACTGAAGTGGTCATTTGTTCTGACCCTATAAGAAGCACTAATTCCACATTTCATTTGATGGGAGGGGAGGGGAAATCACCTGTTTCAAGATTTCCAGTAATAGGGAGGCTCACTACATTAAAAAGGTAGTGCAGTGTAATAGAAAGAAAACTGAAATTGGACTCCAGGGATCTGGGTTTGATTCATCTACTTATAATCTATGTGGCATTCTCTCCAGGTAGCTGAGTTCAAATACAGCCTCAGACACTTCCTAGCTATGTGACTTTTTGGACACATCACTTGGTCTTTGTTTTGCCTCAGTTTCTTCAATTTTAAAATGGTCATGACTACACCTACCTTAAGGGTTGTTGAGAGGATCAGATGAGATGATACTTATAAAAAGCACCTAACACAGGGGCTGGCACATGGTAGGTACTGTATGATGCTCATTCTCCATCCCCATCCCAACGAGAAGGATGGAAGAGATGACCTCCAAGTCCACTGTCCTACAGAGCCTACATCTGGACACCTCCAATTACTTGTGAATTTCTCTTCTTACCTCTTCTACCTGCTGGGCCCAGCTCTCTTAAGTCACACAGACCCAATCTACCCTCTCTTCATGAGGGATTAGATAGTAGCCTTCTCTATGCATGCTTGCCTTCCCTCTCCAAAAAGATTACAATCATACCTTACATTTCTTTTGTATTTTTAACAGGGCTACAGCACAATGTTAGCACTCAATAAACCCATGTTGGCATCTCTGCATTCCTTCATGCCCATGGAATATGAGGCTAACACATGTAAAATGAAAAGTGACTTGGAAAATGGAACCATATGGCTGCATCTTTTAAAGAAAGGATCTATGTGGTGTATGGACAGTAAATGTATTTTAACACTTTTGTTTTGGGGTCCTGAAACTACCCACCCTCATATTTAGGGGGTCAACCCTCCTTTGTTCCAAAACTCCTCTGTAAAATATCATACTTTTACCACACCCACCTCCAAAAGTTAAACTCCATAAAAACTTTATAGCACTTAGACAATGACTGTCTTCCTGCCACTGCTTGAGTATCTACATATTGCTATGTGTGTAAACGATATGCTAACTACGTCTAACTACCACTAGTAAAAGCAGGCATCTCTACAGGTTTGTGAAACATTCTACGTACAACTTTCGATCCACAAAACAACCATGTCAAGTAGGGACTCTGTGTTATTATGCTGATTTTACAGATGAGAGAAGTGAGGCTCACAGTTAAAACAGGAGATGGAAGAGAAAAAGGTACCATTCTGAAGCACTTCCATACTGTCTGATCTTCACAATAACCCTCTGGTGGGGGGGTGGGGTCCAGTTATTTCAGTCACATCTAACGCTCCATGACCCCCTTTTGGGGTTTTCTTGACAAAGACACTGGAGTGGTTGCTATTTCCTTCTCTAGTTCATTTTACAGATGAGGAACTCAGATAAACAGGCTTAAGTTGACTTGCCCAGGGTCACATAGCTGTAAGTGTCTGAGGCTGAATTTGAACTCAGGAAGAGGAGGCTTTCCTGATTCCAAACCCAATGTTCTATCTTCTGTGTCACCCAGGTGCCCTCATAACCTTGTGATTTAAGTGCTAGAACTATTCCCATTTTACAGATAAGGAAAATCGCCTCTTTGCGGAGTTAAGTGATTTACTCAGGATCCATAGCTAATAAGTGTCTGGGGCAAGATTTGGACTCAGGTCTTCCTGACTCTACAGATTATGCAACTTAGGTGCTTTAAATAGTAATCTGAATATTTATAAAGAGTGCTTAACATATAAAGTTAGCAGTCAGCAGTGGGGTCCAAACCTAAGTCTTCCTTGCCTTTAGATGGAGCACACTTTCCACTGTATACTCTGTGGCTGCTGACTTAGATGCTGGCTACCACTGATCTTTACAACTCATGGCTAGGGAGGACACAGTCAAGCATCACACTAATTCTCACCCCCTGAACATGGGAGAGAGGGAGACCTTTGTGAACCAAGTGCTCCATAGGGGTCCTGTGGGTAGTATTTTTAGAACTGCCTCATATGGCAAAGGTAACAGGTAATTTCCTTTCACTTGTCTATTTTTAAATATTGCAAATCATATGGGATTTCTGAAGAGGAAACCAGCAGTATCAGGGTAGCAATCCACCTTTCTAAAGGAAGGAGGAAGATGTCTGTGTTAGAGGCCAGCACTGCCCATATTTCCAGACAATTACTAAGTTATTGCAGCCCCCTAGAGCACAGGAGGTAAACAGAACCAAGCTGGGAGAAACCTGAGAATAAGACGATCCCAAAACATCTCCAACTGAAAAACAAATACAAAGACAGTACACTATGACAACCTCAAAGGATCTCAGAGATCACACACAAGTAACTCTTTCATTTGAGAAGGGGGAAACTGAGTCCCAGAAAGATTAATGAGGCTAGTGTAGGATTATATAGCTATGATGTAATAAGGCCACAATTACAATATCCCAGTCACTCTGAATTTGAATATGAACTCCGTAGTCTACATGCTTTGGGATTCTGCTAAATGTGAAATACACAACAGAAGTCAAAATAAAAAGATTAACAGTAAATAGGAGCAATGTGAAAGGATCAAGACAAAAGGGCTATTGGCAATTCCTAGCAGAACAAGCTTTACCGAGGAATATGAATAATGGTGAAAGAGACGACCTGGCAATGTTATCAAGCAAGCTCAGTTGTGAGGTGCTAATTCTAAACAGAAGAATCCCTTATAACACACAATACTTTATGGTTCATAAAATGCTTTCTCATTAAAATTTTGTAGGATAGGGAGTGCCAGGATTATAGATGAGGAAACTGAAGTATGCAGAAAAATAAGATCTCATACCTTTACAGGCAACTACATGGAACAATAATAAGAGTAAAGACAGCAAGATCTGAGTTCAAATCTAGCCTCAGATACGTGACATTGAGCAAATCACTTAACTTCTGTCTCAGTTTCCTCATAAAATGGGGAAAGTAGCGTCTATTGCCCAAGTTTGTTGTGAGACATTGGTAAAGCACTTTGCAACTATGAAAGCTTTGTACAAGCTTCAATTACTGTTAATTATTACGCATATTGTCAGCGTTATTACTATTACCAATTCAGATTCGGGTCTTAAGCCCAGTCCTTCTGACTCCAATTCAAGTAAGCAGTCTAACTCTTACAACTATATGACAGGCTAGTACCCTTAAGATCATCTTTCAATCACAACTCAGGGCTACTTGGAAACAAGAATCAAAAGCAACATGTAGCACTTGATTGTTTTCTAATACAAGTTTACAGGGTGTTAAGATTTAGAACTGACAGAATTTTTGGGATTGTCCTCAATTATGTGGGTGAGGAAAATGGTCCTGAGAAATTGTACAACTTGACCAAGATCGGAGAAGTATTAAGTGGCAGACTCTGACGTTTCTATGTGTTGGTGTGTGGGTGTGTGCACGTGCACTATCTTACTACTAGATTTTGTGCTCCACGATAGAAAGAGATCTTATCTATTTTCATAACACTTATCATTTCCCTAGCACTGGGAGCACATGCTATTTAATGCTAGTACTCAAGATCTTAGGAGAGGACCCAGAAAAGTAGTAAAAATGGTTAAAAGTTAGAAAAACGAGATAGAGAAAAGTAAAGGTAACTCGGACTGTTTTCAATAGAAAAATAAAGTCAGAAGATTGATCTAACTATGGTCTGCAAAGTATATGTTCAGGGATGGCAACAGAGAAACATAAATGATACAAGAAAGGAGAAAAAAAAAATCAAGTTAATTTGTTTCCCCCCTGAAAATCTTACAAAAATAAGAACAAAAAGCTCTCAGCAAGTTACTCTGTGGCTCGCAGATAGAAAAGTAATTGAAAATCTTCCAGGAGAAATACCCTGACTGTAAATACTCTTGCCTAGGGTACCCATTATTGCTCCTTGCAGAAGTCTTCATAGTGCTCGGATACTGCTTTAAATTGTGACTGTCTTGCAAGTAGTCAATTGTCATGACCATTCAGCTTTCTGGACTCTATCCTAGAAAACGATGGGACAGCACTCATGTGCACGGTTAGGTACTTACTGCTGTCAGGACGGAAGATGATTCTGGTTTTGACACGTTGTGGCTGTTGAAGAATATTGATTCTCTGTCTGAAATGGACAAAAAAGAAAAGAAAAGGGTCAGCGTCAATGACTGCTTCCGGCTATCCTTCACAATGCTCTCCTTAAAAGGACTGGGTTTGGCTACACACTTGCCACCAGGGGGCAGCACTACCTAGGCAATCCTGCAGACCAACCAACATGACAGGGTCTCTCCGCTGAAAGGTTGGCCACTATGTCCTTAATCACCCAACCTTCTATATTAAGGACATACTGAATTGCTCAAGAATATTCTTCCTTATGGTGATTTTTTTTCCCTGATATAAAATCTTATTCAACCCTCTCAGTTTTACACACAGGGAAACTGAAGCAAAAATGAAGTAAACGTAAACTGTTTAAGGTCACAAAGTGGTAAGTGGTAGAAGCAGGATTCAGACACAGGTCCTCTGGCTCTGCTATCTGCTACTTGGGCTTTCCATCAAAAGGACCATTTTAAATGGATCTCTACAGCACCGATCTCATTTGGTTGAGTTTTCTCTCTTGCCACATCATCTTTCCTCAGTCAGGCTTTTCCCAGTCATAATTTGTAGGCTTTCATTCTGTTTGCCAAGTACTTCATATAAACATAAAGTGGTATCACTGCCCTATAGGTACAGACCAGGAAAAAACCCCACAACACAGGATTCATGAAATCAAGATCCCCAAATCACTGGTGTTTGGATTGGGAAGACCACTCATTGGCTACAAGCAACACACACAGACAACACACTCTTCCTCTGTACCTGTTCTATCTACCCTTCCCTCCTTTTGAGGTTTTTGAACAGGTAACCCAAGAACCAACAAGACAGATGCAGGCGGAAGCCCCAGGGCACCATAAATTATCTAGGGGGATAATTGAGAGGAGCATGTAAACATCTAAGCAGTTATACCGATAACATTGGCCTGAGAAAAGCAAATGTGTAACCAACCACATTCAGTTCTCATCCCTCCCTCCCACAAGCTAACAATGTCAGAAATCTAAAAAGGGATGCTGTTTATTATGTAGAGACACAATATCCAGAAGAGAGAACACATGGGGGGGGTTCCCTTTGCAGCATTTACATTCTCATCTAAGTCAGTTTCCTTTCTTTCCTCCCGCACTCACTGCCCACTAAGGATTTTTCTGTGTCTGGGCTAGCGAAATGATTTGTAGGGAAGTGATTTATGCCAAGCTCAGTCTGGAGATGTACCTGGTGGATTTCTCGCTAGCTGAGCTTCAAGGCCCACTGTTGCCTTAGAATTCCTGACCTTCCTCTGGCTCGCTCCAGAGCCTTTCCAAACGGAGGGCATGAAAGACGGTCCAGGAGGGCTACCTGTCGGGCGGCCTAAGAAAAATAAAAACTCTACAGGAAGAGCACAGACACGTGTCCCAGTTTGCCTCCTCCAGCAGGCCACAGGCCCAGAAGGTCAGAAAGCAGTGGACATATGGACATAACCATTGTACATGAGAGCTTCACTGGTGCAAAATACTTAAACATGTTTGTTGGCACTGATTCTCACCAAAACTCTGTGAGGGAGGCAGGGCAGTGGTTATTATCCTCATATTACTAATAGGCAGAATAAGGCTGAGCATGATTGGCCAAGGTCAAAAGGGCAATCACTATTAGAGAAAGCAATTCTCTGAACTCCAAAGACACTGCTGTTTCTACTATATGCTATTATCCTCCACCCATTACATGAAGAAGATACATCTATGACTCCCAACTCCTAACCATTCTCCTTTATTCATTCCAATAGCCCCAGGGAATCTTTATTTTCTGAAGACTAAGGATACATACATCCAATTACCCACGAGAGAAAAACCTCAGCTAAAAAAGTCTAGATAACCGGCTATTCATGTCTCAAAGCCCTAGGGAATAATAAAATTCACAAAAGTTCACCAATTACGTGCAGCACCTTATAAAGGCAGCCAAGTGGTACTAACCTCAATTTACAAATAAAGTGAGGGTTAGAAAGGTTACGTCACAGTCCAAGGTAAATCACATAATAAGTGTCAGAGAGTTAGGACTGAGAAACAGAAAATGTTAGAACTAGAAGGGACCTCTGAGAGCAAATGAAGAAAATGAGTGCCCCAGAGAGAGGTCACTGACCAAGTTAAGCATGTCCGGAAGGATGATGATGATGATGACAGGACTATAAAGCATGCCAAATGACAATAAGTGGGAGGAATCTGAGATTTTTGGCCTGGAGAAGAGAAGACTTATGGCCAGAAGGGGGCAGAGATGAACAGAAATGATGGCAATCTATACAAACTGTCACATGGGAGGAGGACTGGACGTGTTCTATTTAGTCGCAAAGGGCTAGAAGTCGTAGAGAGGCAGACTCTAATTTCACATAAAGGAGAATGTCCTAACAAGGAAAAAGGAAAAGAGGAACGGGCAGCCTCCGTAAGCATTTACACTCTACTTGGAAGGCTACAGCACAAAGATAAGTGAGTAAATAAAGGTAATGCGAAGACAGAGAAAGAACTAAAAACTGGACAGATTAGGAAATTATTCGAGGTGGTAATCTGAAGGGGAATAATCATTCTGAGAAGAGAAGACACGAGGAGGGAGTGGATGGGGGCAGGGAGGACACTTCATAAAGACATGCTGAAGAGGCAGGAGATGAAACAGCAAGTTCAGGGAAGAGTAGTATGATGTGGATGGAGCGAAGGGAAGTAAGGTGAAATAAGGCTAGAAAAGCAGACTGCAGCCAAGACAATAGGGAGCCACCAGAGATGTCTGAGCAGAATAACACGATGAAATGAGTTCTTTAGCTGGATTGTTTGGGCAGTTTGGGGGAAGATGGATGGGAGAAGAGAAAGATGGGTAGCAAAGAGACCACTCTGGAAGCTACTGTCCAGTCTCGGACTACTGTCCAGCTGCTTGGTTATTTGCTAACTATATCAATCCAGGGAACCACTGTCCCCCTGGGGGTTACCTTTTCTTATCTGTAAAAGGAGAGGGTTGGACTAGGTGATCTCCAAAGTTGTTTCCAGTTCTAAAACCCTATGATTATATAAAGAGATAGGCCTTCTTGCAAACATTTGCATGAGTGTACCTGCCAAATGTTTCATAAACTAAACTGGTAATGTCATCTATCCTACTGCTAGTCAGGAGTGTGAATTCCTTTTAAATGCTTTAACATACTGAGCAGGCAAGAAATACAATACCCATTATATATATGAAGTCATGCAAAACATATTTCCACATAAGCTATGTTTTAAAAAACAGGGCAAGAAAAATGCTATCTCTCCCATTTAAATGTGAACTCCAAGGAGGAACCTTGTTTTTATTCTACTTTTATATACCCAGAGCGTAGTACAGTGCCTGACATGTAGTAAAAGCTTAACGAATACTTGTTATTGATAACGATGACAGCCTATATACATTGGTATCAATACATCAGGGTTCCCTGACTCTCACGGAACACATAGCTAGATAGTACTAAATCTTCTTTCTATCTCTTTGCCTCGATTCTTTCTCTTGCTGCCACCATGTGGGCACAGCTACCCTTGAAGGAGTTCTGCTTTTGCAAATTCTCTGGTCAAGAAAGGAGGAGCAGCAGAGAAGCAGAAAAGGCAAGGTATTGCAGTCCCTGTTTTACGGATGAGAAAACCAATGTCTGGGGAAGCAAAGAAGGACTTGACCAAAGTCAGAAGAGAGAAAGAGAGAAATGAGAAGCAGACTGCATGCCTCTGTACAATGTTCCACCCTGTGGGGCAGTGGTTCTTAAGCTGAGAACCTCAGGGCCTCATTTCTGATCAGGTTTATTTAAAAATGTAACGTATGAAGTGCCTACCATGGGTAGAATATAATACATGATCCCAGGGCTTAGGTCCCATGAATTTGTGCACACAAGGTCTCATGAGGAGCTCCTTGAAACAGGGTACTTTCAGCATGTGTCTCATGGTCCTGCCATGGTTTGGCATGTTCAGCAGAGGAACCACCTCTTCCTCCCCACAAATTCTATAACCTCACACTGGTCTAGAGTATTTCACTCCATTCAGAGTCCATGTTGTTATTGCTGTGACATGTGACACAAAATGGAATGGTAATAATAAAGGGAAGTTTTGAGGAGGAGCCAGACTTGATTTGATCAGTACAGGGAATTCTCAGGGAGGAAATTCCTTCTACCAATGCAGTTAGGTGCCCTTTCTGGCAACTTAAGAGTTATACACCCAGTAGAGCTCAAAGTGGGACTAGAATCCAGCTTTTCAGGATTCGAGTCCTTTACATACCTGACTAGCTCAAAGAAACAGTGTAAAGGGAGAGTCTTGCATTGTGATTTTCACTGTGCAAAGGTAAAATATCCACACAGTGTGGGCATTAAAGTAATATTCACAGATAACTATGATGATATAGACATTTACTAAGTGAGGAAGTTATTCAGCCTGTGATTATTTAAAATTCTAAGAATGCAAGAATTGGAAAAGAAGTTAGGAATGATCTAGTATGGGTGTATTCAAGTATTTTTAACAGGTGGATCATATGCTTGGAAATCCATGTGTGTGGACCTTATTTTTAAAGTTATGATCATGAAGAATTGATTCAAGGGCGTTCCAATGACACTTGGAAGTACACTGGCACACAGCCAGATAAAACTGAAAAAAATCAGTTTACTAGCAGCTAGCTAATAAGATAGATAGATACACACTTAAAAAAACTACAAAATTAAAAATCTTGGCCAGTCTACAATTTGTCACCAGGGACACAACTTGGTTACCTGAGATCTAGCCCAAACTTATTTTAGAGAGGGAAGTGACTAGCAAAAGGTATTCACTAATCTAGGTATTCTGCCTTTGTCGATAACCAAAGGCAAATTATTTCCCTTCCCTAGGTCTTATTTTCATATGAAGTGAGAGAAACTAAGCTAGGCCATGAACTATTTTTGATAACAGTATTTCAATATAAGTAGTCTTCTTTGCAATCTTATGGATTTTTACATATTTAAAAATATTATCCTGGAAGAGGCCCATAGCTTCCACCAGACTCTGCCAAAGGGGCAGGTCCCTAACACCAAAAAGGTTAAAAGCCCTCAAGGTAGATGACTCTCTGAGGCAGCCTTAGACTCGAGTCCTATCTAGTATAGGACTCTTTTAAATATATAAGAATATAATCATTTTCTTTTGTTTCTCTCCCCCTCTGCCGCTCCATCCCCAATTTTATATAACTTAGGACAACTTGGTAACGATTATGGCTACTACAAGAATAGTATAAAACTACAAAGAGCCAGCAAAAACAGACCCTTGCTTAATAAAATAAAGTTCACAACAGACAGGACTACACTGAACTGTGAGGTACCATTTGTTCCACAACACTCCCCTGGTATCCATCACTTCAAATGGCACTTCAGGAGAAAGATCAAATTTCCGTAAACCTTAAGACCTCTGTCAGAGCCAAAACTGTCTTTGAGAAGGGAGGTGTGTGAGGGTACGAAGGAGAAGAAGAAGGGAAGGAAATGCACTTTCAAATGTTTCTGCCCCACAGAACTGATACTGTGCTGTCAGCCAGGTAGTCGGTCAACAAGCATTTCCAACCCTAATCCTAAACGTGCCAGGCACTGTGCTGGGATAGGAGGAGCAGCCAGCAAGGAACTGGACATGCTCTCTTCAGCTGCTATCCTGAGAGAGCTGCCCAGGATCCCACAGCTAAAAAGGCATTGGGCAGCACTGGGACCCAAATCTGCTAGACCCTGAGTTTAGCACTAAAAACAATGACTACTCCTACTACCATTACTACACAACAATAGTAACAATTATTAATAATAATGAGGGGGAGGGTGGTTGATACTTACTTCTTATGATTTCTACAGTGCTTACTATACACACCAGAATGCCAGGTGACATTTGTAAATAAATATAACCTAAAATAACTTTGTCATTACTGGATGTGGAGAAGACAAACACAATGTGTACAGATATAGTCGTACTGGCCAACTGATCATGTCTGGCATATTTGGAAATGTGAATGCCTAAGAAGGTAGGAAAAAAAGAATCTGTAGGAATAAAGTTTTCCCCCTTTTCTCTTAAATTTCAGTAGCCTCATCTCCCCATCTACTCATCATTTTTCCATTTCTTTTTGTCACGTTTGTCCCTGGAGAATCAGACTTGGGTTGGCATAGGGAGAAGGGCCCTCAAGCAGGTGTAAAGAGAAGGCTATTTCACACCAGAAGGTGTCTGAGTCTGTACATGTGCTGCTGCAGGAAAGGATCACCCAAGAGAGGCCAGCTGAGAGGAATACAAGGGGGGGGAAAACAGCTTCAATTAATTAGGAGAGTCTGAAGGGGAACCAAGCAAGGTCCACATGGGGGCAGAAAGTTCCAGTGGGATGGAATCTAAGGGCTTAACCAAAAAGTATACAAGAATATTATCTAAGTGTAGAAAGTTCCAGTTACAGATTTCCCCTTCAAAGTGACTTAGCAGTGTTTTGTTTGGTTTGGTTTCTTTTAGGCACACAGCTCAAAGGAATATAGCTCTCTTCAGATTTGTCAACACTCCCATCATAAATATAAACACAAGTTAACATTCATACAGTGCCTTAAGGTTTACAAAGTGCTTTTCAAATATTATCTCATCTGAGCCTTACAACAACCCTGGGAGGTAGGTGTTATTATATCCTCATTTACAGATGAGGAAATGGAGGCAAACAAAGGTGAAGTGACTTGTCCAGAGTCACACGTGTACCTATTAAGTATCTAAGGCTGGATGGATGTGAACTCAGGTCTCTGACTGCAGTGCTCTTGGCAATGACTGCCTTAGCTTGAAGTATAATCAGTGCAACCCAACAATGATTTAATGACCACTGTTTGAAGGTGCTAATTCCTGCTCTTGGAGAACTTAACATCTACAAGGGAGATAGGATACCTGTTTAGTCAACCATGAGTTCTCTGCCAAATTTCCAACTCTTCCTCTGTAAACTTGAGGCAGCTACTACACTCTGTAAAGTCCCTTTCAGCACTAAACTTGCAAGCCTTTATTTAGTCCATGCCAAACACTTGTGACACTTCCCTGACATTTGCCAGCTGAAGTACTACTCATTTAGTAAGTTTAAAACTCAAATATTGCCTTATCTACAAAGCCTCCCATGGATACCAGCTCCCTTCTTCTCATCAGTAATTATTTTCTTCCTTAGAATTTGCAAAAAAAACTTTGTTTCACATTTTGAGAATACAACATAAGATGTATATTATAATTATCTGTGTTTGTGCTTTACCTCCCATCTGTATTTGAAGTTCCATGGAGGCAGAGAGAGTTAGTTCCTTACCTAAACTTTGTATTTCTTCCCGGTGTCTAGTTCAGAGATCTGCAGACTAGCCATATAATAAATGTCACAGAATCAGAGTCTCAGAACTGTAACGGACCCCAGAGTTCGCCTCGTCCCTTCAGCCCATACCTGAACAAGAAGCCCACACAATATTCTTCCCAAGCGGCTGTCCAATTTCTTCTTGCAGACAGCCAATTAAAAGACAAACAAACGAAAGCACAGCGCGCCCAATTAACTTCTGAACATCTCTAAATGTTATGAAGTTTTTCTTTGTACAAGTTGTTTGCATGCTCTCTTATTCACTAACCCATGGTCTCTTTGAAAGCAGAGACTGTTTTTGCCTTTCTTTGTATCTCCAGGGCTTGGAATAGTGCCTGGCACATAGTAACTGCTTCATAAATGCTTGGAGCTGCCTTGTGACTGTGCATCAGGGAAGTTTCTTTCTATACCTGAAGTTCTATATACTGACGAAACCATACATCCAAATCTTAAATAAGTAAACAGGTAAATTCAAGACTGAATACAACGACCAACTGTACCTGTGAGTCACCTCCCTCCCCCTGGCCATCCTGGGTCTCCTCATCATTCAATTACTGAATGAATGATACAGAAATACATGACAGGATCTTTCTGTTCATTCAGGAAATCTGAAATCTCTTTAATGATTGTAGATTTTATATTGAGGGTGAATTTGACTTTTTTTGGATGGCCAAACGCCATCCTGAGTCAAGCATGATGAACAGGCTAGCAGGTTCCAGCTAAAGAATTGTCTCTGGCATCAAAAAAAAGAGTTAAATCTATAGACTGATGAATTAGCCTTTCTCCTCCAGCTCATAAGCTGGCTCTGAAGACAGGTCCCCAAGATATGAAGCCACACGTATGTTCCGAGCCATGGCAGTATTGATGAACCTTGATTCACATGTACTCAAGAACGGAGGATCATATTTGGATCACCTTCGCTCATCATTTGAATAATAATGGAGGAAAAGCAAATGCTACCCTTTTAGTGGTCTGATTCTAAAAGTGTGTGCATGTGTATGTGTATGTGTGCATGCATACATGTGTGCGTGCATGTGTGTGTGTCTGTGTGTGCGTACACCAAGTCCTTAATGGTCAATATAGTGAAATGTCTTTGGGTAAATTACCTGACATTCCTGCAGAAAAATTCTTCAAAGATGGTCTCTGTACCACAGTGTAGGATTCGCCCACCACAAACACCTTGTACAGGACAGCATTGTGATTGATGAAGTTCTGAATCACACAAGGGGGCTTGATAGCACTGAGGCCTTCCTGGTTGAAGATGATGGCCATCTGATGAAATAAGAAAACTCATTCAATTCTGTCCTTATGTATTTCAATGTATGATTATCAAACATATGATATCTGTAATGCATTTGGTACCGTGCCTAGCACATAGTAGGTGCTTAATAAATGTTTACTGATTGATAATAGGTATTAGGTAAGTAAAAAGGATTAGATAACAAAACTAACGTAATGGGACATTTATTATGCATAATCTTTATAAATATGATATGCCAGTCACTATGGCTACAAAGATGAAAATGACACAGATTCGGTCTCAAGGAGCTTATAATTAAGGGAGTTAAGACCTACACACAAATAAGCATGATACAAGACACAGTACGAGAGTGGAAAAGGAGAAAGACAGTGCTGCAGGAGAATCTGAGAAGGAAGAGATCATATTCTCCTGGAAGAAAAGGGGAAAGAATTCAGGAAGACTTGAATCAATCCACAAGTATTTGTTAAGCACCTACTATGTGCCAGGCACTGGGAATATACTAAAACAAAATAAAAAACCAGAAACAATCCTTGTCCTCAAAGAGCTTTCATCTTATTTGGGGAGAAAACATGTAAATATATACTATATAATATATAATATAAGGGCAAAGGACACTAGCAGCTGGGGGAATTCCTATCAAGAAAAGCCTTATGTAGAAGGTGATGCTCCAGTTGAGCTTTGAAGAAAAACAGCTGGCCTTGAAGGAGATTTCAAACAACTAATGAACACACATGTTATTAAGTATTTACTATATACCAGGCACTGTGCTAAATGATGGGATACAAAGAAGGGCAAAAAAGATCCCTGCCTTCAAGGAAGAATGAAGAGAAGGAGGGAGGGAGGAAGGAAGGAGGAAAAAGGGAGGCTGGATCCACTTATATAGCATCTACTACAGGCCAGGTTTAAGTGCTTTACAAATACAAACACCCTGAGATGTAGGTGCTATTATCAACTGCATTTTTCAGATGAGGAAACTGAAGCAGATATACAGTAAGTAACTTGCTTAGGACAACACAGCTAGTAAATGTCTAAGGCCACATTTGAACACGTCTCCCTGAATTAATACCTGCTACTCTAGCTGTAGCTAAGGAGCTTGTTACATAAATACATTCTAGCTCCCCAACCTAACTCCTGCCCAGAGATTTATAAAACCTTATTTTGAATCATGAGTTTGCCACTTACTGGAGATGCTGAAGTCAGTTGAGCTCTGAGCCTCAGTTTCCTCACTGGTAAAATGGGGATAATGACATTTATACTATCTCCCTGATGGGTTGTTTTTGAGTTTTGTGAATTATAAGCCCTAGGTATATCTTCATCACCAAGAATTTATTAGCACCAAACATATTCCAGGCATGGTGGGAGTACAGACCTTGGGGAGGCAAACAAAAAAAATATTCCTTATTACCTTCAACTGGATTTTAAACCTACCCAAGCCTCATTAATATGTCCCTCTGTGTAATACTCGATATCCAAATGTTAGCACTCTGATGAGAATCAGGGACATTTTCCACAAGATGATGCTCAATGTGAGACTCTGCTAATCAATCTCTGTTGGACTTAAGGCCCCTTAAGGCTCCCCTGCTCTCTCTAGTCTTTAGTTTCTGGACAAATAAAGTGATTAGATTAGGGGGTATTATCCAGCTTTTAATTCTATGTTCCAAGGCTCTTTCCAGAGCTGACATTCTGTAACATATCAGATCATAGGATCACAGGTTTAGCACTGGAAGGGACCTCAGCATACATCTAGCCAAATGTCTTCATTTCACAGAAGTTCAGAGCTAAGTGACTTGTCTAGATTCATAGAACCATTAAGTGTCAGAGGGAGGATTTGAACTCAGTTTTTTCTGGTTCTAAGCCCAGCCACTATCTGATATTGCCTCTAACACTTTGAGTAAAATACATACTCTAAATGTTGCTTTATCAAGATTTCTTCCATTCTTTCATTTACTCTCCTTAGGATAATAGCATCTATTAAGCACCTACTGTGTATAAAATACTAAGCTACCTGCTGCGCAAATATAAAGTTTAGATGAGTACCTGTGACATAATGAGGGTGGATGAGGTTAGGTAACAGAGTCCAAAGAATAGAGAAATAAAGTGACCCTGCCTGGGCTCTCACAACATAGTTAATACTTTCCTCACGATACAGAAGAACTGCCTCCTTCACACCAAACTCCTGCCACTGTTCTACATTCTAATTCCACAGTTTCTAATCAAGTCTTCCTGCATCATCAGCAGGAAATACTGTTTCCTTCCTTGGTGTGTTACTTGGTCAAGGTGCCTCAAGGTGGGGAGAGAGAAGCAAGAGAAAGGAAAGAGACTGACAGACAGACACAGGATGCCTTGACCAAGGATGTGAAGGATGCGAAGTCTGACATGTGGATCATCAATTCTTTCTGCAATTCATCAGTCCGCACTGGCAGGCACATCAATCTCTGCTCACTTTCAATGACAATCACTTGTCTCATCTACTTTCTATCCCCTTTAGTCTTCCAGTACTTATTGGCGTAGTTACAGAAATGGCCAGGCTTTGCTGAACATGGGGGTGGAATCAAGTTAGTAAACTGATCCTTGGACCAGAGAAACTCAGTGCGCTGATGGACCTATCATCAAAACTTTTCCAACTTTGGTGGACGGGATGTGTCAAAACTAGAACTCCCCCAGGATCTACTAGGATTTTGGGAGGAGTGGGAGGGGATTTGAATGGAGACAGGCTTTCTGGTCTTCAGTTAATTCAGCAAAGTAATAGGTCTACATTGAAGAAGAGAATTATTGCTCCACAGGCCCCAAGCTATCTGGATGGTACTGCCGCTAAAAGTGCTTTGCTAAGCCCAGACTCCCTGATTTGAATATTCCTTCAAAAAACAAGTGTAAGATTTCCACAGAGTAACAAAGACAATACTTGTTCATCTGTCTTCGCCCCCCACCCCCAGATGATAACAAAGCAAAATATAACCTGAGTTTTGTCTCTTTATGTATCTAAGTACACATAAACATATGGAAATATATGTGTGCATGGGGAGCTATGGGATGAAAGAGAATAGTCGGGGGCGTGGCAACTTAGGGCCATTCAATCCAGCTTTTGGCAGATAGTTTGGTTTGGTATAAAGAGGAAATCAGACCAGGTGATCTTCAAGGTTCTTTCTAATTCTTACATCCCATTATCTAGTTTTTATCTTGAGTTATAACATTCTTTGTTCTAAGATCCCTCTTGAATGGGAACAGATTTAGTGAAGACTTCTCAGGAATATGGAGCCTTCTCCCTAGAGTGGAGGAAACCTTGGGCCCAGATTTCCATTCCTCCAAAGTCGGGTGATTTCCATATAAAGCTATCAATGATTGGATATGACTCACTAACTCCTCAATATAATGACGTGTATTTTCGCGGGATTTGTAACATCCAGGGGCGGGAACTCCTCAATATAATGACGTGTATTTTCGCGGGATTTGTAACATCCAGGGGCGGGAAATTTGAACCAGGTTTCAAAAGGGATTGGTTAGATTTCACACCTAGAATGTAAGACCTTGCTTCTCAGCCAATGAGAATAATGATCAGTGGTGGGGAGGGGGATTTTCCGGCAGGGTCTATATAAAATGCCATTCTACTTCTGTGAGGCGCCTTCCTATCCAGTTTTATTGGTGATGGGACTGCCTGGTTTCTCTGGAGAACCGAATAAAGGAGATTTTCTGTTTTTACCTTGAGACGCCTCTGAGTAGTCAATTTGAGTAAGGGGGGGAGAAGAGGGGTTCGTGCTTCCCCCCCACACACTCTCAACTCTAAATTTCTATGTTCTTGGTTCTAATATCCAATGAGTCTATAGGCTTTCAGAATTAGAGCAAACACCACTAGCTTTCTCTGTCTAACAGGCAATCTGAGAACTTGCTGGTGCTTTTTAGCACTCCAAACAATATGCTGTCTCATCTATCACCACAGCACTCTCTGAGCTGCTTTTTAAGTCACAGGATGGAGTGGGGAAGTCCAATCAAATATGTCTATTGAGGGAACACTACACTAACAGAAACAGCTTCATACAAGGGAGACAAGCAACAGAACGAAAGAGACTAATCTGAAGACATCTGGAAACTCAAGACAATATAGAATCCAAATCCTGAGAGACTCGGACCTTGGCAGGTCTGTTTCACTAGACACCAGACCATTTCTATTAATGGCTACAGAATTAATGATAATTCTCTTACAATTACGGATTACAATTCAGACCCCAAGCACCCAGCATGATTTACTGGGTAGCCATTTTATAGGCAGGTAAGTGGAATTACAAAGGTTGGGTGGGGACAGCACTAGAACAAAAACTCACTGCTCTCAACTGCCCATCTCAATCTGAGAATAAACATTAGGCACCAGGGGAAAACGGCCAGCTCTTCTCTGAGCAATTAAATACTGCAGAAAAACACAAGGGAGGAGAGCACTGAGTAAATACGAAAAAGGGCCTCCCTTTCTTTTGTTCTTTCCTTCCTTCCTCTCCTAACTGCCTTCCCCCCTCCACAAATGTATACAAGTAAGTATGTATATAGACATATGCATGCTTTTCCCTCCTGGGTACCCATCTCAGAGAGGATGTCCCCAAGCCTGAAGACCTTATTTCAGATTCAAACTAAGTCCCTAAACCAATAAATTACTTTCAAAAAATTCTTAAACTACTAAACTGGGCTGTCTGCAGGTGGAAACAATGAGGGAGTGACAGGAAGTAGGTAGATGGAAATAGCCTCAAGCGGAAGAGCCCATGCTGCAAGTTGGGAGACACGTATTCCAGTCCTTTGTAGCCACTGTGTGAACTAGGGCAATTCACCTCCCAAATTTATTCATTCAAGAGTGAGACAGACACCATCAGCATGCAATGAGTTGTATGTCTCACAACTCAACAATAGCAGATATACAGTCTCTCCTGAGCTACTTGATAAGGTAAGATCAGATAGGGCACCTACAGATAAAAGAAGTATATTGTTAAAAAATGAAAAAGGATTCTTAAATTTTTACAAAGGAAAAAAAAAGTATTCTTTAGCATTCATTAAATTTACACCTGAAAAAATAAGTAGTCCCTACAACCTATAACTTACAGGGGTTGCAAGAGTTTTGGTCCTCACCATCTAGGAAGCAAGGCCTTCCTCCTAAATATTCTAGTCAATTAACATAAATTCCAAATCTCAGAATTGTAAAGGACAGCAGGGAACACGGAGTATAACTATTATTTGAAGGAAAAACCCCTTCCTATGACATTCCAAACAAGTGGTCATCCAATCACTTGTTATATTAAAAAAAAAATATTTTCTATGAACAAAAATCTTGTTTCCTTCCCACCACTCCCCTCATTAGAAAAAATAAAACTGAAACCCTTTTAATATATGAGCAAAGTCAAATAAAACTAGTTTGCCCAATCATTACTAAAAAATCTTCAGTAATGGAAAAATTCACTACCTCCCAGTTGTGCAGTTGTATCTGTTTCTTCATGGACCCCAGCTGGGGTTTTCTTGGCAGAGATATTAGAGTGCTTTGTCATTTCCATCTCCAGCTCGTCTTACAAATGAGGAAACTGAGGCAAACAGGATTAAGTGACTTGCCCAGGGTCACACAGCTAGCAAGTGTCTGAGGCCAGATCTGAACTTGGGAAAATAAGTCTTTCTGACTCTAGGGCCAGTGTCATTCACTGCTCCACCGGGCTCTTAAGACCACCCATTAAATCTTAAAATCAGCTCAAATCTCTCGTTTTGCAGCCGTTTTCCTGCCCATTCTCCCCATTCTTGGTTGCTCTCTCTCTGGGATGACTTTCCATCTGTTCTCTCTAACTAGGATGCAGATAGTTGTTTCATGGCAAAAAGACTATTTTATGGAGAACTCACACAGGGCAAGCGTTCACACGGTGGTCAGAAGTGATACAAGGACTCTACCTCTAAAGGTCTCTCTTAAGAAGTTTGGAATTAATTATGTGACATGGGAGAAACTGGCACAGAAACATTCAGCATAGTGTGCCCACGTCAGAGAAGGTGCTGTGCTCTGTGAGCGAAGTAGAATTGAAACAGCTCAAAAGAAACACAAACCACAGTAATTTAGAGAACCTACCCCAAATGTTCACACGGTCTATTTGTGGCCGACCCCTGGTCGAACATTCTGAGCTCCTACTGGTCTGTCAGCCTGTCAGACACGCTGAAATCTGACTCTAGCACAGTGACGTCATTTTGGTCCCCTCAGAAAGACGGGTGAGGTTTGCACGTTCAGCCCAGCCCTGCGGGCAGGGGCTACGGGGTTGGCTTCTTTTGTATCTGCAAGCAACCAGCCCGACGCACTCAAGTGCTTAATATAACGCTGGCTGCTTAACAAACCTCTTAGGTTGCATTAAAATCTCCCCTTTTCTAACTTCTTTTCCATTGTCCTTACTATTATCTTACAAATACTGTGGAACTACAAAATGCGAACATTTTATTATCATTAGCTCAAAATACATGCACACCCATGTATGAATACGGGTTCAGGTTCTCTACTGCCTAAGTTGAGTGCTGATGGTGATGACAACTTAGATTTATATAATATTTCAAAGTGTAACAAAGACCATTCCATTAAGATAGACTAGACGAGTATTCTGACCCTCATTTGCAGATGAAGGGACTAAGGAGCAGAGAGATACAATCACTTGCCCAGAGTCACAAAGTTACTAAGTGTTGAGAGAAGTGTTTGAACCTAGGGCCCTTGACTCCAAGTATAGCATTGTTCTCTTACTGTTACGACAAAGAAAAAAAAACAAGATTGAAAAGAGTGATTGTGTCAATACCCTGGCTGCAACCTTTACTAACATGTACAAGTTAAGTTCTCAGTGACTCAATTTCCCAATCTGTACTACCCAATGTCTGCAGGAATCTACTTTTTCAAGGTTATTGTAAGGATCAAATGAGATAATGTACAAGAAGCACTTTAATATATTTTAAGTGCCATATAAATGTTAGCTATTGATATTGTTTTCACCATTATCAGTCCCACCACAACCCGCTGCCTCTCAGTCACTATATGCTTAGGAAACATAAACTGATGCTAGTTCTGGATAACCCCACGTATCTGATGTCATCGAGGGGATAAACTGTTTTACATAAAGTTCCAGATACTGAAGTCCCAAAGTCTCTGGCACCATGCCTTGCCCTTTACTCGAGACTTACTCCCAGGAGAAATGAAAAAGCAAACTGGGAAGGTCTGAATAAAGTATATCCACGCATGGTAATGACAAAGTGGTTTCCATGGAAACTTGAAACCACTGAGTACTAATGATCTCAAGATAGGATGTTACATCCACTTTGAAAGGGAGGAGGAAAAGAAACCTAAACAGATTTACTAGGCAGGTAGCCGCAGGGGTGGGGTGGGGTGCAAGGTTTTATAAAAACAACAAAAAACCAAAAACCCAAATTCTGGGAGAAAGGTACAGTTTCTATTGTCAGCACTGTAATATTGCATCCTCTTCCCTCAAAGGCTATCCCAGTTGAACACAAAGTTTTACAGGGCCTGATAAGGTGACAAATTTTCAAATAAGGCCCAATGAGAGACAAACTTAAAAGATCTGCTCATCACCACCAGATAAAACAGTGGGCTACATCTGTGGAGGCATAATGTCCAGGAAAAGGGAAATGATGGCCTACGCGCTGATTTAAAGAGAAAGCTGCAATATTATACATAGTTTTAAGTACCACCTTTTTCTTCGTTAGGAAGGATACTGACACACTGGAATGTTTTGAAATGGGAGCAAGGAAGATGGCAAGAGAACTGTATACCAGGTAGATGGGGAAGACCTGAAGGACATGGAAATGTTTGTGAAGAAGAAGGGAAGATGGGAGAGATGACTTCAAGTATCTGAAGGACTTTAAAACTACACATAATGTTGTAATTGGCTCCTAACTGCAACAGAAGGAACAATTTGGCTCATTACGAGGAAAATTTCAGAGAATCACAGAAATCTAAAATCTTCCAGGAAGAGTTGGCCTCAATTTAACAAAAATTTCACCACATTTCATATTTAAGGGTATCATAGACTTAAAAGCTAGAAGGAGCCTTGGATAGCACCCAAGTTCAACATGAATGAATTCTTAATTTTGCAAACGAGGTGTTGAGACTTTACAAGTGTACAGTGGTTGTAGTAAGAAGTAGAGTTTGAATTTTAATCTAGGTTCTGACTCTAAATCAAGCACTCTTTCCATGGAATCACACTGTTCAGAAATCATTTAGTCAAAACAGCACATGACTGGGAATACCCTCTATAACCCTTGTGAACTTACTACCACTCGACATCCTTCCTAAAACGTGGCACTCTGAATGAAACACAACCTTGCAGATGTGGCCTAACTAGGCCACCTCTTTTGTTCAGGACATTCTGTCTTGCTTAATGAGACCTAACACTGCCTTAGCTTTACAGGCTACCACACTGAGCTTGCTGTCCACTAAAACCCCCAAATCTTTTTCAGGGGAGCTGCTATCTAGCCAAGTCTTCCCCATGCTGTGCCTGCAAAGGTGATTTTTTTGAACTTCAAATATAGGATTTTACATTTTTCCTGGTTACATCTCATGTTATTGGTGGTATCCAACTATGGAATGGACTGTCAAGGAAGGCAATGGGTTCTCTATTACTGGAGATCTTGGAATTGAGGCTGGATAATCACTTCTTGGGATGACAGGAGAGGTATCTCTCCTGACAGAGAGGTATCTACTTAGATGTGGTGCCTGGGTTAGGTGACCTCTGAGGACCTGTCAAAAATCAGAAAGTTCTCATTTTTTTGGTCACAGCAAACAAACTTATTTGGTGAAGGACAGTTAGACAGTGCCAGGCCCAAAGTTAGGAAAACCTGAGTTCAAATCCAGATTCAGACACTTACTTATGTGGTCCTGGCAAGTCATCTAACCTCTGTCTCAGTTTCCTCATCTACAATACAGGGATAATTATAATAGCATGTAACCTTTTAGGATTGTTGCAAGGATCAAAATGGGAAAATATCTACAAAGTGCTTGGCACAGTACCTGGCACATATTAGGCTCCATGTCAATATTAGCTATTATTATTATTCATTACATTGGTGGGGCTGTTGTACACTACACCAATCAAACTGAAGATAACAGAAATGCTGAATCAGTGAAGGAAGGTTACGTTGACAAGGCCCAGAAAAAGTACTGAAGGTAAACCCTGTCAACAAATTCAATCTTCCACTTGGCTTTGAAATCTCCAAAAAACCTGCCTCCTCCTGCACAAAGGGTCTGAAACGCCCCTCAGGACAAGAGTAATTCAGAGGCCTGAAGCAAAAAGGAAGGAAGAGGGCCAAGAAGCGCATGCCTGGAACCCAGGAGAGCTAGTGCCTGACAGATTTTGAGTGACAGACTGTGCCCTTTCTACTAACAAGCTAGAAGGTGGAGGTCCCCAGCATTCCTCAGAATGCTCTCCAGGCAGCTTCTGAACAGGAGAAGAGGCCTGCAAGTGCTCAACACTCCTCTAATTGGATTCAGAATAGAACTTCACATCCAACTACGCTCTGCAGAGAGGATGGTAAGCCAATTAAGCCCATGTCGGAAAGTTTTCGCTCCCTATTCTTGAGCCAATTTTACCTAATCACCACTTTGGTGACAAGTGCCTGGTATCATTAGGGCTGGAAGATGCCCCCTGAGTCACTGGAGCTTCGTATGAAGGCTATCAAAGGGAGCTGAGCGTGGCTGTCCAAATGCCAATCCTGCCCCCGAAGAGAATCAGAAGAACTTTCCTCCTGCAAACTGTGTATCTGAGTCATGACACTTTCAAGTGTTTTTCCCCACATCTCCCACATATTCACAAAAACTCTTTCCTCGTGCTTTTGCTCATGCTGTCGCTATGGCACAGTGGGAAAAGTACAGAGTCCACAGCCTTAGGACTTGGGTTTGAACCCTGATTCTGTAACCCTGGCCCTTGGCTAACCTGGATCACCCAGATCAGGTGATCTCTAAGATTCTTTTCTGAAAATTCTAAAATTCTAATTCTTTTAAAAATTTTAAAAAGTCTAAAATTCTTTTTTAGATTATGAATCTAATTCATAAGATTACCAATCTGGAATGTTTTCTCACTACTCCTTACCTCCTCAAATATTCCTCACCCAGGGTCTACCTCCTAAGAGAAGCCTTTCCTTCTTAGCTCTCCTTTGTCCTAAATCCAAATTTACACTCCACTCCTAGAAGTGCAGATGCATGAGACTACGTGTGCATGTGTGTGCATTTAGAGTTAATACGGTACATACTCTATCCATCAATACATACAGAGAGTTAGACACTAGGAAAGGAAGATGTATGTATGTATATATGTATTTTTGTTTTGGATCAGGGACCTATGATTTCACTGGAAAAGGGAACAGGCACGGAGGAAACTCCCTTGGCCAACACAAATTACAACTGGTTTGTAACTCTGTAGACTCAAGAGTGTCTTGGGCCACGAAGAACTAACGTGACCTCTCCAAAAAGCTGAGCAGTAGGACTTGAGCCCAAGTCTTCCCAACTCCAAAGTTTACTATCCACTACACAACCGTTCCTCTTTCTCCTCTCCCTGCCCATCTAGACAGAGTCTGTCTTCTGCTGTTCTCACGTTGTCTCTTGTCTGTCAGTCATGCTTCTTCAACAAGACTGTCAACTTTGTGAGGGCAAGGATTTCCCCCATGGGACCCAGAATAGCTGTTGCTACATAAGAGATTTTCAAAATGGACTTGTGGAGTGAGTAAGAGAAATTCAGAAGAAGCAAAGAAAAGGAATTGATATTTTCCAGCTTGAAAATGGAAGGACTGGTTCCCCTATGCCTCCCTCTATCTCCCCACTGACCCATGAACATAACTTCAAGATAAGGCACTGAGATTGACATAATATGTTGTTATTGCTAAAGCTGGTGACCCTAATGTAGGTGATGGAAGGTGTCCCATGGAAAGCACCTCCCAGTGTCAAATGATTGACACTCAAGACTACAGTCACTTCAGTAAAGACTCATTGTCAGCCCCAGAACTAAAGAAAAGCGAAGTTTCATGTGGAAACAGGAGAGGGACAGGGAAAGGAAGAGAGAACATTGTGCAAGCACATGCGTGAGCACTCTCTCTGTGTCTCTCTGTCTCTCTCTCAGCCTTTCACTCACCTCATGAGAGTTGGTGCCATGGGCCACTCTGGTTTTGCAAACTATCAGCAAGGGAAAGAAACAAACAGAAAAAAAATATGAATGAACTCATTACAGAAGGTGACTAAAATTATCAGATTTCCCAGGAGACATACTGCTTCATGAACAGGAGAATTATAAATGCCAGAACATCTCCAATGTTTTGAGCCTTTGGTGGGAGCTTACAATATATTTAAGAATTCCACATGCAGAATACTGCCAACACAAATTAACCGCACAAATCACTTAATCAATCACGAATGCAGATCACGGGGAAAACTACCCCCCACATGTCTATAAAAGCATCAGATCTCTGTTCCCTTTTAAAATGATCTCAGTGCCACCAATGGCACCAAATTACCGATGGCCACTCCCAAGATAGCAATGTTATTGCACTGAACAATGGGATCCATTAGCCCAGACTCAGAAGACTCTAGGAAAAGAGATCAGACTTATAGCAAGTTTGCAACACTTTTGAAAAAAGCATTGTAGGTAACATGCACACTTCTGGAACCTTGCAAAATTTACATACTGAATGGGAAGGCCAGTCCATTCTTCTCCAGAAGCTGCACAGTGTCTTCTCCACAAAAGCTTGTGAGCTCCATGAAGGGTGGGGAACAGATCCGTTCATCTACAAAACAAAAGAAAATAGAAAGGTTTATCAGGCTGGTCTGGGCATTCTTTTTCCTCTCAAGTGGTCATGCTTCAATTGAAAATGAATTTGATTTTCCTGGGGTCCTGGCTTGTGCTTGGAAATATGATTAGAACTTTCATTAGAAAGGTCACTCATTCATGTATTTATTTATTGTCTTCTGTGTGCAGAACACTAATCGGCACCAAGGGTGCAGATAAAACTTAAGTAGTTCTTTATAAACTATAAACATAAAATCCTACTTGACTCTACTGTCACCTCGTCCACTAAGTCTTACCCAAGAATTAAAACATAACACACACACATAGCACTTCATTTAGCTACTTCAAATTTGTTACAGAGCCAAGACTTCGATCTTTAGTAGCAGATTACAGTAAATCCATGGTCTCTGGAACTCTTTAGATCAAAGGATTCTCTAGATCCAAAGGATTCTTGCATCCAAGTAGCACAGTGAATAAAATACCTGGCCTGGAGTCAAAAAGACTGGCTCTTCTGAATCTTCCTGAGTTCAAATCTGCTCTTGGACACTAATTAGTTGTGTGACCCTACACAAGTCAGTTAACCCTCTTTGCCTTAGTTTTTTCATCTGTAAAACAAGCTGGAAAAGGGAAAGGCAACCCACTCCAGTATCTATGCTAGGAAAAACCTAAATGGGGTTATTAAGAGTCAGATATCTCTGAACAGTCTGGAGCAAAGCTGATTCAAGCTGCCAGCATCTGCTTTCCTCACAAAAGTACATTGAAAGTACAATACAATACATCCCTGAGAATTGGCATCTGGAAAAGACCCCTGCTGTTTACTCATGACTCACTTCTGGATGGCAGTCTCAAAGTGACCTTTAAATTCTGATTTTTTGAGAAGCATAATATTGGCTTCCAGAAAAGTCCAGAACTTCTGCCTGCATCTCTATTGCCTCTTGGCTCCACCTGAAAAATTGAATGCTGAAGTCCTGCAGCTCTCACAGGAGATCAGAGGAGGAAGGAATCTTAGAGATGATCTGGTACAAGGGGAAACGGGTCAAATCCAAACTACTGACTCTTTTTTGTAAGGCTGGCGAGCTAAATAAGGATAGTTTCTACATCTTAAGATATTTTATTGCATTTAAAAATATAAAAATTGTTTTTAACTCTTAGCTTTTAGTACAATTCACCTTAAGAGGCTAACAGACTCATCCCTTATTTATATTCAGTTTTATTTGAGGCTACAACTCTGGAGCTGGGATGAAAAGCATTCAGAGACTTACTGTCTTTGTTGTGACTATCTACTAAGGACAAAGAAAACTTACATAATGTTCAAAGCAAACATGAGGGCATTCTTGCATGGAAAGGCTTTTGTCGCGTTCCCTTACTCAAGAAATTCCAGTGGCTCCCTACTACCTCCAGAATCAAACACAAAATCTTTTCTTTTGTGTTCAGTTCAAAGTGCTCTCCCCCTCTTCCATTTTTATTACACCTTACTCCCCACTATATACTCTTTGATCCAGTGAATCTGACCTCCTTAGGGTTCCTCTAGCAACATATCTTCTACCTCCTGGTATTTTCATTGGTTGTCTATAATGTGCCTGAAATGTTGTAGCGCCAATGGGATTCCCACAGCAGCCACTATGGATATGCATGGTATTTCCTGGGCAAACTTGTAAAATATAAGCTCTCTTCCTCAAAGAGAAACCAAGACATTTATCCAAACATCAGAAAACCAAATCTATCATAGAACAAGGAAATCTATACATACTATCAATGCAGGGAGCACAGCCATCCCTAAGCCTTCCCTTTGTCAGGCACCTCCCCACAAATAAGTTCCTTTAGACAAAATCATTCCCTCTCTCACTCATGCTAGCTGCTCTGCTCTGCTTCCCCTCTCTCCCAGCTCTACCTTGCTCTCTCTTCCTGTTGCACCCTTTCTGCTCCTCCCACCATAGGCTCCATGTGACTCAGGCTGGGCCAGAGCTCAAAGCAGGTCACATGGGCCTATTAAGGGGCAGGGAAGATCTTCAAACGCCCTTACCATACAAATGCTCTGCCTCATCTCTTACTCCTGGAGGCTTCTCTTTAAGTTCCGACTAAAATCTCACCTTTTATAGGAAGTATTTCTCAACCTTTTTTCATTCTAGTGCTTTCCCACTGTCAAAAAGATTTTCTATTTATCCTGTATGTAGCATGTTTGTTCATATCTGTATACCTGTTTTCTCTCCATTAAACTGTGAGGTCCTTGAGGGAAGGAATTGTCCTTTGCCTCTTTTTGTATCCCCAGTGCTTAGTACAGTTCCTGGCACATAGTAAGTATTTAATAAATGTTTATGAAAATGAACTGAATTCTCTGGTGATAACATTGCCCATGGTCTTCGTGAGACTCCCAAGAGATCAATCACTCAGAGGGCATATAAACCAAGTTTCTTCCAACCAAGAGTCCCTAATGAATTACTCATGAAGCTGGAAAAACAGATGAAAAGGGAATAGGGCAAAGGAACATTCACCTAAATGTGAGCTGTATCAATATGCTGAGAAGAATATTTACTAGCATTCTACATTTGACTAAATGTACTTGGATATTCTGTCATCAGAAGTGATTCATCTAGGTAGCTAATGAATATAGCAATCTACAAATGCAAGGACCCCAGCTTCTGGGATAAGAATTCACTGTTTAACAAAGATTGCTGAGAAAACTGGAAACTGGGCATAGACCAACGCATGACACCGTTGACAAGAATAAAGTCCAAACGAGTACATGATCTAGGCATAAAGATTGATAATATAAACAAATTAGGGGAGCAAAGAATAGTGTATTTGCCAGATTTATGAAGAATGGAGAAATTTATGACCTAACAAGAGATAGAGAACATTATGAAATGCAAAATGGATAATTTTGATTACATTAAATTGAAAAGGTTTTGTACAAACAAACCCAATGCAACCAAGACTAGGAGGGAAGCAGAAAATAGGAAAGAATTTTTGCAACTAGTGTTCATGACAAAAGCCTCATTTCTAAAATACAGAGAACTGAATCAAATGTACAAGAATACAAGTCATTCCCCAACTGATAAATGGTCAAACAGGGAATTTTCAGAGGAAGAAATTAAAGCTATCTGTAATTATATGAAAAAATGCTTTAAATCACTGTATATCAAAGAGATCATAAAAATGGAAAAGGGTCCCACATGTACAAAAATATTTATAGAACCTCTCTTTGTGGTGGCCAAGAACTAGAATTTGAGGTAATGCCCATCAGTTGGGGAATGGCTGAACAAATTGTGGTATACGAATGTAATGAAATACTATTGTGCTATGAGAAATGATGAACAGGAAGACTACAGAAAATTCTGAAAAGACTTATATGAACTGATGCTAAGTGAAAGGAGCAGAACCAGGAGAACCACAGTGTGAGAGGAATTTTTCTGATAGACTTAGTACTTCACTAAAATGCATGAACTTAAATAATTTCCAAAGGACTCTTGAGGCAAAATGCCTTTCACATCCAAAGAAAAGAACTATGGAACTGGACTGCAGATAGAAATAGACCATTTTCTTTTGTATTGTGTTTTGTTTTATGGTTTCTCCCATTCATTTTAATTCTTCTATGAAACCTGCATTTAATAGGGATGTACATGTAGAACCCATATAAGACTGTACCTCAGGGAGAGAGTGGGAAAAAAGCTAAGATATATGGAAGTGACTGGAACACTGAAAATAAATAAAATAATTCAATTTAAAAAATCTCATTTGGAATAGATTAGATAGAAAAGAATCAGAAACAACTGAACTCAGTGATATCTGATAAACTCATACATAAACAACTTGGGAAAGGACTTCCTCATTGAACAAGAAATTGCATATCAATTGGAAAGCCTTTTGGCAGGAAACAGATACAAACTAGTATCCATAATACTAATACCATAAACAACGAGTATCAAATGAATATACGACTAAATGCAAAAGGCCACATCATGAAGAAAAAGTTACCAGAGAGTATAAGGAAGTACTTTTCACAACTATATATGGTTAAGAAGAATTCTTAATCAAACAGGTAACAAAAGTGATCACAGAAGACAAAATAAACAATTTCAGATACATAAAATTAAAAAGCTTCTGCGCAAACAAAAATCAATTTAGCTAGAATTACAAAACTTTCATATGAGAAAAATCATTAAATTAAGTATTTCTGAAAAGTCTAATTTCCTAGACATATAGAATTAACAAAATATATAAAACCCAGAGCCAAAGATAAATGCTCAAAGGATAGGAGTAGTTCTTAAATATCAAAAGACATGTGAAAGACTGTTCCAAAACAATAGGAAAAAAAAGTTAAATTAAAACAACCAAGGTTTATCTCACATTCAGCAAACTAAAGAATATGCATGTGAATACATGGAAATCAATGGATTATAGGAAGAAAGACATAGTAACATAATATTGTTGGAGCTATGGATTAATGTAATCATTCCAGAAAACAAGTTGAAATCGGATGAGAAAGTGATCTGTTTATAGACTTTGACTAAAGAATCCCACATTGGGGCTTATGCTTCAGTGAGATCAAAGTCAGAAAGAAAAGCTCTCATAAATACCAGACTGTTCATAACAGCATGTTTTGTGGAAGCAGAGAATTGAAAATAAAGCATATCAATATGATGGAATACTGTTGGGCCTTAAGAAATGATGACTAGGAGGAATTGAGAAGAATATTAAGTCATGAAGCAGAAGGAAGTTATCAGTATCCGGAAAACAATACACATAATGACCACAATAATGGAAATGGACAGAGCACTAAGTCGAAGCCGAACATTTTGTAATTGTATTCAACAATCTTGGCCCCCAAGAACTGAGGAATTAATGTACTTCTCTCCTTTCCTGAGGAAAAGTGGGAAACTGGGAGGTCTGGAATGCTATGTTGTCTATAAAGGTTGCTTTCACTCACTGTTTTTGGTTAAGTGGATGAATGAAAGTGAAAAGTGTATCTGGAAAGGAGAAGATATAAAAATAAAAGACATCAATAAAAACTAAAGAGAAAAAAAGGAGACTCTTAATTGCCAGTATTAATTACCAACATTTTCACACTGTAAAAGTTTGAGTCATATACTCTCTGTGTCACCACCATTACCTCCGGGTAATTACCAATTTCCCAAAGGTGTTCTTGTCAGATGTCAATATTCAATATAACTTAAATATAGTTCCTTGCTTTTTCTACAAATCAACGCCATGCTGAGTTTAAAGTCAAAGTTGCTGGTGCTCGAAGAGGAAGAGTCTAGAAATGTGAGGGATGAGCAAAGCCCAGGGGGAAAATAGGTGGTAGTCAAAAATTTCTAGGCTAAGGAGGAGAGCATCTGATGTTGAGAAATTCTGAATGACTGGTTATTCCATACATTTTTTTCACAAGGAAGGATGAGATAGAGATGGATGAAGGAAAACATTGCTAGGGCAGGGATTAGAGAGTCTCAAGAGTTTGAAAAAAAGTAAGTCGTTCGAAGTGATGACTTTGGGGAAGAAAAGATGGAGAACAGAAAGATTTGGCAGATGGTTGGTTAGACCGAAAAAAGAAACCATCCACAAGGTCAATCACAGAAGTAAAACGTGAAGGGGGACCACTTGAGAGTTAGTCACATGTCAGAATATAGAAGGATATGATATGATATATGATATATGAGATGATGATACAAATGACATACAAATCACGTTAGACTTGACATCAAAAGACTTGCGTTTGAGTACCTGCCTTAATTTAACTTGACCTTAGTCAAGTCATTTAACTTTGCTGAGTCTTAGTTTTCTCAACCATAAAACCAGAATAATATTTATACCCCTTACAACTCAAAGTGTTTGAAAAATCCTAAACTGATACATTAAATAGGAGCTATATTATTAAAATGGGCAGGGGTAGGGAAAGGACAGAGGAAAGACTAGCATGGGCTTTAGCATAGGTTGCATGCCTTTGGGGACAATGTACTATACTTAAAAAGAGAACTGAACTGAAATTCAAAGATCTAGAATTGAGTTAAGCTCTGACAATAAATACCTGTGCAATCTCGGGCAAGTGATTTCCACTCTAACAGTACCCAGAAAGATACAGCAATAGACATGGGCATGGGGCTGTCCCCTGGGCCTGAAACATACTCTCCCTCCTCATCTCCACCTTTTTGGAATCCCTAATTTCCTTATGCAAAGTGAGATTTTTAGTTACCCTTAGAATTACATGAATTCACCATGGGGATCCCATGGGTTGAATTATTTGGAAGAAAATTCAATCATGTGGAATGTTTCCCTTTTGTTATCACATACACTCCTTTAAAAAAAAAAACAAAAAACTCTTTTAGCTTTAAGCTAGAGATGTTTCTCTGGGTAGAACTGATGTGCCCCCACCCTGTAGCTAATGGTGGTATTTTTAGACACATAGAATTGCCTGGGAACCCACAAAGCTGGAGGTGCCTAGAAAGACATGGAAAAGACAAACCATTGCCTAGAAAGTCCCACTGCTTTTTCTGCAAAGAGCACTTCCTCCAGGAATCTTGAAGGTCTCTTGCAAACAGGTTCGGGGTGGGAGGACTGGCAGTAAAGAAGGCCTCCAGGAAGCAAATGAAATGCCAACCAGAGCTCAGGAGTTCAAGGAACACAATACAATACAGAGGGGAAAGGTCTTAAGATCAGAGAGCCTAGATTGGAGTCCTAATTCCTACGCTAAATTAGTTATTAAAAGTTTTAAGCTATCAAAGCCTAAAAATGCATTAAGACTTTGGGGCCACCCTGTATCCACTAGGTCTGTGATTGTAGACAAATCTCTTTAGGTCTCTAGTTTCATTTTCCTTTTCTATGAAATAAGGATACTAAAATTCATGACTCTACTAGAGAGGACTGTTATAAATAAGATGCTTCCTAAAACACAGTATCACAGATAGGAACAGGGAAAGGAAGTAGACCTATGATTTCTCTGATATAGGAAGCAGTCCTTACCAACGCCAAGTCAGTACTTTCTCTGCAGTTTACAAACTACTTATAGTACTAAGAAGTTAAATGACTTGCCCAGGATCATTAAAGTCAGTATTTGTCAGAGGAAGGACTCGAACCCAGGTCTTCCTGGCTTAGAGTTCGGCTCTCCAGCCCACTGCTCAACAGAGTAAAGGCTTGTTGACTTGACTCTAGTCTCAATGTTATACTGATTTTTATCTAATCACTCTTGAAACAGAGCTTTGGCTTCCAGGAGTTATACCACACTTTGAAATCTGGTAAGTAGAATATCTAGCATTTACATTATTTACCTTTGTACAACAAAAGGACTGGACAATCTTTCTCGGTTCTTCCTTACATTTAGGAAGAATAACCTCCTCCCATCCCCAGATCACTTCCTTTCCTCTGTGGAGAAATGTATTTTTGTGTCTTTGGTGACTGGAAAGGATATGTGAGCTCTTACCATTATCCTTAAAATACCTCCTTGCTCAGGAATCAAGAAAGAATCAACATGACTGTCAGCACTGAATCTCAGGAGATGGACCTGATTTTCAAATCCAAACGTCCTTCAGGAGTTCATAACAGCAACAGTGCTCAGATAAGAGGGGCATGGGACATCCAGTTACATAGTTTCTATTCCAGCCTTGAGGGAAAACTCCATCACATCTGAATGGGTTAAGGAGAGCAACCAGTATCCACCACCCCTCCCCAAATCCCATGGCCCTGTGGGAGTGCTAAGGAAGCCTATGATAAGTATTAGATAGCGAATAATAAATGGGAGAGCACCAACAAGCTCAGAGAAATGGGTCAAGGCATTTACAGTATACGCATGATAACTGCTCCAAGGATAACAGACAGGAGATAGGTTCATTGGCTCTTACTCACTCATGAACACTTCAGCATGAAGAAATATTCTGATGGGAGAGAAGGTCAAAACAGGCCAGACTGAAGTGCAAGCCAGAAAGGCAAGCCCACAGGAGGCAGGGTCTGCAGCACGGAGTCTCTGGGCAGTCAAAGACAAAATCTATCTACCCTACATATAGCCAGCTCTCATGAGGAGTCTATCACCCTCTACTACGGAATGTTCTCATCATTAATACTTCAGTATTTCTAAATCCCCCTCCCCCAAAAAGATACTTCATTCAACCCTGCTGTCATTCCTAAGAAAGAGGTTACAGTTAGATCATTTTACCCTAAAGAGATGTGACAGATAAGGGGATTTATTCCAGTTCATTCTTTCACCTCAACAAAGAATTATCAAATGATTAGTCCTAGGCACTATGGTAGATACAATAATGAATAGCGGTGCTATGCCTGTCCTCAAGGAGCTTATTATCTAGGCGTAGACATAATACCTATAAGATGTCCCAAAAGCCCTAGTTTAGTTTTAAGCTTAAAATTCCACTAACACTGTTGGGCTACCTTTTGTATAATTTGAAACAGAATGACATAAGTGCTGTGAAAGGGTTGGTTATTAACAGAGGAGGAAGATTTCTCTGCCACTCAGAATCAAGGAAAGTTTTGGGGAAAAGGTGGTAGGTACTCAGTGGGGACTTACTGAAGTTGCTGGTTTTGTTGTTATTGGGGGGGGGGACTGGTTTTAGAAAAAGTAGAATATAATCAAAAGCAATGCTTTAGATAAATCTAGCAGCATGGACAGGAAGAGTTACAAAGGAGAATGTCAGATATGGAAAATGAATTAAGAATTTAAAAAAAAAAGAGTTCTGGCGAGAAGCAACAAAGACCTGAATTAGGTTGGTGGCAGGGGTAATTGAGGAAAAAGGATGCAAGTTAGGGGTATTACAGAAATCAAACAGATAAAATAGACACAGACTGAACAATAGTACTAGTAGTCATAACTCATGTTCATATACTTTCCTCACAACAACCCTGTGAGGCAGACAGCTTAAATATAACAGTAATAATATATAATAGTAATACATATATAACAGTAATAGTAAATATTTACAGATTAAGAAACTAAGGCTCAAAAGTGGTTGCCAGAGTGGAGGCAATTGCCTCCAAAATAGCAAGCGGATGGTGAGAAAGCTGAGGAAGTAACAAGTTGGGAAGTTAAGGCACAGGGAGAAAAGAGGTAATAGTAGTTTGAAAAAAGAACAACTGCTGGGAAACTTAGGTGCATTTGATAGAAAGAGAGGAAAAAGTCAGCAGAGAGGACGAGAGTGAGGTCACAAGAGGGCGGAGATCATGGGTAAAGAAAGGCCCAACTGAAGGTGGGTAAGGACTGACTGTATCAATGATGACATTGCCTCAGCAAAAAAGGGGGGAGCATATTTTTCTCCCTCAGAAACAGGGAAAAAGAGGGAAGCAGAAGAAAACAGGACAGAGTTGATAAAGGCACTAGATAAAATTTTGAGAAACTGAGAGGAAAAATCATGGAATTCATGTTGGTTAGTTTCCTCCTCTATTAAAGAAGAAACAAGGTCTTACCCCCTAGGAGTGAGACAGAAGAAGGTAGAGCTGGTGCTTGGGCAGAAAAGGGGACAAATGGAGCTCCTACAGCTAACAGTCTTCCTGGGTCTCCTAATTCCTACTCTAAGTTTCCCCCTCCAGACTAAACTGTCTCCCTGAACTTTGGGAAACTTAAAAGACTGCTCCTGGGTGCTACTCTATCACATAGACAGAGTATTCAATAACAAGGCGAGTTTTCTCACGGAGTTAACAATAGACATTCTGGAAGGACTCAACATTTGGCACTAAAATATACTAGAGAAGTCACAGCCCTCTTCTGTTTTTAGCTACCGCTGTACAAAAACCTAGGATTCAATTCCCCTTTCCTGGGCTGTCAAATAGTCCTTAGTCCCCAGAGGTTAGATGGTTTATTATGGCAGGAAACATCCCTATTCCATTAAGTAATGGGATATAATGTTTTGCTATTAGACCATGCACAAGAAAAGGTGGGACTGAAACTCCAAAAGGATTTTTAGCTTTAACTCCATTTTAAGAGAAAAAAAAAGATATATATATACATATATATAAAAATCAAGAAATAAAGTTATCACTCCAAGTAGTACCATTTTAGATATCCTTTGACATCAGAAATGTGAATCAGAAACCTACCAGGCTTTTATTTGGCACTAGTTGGCAGCTTACAGTGCTGTGCCAGCTTCCAAACTGGGATGTGGTATACTGGAAAGACTGATAGATTTATTGTCAGAGAACCTCATTATGAACCTTGGGTTCTGTTAGTTACTACCAGCGTGATCTTGGGCAAGTTACTTAAGCTTTCTGAGTCTCAACAAGAAGGCTGGACTTGATGGCTTGGAATGTATTTTTCCAGATCCAAATCTATGATCCTTCTCATAGAAAAGTTTGGCCTTTGGGGAGCTAACACCACAAAATAAATGGTGGTAAATGATTAGGCTGCATATATCAAATAGCTGCAATCACTCACAAGATGAACACCATAAAATACTCAAGTGAAATGGAAAAGTTTTTCAGCAGTTACACAGAAATTCTAAAACAGATGTATACATTATATATTAAAATGTATATATGTATTGTGTGTATAATGTGCATTTATGTTATATACAAGTATGTGTATATAATGTATGTGTATGTGTTAGAGACACACACAATCCTTTTATTTATAGCCCTTTTCTCTCCACAAAGTATACCTACATACTATCAAGAAGATGTTATTTGTGATGATGTTTTTTTAAATGGCTCCACTTACATCAGATAGTAGGTGTTTCAATATTTCAAGTTTCCATGATCTCCAGGTAGGTATGGGTACTTCTTTCACAACCATAGATCACTATTCTGTTCTGTCTTGTTATCTGTATTATACTCACTGCTACAGATACATATTATCTACTCCAGATAAGCACTTCAAGAGTAGGGACTTTATCCACGTCCAGAAAAAGCACTAATGGAGTCTGAATGAAGATCAGTGTACACTTTTTTAAAAAAATTTCTTTATTTCTTTGGTGGGGGGGGGGGTCTTTTGGGGGAGGAGGAAGTGTCTGTGTTCTGGGTTTTTGGTTTTTTCTTTGTTTTTTCATGGCTAACATGAAAATATGTTTTGCATGACTACACAAGTACAATCTATATCAAAGTGCTTTGCCTTCTCAAGAAGGGTTCTGGGGAAGGATGGAGAGAATTTGGGACTCAAAATTTTTAAAAATGCTAAAAAATTATTTTTACATGTAATTGGAAAAAAATGAAAAAAAAAAATAGTGACTTTTCAGTTTTGTCTTTGTATCTCCAGTGCCTGGCATAAATGCCTGGTTCCAACCTATGTTTTCTGCTTTGATGGAGCTACAATGAGCTTACATTTCAATAAAGAAGATAACAATGCACATAAAAATGTACACTGCATACATAAGATATTAACCAAAACAAATATATATAAAGTAATCAGGGGTAATTTAAGAAGGAAGGCATTAGCAGTCAAGGGAATCAGGAAAGACTTCTGGAAGTTCAGCTAACTGGCACATTCATGAAAGCATGATAAAGCCTGAGTTATATTTTAATGGAAGAGATGATTCTTCATGGTAGAAGAAGGGAATGCATCCTATATAATGGAAGACAGCCAATGCAAAGGAAGTCAGAGATGGTATATCATGAAGGAGGAAGAGATAATGCCCACTCTTTTATGTGCTTCCCTGAAGCCTAGACAGTAGATGCTTAATAAATACTTGGCTGATTGCTTAATAAATGATGCTTGGTGGAATGTCTTATTGGAGAGCATTTGAGCTGCTGGCCCCCAAAACTAATTACAGGAGGGCTACCTCCTACCAAAGGAGTTCTCTGAAGTCAGCTAGGTTGACTCTGACATCACAGACGTACAATCTAGCGTTGGACCTATTCAAAATGCTTCCAACATGGTAGTAGGTTCTACTAAAGCTTGAGCTGACACAGCTTGCAAGAACTCAGGGTCACCTACATACCATAGTTCCGGAGGCGGACGTAATTAAACAAGAAAGGACATTTTTGTTATTTGTCCTGTTCTCAAAAAGGATTATGGCATCATAAAGGTGATGCCATGACTTGCAAATAAATTGGATTTAAGTGGGTCCAGTGGGGCAAGATATAGATCAGGACGACTGGAGATGTGCTAAATTCTGGGAACACAAAGAAAGACAAAAACATGGTCCCTGTCCTCAAGGAGCTTCTAGTCTAAGAAAGGGAGAGGGAATCAATACTAATGCTTGTCTACACCTCAGCTACCTAGCCTTGCTTTCAACCTAAAGTACCAATGCACATTAGCCAAGGCCAGTGCTGTACAAATACGGACAACTGTCTACCTGCCAATCAAGCTTTTCCTAACAAAGTTCCTTACTTCTTAAAAGCTATAAATTTTAGACAATGATTTGGCCTTTTTCTCTTCGCATCATGTTGTCCCCCAAGCTTGCTCTCAGGATCATAATTCCCTTAATTTATACAGCCTGGTGATATTAATATCAGGGAGGAGAAATGGTGCTGTCCACTGGCCACAAAGCTAGGATATGTGGGATGTGAACCTAGGCTTTTCTTACTCCAGCATTCCCACTACTGCCCCAGGACTGATTCTAATAATAGCTCTAACTTAATCCACAGAGTTTTCTGAAGTCAGGCAAACTGTGTACTGTTGGAAATCTATTAAAGAAGCGCACACGAGGCTTGGCTCCTTTTTCAATGTTTCTCCTGCTGAAGGAATGAGAAGGACTCTGAAAAAGGAGACCTCACTTTCCAATAAATATGTTGGGAACAGTAAGTCAAGCTTCATAAGCTGAGATATAGTAGAAGACTATTAGAGAAACTCATATGTAAAGAAGCCCTACAAAAAGGCAAAGAATCATATTATGTATAGCTAAAGGGAGCTTTGGAAATCTAAATTCATCCAAAGTCAGTCAGAAGTCTCTACTGGGCAGCTGGAGTTAAATTCCAATTCCTCTAATTAACTACCTTTGTGATGTTAACGGGTCATTGATCCTTTCTGGGGTTCAGTTCTCTTATTCTAAAAATGAAGAGTTGGCATCAGATAGGCAGAAAAAGACAAAAAGGGAAAACGACAACTGTTGACAGGGTTATGGGAGGACAGGAACACAGAAAGTACTGCTGCTGAAGTTGTGAAACAGTCCAACCATTCTGAAAGCAATCTGGTACTAGATCTCAAAAAATCATTAAACCATGGATACTCTTTAAGAACTAGCTATATAATGACCACAGCACTATAAATGAAAACAACCTTGGAAGACTTAAAATTCTGGTTAATGTAATGAATAATTACAATTTCAAAAGACTGATGATGTACCTAGATAGCATCCTTCCTATCTCCCTTGATGGAGAAATGATGGACTAGGTAGGTACATAAAAAGATACACATTTTTCAGACATAACCAATATAACACAAAGTTGTTGTTAAAAAAGAAAAGTTCTGACTGAGTATGAGGAGGGAATAGTGAGGAGAATGGGGGATGGGAGGTAGTGAAAGTGATACAAAAAGGAGAATATCAGTGAACATTTAAAAATACACAGAAGAAAGCAAAAGGAAGTTGAAGAAGGGCACAGAGAGAAGCAAGGCAATGTTGGTATTACCATGCTAAATTTAACATAGATTAAAAGAAAGATACATGTAATAGATTCCAAGTTTTGTATAAAAACTTTTCTGGATTTGGATAAGAGGATATATGCATTGGTTGGTGATTTTCTAATTCATAATAAATAATTTAATAAAATGAAAGGTTGAAGAGATCCGTGCTATTTCTAATCATATGATTCCATAATCTTTACACCCTTTCCAATGATATCTATGGATTATAGTACAGTGCAATTTACAGTTGGAAGGCTCTGACACATAGTCAGTTCAATGCCCTCACTCTACAAATTCAGAAACAGCCAAAAGGATCATAGCTACGACGGTGGCCTTCTTGGTAACCTCGATCAAAGCAACCAAGCATCCAGCTCTGGACCATGCTAAGAAGCAAGGCTCCTTTACACTCGGGAAAAGCAATGAGCAGAGTTGGTCCTGTTTGTTTTGTTTTTAATCTGCCTTACAAACACTGCATGTACCAGGGAAGGTGGCTGGGCTATCTGACTGGTCAGTGTTACCTTACTGATTAATTATGATGTAGGAGGAAATGGTATTTTATCAGCTAAGAAGCCTGCAGGCAGCTTCATTCAATCCATGGGCAGGTATGTTCTAACATTTTGAGGTCAACCATTTATAGAAATCCAAGATGGCCCTTTAGATTTCCTCATTGTTTTAAGTTTCTGGTATCCTGTTGATTAAATTGCGCAGCAGCAGGAAAGGAAAGCTAATTGGCATATTCATGAAAGAATGAGTTTCCTTTTCCTGCCAAACACAGAATGGGTTCATTTCCAAGAGTTAAATGGGGGAAGGAGGGGCAAGAGAGGAGAGGCAAAGAACTCTGCCCAGAGATTCCACCAGGAGAAAGTCAAGCATTTGGTGGATCAACTTTGATAAAAACACTGGGACCAAACTCTTTAAAAGGACATGAAATATAACGTAGGAGCCCACCAACAACTTTATGAAATTCAGGCCCCATGACCAACTGCAAAGAAAGAGTACACACAGTTTAAGAGAAGCTATTTCTGACCTGATCTCTCACACACAGAGACCTCTCTCTCTCTCTCTCTCTCAAACTTGAGACTTTAATTCTGATCTCCACCTCCTGCCTTGGGGTAGGTGCGCTAGTGATGTGGTTCAGACTTCAACATTTCTGGGCTGACCTAAACCCACCACCCTCCTAGCTCCCCAAGCACCTTCATTACATGCTGCCTCACTTTCCACTTTTTAATCTGGGAACAACAATCACATGTAACAGTACCATATTTCTGAAAAGAATGGGGGAGTCAACTGCTCTGGTGCTCTACCCATCATGTCTCCCACTTTCTTGACCAGGTCAGTCACCATTCCCATTATTCTGTAAGTACTGTCCCTCACTATTAGAATGGAACGCCTCATTCTTTGTATTTGTAAGCCTAGCACTTTAGCACACAGTCTGGTAAGTGCTGAATAAATGCATTCATTTATTCATAGCTCCTGTGCAATGATGACCTTTGTGAAAAATCAGGAGATTTTTAGAAGACTACTTTAAATATGGAGGAAAGCTAGATGCAACTGAGCACAGGGTACTCCAAAAGAGGTGGCCATATGGATGAGGGTGTCAAACAGGTGAAATAAACAGGAAAGAGGGAAGGATACAAGAACTTCAGACCCTAAAGAAAAGGCTTTTCATTCTTCCCCTTTCTCAGTTTCTTTATTCTCCTATTCTACAAACCACAGATTCGTTGTTTGCATGGGGTTTGCAGACAGCCATTAAGAAAATCACCAAAGTTAGAACAGGGGCTCATGAGTCTGAAGCACTTTTTTCATCAACACCCTCCTCTTCCTCCCCAGCATTTACTCATCATTTTATATAATATCTCTTTTGATCTTCACAACAGCTCCCTAAGATGGAAGCTAGTATTTATCCTTATTTTACAGATGAGGAAACTGAGAAGTTTTGATGTATAATAAGAATTATTATTTCAACTTTACAATTTAGTATTATTTTTTACTTATTTCAACTTTACAATCCAATCAGCTTCCCGAGTGTTAGAGACTAAAAGCAAAAGAATACTAACTGAGAATTACCGGCACATATGTATAATAACACCGAATAGTTCTCTAGGCTGCAAGGAATTATTATATTCTAATATATGGAACGTCGTCCAAAATGGAACGACCTCAGCTTAAATGAAATTTAGTTCATATTTAGAGTCACAAAGCTTAAAAGCAAATCCAGGCATGCCCCCAATTCACCATCCCCACTTTTTTCCTAAACCAGTTACATCCATGTATGCCTATTATCACAATTAACATGCACATTACTATTGGCCTAACCGGTTGTTCTAATAATGGAAATGTTGTGGTCTGGGATGCTGGGAACCCCAAAATGGGAGGGTATAGGGCTAGTCCACCTGTAATGAATTGTCATTAAAGCCTTCCTTCGATCAAAGGGGCAAAGTCTATTGTAATACCAACACGAGCTGACAGAGATTCCTGAGATTGATACTTAACACACAAAAGAGGGGGATAGGGCCATGGAAAAGATTCCAATGGGATTAAGGAGTGTCAAGTAGCCTGGGGTGGGACAGGCATAGGCAAAGAAAGGAGTTAAGTGATCAGAGAGCCACAGTGAAAGGGCTATTAAAAGGATCACTGAGTATCTAGGTAGGCTGGGCTGGACCAGAAGTGAACAGAAGGTATGGGGTTGTGTGGAAAAGTTCAGGGACTAGGATGCTTTCAAAGACATGGTCTTTTCCTTTTAGGGGGTCCAGGACCCATCACCCCATCAGAATTATAAGGTTTAGATTAGGAAGGGAATTCAGAGATCATCTAATATGAGACCCTCATTTTACAGATGAAGAAACTGAGGCCAAAAAGGTGAACGGTTTACCCTAACTCACAAAAGAAGACAATGGTAAAGTTGGTCCTCTCAGCTCCTAACTCACAGAATCACATGGTTGTAACAGAGACCTGAGAGATCATCGAGTCCAAATCTCTCATTTTACAGATATGGACATTAAGGTCCAGACATCCAGGAAGTAAGAGGCCAAAGCAGAATTAGAACCCTGACTTTCAAATCTTTCTTTCCAGTGAACAGCAGTGATACTTCAATTATTCTATTTAACACACAATATTCTCTTTTACACATAAAGATACCTCCGTTGCCCCAGTACCTCTGGAGTGGTGAGAAAATACTAACGCTGACCTCATCAGAGCTTATCTTCCAGATACCTGTTCTTGGCTCAGGGCATATATGTATGACTCAGTCAGCTAAGATCATGTGTAGGTTGATCCATGGCCACAGGCTAAAAGTATAGCTAGCTAGCACATCAGGTGTTTGAGCCTTGATCCTCCTGTGAACCAAGTTCTGACTAGGCTAAGTAATTCTCTGTCTATGTTCTAAGCAGGAGTTTCCTTGCTTCTGCCACTAACTTCCTTTGTGACCTTGGCCACAATGTTTTGAGTAGGCAGTTTTTACGTTTCAAAGGATGAGGAGCCAGGATGAGGTTAAAAGGTGACAACAATTACCATAAACATATATTTTGTGGGAACAGTTTACAACTCAAATTCATTATTTAAATGATAACAAATAACCATTTTAATGTATAAATCAGACCACGTTACTCCCCCGGTCAAAAACCTTCCACAGTTCCCTAGTGACTACAAGACAGAACAAGAATTTATAAAGCACCAACTATGTGCTAGCACTGTTAAGTACTTTACAAATTATTCCATTTGATCACCACAACCCTGTGAGAAAAAATGAAATCATCTTATTTCAAGATGTTATTTTCAAGGCCCTCTGATTTATTGAAAAAGAAATCTACATATGCCTCTGCTCATAACCCACTTTGTCCTCAACTCCTTGGTTCTGCTTCCAACTAATCTCAGTTTCTCTTCTCTAAAATTAATAAAGCCATCCTAATTGGCAAATAGCTTAGGTTTTATTTCTTGTCTTTCTTGAAATCACTGAATCGACTGACAGGGTTTAAAATTCCCTCCAACTGAATGTCCTTTGTTTCTTTTATTTCAGAGACACTCTAAATCAACCTCGTTTTTATCTCCTCAATGCATTGTGGATGCCCCCCCCACCCCCCAGCAGAAACTTATCCTATTCTAAAGTTTTCCCCTGACTCTTTTATCTCTTTTTTTCTCTCTGAAAAGTCATTCACTCTTGAAGTTTAAATAATCGCCACTGCTCAAGAGAGAGAATTCACAATTCTAAATCTGCACTCCTGACTTCTCTTCTGATCTACAAACCTATTATATAGGATTCTAAGTTCTCTACTAACCTATAGAACATCTCCCAGATATTTAACTGAAACCCAAGACTCAATGCATTCTTGAAGAAAATATGAGACTTTTCAAATCCTTTGCTAAAATCAGGATAAATTATATCTCCAGGACAGATCTCCTTATTTACCAGTCTAGTGTGACATGACCAGCTTTGATAATACCACTCTGGTTCTAAATGATGTCTATTTCTCTTTCAGGTATTCATACATCAATATTCCAAATACAAAAATCAGAATTAGTAACAAGTCAGTCAACTCAGCTAGCATTTATTGAGTGCCTGCTATATGCAAAGCACTAAGAGGCCAAAAACAAAACAAAGAACCAGTCCCTTTTCACAAAGAGCTCAGTCTAATAGAGGAGAAATCACGCAAACTGCTATGTACAAAAAAGATACAGGCAAGACAAATTAGGAGTGGTCTCAGAAAAAGCACTAAAGTTAAGGAGGACTGGGAAAATCATCTTGCAGAATGCTTGCAGAAGAAAGAACAAGAAGAAAAAGATATTGGCATGCAAGTGAAACTGGGCAATGAATCATAAACATGAGGTAGGGAATAAAGAAAAAATGTATTCTTGCTTAAGGGTGTGCCACTGTGATGGAGGAGAGGGTTTTCTCTGTGAATTGTGAGATTCGCCAGAAACTTCTGCAAATGACATTGTCTTGGTTGCTTCAAATACCATGGAAACCTCCAAGAATAGACATGAATCACTCAAGAGTTTAGTCTCACTATCCACACAGAGGAGAGACCTAACTGATGAAGAATGATTAAAGTTCTTGACAGCCTAGACAATTCTTCCCTTTCCAGCTTTCATACAATTATATCCTGCATAAACTCAATGGTCCATGCATACTAGTTTGCCAGTTGTTCCATATACGTTGGGGCAGCCAGATGGTGCATAATAGAGTGCCAGGGCAGGAGTCAGGAGGACCTGAGTTCAAATCTCACCTCAGACACTTGACACTCACTAATTGTGTGACCTTGAGCAAGTCACTTAACCCCAACTTCCTCATCCTGGGTCATCTCCAGTCATCTGGTCACTGGATTCAGATGGCTTTGGAGAAGAAGTGAGGCTGGTGATCTGCACAGTGCTCCCTCACTCAAAAACAAAAAAAAAAAAAGTCAAGTGCAAGTCATGTCATTATTTCTCTGATGGCATGTTCTTCTTCGGCAATGAAGGACAAACACACACACACACACACACACACACACACACACACACCATATACACTAAGTGTGACTTTTTCTTCTTCCATCATTTCTCTTCCATCCTGAAACCTATGCAATAGTTGCACCCTGTACCAGGAAAGCTCTTTCCCTTTTCCTCTGCCCCATGGATACCTTCTTCAAGAATAAATTCAAATGGGGAGCGGAGTCAAGATGGCGGAGTAGAAAGACACACATATGCGGACTCTCCCCACACAGCCCATAAAATACCTGTAGAGAGGGACTCTCAACAAATTCTGGAGCAGCAGAAGTGGAGAACAACAGAGTGGAGGAGATTTCCAGCCTAGGGTGACCTGAAAGGCCTACGGGAAACCTCTGAAGCACTGGTCAAGTAGTGGAGCCCAGCCCAGCCTTGGCTGCAGCTCATAAAATTAAGGGGTGAGAGAGAAATATATTGGGAGGAGAAAAGGAGAAATGCAATGGGGCAAATTATCTCTCATAAAAGAGGCAAGTTAAAGACTATTCAGTGGAGGGAAAAAGGGGGGAGGTGAGAAAAAAAACATGAAGCTTACTCTCATCACATTTGACTCAAGGAAGGAATAAAATGCACACTCATTTTGGTATGAAAACCTATCATACAGTACAGGAAAGTGGGGGAGAAGGAGATAAGCAGAGTGGGGGGGATGATGGAAGGGAAGGCAAAGGGAGGAGGGAGCAATTAGAAGTCAACACTCTTGGGGAGGGACAGGATTAAAACAGAGAATAGAAGCAATGGGGGGCAGGATAGGATGGAGGGAAATATAGTTAGTCTTGCACAACAAGACTATTATGGAAGTCATTTGCAAAACTACACAGATATGGCCTATATTGAATTGCTTGCCTTCCCAATAGGAACGGGTGGGGAGGGAGGGATGGGGAGAAGTTGGAACTCAAAGTTTTAGGAACCACTGTTGAGTACTGTTCTTGTGTACAACTAGGAAATAAGAAATACAGGTAATGGGGTATAGAAATTTATCTTGCCCTACAGGACAAAAGAGAAGATGGGGATAAGGGAAGGGTGGGATGTTAGAAGGGAGGGCAGATTGGTGATAGAGGTAATTAGAATGCTCAGCCTTTGGAGAAATGGGGAGAAAATTTGGAACTCAAAAATTTTGTGGAAATGAATGTTGAAAACTTAAATAAATAAATTTAAAATAAAAAAATAATTTAGAGCTTCTCACTAAATAACATGTTCTGAATAATCTCTCCCTCCCTTTCTCAGTCTCTTCCTCCCTCCCTGCTCACTCATTCATTCATTCGTGCATATATTCATGCATTCATTTATTGGGTTTGGACCTGTAACCTCATGAGGATAGGGAAATTTGAAGGTAAGGAAACCATCAATGCAGACTGGCAACTAATTTGTTACTTAAAATTTTACGGAGTTGCCCAGTTACTATGTGTCAGAGGAAAGACTTGAACCCAGGTTTTCTTTGTTCTGAGTCAGTTTTTTCTACTACATCTTACTAGATATATTTGTTTACATACATGCATGTGTGTGTGTATATTCTTACGTGGGTGTGAGACACAAGTGTTCACGGGATAGAAAGTAGCAGACTTAGCAGACTTTTTGGAGAAGGTTTTAAAAGTCAGATTTCCAAGGTGATAAAGGAGTTATGGAAAAAGAGCATTGTAAGGGAAAACAGATTAGAATTTTGTCTCAGTACAGCAGTTTGGCAGGCTGATCTTGCTACAGAGATGAATCCTGCTGGGAAGTAACAGAAATGAAACTAGAGAAATACAAGATGGAACACTGGATGAAACAGCTCACTAATGGTGCCAACAAAGGCCATGTTTCCCCTTATATGATCCCAAAGGATCCCAAAGAAATCTCTGAGAAGCCCCAAAAGAGAATTACACAATGTACACATTACTAGTTGAAAACAATTCTTGCATTTATTTAGTATTTAATTTAGTATTTTCTTCAGTTACATGTAAACAATTTTTAACATCTGTTTTTAAAACTTTTGAGTTACAAATTCTCTCCCTTTCTCCATCCCCAATGACCCTCATTGAGAGGGCAAGCAATTCCATCTAGGTTATGTATGTGTAGTCATGCCAAAGATAATCTGAAAGCAATTCTTACTAAGAATATATGTGTCTCCTTTGGGATACAGCCTAGTCAATCTGGAACTCGTTTCAATCTCTTAATCGAGTCTCTGGGTCAGTCACTAAACAGTTTCACACATGACTCCAGGAACTCATTTATGCTATGCCAAAGTTCACTGTGCCACCAATTACGGTGAGGGGGTTTCAACGCTGACAAAAGAAGTTATGAGAGACTGCTACCAGGATGCAATCAAGAAGAAAGGCAAGGAGAGATATGTCTGTTGGAAAACCAGCGTGCTGAGTCTCAAACTGTGAATTTGCTTGCTTTTGGTAAACATTTTATAGGACTTTAATATCAGAGGGTGCATTTTCCCAACCACCTCTGCAAGAATCAAAATTAATTGAAGCCTTCTGCACAAGAAAGAAAATGAATGTTTGCACTCCTCATAAACATGGGATCCTGTCTGCCAGAAAAGCTCATAGATAAACAAGGTAGGCTTCTGCCTTTCCAAATGAAAGTTTTTATTCCAATGCCCAAAATGACCACCTTGATGTCCCAGGGACATATCATGACAGAACATCTTAAGGTTTGCAAACCTCCTTTCTCACAACTCTGTGAGCTAAGTAGCACAATTATTTTTATCCAGCTCAGGGAACCTTCCCCAAGGTTAATCAACAAACCAAGGAACACTGGTCACCTATCATGTGTTATGTACTGGGGAGGCAAAGAAAAAACTGAAGCCCCTGCTTTCAAGGGGGGCTTATATTATTTTTTTTTATTTTTAATTAATTTATTTTTAATTTCTAACATTCACTTCCATAAGCTTCTAAGTTTTCAATTCTCTTCCCCTCTCTTCCCTCACTACTCCCCAAGGCAATGTACAATCTGATACAGGCTCTATATATCCATTCATTTTAAATATATTTTCATATTAGTCATGTTGTAAAGAAGTATTAGAACCAATGGGAAGAGCCATGAGAAAGAAGAAACAAAACAACAAAAGAAAAAAGAGACCAAATAGTATGTTTTGTTCCGCATTCAGACTCCACAGTTCTTTCTTCAGATGTAGAGAGCATCGATCGATCGTAATATGGAGTCGTCTAGAATCCTGCATTACTGAGAAGAGCCAAGTCTATCACAGTAAGTCATCACACAATGTGGTTATTACTTTGAACAATGTTTTCCTGGTTCTGCTCACTTCACTCAGTATCAGGTTCATATAAGTCTTTCCAGGTTTTTCTGAGTCCTCGTGCTCATCATTTCTTACAGTACAGTCATGTCCCGTTACATTCATATACCACAACTTGTTCAGCCATTTCCCAATGGATGGATATTCCCTCAATTTCCACCTCTTGGCCACCACAAAAAAGAGCTGCTATAAATATTTTTGTACATGTGGGTCCTTTTCCCATTTGGGTGACCGCTTTGGGATACAGCCTTAGACGTGGTATTGCTTGGTCACAGGGTCTGCACATTTTTACAGACCTTTGGACCTGGTTTCTAATTGCTCTCCAGATGGTTGGATCAGTTCATAATTCCACCAATAATTATTATTAGTGCTCCAATTTCCCTGCATCTCCAACATTTATCATTTTCCTGTTTTGTCAAATTAGCCAATCTGATAGATGTGATGCGGTATCCCAGAGTCATTTTGATTTGCATTTCTCTAATCAATAGTGATATAGAGCATTTTTTTCATATGACTATGAAAACTGGTTGTTCATATCCTTTGATCATTTAGCATTTCAGGAATGACTTATGTTCTCACAAATTCTACTCAGTTTTCTCTATATTTTAGAAATGAGGCCTTTACCAGATAATCTTGCTGTAAAAATTCTTTCCCAGCTTGAAGCTTCCCTTATAATCTTGGTTGTCAAGGCTTTGTAAAAAAACTTCTCAATTTAGTATAATCAAAATCATCCATTTTGCATTTCATAATGTTCTTTATCTCTTGTTTGGTCATAAATTCTTCCCTTCTTCATAGATCTGACAGGTAAACTACTCCTTGCTCTCCTCATTCACTTATAGTTTCAGCCTTTACATCTAAATCATGTATCCATTTTGACTTTATCTTGGTATAGAGTGTAAAATGTTGGTCTATATATAGTTTCTGCCATACTGTTTTCCAGTTTTCCCAGCAGTTTTTATTAAATAGTGAGTTCTTATCCCAAAAGTCCAAGTCTTTGGATTTATCAAACTGTAGATTAATATAGTCATTGACTATTGTGTCTTATGTACCTAACCTATTCCACTGATCCACCACTATTTCTTAGCAACTGCCAAGCAGTTTGGATGACTGCTGCTTTACAATACAATTTAAGATCTGGTATAGCAAAGCAAGGGGCTTATATTCAAACAGGGAGACAATAAATGACTTCTCAATAAACACATAATAAACTCAAAATAAATAAAAGACTATTAAATACAAAGCATTTACAAAGTACTTCTTGAGCTATGTACTGAAGAAAGAGAGGAATTCTATTCAGGTGGAAATGAAGAGGGAGTGCATCTTTCTTGTCCTCTCCGTAGCATTTGACATTGCTGAGCACCCTATCTTCTGAAGGCGTATCCTCTGCTCTGGGTTTCCATGCACTGTCTTCTACCTATCTGTTCCTTCTTGGTTACATCCTCTGTAGGATCCTCACGTACCCCCCTTAACAGTGAGTATACTCCAAAGCACTCTCCTGTACTCTCTTCTATTCCTACATTTCATCTTGGTGGTCACTGTCCATAGATTCAATATCAGCTACATGTTCAACACTGTTCCCTCTCCTGACATGAGTTCAACATCACTAAGGGAAATTTCCCAATGAATGTTCTATAAACATTAAAACTCAACATATCCAAAACAAAACTACCTCATCATCTTCCCTCCTTCTAACCAAATCCTTTCCCTAATTTCTCAGATTTGTCAAAAAACTTAATACCCTACCATCCTTCAAGTCAACAGGATTCCAATTTTACCTCTGACTCATTTTCCAAACTCATTTTCTTCATCTTTCACCCATATCCAGTGAGTGGTCAAGTAGAGTTCATTCTATTTCCATAATATCCTTTATATCACTCACCCTTTCTACTTACAGCCACCAATTAAGCTCTGACCCATGAGGGTAATCTCTAGACTATTTCAATAGCTTGAAATTGGTTTCCCTAACTCCAGACTGATGATTCATCCATCTTCCACACAGCTGCCAAGGTGATGAACCTAATGGCACATCTGACCACGTCACTCTTCCGCACAAGAAGCTCTACTAGGGTGTAGGGTGGTACTGAGGGAAGACTAATACCTCTGGTATGATGGCTGCTGAGCCCTTTTCAGGGCTGCCCTCCACCTTTCATGTCCACCTGTTCCACCCAACTCTCACCTGTGGCTCCAAGGCACTGTAGCATGAGCAGTGGCCACACCCTGGTATCAAACACATTGGTGAGTTAAAGGGGTATCTATCCCAAGCATGTGAAGAGTTCTCCGGGTAGAATGGGTGGATGAGAACAATTTGCTCCAATGGCCATGAGGGCAGCTGCAGCAAGCACTGTGGAGCACTTAGAGCTTTGTTAAACATTGAAGATGCCAAGGTCTACTGTATCCTGGGCCATCACCAGCTGTCGATTCTGTCCTGCCACTCTGGGACTGTGATGACTCTGGAGGAGAGAGTGAGGCCAACAACACTGTGCAACTCTGACTTACTTAAATACAATTTACACATGAATCAAAAGACATCACCCATATCCTTTTACCACTATACCCATATAAGAGTCCTGTGGTAACAGGCAAGTGACAAAGCAGCAGGTGTGAATACACTGGGAGGGGGAGTCACAAACCTGCACACAGGTAGGGTCATTTCTCACTAGAAGCAGCAGCAGGATTAGAAAGGGTGCCCTAAAAACTGTCTGCCAGGTAGGGAATGCCACTCTGCAGTCAAAACCTGAAAAAAGTACAAAAATTTCTGCAAATATGATTCCACTCACCATTAGCACATGGAATGTGCATGCACTTATAGACAATACCAAGTCCAGTAGACCTGAAAGATGAACAGCTCTCACTGCAAGAGAACTTAGCAGGTATCACATCCAAATAGCAATCCTGAGTGAAACAAGGCTAGCAAATGAGGGCCAGCTTACTGAAGCTCGTTCTGGATACATGTTTTTTTCTGGAGTGGTCACAGTGAAGGGGAGTGCCATGAAACTGTCATAGGTTTTTCAATCAAAATTAATCTAATCAATAAGCATGTATGGCTGCCAAAAGAAGTGAACAACATGCTCTTGACAATGTGATTGACACTTTCAGGAAAATGTCACACCACCATCATCCAGTGCCTATGCTCCCACCATGATAAGCCCTGATGAGGTCAAAAAAGGTTTTATGAAGACCTGGAAATCCTTACCATCAATGTGCCAGAACATGACAAGCTTATAATTCTGGGTGACTTTAATGCTAGAGTAGGCCCAAATGACCAGACTTGGCAGTGAGTCCTAGGCAGAAATGGAGTTGGAAACAGCAATGGCCACTTACTACTGAACACTTGTGCACCTTATGACCTTCTCATTACCAACACTGTCTTCCATTTACCTAAATGCAATAAAACTTTGTGGATGTACTCTCATGGCAAACATAGGCCTTTAACAGACCATGTGATTGTATGGAGAAGATGATGGGGTGCTTGGGTGCATGTGCTTGGGCCCTAATTCTAAAATCACATTTCTCTTTAAAAATCACATTTCTCCCTAGCCTCAAAACACTATCCCAGGCAGTTTCTCCCCAGCCCAAGGACACAGCCTGCCAAGCAACAACCGTTATCTCCTTTCCTGATACAGCAGCCAGATGCACCTATAGAACCTATTAGTCCGAACCAGTTGTGTACTCACTGAACAGGCTGTGCACTAGGTCATAATGACATTTATTATTCACTGACCAACCATATGTATCCTAGACTTAGACATATGTATACTCCCTTACATTTATCTTGTCTAAAAAGCCATTGATGAGAACAACCTGGTATTTCTGAGCTAGCCCTGACCTTTGGTTGACTTAGAGATATTTCAGGCCTAAAACCACACCTCCAGGTAGCCCCTCCTCGAACTATTCCTCAATGAACTCTGGGTAAAATACCTAGGCAGTAGATATCAAAAATGCATTCTTTTAAGAACTGACCACTCCTTAATCACTCCCTAATCCCACCCCAAAATACCTAGTTAGCATATTTGGCAGATGCTTTACTGTGGTATATCCTGTATAAACTTATCTATACCCCTCCAAGGTTGCAAGTTCCCTAAGAACTCTTGCCTGCTGAAAAGTATAATAAATCTTTACTTTGACCTCAACAATGATTGAGTCTGTGAATTCTTCTCCAAGCGACCTGCTCCTGGTACCCAGTCTATGTGGGGGATCTCACCACACCCCCCTTCCAGCCCTCCTCAAAGAGATAAATGGGATGTGAGAGTTTTTATGGTGCAGAATGCTGAACTGATCACAGACTTATCCTCGACAAGCTAAATATTCACATTCAACTAAAGTGGCATCCCCAAGGCAAAATGACCACAAGAAGAATTAATGTTATCAAATTAGGGCTCTTCTCTTAGCAGGAACAATTTATTGCTAACTTGGAGGGAAAGTTGAGCCAACATACAGTTGACAACAGTGGAGCAGGAAAAGAATGGGCAACTTTCAGAGATTTGGTGTACAGCATAGCATTTGCTCATCTGGGTCAGGACACTCACAAACACCAAGACTGGTCTGATGAAAATGATGGGGGAAGTCAGAAGCTGATAAATGAAAAAATGAGAACTCCACAGGGTTTACCAGCAGGATAGTCCACCCATCTCTAACAAGGCAGCATTTAATTCCATCAAAAGTAAAGTATAAGCAAAGCTTAGAGAGATGCAGGGTTCTTAGCTCAATTAGAAGGCAGATGAAATTCAGTTTTCTACTGATACTAACAATCCAAAGCTCTTATGATGACTTGAAGGTTATTCAGGGACCAGAGACCTATGGTACATCTCAACTACTCAGTGCTAATGGAGCCACATTGATTAGTGATAAGGACATGATCCTAGAGAGATGGGCTGAACATTTCCATAGTGTTCTCAATCATCTATCAATACTGAGGCCATTGACTGTTTACCTCAGGTTGAAATCAATACCTCCTTAGCTGAATTTCCAACTTAAGAAGAGGTTTTGAAGGCCATTAGGCTCCTTTCATGTGGTAAAAAGCACCTGGTGCTGGCTCTAGTCCAGCAGAGATTTACAAGATAGAGGGCCCACTGCTCATAAAAAAGCTGATTGAAATTTTCCAGGTTATATGGCAAGAGGAGGTTATCCCCCAGGAATTCAAGGATGCCTCCACTGTCCTTCTCTATAAAGGTAAAGGAAGTAGACTGTCCTGTGACAATCACAGGGTGATTTCTCTCTTAGTTATTGCTGGCAAGATTCTTGCTAGAGTTCTCCTTAATAGGCTGATCTTTCACCTAGAAGATGATCACCTACCTGAGAGCCAGTGTGGCTTCACAAATGGCCGAAGAACAGTTGATATGGTATTTGCTGCCTGACAACTGCAGGAGAAATTCCAGAAGCAAAACAGAGGTCTGTACATGTCTGCAGATCTGACCAAAGTCTTTCATACTGTTAGTCATGAAGGCTTAAGGGAAATTATGTCAAAATCTGGTTGCCTGGAAAAGCTCATCAGTATAGTACATCAATTTCATGATGGCATGCTTGCCCAGGTTCTAGATAATGGACAAAGCTCTTGTGCTTTCTCAGTTACCAATGGAGTGAAACAAGGCTATGTACTTGCTCCCATTCTTCTTTTTTTTAGCATAAGTTTTCAGTCATATTGGCAAATGCTTTCAATGAGAATGAACACAGCCTCAAGGTCAGCTAATGCACCAATGGTAAATTCTTCAACTTGAAAAGACTATAAGCCAAGACCAAAGGTTGGGAGGGAGTGTTGGTGCATTATTTTCTGTTTGCATATGATTGCGCACTCAGTGCAGCCTCTGAAGCTGAGATGCAACAAAGTGTATCAGTTCTCTGCTGCTTGTTCTAATTTTGGCCTAACAACACCAAGAAAACACTGATGATCCATCAGCCGTCACCACACCATCCATACACGGAACCATCAGTTACAGCAAATGGAGCAATCCTGAATGTTGTGGATAAGTTCACTTACCTTGGTAATGTACTTTCCAGGGATGTACACATTGATAATGAGGTCAATGCATGCATTGACAGAGATAATTCAGTGTTTGTGAGGCTCCAAAGTATAGGAGAAAAAAATGTATTATTAGACTACTAAACTGAAGTTCTACGGAGTCATTGTGTTGACCTCATTGTTGTATGCCTGTGAAACTTGGACAGCATACCAATACCATCCCAGGAAAATGTATTGCTTCCATCTGAATTGTCTTAGGAAGATTCTGAATATCACCTGGCAGGATAAGGTACCAGACACTGAGGTCCTTGCTCGAACTAAATTGCCAGGCATTCACATTCTTCTTCAGAGAGCACAACTCTGATGGGTTGGCCACGTTATTCGAATGCAAAATGTAGGTTTGCCAAAAAGACTATTTTACGGAGGACTAACACAGGGCAAGTGTTCACATGGTACTCAGAAGAGAAGCAACACAAGGACATTCTCAAGGTCTCCCTTAAGAACTTTAGAACTGATTTGTGACATGGGAGACACTGGCATAGGACTGCTCTGCATGGCGTACCCACATCAGAGAAGGTGCTGTGCTCTATAAGCAAAGCAGAAATGAAATAGCTCAAAGGAAATGCAGGATGTGCAAATTTAGAGTGCAAATGTTCACACAGACTGTTTGTGCCCTATTTGTGGTAGAGCACTCCGATCTTGTGTTGGTCTAATCAGACACAGTCAGACACACTGAAACTTGACTCTAGCACAGTGATGTCATTTTGATCCTCTTCAAGAACAAGGGTCAAAAATCAGTGACTAACAAAGCCTCTAAGGTAATATACCAACTCCTCCGCTTGGCATTTAGAGCCCTTCACAATCTGACTCCAGCCTATCTTTCCAGGCTCATTATATATTATTCCTCTGCATACGTTCTCTGCTCTAGCCAAACCGGTTGGTTTCCTCTTTTCTCTATGCCTAGAACGTACTCCGTTATTCACCTGTACATCTTCAAATTCCAAGTTTCCTTCAAAGTCTAGCTCAAGTACCATCTCCTCTTGCTAACAGCCTGGCTGCTGTCCTGGGTCCTCACCTGCAACAGCTACAATCATACCAGAGAAAATACTTCCTCCCATGGTAGACTGATTCATTCTTTGAAGAACTGTGCCCTGGGTTTAATCAGTGTAAACTTGCCCATAGGACTTCCCCTAGCTGGGCCCCAACCATATTTCACAGTCATCCACCTCAGACATCTTGTCTTCTGCCTTACGGACATCTAAATATACTGTCCTCCTCTCCCTTCTCATTCCCATCCCCCAGTTTCTACCTCTAGGCTCGAAGAGCAGAAATCACATCAACACCTCATTAGATTCTAGGTTCCTTGTCTCTTTCTGCGTCCTCAGAATTCAGCACAGCGCCTCGAGTATTTGTTGTTGTTCTGTCTATTTTAGCCATATCTAACTCTTCATGACTCCATCTGGGATTTTCTTGGCAAAGATACTGGAGTGGCTTGCCACTTCCTTCATCAGCACATTTTACAGGTGATGAAACTGAGGCAAACAGGGTTAAGTGATTTGCCCAGGATCACACAGCTAGGAAGTGACTGAGGCCAGATTTGAACTCAAGAAGGTGAATCTTGCTGACTTCAGGCTTGGCACTCTATCCACTGCTCCATCTAGGTATTAAAGACAGCATGGACTCATATTTTTCTTTATATCCCTGGTGTCCTGTACGGTATCTGGCATATAGATGATGCTTAATAAATCTTTTATTCTTTTCCAACCTAGGTGAAAAACTCCTTCATGAAGTCTTTCCTGATCTCTCCAACTCCTACTAGTGTCCTGAAACTACTCTGTATTTGCTTTGTAAATATATTAATTTATAAGTCATTTAGCCTCCAAGTGTTCTAAGGAACACTTAGTTCTAAATCCACTAACACCAAGCTGCCTCACAGTAGCAGGCAACACAAACACTTGCTTACCTCCATTTTGCAACTGAAGAGAATGCAGGGATCAGAGAAGTGAATGATTTCTCCAAATCACTTTTAGTAAGTCCAAGAACCAAGGCTTGGAACTCTATAGCCTGACTTAGTTACCTTTCATACTCACTATATGCCATATACACTGTTGTATTTCAGTTGTGTTTGACTCTAGTAACCCCCACAGACTTTTATCCATGGGGTTTTCTAGGCAAGTTTTACTACAGTGGCATTTCCTTCTCTAGTATGTCCCCATTTTACATATGAGGAATTGTGGCAAATAAGGGTTAAGTGACTTGTCCAGGGTCCCACAGCTAGTCACACACAGATGTGAATTCAGGTCTTTCTGACTTCAGGCCCATGTTCTACCCATTACACCACTTTGCTGCTCCATATTTTTAATACCTACTACTTGTTAACTGCCAAATCCAATACCTTTTCTCACTCCTCATTCCCTTTGATTTCTCTGTAGCCTTTGACACCACTAATCATTTTTTCTTCCTTGATACTCTTTACTCTCTAGGTTTTGGGGACATTGCTCTGTCCTCATTCTCCTACTTATCTGACCGTTCCTTCTCTGTCTCTTTTGCTGGATCCTCCTCCAGATCATGCCCTCTAACCCTAGATATCCTTCAGAGTTCTGCCTTGTGCCCTCTTCTTTTCTCCCTTTGTATACAACTTCACTTCGTTTCATTACCATCTCTATGCTGGTAATTCTCAGGTTTACCTTTCCTGCCCCAAACTCTCTGCTGACCTCTAATTTCCAACTACCTTTCAAATATCTTTGGACATCTTGAAATATATCCCTTCTCTCTTCTGACAACACTGTGATGCAGACCCTCATCAAAGTGATTTTCCTAAAGAGTATGTCTGATCCTGACGCCTCTCAATCCCAGCTCAACAAACTCCAGAAGCTTCCTTTCATCACCAGGATCAAATACAGAATATCTATTTGGCTTTTACAGTCCTTCATAACTCAGGCCCCTTCTACATCTTTCCAGTCTACTTTATCCTACTACATTATTCCCCCATCATGTACTCTTCAGTCCAGTGACACTGGCCTCCTTGACCTTTCATAAACAAGAAACTCCATTTCTCAGCTCTAGGCATTTTTTCTAGTTGTCCCTTATACCTGGAACACATGCTTTCCTTCTCCTTATCTCTGTCTACTGTTTTCCTTGAATTTTTTTAAAATCCCAACTAAAATTCCACCTTCTATAGGAAGACTTTCCAAATCCCTCTAGAACTTTCCCTCTCCTATTTATTTCTTCTGTAGCTTGTTCGTACAGATCTATTTGTCTGCTGTCTCTCCCTATAGATTGTGACTCCTTTGAGGGCAGGGGCTGTCTTTTGCCTCTTTTTGTATCCTAGTGCCTAGAGAATAGCAAGAACTTAAAAAATGCTAATTGACTGACTACAAGGTACCAAAGGACAGAATACAAAAACAAATAAATTAAGGACAAACAGCATGTTAAAATCCATATGGAACCACGTCTAGATGGCTCTAAATCCAAAGAAACCATAGCCAAGCATGAGCACATTTTCCCACCAGGTCATAAACTCTCTGGTGATCTTTCTCTTGCGTTGTTCTTTGGCAAGGACAGCAACAACTCAGTTGGTGGTTTAAAAAAAAAAAAGCTTTGGTCAATCATTGTAAATTAGAGTTCAAGCTCTCAAAACAAATGCATAGAATAATTTATGAAGTTTAGAAGGCCAAGGAATGCACCAGACTGGGGATTAGCATGCTAAGAATGCACAAAAAACAGGAAGAAGATGAATGTTGACTCACAGACTCTCCGAGTTGGAAGGGACTCAAGGGGCCAATTACTTTGATATATATGCAAGAGACTTGACAAATGCTTCTCCTTCCTTCATTTAAAGACCTACAGCGAGGGGAACCCACCACCTTCAAAGCAGTCCATCTGACTTTCCTAAGACCTAAGACTTAGGCCATAATTCTTACTTCTCCTCTCAAGGGCAAAGGAGAAGGAATTAACCCTACTTCTCTAAGATGGCTATTTAAATGCCCGAATAAAATTATTGGTCTTTCCTAGGTCCTATATTCTCCTGGCTAACCATCTCCTGGAGGGCCTTTAGTTAGTCTTCCTAATGGCATAAACCCAAAGCTCTTGTCAGCAATGAGTTCTGGCTACAGCACAGAAGTTATGTCGGCTGGGCAGAGATGCAGGCTTTTTCCATTGTCTCTTTACCTTTCTCTGAGCCTGACTCCAGCGCCTCCTACCCTGTGTCCCTATCCACAATTACTCTCACTACATGGCGGGTCAGGTTAATTCTTCTAAGGATTGGGAACCATCTTTTAATAGTGAGCTCCAATGCTGCACCCTCCAGGAAGCCTTCCTTGTCCCTTCAGGTTATTTGGATCTCAGAACTTGAGTTCAGCTCAGGCCTTGGCTAGAATAGGTTTTCAATAAGGACTGAACAAACAAGGATAGCCCTTTAAAAAAAGTGTCTATTATATCTCTGGGAATTGACAGCTAAGCATAAATAGCTCAATCCATTCATTCCGGGCTCTCAAAGAAGCTTAACCAAACAGTATATTACAGACCCAGAGATAAATCTCCCCTGATCTCCTCTTCCATTTGGGTGCTCCTTCAGATGTGATTCAGCTTGATGGGCAAATCAAAGCTTCACAGACTGCCCACAGGAAGGAAATTCGGGAAGTCAACACTGGGGAGGGACAGGATCTTTCTAGCACTGTTTGCTCTAGCTCAGGTGATAACACCACTTTTGAGGGCTTGAACTCTAATTTATAATGATTGATCAAAACTTATTTTTTAACCAGGGGCTGAGTTGTTGCTGTCCTTACCAAAGAACAATGCAACAGAGGAAGATCACCAGAGAGTTTGTGACCTCGTGGGAAAATAGGTTCTATTCAATTCCACAACCTTGTGGAGCACTTCCTAAGAGGGCAATAAGGTGGCAGACTGGATAGAAAGCTGGGCCTGGGTCAGAAGAACTAGACTGAAGCCCCACATCACACATTTACGGGAGCAATCTGACTCCAGGAACGTCCCAAAGGTCTCCTTGCTTCGGTGTCCTCAAGCATAAAATGGGGATAATAATAGTATTGTGAGAAAGAATCAAGTGAGATAATATTTGTAAAGTGCTTGGAACCAAATAAGTATCATGTAAATGCCTAGTTATGAGGAGGAAGAGGAGGAGGAGGCAGAGGCAGAGAGTCTAGCCCTGAAGGACCTAAATTCTACTTAGATGCAACATAAAGAAGCAAATAATTTAATAAGGAAGGAGCAATAACAATTTCTACTACAGAACCTAGGTTTCCCTGAAACCTTCCTACTTTCAAATCTGCAAGGACAGAAAACCTCAGGTTATATTTCTATAACCTTCCACTTTTCAAACTTTAAATATATCTACACCTATATATCTCAACGGTGAGAAACTGTCATTTATTTAGATTCACTCCTTCTTTCCTGTCCTACAGGAAAGTTACAATCTCACTGTCTTAACTAGGTAATAAAGACCCTCCCCCAGCTAATTTTCCAGACTTATCTCCTATCCCTAATTTTCCCTCAAGACTCTGCCTTGAAGCTGCATGCCAAGCTTTCTACCTACACCTTGGCTATCACCAAGTGGAAATAACTTCCACTTTAATACCAGCTTGTTGACATCCCATCATCTTTCAACCAGTCAGTTCAAGTTCTGAGGTCCTCCCTGATGCCTCCAATGGGAAATGACCTTTAAAAAAATATCAGAAAAGAGGCAGTAGGAGAGCTGGTCTGGAAACTAGGACTACCCTGGTTCAAGTTAGCCTCTGACACCTACCTGCTACCTGTGGTGTGACTCTTACTTAAGCAAAATACTTACCCTCCTTTCAGAGAGCTTCAGGCAACTAAGTCAATAAATTGCCGAGTGAAAGCAAAGGTCCAATCCCCTAACCCCTCTCTACTTTCTAGTCCTCTTTGACTATCTTGGGGGCAGGTAGGTGGCTCAATGGATAAAGCACTGAAACTGGAATTAAGAAGACCCCTTAGCCTCAGCCACTTAGTAACTATGTGACCTTCTGTATTAAGAGTCCTTAAGGGGTGGGAAGGTTATTTTCTATTTCTATCTATAGGGCAAGTCATAGTCTGGGCTTCTTTGAAGGTTAGATTAGATGAACATCCCTGGGACAAACCAAAATTTCATACCTGACCAAGCCTACCTCGTACAGTATTATCTGTAAGTGATGAATCATTTTAAGAATGACTTCCAATCTTTCCCATGGGCAGTTAGGTGGCATGATACAACTGGGCCCAGAGCCGGAAGACCTGAGTTCAGATTCAACCGCAGGCACCTGGGTGTGACACTAGGCAAGTCACTTCACTACTGTCTGCCTCAATTTCTTCATCTGTAATAAAGGGACAATGAGAACACCTATCTCTTAGGGTTGCTATGAAAATCAACTGAGGTATGTGTAAAGTGCTTAGCATAGCTCCTGACACACAGTAGGTATTACATAAACATTACCATTATTATGCTGTCATCATCATCAAATTTCTATTTGATTTATATGGGTAGAGATCTCATTATCCTTACCAAACTGTAAGTTTCTTGAGGAAGATGGAGATATAGCAGATTCTAATCCTACAAATGTTAAGGAATTCCTCACGACCCAGAGGTCCTAAGATCTTCTGAGTCAGGTCTCCCACCTTGGTCTTTGGAGAACAATCTGGAATTATGCCCAAAGAGTTACTAAACTGCCTATACCCTTTGACCCAGCAATACCACTACTAGGTCTGTTTCCAAAGATGATCAGGGAAAAAAGAAAATAACCTATATGTTCTAAAATACTTATAGCAGCTTTCTTTGTGGTGGCAAAGAGCTGGAAATTGCAGGGGACGCCCATCAATTGGGAATGGCTGAATGTGGTACAGGATCAAACACTATTGTGCAATAAGAAATGATGAGGTCAATGATTTTAGAAAAACATAGACAGACTTGCACAAAATAATGGAGAGCAAAATGAGCAGAACCAAGAGAACACTGTATATAGCAACAGCAATATTATTTGAAGAAGATCTTTGAGTGACTAAGTCACCCTATTATAAATACCCATATTACCTTCCAAGGCCCTATGAAGACACTACATCTGCATCCAGGAAAGAAGTAACAAACAGAAGCATATGTAGACCGACTATACACACATATTTGTGTCTGATGACAGCCATGGGAGAGGGAGGAGAAAGAAAGAGGATGGGGAATTTACATGATAATTTTATTATATTTAATAGGAACAGCAAGTTGTACATAACAGATTGGCAGTTTCATGTGCAATTATCTTTCTTTTCTGTTCTACTATATTATGGAAATGCTTGTATTATTTCTTAAGTTCAGAATAAAAATAAATTAAGAAGCAAACTTAGAAGGTAAAGGGCTTAAATAACATCTGCTGACAGGTAGTCTGTCTGTCTGTCTGTCTGTCTCACACACACACACACACACACACACACTCAATAAGAAGATTTTTCAGATGAGGCTACTTGGCTCTTTTCCTTATTTAGGAGTCTGAGTAATGGAGAAAGGGACATCAGCTAATTTTGGAGAGAATGTTTGAACTCTGGGGTTAGGACATGGTAATCTTGGGGTCTCAGGAGTTGACAAAATCAAGTTTGTTTCAATGGGAATGTTTTCTCTGTACTTAATCTTATCAGAATACCTAGGTGGGGATAGGTGGTCTCTAGTAAATCTCAATCTCAATCAGAATATCCTAGTGGGGCAAAAGGTCTCTACAGCACTGGAGCTCTTATTCTATTGCTGAATAAAAGATTAAGGATCTGTCTGTATTTACAGAACTCTAGAGCTTCATTCCTTTAACTTCTATGGTAATTATTTTTTTTCCTGGAGAGAAGGTATTTCTCCCAAACTCACAGCATGTAGGTTTTATTCATTTCCTTCCACCCAAGCACTTATGTACAAAGAATACAGGACTTAAAAGTCAGAAAACCTTGATTCAAATCCTGACTACCACTTAGACTCGCTTTGGAACCATACCCAAGTCACACTAACCTCTCCTATGCTCAGTTTCCTTATTTCCAAATGAATAGGGATGATCTTAATACTTGCACTATTTCACAGTGTTATTGTGAAGATTACATAAGTTAATTTATATCAAAGTACTTTGTAAATTGCAAGGTATTATTTAAATGAACTATTGCTATTTTAATCTCAGCTTTTTGTCCAACAAAAAGAGACCCAGGACCTCATCTTTTATGCTTGGTATTCAGCAAACTTTTGCTCAGGTGGATAAAATGCCTGCTTTTTGTAAAAGTATCAGTGTAACAGCTCACGTTCTACAGACTCCCTGAAAAGCAACTGCAGGGCAACTTCAGTATCAAAGATGACAAAGAGAAAGAAAATATCTTCCTGTTCCCACGATTTGTTTTTAACTAGGTCTGCAAATTTTGTTTTGCTTTATCCTCCTCATTACTGTTAATTATCTGGTTCTCCTCTTCCACATAATAGAGTTTGGCTAGAAATGATTCAGAAAAAAACTTCTATCCTGCTAATATTCTGTTATATGGAATGTTCTACAGATTATTCCACAGATGAATAAAATAACTGTTGTTATTAGATTTGTGGACTCAATGAAAGTATCCTCAGGACTACTCCAAGAGCAGTAAGGTCACTGCCTCATTCTGTTCCTACGTGTTTTTAATTTCTTATGGTGAGCTTATCATTACATGAAGTTTTGAAATTACAAGCAGATAATACAGTGGCAACTATTAAAATATTGTTCTTACATTTTTGGATCAATATATCTGGGCAGCTGTAGGAGTTATTATTTACTATTATTCTATAACTGTCTTCTCATCCTATTCAATGGTCAGGGATTAGGTATACTGCCATGCTCTTATAATAATACTAGTAATAAAAATAGCTCCCATTAAAGCAAAGTGCTTTACCAAGAGTATCTCATTCAAGCCTCACAATATCATCATCACCTACCACTACTACCACCATCACAGCTTGTATTTTCCTTGCTGGGGAATTTCTCAACAAGGAGGGAATAGGCTTCCTGGGAGTATTGGACCCATTTATAGGACCCAAAGATTTTAGGTCAAATAAAGCAGGTCAACAAACTTAAGTCAAAGTTTATTATCACACTCAAGGATACTCCCTCTATTTTCAAGAGTGTACCGGTTAGGTTTCTACGCATTTCAGGCCCACTTGGAGCACACAGAGCTAATCAGTTTCATTAGTGACACTTAACTAACCAATGAGGTGTTGGGTCCCCAGATTTGGAAACTATATTCCGAGAATTCACACCACACCTCTCAGATAATGTAGTCAAATGGCTATTATTAAATAGAAGGGAGAAGAGGTGACTTGTCACTATATTATGACCAAATTACAACATTCCTAGAATAATGTTACTCTGCCTCAATATCTCCAGTACCTAGTACAGTACATTGTACTTGGTTGGGTGCTACATAATTTTTTTTGCTATATAAATAAATTATTTGAAATGTAACAAAAAGAACACTCACTGGTCTTAGAATCAAAAGATCTAAGTTTGAAGCTGACCCTGGGGCAAGTCACCCTCTCTGAAACTTAGCTTTCCCATACATAAAATTTCCATTATCAACTTGAAAGGGATATTGGGAGAATTCTGTGAATATTAAAAACCTATATATGGATGAGTTATTACTCTATTATATGTAATTCAATAAAAATTTAATTGTTTTAATATAGACTTAGCATTAAACATCAATACAAACTAAAATTATTAACAATTTGTAATCAGTGGCAGCTCTGACTTAAGAAATGTCAACTTTACAAAGCACTATAAAGTCAACGAACTAAGGAATCCTTCATGAAGGCAGTACACGTAATAAAGCAGGCTGGATTTAGAATGGGAAGATTTGGATTTGCATCTTTTAGTCACCTCTGGAACCTGGGACAAGTAACCGCTTCTCAGGTACCAAGTTTTCTTAATCTGTAATATGAGTGCATGACCTTGCGTGTCCCACGGAATCTATGATCCTAAGAATTAAACTGAATCATCAATTAGCTGGCCCCTTTGACAAATACTTGCAAAAGAGCAGGGCAAATGTGGAGAGAAAGCTGGCAATAAAATGTGTTTACTGTGTTTTGAAATGAAGACTATTTTCTCAACATGAAAGCCCCTCAAAACTGGGGGCTGAGACAGGACTAAGAACTACCCCAAGGAACAAGATCTTGCCAATCTAAGGCTAATCCAATGACTGCATTTCCTTCCCTCTTATACAGATTTAATTTTAAAAGTTAAAAAAAAAAGTTTCCAGGATGTTGGCCCGGGAAACATTAGAATACTAGGCAGAATGTTCATCCTCTAATCTCATTCTCATTGAGAACAACTTTTAAGTTTTCTTTTTTAGAACTTGCCAAAGTTAAGGGTATAAACCTGGGACACAGAAAAACAAGAAATCACTCCTAACACTGTGCCAGGCCCATTCATGAATCCAGAATTCTCAAAAAAAGGGATACAACATTCATTCATTCAATCAATCAATCAATCAATAAGGTGCCTACTATGTGCTAAATCTTAGAGAAGCTGATGGGAAAAACAGAACAGTGAGATACTGATCCTACATTTTAAAAAAAATTAATAGTAAAAAGAAAGGTTCCCATAAAAGGATCTCTAAATAACTATAGTGCATAATTTTGGTTCCAGAGAACATAGGAGGAAAACATATCTTCCTCTCTTTCTCAGTAGGAGGGTATGGGTAAAGAAGGTTACATACCAGGTCAATCATTCAAAAAGCATTTATGAAGTACTTACTATATGTTAATGTTAAGCAAAAAGCAGTGTCCCTGCCCTCGAAGTGCTAAAATTCTAATGGGGAGCCAACATGCAAAGAACTGCGTACACACAAAATATATACAGAACAGATGAGGAAGGGAGGGAGAGAGGGAGAGAGGGAGGGAGGGAAGGAAGGAGGGCAGGCAGGCAGACATGGAGCTCAAGGGCAGAAGAGATTAGGGAAGAATATTCCAGGTATGGAGGAGAGACTCATGAAAAGGCATGAAGTTGGGAGACAGTGCTGTGTGAGACAAGTGAGTAATCATGCCGACTAGTTCTGCTTAAATGTTTTTCATTGTTACTAGGTAGGAGTGGGATGAAGGTAGAGATTTCTATCCATAAATGACTGTGATGTAAAATTATAATCTCTAAGAAAATAACTGCCAAATCCATTTTTATTCAATTGTTTTTCAGTTGTCAGACTCTGTGACTGCATTTGGGATTTTCTTGGCAAAGATTCTGGAGAGATTTGCCATTTCCTTCTCCAACTCATTTTACAGATGAGGAAACTGAGGCAAACAGGATTAAGTGAGTCTCCTAGGGTTACACAGCTAGTAAATGTCTGAGGGCAGATTTGAAGTCTGGAAGATGAGTCTTTCTGACTCCAGGGATGACACTCTATCCACTGCACCACTGCCAAATCCATGCATAGCCCTGACATTTTTCTGAACTTAAATCCTTTATCTGTAACTGCCTATGGGACATCTCCACGTGACTGAATCTTCTGTATCTCAAATTCAACATTTCTAAAATGGAACTTATTATCTTTGTCTTGAAACCTTAAACTTTCCTATTTTTAGTGAGGGTATCACTATTCTTCCACTCACCCAAGTTCTTTTTTTTTTTTTGAAGGTATCAAGAAAAATTTATTAAAAATGTTGTTCAGAGTAGGGAAGGCTTTAACATTCCTTCCCCTGAAGGAACAGGTAGCTTCCAGCATGGCCACCAGAAGAACTACAAGCAGGTGAGGATGAGGCTTACAGAACTCTGAACTTTGGATCTCCTGAGACACTGTCCCCTGGCCATGCGACTGCATGTTCTCCTGTCTGATAGGCCCTTCCTCACACAGCTCCTTGGGCCTGCACATTAGTCTCTGACCTCTGCCCTGTCCATGCTAGGTCACAACCCCCTATCACCCAGGAATGTGGACAACAGAACTTCACTTCCCACAAAATCTCCCCTCTTTCTTTATTAAAATTTCTGTTTCCACACCTAAATCCAATCAAGAAATAGTCACCCAAGTTCTTAACCTAGGAGTCATGCATGATTCTTTCCTCTCCCTTAACATCCCCCACAGAGTTGCCAAATTTTACTAATTCTATTTTCACAGAAATTATCATGTCCATCTCCAATAACACAGCCACTACCCCTGGTTCTAACCCTAACCCTCATCACCTCTTGCCTGAAAACACAATTTTAGTTTCAGAGATATAGGGACCTTGGACATCATCTAATCTAACCCTTCGTTTCTCAGATGAGAAATACTAAGCGACTTGCTCAGAACCACACAGCTAATAAGTATTTGCAGTGGGATATGAGCCCAGGTCTTTATGACTGATTCCAAAACCAGCATTTTACCCATTCCACTAGGAACAGCCTCTCTGTTTCCAGTATCTTCCCTTTCCATACTGCTACAAATCTATCTTCTTTAAGTACACATCTGTCCATGCCACTCTTATGCTCACTAATCTCCCAGATGTCTTTGCGATAAAATGTTGACTATTCAGTAGCACTTAAGGTACTTCAAAATGTCTTCTATCTGTCTAAATTTATTTCATGTAATTCCCTTTAACATGACGTGATGTAACCAAACTGCCCTGGACTACCAGTTGTTACCAAAGCTCAAAACTTATCTCTGATCTCACTGCATTTCCAAAAACCATTCCCAAAGCATGAAATTCCCTCCTTTCTCACCTCACACTCTGAAATTCCCTCCCTTCTCAACTCCCCTCTCAAAATGTTCCTTAAAGACACAGTTTAGGTGCCACCTAATTCTGGAAGCGTTCTGTGATTCATTCAATGGCTAAGGTGGCAGGGAAGAGAATGAAACAAGCATTTATGTTTGTGCCAGGCACTGTGCTAAGTGATTTACATATATAATTTCATTTGATCCTCAAAACAATCCCACAAGGTAAGTGCAATTATGGTCCCTATTTCACAAGTGAGGAAACTGAGGTAAACAGTGGTGAAGTGACTTGAACATGGTCACACAGCTAGTAAGTGTCTAAGGCTGGATTTGAACTCCTATCTTCCCGACTTCAGGCCAAGTCCAATATCCACTAGCAACCTAAAAATTACCTTCTTCAAATTACCTTATTTTATCCTTAACTACGAATATGCTCTATCTCCAGAGTTGAACATGGGCTCCTTGTTTATTACCTTTTTATTTCCAGAAGCTAGCACAGTGCTTGGTGTATACAGTCTACCAGTCTATATACAGCCGGACATGTTTATTTAAGAGGTTGAACTTGAGTGGAATAGGTTTAGTGAAGACTTCTCAGATTGTAATTCTTCTCCTAGGGGTGAGGTAAGACCGAGAGGCTCAAGGTTACAATATTTTTAGAGTAGAATAATTCCATGTAAGGACATAAAACTGTGTAGTACATTAGGGTCTCAATGACTGGATGAAACTTACATAATTCTCCGATGTCTTCATTTCAAAAGGGATTGGCTAGATTTCGCATCTAGAATGTAAGATCATATTCTCAGCTAATGAGGATAATGGTCAGTGGGGAGGGAGAGACTTGCGTTAGAGTCTATATATATCATTGCTTCTCCTTTGTCTTTGGCTCTTCCTGCTCCAGGTGAACTGGTACAGGAACTGCCCCGCTTCTCGAGAATCAAATAAATAAACTTTCTGTCATCACTTTGAGAGGCCTCTCAGTAATTAATTAAGTAGGGATCCGAGCCATCCCACACAAACTGAACCCACCACTGCTGCTTTTTTACAGTTAAACTGGGCACATCACAGCCACTCTGCTCCCAGAATACTAATCCTCTGGGCTTCTATGTTGGTTTCTGAGAGGACAAAATAGAACACAAATCTGAGATGTCATTAGATGGGGGCAGAGGGAGTATTTTAGTGGTAGAAGAAGCAGCACAAAAGAGTCTCTCTCTTGACTGTCCTTTGATGTCTGCCAAACTTAAGAACAAAAGAAAAGCAAGGCTCTGAATTTCAACCTAAGCCTGGCTGCTTGCATAGCAAGGACTTTGGTGACTAGGCTTTTTAATGCTTCTCACACACTAATGCTATAAACTCCACAAAAATCATCCTGATATCCCTTGGCTCCAACTTTTTTCCAACCAACTAATCTCTCAGTGATCAAAGCCTTGCCTTTCCAAACTCCATCCCCCTCGTCCAAAGGAGATATGTCAGGACTCCAACGCAACAGGAGCCACATCCATCTTGTCTTCACCCCCAGCCTTCCTCTACCACCATGTCTCCACCCCACTGCCCTGCCCAACAACAATCCCCTCAACTCTAATCTGTGAGCCCCGCTACCAACGCCGCCCACCTGGGACTCCAAGGGTGGACGTTCTGGGATGAGGTCCAACATCACCCCAACCCAAAGAAATTCCTAGATCTTCTGTGTATCCCACAAATGGAATTCTCAGCTCATTCAGCTGATGAGAATTCTGTACAGGAAAAAACCATGGCGTTAATCAGGATCGCGTTTTTCAGGACATACAACTGGTGAGTCACACGCAGGGTTGGAAGGGCTTGAGACCAAGGGTTGTGAAGCCACACTCCCTACCAGGGTCCTTTCTGATTCCCTCATTTACAATGATGGTTTTCCTCAACTCATACCACACCTCCTCAAATTAGTATTGCTGTCAGAAACTTGCCAGCTCAGGTTAAAGTGACAGCCCATAGCAGGTCTCTCTGGGTTATCCCTTGGGTCACCTTCCAATGAACTGTTTGGTGGAAGACTGTTCTCTTGCCAACACGAAGAAGAAAAAAATGCACTGGGGGAAATTATGGCACACAGGGACAACCTACCTGAAATCATTAATTAACATTAAGTTAACACAATTAATGTTACATGCATTCCAGGGGAGGGACTTTCCAGAAGACCTCAATTAAAGAAACACAGGATCACAGAGTCAGATCTGAAGGGGCTCGAAGGAGCCATCTAGTGCAACTCTTTCCTTTTATAAAAAAGGAAAATGAGATCTACACTTGCAAGGAACTTACCCCAGGCATACTAACATGCAAAACCAGAATTCAGAGGGTCATAGTGTTCAAGTTGGAAGGGAACACTCCTGCTCTCCTTTTGTTTTTACAGCTTAGGAAGTAGAGGCCCAGAGGACTGAAGGGACAGTGAGAGTGGACAGCCTCAGTTCACACAGTATGTGGCTAAGTTAGAATCTCAACTTAGATCCTTTAACTCCAAGTCAGTGTTTGCTTGCCTTAATGTAGGTTGAGTCAGCAGAGAGAAAGGTAATGCCAGCCAGTTTTATTAAGGAGAAACACTCATAATAAAGAAGTGCACTAAGGGCCAATGGAAACAGCTCAGATCTTCTGGGACCTGAAGGAAAAGGATAGGGAAACCAGTCAAGTCTTTATGGGATTCTTACTAGGCCCACAGCAAGAATGCCTGGAGGACCCTGAAGAGGCACTGGCTGGTAATTGGCATTCACATTCCTCTGATTGCAAAGGGTTTGAGCAAAAACGCAGGGGTTTTCTTTACAAAATTTTTTTCATGAAACCATACTGCAATGGAGGGAGGATTCCTTTTTGTACGGTTGGGTCACCAAGGTTCACTGCAACTCTTACTTAATGTAATTCTTTAATTCATCTAGCCAGAGAATCACAGAACCTAAGAGACAGATGGGACTTCAGAAGCTATCTGAGAAAGAGAAATCTCTCCACAACATTTCTGGAAAGTCCATATCTGGCCTAGGCTGAACAAAATAATGACAGAGGTATCGCACTCTTCTATTTATTGCTGGGCACTAACTGTCAGAAAGGTTTTCCTTTCTTCAAGCCTCGATTTAAGATAACCAATAGCCACTCAACAATCATACGTATCCAAATATTTATAGCAGCTCTTTTCTAGTTGCCAAGAACTAGAAACTAAGGGGTTCCCACCTTATGGGGAATGCCTAAACAAACTGTGGTATATGAATATAATGAAAAATTACAAAGTTAACAGTTTCAGATGAGATAGACTTCTATGAACTGATGGCGGAGTGAAGTGAGCGGAACTAGGTGAACTATTTATACAGAACTCAGCAGACTTGGCACATAAATGGCTAGGTGAAGGGGTGGAGGGCAGCGAATGGAGGGGGTATGTTAGATATAAGAGAGCTTGGATGGTGTTATCCTCAACAAAAGCAGGAAAGCTAGGGAAAGGAGAGGCTTCAGGCAGAAAAAAAAAGTTCATTTTTGGACAGGACATAATGAATTTACTATATCTACAAGCCATCCATTCATAGATACTAATTAGGGAGTTGGTGATAGAATACAAGAGTTCCGGAGTCATATTTGTGTAGGTGATAGTTGGTGAACCCATGAGAACTGATGAATTCACCAAGACTGAAGAAGAGAAAGAAAACAGAGCCCAGGAGAGATTGTAGGGGGCAATCACTTTTAAGGGATGTGACACGAATGATAATCCAGCAAAGGTGGCTGAAAAGCTGCCAAACAGGTATGAGGAGGTACCTGGAGAGAACAAGGTCTGAAAACCAGGGAGAGGTGGTGAGAAAGGTCAACAGTGTCAAATGCTGTAAAAAGGTCATGAAGAAATGGAGACAGAGAAGGGGTCTTTGAATTTACCAACTGAGATCACTGATAGCAACACTCATTAAAAAAACACCTGGTATGAAAAAAGAGAGAGAGGTTAAAGAAGAAAAATAAACAAGACAATATCAGAAACAACAGAACTCAGCCCCAGTGTTTTAAGGGTGATAGCTAGCATTTCTACAGTGCTTTAAGGTTTGCCAAGCACTTCACAAATATCTCATTTTTATTTTCACAACAACCTCGAGAAGTATGCCATTATCCTGTTTTATAGACAAGGAACCTGAGGAAGATAAGGAGTTAAGTCCCACAGCTAGTAAATGTCTAACGATAAATTTGAGCTCATGGTCTTCCTGACACCAGACCTGACGCCAGGTCCACTTAGACATCCCTTTATTTTGTGCGGGAGGAGGGGGAAGAATAGTAATATCTAGTATTTATATAATTTCAAAGTTTCCAAGGTACTTTACATATATTATCTCACAACTACATAGTGAAATGGGTGTTATTTTTATCCACATTTTACATATGAGTAAACTGAGATTGAGAGGTTAGGTGACTTGCCCAGGGCAACAATGCTAGGAAGTGTCCAAGGGAGATTCTGAACTAGGGTTTTCCTGACTACAAATTTAGTACACTGTGGCACCCACCAGCCCTCAGACTAAACAACTTGCACTAACCAGATTTTCAAAAGGAAAAGTAATGTACTACTCCAATTGGGGTACCTTTTGTGTCCGGGCAGCTAGGTGGTACAGTGGACAGAACACCAGTGCAGGAGTCAGAAAGACCTGAGTTCAAATATCACCTCAGACACTCGGCACTCATCACTAGCTGTGTGACCTTGGGCAAGTCACTTAACCCCAACTGCCTCATCTTGGATCATCTCCAGTCATCCTGATGAATATCTGGTCACTGGATTCAGGTGGCTCTGGAGGAGAAGTGAGGCTGGTGACCTGCACAGCCCTCCCTCACTCAAAACAAGACGTATCATCATTTCTCCGATGGCATGGTCTTCTTCGGCAACAAAAGACGAACTCACACACACCTTTTGTGCCTCCTAAATATGAATAATAATCATAGTTGATCTTTCTATAGTATTTGATATACACATACGAAGAGTTTTTATATGTTAGATCATTTGAACCTCACAACAACGTTGTAAGACTAGGAGGAGGAGGGGTATGCGGTATAATTATCCCCCAGCACAGATGGGGAAACTAAGAGTCAGAGTGGAAAAGAGACTTGCCCGTAGTCCCAAGGCTAGTTACATGGCCAAGGCAGGAATGAAATCCCTGTCTCCTAACGTGTAGTTTCCTTAGCAGTGCGCCCACACTGCCTTCCATCCTGGTGAGCCTCCCCCAACCGAGGAGGTCACAGCAGAGCACTCTTCCAATTGATAACATGACAATAACAGGACCTGAGACCATGGGGGAGATAAGTCACATTCCAAGGAGAAACTCAGCCCAGAAGCAGGTTTCAGCTCCTTGGGAACACCCTGTTCAGTATGTGGCTCTATTTCAAACTGGCTAGACAAGTTCCCTCTGGGTTGTTTCACATGCTTGCTGCCTCCCCACAAAAAACAAACAAAACAAAACAAAACCCAAGAAATAATCACTCTCCTCATTAGAGGACCATCGGAAACAAAAGGTCCTGCAGCAAAGCTAACCTATGGCTAGTCTCTCTTCTCTCTATGGCTCCCTTACCACCCAGCCTGTGGCCCTGCACACAGGATGATGATAGAGAAGACTGGGAGGCAGTGTGGCACAGAGCATAGGCTCTGTAGTCCGGAAGACATGAATTCAAATCCAGCCTCAGACACCAGCTGTGTTTCCCTGGGCAACTTGTTTCTCTCAGTTTCTTCAACTGCAAAATGAAGATAACAACAGCACCTACTCTGAAGGCTTGTGAGCATCAAATGAGATGACGCACAAGCACCTAGCACGGTGACGAGTGCTCTGAAGATACCCTTCCCATCCCTGACACCACCACCACGGTGCTGAAGGACTGCGGAAGAAAGCACAGATTTTTCTCCCATATCGTACATTAGTTACTTGTGTATGTGCATTACCATTTTCCTAGCCTATCAGCTCCGTGAAGGCAGATACCAGGTTTTATAAAGTGTTTATCCACCAGTTTTCTCTACAAAGTAGTTGCTCATTATGGAAATGGAAAATTGACCAGTAGTTACTTTATAAAGTCTAAGAAGTAAAAGAGTAGCTTTCATCACCGAGAGAAAACTTGATATAGCGGATTAAGCAGCAGACTTAGAATCAGGAGCCCAGGGTTCAAATCTGACCTCAGATATTCAACATAGAGACTGCGGAAATCACAGAGCCTCTTTCATTCTTGGATTCCCCATGGGTAAGAGGGGATGGTACAACAACAAAGGTTGTTGAGAGGAAGGTGTTTCACAACTTACCTGTACAACTATCAATTATAATCTCATTCCTATAGATTTAAGAACTAAAAGCCTTCATTTACAAACTGTGCTGATACTACGAGATGCAAGGCAATAAAGGGATCTTACAGATCATCGAAGCCAATTCCCTCATTTTTACAGTTGAGAAAAGTGAGGGTCAGAAAATGGAAAAGACCTGAATTTTCCAATCATGGTGTAAAAAGCATTTTTGTTGCGTATTTCACATTTCAAAAACAATCAAGTTAATACCAATTTAAAACCTATGTACTCTGCCCTATGCCAGTCACAATAAGGAAACCAAGAGATAGCACTTGCTCTAATGGAATTTACCTCTGAGTAGCTGTTTCCCCCAACAGAACCTATAGATACTACTATTACTGTATCTGTAACAGCCAAAAGGAGTATCATGAAAAAGTAAATTTGCATTGGCAGTTCAGCGTTATAGTTGTAAATGTGAAGCCGTTTCTCCCTATGGAGTCAAGGAGAGTATATGTGGTTTCTAATCTTTAATCAATGAGTACCAAATCAAGAAGACAAAAATAAAAATGGTGATGGAGAAACTTGCCTTTTTTCTTATTAATTTATTTTCAGTTTTCAACATTCACTTCCACAAGATTTTGAGTTCCAAATTTCCTCCCCATCTTCCCCCACTCCAAAAGATGGTGCATTTAGATTACCCCTTCCCCTAATCTGCCCTCCTTTCTATCACACCCCACCCCTTTCTCTTGTTCTCTTCCCTTCTATTTTCCTTTAGGCAAAGATAGATTTCTATACCCCAGTGCCTATATATCTTATTTCCCAGTTGCATATAAAAACAATTTTTAACATTCATTTTTAAAACTTTGAGTTCATTTTCTCCCTCCCTCCCCGCTGACCCTCATTGAAAAGGCAAGTAATTTTGATATAGGTTATGCATGTATAGTCATGCAAAACACTTCCATAACAGTTATGTTATGAAACACTCTATTTCCCTCTATCCTATCCTGCCCCCACCTTGCATAGTCCTCCCTCACTCAAATCAAAGTCAACTGCAAGTCATGTCATCATCCTGATGTCCTCTTCGAGAACGAAGGACAAACACAACAATTCTGCCCCCATTTATTGTATTGGAGAAACTTTTTTGGTGAGAATTATGTTATGGAGAAATCATATAAAGAAAACATGAAGGGTCTCTAAGGAATGAGCATTTTACACTGTATTCTAGAATGTGATGTTGAATGTTGATGTTGTGTTGTTGAATGATATGGACATAACATTTCCCAAGAGACTGGATTTAATTCTATATACATCTATATTTCTATTTACAGAAATATGAAGAGGATTCTTGAGAGGTTTTAATCAATATTTGAAATGAACTAAATTATGAAATCATGTTTCTGGAAAAGAAGTCATCTGCTGTTATAGTTTAAGGTAATTCTGGCTATGATATTTTTCATAGTTCAAGGGAAAGAGTCTTTCAGAAAAGAATCTGATCTTTCCTCTAAGTCTAGTTTTTCTGTATTTAATCAAAAAACAACCCTAAGAACTTTAGGAGTTAGCTCAGAATAATGTAACACTTAATACAGCTCCCGCCTAGGAGAGAACAACAGAAAATATCTGTACTCAGAAAGATTTGAACAGGAAAGCTCTGGGGGGAGGAGAGAGAGAGAGAAGGAGGAAGGAGAGAGAGGGAGGGAGAGAGACAGACAGACAGACAGACAGGGGGAGGGAGAGGGAAGAAAGAGATATAGAGAAGGGAGAAGAGGAAGAAACAGGAGGGAAGGAAAGGAAGAGATGAAGGAAAGAGATTAAAAAAGGGAAGGAGAAAAGAGAGAGGAAGAGAAATGGAGAGGAGAAAGGGAGGGAGGGAGGAAGGAAGAGAAAAGGGGAGAGCAAAAGGAGAATTTCTTTTAAATCGAGCTCACAAAGCACAAGTATAGAACAGGCTTTCTTCATCGGTCTTCCAATCAGAGAGCCAGTGTGACAGAAGGCCAGAAGACTTGAATGCTCAGGGGCCATCTCAAAGCTCCAGCTACCTCCTATCAACAAGAAAGGAGTAGAGAGGCTGGTTCAGGCTGGTCCTGGGAGTCTGAACTGGGTGGTGGTCTTTTCAGCGAGTTTGAGAATACCTGCTCATGGCCTGCAGATCTTCACACATACACACCTCAGGGGGTTTGATACATAGGAGGGCTGCATGCTGCCAGCCTTGGTAAAGAGGAACAAGTGTCCTGTTGTGCACATCTGGCCCCGACATTTGAGTCTCTCCTAAACTGCTGACCCCTCCTTATTCACATGGTATCCCGGAGTTATCCAAATTCATAGGAAGACAAGACATCCCAAACATGATACAAGCAGATTAGCACATATACGATAGCTCTGATATTTACTACAAAGTTGACCTTGGGCTGCTCTTCAAGGAACTTCACTATGCTAATACATAAAGTAACTATAGATGATAACTCTATATCCTCTGGTCTTCAGTTACGTTCTTTCTGCTCTCTAAGCTCTGCTCAAGCTCTGATATAATATGAGTCTAAGGAGCTGTTTCAGATTGCCACTGCATGCAATGAATTTTATTCAATCCAGCCTCCGGCCCTTAGAAAACTCTTCAAAGTTAGGAAAACTTTTGATTTGGTTTAGACATAGGAGAGGTTGCATTTTAAAAGAAACATACAAAAACAATACAGAGTACAGACATCCCGATTTGGTGGAAAGAACATAGGATCTGAGCCCAGAAAATTTAGGTTCTACACCCTGCCCCCAGTTCTTACATTTACTTGCTGAATGACAATGGTATAGGAAAGAAAACCAGAAAATGAAAGCACTATCTCCCACCCCACTTTCCTTCCAAACAAGTCACTATTACTGTATGTATGACTCAGTTTCCTCCTCTGAAAACATCAATAATACTACTTTGTTCTTCCTACACCACAGGATTACTATGAAGAAAATATTTTGCAAACTTTAAAATGTTATAGTAATAAGAGGTATGATTTGATACATTTCTACTAGATAACTTCGTGCTTCTTTCCCCCATTCTATTAAACTGTAAATTATCTCAAATGAGATCTAACAGTCTTTGTTCATAAGGGGCATCAGGTATTTCTAAGCTCCTAACTTTTAAAAATTCTTTCCGACTGACTTTTCACTCAAATTCCTGTCTAAAAATTAATATGAAAAAATGAAGGAGAACTTAGGTGTTTTTATTCCTCCTTACCACTTTTGAAGAGAAATAAGGAAAATATTTTTGGATCTACATTCACTGTTCTTGGTATATGTACATATACATATATACATATACACACACACACACACACACACACACACCCATACATACACACACATAAATCTTAGAGGATTAAGGCTCAGCTCACTTGGACATCTGGCTCCTGTCAGGTTGCAGTGGCACCCCAACAACACTAGAGGGTGACCCACTGAGATACAGGAAACAAGGCAGGGATTCTATCCTAACTTTAATGACTCAGATAGCAACAAGTTTCCTTCGCTATTTACCTTGAGTTTATTCAGTTCACAAGAGTCAGAGCTAGAGGGAACCTTGAAGAGGATCTCTAATCCAATTCCCAGATTTACAGATGAATTCCAAGGAATTCCAACTGACTCCAAATCACAAAGATTGGAGTTCTCCCTTCCCTTACTAATTTCTATTAAGATTCAATGAATATTTCATTTTTTCTCACCTCTAACCAAATAACGTGTATACAATGAGGGAACTGTGGTAACGATGGATGTAAGAAATATCTCGGCTTATCGATATTCCTTTCTCTTCTACTTTTCCTCTGAGCTTGAGAAACACAATATATGAAATGTAGAGAATTTCACATGAAAATATGAATTTGCATATATGTTTATGTGTTTAGGAATCCACAAAAAACTTGAAATTGACAAACTTCTTCCTACTTGCAGCAGATGGTGGCACAGCCTTGAATTTCAAAAGTCTATGTACCATTTTTTGAAACTAGTAAATGTGTGAATTTGTTTTGAGTATGCTTACTGGTTACAAAGATTTCTTTTTCTTTTTTTTTCTTGTGGGGAATAGATGGAGATGGTGACAAGTTTGCTAAAAACAAAGAAGAAAAAAATAGGATGACTGATTCATTTTTAGAAGAAAACTAAAGGATCTTTGTTTGGTTTCATTTTTTAAGAACTAAAGGAAGTTTTGAAGGAAACAGACAAGCAGAAAGTGACCCCTCTGTCTATGTGCGGGTGTATTTTTAAACTAGATATAAGTAAAACTTTTGAATATTCACATTTAGTTTTCTTTTTCTGTTCTTCTTCATGTATGAAAGCATTCCCTTTTTTGTATTCCTAAAATTTAGAATAAAAAAAATTTAAAAAGTAGAAAAAGGCCCACAAACCAGCCCAGTCCCTAAGCAATCTCCTAATTCTTCTCTTGTAATATCTAGGAGTGTTCAAGTGCTCTCTTCTCCTTTGGGGATTGCACAAGTCAGTAAAAAGAGAGACCATTTTTCTTTTAACATTAAACCTCCAAGTGATCTCTAGATAAATAGTAGACTTCTAACACTTCAACATGGATTGCATTTACCATGTTTCCACAAGATTTTAATTGCTTCTGCTAGGTCTCTATATTTTGAAAGTCTTTCATTCCCTGCAGTTTAGACAATGTAACTACTTCATTTCATTATTATTCCACTTCTAAAGAACTTTTACCAAACTTTGCAAAGTGCTTTCCTCACAGCAATCCCTGCAAGTAGAATTACTTCCATTTTGCAGATGAGGACACACTGAAGCTGAGAGATGTAAAGTGACTTGACCACAGGAATATAACATTAATGATTAATAGAAGCTGAGGCTCAAAACCAGGTTTTCTGACTCCAAGTCCAGCACTCTTTCCTAATTATTCCACAAGACTTTTATATTTTAATACTGAATCACTTTGTCAAGGGCAGAATAACAGTTGCCCTATTATATTTATAGTTGTCCTTTCAATATCATGGGGTTCTGACCCTCCCTTCATTACTAGAGAAGTCTGAATTAATATACTAAAAGATAAAAATATGTTGATACTATACATATATTTTATACATTTCTGGGTCTCTAAATTTTTTCTGTACAGTCATCTGCTGGCCTTCACGTGTCATCTGTGACTTCCACAAAAGTCCCCAAATATTCCATTTTCTTATGCCAATATAAGAAATATATAATATATATAAGAAAACTACAAAGGGGAAAGTCGCAATGCAGAAGGTAACCAGCTATACTATTGTTCAGGTCTGAATTTTCCTGTTTCATAAATCAGCCACACCTTTGCTATACCTTAGGGTTTTCTAGCCCTTAGTTATGAGCTGCTATTACTGGTGAGGGACAATATGCCAGCAGATGTTTCTATACAAGCTCCCAACCTCCTCAACACCCAAAACAGGAAATCTTCAACTCCCTATTTTACCCAGGTAGCTCCATATACTACCAATCCCCTCCCTACCCCCAAATAATCTATGCTAAAATTCATCTCTATAAAAGGTATTTCCTTTGCTTAAAAAATAGTCCAGCCTCCTTGATCCAGTAAAGAAGTGAACAGTTGCGAAGGTAATTATAATTCCAAGACGCCTTTAAAAGCTATATTTTCCAAAATGAAAGCTGTGTCACTTTGAATTGTTTTAATTATACAATGAAACTTAAAATGTAATTAAAGGAACCTACCATATGCTGAACACAGTTCCCACGCCTCCAGGAGTAACAGAAAAGGAAGCGACAAATCTGCTATTCTACAAGTGAACTCAAGTTTGACACACAGAACACAAACTGTTCATGTACATTTTTAATTCACTTATGATTTAGTTACAGCTCATGCTGACAGCAGATTCAGTAGGCAACGGCATAGTAGGAAAGGACGCTGGACTAGGTTCAGAAAACTTGGGCTTTATCCCAGAGGACTTGAGTGACCTTAAAGAATACTTCTCTTCCTTCAAGACCTGGCTCAAGAACTTCCTTCTTCTGAAAGTCTCAGCTAAAATTTCACATCTACTAGAAGCCTTTCTCAGTCTTCCTTTCTTACTTGCTGCCCCCCTGTGTAAATACAACCGTCATTATCACTAATGTACACAGAGCCTTCTATGTGCCAGGAACTTTACCAATATAATTTCACTTGACCCTCACAGCAACCCTGAGTTAGGTCCTATTCTTAGTAAACTGAATCAGACAGAGGTTGTGACCTGCCTAAGGTCAAACAACTAATCTAAGTGTTTGAGAACAGAGCTGAACTAGGGTCTTCCCAACTCTAGGGCTCTAATCATTACACAATCTAGCCTGACCCCTATAATATCCCCAATTTATCTGTATCTACAGACATAGATACACCTTGTTTATTCATAGTTGTTTGCATGTTGTGTCCCTAATTAATTAGACTGTGAGCTCCTTGAGAATGAGAGCTCTTTTCTACCTTTCATTGTATCCCAAATGCTTAGCAGTTAGCACAGTGCCTAGCACTGTACCAGCTAGTGCCGCTGTTCATCATGTTCATCACGTCCCATTCTTCATGACGCTAAGGACCATAATGTTCATAGAGTTTTCTTGGTAAAGATACTGAAGTGGTTTGCCATTTCCTTCTCCAGTGGATTAAGGCAAACAGAGATTTAAGTGACTTGCCCAGGATAACATAGTAAGTGTCTGAGATTAGATTTCAACCCAGGTCTTCCTGACTCCAGGCCCACCAGCTCTATCTGCTGAACTACCTACCTGCCCTAGGGCAAACAGTAGTCCTTAATAAATGCAAGTTGACTGCTGATAGATTGCCCAACAAGTCCCTACAATTGCTAGTACCTTCCTACCCAATCTACCTGCTATTTAAGTAGTTTCGCATTTCTCTCTTTATATCTGTTCTATATATAATTTATATGCACTTGTTCCCATTTCTCATTTTGCAAAAAGAGAGTGCTTCATATTTTGCACTAGTATCCCCAGCACAGGGCCTAGCACAGAACAGGATTAATAAATCCTTCTTGACTGATTTATCTATATAAACAAGTGAGGAGCTGGACAAAGGGATCTCAAAGGCCCCTTGTAACTCTAACGCTCCATATTTTATGTTCAAACAAGTTCACCCATTTAGCCTAACAATGTTAAAAAACTAAAGGGTCCCTCTTATTTCTAAGAGTTGAGGTTCTCTGTTCCCAAAGTTCTGTGTTGTTTCTTCCAGATTTCCAGGTTTCTTCCAGTTCTAACATTTTATGAGACTACAAATTTATAAAGCTAGAGCATGGAATGCACTTACATCATCTGTCACCTAACTAAATTGAACACTTATTATTGGGAGTGCAAATAGAGGTGCTTTGTCCCCCTATAAAAAGCACTGAGAACAATGACCACAGAACATGCAAGGCTTTCCAAATGGATTTCTTGGTCATACTGTAAGCTATGTCTTCAAGCCCTAGCACTTAGGAGACCCAGAGGGCTTGGCTGAGTTTCTAGGTAGGGACTAACATGAGAGTTCTACAAAGGAAAATGGAATGTTTCTTGTAGTCCACTTCAAATCATGGCATTCTCTCACCATCAACCCAGATAGGAACATTTTCTACCTTACTTTTTAAGTGGCAAAACCTGATATAGGAATAATTTTTTTTTTACTGAAAAGTTATTGTCATAAATTTCTGGAAAAATTTTCTTCTGGGAAATCCAGAAGAAGCATGACTTACAAAAGAGAAGTCTGAAAAGTGGAAAAAACTGGGAAGGGAACATGGATTTGGAACTTGATGGGTCCCTGGAAGTGATCTGGTCCAAGAAGTGGCAGAAGTGGCATTTAGGAGCTAAATCAGATCCTCACAGTCCAAACCTGGCATTCACTTTCACTGCATCACTCCAAGTGTCTTAAGGCCTGACCATTCATTAGACTGAGCATCTCACTCGAATCTCTGCTCTGCAACTGAGCCAAAACCGAGAGAGGAAACATAGTAAGTTATCCAATGGGTTCTGAAATACGAAGAGGCAAAAGGCTTCAGATGGATGTAGAGATGGCACAGGTCATAAGTGTGCAGGGCTTGGAAGACTCAGTAACTTCAAATGTGGCCTCAAACAATATTTATGTGGTTAAGTCACTGAACCTTGGTCAGGTTTAGTTTCTTCAACTGTAAAAGGAGATAATACCCACAGTTGTTATGAGGATCAAATGAAATACCTGTAAAGCACTTAGCACAAAGCTTAGCACATAGTAGTAACTTAATAAATGCTCACTCCCTAATACCTCCATCATGGCCTCTGATTAAAGTTAACTTCAGTGTGCACAGAAGATGACATCTTTGTAGAAGAAAGAGGAATGGATTTGGAGTCTAAGGACCTGATTTTTGAATCTTAAATGAACCTTGATAAATCATTTTACAATTTGTGGCTCTGATTCCATTCTCTGGGGAATTTAGACTAGATCTGGAGTTTCTATGGAGAGGTTCAAGAATTCCATTACCTTGGGTGGGGAAAAAAATTACCTCTATTTTTATTAAACTCTAAGTGAAATTTAGTGTTTCCTTCGATTACAAATACACATAACAAAACTACACAATCTGTGATTTTCTCATCCATCAAAATCACATTTTCTTATGTTACAGTTATTACAGATATCTCAAAATATCTTTACATACTTCTCACTGTGTGATATCGTAGCAACCAAAGCTGCTGTCTATGGATGGTCTCTCAGTATCACTGGTTTCCTTTGTAATTCTATGGATTATATGTTTAAAAAATATTATTCTCAGAAAGGATCTTGGCTATCACCAGACTGTTAAGAGAGCAGATGACTCAAAATCAGGATAAGAATCCCTGGCTGAGAGGTTCTCCAGAATCCCTTCCCGCTTTAAGTCTTGGGATCCTATGATTCTTCCATTGATGATGAAAGTGACATAAGAGACTAAGGCCAGATGCTGATCTAAAAAAATAGAAGCAAAAAGGCCTCCCAGGAAAGGCCCGATGAAAGAAAAGCAAACAAGCTCCTGTGTAATTTGGGCCAGTCTATGTCTACATGTTGCTGAATAAAACAAATCGATACTGAATGAAAACTCATCCTTGATTATGCTTTGATTTATTGCTACTCACCAGAGCTCCATTTTGCCCACCTGCTCCTCATCTAGCCCCCATGAAAATGAATGACAGAACCATGGAGTAAGTCTATGGACAATGCAAAATGTCAAAATTTGGGTAGAACAAAATTTTGTGTAGGAAACTACTTTCAACTCTGGCCTGCCAAAAGTCAGGAGCTATTATACATAACCTGATGTTTAAATGGCTTCCAGATTCAAAAGCAGCAAGGGCGTATCACCAATTTTAACAACTCAACCAAGCATAGGAAGTTCCAGGAAGTCATGACCTCTGCCCCTGATCCTTAAATAATACAAATCCAAAGATCTAAATGCAAACATGGTAACAAGAATACAAGGCATATTCATCTTGAGCCCTCAGGACATTTCCTCTTGGCATGGAACCAATCCAGGCCTTATAATCTAGTTAACAAGTATTTGTGCAGAGTCCACAGAGTGAGTAGTCCTCTCTCCCTGGCAATCATCCAGGTGGGCACAACAAAATCACGGACTTTTAATATCAACAGAAACTGTTCTTCCTGAAAATCCAAACCAGCTATCATCAGCTACTTAGGTCTTTATATTAAAGGACTATTATCAAAAGGAAAGAAGCATTTTGGTGATGATAGCTTCAATGCAACCCTCTGCAGCAGGTGACTTTCTGGCTACTAGACACCTCTGGCTGCACTCCGCCCACTCCCTCTTCTCCCCCAAAAAAACACACCACCATTTCCCTCCCATATCCATCCAAACATCCATCCATCCATCCAGGGCAGGAATAAAATGAGACATTCATAGACAATATAACCTGTAACAAAAGGAAGTTTACTCAATAGCCTGGGAAAGAAATTCAACAAAACTATAGAAGAAGTCCCTTGGGGTGCTGCTCCCTCCACCTCCACATTTGTCACAATGGTGGGTCCTGTATGGGAAGTGAGAAGTTCATTAAGCCTGAGGAGCCCCAATTATTTGCCTCTAAAAAGTGGCTGAGTTCTAAAACCTTGGGCAATTAGGAAGTTTTGCTAAGGGTTTGAGCCTTAGTCTAACAAACCAATGGAGTCTTAGGATGCTTTCACTGCCTTAGTAGAGAAAAAAGAGTCAATGTGGCAAGGACCTTCCTGTCCACAGGTCCCAACCAAATCAGAAGCTGCTCCTACCATGAAGATGCTAGACAAAGCAAAAAGTGGATATTATATCTGTTTTCTCGAAAATGGACAACAGCTTTGCATATAGGGCAGCTACATCATGGTAGATATAGCAATAGGCCTAGATTCAGGAGTCTGGAAGTTCAAATCCAGCTTCAGACACTTCCTAGCTGTGAGATCCTGGACAAGTCACTTATCTGTCTGCCTCGGTTTCTGCTAATAATAACAGAACCTATCTCTCAGAGTTGTTGTGAAAATCAAGTGAGATCATATTTGTAAAGCTCTTAGTATAGTACTGGATATAGAGTCAGTACCTAATTAATATTTATTCTTCCCCTCTCCCATTCACATGGGGACAATTTTTTAAATTAAGTTATTTTATTTGTTTTCAGTGTCTGACAATCACTTCCATGTATCTTAGATTTTTCCCCCTCTCTCTCCCTCACTTCCCTCTCCCTCCCAGAGATGGTGTACAACCTTATATAGATTCTACACATACTTTCCTATTAAATACATGTTGCATAGATGAATTAAAATGAATGGGAGAAACCATAAAATAAAACAAAACATAATACAAAAGAAAATGTCTGTTTCTATCTGCAATCCAATTCCATAGTTCTTTCTTTGGATGTGGAAGGTGTTTTGCCTCAAGAGTCCATAGGAAATTATTTAAGTCTATGCATTTCAATGAAGTACTAAGTCTACCAGAAAAATTCTTCATACACTGTGGTTGTTGCTGTGTACAAAGTTCTCCTGGTTCTGCTCCTTTCACTCAGCATCAGTTCATATAAGTCTTTTCAGGTCTCTCCGAAGTCTTCCTGTTCATTGTTTCTCATAGCACAATGGTATTCCATTACATTCGTATACCACAATTTGTTCAGCCATTCCCCAATTGATGGGCATACCCCTGATTTCTAGCTTTTGGCCACCACAAAAAGAGCTGCTATAAGTATTTTTGTACATGTGGGACCCTTTCCCATTTCTGTGATCTCTTTGGGATACAGTCCTAGAAGCAGTATTGCTGGGTCAAACAGTATGCACATTTTTGTAGCCCTTTGAGCATAGTTCCAAATTGCTCTCCAGAATGGTTGGATCAGCTCACAAGTCCACCAACAATGAATGAGTGTTCCAACTCTCTCACATCTTCTCCAACATTTATCATCTTCCTGTTCTGTCATGTTAGCCAATCTGAGAGGTGTGATGTGTTATCTCAGAGTTGTTTTGATTTGCATTTCTCTAATCAATAGTGATTTAGAGCATTTTTTCATATGACTATAGATAGGTTCAGTTTGTTCCTCTGAAAACTCCCTGTTCATATCCTTTGACCATTTATCAATTGGGGAATGACTTGTATTCTTGTATATTTGATTCAGTTCTCTATATATATTTTAGAAAAGAGGCCTTTATCACATATACTAATTGCAAAAATTCTTTCCCAGTTTTCTGCTTCCCTCCTAATCTTGGCTGCATTGGTTTGTTTGTGCAAAAACTTTCCAATTTAATATAATTAAAGTTATCCCTTTTGCACTTCACATTGTTCTCTATCTCTTGTTTGGTCATAAATTTCTCCAATCTCCATAAATTTGATAAATACACTATTCCCTGCTCTCCTAATTTGTTTATGGTATAAATTTTTATACCATGTATCCATTTGGACTTTATTCTTGTGTACGGTGTCAGGCTTTGGTCTATGCCCAGTTCTGGTCACACAGTTATCCAGTTTTCTCAGCAATTTTTGTGGTCCTTGGGTCCTTCGGTTTATCAAACAGCAGATTGCTATATTCACTGACCATTGTGTTTTGAGTTCCTAACCTATTCCACTGGTCTATCCCTCTCTTTCTTAGCCAGTACCAAGTGGTTTTGATGATTGCTCCTTTATAATACAGTTTGAGATCTGGTAGAGTTACGCCACCTTCCCTAGCATTTCTTTTCATTAGCTCCCTTGATATTCTGGACCTTTTGTTCTTCTGGATGAATTTTGTTATTATTTTTTCTAGCTCTAGAAAATAATTACCTGGTAGTTTGATTGGTAAGGCACTGAACAAGTAAACTAATTTAGGTAGTATTATCATTTTTATTATATTAGCTTGGCCTATCCACGAGCAACTGATGTTTTTCCACTTACTTAGATCTGACTTTATCTGTGCATAAAGTGTTTTGTAACTGTGTTCATATAGTCCCTGGGTTGTTTTGGCAGGCAAACGCCCAGATATTTTATGGTGTCTGCCATAGCTTTAAATGGGATTTCTCTTTCTATCTCTTGCTGTTGGGCTTTGTTAGTAATACACAGAAATGCAGATGATTTATCTGGGCTTATTTTGTAACCTGCAACTTTGCCAAAGTTGTTTTATTATTTCAAGTAGTTTTTTTACTTGATTCTCTCAGATTCTCTAACTATATCATCATATCCTCTGGAAAGAGCGATAACTTAGTTTCTTCCTTGCCTGTTCTAATTCCTTCAATTTCTTTTTCTTTTCTTATTGCTACAGCTAACATTTCTAGTACCATATTGAATAACAGTGGTGATAATGGACATCCTTGTTTCACCCCAATCTTACTAGAAATGCATCTAGCTTGTCATGTGGACAATTTTTAAAAATTTTAAACAGATTTGATGGATAAGAAAACAGCTAGTACTAATGAAGGGTTTTATAGTTCACAAAATACTTTCCTCACAACCACCCTGCGGTCATTTTAGACATGAGAGAACTGAGGCACTGGGAGATTAAACAGCTACAAAATGGCAGGGCCAAGATATGAACCTTGTTACCTTAATCAAAATCTAATGATCTTCTGGTATTCTCAGCACAACGAAAAAAACTGCATGTGGAAGAAGGGAAAGTCTATTCAATACAGATCCCTGCCCTGATTTCTACCAACAACTGAATTAATAATATCATCAACAACTCCTGACATCTACATGGCTAGAAGGATCACAGGATTCAGACCCAGAAGAGACTATGGACGCCATTTACTCAAACTCCTTCAGTTTGAAGATGAACAACGGAGGCCCAGGGAGATTAAGTGCCCATGGTCATACAGGTAGGGTCAAAAAGGTGACTTGAACCCCAGTCTTCCAATTATAGAGCCAAGGTTGTTTATGCCATAATACTGTATACAGTATCTCTTCTGATTATCAAGCTGACACTGTGAGGTATATGGTACAAGTACTCATTCCTATTTTCAGTGAGAGAACAGACTCAGAAAGGGTAATTTGTTCAAGGTCACACAAGTTGTAACTGGGAAAGTCAGTATTCAAGCCTAGGTCTTTCGACTTAAAATAAAAAGACACTGTCAATTACCAATGAATAAGGGAAAGACACATTCTTTGCTGAACATTTAAACTTAAAAGAATGCCCCTAGCAATCTTCTGTGTTACAAATCCTTAGGGAGAGAAGAGGTTTTATTTCTGCTTCTGGCTATAGGACAAGTCATAGGCCTAACCTTTTTGAAAGCTAAATTGGAAGGACATTCCTGCGACAAATCAGAATTTCTTACTAGACTATGCCTACCTCCTGGATCCTTCTCCTGTACTATCATCTCTAAGTGACAGATCATTTTAAGGATGACTTCTAATTCTTCCCATGAGACAGTTGGGTGATATGGTAGGGGCGTGGGTTTGAGGTTAGGAAGGCCGAAGTTCAAATCCAGCCTCAGACACCCACTAAGCTGTATGACCCTGGACAAGTCACTTTACTTATTTGCCTCAGTTTCCTCCGTAAAATGGGAACAACAATAACACCTACCTCTCAGGGTTTTTGTGAGTATCAATTAAGATAATGTTTGAAATTCACTTAAAGTAACACCTGGCACATAACAGGTGGTGGTGGTAATAGGGAGGAGGAGGAGGAGGAGGAGGAGGAGGAGGAGGAGGAGAAGGAGGAGAAGGAGAAATAAATGGGGATAACAACAGCACCTACTTCCCAGAGTTTTTATAAAAATCAAATAAGGTAATATATTTGTAAAGCACAGTGCCTGGCATATAGTAGGTGCTTCATAATGAACTGTTAGCTGTTATTATGGGGATGTTCTGGAATCTCTTCCTCACAAGACACTGGAAACACACCGTAACACCATTCAATGTATGGCAAATTTTGGAAGAAAGATCTTTCTTAGACACCTTTTAAGGGTGTTTAGTTACAGAATAAAAGCCTTCATTACAAAGTACTCTCATCTAGAAAGTCATGGCATAGGAGAACAGGCACAAGACTTAGCACTAGAAAGTCTGGGTTTGGATCCTACTTTTGCACTTACTAGCTATGTGACTTTGGACAATTCCTTTATGAGCTTCTGTCTGCCCATCTGTCAAACGAACAAATGATCTCAGGGTTACCTCCCTATCAGCCCTAGCATTCAGTGACAGTGCTGCTGGGTGGTTCACACTATCTCCCAGAATCACGGAATCTCACAGCAATAAGAGCCATAGAAATCATCTAATCCAAAAATCTTCCTTTTATAAACTGAGGAGCAAAATAACCCATCTGAGCATCCCACTGTGATCCAACAGAATAACCAGTCTTAGCACATAAGCTTCCTCACTACCAGCCTCAGGATTCTTTCAAAGACACTACATGACTACGACCTCTCTATCGGAGAAATAGAGAAATTTCAAAACAAGAGAGGTCTGACCCTTTCCAGCACAATGCAGCTAATCACCTAATAAATGTCATCCCAAAGAGAAAAGAAGAAGTACCCTGACCCACCTCTCAGCAGGGCACATATTTTGCAGTTGTTATTCCAAGACCAGGGATAGAGTTACACTGAACCATCCATATTCTATCATCAGATTCCCCCTGCAGTCAAAATAGGCTCAGGTATTCGAGTCCATAATCGATTCAAGAAACAAAATGAACAGGGAACCCCATGTGAGGATCCCAACATGCCTTTTTTTGTTGCCTGAGGTTGGGCTACAAATGAGATAGAAATCCCTAAGACTCCAAGCACTGTATTTACCTTATCCTAAAACAGGGCTCTCACTGTGTAATACTTATTCAGGGTAGAAGAAATGTTATTCAAATATCACCCAGGAGTGTTTCCAAAAAAGACAAACTGCTATAAACATCCTGGAAGAAAATATTTCCAACAAAACCGAACTGGCAAGTGGTAGATAATCAGTACCCAAAGTCCCTAGATGGGCCAGCACTGCAGTGGGAAAGGAAAGTCCCCCTCACATGAAGAACAAACAGCACCCTTTAGAAGGCCTTAGTTTACATGCCTTGATGTGTTTGATCAAAAGTGCTTTGACTTCTTCCTTGCCTTTCTCTCTTTTTACCTTATGATCAGCTGATATGGCTATTACAGATTTTCAACACTTCATTGCCTGCCTCATTACAGGGGGGCACCAATGCCATTTAGAACCTCCCAACAATTATGAAATCATCCAAAGGCTTCATTTTATTGACACAAAGAAAGTAGCTTACTACTCTTATTACTGAATTTTGCCTATCTAAGTAGAGATTAGGGCCCCACAAGATGTTTTTTTCTGGCCAAATCAAACAGTTGCCCAATTAGTTTCAGTCAGCTGTGCTTGGAAGCTCCCGGAGTAGATCAGGTTTCTCACATGACTGTCCCATTAGGGATAAGCTAGCCATTCTCTCTCCAGCAAACCCAATGGAAGCCAAGGAACTCACTTAGGCTGAGTATCAACTTACCTTTCATGTAAGCTTCAATTTTTCGAATAAGTTCATAAGACTTGGATCGATCCAGAAGGGTTCTAATGGCAGGAAGGGGATCCAGGATGATGGTCTCTGGGTGAGCATCAATATATTCCTGAAAGGAAAAATATCTTCATTTGAGAGGAAGCTAGGTGGCACAGTGGATAAAATGCCAGATTCAGAGTCAAGAAGATCAGACATTTTACTACCTCAATTTCTTCATTTGTAAAAGTTGGAATAATAGTACCTATTTCATAAGGTTGTTGTGAAGACAAAAAGAGATAGTATGTAAAACTGTGCTTTGAAAACTGTAAACTGCTATATAAATGATAGTTATGATGATAAAGGAAAAAGAAGGAGCAACAGTGAAGGATATCTGCTGTCAGGAAGTTGCAGTTCAGTCAAAGGATTCGTACATTCTCTCCAAGGATGATACAACAGCATCTTGATTTAAGAGATTATTAACTGAGCTTCTATTAACTGTGAAATCTGAAGGTTTTCAAAGCACTTTCCTCTCAACTACATTTTGAAAAAGAGGTATAAGTATGATTCCCATTTTACAGGGGTTAAGGTGTTTAAAGACATTCTTGTCCAAGGTCACATAGTAGTTTTAAATCCTAATGCCAAGTTCAGTTCTCACGCAGCTAAAAGAATATATTGCCTTTTTATGTGCCAAGTGCCAAATCAAGTACTTTCAAAGATCAAGGAAGAAAGCATTTATTCAGCACTTACTATGGTTCCAGGCACTGTGCCAGGCAAAGAATACAAAATAAGTGTGACTTACAATACCTTTGGTAGATATAGGAATCACATATACCAACAGCTGGAAAATGGAAGACAATCAAGGAGAGGCAGGAAGCTCAAATCTGTCACTTCAGCTCAGTCATGATACCAGACCAACTGCTAGTCGGCACTGTCTGCAAGCAAAGTTTCAAACTCTAGTTCTTATTTCAAGGCCTTCCACAGGTGGTATCCCTACCTCCAGACCTTATTCCATGAGTGAGAACCCACCACAGTCTGGCTGGGCCAGGAAACTGATAACGCTTCACTTTCATCACTCTTCCTCCCATGTCCCTCACCTCCTTTGCACCCCACTGCTCTGGGAAAATAAATCCAAGCAATACTACTATACATTCTAAAAAGGGTGAGTCACTGAACTGCCTGATGGCTGCACTCACACACCCCACAACTTTCCAGAACAAAATCTCCTTAGGTGTTAACTCCTCAATTAGATGACTTGAATTGAAAAATGAGAGGCAAGGAATCACAACCATCACCCCCACCACAGTAAAATAATCAAAATAACAGCAACAACAGCTAGCATTTATATAGCTCTTTAAAGTTTACCAAGCACTTACAAATATTTTGTACTCACAACACTGAAAGGCAGGTACTATCAGTGTAAGTTTTATCATTAATATATTCTTGTGCAGTAAGGTAATTACATATTATACATGGGTTTATGCAGATATTAATGTGCTTCTGCAGTTGTGTCCAACTCTCCATGACCCCATTTGGAGTATTCCTGTCAAAGATACTGGAGTAGTTTGCCATTTCCTTCTCCAGCTCCAGCTCCAGATGATGAAACTGAGACAAACAGGGTTAAGTGAACTGGCCAGGGTCACACAGCTAATCAGTGTATGAGGCCACACTTGAACTCAGGTCTTCCTGGCTAAAGACCTGGCACTCTATTCACTGGACCACTTAGCTGCCGTATATTAACATAAAGTGTTACAATTCTACATTAATAACAATAATACATGACATTTACATAATGCTTACTATGTGCCAGGCACTGTGCTAAGGATCTACAATATAGTGTTTTAACATCATAATAATAAGGATAGTCAACATTTAGATATTTATACTATGGACCTGGCACTGTGCTACGTACTTAATTATTATCTCATTTAAGCATCAAAACAACCCTGAGAGGTAAGTGCTCTTATTTTCCCCAGTTTACAGATCTTAAAACTGCAGAGGATAAGTGACTTGTCTAGAGTCACATAGTAAGTGCCTGAGGCAGAATTTGAACTGCAGTCTTCTTGAGTCCAGGCTCAATTCTCCATCCACTGTACTACCTAGCTGCCTCCATAAATGCATAGAGGCCTCACCTCACAGGAAGGAAAAGCTGGATTTAAAATGTACCTCTGATACATAATGGCCACGTGAACCTGGGTAAAATCACTTAACCTTTGCAATCCCTTGGGCAACTCTATATAGTCTTTGAGTTCCAAACCCGCATGCTGAGGTGCACTAAAAGAGGGAACCTCTCAACAGGTCCAGAAAAAGGAGGGGGAAAAGTACAGCATTCCCTTGATCAATCAATCTACCAATCACAAGGAAAATTTACTCTTCACAAAGGGAAATAAGCCTAGTGTGGCTTGACCTAGTCTTGGCTAGGTCACCATTTCTTTCAAGTGCTCATACTGTATCTGTTAAATAATCTGTTCTAGTATGTTGCCAGGAATGGATGTCAAGCTTACTGGTTTTTAGTTTCCATGATTCACATCTTTGCCCTTTTTGAAAATGGAAACATTTGCCTATTTCCTGATTCTGACACCTATTTCTCTAGATGTTCTGCGATGGTATCTTTCCAAATACCTTTATTATGTAAAAAGTAATTCTTCCAAGTCAGGTGTCTTTAACACATTTAAAATCCTTGATATTTTTCAAAGTGCTTTTCACATACATCTTGTTCAATGCTCAAACCAGTCTGTACCACAGGAAGAGCAGAATAAATCATCCTTAATTTACAGGTAAGTGCAGTAAGTTCAGAGATGAGACGTGCCTTGTCCCAAGATACTAGCAGAGCTAGTAAACTCAGCAAAAAAAATAATCAAGTTCTCACACTCCAAAACTGGAGCTCCTTCTACCTTGAATGAATATTCTCCTCTGCCAAATTTCTCATCGCAAAGCCAGAACCTTTACCATAAGCTTATGCTTTCTTTGGTACCTACATTTCATCCTGTCCAGGAAAATAGGGAGAATAGGATGGATGACTAGGGAAGCACAATGGAAGTCTGATCCTCCTGTGTTCTGGATTTTCATCTGTTATCTGTTACATTATTACCTGTCCCAATAGGCCTATCACTTCCTTTTTCTTTTTAGTCTGACCATACTTTTAAAGAAAAAATTTTAAGTCTTTTTGTATGATGTCCTTAGCCTTTTTTTATAATATCCATCTCACTTGGTTTGGGTTTTGTCCAACCTGATATTATTTTCAAAGATCTTACCATTCTGAACAGGGGACATACATTTTCAGAGGTGAAGTTCCATCACGGCCCAGCTCAGGGGTCATGATGTCCTCAAGTCTTGCTTTTCATCTCCTGCATAAAAGACAGCTCCTCCAACTATTTTTAGATCCTTTGGCCTGGCTTCTTGTTTTCCATTTATTGATATCTACCTTGAATTCTACTTATGTGCCTATAAGTGAAATGCCCTACATAGTCAGCTTTTAGGCTAGGTCAGTTTTTCATCTTGACATTCTCCGTCCATTCTTTCCATGGTATAGTCACTAAGTGCTATCTTTAGGAGATCAAGAACAAAGGAAGTGTAGATTACGGGTCCAGGGTGGGTACTAACCAATTCCACTGAGGATAATAACAGCAACAGCCAAAATTTGTGAAGTGCCAAAAACTGTGCTTAAACACTTCACAAAAAAATGTTCCCTTATCTGTTCCTCACAACGACCCCGGGGCTATTGTAATCCTCATGTTACATACGAGGAAACTAAGGCAAACAGGTCCATTAATGAGAGCTAACATTAATACAGCACCTTACTATGTACTGGGCACTAAGTGCTTCACATGTATTATCTCACTGGATCCTCATAACAAGCTCAGAAAATAGGGGCTATTACTATCCCCACTTTACAGATGAAGAAACTGAGGCAAACCAAGATTAAGTGACTTTTGCCAGGGTGACACCGAGAGGAAGAACACGAGGCTGGCTTTGCACTCGGTTCTTCCTGAACCCAGGCCCAGCGCCATCTCCACCACATCACCAAGCTGACCTACTACTTCAGTTTAAGTTTTAACTGCCAGAAGTCTGGATAAACACCTATGACATCTTTACCTCCTTCTGCTGAAAAACCACATTCAAGGAAACCTGCAGAACACCATGCTAAAAAGTCCCTACACCACAATCTTCCAAGTAAAAGGCAATGAGAATCCAAGTAATACATTACCCCAAACCATCACAAGATAAATCACAATTCATCAAGACAGAATCTTTTTTCATTAGATTATACGAAAGGCAGTAGTGTCATACAGAGAGAGCATTTCAATTAGGAATAAGACCATATGTGTTTCCTTGCACACAACACGATCAGGTGTTTTCTCTGGCTGTCTCCCACACCTGGAATGCTCTCTCTCTCTCCTCACTTCCACCTCCTGGCATTCCTGGCTTCTGTCAACTCATACCCAAAAAGCCTCACCTTTTGAAAAAAGTCTTTCTCAGTTTCCCTTAATTCTATCTTCTTTTAGAGACTACTCCCTCCCAACTTATCCTGTATAAGTCTTGTTCGTAAATAACTGTTTGTATACCGTCCTCCCCATAAGACATAAGCTCCATGACAGCAATGACTGCATTTTGCGTTTTTTGGTTGGTTTTTTTTTGGCACCCTTAATACTTAGCACAATGCCTGGCACAAAGAAATCATTTAATAAATGATTGTTGACTGACTGCATTCTCTGGTAGTCTAGTGGTTAAAATCCAGAATTTTCCCCACTGTGGCCCAGGGCTTGTTTCCCAGTCTGAGGTCTTCATCATATATTCCAGACATGTCAAACACAAACCACCCTGTCATGCTGAAGCAAACCAGATTAAAATGAATGTGAAATATCTAACAAAATAAAAAATATATAATAGAAATGGAAATAGAAAAACTACACACTAAAATTAATACAACAAAATTAAAAATATTAAGCAGGGTTTCATTGAATGAAAGGATATGAAAAGTTACCTACAACCTACACTTTTGTGGAGGTAGGAGGTCCACAAGTATTATTATATACATTGCACACATTTTTGGACTCTTTGAATGTATGAATCACTTACCCTAACTTCTTTTTTCCTTTCTTAAAAAAAAATAATACTAGTCATACGGGATCACTTTCTGGGAGGGAAAAGAGGGATCAATGGGATAACTATAGTGAAATAAGAACAAAAAATAACCAGTTTCTATCTGAGTTTGAGACCACTGGTACAAGTGCATACAGCGCTAGAACTGGAGTTGGAGAAGCCTGGACTCAAACGCCACCTCTAACGTTACCAAGCTATGTGATCATGAACAAGCTATTTCTCTGAACTTGTTTACTCCTCTGTAAAATTAAGGAGTCGGAGCAAATTTTATGGGCTCTTCTACCTCTATTGGGAGGTACCTTTTAGGAGGTTTTTTAGCCCTAACTCTTTCGTTCACTTACATCACAACTGTGAAATGACCCTGACTGAGTGGGGGAAGAAAGTGGAAGGTTTCCTACCCTTAGTGGCCCAGATAGCACAACTCAGCCCATAAGGACACTGCACAGGACCAGAACATCAGGCATCAAGTTTCTTACTGACAAAAACTTCATCCAAGGTCAAGGTCTCAGACACTAATGCCCTTATGGCATCCACAGGAACTGAATTAAACAATACACTCTTACTACAAGTTATCTTTGAACCATCTGTTGATCACACAGGTCTAAAAAAAAAACCAAAAACCAAACCTCTACTGAATACGAACTATGAATACGATTTCAGAAAGGCCTTAAGATCCCAAACACCAGTGTCCTGCCCTTAATCAGAGACAGTTAACTCCTGACCCCCAGCTGGCTGGCTCGCTCTCTTCTCAAGGTGTTCAAGGACTTGGCTCAGTCTTCCTCTGGAAACTGCCTACTTCAACCTGCATTCTAAGCTTCGGTCCTGTCCAACACTCTGGTCTCCTGGTTGCATCTCTCATGACACGCAACACGATGCCGCCTCAGTCACAGACAAGCTAACTCTCAAGCACACCACCACCTGTTATTACTCTACTTTCATGATCCCAAACCTGACTACAACGTTCTATTCTTTCTTCTCTTCCTCTGCTCCACTTCTCCTAAACCTAATTTTCATCTTCCTCAAGTCTTATCAAACCTATTCACATTTGTAGGTCACTGATGCTCCAGGAAAAAATAGCACAAGTTTTAAAAGAAAAGTTTAACCTAATCTCAACTGAACCCTCAATGCCACATGGTAGCCCCTTTATCCTTCCCAGTTAACTGGGTCCCACTGCCTAGTCATTCCAAATCTTCTTTCCTTAAGCTTCCCACAGAACCCTTTTTCTATTTCCAAGAACCATACCTTCTACTTTACCATGAAAATAAACATCTACTGTGAGCTTCGTTTATCCTAAACTATATCTCAAAATATCTCAGAGATAGAAGTGACCATTCTTTCTGAGGTCAATTCCTCTACTTGTGCCCTAGATCCTATCCCCTGGGCTCCAGCTCTTTGAAGAGTGTGCCCCCTCTGTCTCTCTCACGCTCTAACCTGCAATTTCTCAGGGGTCTCTCCCATCCTCTTAAAACAAAACAATACCATCCTCTACAGCACTCCAACAACTTACAACCTCACTTGAGACCTCAAATGCAAATGAAATTACTGTCTCCAAGGTTACCAACGATTTCTTAATTGCCAAATCAGAAGGTTTCTTTATCATTCCTCTTGACTACTCAAGGGTAGCAGATATCACTGCTCACCCCTTCCCTCCAGTGCACTTGTCTTCCCTTGATTTGTGGAGCACACTTTGCTCCCAGTTCTCCCTCTGCCTGACCGCTCCTCCCCAGTCTTTTCTGTCTATCTGAGCCACATCCCATCCCTTAATGGCAGTGCCGTCCAAGTCTCTAAATCATGGACTCTCTTCTCTTTTATATGCTCTCTTATAGTTGAACCCCTACGTTCTATTCTCTTCTCCAATTCTTTCTCCAAAACAATGTCAACATAATCTTCCCCAGGTACTATTCTAATGAGGTCCATACCCTCTAAGAACAAGTGTTCTACTGTGCACTGCTCCTCAGCTTTGAATTAAAACTCCTTCCCACTCTGTCTCTAGTTTGGTTTTCCAACCTTCTTTAATAATGTTCTCCCTTCACGTCTATATTATTGTCTATATTGCCTCAAACAAAGTAGGTGCTTAATGTTTGTAGAAAAGAACTGGACCACATATGTGTATGTAGGTTTGACCCACTTCAGCCAATAAAAGGCCATTTCCTTGAGGGCAAGGCTTATGTAACCTTCCTCTTTCTCAACAAGTTTTGTTGACTACTGGTGCTGAGTAATCAAACTCCAAATTGTGTTTTCCTCAAAAGTCACACACAAGCATTAAATTAAGAGACTTTTATAAATGACGATGGAGGAGAGACAGAAATCAGATTATAAAGAAGTTAATTCATTCCAAATCTGGAATGAAGAAAAATGGAAAACAGAGGAAGAGGAAAATAGCTTATAAGCAGGCGCCCAAATAAGCTTTTAACACAGAATGAATGCCACTGATCTTAGTGGAAGAACTATTCTTAAACACATTCATCAGAGAGAATAAAGAATTATGAAAGAAAGGAAGTATTCACAAAAGTAAGAAAGAGTTTTTTCCAATGGGTCTATCGTGCACAAATGGACTTCCTTCTCTAAGTCTTTCAGCCTATCTATTGTGCTACAAAGCTTCATAAAATTTTAATACTTTTCTTAGAATTACCAAAGAAACTGTTGAGAAGAGATATGTGCTAAGTACTATTATATCACCACTCAGAGGAGGACCTGTGCTGTTTCCATAGCAAATGGTAAACACAGCCTCCTTTGGAGCAATTGCCAGGTTTCTTCTCCACAGTACCATTCCCTGGACTTAAAACTAAAGCCTAGTTTTAACCAGAGGCAGTGGAGAAGAGGTTAGAGAAAGGCAGATACAAATAGCTTTGGGATTAAAGGAGGATTTCGGCAGAACCCACAATCATAACAGCTCATAATTATATAACACATAATTATACACCACATTATGGTTCACAAATCACTTTTCTCAAAACAAACCTGCAATGTAACCAGCTACATCATCACCCTCTCATACCCATTCTTTTACAAAAGACTAGAAACACAAAATGGCTAACTGACCAACATTACACAACTAGAATGGGTCAACTCAAAGATCTGAACCCAATTCTCCAAGTACAAAGCTCTTCCCAGTTTAACTTCCATTATCACCCACTCATACATGGACCTGTTCACCTTGTATTAGAATGGTATCTCAAATCTGAACCCAACACTCTATATAGAGCAAAAACATTTATTGTGCTAAGCAAAATTTCAGGAATTGTCATCTGGCTGTACCTGAAGGCTTCCATATGTGCTATCTCCTCCATTAGAATGTGAGTTCTTTGGGAGCAGGAACTGTCCTGCTTTTCTATGTGTATCGCTAGGGTTTAGCAGAGTTCTCTCAACATAATAAGCACTTAATAAATATTTCACTCATTCAGACAATGTCCTTCTGTACTCTACGTGATTACAAGGTTGCCATGTCTAAAACAAGATAAAATGGACCATTTAAAAACTGGCCTTAAGATGAAATGACTTAAGAGTAAAATTACATCCATCTTGAAGTATGTGAAAGGCTGTCCCACACGGGATCTGAATCCAGTCTCAAGCACTTACTAGTTGTGTGACCCTGGAGCCTTAATCCACTAGAAAAAGAAATGACGAACCACTGCAGTATTTTTACCAAGAAAACGACATCCACACTCTTGGCATGACACATGTTCACAAAGAATTGAACATAGAGGAACAATCCATACAGGAGATGGAAGGACCTATTTAGTTTAGTCCCGCTAGGCAGAACCAAAAAGAAGGGTTCAAAGTCCTAGAGAGGAGGAGATCAGGCTCAATTTAAGAAGCCTCTTCCTAAAGCAGAATCAGCCATTTTAGTAGGAAATGGAAAACTGGAAACTTCAAGTAGAGGTTGGATGATTGCTTGTTAGAGATAGCAAAGGGGGGATTCGTGTTCAGATCCAAACTGGACAATCCGTACTCTAAGGTTCCCCTGAACTGAGTCTGTGACTGCTGTGTTCTTCACCACCCACGCCCCAATGCCTGATTTTTTTTCAGTTAAGAATATCCCTTAAATATTCTCTACTATATAAATGCAACGCTACTCAGCCTTCTCTCATTTTATCCATTCTTTTCTCCTTCTGAATAAGGTATGGCATCTGGAGCCATATTCCATGTCAGCAGATCTCAGTGATACTTTTGTGACTCCAATTTGCTGCCTTGTATCAGGATTGCTGGCTCATCTCATTTGTCATACAGGTTCTGTATAGTTTGTAGATATATCTGTACTTAAATCCAACCCTCTGCAAGAAGATTTTCCCAGAACCCCTTTAATTTTAGAGATGCCCCATTGAGATTATATACAATCTACTCTGAATATGTTTCTCATACACAGAGTTGTTTGCACAGTGTCTCCCTCATTAGAATGTGAGATCCTTGAGGACAGGAACTATTTTTGTCTCTTTGCAATCCTATCACTGAACACATTACAATTACTACCAGTAATTATCAATGAGTAAGCCCTTAATAAATGCTTGTTAACTAGCTGGACAGCTTCAGCCACATGGTTTTATTTCTGGCTCTTAGATTTTGCTCATCTGGTTATTTCTAAGCTTTTCTTCTTCCCACACTGTAAATACACACACACACACACACACACACAACTCTATGGTATCTGAAACAGCCATGGGTAACGATCAAAGAAAGAAGACAAGGAAATGACACGGATGGTCACAGACTACTTCTAAAGAAACAGAAAACAGATCAAGAGTTCAGGAAACAGATCACAAATGGAGGCATGAGAAAGGAGTGCAAAAAGATGAGATGACCTCGTTAATTCAGACATCTGGCATTCTCTCTGTCATAAAAAAGTAATGCAAAGATTCTTGATACAGCATCATGACAACAGCCTTCAAAAGGTGGAAAAAGCATAAGGGAAGTTTTGATTCTGCACCAGATTGTCAACAACAAGGTACTTGTTGCTAAAGTTGAAATTACGGGAACTTTGGGGGGAAGTGACCACGCTATCTTAAATTTTACGATAGAGGAAAACTGGGCAAAAAAGGACATTCTAAATTTTAAAAGGATAGATTTCAAAGACTTCACAGAAAAGGGAATTGAAAGGTCTAAAACTCTACAGGGGAAGTAGAAAACTATAAAGTATGAAATTATGAAAATCTAAAGAGTAAAAATTATGATTAGGAAAAAATAAAGGAGCAGTCTAAAGAGACAAATGTGGATGGAAAAGGAACTCATCAAACAACTTAGATTTTGAAGAGAATTTTTAGATGATAGAATCAAGGGCAGGTAACAAAAGAGAAAAAACAAAATTGTGGCACAGGTCAGTAAGAATGGTGTAAGAGTGCTAAACTCAGACTGATTTAAGGTTGGTTACAAATAAGACAACAAAATAGGGTCAAGGGGTGTTTTTTTCTGTATTAAGAAAAAGAAGATAATCAGAGATAGGATACAATTACTGTTAAGTGTGGATAGGAACATGATAATGGATTAAAGTTTACTGTTTTCTCTGTCAAAGAGAAACATTACTGAGCTAAATGGCTAAAAAGGAGCTAAGCTGATAGTAAAAAGTAAAGAGGTTTTGGGGGCTGGAGACAGAATGGGGGAAGAGGACATGAAGGGAGAGAGTGTGGAGTCCATGAACTATATAGTCTAGTGAGTTCAAATTCAGTTTCTAAAAATGTATTAGCAAATGGATAATTAGTGAATTTGAAAAGGAAGTAGTGATCACAAAGAATCCCCAAAAGATAAGTAGGTACAGGATGTGAACAGTTTTCAAAAGAAAAATTCTAAAATATTAACAACTAGAAGAAATCATGCTGCAAATCACTAATTAAAGAAATTCAAGTTAAAAACTCCAAACCTATTAAATGTACAAGGATGGAAAAATAAAAATGGGTCCTGGATGGGCCAAGAAAAATATATTGGGATTTTAATACATTACTGTCACATCTATGAATTAATACAATCATTGTGGAAAACAATTTGAAATAATTCAAGAAAAGTAACTGAACTGCTTGTACCCTTTGACCCAATCATCTCATATTGGAAGGAGATCAAAACAGAAAGGGAGGAAAAAAAAGATCCAATAAATACTAAAATATTCACAGTAATACTTTTTGTTATAGCAAAGAACTATAAACAAAGGAAGTGCCCAGTGATTTGGGAATAGTGTGAATATATTATCATGTGAGTATAATAAAATATCATGCAATAAGAAATGATGAATGAGAAATTTCCCAAAAGAAAACTGGAAAGAAGAGCATGAACTGACACATAATTAAAATAAGCAGAACCACAAAAACAATATACCCATCCAGTGATTATAACAATGTAAATTCCCAAAGAAGAAAATGGCTGAAATGAAAATTATGAAAATGAATGTAATGTCACCAGTATAGGAAATTCACTTTACCAATGCAAGTCTTATGCAAGTGTCTAGAACAACAAAAGGTTAAGTTATTTGATGTGGAATTCAAACCCAGGCCTTCCCGGTGTTGAGGCCAGATTTCTATCCATTACACTGCCTCTCAACTGGATAACTGCAAAGGCAGAGTACCGCATATGCTGCCAGGTGCAATCATCGAGCTTTTCTTTTGCTGTTGTTGTTTCTGACGGGTTTTCACCCAGCTCAGTGCTTGTTCAAGGGAGGTGGGGAGGGGTTAGTTTAGCTATCTGTAAATGTCTAAGTTAAAATAAAAGGGACCAGTAATTTTCTTAAGGACAGACACTGTTCCATTGACCTTTTCAGAGGGAATAGTTCGGAGGAATGATGCAGAGACAGTTTACCAAGTCTTCAAGAAAGAATTGTCATGCTACTCTTGCTGACAAGATGGTGAGACGGGGCTGGGGGGCCTCTGAGAGGGAGGAGTTCAAAACTAGTATAGTTAATGGGTTTAGAACTGACTGACTGAATAAACCCAGAGAACAGTCGTTAACGTTGTTCACTCATTTTCAGTCATGTCTGATTCTTCAAGATCCCATTTGGGGTTTCTTGGCAAAGATACTGGAGCGGCTTGCCATTTTCTTCTTCAGCTCATTTTACAGATAAGGAAAATGAGCTAGATGAACAGGGTTAAATGACTTGTCCAGGATCACAGAGCTAGTGTCTGGGATCAGATTTGAAATCAGAAAGATGAGTCCCGACTCTAGGCCTGGTTCTCTATCTCGCACTAGTCATTAATGGCTCCATGGCAACTTGGAAAAAAAATCTCAGGTACACAGCCCTGAAGAACTGTCTTTGGCTCCATAAGAATGTTTTTAGGAATGACTTGGATAATGGCATGTTTATTAAATTTGTATAGGATACAAAGCTGAGAGGAAAAGAAATATGTTAGTTGCTGGTGTCAGAATTTGCCAAGGTTAGAACAAAGCATACAGTCTCAGAGGATGAAATTTAATAGGGATTAATGTGAAGTCAGTTAGGCAAGAAGCCATTTATTAAGCACCTACTCTGTGTCAGGTACTATGCTAAGTGCATATTTGAGGTCAAAAAATCAACAAGCTTAAGAGGGGAGAGGCATGGCTACATAAAATTCATGTGAAATAAATCTGAGGGATTTTGGTCAGTATGAGTAAACAATCAAATGTAGCAGCCAAAAAAGTTATTATTATCTCAGGCTGCATTCAAGGGCAGATAATGGAATAGAAATATAAAATTGTGACACAGGCCAGACAGAACAGTATTTTTTCTAAATTTTTTTTTAATTTTGTTTTCCATGTTGTACAATAACTTCTATATAACTGAGTTATTTTTCCCCCTTCTTCCCCCACTCTCTCCCTGAAACAGCATACAATTTTACATAGGTTCTACACATACATTCCTATTAAATACATTTTCACCTTAGTCATATTGCACAGAAGAATTAAAATGAATGGGAGAAATCGTAAAACAAAAGAAAATAATCTGCTACATTCTATGATCGAATTCCCATAGTTCTCCGGATGTGGAATGCGTTTTGCCTTAATAGACCACTGGGAATTTTTTAAGTCCTTGCATTGCAATGAAGTTTTAAGTCTACCAGAAAAAATCCTCACACACTGTGGTTGTTGCTGTGTATAAAGCTCTCCTGACAGAAAGAACAGTATTAAGAATACTAAAACACAGACTGGCCCAGAATAAGGTACGTGGCTCTGTCTGTGTCAGGCCACAAATGGGTAATGCAATCCAGTCTTCGTGCAAAATTTCAGTAAAGGTATCAATATGCAGGAAAACAACCATAGGAGGAAAATCATAATGATTAAGGTCCTTAAAAATCATGGCACAGAAGTGTGGCCGGGCAGCTTAGACCAAGCAGAGTTTTCTCCACCGTGTGGACTGTCTAGAGTACACTGCCAGTCTCGTCTTCTATTCACCATGGCTTCTTCTGACATCCAGGTGAAAGAACTAGAGAAGCGTGCCTCGGGGCAGGCATTTGAGCTGACACTTAGTCCTCGTTCAAAAGAAGCAGTCCCAGAATTTCCCCTTTCTCCTCCAAAGAAGAAAAGATCTTTCCCTGGAAGAAATTCAGGAGAAGCTAGAAACTGCAGAAGAAAGACAAGTCTCATGAAGCTGAAGTCTTGGAGCAGCTGGCTGAGAAGCGGGAGCATGAGGAGGTGCTTCAGAATGTAATTGAAGAAAACAACTTCGGTAAAATGGTGGAAGAAAAACTGACCCACAGAATGGAAGCTAACAAAGAGAACTGAGAGGCACAAATGGCTGCTAAGCTGGAGCGTTTGCGGGAGAAGGATAAGCACATGGAGGAGGTGCGGAAGAACAGAGAGTCCAAAGACCCTGCCGATGATTCTCCCCCTCCCAAGCATCCAAAGACTGAACTGGCCAGTGTTACTTTTATTTTATTCCTCCTGACAAATATTCTAGAAACTGATGTAGAACTGCATCGGTAGATCTGAACCGTACAGATGTTGTTTGGGGGCAAAAGGGGAGAAACTTCAAATGTTTCGCTCTTTTTCTAAAGTGTTGAAGTCTTTCTAAAGTAGCTATTTTTCTTGTTGCATCTTTTCTATTCCAGTATGCTTGGTGCTGGGTTAATGGCTAGTACTGTATTGGCTCTGTGAAAACATGTTTGCGAAAGGAATCTGTAGTATGCTTCTTTCCAAGTGTTAGATGCTGAATATATCTGTCTGTTCACTTTTGAAATCTGACCTTTGTCCCAGACTCACCAGATACTACTGTACTTGAATGGTTAATAAAACTGCACAGTGCTGTTAAAAAAAAAAAATCATGGCATATAAGCATTGAACATATTTGCCAACGAAGGACCTGGAAATGCTTAACTTGGAGAAAAGAAAACCTGGTGAGAAAGGAGGAGACAGTCACAGTGGAGCTGTCTTCAGGTATTTGGAGAGCTATCATACAACAGAAAAATTAACCTTACTCTGCTTGGCCCCAAAGATTTCAACTTGGGAGTAATTAGCAGAAATTGAAGAAAGGTACATTTTGGTTTGATGTAAGGAAAAATACCCTAACAAGCAGATCAGTCCTGGGAGGCATTTGGTTCCCTATAGCACTACATGTCTTTCAACCAAGGCCTAGAGAGATGAGGGAATTTGACTGAGGTATCACAGGACACAAGTGGTAGGTAAAGTATTCCAAAGCCTAGGTCCCTTAGCTCCAAACCAAATACATTTCCTGCTGGATATCTAAGCCAACAAAGAATGACCACGCCACTTCTCCCTGTCAGGTGAGTGATTACATACTAGAAAACTAAATCAATCAATGAATCAACGTTTGGTAAATGTCTACCGTATGTCAGGCTTTGTTCTAAGCTTGGAGATACAAAAAAAAAAAAAAAAAAAAAAGGCAAAACGCAGTCCATGACCTCAAGGAGTTTACAATCTAAGGGAAATGCCAATAAGCTTGTACAAAGCAAGCTAAATACAGGTAAGTAGGAAACCATTAACAGATGGAAAGCACTGGAATTAGGAGTTGGGGAATGCTTCCTGAAGAAGGTGGGAATTTAACTGCAATAAAGGAAGCCAGAAAAGAGGTGCCCCTTTCAAAAGTATTCTGACAAAAATCATATAACTGGATCTAAAGATTAATGGACACAAAAGTCTGGAACAATGAAAGGAGAAAATGAGTCTTTTAAAAATGAGTAATCAGTTCACAAGATGCAGGCCTGGCCAAAAAAAAGAAAAAGGTTTCCTTCACCTCCCACAAAATGTAGGGACAAAAAGGCAAGAAAAACATTTCTTCATTTTAAGACCACATATTCTTTTGCCTAAACCCATGGTTCTGAAATGGTGGTGAAGCGGACAGAGCACTGGGCCTGGAGTCAGGAAGACCCAGCTCCCTGAGTTCAACCCCAGTCTCAGACACCTGCCAGCTGTATGACCCTGGGCAAGTCACTTGTTTTCCTCAATTCTTTACCTGTGAAATGAGCTGGAGAAAGAAATGGTAAATCACTCCAATATCTTCCAAGAAAACCCCAAATGAGGTTACAGACAACTGGACACAACTAATAAATGACTTCATTTTTTTTTAGTCACTTCCGAATTTTTTTCCTCATTTATAAAATGGAAATATAAATTCTCTTACACCATGGGGAACGTGCTTGTTAAAACTGAAATTACTGGAGAAATGAAACTAGCATCATCATCATTATTATCAGCAAACCCTTTCTCCACAAGAACAAGGGAAATATCCCTCAGGCATCCTTCGAAATGGAAAAGAAATTCAGGAGGTATCCAGAAGGTAAACATGGCAAGTATCACTTTCAAAAAAAAAACCTGAATTCTGGCACTGAAACTTGTTTCCTCCCACAGTCCATCTCAATCCTCTCAGAGCCAGCAGACACAGGCTTAATCCTGTACAGGACACCAGAGAGAGGAGGACAACGAAAGGTGACTGGGTCTTCGAATCTCAGGCCCATCAATACAGAGCAACACACACTATCTCGGCCACCCACACTAGAAAACATTGGCTCCAAGTGATAGTCAATGATTTCAGGGAGGAAGAGAGGCTCCATCTAGATTTCAGATACAGAAACGTTGCCAGAGGGCTATTTGGTCTTGATCCCCTCCCAAGATCCAGAAGAACCTGGGATGCACATGTCTTAGATGCTAGACTTACTGAAATGTAAAACTGACTGTCATCTTTCACCCAGCTGTGGGACCATAGAAAAAGGTCTGGTTTTTTGACCCAGAGGATCTGGGTTTCAGTCCCAGTTATGTCACGTCCCAGCTAAGGGAACTTTTATACAATTTTCACTGGGCTATAGTGGAAAGAGAGCTGGGCTTGGAATCATGAAGACCAAATTCAAATTTCAATATATACAGACTATGTACCCGGGGATGTCTTTTTACCTCTGCAAAAATGTGATAATATTTGTACTACTCCCTTTCACAGGGCTGTTGATAGGAAATGGCTTTGTAAACCTTAAACCATGTTGTCAGGGATATATAAATGAGTTGATCTTAATGGTAGTATTTCCTGATCAGTATTTCCTCATATTGGTTTTTTTGTCCATCAAGGTCAAAAATGGTTAAATTACCTTTTAAAAGCATGTCCACTGATGATTTTTGCCAATTACCCAACAATTCAACACCTATGTTAGGTGGCAAATGCAGCCCTCTGCTTACTATCTGCACAACTCAACCTCCCTGGGTCTCAAATTCCTAAAGAGGCTGGATTCACTCTACTCCAGAAGCGCTTGCAATCTAGCTGTAGAGACAGGGGATGTATAAAACAGGATAGTAACAACAAAAGGATATACTGCTAACTGATAAATAAAAAGTTTGGGTAAGGAAAGCAAAGGACAGATGTGGGTGTGATTAACAAAAGTGACGTGGAATCAACAGACCTAGGACTGAGTCAGACCTCTGCTACTTCCTAGCAATGTGATCATGGGGAGGCCTGTCAGAAGCTCTATTGTTTCCTTCTATGAATGTTGGGACTAGATCATCAACCTGTGGTCTGTGGAGATCTATTTCCATGTGAGTTGGACACCACTGAACTACAGAACTGTCAGGATTCGTAACTGATTAGAAATTGTATTATTCAGTGACCTAGGGCACAGCAATCACCAAAGACTGGGGCAGTAAAGGAAGGCTTGAGCTGGACCTCAAGGGAAGGACAAGACTGAGACAAACGAAGAAGTCGGGAGGGGATTCCAGGCAGTGAGGATGGATTGTGCTAAGGCTCTCTATAAAATAAGTACACTAAGGAAGAATGAAGAGATATGTCTCATTGTGTCTCCCTTCTTTCAAGGGCAGAAAACTGGAAAGGTGGTCAGTCTTTGGGCCTTGAATGACGAGCCTATTAAGCGGTGATAGGCAATCAGTCTGTTTGCCCAATTATCTTCGGCAGATCTACCTTTACTAATCCCTGTGCCCTTAACTCCATCCAATGGGCTAAGTCACAGTTTTACAAGAGAGGGCTTTTGAAAATAAGAGGAGGAATTTATTCCTCAGTTTATTTTAAATGGCAGGGGGTAGGAAGAGGAAGAAGGAACTGGGGATATGAATACAAGCAAGCAGTCTCTGCCTCCAGAAGCTTAATTTCTAATAGGAGAAAAGACAACCCACAAAAGGGAGGTGGAAGGAGGGATTTCTTCCTCCTGGATGGCTAGAATGGAGGCAGTAAGATTTGAAACTGGTGGCTAGGAAATCAGGCGGAGGCTCAGTTCTGGAAAAGATAAGGCAAAAAGCTCACCGATCTGAGCCAAAGTTGGTTCTAGGAATAGATTTTGCCAAGTTTGATAAATCCTCTATAGAGGACCTATGGAAGAACATGAAACGTTACACCAGATGAGATGAAATTATTAAGTTTTCCATTAAGTACTGAATGAAAGGAAATCTGATTTTGAGTTTACAGTAAACTGGGAGAAATGAATGTGATGGACTGGTGTCAAGAAAGATAAAACATTGAATGTTAAAACTGAAAAGAATGTTTGAACCTAAAATAAAGAATGCTGAAACAGGAAGATTCTTAAATAGAGCATATAATACCAGACCTGAATATGCTAGTGTCTTCTCCCAGTTGTCCACAATGCACCACACCTTGTTCATATAGAGTTGTTTTTCATGCTGTCTCCCATTACTTATGTGAGCTCCTTAAGAGCTCCTTAAGCTTCTTTGTATCCCTAGTAAATACTTAGCACATATCGGGTATTTTTAAAATGCTAGCTGGCTGACTGACTGACCAGTTCCATTGAGTACAGAATGTCTGAGCTGAAAGGCACCTTTTTCAGCCTCTACTCCAACCTCTACATTTTTCAGATAAGGAAACAGACTGAAGGGGAAGTAACTTGTTCCCAGGTCTCACGTTTATAAGGTGCAAAGACAGGATTCAAGCCCCACAACTCCTAGACCAATGACTATTATTCTAATGCTGCTACAATATAGCTAATGATCATGTTAGGGATAAGAACCCAACAATGAATTATTAACCAAATGCTATATATGCAGCACAAAATTCAAGTACTACAGGGCTTCAGAAGAAAATTAACTTTTTTTTAATGAGTTAGTGGGTTGTTTTTTTTGTTCCTTCTGGGAGAGAAGGCACAAGTTCTGCAGTAGTAATAGGTTAAATGAAACTACACAATGCAATGGAAATAACACCTCTCTGGGAAACCCAAGCTCTCTTCCTAGCTCTGCTACTAATCTGTTGTACAACCTTAGATGTATTACTTAACCTGTATGGACAGACAGTTGGATTAAAGGCTAAGAAGACCTAGATTCAAGTCCTACACCTCTGAGCCATCCCAGCTGTTCACAAGTCCCTCAGCCTCTCAGTGCTGCAGGCAGCTTTCTAAAACCACAAAATGTAAAAAGGTGCCCAATTACACTAGTAGTGAGAGAATCTCATGCCCTGGGAATCCCTCCACCTACGAAGTAACAGATCCAGTCCCTATTCATTCATCATTCACTCACCAACAAGCATACCATGACACTGAGTCTAACATTAGGTATTTGTTCTGAACAAAAGTTTTCTTCTCACTATACAATTATGAGTTCATGCCTGTCTATGTAGGGGAGAAAAGTGCTGAATCAGAAAACATCTGCTCCTGCCTCTGTCACTAGGAAGCTCTTTGACATTGGGCAAGACACTAAATTGCTCTGACTATAAGGATAGTAACTTCACCCTACCTACCTGTCAATGCTAAAGAAGAGCTAATGAAATTAAACAGTAAAAGTGCTCTAGTAAAGTATAAAGCACTTTTTAAAATGAAAGATGATTACTGAACATGAGTCAAGCATTTTATATTTTATTGTCTGTAAATATATATATTCATTAACTTCTCTGGGCCTCAGTTCCTTTATCTATAAAATGAGACTTGGATGAGACAGCCTGTAAGGTCTCTTCCTACAGCTCCAACACTCTATGGTCTTACACTTTATGTTCAATGGTCCTATATATTCATGGCACGATTGATGTGCTATGGAAACATACTAACACAGGACAATGTAACTATCCTTCCTACTTATTTTGATGGCCCAAGGGCCCCTTCCAAAGACGTATAAAACAGAGCTTTTTCACACTTATGAATGGGCCATAGACTAATTGGGTATGCTGAGATCTCTACTTCCTATTCACAGGGGAAAACCTAATAATAATGGTATAGTCATTGAGTCATTGGTGCTGATAATAGAGGTTAATGGTACTAACTGGTACTTGAAACTATAGTGCAAAATGAGTAATGCACTGCTACTCTCAGGGTTTCACTAGGTCAACCACAATAAGCATATTGTGTTCTCAGCATGTGATCTGCCTCCACCACAACCATACACATGGTTGGTTGGTTTTGGTCCTTCATCTTAAAAGAGGACCAGAATGACATCACTATTGGAAAGTGAAATTTCAGTGTATGGCTGCTCAGACCAATACGAGCTCAGAATGCTCTACCACAGGTTGGGCACAGATGGTCCATATGAATATCCCAAATTTGCGCATCCTGCATTTACTTTATGCTGCCTCAATTATGCTTTGCTCAAAGAGCACAGCACCTTTACTTATGTGGGCATGCCATGCTAAGTGGTCCTGTGCCAGCATCTCCCATGCTGCGCAGTCAAATCCAAAGTTCTTAAGAAAGACCTTGAGAGTGTCCTTGTGTCACTTCTTCTGGCCACCATGTGATCGCCTGCCCTATGAAGTTCTCCATAAAATAGTCTTTTTGGCAAGCATATACTTTGCATTCGAACAACATGGCCAGCCCATCAGAGTTGTGCTCTCTGAAGCATAGTTTGAATACTTGGCAGTTCAGCTCAGGCCCCTTATCACGCCAGGTGATCCTCAGAATCTTCCTAAGACACTTCAAATGGAAGCAATTCAGTTTCCTGGCATGGCGCTGGTAGACTGTCCATGTCTCACAAGCATATAACGATGAGGTCAGCACAACGGCTCTGTAGACCTTCAGTTTGGTAGTCAGTCTAATACCGCTTCTCTCCCAAACCTTTCTTCAGAGCCTCCCAAACACTGAGCCAGCTCTGGCAATGCGTGCATCTACCTCATTGTCAATGTGTATATCCCTGGAAAGTACACTACCAAGGTAAGTGAACTTATCCACAGCATTCAAAACTTCTCTTGTTGTAACTGATGGCTACCACATATGGATGGTGTGGTGGTGGCTGATAAAGCACCTGTGGTTTTTTTGGTGTTAATTTTTAGGCCAAAATTAGCACAGGCGGCAAAGAACTGATCCAAATTTTGTTGCATCTCAGCTTTAGAGGCTAAATGGAGTGCACAATCATCTGCAAACAGAAAATCATGCACCAACACTCCCTCCACTTTTGTCTTGGCTTGTAACCTTTTCAAATTGAAGAACTCACCATCAGCATGGTAGTTGACCTTGATACCACGTTCATCCCCATTGAAAGCATTTGTTAACATGGCTGAAAACACCATGCTAAAAAAAAGCATGGGAGCAAGCACACAGCCCTGTTTCACTCCACTGGTGACTGGGAAGGCACAAGAGCTTTGTCCATTATCCAGAATCTGGCAAACATACCATCATGAAACTGATGTATAATGTTGATGAACTTCTTCAGGCAACCAAATTTTGACATAATTTTCCATAAGCCCTCATGACTAACAGTGTCAAAGGCCTTGGTTAGGTCCACAAATGTTGTGTACAGACCTCTGTTCTGCTCCTGGCATTTCTCCTGGAGTTGTCAGGCAGCAAACATCACATCGACTGTTCCTCAGCCCTTTCTGAAGCCAGATTGGTTCTCAGGTAGGTGACCATCTTCCAGGTGGAGGATCAACCTATTAAGGAGGGCTCTAGCAAGAATTCTGCCAGCAATGACTAAGAGAGAAATCTCCATGTGATTGTCACAGGACAATCTATTCCCTTCACCCTTACAGAGATGGACAATGGAGGCATCCTTGAACTCCCGGGGGATAATCTCCTCTTGCCATATAACCTGGACAATTTCAGCCAGCTTTTGTATGAGCAATGGTCCTCTTACCTTGTAAATCTCAGCATACATACTAAACTCTGCACGTTCCATGTGCCTCATTGAAATCTTTGCATATGACTTTACAAGTACACACAAGTACTTTACAAGTACAAGTAGAGTACAAGTAAGTCAGTGGCTGATTTGGTCATTAATAAGTATACCCTCCCTACAACTGCAACACTATAAAATGTATGCTCATGAAGGAAAAAGGAGGCTACTTTGCAGACATGTCCTTCAAAGGCTCCAGCAACAGAAGTTATAACTAGAATGTTTTCCTCAATTATTCACAGAGAGCAGTATTCTACAAGAGCACGCCAAGGCCACTTAGTGACTTGCTTCTATGCCTAACTTAATGATAGCTGATTGACAAACACAACAACCCACTGGGTTGCCATCATCAGGAAACATTCTGAATAAGATTACAGATTTAGGAATGGAAAGGAAGTTAAGAGGTCATTTAGTTTAACTCTCTCACTTAAAAGAAGAGGCCCAAGAAAGTTATGCATGACCCCAAGGTCAAAAAGTAAGTAGCTTCTCTGGAATTTGCATCCAAGGCCAAAACCAGCTAACTTTTCACTATATTAAAAGGCTCATTGTTTCCGCCTCCCATCCCCTCTTAATTTTCTCCCATTCTGCTTTTCCAGGCTCATTTCCTATTGAATATAAAGAACAAGGAAATAAGCATTTATTAAGCACTTATTATGTGCCAGTCACTGTACAGAATACTTTACAAATAACAGTATTATTTCATCCTCATAGTCACCCTGAGAGGTTAACAGTATGATCTCCATTTTGCAGATGAGGAAATGGAGGCAGACACAGTTTAAATGGCATGCCCAGGGTCACGGAGTAAGTATATGAGTCTACATTTAAACTCAGATCTTCTTCGCTCCAGGTCAGGGCTCTACCCACTGCACCACCAGTGGGCTAGATTGGAATTTAGGCCAGGTAGGAAACCTGCAACCTCGAGGACACATATGACCCTCTAGGTCCTCAAGTGCAGCCCTTTGACTGAATTCAGACTTCACAGAACAAATTCCTTTAACAAAAGGATTTCCTATAAAACTTGGACTTTAGATTGGAGTCTTGGAGCCTAGATTTGAGATTCTGCTAATTACTCAACTGCTTGAACTTTGGCAAATCACTCCCCATCACTGACCTTCATTATTCACCTTTATAAAATGATGATATTGTAAAAAGATGATCTCTAGGGCTTCTACTAGATCAAAATCTTATAAAATCTTATGCTTTTACATACAGATTAGTGTGTATTCTAAGCAAACAAATTTAGCCATGGTCCCACACAAACACCTTACAGCTTACCAGTCCCACGCTTTGTTATTACCCACATCTGAAATGTCTTCCCTGTCCCTTTCCACCTTTCTGAATTCTACCCCTCTTTCAAGTCCCAGCTTACATCTCCCCCTCCTTCACAAACCTTTTCTGAGGAAGCATTTCCCCTCCCATTCAAATTTCTCCAAACAGTTGTATTTTAGACCTGTGCCAACTCTTAATGGTTCAGAGGTTTACAATTCATCTTTACACTCAAGCCTTTGTACTTTCTTCACTCCTGTCAACCCCGATATTCCACTTTACTGCACACGCACACCTCTGCCATAAGAGGGTGAGCCCAGGTAAAGAGGGGAGGAATCATGTAAACCCTATAGGCAGTACTTTACAGCGCTTAGAAGGGTAGAATAGTTTGACAGAAAGAAAACTGGGCCTGAAGCAAGGAAAGGTGGGGTTGGAAAACTTAGCTCTAACCCTGAACAACATCAGCAATAGAAGTTAATGGAAATTGAGAAGAATATTCTAGTTATAACTTCACTACCTGAGCCTGTTTCCTCACTTGTCAAATGAGAAGATTCATACTTACCCCTTTCACCACAGTGTTGTAAAGAACGTGCTTTGAAAACTCTCAAGTGCAATGGTGGAGCAGAGGAGTTAGCAAGATCTAAGTTCAAATTCAGCCTCAGACATTAGCTATGTAATCCAGGACAACTCCCTTAACTTTTGTATGACTCAGTTTCTTCAAATGTAAAGAGAGGTTAATAATAATAGCATATAGTTCCTAAGGGTTGCTGTGAGGATCAACTGAGATAAGATCTGTCTAGTGCTTAGCACATTACACCGTACACAGAGGTGCTTAATAGTGCTTAGTTCTTTCCATGTAGAAATTGGAACAGTTAACCTAGATGATGATGTATTTTATTTCTTACACAGTTAGAAACAGGGCAATAATGTGTATACTACAGCTACTATTTTCCTTCCACCATCCACAAGGGTGATTACTTAACAATTCTCTTTGTAAGTTCATTTTGCTAGTCCATGTGAAATTACAAGAGGTGGGAGTGAGAAGGAAAATGTATGCCTGTGGTGTTTCTATATTTCTTCCATGTCTGGTGCAAAAAGCCCCATGCTGAGTAGCACTCACTCTAATTATACAGCTAAATGCAGCTACACAACAATGAGGGAAAGCTGTACTCAGAGCTAGAAGGGTTTAGACCGCCCATATCTGGATGAAGGCCTCTTGTTCTTGGAAACATATAGTTTCTTTCACTCTCAAAAGGATAAATTACGAGCACAGGCCTATTTTGAAGTTAACTGTATATCCGAGAACTTCCTTCTTTCCCTCACCCCCTTCCATCCTGAGCAGTCATATTCCTATTACATCTTTGTAGATGCATGATAAACATGGTTGTCAACCATCATGAAACTGACTATTCATTGTTATCCACATAATGAGGCGGATAGTTAAAGATCACAGAAGTTATATTGAGAAAGTACCATAGAGATCATCTATATTAACAACTTCATTCTATAAATAAAGATACTGACACTGAAAAGTGGTGAATGGACTTCCCAAGATCCTTCAGCTTGAAAGCAGTAGAAATAACATTTAAATCCAGGTCTCCCGGCTCTAAATTCAATACTCTCTCAATCTTCCTTTTTCCCAACCAACTTTAAAAAGAAAAATGCAGATGGACCATCCAAGGCCTTAAAACACTCAGGATTCACATGGAACTAAGGCACATGAGCCATTTAGGATCACAGCTCCTTGTAGACGAACTCTCTTTGATTTAACAAATCAGAAAGGCCAAAGGAGGCTAAATGATTTACCCAAAACAGCACAAGTATTAAGAGACAGGAGCAAGCTGCAACCCCAAGTCCTCCAGCTCCAAAGTCACTGCTTTTTCCACTATATCACACAGCATAGGACAACAAAGAACTAATGGGAATTCAGATTAATACAATTAACCCATCTTGACTCCCAAAATTGACCATTAAACATGCTTGCCCTCTTGCCCACAGGGGATTACAGTTGTAGAACATGGTATCCAACAGGGCTGATGCATTCTTTTGTTTTCCTTGACTATTCTCTTTGCTAAAAGAATTCCTTAAGAGCAGAGACAGTCTTTGTTTCCCCGGAACTTAATTAGATGCCCACTACATCTCAGGTGCTTCCTAAATGCTGAGTGACTAATACAGAGGAGATCTTGGGGAGTAGGATGAAGGTTAATTATTGGGAAGTAACAAGAATGTTAACAAAGCATCAGTACAAGAAAGGGGGCAGGAAAAAAGGCTAAGCTCATTTCTGGGCATCCTGGGCCCAAGGATGGCTACGGCTGAAAGGAATACTCCAAGGTGATTTCAGACAATCCCACATGCTCAAGTATCACTGGAGGACATAACAACAATGACAGTAACACTAGCTAACATTTATGTGGCATTTGAAAGTTTACAAAATGATTTTCTCTCTGTTCACAAAGTCACCTTGATCCTGATGCAAGCCCTCATCACCTCTCACCTGACCTGTGACCTCCTAATGAGTCTTCTTGTCTCAATTCTCTCTTGACTAATCCATCTTCCATAGTTATCAAACTGATTTTTTCTAAGGCAAAGATATGACTCTATGATGCTCTCTCAATGAATCTAGGGCGACCTTACTGCCTCTAAAATAAACTCTATTTAGATTTTAAAGACCTTTACAACTCAGTCTTAACCTAGCTTTCCAGCCTCATAATACATGACTTCTCTTCCTGAACAACATGATCCAGTCAAAATGGCCCTCCTCTCTATTCCTCATGAGTGGCATTCTATCTTTCATCTCTTACACCTTTTCACAGACTACTCTAAACGCCTGGAATATACTCCCTCCTCATCTCTATAAATTCCTCACTTTCTTGATCTCCCCAAGTGCTGTGTCCTCCCTCCTTGTAATTATTTTGTACCTTGTACTGTAATTATTTTGTATAGATGTATTCTCTCAGTGTTCTTGGAAACTCTCTTAGATTTAAATTGTAGAAAAGGTGCTAATCATTTTTGGAAGAGACATTTTCCCCATCTGGGAATTACTATACTCATAATGGAATCACTGGTCCAGTCACTAGAGCTTTATTTTGAATTTCCATACACACAGGTAGTTTTCTTAAGAAAGTTCTCTAAGAGCATGTAGTGTTTCAGAAGGGTTTTTTTTTTGTGTGTGGGTCTGTAACATTCCAACAAACAGCACAGTGACTAGCACACAGTAAGTGCTTAATAAATGCTGACTGGCTAACTGTAGTACTTGCTTCACTAGGGTGTCATGGAGTCAAAATGTGATAACTGAGGTAAAGACCCTTGCAAAACAAAGTGCTATCCATATATATTTCAGTTATTATGGCAGAAAACTTCTGTGAAAAAAACACTCTGTAACCTATAAAACCTGTAACCTACAAAACTATATTAAGAGACATATTAATGCAATTAGCTAATCTTGATTATAAAAACATTTATGCAATATATAAAGACAAAAAAATTTGAAAGATTTGGGAACTCTGAATAAGGTAATGCAAACAATCCCAGCTCCAAAGGATTCATGCCATCCACGGAAGGATTCCTAAAAGTTCACAAGGTAAGACAGGTGACAGCCACACGGTATGAACTGAAGTGTGTGTGTGTGTGTATGCATGTATGTTTGCATGTATGCATGTATATACAAAGAGATAATGTAGGAGTTGGTTTTTCTTGACTATACATATTTGTAACACACCTTTCTTTCCTTGCTTTCTCAATAGGTAGGGGAAGAAGTGAGAGGGAAAGAATAGGGAACTGGAAATAAAATGAAACAATTTTAAAACTTAAAATAATACCTGATCTCAGGGCCTGTACTAGAAACCTGGCCAGAAGGGTTTCCAAAAGCTTGTAATCTCCCGGTATAACAAAGATTACCACTCACCACAATGAGGCACCAGAAGAAAATAATACTATTAGTATGTAATACAGGATAACTAAACAATGAAAAGCTTATTAAAATGTTTGAACCATCGTTTTTATTGCTTTTTATCATGGCAACTCCTGCCTTTAGAACACAGGGAACTGCTGCTCCCTGAAAACAAGCCAGGAGTCAGCTCCACGAACTCTGAATGGGTTTATTTCCCGATAACATAGCTTAAAGAAGGGAGGTAAAGAGACATCATTCAATACACAGAAACATCAGGTCTTTGGTTTTGCTGGATAAACTTTGGAAGCATAAAAACAACTGAATCATCAAGCCAGAATCATTTCAGCCCCAACACAAAGAGATGGCCTTCAGTATTGTACATGTCATGCAACATCTCCAGAAAAAAAGCCACCAGTGAGGACGGCAGGCATGCTTCGAAATCCTGCACAACCATTATTAGTGTTATTATTAGCTTAACAATTATCACTTCCATTTTTTTAGTTGAATTATGGCTTATCACAAAAGATTTTCCCTACAACACCTATCAATTTTATTATTCCCATTTTTACAGATGAGAAAACTGAGGAAAAGAGAGACGAAGATATCTTGCTCTAAGTTGCATGGGCAGTAATCAGCACGGTAGCGGTTTTACTCCCACATCTTCGTACTCCCAAGAACACTACTGTTCTTCTCAGTGTCACACCCCAAGTACACAGAACCTTAATTAAAGCTAGTTCAATAAATCAAACACTTATGAAGTACCCATTATGTGTGCCAAGCACTGTGCTAAGTGCCAGATAGTTGACTGACTATACCAATGACCACCCAAGGCAGTAAGAGATTTCAGGAACATTTCATAACTCATTCTTCTTTCCTCTCCTCCCACTGTCCTTGAATACTAACTTCGGAGAAAACATGTTCAGGCTGAGCTGCCAGGGCAAACAATCTTTTTATTACCTCTAGATAAAGCAGCTCAAAGTTCTTATTAATGAACTAAGGTCCTCTGCGTTGGGCCAATAATCTTAGGAGGTGGCTCTCATGGCAGCACCCATCATGACATTGCTCTTAACATTTCTATGTAGTTTTCTAAAAAACTATTCATTTTCTAGGCATAAAAAAAATCAGGCATGGTTAGCTATCCAAGTTATGAGTCAGTAGCATTTTCAAAACACAGGATCAAAGATTAAGAGCTAGAAAGGGCCGTAAAATTCAAATCCAATCCCTTAGTTTTAGAGATGAGAAAACTGAGAAACAAAGAAATTACACTCAGAGGCACAGCTAGACAGGGTCTGAGGTGGGGTTTGAACCCACTTCTCTCTGACTCCAAGTCTAGTATTTTATCCACTATATCAGGTAACAGGAATTCAGACAGTACAAATTACCAAAAATAACAAAACTTAAATGTTTCCGTTCTCTTTTTCCATAGCCCCTGTTGTTTCTTTGAAAATCACAGATGGATGCATAAACAGAAAGATGGACAGCCAGATAGAGAGACGTGGGATAGGCAGATCAAGGGACAGCTACTTACAATCTCTAATAGGTATTCTGTTTTACACAGACCTTCAGTGATAAGGAACTCACTATCTTACGGGAACTAAAGCACTCTGGGACAGTTCCAGATTGTTAGGAGGTCTCTGTACAGATTGAAGCCAAAATTTGCTTCTTTTTAAAGTTCCTAAATTCTGCCAAAAAACGAGCTGAAATCTCTTTTCCAAGTACATAAAGAAAATGCTATTACAAGACTCAGCAGCTACATTATGTGTTTCAGATTTCTGCACTACAGAATTCTAAGAAGAAAAAAATACATTAGGCTAGTAAGAAAAATTTTCTTGGTGAAAATGTGTGACTTGAGTTGTACCAATAAAGAATTGCTTAGGGCATTCAGATGTCTTTCAAAAGTTTACATTTAACAATATTTCCTGGATCTGTGAAAGTTTTACATCTCTTTCTCATGGGACAGTTCCAGTCCTAAGGCAAGAAAATTCCTTGGCCCTTATCAGATAACGGGGTTGGATTTTTTTTTCACATTTCTACACTTTTCATATTCTATGTTTCTATGTTCCAGTCAAAATGGCCTCCTTGGTGTTCCCTATAGATGACATTCTACCTCCCCCTTGCATGTATTCACACAAGCTTGTGTACTATACCTGAAATGAACTAGCCCTTCATAGAATTTCTGGCCTCCCTAGAAACTCAACTCAAGTGCCACCTCTTAGACAATGGGTTCTTATAACATTGGATCTTGGAACATTTTTAAAAAAAATAAAAAATAACTATATTAGACTGAATTAGCCTTGGTATTCAATCTCATCAGTATCCTCTGCCCCTTATGTCTTCTTTCCTCAGGAAACTCATTCTTGGGAAATCTCATTATCTTGCAAGACTAAATCAGTCGTGGTACTCACATCTGCCCATCTAGGGGGCAGCTCTCACCATCAGACAAAGCTATGGACTCTTTTTAAGAAGGGTACCCAGCACAATCTTCCTTTGAACTTTCTTCTTCATTCCACGCCACCATTCCACCCCAACCCCCATCCCCTCATCACCTCTTTGTCTGTGTTGTCCTCCTCCATTAGATTATAAGCTCCCTAAGAGAGCAGGGTCCTCAAGAACCTCCTTCCCATCTTCCTTTCTTTACTTTGCTTTTATATTTACATATTTGTATTCGTATCCCCAGCACTTGGGATGGTGCATACTTTATTTTATGATTTTGAAAATACTCTTCTGAGAAGGGGTCCATAGGAATTACCAAATAGTTAAGAGACCATAACACAAAAAAAGATGAAGAACCCCTACTACACAGGAAGCCAATCCCAATTCTCCCCAATTGCCCTGCCCTTGTAAAAATAAGAGACAGGAAGATACAGGGAGAGGCAGAGGCAGAGGGGGAGGGAGAGGAGAAATATTTCCTCCAAAAGAATGTAAGTTCTTTGAGAGCAAGGACTATTTCATGTTTATCCTTGCCTAATACATTGCCTGGCATTTAGTAAAAGCTTAATAAATATTTGTTGAACTTCTGACTTTAAGAGAACTTACCAGAAAAATCTCAAGGCTGGAAAGGATATCGAGAGTAAGCCAAAGATGACCTCAGCTCCTTCCACTTCAGTCCCATCCCCCATGGACTGTTATTTCACTTTTCTTGTAGTGTTTGGAGAACTAGGGCTCTACCACCTCCCTTGAAATCATCCCAGGGAACTTTACATAATTTTAAATTTCTTGTCTTGTCTTACATAAAACTTCCTTGCGTAAGTTTCAATAAAGTCCTTTCTGCTTGGCGTAACTCACAAGCAAAAGAAAAGCGAGCCACTGTGGCCCAGCAGTCAAAAAAGTTGGGCACCATTAACTAAGATGATCATTTAAAATAGGTTAAAGGTCAGCCTCCAGAACAAAATAATGGCCATTTTCTTGCTATCCTCAACCACATTATGAACACATCTGATTTGTTAAAGTCAAGAATAGAAGGTAGGTTGCAATCAATTTGTGAGTGATAAAGCAGAAACTGTGGCATATGAACGTAGTGGAATATTATCTCATTAAAAGAAATGACAAATAGGATGGATTCCCTAAAAAAAACCAAAACCCTATAAAAGACTTGTGTGAATTGATGCACAGCAGAAGTGAGAACAAGGACAATTTACATGATGACCACAATATAAAATAAAGGAAATGAACCATAAAAAAATTTCAGAACTCAGATCAAAGCAGTGACCAATTACAGTTTCAGAAGACTAATAATGAAGTCTACTACCACTTCGCAGAGATACAAACTAGAGGTTTATAGTGAGACATTAAACCTTAGATGCAATGTGTTCATACATTTTGCACAACTATACTTACTTGTTTCAGCAAAAAGGTAAGGAGAGGTTGTAATGGGTAATAATACATTTTTTTTTAAAAAAGAGTCAATGAAACATTTTACAAAGAAGAGAGTAGGAGATTCAGAAGAGAATACAGAAAAGCAAAGTAGCTGTGACTAACACTTTAAAAACTATATAACCAAAGTTCACAACTTCTTATGTAATTCTCTACTTTAAAAAAATATATTTAAATATTCATGCTTATTAAAATTAATAAAGAAAAAAATTTAAGTCACAGACACAGGAGTGGGGGGGGGAAGAGGAGAGAGTCAAGGATTTTATGAAACAATCCAATCCAATCCAATCCAATCTTTCATTAAACAAATTTAAAAACAGACCCATAGAGAGAAGGTAATATATAAATTCATCCAGTGGATAAAGGCAGAGCCAGGATTAAAACCTTAGTCTTCTAACTGTCAATACAGTACCTTTTTCTACAGTAATATCCTGTTTAGTCAGAATCTGATGGAGTACCTATTAATACAATCAGGAAACTTTCCCTTATAATAATAACAATACTGACAAGAAGCTTGACTTAACAGATTAAGCGTCATAGGGAGTCAGGAAGTTCAGATGGAAGCCTACTTCTCTGACTTAGGTAAGTGACCTTGCAAAACTCCTTTAATCTTGGCCAGGCAACTCCCGAAGACTTGTAAACTACAGAGTGAATAAGTAAAAAGATACTTTATTAAATTCCTACCATGGGCAAGATACATCCACACTTGGATTACAAATGTAAAATTAAGACAAAAAACAGTCCCTGCCCTCAAAGAGTTTATATTCTACCTTTTTGTTTTTAAACTACATAGGGAACTTCAGTCTCTGCAGTGTCACAGGGATTATGAGGGCAGCTGATTCTCACAGCCTTTCTAACAGAAAAGGTAATCATGATTTGACTTCTATTCCTAAAGTAAGAGGGGGAAAGGGAGGAAACGATCGTGTATACAAACACGACAAGATGACCAGGTAGGTCCCAGTTTCTTCCTGGCATAAGGCAAGGTGGGATGGGAAAGAGGATCTCAGGCAAGCTAGATCTAGTCATTCAGATGAGTCTGTACTCACTCCCCAATCTGGATGACCCAGCCCCAAGAAAGAGGTCAAGAGGCCATGGCGGAAAGAGGCTGGGTCAGAAGGTTACATAGTCTAGCAGTGAGGAAGAAGGATACCTACAAATAGAGAAACACCGGATTTTTTCCTGAGGTGGATGGTTAAGTAAATACAGCAGGTAGACAGATCAATGAAGTTTTATGCCATCATTAGTTGCTTAATTAGTGTGTCTGATAATATTCACTTCAAGAGCTAGTTTCCTCTCCAGGAGTTCACCACACATTCACAGGTCAGGACCAAAAAGATCAGGATGCCTCACAATCCCAAAAGAAGATCACAGTGCCTATTTTACAGAGAAAACCGGGATTAAGAGAGGTAATGTTTAACACTAATAGTTATATTACTGGATTTGAACTCGCATCTTCTTATTCCAAATCTACTATGCCAGATAGGAGAATCAGATGGAGAGATGTGGCTCACGGATAACCTGGGGGTCTAACTGCAATGTTGGGGAAGAAGAGTCATCCAAAAGTTTAGCAGCAAGAGTCCCTCCTTCAAGCACTACCTACCTTCTCTGCACGCTAAGCTATAATCCATTGAAAGAAGGTGTTTTGAATGGCCCTTCTTACAACCAGGAAGCACTCTCACTTACACCTGATGTCACCTCCCTGTACTGAGCCTATTCATGCACATAGGGCTGAAGTGTTCAGTCCCTCACCTGTGCTTTTACAGAGAGTCAAAATACTATCCACAGACCCCTGAAATTTCTATTTTTTCTCTCTCTCAGTCTACATGATAGTGTTCATTTCTTTCCTCTGCTTATATCTTTTTCTCTCATTCGCTATATTGTCATCAAAATGAAACTCAAGGTTATCTTCAGTATGGTGCTCTCCTTATACTCATTTCTAACCACTCTGTAAGGCCACCCAATTGGCTCTGAAAAAAAATTCCTGCCAACCTTCTCTTTTATCAGTTTCCTCTCCAGTTTAGGGACATCCTAAAAGAGACCCTCATTAGAAAGGGGCACAAGTTTCTCCCCAAAGCACAGTGAGGAATAATGTTTCAAGTTCATGCCCATTCATCTAGACTTTCAGAGGTCTTAGCCAAGAAAGGTGCTGCAAATGGCATGCTCTAGAAGTGTCCCACCCAAAATACACTCAGAGAATTCCTGCCGCCCTTTAAGACTCAAACTCAATGATGACACCTCTTCCATGAAGCCTTCCTTGATTGATCCTAGAATGGAAATGCCCTTCCCCTCAGACTTCAAAGCACTGGTATATTATAAAATAACATTATTTTTAAATTTGAATTTTTATTATGTCTTTTGGTAATTTTTATAATATAGCTCATTTCCCTCAGTATGCCAATAAAGTGATTAAAAAGTCCATATACTTCGACCACAGAGATTCCATTAGTAGGAGACCGCTGCTAAAAAGAAAGCATACATATATACCAAAATATTTACAGCAGCACTTCTGATAGCAAGAAATTGGGAAACAAAGTAGATGCTCATGGACTGGGCAATGGCTAAACAATTTGTGGTACATGAGGACAACATTTTATTTCTTAACTTGATTAGCATCTTTCCTGTACTTAGTAAGTTTCCTACTAACTATGGGCTCCAAAAGAGTTTGGTCTTATAAGAACTCTGTATTTCCCTCAGAAGCTAAAATAGCATTCTTGGGAAGAATCAAAAGATCACAGATCTAGAGCTAGAAGACAATATCTAGGCCAACTCCATCACTATGCAGATGAGGAAACTGAGGCTGAGAGATTAAATGATTTGTCCAAGATCACAAAAGTAATGAAAAGCAGCTGGGAATTGAACTTGTGTACTCAGACTACAAATACTATGACCTTTCCACTGTACCACGATGTCTCCACACTAAATAAACGTCTGTCACGTAGGCCAACAGTATTTTAAAATTAATGTGGGATTGTGCATGGTTTCTTTATAGGAGAAATGGTCAATTACTGAATTATTTCTGGCCAGAGCATAACACATATGACTCAGGAAGGAATCAAACTAGGTCCAGAAAAAATGAAAAGATTTATGATGAATATTTTCCCTTTTCCCCTTTCATTAGAATATGAGAATATGACCTTTCCAGACTGTTGTTGGTAGTTCTTTATTCTCCAAGAGGACCATCAGGAAGATAATTCCATGACCTGCAAGTGAACTGGATTGAAGTGAGGGAGGGTTATATAATGTCACCAGCTTCACTTTCTCCTATGGAGCCATCTGGGTCTAGGGGCAAGGTACAGATAGACCAGGTTGATTGGAGATAGCTCTGGATGCAGTGGGAAATCTAGGCCTTTTTAAGCTAAAGGTCTTTCCAAGTTCTCATTTTTCTAGGTAGCTAGCTACTGGCACAGCAGGTGGTTGGTAAGATGAAGGTCTAGAAGGAAAAAGGAGCAAAACAAAAAGTACCCAGAATATGCAGGCAGCAGTTCTGGGCACAGTAGAAAGAATAATGATGTTGGTATGAGAAGACTTATGGTTGCGCACCAGGTCCGCTACTCAATATTTCATTGTTAGACTTTGGGCAAGTCAGTCACTTAAGTTAGAAGTGTGTGTGTGTGTGTGTGTGTGTGTGTGTGTGTGTGTGTGTGTGTGTGTGTGTGTGATCTATGAAAACATCAAAATTACAAAAAGAATTCTTTTAAAAATATCAGCTTTCTGGGATGTGATTTTTCATGATATCTACAGACCATATCCAAAAATATAGATCACATTTTTGTCAAGAGAAGAGGGAAATAGGCAGGAGGCAACAGAATAAATGTAATATTACTATAGGAACCAAAACTTTAGGAAAGTGAGAAGACATATCCAGAATGAGTAGATTTGGGGTTAGGAGAAAAAGAAACCGCCCAAGGGTCTGAATGGCAGAGCTTCCCAAAGACAGAAACTTGAAGAGCTGTTCTATTGTTTTGGTTTTGTCTTACCACAAATGAGAGACGCAGCAAGAGATATTCAAGGGAAGGAACGCAGAGGTTAGAAATAAAACCAAGAAGAAAAAGGCCAACTGGCCCCTAAGGTGACGTCTTAGCGATTCTTGCAAAATCAAAGGCCAAAGGATGTAAGAACACAGAAGAGCTCTTATAACATAACAAGTCAGAGTTGTAAGGAAACTTAAGACAACAGACAGAGAAAGAATCTGTCAGCCTCAGTGTTAACAGGACCTGAGATCTACTGGCTGTTACCTTGGGCAAGTCACTTAAAACTCTCAATGTCCCAGGAAACTTTCTGGGATTAAGCTGAAGCACAGTTGAGGAAATGGATAGGTGAAGGGAATGTTCATACTGAGAGTTCCCTATTCTAATGATAATGCGAGTCTGAACAAAAAACAAAATTAGAATCCGTCAGCCTTAACTGAAAGGACACAACCCATCGAGGTCGAGCTTTTCATTAAATCAACAGGGCTAAAACTGAACCTGTGATTCTTGTCCCCTCAAAAGAAAGAACAGAGTCACAAACCTACTTCCCTCAACAGAAGAAACATTCACTGTTTCCATGTTGCAAATACTGGGGTTCTCTTTGGCTCTTCCATTTCTTTTTTTTTAAATCATATTTTATTGATAGCTCTTATTTTTACATCACCTTTCTTTGCAAATACATCCCTCCCACCTTCAGTCATCTCTTGTAACAACAGACGAAAACAATAGTTCTCTAAGTATAGTCTAAGGACCCCAAGGTTCCGAGAGGTCTTGTCAGGGAGTTTACAATGTCAAAATTATTTCTGGAACCATTTTGTAACAATAATAATGATAATAATTCCGAATACAGTACATCTTAACAGACAAAAGTATACTCCAGTTGAAACCAAAGCTCTCTGGGGGTCTCAACAATTTTTTAGGAGTATAGAAGGGTCCTTGAGACCGAAAGGTTTGAAAACCACTGGTCTTAACGAACATCCTTCTTCTGCCCAGCATTCCCAGTCTTACATCGCTCTTAAGTTTTTCCAGCTGTATCTAATAGCCCCACCTCACATCCCAGTTATTTTATACTTTAGCCAAATCAGATTGCTGTTGGTCACCTGCCCATACCCTGCTGGAATGTTCTCCTCATCCCACTTCACCAGTCAGACTCCTACCCAGTATTACAGACCTAACTCAAATGCCCACACCTCCCCCAAACCTTTCCTAAACTCCTGCTAAGCAACCAGCTTTGATCCTCTAGCCTCGGTTATAATCAATTCAACAAAGAAGAGATGAACACTAACGACGGGCAGAACACCGTATGAAGCACTACAAAATACAAAAGGAGAAAAAAAAGACAAACCTTGGCATTAAAGAATTTTCATTCTAGTAGGGATGCAAAAACATACACAGAGAAAAGAAAAGGGAATTCAGGGCATACAGACAAGAGACAGGAGACTGATAATTCAGGCAAAGGGGAGGGAGAAGTAATCAGACCCACGAGAGAGCGGTAAGTATCACTGAATTCAAAGAAAGAAATAATATCCAGAGAGAAAGCATTCAACGTCAAAAGTTCCAAAGGAGGACAAGGATGAAGAAAAATCTGTCAGATTCAACAGGTAACCCTGAAACAGTTGTAAGAAAGTAATGAAAACAGAAATTAATAAAGGGGAACACCAAGATGGAGAAATTGAGAAAGCACTTAGCTGAGCTCTCCCAACACCACCCTCAAAAACATTTTTTTTTTAAAAACTATCTCAAATCAAATTCTGAAGTGGCAGTGCCAACAAAAGGTCACAGAGACATTCATCCAGCCTAAGACAAAAACAGGTTGGAAAGAGAGATCTGTGACATGGGGAAGGAAGATGGTCCAAAGCCCCCACAGATGAAACACCAGTGGTGGGACTAGGTGGTGGCAACAAAAGCAGTAGCAGCTTCGGGAGCTCTCAAGACAGAGACAGTAAGGGGACCAACAACTGGTGAGAAAGAGATTATAGGGGACTCCTGTACTAGCACTGGACACATGACTAGGTAATTTCATTGCCTATACTGACTTTGGGGTCACAATTAAAGACTAAAGAGGAGCACTTTGTGCCAAGAAGGAGTGGGAGCCCTGAGAGACAGACCTCCTAGCCCTGCAGGACCAGGGACCCTAAGGAACCATTTGTTTGCTGTCAGAAGGGAATAGTGGCACCCTGAGTAACAGCGAATGTTTGCAAGCCCAAGGGATCTGGCCTCCTTCCTAGATAAGGACCAAATTTCAGACCAGGAGAGCAATAACTACACCTCTCTCCAGATCAGACCACCTTGGAAGCACCTCAAAACTTCAAACCCCCAGAACTAGCTCTGAAAACAGCAATGTGAAAAAACCTACAGTTTGAGACAGTGTTCACCCTGCTCAAGTACCGCTTCCCCCACAATGCCAAGGTCCAATATTAACCAAAAGTTCTAAATCAAGAATTAGGGTGAAAAATTAGACAAACCATAACAATAAAAAAGAATCTGGACATAAAAAGCTACTATGGTGCCTCAAAAGACCAAGACACAAACTCAGAAGAAGACGAGGTCAAAACCACTACAAGCAAAGCCACAAAGAAAAAACATGAATTGGACACAAGCCAAATAAGAATTCCTGGAAGAACTAAAAATTGGTTTTCAAAATCAAATAAGAATGACAGAAGGAAAACAAAATAAAGAAATGAAAGCAAATGCAGGTGTACAATGTATAGAGCACCAACCTTGGACTCAGGTCCTCAGTTCTAATAGATACTTACTAGATGTGTAACTCTGGACAAGTCACTAATTTCAATCAAGAAAGATAGGAAAGAAGGAAGGAAGGAAGGAAGGAAGGAAGGAAGGAAGGAAGGAAGGAAGGAAGGAAGGAAGGAAGGAAGGAAGGAAGGAAGGAAGGAAGGAAGGAAGGAAGGAAGGAAGGAAGGAAGGAAGGAAAAAAAAGAAAATTAAAGCAAGGTAAGAAAAGCATAAAAAGACAACATCTTGGCAAAAGAGGAACAAAAAATAATACATAAAATAAACCTTAAAAAAATTAAAATGGGCCAAATGTAAAGAGGTTCAAAAATTCACTGATAAAAATAACTCCCCAAAAAGTAGATTTGGCCAAATGGGAAATGAAGTACAAAAGCTCATTGAAGAAAATAATTCCTTAAAATTCAGAATTGGGCAAGTGGAAGCTCATTGATTCCATGAGACAATGAAACAAAGTGAAAAGAATGAAAAAAACTTCAATACTGCAAAGATGACTGACTGTGACAGACTTAGCTATTCTGACCAATACAATGACCCAAAGCAACCCCAGAGGACCCATGAAGAAAAATGCTATCCACTTCTGGAGAAGAAACTAATGAACTCTGAATACAGACTGAAACATACTTTTATTTTACACCATTTTAATTATTTTATTTTGCTTGTGTTTTCTTTGCAACAACATGACTAATATGGGGGAGAGGAGGGATGAATAAGGAAGTAAAGGCAACAAGTAGATGTGACTTCTCAGGATTTAGCAGTGAAAGGGAACAGAGCTATATAGGAAAATAGCTTGAGCAGATCACAGGGTCACTTGGACTCTATTTTATTAAGGAAAGCTGTGTTTTCAGGCAATTAAGAAGATGTCAATGGATTAAGAACCAGGGGTGAGAGAAGTGGAAAAAGAGAAGAGAGGGGAGAGAATGAATGGGAAGGATAGAATTAATGGGAAAACCCCTCTAGAAATTGGAGGGGATGAAATAAAAAGCACAGCAAGCTGAGGAATTAGCCTTGGCAGTGAGAAAGATTTCTTCTTTCTCAGGAACTACAGCAAATGAGGAGAGTATAGCTGGTCAGTCAGCACACACTTTTTTTTTTTTTTGCCTTTTTTAATTATTAACTTACTTGTTTTCAGTTTTCTACAATCACTTCCATAACTCCTAGATTTTCTCTCCCTCCCCACAAGATGGCATTCAATCTTATATGGGTTCTACACATACATTTTTATTAAACACATTTTCACATTGGTCATGTAGCATAGACGAATTAAAATGAATGGGAGAAATCATTGGGAGAAAAAAGAATGAGAAAAACCAAAACAAAACCTAACATTACACAAGAGAAAATATGCTGCGATCCAATTCAATAGTTCTTTCTCTGGATGTGGAAGGCATTTTGCCTCAAGAGTCCTTTGGGAATGTTTTAGGTCCTTGCATTGCTGTGAAGGGCTAAGTCTACTAGAAAAATTCCTCACACACTGTGGTTGTTACTGTGTACAAAGTTTTCCTGGTTCTGGCCCTTTCACTCAGCATCAGTTCATATAAGTCTTTCCAGGCCTCTCTGAAGTCCTCCTGTTCATCATTTCTTATAGCACAATAGTATTCCATTACATTCATATACCACAGCTTGTTCAGCCATTCCCCAATTGATGGGCATCTCCTTGATTTCCAGTTCTTGGCCACCACAGAGAGCTGCTATAAATATTTTTGTACATGTGGGACCCTTTCCCATTTTTATGATGTCTTTGGGATACAATCCTAGAAGCAGTATTGCTGGGTCAAAAGACATATACACAGTATTATAGCCCTTTTGGCAGAGTTCCAAATTGCTCCCCAGAATGTTGGATCAGTTCACAATTCCAACAAAAATACATTAGGGGACGCTCAACTTTCACAAGTTTGATAGAAACACAATCTCAGCCAAGAAGACTGGGAAGAGGTCAGATAAACAGGAAAAGAACTAGGAGAGACTAGTATCACTAAAAAAAAAAAAGTGTTACTCCCCTAGGAAGAAGTGAGTATCAAGAAAAAAGGGAAGACAATAAGGATGAGGACTGAAAAAAGGTCATTAGATTTAGCATTAAGAAATCCCTGGTAACTCTGGGGACAGCAGTTACAGTTTAATGATGAGGCTAGAAGTAAGATTTTAGGCTGTTAAGAAGAAAGTAAGAGGAAAGGAAGTGGAGGCTCTGATCAAAGAAAAGTCAAAGAGTTAATCACAATATGGAAGAGAGACATAGGACAAAAGGTATTGGAAATGAATGGATTAAGTGATAATTTCTGATAACGAGTAGATGTGACCATATTTATCATTAACAGGAATACAGCCAGAAAGTGACTGGAAATAAGTGAGAGAGGGGATGATAGAGGGACCATCTGCTGCAGGCACGTAAAAGAGTTTTCCTTGGCAAAGAAAAGAGCCACCTCTTTAGCAGATAGGTGTGAAAGAGAAGAGAACTGCAGAAGGGTATCTGAGTGATGTGAGATGAGAGGAGGCTAGAAGAGGAAAACTCTCATCAAAGGGTCTCAAGGAAATAAAGGATGTCCTAAAAGTCTTAGTGCAAGCTTTAGTAGCAAGACATTTGGGATACCGTTGTATAAAGCAAGGATCTTAACTGAGAGGGAGATAGGAAGGAGGGAAGGAAGAAGCGGGGTAAGATCAGCCATGTGAAGAATGATGAAAAGGTGAAAAAACTGCTGCAATGAGTGGGACAGTGAGTCAACTAAGGTATGAGAAAAGCATTGCCTTGCCCCACTGAGGGCCCAGCTGACATTACATAACATGAATTTGTAGCAGACACAAGAAACACAGCTTCATGATTTTTTCCAATTTCATTCAGCAGCACATAAGTGAGAGAAAAGGCAACGAAGGGTGTCACTAATCCAAGGCTGAAGCATGGCAGGGCAAGATCTTCAATAAGATATGGTCTCAAAGGATATAAGAGAAGAGAATGTATGAATGAAGACTGAGAAGGCTTTGGAGGTAGAGAAGAGAGGAAGTAACAGACTTGGGTTTTTCTCAAAGATCACAAAGAGCATTGTTGATAGCCCTCTCCATGCGCTCCAATCACATTTTACTGCCTAGTGTAAGTATACAATGATGGTTCTATCTGCGCAAGCCCCATATGGACTGAGATCATGACCTGCTGAAAGGCTGTGTCACCCCTGGTGCTTAGTATAGATCTGCAAACTGGAAATGAGGTGGAAGAAGAAGAGGAGGAGGAGGAGGATAAAAATGGACAGATAAACAATTAAATGAATAGACAGATAAATAGTGGTTTCTCTAAGCAATGGAAATTACCTACCTGGAATCTGTGAACCAACTCCAAGGATTGGCTGTCATTCTGATCAGCTTCCAGGATGACATCAGTCAGTTTGTGTATGATCACATCCAGTGGACCCTGCTCCTCAATTGGTCTGCTAAGGTTGAGCTAAAGGAAAAAGACAAAGAAAGGACAATACCTCAGTCTCTAACGCAGTCAGACCATTCTCAATTGCTAAGCACTGAATATATATATATATATATATATATATATATATATATATATATATATATATATATATATATATATATATATATCTCGATCAGTAACCATTTAGTGATTATCTACTATATACCAGGCCCTACGTTAGCCACTGAGAATTCAAATACAATGAAACATCCCTATGTGCCAAGAGTTTCACATTCTAATAAGGGAGACATGTGTGAGACATATACATACCCACATGCAAGGTAGATTGAGGAGGACAGGGGCAGAGAAAACTAACAGGAGAAAAAAATGGTGCCGAAGAGACCAGACAAGGTTTTACATAGAAAGAGGTGCTTAAACTGCATCTTGAAAAGAAGAGACAGGCAATGTGATGGAGGCAAAAGGGAACATTCTAGGCATAAGCAATAGTCAGTACAAAAGCACAGAAGTGGGAGATGGTGCGTCCTAGGGAACAACAGAAAGGTCAGACTGATTGGCTCATACAGCATGAGGAGGTGTGTCCAATGAGGCTGGAAAGGTAGGTTGGAGTCATGGAGCGTAAGGTTTTCAAAGCTAAACAAAGAACTTATATTTTCTCTTTGGAAGCACCAGGGAGCCACTGGAGCTTACTGAGCAGGAGAATGATATGGTCATTCTGTGTTGGAGGAAAGTCACCATCATACGGAGGATGAAGTAGAATGTGGAGAAAACGTGGAGTCAGACCAACGAACAGGAAGCCATTGGACCAACTTAGGTAAACAGAGTCTGAATGAAACTTGCTGATGTAAAAGGACAGAGAAGGGCTGGAATGCTAGGCGGGTGAGCAGGTAACAGAGAAGTAGACAGATGGATGAAAAGATGGTCAGAACAAAAAGGAAGACACAGAATGTATCTTTGATTTCACTGAGATGGGGAATTCCCAAATGAGCAAAGTCCTTCAACCCATCAGCACCTCCTCTAGAACTTAGCCTTACAGAACTACCTAGCGCACTAAAAGGTTTAAGAAACTTGCCCAGGGCCACAAAGCGAATAGGCAGGATTTAAACTAAGGACTTCGTGGTTCTATAGGCACTTTTTTACCCATTATGCCACAATTAAATAATCATTATTTTCCTCTAAATGCATCTTAGTTCACCAACAAACTTCTTGAAGACAAAGACTCTGCCTTCTATTTCATCTGTGGGTAAAAAACAGCTAGTATTATGATATATCATACAATACAATTGTATTATATATTATATAATTACATATTCAATAGCACTTAAAAGTTTTTACAAAATAAAAAAATATGCATAATCTTATTTGAGTTTCACAGCAATTCCATGAGGTGGGTACTATTATAATCCCCACTTTACAGACGAGGAAACTAAGGCTGAGAGAAATTAAATGACTTTTGGAGTATGTAAGTTTTGAGGCAAGATTCAAAATCAACATTTAAAGTAAGTGCCCGATAAATCCCTATTAAATTGAATCTGGTGTGACTGGTTTCTTAAGCTCTTAATAAAGGCTTGTTGAGACTGATTCATTTTTTATTCCAATCTGGCTCTATATCCACTAAGGAAAATTGACTCACAATATTAACATAATGAAATCTGACCATACTATGCTACAATGGCACACATTCATAAAAGATTCTGTTGTTTCATAATCCAATCTTATCATTTTATAGCTGAGGAAACTGAGGTAGTAACTTGCAAAACTGGAGTTCCAATCTAGGTCCTCAGATTCCAAACCCAATATTTTTTATACTGAACCATGTAATAGTGGTTCATTTTGAGTGCAGCATTTTCCCTGGAATCAGGAGACCTGGGTGACCTTAAGGAAAGCATCTGTTAATGCACAGCTTCAGCTTCCTCCTCTGTCAAATAAAGGAGTTGTACCAAATGTCATCTAGAATTCCTTCCATCTCTAAATCCATGAATGCAAACTGTTCCACATGTATTTTCACTTTATCTTCACAACAACCCTGTGAAAGGAAACCAAGGCTCTGACATTTAATGGGCAAATGGGTAAGGGTCACAAATTCCTTTCCCTATGACTGGATCGGGAAGAAGCTGTGGTAGGAAAGAGACAGCTTGTTGGTGTGGTCATTCTGGTTTTAGGGCTTTTTCTCAATCTACCCCCCACCCACCTCACCAACTCTACAAATTCCCAAAACTGGGAAGGAAAAGTAAAGCCACATAGCCCTGGAATATAAAGGGGGAATATAGTGATCTGGGCAAGAATGTTTCCTTCATGAGCTCTGAGTGGTGCCTTAGAACCCTAGGCTAGCATGCTCAAACGTGGCAGGTCAGGCTATAAATGACAAACAGATCACTTGGACAGCACAAGGAAATGTACCCCTAGGGGCCCATTTCAATCATTCTCCTTTATCTGGCACATTTCCAAAATTAAGCTTTGTAACATTCTTTTAAGAAGCTTAGAAGAGTTGGGTATTTCAGAATTATCCCTTCTCTCTCCAGAGGCAGATTTAGGATGAGGGGAAATGGGCAGCCTCTGAGGATTTGTCCTCTCTTGGAATTTGCCTAGCAGAGTGCAGACCTGACAACCAAGGGCTGTTTAGAAAATAGGCTCTTCGTGTTCCAGTCTGATACTCAAAAGGTAAACATTTCTGATTTGGAAGCTGTCCACCTTCCTTTGTGTATTTTCCAAGCATTTTTAATGCCAATAAAACCCTTTCATAAGAACAGAAACTTGAGACACTGCTAGATTTATCTATGGCAAAAATTCAGGGTCCCTCCCCCAACTAAGCCTCTTACCAAGACCTATCAATTTCCTCTTATGATGGTTTCCCAAAAAGGTTTCTTCCAGCTTGTACTTCTACCTACTCTGAAGTCAAGATCAGAGGACTGAGACTTGGAAGGAACCCCAAGGAGATCATGTCATCCGAACCCTTCATTTTATGGGGGGGAAAACTGGCATCTCATAAAAAGCCAGAAAAGGCTCAAGTCAGTGTCTTAAGGTCTAAGCACTGAGGGTATGATGATATAATTTTGTTACAGAAAACACTTTAGTGTAACTAGAGCCATGATGGATCCCTGAAAAACCATCTTGTCCACTTCTCTCATGTGATAATAAATAAGTAACATCAACAGAGCTTTCAAGATCTGTAAATCACTTAACAAACATTATTGCATTTCATCTCATAATGAAACTGATGTCTATTCCAATAGGTTTTCTCATAGCATTTTATATTTTACAAAATAAAGTCCAGGACCGTTCAATGTTACATTGTTCAACACTCAATGTCTCTCAAGCCAATGTTCTCTCCACTACATCTACCTCACAGGGTTGTTGTCAGAATAAAGTGAGATAATACTTGTGAAGTACCTGGAACTTTGTAAGCACCATATAAATGCCACCTATATAATCCTTTTGTGCTTCCTTTTAACCCAACCCCTTCACATTAGAATATAAATTCCTTCAAACTTTTTTGTATCCCCAATACCTGACAGAGAACTCTAGATACTTTCTAAATCTTTACTGAATTGAGGTTTCCAGAAATGAAAACTGAAAGAAAGGCAGGACTTCTAGACTCACAAAAAACAGACTTTCCTAACTTACAGACAATAAAATTCAGACTCATGGTGGGAAATGACTTATACAAGGTCCCACAGCTCACCAGTGACAAGGCTGGGAATTGAATTCGTCTCCTTTTCCAAGTCTAGCACATATCTCACACATCAAGGTACTGACATGGCTGCACCTAGAACTCAGGTCTTCTGACTTTGAGTTACTGTGATTTTCCAATACAACATGCTAAATTTGGAATTAATTCTATAGATAATGACAAATGGGAGAGGCAACGTAGTGCAGTGGAGTCAAAGGAAGTTCCTTACATGGCATTCTCTGTCATTACTTATTATTAAATAGTATTATTCAATCACAGGTCAAGTTTAAAAAATATATATTCTATGCATATATTTGTTAATGCCAGGAAATTTTACTCAATATGATACCTAGAAGGGATTTATGTAACAAATCAACTTGTCAATGTTCCCGGGAAGGTTCAATGCCTCCCCCATAGATACTAATGTTGCCAGAGGGGAACAATTTTCAAAGATTGTTTAGGGAACACACATGCAGAATTTGTACCAGCTGAGCAAAAGACAACTAATCATAGGTTCCATGCGGCAATTTATTCATCTTTGTGAAAGGAAGGTATTTTGGAAACCCTGAGAATATTTCACAGGCTTAGTATCTTTAAGGACAAACCCTTAATCTGGCCAGGGTGAAGAGTGTACATTATCATCAGGCATTTGTGAGTTTTCTGATCACATTTCATATAAACTTCCTCTATTTCCCCTCCTCACCCCTTACGCCCCAGGCTAACAGATTTCCCAAGCCTTCTCACTGCCTCCTAATTATCTTTTTCGTACCTTAGAAGCCTTACTTTTCAACTTCAGGGAATCGATCAACACCCTCAGATGAAAGGGTTGCCTGCTGTGCCAAATGAGAGGATCTGTGAAAGCTACAAACTGTGTCTTCAAGTTAGGCTGCTGAGGGCGCTTTGCTGAGCAGGCAGAACATGGCACTACTGTCAGCTAGGTGACCACAATGCAATTCACACTTGAGTCCAGGAGCCCAAGGAAGGAGCAAAGTGCCTGAATGCTCCTGAAAAGGGTTTCCACTTTTAAAAGCAATAATGATTAATTTGTGGGAGGGTGGTGCTGCAAGCCTGTAGTCCCTGGCACTGGCAAGGCTGAAGCAAGAGATTCCCTTGAGTAGGTGGAAGCTTCCATGCTGTTCAACAGTGGGAGGGAGCCCATAAGTGACAGCTATACTTTCAGCCTGGTCGAAACTAAGGACATCTGATTTCCACAAAAATAGATTGGATAAATAAGATACATAGAAGACGGATGGGTGGATGGATGGATGAATGGAAAGAGACAAGTATGTTTTAAACAATAACAGCTAACGTTTACAGAGCACTTCCTATGTGTCAAGCACTGTGACATGAACTTTATAACGATCTCATTCGATCCTAACAACAACCGTGTAAGGTAGATGCTATTATCATTCCCACTTTAACAGATGAAGAAACTAAGGCAAGGAAACACTGGTTGTCTTGCCACATGGTCACACAGCTAATAGTAGCTGAGGCCAAATACGGCCTCATGTCTTCCTGACTCCTGGCCTAGCGCTCTATCCATTGAGCCACCTAGATGCTCTGAGTAAATTCCAATCAAGTACTCAAATATATAAACAAAAGTAGAAGAACATACTTGTGTGTATGTTTGTCCATGCCACCAGAGAAATGATGACATGACTTGCACTTGACTTTTAGTTTGAGTGAGAGAGGGCTGTGAAGGTCACCAGCTTCACTTCTCCTCCACAGCCATCTGAATTCAGCAACCAGATAGTCATCATGATGACTGGAGATGACGCAGGATGAGGCAACTGGGGTTAAGTGACTTGCCCAAGGTCACACAGTTAGTGAGTGTCAAGTGTCTGAGGTGAGATCTGAACTCAGGTCCTCCTAACTCCGGCACTGGTGCTCTATCCACTGAACCAGCTAGCTGCCCCAGAAGAACATAAAAATAACCATGAAAGATAAAATTTCAAAAACCCATCTAGCCTAATTTATGGCTAAGTAAACTGAGGCCCAAGAGATATTGGCACTTAGATTGGCACAAGAGAGAAGTCACTTGACTTGCCTAAGGGACAGAAAGGGAAGAGTAAGGATTTTAACAATTTTCAGTATGCCATGCTACCTTACTCCTGTTTATATCTCAAAGGATAAGCCTCTTATGGTCACTAAAACAGGAATATAGGAAGTATTAGCACTGAACTATGGACAATTCATTTTCATTTTCTCTGCTCAACATTTAATACTAAAAAATGACAACGATGCTTGTGACAGCGATGATGGTGATGACGATGACGATGATAGCAATTATGACAAAAATCTTAGAGGCTTATATGCTATTGCTACTATTACTGTCACCAAAGGTATCAGATAAAGCTCTGTTCCATTGCAGCTTCAAGTTTCGCAAAGAGCTACAAATGCCATCTCATTTTGCCCCCACGCCCTCCAAAATCATTCTCTTTTGTTTCTCTAATATTATTTTATTAAGAAATCAAAGGATGCTACAGTAAATTTTCATTTTATAGAGGAGTAAACTGAGACCTAGAAATGGAAAGTGACTGGCCCAGGGTCTCACACACACACACACACACACACACACACACAGATTTGTTCACATAATTCACCTCTCCAAATTCAGTCAGTGACTGAGTAGCAATAGGATTTGTGACAAGTATCTATAGGAAAAAAAGCTCTGAAACAGGTGAGGGAATCTTATAAGTCAAAGAGGACTTAACAGATAAAAAGATAAAAGGCAGCCTCTATGAACTGCTGGATTCAATGGAATACCAGAGCAATTCATCAGGGAATGCCCAGCAAAGAATCACAGAGATGAAATGAACCTTGGAGGTTCACCTAGTTCTGACTTCAGGAACTGAAGACAAAAAGTAATGCATTTTATTCACCTAGGTTATGGTACTGAAAAGAAATATATATCGCACTACAAACACTCCTACATGGGGATATATATTTTCCAGGTTTTATCAGAACATTTTCACAAGGATCCTGTTTCAATGCTTTATGGAGAGACGGCAGGGTTCTCCTGGCTTTACCAGAAAAGCACAACTGGCTTTGGTCAAACTGGAAAAAAGGTTTGATTATGGTTGTGACACTAAGTGGGTTGCGCTACCACCTGAGAATGAGACAGGAGATGCCCATCACTAGAAAGGTAACAGACTGCTGAAATTTTTGGCCACTATGTTGGCAGAGTGAATATTCACTTAGATGAAATCACTGATCCTTTAAATACTGAAATAACAGCATGTAAATTTTCTGACAATGACTAGATTTTCCTTTGCAAAGAATATAACATGAAAGCAAAGGGTGTACGTAGTCCCTCCAAACTGCCCTCCACATGTAATCATTTAAGTGAGGTTTATACCTTCGGATCTGGAAACAGGACAGGTTATTGAGCAGCTCTGAAAGAACACTTAAATAATCATGCACGCCCACCATACCCACTGTTACCTGTGCTTTTTGCCTTTCTTTGTACCCCCAGAACTTAGCATAGTACCCTAGAAAACATTTAAGAAATGCTTGCTGAATTGACATTAACAGTATCCCCAAGAAAAAGGTATTAAGTGAAACAATGTTACTGAGGACAGTACAAGCACATTTATGTGCATGAGAATCCGTTGGGGGATCACAAGCAATCTGCATGTAAGGCACTGAACACTATTTCTGCCATATGATAGTGGCATTTAAATACATTATAAAATGAAGATGATTGGATGTAAACTGTCTCTTTATACTTCAGACAGATCTCTGCTTTCTCTAGTGTGAGGATAAAGACCACAACCCCTCTCTCTAGAAAGTGACAGTCCTGAGAATGGCTGTGACACCCCCCCACCCTCATGAGAGTCCCCCCTGCACCCCAAAAAGATCTCTCATCACCTTACAATCCACATGATAATGGCCTCTCCAAACTTACTTAGGCTGCTCCTTGAACAAAAGACCTGAAATCTAGAGGGCTTTCACAGAATCATGGATTTGGAGTTGCCAAGGCCCTTGGCCATCTACTCCACTGACTCTCATTTTTACAAATGGGGATACTAAGGCCTAACAAGGTAAAGTGGAATATGATCCCAAATCACACAAGGCTGTGTGTACCAACCTGATAGCTAAGGCCAGATGCCTTAAGTCTAATACAATACTCTTCCCATTTATAACCTGACTCTTTTCTAATTTGGTGGAACCCAACAAACTTCCACAGAGGGGAGGAGACAGCATCACCACCTTTCTCCTCTGATTAAGCCCACAACAAAAACATACTCCTTCACGTAAAAGTTCTTTTCAGGCAGCTAGAGATCGCAGTCAAGAGCTGGGCCTGAAGCTCAAATTCAGCCTCAGACACTTACTGGTCCTGGGGAAATCAATTAAGCTCCTGGCCTCAGTTTTCTCACATATAAAATGTGAATAACAATACCACCAATCTTCTAGGTTCCTGGAAGGATGAAATGAGCTGACATATAAAGTGTGCGGCAAACCTTCAAGGATTAATCCTAACTATTATATTATCATTATTCTTATAATATCTTCAAAACAAAGACCTGGTATCTTCTATGCAGAAATATAAAACCTGTTGGATTCACACTCTAAGGAAAAGTTTATCAATTTTATTTTATAAGATTTTTACTCTACAAAACTAGGTCACTGTCCATGACTTTTTGCTACCCAAGAGCAAGCCCCAGGAATAGCTCCCTGACGTGCCTAGCTAAAGCTTCCCTCAGGGTACCTATTGGCTAAAGATGCAAAGGTTTTCTTGCCCAGGCTAGCAGAAAGATCAGCACAAAAGGCAGATATATAGTTTCCTCAGTTTGGGCAACTCCTATGTCAGCGCTGCCTTCAAACAAGAGCTATGACTTTCAAGGTGGCTGCATGGTATGGTAGGGTCAGAAAACCTGGGTTCCAATCCTGCCTTAGCTACTTGCTATCTGGGGGACCTCCGGCAAGCAGTTTAACTTTCCCCTGTGAACCTCAGTTTCCTCATATATAAAATGAGAGCTCTCTTCCAGCCCCAGATCAAAGATCACATGAAAAACTTACCTATTAAATCCTACACAGTTATGTCTGAGGTAACCAAGACCCTATAAACAATATTAGCAGCCATATTTTATACTAAACTCTTCCTGACACAAGACCAGCACCCAAACAGCCAAAGTATCACCATGGAATTTTATATGGGTGTTTTGGCCTCAAGTTGTGATTTCACTAGGTAGGAAACTCATGGTGTAAGAATTTCCTCTACCAAAGGAGACTAGCAACTCAGGCAGCTTAGCCTTAATTTATCATTTCAAATAGCAAGCTTTTATTAATCTTATTAATCAAGCATTAGTTTAATCATCTGTGCTATACAAATTCAAGCAAGACAGTTCCTGATCTCAAAAGGAGTTTGTGTTTAATGAGGGGAAATCAACACATAAAGGAGAGAGGGAGAGAGAGAGAGTGAGAGAGGGAGGGGGAGAAAGAGGAGGGGGGAGAGGGGGGAGGGGGAGAGAGGGAGGAGGGGGGGGAGAGAGAGGACTGCTAGGAAATGTGTGTGGGGGAGAGAGAGAGGGAAGGAGAGAGTGAGAGAGGGAGGGAGGGAGGGGGAGAAAGAGAGAGAGAGGGGACTGCTGGGAAATGTGGAGGCCTGGTTGAGGGCAAGACAAGGGCAAAGCTCAAGTATCAGAGCCTGTCTATTCTGGGGTGAGGGTTGGGGTGGTGGTGGGAAAAGATGACCTGGCTCCAAGACTCGCTACCTATGAAAAACATGGCAGGAACAGAAACAGATTTGTCTACAAATTCAACAAATGGTAATAGTGGAGACTATCTTTACTCTCATCGAATTTACAAGCTAATAGAGGGGAGTATGCAGATGAATATAACACAATATTTATTTTCATAAGGGCACAGAACAGAAGCCTACTAGTTAATGGAACTTGAATCACAACACAGAGTCCACGTATGTATGCTTATAATCACCTCCCAACAGTTCCTGTCAGGAGAAACTAAAGGTGGGCTGGAGAAGTGAAAGGAATAAGTCAGCTATTGGATACTTTGGAAAGAGCATGGATCTCATGAAACCAGCTTTCCAGTACTGTAGCCTCCTCCGCTTCTTGAACCATAAGACAAGGGTACTAAAAGGCTGGGACCCAATCATCCCTACTCTCAGACAGCTGGTCCTGGAATGATCTCATAAACTTACCAGCCATGTGACCCTGGCAAAGCCACTTTTCACCTATATTTGGGATCCCAGGGATACCATTTGTAAAGCCCTTAGTCAGCAGAATACCTGGCACACGGCGGAACGTAAAGCTTGTTTGTTTCCTTTCTTCCTTGGTCCCTTTGTCGGTCTAATATTCTCTGCTTCTATTATTTTAAGTTCCTTTCCACTTCTAATGCTCTATATTTCTAAGATGGTCCTAAATTTCAGCATTCTCTGGAGCTGGAAGGGACTACACCAAGGTCCCCTAATGTGTTCAACTCACTTATTTTTACACATGAGGAAACTGAGACCTAGACAGCAGTGATTTGCCTGTGGTCATTTTCCTGATCCAATATGCAATCCTCTTTCCCACTACCCTGCTCTTCCTCTCCCAAAGATTCTGATTCAGTGAACCACAAAGATTCTGAAGGCTAAATATTTTAAAGAGCTAGGAAATCTCCATGAACTAAATACTTCGTTAAAGAACAAAAGCATTTCCTCTTCTGTAACTCAGAAAATCCCAGGACCCTCTAATAACTAAGAGCCATCCTTTAACAGCAGGCTGAACAGATCCTTAAGGTAAGAGATGGTTGAGGTTTGGTACTCTTTCCTTTGTCTCCTCTTTGACTGCAGGGTCTGTGTGAGAGGAAGGTAGAATCTCACCAATCTACCACACACACCCAGTCTTAGAAGTGTGGGTTATAAAACAGATGCTCTGGAATATGGGCACAAAGGAAATGCTGCTTTTGTTTAGGGTATTTTTAAAAGATCCCTCTAAACTTGCCGAACTTCATCCTCATTCTTCCCTTTCTAACTGTCCAACTGTACTATCCAGTTGTTATTACTGACAATGGGACTCCCAGAACTGACTGAAAACAACACCAGAGTAAGCAGCAACCCTGTCTTGTCCATAAACCGGGAGGCCACCAAGCACACCCTCACTGGCAGAAACCATAAAGAACCTAAAAGCTAATTGTCGGTGACTGGTATCACTGATCTGGTTTTGGACTTCAGTGCCTGCCAGCGGCATAGAAAAAGTGTCAAAGGAACTTAAAATAATAAACCATATTATAACAAAGTTGAAAGAGATTTCAAAACTTATTTCTAAAGAATCATAAAACCATATATCTACAGAGCTGGAAGGGATCTCAGGGGCCAAGCTAACCCAAAGCCTTCACTTTTCAGAAGAGGAAACCAAAACCCTAGGCACTCATCGCCAAAGTTACAAAGGTAAGGAATTAGTCATAGCCTCCGATTTCAGAATTAGTGTTCTCTTCCGCACTACATCAATCAAATCAAATAAACATTTACAAATGATCTACTATTTAACCAGGCTCAGGGGACACAAAGACAAAACTGAAGCCCCTGCTTTTTAGACATTTCTGATCTATTGGAGGAACTTGCACACATGTTAAGTATATGCAAAATGAATACAAGGTTGTTTAGGGAGGGAGAACACAAAAACTCAGGTGTATCAAGAAAGGCTTTATGTTAAGAGCGCACAATGCTAGAGTTGGAAGGGACTTCAGGAGATGATAAATACCTTAAATAGCTGTGATTTCACTTCTTCAAACCAAAGACTACAACTGCTCTACGACTTAAATCTTCAAGAGCTGGGCCAGTCAAGATATTGATAATTCTCTGTGATTCTTTGCACTCTGTCTACAAACATGGCTAGATGTCTTCCAGGAATTGAAAACAAAATAATCAAGAAAACAAAAAATAAAAACTCCAAACGACCCTGAACTTCACCCTAACTACTCTCTTCTTAAGCTGTCATCCCATACAGGATCATAGATTTGGAGTAGAATGGAACTTAAGTTATCAAATTAAACCCTTCCCCAATTTTATGGATAAGAAAGCTGAAGTACAATAGCAACGCAGCTACTAAGTGTCTGAGACAGGTTTTGAACCCAGGTTTTACTGACTTCAAGTCTTGTGACCTAACCACTAAATCATCCTGCAAGTCCTTTAAGAGCATGGATGCCAAATCAATTCAACAATGTCACAGGTTCCTGGGAAATACCAAATAAGCTTACGACACACACACCTCCCTAGAAGAGCTTAAATAAATAAGTTCAGTAAATATGAAGCCAAGGATATTCATTCAGCAGTCATCTAGTGGCTTGTTGAGAGAGAAAAGATGCCATAAGAGAACCAAACTAAGTGATATGCACCTCTACTGATAAGAAGGAGAAAGAAAAAGTATACAAGAGAAAAAAATCTCATGAACATGGGGCAGCCAAAAGGAAGAGGTCACCAGACATAATGCAGGAATTTCTGTGGTACAAGAAGTTTCATACAAAGTTGTACTTTTCAAACTACATAATGTCAAAGCTAGAAGAGAGCTTACTATCTAGTCCAGAGGGGTCCAATTCCAGACCACTGACCCACACTTAAAAGTTCTTGCAGGATCTGTATTGATTAGAAAACAACATCTTAATATTATCTATTTTTATTGTATTTTTACTTACTACCAAATACTTACAAATTATATTTTAATCTGGTTTAGGAAGCATTGGGGAGGTGTTGTGGGCCATCTATTTAACAATTCCGATCTAATCCAATCCCTTCCTTTGATACATAAGAAACAAAGGTCCAGAGAGGGGCAAGGGAAATGTCTAAAGTCACAAGTTTGTCACTGGCAGCATATTTTTATTCTTGGCTTTTGACCTCATATCACTCCATTTCTAAATATATCTCTCCCAATCCCCCAAACATCAAGAAATCCCATGTAACAAAGGCTGGGGAGGGGGGGGAGAGGGGAAGGAGAGAGTGAGGGAGAAAGCAGTTCATCAAACTAAAAATACACAAACTACTTCACATCCCCAATTCCTTAGCTTTGCAACGAAGGAAGTGAAGGCAGCGCCATCTTCCACAGGTTTTCATTGAGCAGTGTCCACAGGCTTCCTTCTACTGCTGTTCCTCTGCCTAATCCACACAGCTGCTGTTTCTTCAAGAGACAGAATGCTGATCTTAAAGAGTCCAAAGACCCAGGTTCAAGATGCAATTTTAGCACACGAAAAATAACCATGGGACCTGGGTTTACTCTGAGCCTTAATTTCCTTATCTGTAAAGTAGTGGTGATGGTAGCAGTGATACTGTTATCATAAGTAAAGTCTTCTATAATCTGAGCATTCTGTTCATGTAAATGTGAGTAATGATGTTGATATTATTAAAGTATTAAAAACCTTGAAGCTTTCACAAAGGAGACAGCATTTGATCCAAGCTATTTAATCTTTCAGGCTACTCAAGAGGTCTAAGCAACGTTCGTGAGGTCACTGTGAAGGTACTAAGTTAAGTGCTGACAGTACAGTGACAGAATTCAATTGAAACAAATATTTTAAGTATGCTTTTTAAGGAAGAAAGGGGATGGGAAATGAAACATTAAGAAGACAAAGGGAGAATCAAGAGAAATAAAATGGGCTACCACTAACTCCATTCCCTGTCCCAAGGATGATGACCAGGCAGTAAGACACACATTGCTTTGGGGAACAGGCTTACTTACTTTCCCTTCCTAAACCCACCCCACTCATGAATAGGTCAGGCCCTGATTTTTTAACCCCTCCTCCCATAGTGACACCTCTAGAGGCTCAGAAGGAGCTTTCCCTCCTCACTCTTCCCCTCCCCCCACTCATCAAAGGATCATTTGACTATCCCCTAGGAAGCACTGAGTTAAAAGACTCAATAGTCTTCCTCAATTGCTTTACATTAAGCAATTGGAAAAGGGAGACAGGCCATAATAATCTTGATCATCTAAATCCACAAAACTTCAAGGCCTTAGATTAGCAAAAACAAACAAAAAAACCCTGAGATTAACTGCAGAAGAGGAAATTGTGGCACTCCAAATGAATACAATTCCTGAAGAAGGCAAGGCCATTTAACCTGGAGAAGACAAGTCTTAGCAAATCTAGCCCTTTTCTCAATCATTTCAATTACCGTAACTTTACACCCCTTACAATACCTATCCCACTCCTTTTCCCAGTGCAAAGGCTAGAGAGAAGACAAAGCATATGTGGTCAACAGGCAACTTGGCAGCTGTTTAGGAGCACCTGCCATATGCACTCCCACGCTGTCAAAAAAAGTTTCAACTGCTGATTTCAGGGATTGTCAGGTATGGAAACCAACACAGAAACTGTTTATATCCATCCAGTAGTGTTCCTGAATTGCTTAATACTGCTTAAGGGTGTGTGTCTCCTCTTCCAACTGAACTCTAAACTCCTTGGGGGAAAGGGGCTGCATTTTCTTATTCTCTGTATCTTAATGTCTAGGTTTAAACTAGGCATATGATGGTTACTACTACTACTTACTACTAGTACCACTATTACTACCAGTGTAGTAGTGGTGGTGGTGGTAGTGGTGGTAGGGATGAGAAAGTTAGCTGCAGGTGGTGGTGGTAGGGGTAGTAGTGGTAGTAGCAGTAGGAATAGTAACAGCAGCACTAAACATAGTAATAGTAGTAGCAGTGCATTTGAAAAGTTTACAAATAACTTAAAAAATATGTACTATTAAGCAGTACCAGATCCCAAATTCTATTACAAAGCAGTACTCATCAAAACAATGGTACTGGCTAAGAAGGAGTGGTGGATCAGTGGTACATAACACACAGTAGTATAATGACCATAGTAATCTAATGTTTGTTAAACACAAAGATCCAAGCTTTTGGGACAAGAATTTACTATTTAACAAAAACTGCTGGGAACACTGCAAAGCATTTTGGCAGAAACTAGGTATAGACCAACATTTCACACCATATACCAAGACAAGGTCAAAATGAGCACATGATTTAGACATAATGAGTGCTACTGTAAGCAAATTAGGAAAGAATTTTTACCCATCAGATCTATGGATAAGAGAAGAATTTATGACCAAATAAGAGATATGCATCATGATCAAATGTAAAATGGATGATTTTGATTGAATTACCTGAAAAAGCTTTTGCATAAACAGAACTAATACTACTAAAATTAGAAGAAAAGCAGGAAGGGGTGGTAGTGGGAGAATTTCTAGCAGGTTTCTCTGATAAAGACCTCATTTCTCAAATAGAGAACTGAGTCAGATTTAAAAGAATATAAAGCATTTCCCAATCGATAAGTGGTCAAAGGATATGAACAGGCAATTTTCAGCAGAAGAAATCCAAGGCATCGATAATCATGTGAAAAAAACCACTAAAATCATTACTGACTACAGAAGTACACATTACAACAACTCTGAGGTGCTATCTCACACCTATCATCGGCTCATCAGGACGGAAAAGGACAATGACAAATGTTGGAGGAGATATGTGATACCAATACACTATTGGTAGAGTTATGAACTGATCCAACTATTGTGGAGAACAATTTGGAACTATGTTCAAAGGGCATTGTGCATTTGTGCATACCCTTTGAGCCAACAACACTGCTACTAGGTCTATAATCCAAAGACATTTAAAAAAAAAAGTGAAAGGACCCACTTGTACAAAAATATCTATAGCATCTCTAAGAATGGGAGACTGAGGGGTTGAACATTAACTGGGAAATGGCTGAACAAGCTGTGGTATATGAATGTAATGGCATACTATTGTGCTATAAGAAATGATGAGCAGGGGCTTCAGAATAACCGGAGAAGACGTATGTGAACTGATGCAAAGCAAAAGCAAGCACAACCAAGAGAACACTGTACATGGTAACAACGCCAGACGACGATCATTGTGAATGACTTGGTGATTCTCAGCCATACAGTGACCCAAGACAGTTCTGAAGGAATGCTATCCGCCTCCAGAGCATGAGCTGATAGGAGTCTGAGTGCAGATCAAAACGTACTTTTTTAAAGCTATATCTTTCTTAGAGGGTTTTATTGTCGTTTATTTTCTTTTGCAACATAGCTAATGTGGAAACGTTTTACGTAAATCATATAGAAAATCTCTATCAAAGTGCTTGCCTGCTCAAGGGGGAAAGAATATGGAACTGAATTTAAAAAACAACCACTGTCTTTTGAGTCACACAATAACATAGTCTCATTTTACAGAGGAGGCTGCTCAAGGCCGCTAAGTAGCATGGAGAATATATAAACCTGAGTCTTCCCAGTTCCTAAGTCAGCGTGCTACCCTAGCATATTACACTGCTCAGAAAGAATGTGATTCGTGAACATTTCAGACAGGGATCCAAAACAATGACAATATATATTTCTATAATGCTGCAAGATTTACATTTTCTGCACAACTACCTTGGGATGTAGGTAATATAACTATCACCATCCCCACTTTAAAGAGGAGGAAAATGAGACTCACGTAAGTAGACATCGGCCCACCATCCCACTATTAGGTGTTTAAAATGAGACTGAAATTTCCCAAACTCTCCGATTCCAACCTTAATCTATTCGTTACACCATGACGATAAAGCACAAGAACAATTATGGAAACACATACTTGGGCTAAAAAATGACGAGTGAGAGTTTTGTTGTGATTTCAGCTTCTCAGGAGATGAGACTGTTTATAATAAGGTACTGTTTATGTTTACATAGAGTAGGTGACTTAACAAATATCTGTTGAATGACTGAATCCCTAACCTTTAGCAGAAATCAACTAAGATGTTGGGAGATGAGAGGTAATGCGGTACAGCGCAAAGCCTATGTACTGACTCTGGAATCAGAGGGCCTAAGTCTGACGCTACCTCTGTGACCTTGGACAAGTCACTCAACCTCAGTTTCCTCATCTGTAAAATGAGGTTCACCTAGATGCTCTTGGAGTGCTAAGAGAGCTGGACCTGGAGAGAGGAAAACAAAGCTCCTAGGACTTGACTTCTAAGGTCATTTCCATCTTTAAATCTATATCCTTCCAGTTCTAGGGTCATGCTCCAATATAGCACTGGCATGAAAAGAAAGGGTACCAGATTCGAGTCAATTCAGCTTAACAAACATGCACCTATTCTACTACAGGGGGATTAAGGGAAGAGACTTAGAACAGTCTCCTTGGGGAGAATGACAACCAATCAGCAAAGAATAAATGAATTGCTCTGGATCAATGAGGACTAAGTTTAGATCAGAGATAATCTAGTTAGCAAGGTGTGCTATCAGGTCAGAGACATGGGTTCTACCCAGATCTATCATTTTTCCATTCTAAGTGCTAACACAGGATTCAGGTAAGATATAAATTAGAGAAATATTTTTCCCACTATCCCATAACCTAAACAATCTAAGCAAAGAGGTCTGGGTAAGGTGAAGATGGAGGATGGCAGCAATTGGGGCATCCAAAAACTCTCTGACATGTCTGGCTACCAAAGAGAACCCATGAGACAAACTCACAGTGACACACCATGGGTTGGTACCTTGACAACTCATCAAGTATTCTTCACCTTAAGAGTGGACTCAGAACTACCCATAAGGAGAAGCAAGACTTTTTTAGCCCCATTAATAGCACTGGATTGCCTGATGTTTCATGTTAAGTCTTACCTTTCATCTCTTTCGGAGTCTGGCACAGTGCTTTGCCCATAGTAGATGCTTAATAAATAGTTGCTAATTTAATGAAATGAAAGATTGGGGTCAAAGAATAGGAAAGCGACATCAAGAAGGTCTAATGTTTTGCTCATTAATGATACAGTTAATGGTAGAGGGCTAGGAATAATACCCAGGTCCCCAGACTCTCAAATTCTTTATCTCCTCAACTAGATAGTAAGCTTTTTGTTCTTTGTTCCTAAAGACTAATTTTGTCTAGACATTTGTAGATCTTAAGTTTTCTCTCAATTTATTATTTTCCCAACTGTGGAAAGGCAGACCAGGCCCAGAGAATCTTGGGATTTACCCAACGCTGAGGCAGAATGTGTTACAAGAAGAAAACTTAGTGATAACTATGTAAGGAGAAGAAGGGAACAGTAGTGGATAAAGGGGTCGGGAAACTTACATCCTGTTTCAGGTACATACTGCCTGTGTGGGCCTGCAAGTCACTTCTCAGTGTTCTAGGGAACTTTCTGAGATTATTAAGTTTCAGAGAAAGTGCTGGCCTGCAATGGGACACAGGGGTTTTTGTTCCTTAAACCAATGTAATCACAGATCTATCCCTAAGCCTTTCCTTTGTTGTCTCTCACCACATTTACCCCAGGCAGTCAAGAAAGACACTCCCAAGGGAAATAGCTCCAAGGTCAAGCATGCTCCCTAAATAAATTCTTCAGCTATATTAAAGGCTGCTGCATGGAAGACTTGTCCTTAATTACAGAGGGCAATGGGAAGTTGCAAGAAGGTAGATTTTAGTTCAATGTAAGGAAAAACTTCCTTAAATTATAAATGCCCAAATGCAGAACCTATTGGAATGCAGGACCCTGTCACAGGTGGTCTTGAATAAAACATGAGTGATGCCATATGAATCAAAGTACCAAAAAATTATTTTACTGGGCTAGAAAAAATACGAACACAATTCATCTGGAAGAGCAAAAGGTCTAGAATATCAAGGGAACTAATGAAAAGAAATGCTAGCCCTACCAGATCTTAAATTGTCTTATAAAGGAGCAATCATCAAAACTACTTGGTAGTAGGCTAAGAAACAGAGGGGTACACCAGTGAAATACATTAGGTACTAAAAGACACAGTAGTCAATGAATACAGCAGTCTACTACTGTTTGATAAACCCAAGGACCCCAGTTTCTGGAATAAGAACTCATTATCTGACAAAAACTGATGGGAAAACTGGATACAATGTGGCAGAAATTAGAAAATAGAATAAAGTCCAAATGGATACACGATCCAGGTATAAAGGCTAATGCTGTAAACAAATTAGGGGAGCAAGGAATGGTGTATTTGTCAGATTTATGGAGAATAGAGAAATTTATGATCAAACAAGAGATAGAGAACATTATGAAGTGCAAAGTGGCTAATTTTGATAACATTAAATTGACAGGCTTTCGCACAAACAAACCCAATGCAACCAAGATTAGGAGGGAAGTAGAAAACTGGGAAAGAATTTTTGCAACTAGTGTCTACAATAAAGGCCTCATTTCTAAAATATATAGAGAACTGAGTCAAATATACAAGTCATTCCCCATTTGACAAATGGTCCAAAGATATGAACAGGCAGTTTTCAGAGAAAGAAACTAAAGTTATCTATAGTCATATAAAAAAATGCTCTAAATCATTACTGATTAGAGAGATGCAATCAAAATAACTCTGAGGTACCACATCACACCTATCAGATTGACTAATACAACAAAATAGGAAGACGATAAACGTTGGAGAAGATGTGGGAGAGTTGGAACACTAATTCATTGTTGGTGGAGCTGTGAGCTAATTCAACCTGGATTGCGCTGAAGAGGAATTTGGAACTATGCCAAAAGGACTACAAAAATATGCATACCCTTTGACCCAGCAATACTGCTCCTAGGACTGTATCCCAAAGATATCATAAAAATGGGAAAGGGTCCCACATGTACAAAAATATTTATAGCAGCTCTCTTTGTGGTGGCCAAGAACTGGAAATCAAAGGGATGCCCATCAACTGGGGAATGGCTGAACAAGCTGTGGTATATGAATGTAATGGAGTACCACTGTGCTATAAGAAATGATGAACAGGAGGACTTCAGAGACGGCTGGAAGGACTTACATGAACTGATGCTGAGTGAGAGGAGCAGAACCAGGAGAATTCTGTGCACAGCAACAACCACAGTGTGCGAGGAACTTTTCTAGTTACACAGTTACAGCCACGTTGTGCAATGACTTACTGATAGACTTGGCTCTTCTCAGCAATGCAAGGTTCCGAGACAACTGCCAGACTCACAATGGAAAATGCTACCTGGAGAACTATGGAGACTGAATGCAGATTGAAGCGCACTATTTGCTCTCTTTTGGTTTTGTTTCTTCTTTCTTCTAGTTCATTCCATTGGTTGTAATTTTTTTGCAACATAACTAATGTGAAAATATGTTTAATGTGAATGTATATAGAGAGTGTATATTGGATTGCATGTTGTCTTGTGGAGGGGGGAAGTAGAGGGAGGAGGAGAAAATTTTGAACACAAAAGCTTGTGGAACTGAATGTTTTAAACTGCAAATAAGTCAATTTTTAAAAAGAGAAGAAAAAATGAATGATCCTTTGTTCAGGTGTTGTAAAGAAGAATTCTTTCCTTTTCTTCAGATTTTTACTATCTTTTGATTTTAAATTGCCTTCTTAAAAAAAAATTATCTTCCATTTCCAAATAACTAATTCCCCCCCACAACCAAAGAGCCATCATCAGCAACAAAGAATATTTATATACACAACATCACACATTCAGGAAGTAGCAGAGAGGATTCAAACCCAGGTCTCCTTTTACTCCAAATCAAAATCTTTCTCACCAAGCAACTAACGCTGAATCTGTAAAATGAGGTTGGACTAGATGATCTCTAAGACATGTTCCAGATATAAATTCTTTGACCTCTGAGGTTCAGCTCAATTCTATAAAGCACCTAAACTCCCAAACCAAATATTCAAGGCCATCAAAAATCTCAGGAAGGAGATTAAATAGGCAGAAAGTATTAACTCTATAAAAAGGATTTTCAGTTCTTCCTAGAGGCCAACAGAATATTTGGTCCTTCCGTGAAAGTGCTGCTTGATTATTGCCTTGGTAGCTCCAGGGCCTAGGGCAGTGCCTGGAACCTAGCAGGCACTTGCTAAATCCATGGTGACTGGTTGGACTTGTAAAAGTTGAAGATGTGATCTCAGAAGCATAAATACACACTCTGCCTTTACAGCACAGTGTGACAGAGAGAGCAATGCCCTGAGAGCCTGGTCTGAACTGTGGTCCCCAGGGCTGCCACTGAGTACTCAACCTACTGTCACTGAACCTGACCCAAAGTTTCCTGAAAACCGAGGAGGTCTCTTTGGCATAAAATACAGAGGTAGAGCTAGATGGTCCCTTTAACTGTGGTGTAATATTCTAGGATATTAAGCAGAGAAAATGAATGTAGAATAGTTGTCTTCAAATAGCTGAAGGGTTATCATGTGGAAAGTTTCGCCCAAAGGGGCAGAACCAAGCAAGAAGAAGGTGGTGGAAGCTATAGAAAGAAAGATTTAGGTAATGGAAAACTTTAATAGTAGAATACATTCAGTTCTTCCTTCCAGGAGGAAAGCAAGAAGGAGATGTTAGAAGAGCACCTGCCAGAGATGTTATAAAGGGCACTCTTGTTAGGATCAGACAAGATCCCAAGGCAGCTTCCAGCTTGGAGACTGTAGAAGTCTAATTTTTGTGACAACATTTCCTTAAGAATGGCAGGTAAATACCTGTATTTATGTAAATATCTGTATTTTTTTCCTGAATTTCCTAAGAATTATTATCATCATCAAACATTACTGCCAGTTAGTTGCCCTGGGAGATGTATGTATACACATGCACACACATGTATATATGTATTTGTATGTGGAAAAATATACACCTGCCTTGAAGTGATTTTCCATGTAGCTCAAAGAAGGCCTTGGACTACATTCTATTCTATAGTATTCAACAGAGAAATACTCCCTCCTATGTTTATCTTGCCTTATAAAGTAAATTGTCATTTTTCAATAGTGGGACTCATAGCTTCTGCCTTGTTTGCTCTAGGTAAACAATAAATATTCAATAAAAAACTTAATTTCCTTTTCCTTACCAACTGTCACTCCTCAGACAACGCCATTGTAGGGCATCATTTATTCATCTACAAAATGAAGTAGTAGATAGACTTCTAAATTCTCTTCCAGCTCTAACACTTTATTCACATCCTTTCCAGGTCTAACATTCTTTGTTTCCATCTTCCTTCTATCAAGCTACTATCTTCTAAGGTACTTTCCAGTTCTAAGTTTCTCCAAGAACAGAACTCAATGAACCCCAAAAAACATCTTCCTGTGGCTCAGGACTTATCTTCTGCCCCAAAAGGCAGAATGAAGACTAGTGGAAAGAAGGTTCATTTAGGTTTGGTAACAAGAAAATCTTCCCAATAAGTAGACTTGAAAAGGGGAAAAGGGCTACCTCAAGAAAGAGTGTGCTCCCCTCTCCTTCCATGGAGGTCTACAAGTAGAGAATGGGTGACCACTTGTTGAATGTGGATTGGTAGAGAGAAACGTTATGGCACAGTGGATGGAGTGCTCCAGTCAGGAAAACCTGGGTTTGAATTCTGCATTTGATACTTCAAGTTCTGTGACCCCAGCTAAGACGCTTAACTTCAATTTCCCCATTTATAAAATATGATCATAAAATGGCCTCAGAGCCCATTCTAAATAAACAGCTATGACCCTATGACTAAATGGTCAGTGAAGTCTCATTCAGCTCTTAACATACTACAATGCTGTGAGCCTTATGTGATAGGGCTACAACACTTGAACCACATGGAAATCACAAAATCCAAAGTCAGAAGAGACCTGAGAACTTAATCCATTAAATCAGCAGCAGGTTTCATTCATCTTTATACCTTCTCCCCATCATACTGCCTAACACAGAGCAAGTACTTAATAAATGTCAGATGAACTAGGAAAATTTTAAAGTTTATGAGGACGGAAAGAGGAAAGTAACTTTATGAGTAAAAAAAATCTGGCATGAAATCTCAGTGAAGACAAGGTCTAAGCAACACACACAAGGCCTAGTTCAGGGACCTTCAAAGAACAAGCTCAGTGTGGAGAAGACCCTCACTGCCAGGAAACAGGCAGTGCTAAAAGGACAAGCCAAGGTAAATTCCGGAAGCACAAACCAACTCATTATGGGAAGTCAACAGTGAGAAGAAAAATGGAAGTGTGCTTTACTTCCGATTTAAACACTGGCCCAGGAACACAAAGAATCCTAGGCAGTAAAAAATGCCCTGGACCGAAATCAAAAGACCTGAACTTCATTATCCTCTCTGCCTCTATCTGTACAACAAGAGGCAAATCACTTCCCATCTCTGAACCTCAGTTTCCACAATTGTAAAATGAAGGAATGACCAAGATGAAGGCCATTTTGTGACAGAGATCCTTTGGTGAAACCTATAGACCTGTCCTCAGATTAACATTTTAAAATAAATAGAACACATAAAATTACAAAGGAAATCAATTATTCTATAATGTAATTATCAAAACATTTAAAAACAACATCGTAAACTAAAGTTTAAGAGCTCTGGACCTAAACGATCTTTAAAGTTCTTCCCAATTCTAAACTCTATTTTTCCTTCATCCCTCTGCTATAGAAGAAGTCTCCTAGAATGTAGAGTTCAAAGAATGAGAATCTTTCTCTCCATGAGCACCATTACACAAGAGACTGCCAATCTTCTTCCATCTCCCCCCATAACACTATCACCTCCCAGGATCTTGGTTCAATCACAAAGAAAAAAGGGAAATCTTAGAATGTATATGAATGGTCATTTAGAAAAAAAGCGATGGGGAGGAGCTTTCTTGCTTCAGCTTTGCTCATCTGAGTAAGTCACTTCCCTGAGGCTCAGTTTCAGTACAATGGAAGGAATATTGAATTTGAAGTGAGGGCAATCATCCAAATCTTGGCTGCGCTACAGGGGGCAATTCTGAGCCTCAGTTTCTTCATCTGAAAAATGAGGAGGTTAGATGAGATGGTCTAAGGTCCATCTGCTACCTGTAAGTCTATAATCCTAAAATAAGAATGTTGGGTTACCTGACCTTTAGGAACCCTTCTACTTCTATATTTCTTAAGTCCTTTAATCTCATATGGCAATTATCATGCTCCTACAAGAAAAAATGTTGGGGTAATCTAAAGCTACATTAATAAAGTCAGTATCCAACACAAGAGAACTAACATCTTGATGTATATTGTCTTATTTCATTAAACTTTAGCATATTTTAAGGAAAATTTTAAGTTTGAATATATTCACAGGAGAAAAAAGTGAATTAGTGAGGAAATCTGACACTCCATATGAAGATCAGTTGAATTAAATGAACTGGACATGTTTACATGAAAGAAAAAAAGACTTAGGGAAAGGAAAAGTATAAATTTTGTGATAATTGCCTTTAATTATAGGGAAGGGCTAACTAGAACAGAGTTTAGATTTATTCTGCTTAGCCCCAGAGGTGAGAACAAGGCACAACTAAACAGAAGTGGTAGGGGGCAAAATAAAGCTTGGGGTAAAGAAAGACTCCCTAACAATTAGGGGAATTGCTTTGGGAAGTATTAAGTTCTCCCTCTCTAGACACTTTTGAAAGAAAGCTAGATAGTGAAGAGAATTCTTTATTAGTTACAGGTTGGACTAGATGGTCTCTGAAGTCCTAAATTTCTGTGAAAGAAGTCTCAAAGACATTCTGTTACCAAAAATGAACTGATGGAAAAGGTTTTCCCCTATTCTCCCAATAAACAGTCTTCTTGTTCAATAAAAAGCTTCAGAAAATGAATAGTAATGTAGTTATTGTAAACAAGCAATTATTTCCCTGCCTCCTCCACATGTCCACTCATAAAAACCAACTGAGAGAAAAATCTCCCCATCCGGAGCAAGCCACACAAGTCTTCTCTGCTGAGGCACTGACTGACATCAGCTTCAGATTTCTCAGAGATGTTTTTCTTCCCCAAAGCTGAGAATCAGTTGCATCCATGATCTCTCAATAAAATTACTCAAATATCTCCAGGTTAGGAGCCATAAAAGACCAATTAAATACAACTGAGTTGGCTGGCTCCCTGAACTCTATTTTGAAAAGAGGTAGACCTTCTCCATTTTCACCCAGGTCACACAAGTGATGCAGCCTGTAGGAAGGCTGAGAATACACTTGAAGGAGTCTCTTTGCTTTCCAAATTCCACCTTGGATCCATGACCAAAGAGGGCATCTGGTATTTTTTTTTTAAAACCCTAAGATTCTGCCAAAAGGGAAATGATGACTACATTAAACATAAAAGAGGGTTGGGGGATTTTTCTGCCAATCACAGCCCATGTTCATTGCGTCTCCATTACTCACCCTCCAAAAGAAACTTCAATTGAACACTGGAGCTATTCTTCAGGATTACAAACCTAAGAAAACCAGGGCTTTTTTTATTCCTCATAATAACAACAAAAGGAAGAGATAATGGTGGGAATAAGTGCCCCTCCCTAGCAGAATGAGATTAAGAAATGATAATCTTGATAACTGAATTTTAAAAAAAAAATAAGTTGGGTAAATCCTGACTTTCCTATATAACTAAGCTGACTGCTGAGCAGAACGAAAACTTCTAAACCAAACTTCCCCCACTTAATCTGCCCCTCACTGGCAAGAACTTAGAAAACAACCAGGAACACTGACTCAAATGTTCAGAATTATTACCCTAAAACAGTTTTGCCTGAACTCCCAGGATAATTTTCTAACTTTAGGTAGTCCCTCTCATCCCAAATCTATCCCAGCACCACCAACAACAACCCTCTAGAACTAAATAATTTTTCTTTCTACTCATGAAGCCGCTCAATTTTTGAGACTTCCCCGCCTCACTGAGCCTGTCCCAAATGCAAAAACAACACTCTATCTTTATAACTATATTACTCTTAATACTGTAGTCTAGTTCTAAAATTCCAGGTTTCCACAAAATATTTAGTCACTATCTAAATGGCTAAATTCTATGGAGCACTTACTTCATTCATTTATAGTGTGTGCTTTCAGAGGCTCTGATATAAGATAATAAATTTAAGGTCTCCAAGGTTTTTTCATCAGATTTCAATTGAGTTCAACCAAAAGGTGGTAAGTGTACTAGGTCATGCTTGGCCCTGCACAGTAGATGAGGATGACAGCAACCAGGGTTTCCAATAACCCTGGGAGGTGGATGCTATTATTACCTTCATTGTACAGATGAGGAAACTGAAACAGACAGGGGAGGGGGAAGGCGGAGGAGAATGAGAATTTATAGAGCACCTACTATTTATTTTATAGTATTATACTATAAATTATACTATTTATATAGCACTGTTCTAAGCACTTTTATAAATATCATCTCATTTGAGGAAGGTGCTATTATTATCCCTATTTTACAGATGAGGAAACTGAGGCAGCGAGGTTAAGTCACTTGCCCAGGCTCATTCAGCCTGTAAGTAAGTGTCTGAGGCTAGATATGAACTCATGCCTTCCTAATGGTAGACCCAGTCCTCTACACTCACCATGGAACCTAGCTATCAAGATGAAAAAACTTCCTCTTCTCAAAGATAATTACTATGTAAGAGGGAAAGGAATTATCTACATATAAATAAGTCTGATATATGGCAGAATATGACAGGAGAGGCAGCATCATGTTGTGGTTGTAAATGACAGCTGAGTTCCTTGATCAGCTCTGCCACTGACAATCAGATCTCAGAAAGCCTCAAGGACTTCAGAAGTGAGTGAGTTCAAAGCTCAGGATCTGAAGTCGGGCCCCATGACACCAGTGCTCACTTCGTTAGGAAGCTGGGGTCCAAGAAGGTCAAAGACTTGGCAAGGTCACAGAAGTAAGTAGTGATCATTAAGAAGCTGCAATGGGACCGTATGGAATCCTGACATAAGAACCACCCACCTCACTTTCTATTCTGTCCCCGTCTGCGGACAAGCCACACACTACTTTTGAGCCTCAGTTTCCTCATCACTCAAAACTAATAAACTGACTCCAACTCTAAAAAAGCAAAAGGAAAGAATTAATCAAAGTTGTCTGGGAAAATTTGAGTAAGGAGAGATTACTTAGCTTGGGGAAACCAAGGAAGTCTTCCTGGAGAAGATGGCACTAAGACTGGATCTTTAAAAAGAGGGATGCAGGAAGAATTTCAAGAGGCAGAAATTCAATTCAACAAACATTTGTTAAGCAACTACTACTCACCTGCAAGGTAAAAGGCAAAGGGAAAACAATCACCTTAGGAGCATTTATTAAGCACCTACTCCATGCCAGTCACTGTGCATATAATAGTGGTTTGATTTATTTTGCAAAACTGTTTTTCTTTGTTAAAAAGACTGATATGGGAGGAGTGTGGAGACTGGGAGGCAGGGAGAGAGGGAGAGTATAACATGAGCAAATGACATTAATATATTTTTTAAAATCAATAAAACTTTTAAACAATTTAAATGTGGAATTTTAAAAAACAAAATTAAAAAGAGTTTAGGCTAGACTGCTCCCTCAGGTCCCTTTCCTGCATGAAGATTTTATGCACATCTAATAAAAAAGCATAAGTATTTTTAGGTCCATGTAGGCCCAGTTTAGTTGCCCAAAATAATAACAACCAATCAACCTGCCACATCCCTGAGCTTCTCATCAGTCTACTGTAGTAAGTACGCTGTAGCTGTCTTCGAGGCCTCTATCACTGCTTTTGAAGAACTGCTCCATTAAAAAAAAAATTAGCAATTTCAGGAACATAAAATATACACTATGCTAGGAAGTGTTCCTGAAGTTCTAACTAAGAAGGCAAAAAGCCACCCAATGTCTTATAACCTTAATACTCAAAGAGCAGAATAGGAAAACAGAATTCTTACATCTTCTGCCATCAGTGCAAAGGCAGAGATAATGAAAAGGAGTACCTGCAGATGCACAGTTAACAACTGTGACAGGACATTTCCAGTAGGAAAGAACAGAAAACCACCTTCAGGCCCCTATGAAAATAACTATGTAAACTGAGGAAGCTGATGAGAAATAGGGTGTAAAAAGTGATAAAATTGGGTGACAGATTAGGAGCTGGAACTGAAAAACGACAGTTGACACAAAAGAGAGGAGAAAGAACAATCAAACCCATAGAAAGAAGCCCTAGAAAGAAAAGTCCTCAAAGTACATCCATCTGGGGCCATTTAGTAGAGAGCAAACATCCTGATAGCACCTAATGGCCCCAAGGCTAAACCGTACTACAGGGATCACACACAGGAGGTTCTGAAGGCTCACCGTTGAATCATGATCAGCACGCTCTCTTATTCTGAAAGGAAGAGGTTTTGAAAAGATTTCCACCAAATACTAATCCAAAATTTAAGATGTGGCACTTTAAAAAGTAACCTTACCCTTTTTCTCCAGCTACCTGGAAAGTGAACTTAGGTAGATTGATTCCTAATGCAACTGCCTACCTAAAGTAGTAGAAGAACAGAGGACTTGGCTGCTAGGTGGTACAGTGGATACAGCATCAGCCCTGAAGTCAGGAAAACCAGAGCTCAAATCCAATGTCAGAAATGTGCTAGGTCTGTTACACCTGTGTGCCTCAGTTTCCTCATCTATAAAACGGGGTTAACAATGGCAGCTGCCTCCTAGAACTGTTGTGGGGATCAAAGGAGGCAATAATCATAAAGCATTTGGGACAGTGCCTGGCACCCCATGCTTCATAAATGTCATCATCATCATAAGACGTATTAACACCAATGAGAAAACTGAGACTGGGGTAATATCAAATTCCAAGTCATTTCATCTCTCTAAGCCTCCATGTCCTCACCCGCACAACTGGGGCAATAACACCAACCCTACCAACTTCACAGGTTGTTGTGATGTCCTAGGAAAGTGTTCTGTAAACCCCAAAGCACTTCCTGCTCTACTCCTCCTCCCCTAAAGATACTAAATGCAAGCTCTCAGCAAAATCAGCCAGCCTCTGTCAGCATGGCCAGTCTCAGTGCACAACACCCCGGAGGAGGGGGAGAGGAAAACAAGTTTCATCTTTCCTGTGCAGGCTCCAAGCTATCGGACCCCACTTCAGATAGGCTTCTCCAGGCATTCCACGGAGATAACACTGTGGCTAAAGTTCACAAACTTTCTGTGTGGTCAGAGAACACACTGGATCACATTCTCCCCAGGGCTTCTCAAAGACCTCCCACAGGGTGAACAATCTCCACCTGCTTTCCCACCTCTTTCCTTCTCTTGGGGAAGAATTTCCAACCAACAAGATGGGATCTGGGTTTCTGGCACGTCTAGTCACTCCCGTACCTTAGTCCAATATTCATAACTGTTATTTAATTCTCTATCTATTAGGTTTTCCACTACCCACGGAGGGACAACACAAGTAACATACTGGCACTCCATTTTTTAAAAAAATCTTTACTTTATTGGGAAGATTTTAGAGAATGGATTGATAAGGAAACCAAGCCAAAGGAATGGGCACATGCTGAGACTGGACCACCTGTTAGGTATGTTTAAATGGGGGAATTCCTGTCAATTTTAGGTTTGATTAGATGACCTCTGAGGTCTTTTTCAACTCCCTGGGTCAATGGGAAGGGGAAGTAAAATACAAATGCTATAACAGAAATGCAAAAAAGTATTCATGCCATTTCATTGCTTTCTTTTGAGAAAAGAATAGTGCTACTCCTTTGGAAAAATGAAGGCAAGGTCTCAGGGATACTATGCCCATTTCCCACACGGATAGACTGAATGATTAAAGTACTCACAAGGTTGTCACAATGCTACAATGAGACTATGCATGTAAATCACTCTACAAAGTTTAAAGTGCTATGAAATGTCAATTGATATTGGTTGGATTTATCAATTAGAGTAAAAACCCACAAAGTATATCCTTTCTCTAAAACAGAGGAATTAGACAAAGCAGATCTAAGAAAAGAAATTACCAATCCTATAACAGAGAAAAACACACTAAATTTAATGTCAGATAGTCTAGGTTTGAGGCCTGACTCAGTATAAAGACCTAATTCTACCAATTCTTAACTGTGTTATCTTAGGCATATTCCATGCTCTCTAAGAGGCCTGGTTTTCTCATCTGTAAAATTGAGATACTGATACTCAATTCATAGATTTGTTCTAAGAAAAGTATTTTTAAAACACAAACCCATTATTATTACATGGCTATAACACTACACTTATTTCCCAGTAGAGATAGTGGGAGGCAACTTATCCCACACTCTGCCTTGGTCTAAGCAAAGTCCCCAAATATGAATGAAATAGTGAAGAACACTGCGGGGCGGCAGGGGGCCGGGGCAGCTAATAACCCATGATAGACTTCTCCTAACAACTTGGCAAGTCTCCAAAGTCTATTCATCTATAGTTATTTTAACTTGTTTGATTCAAAGATGATCTCAGCACATTTTAAGGGGGAAAGTAAGACATCTTTCCCACAATATTGTGCATACAATTTGTGCAAGCCAGAACCTAGATGAAAAGAGGCCAGGCAGAAAAGAAATCAAGAAATGAGGCTAAAATAAGTTTTAAGAAATTCTATGTTAATAAAAGATTACAATTCTTCCACAAGAATTTTTGTTTGGGGACTAAATTGGAGTACCTTGGAGGCACATTTAAGAAGGCATTAACAAAATGGAACCGATCCAAAATCAAGAGTGAGGAATGGTAAAAAGAACATGGAACCACAGAATCTCAGGGGTTAAAGGATTTTAGAGGGAATCCTATTGAAGTTATATTCAAGGAGAAATTCCCTCAACAATTCCATGACAATGACTATCCCCAGTGTTAAAAATTTCAATAACATGGCATTTTCAATTTTTGGACATCACTGATTATCAACAAGGTTTTGGGTTTTGATTTTTCTTCTCATATCAAGCTTTACTCTGTCAATTTCCATGACATGTGAGATTCAGGTAAAAGAAGGAAAGATGCTCAGCCTATCAAAGACAGGAAGGGAATATGAGAGCTGTTTTCAAATGTTTGAAGGGCTGTCACATGACAGAAGACTTGGAATTATTTTGTTTGCCTTCAAAGCACAGAGCTGGAACCAGCAGGTCGAGGTTACCAGGAAGCAGACTTTGGCCTGAAATACTGCTTGGGGGTTGGGGGAGGTGGATTCTTGCCAGTTAGAGCTGTCAGAAGCAGAATGGGTTGCTTCAAGTATTACTGAACTCCCCTCCTGAATGGTGGAACTTCAAGCAGAGAATAGCATAGAGGAGGGATTCCTGATCAGGCACAGGTTGGATCAGAACACAAATACTGTCCCTGGCATTTTCTTGGCAAAGATACTGGAATGGTTTGCCATTTTCTTCTCCACTGGATTAAGGCAGAGGTTAAATGACTTGCCCAGAGTCACACAGCTAGAAAGTGTCTGAGGCCGAACTTGAACACAGGTCTTCCTACCTCCAGTCCATCCTACTCCTACTCCTAGCGCCCTGTTCACCAAGCCACCTAGCTGCCTCCAAGGCTTCATAAATGGATCTAAATGAACAGATTGTCTTCAATTCTCCCACTGGCTCTATCAGCTCCACGTCCTCACCACTCTGGCTCAAGCTGTCAATTGTTGCTGAAAGAGAACTGGAAAGTGAAGGCCAAAAGTCAAAGACTCAAGGTCACACAAGAAGTTAAGTGACAGAGCCAGGATTGAACCGGAATCTTCTGACTCCAAAATCCAGCATCCTTTCCACTCCACCCAGCTGTCTTGAGTCAGGCTTTGGAGGGAAGAAAATTGGGACTCAAGTACTTCCACATTTGGGGAGTGCAAGAAGAGGCAGAACCAGGGACAACTGCTCAATGGTTGGAGGTAATGGAAAAACCAGGGTCCAAATACAGCAGACACCAGACATGGCAGGAAGTTAAATTATGTGTAAAAGGTAAGAGGTGCCTTTCAACAGTTTTTGAGCAGTACGTTTCAAAACAAGTAAATCAGTTCATCACCAGGCAGCCAGCCTCATTTAAAGTTTATTTCTGGCAACAAAATCCATTTGACCCCATCAAGCTGGTTCAGAAAATCTGCACCCAGGACATAAAGCAACATTTGAACATGAGGGGAAAAGTATAAAAATAGTGATGTACCCTCAGTATACACACAGAGATTCCCAAACTACAGGGCTTGCAACAAGAGCTGTAGCCTGATGGGGGAGGCTGGGAGGGGCAGAGGGGGAAGAAGCACCTCTGGCTTGTAGCTGGAGCTTGAAAAATTGAAGATTGATTACATTAGCTCATAAAACATTTTACAGAACAACTTCAAATGATCTAACCATAATAAAATCAGCTTTCTGGTTGATTCCAGGGATCATGCATTTGAAGGGTGGAAGAGACCTTAATGAGGAAACTGAGGCACAGAGCTATCAAGGCAATGAGTTCAGAACGGAAACAATGTGTATGTTTGCGTATGAATATGTGTGTATGTTTATATGCAAACACAGCTGTAAAAGTAAAAAGTATAGCTATATCTTGCGTGTACAACTGTTTGTATGATATCTCCTCCATTTGAATGTGAGTTCCCTGAGGGGAGAGACCGTTTTTTTTGCCATTCTTTGTATCCATAACCCTTAGCACAGTGCCTGGCACATAGTAAGCCCTTAACAAATGTTGAGTGTTGCTAATATTCCCTCTCTGGAACTCAATCACTTCATTTGCAACATGAAGGACTACATCTTAAAGCTTGTTTTAGTATTACTTATATTACTTAATACTAGACTCAGGAAAGACTTGACTGAGGGACTGAAACAAATAGCAAAAAATGGAGGGTTTGGGCTTTAATAATCCATGCTACCATAGCTCACCCTCCTGGCACAGCTGTCTAGGGCACGATTGTTTGGGGGGCACTAAAAGGGAGGTCTTGAGGGCGGGGGAAATAGATTTTAAAAGTCCAGCAAAGTAGCCAGATGCTGTTATTGAGTCATTTTCAGTTGTGTCCACTCTTTGTGACCCCATCTGGGATTTTCTTGGCAAAGATACTGCACTGGTTTGTCACATCCTTCTCCAGATCATTTTATACATGAGGAAACTGAGGCAAACAGGGTTAAGTGACTTGCCCAGGTCACACTGCTAGTAAGTGTCTGAGGTCAGATTTCAACTCAGGTCCTCCTGACTCAAGAGTTAACACTTTATTCACTAGATACAGAAGAATAATTCAAGTCTCAACAGCCTAAATTCCTATCTCAAAATACTCCCATGAAACTGCTGCCACCAAACTAAAGAAAACAAGGGCAATTCAGTCTGACGCAAGCAGCGCTACAAAAAACCAGGGTGTGAATCCTGTTTAGACTATTTACTACCCACGTAGCCCAGCTTAAGACCTCTCTGGGCTGCAATATCCTCATCTGTAAAATGAGTTGTCAGATGATGTTCTCAAGTCTTGTTCAGTCATAAAGCCTAAGATTGATAGGAACCATGGCATCTTGGGAATGAACAAGAAGGGAGAACTGGGTTTAAAAGCTGACCCCCTGAAAAGAGTTCAGGAAGGGCAAGGTTGGTGAAAAGGGAGACAAGAGGAGTATTCTACTACCCACACCCATTTTCTACAGGAGAAAGGCAGAAAACTGGTACTTGGCTTGCTTCCAAGACCAGTATTACCAGAGGGCCCAGAAAGGGGTGAGAGAAGAGAAAGTCCAGACAGCAGCAGAGCCCCGAAAGACAAATGAGCGCTTGATTTTAAGCCCTGGTGAAGGCATTTTGGTTCCCCTGACTCTACTTAAGACCCAATGAGGAAAAGATGTTGGCCATAAAAAACTACCTGAACTCTCACACATTAGTAATCAACAAACCTAGAACCTATTTCAGCCCCAGGATCCCAGTAACCCTCTAAGTTCAAGGGATCATATACCCCCTCATCAGTCTCTAAACACACAAAACCACGTCAGCCCCACCCACCCAAGATAAAAGAGCCCAATGTCAAGATAACAAGAGCTCACATTCCTCTAATGTTTGAATGGTTACAAAACACTGGCCTCACAACAAGCTCAAATGTTGACTATCTGTGTGGTAAATGATGATGATGATGATGATGATGATGATGATGATGATGATGATGATGATGATGATGATGATGATGATGATGAAGAAGAAGAGGCTGAGTATGACAACAATAAAATAACATTTACATACTTCCTGTGTCCAAGGAACTATGTTAAGTACTTTGTAAGTATTATTTGAGCCTCACTACAACCCCATATGGTGGATGCTCTTATTTTCTCATTTTACAGTTGAGGAAACTGGGGCAAATTAAAATGAAGTGACTTGCCCAGGGTCACACAGCTAATAAGTGTCTGAGGTCATTTCTGAACTCAGGTCTTACTGACTTCAGGTCCAGTGTTGTATTTACCACTCCGTCTAGCTACTTACTTAGGTACTGGCAGATATCACCTTTTTATGGATTGGGGTAATGAATTAAGGCTCAGAGAGGCCAAAGGACTTAACCAAATATCCAACGAAAATAAGGAAGCTTTGTATGTTTTCTTGCTCACTGGACTATGAATACTAAAGGGTAGAGATTGTATAGAATGTTCTGGGAGGACCTGGACCTCTAGAGTAAAACCCTTTCCAGGGCTCATTTCCTTCAGTGTCCACCTAATTCACCCAACTCTCACCTGTGGCTCCAAGAAGCTACAGCATGTGCAGCAGTGGCCACACCTTAGTAAAACCATCTCAACAGACAGAATAAATCAGGGTGAGGGTAATCACCAGGCCACTGGTAGTCCACTGGTAAGTTAGAGGTATGCCTACCTCAAGCATATGAAGACTTCCCCCAGCAGAATAGGTGGATGAGAACAATTTGTTCCAACGGCCACAAAGGTTAACAGAAGCATTTAGTGCTTAGTCAGACATGGAAGATGCAAAGATCGTCCACGGCATCCCAGGCTATCACCAGTCATCTTGTCTTGCCACTGGACTCTGATGACTCAGGAAGAGAAACTGGGGCTGACGCCTTGGTGCAATTCTAAGACAAGGCATCACCCGTGATGTCAATGATCCTCTTGGAAAAGGAAGGCCAAACAACAACACCTTTGGTGCTTGCCCAGGGCCTAAACACATGATAGGTGTTCAACAGAGGGAATAAACATTTGTAGACTACCCATTATGTGCCAAGAATGGTGCTAAGCACTTGTTACAAATACTATCTCATGCGATCCTCACAACCCTGCAATGCAAGCGCAATTATTATCTCCATTTTACAGCTGAGGAAACTGTGGCCAACAGTGGTCAAGTGACTGGCCCAGGGTCACAGAGAGTCTGCAGCTGGATCAGAACGTGGGTCTTCCTGACTCCAGGCCCAGTGCTGTATCCACTGCAACACTCTATAGCCTCTAATAAACAATAATGTTAACAAATCTTTACTGATTTACTGACCACAGGGGTCCATCTTTTGGCTGTTCAGATTGATCTTTCAGCTCTTTTCTTCAATATCCCGTTTCCTCTGGTCTAATGCTTTTCAACATGAACTGGTTCAGAAAGAGAAAATTCTACTACAGTCTGTCAACCTTTAAATTAAGCTACTATGAACTACTCAGGAATCCTCCGATGGACTTCACTAAAGTCTAAACTTCTGTAGTGAATCTACAGAGGAACAAGAAAGGCTTAATGACTGAATTACTAGTAATTAACAATTGGCAGTAAGACTTGGGGAAATAAAAGAATAAAAATGCTTACCCTACTTTAAAAATATATCATTTTTCAGGATTGTTTTCATAATTCCCTAATTTGTATAATGCACTCTCGGCATGGACAAAAATGAAATGGTCTCTTGCCTTCATGGGCTTTACATTTCATGGAGGATAAGGCATGTACACAGATAAGTAAATACAAGGCCATTTGAAAGGCAACAGTTCTATCAAAAGAGGTATTATAAAGGGAAGGCTTCACTCCAAGAGGAAGCAGCAATCTGAGCAGAGCCTCAAAAGAAGGTAACAATTTGGAGAATCACAATGTATTCTAGGCATGTCCTATTCGAATTCACGGAGGTAAGAAGTGGGATGATTAGTAGGGGGAATAACTGATAATTAATTTTGACTACCAAAAAGTTCATAAAGGAGCTCTGCAAATGAGGCTTGAAAAGTTAGGCCAGATTATGAATGTTCTTAAATGCCAGACTGGGAAGGAGACATAGTGAGATTGTGCTTTAGGAAGATGATTTTGACATCTGTAGGGTGGGCACAATGGACAGGAAAGAGCCTGGAAATAGGGATGCCAGTTAAGATCCTATAACAAAACAGTCCAGGGGACAGGTAACGAGGGCCTTAACTCTCACTCTAGCTGGGTGAGTGGGACTAGAGGAGAGACTTGAAGGATGGCATTGATGTCCACGCCGTCATCTACTGGAGATGAGTAGGGAGAGCAAAAAGTCAAAGATGACTCCAGAGTTACAAACCTGGCTGAATAAGAGGTAGATTTAAGGGGAGATTTTATAATAATTCAGCTTAACCCTGAGCAGGTTCACTATTATTTAAACCTATGTTAATCATATGACTTCATTCCCTACACAAATGCTCCACTCCAAACAATCCGTTTCCTTACTATGTATCCAACTCATTCCCACCTCTATACTTTAAAGTATTTTCCCCTGACTTTCAGAAGTGTTCTCTACCATTACTCTCTGCCTATTTGGAATCTATATTTCCCTTCAGTCTGGACTCATCACTTCACTGGGGAAAACAGAAAAACCCACAGAAGTTAGGAGTCTTGGCCAAATTCTCACAAGTAAATAGCAGGGCCAGGAGTCACCGCACCCAGAGAGATACTCCAATTCCAATGCTGGTATACCATATTACTTTTTAATCCAAACACATCATTTTACAGAGCAGGAAATGAACCAATTTTCCCCAAAGTCAAACTGTTACCACTCAGGCTCATTTCCTTTTCCCTGGACTGGCACAGAGCTAATAAATCATTGTATCAGTAAGGAAAAGGTGTGCTTTGCATTATGGCTTACTATCTCACCACTCCTTGGCTCTGGCTCCTGCCTGGACCTTCAGATTCTTCCCCTTGGATCAAGAACTTAATGGTGTCTAAAAAATACAATTCTTCTTTCCAAGAGGCATGGTCCAGGCACTCCTCCATCACTCTGCCACAGCGTTCTTGAAACTTCCAGCCTGGTCTAGGCATTCCTTGATGATTTATTGCTACTTCTAGCATCTGTCAACTCTAGGAAAGTACTCATCTCTTCCAGGCCCTCTGGCACCAAATCCAATGCTCTTCTCAAGATACCACACTGTCCTTAGGTTCAGTTTCTATTACTTGAAAGTAATTAATCTCCTTTTATTTGGCATATTTGGACCATCACAGCCTGATTCCAACCTACCTCTGTCTTCTCTAGACTTACTACACTTTCCCTTCATGCGCTCTGTACCTGCATTCCTAGTGTTCCTTGAACATGACCAGTCCATCTCTAGCTGACCGGCTTTTGCACAGCCTGAAATACTCTTCTTTCTCCTCCCCTTCACCTCTTAGACTCCAGTTTCCTTAAAAGTTCAGCTCAAGTGATAACATCCTATATGATAAACTCCTTGAAGGCAGGGACTGTCTTCTGCCTCTTTTACCAGAGCTTAAGACAGCGCCTAATACATACATAGTAGGCACTTAATAAATGTTTACTGACTGGAAGATGGATTCTTTTCTCTGACTTTCTCATTCACTAATTCAGGCAGGTCTCAAATCTTTCCCAACATATATTCAATCCATCTCACATACTACACTGCCAGATTAACTTTCCTCAATTATTGCTGTTATCCCTTCATTTAGAATGGAATAGTGCAAATAACAACAGCCCTCCAAAGCCTCTACTGCAACTCAAGGAATGGGACTCTGAAGTCCTTGGGAGAAAGTCATTTCTCTTCTCTGAACCTAGTTCCTCATTGCAAATATGGGTAACAATGACTGCATTACCTATCTTGTAGGATTTTTGTGCTGAAAAATGCTATGAAAACCCTAAAGGAGTATATAAATAAGGAGTACTATTGCCCAAAACTTTCAACAATTACCTTTGATCTCCAGGATTAAGCCCAGCATTGAGATCTAATATACCTCACCAACTTTACCTCTTGAAGCTCTACTACCAAAACCACATACTCCAATAAGGACAGTGTATTCATAGCTCCTGCAAAATAATTGGCATATTCCTATTTCTTGGTTATGTACTCACACTGTTTCACTTAATTTAACTGCCTTTTCCCTTTTCTTCCTCATCCCACTCTTAATCAACTCAAGAGCCTTCTATGACCATCTCCATTCACAATGATCCCTCCCTTCTGCAAATATATGGATGAACTGTGAACATTCAGAAAGGGAAGGAGTCATCACCAGGCACAAGCATTCACAGACTAGGAACAAATCAAGAAAGGAAATATAGTGTAAACTGATTTCAAGAACCAGAGTCCTGCCTCTTGTCACACTGGCTATGTGGCCCATGAAAAGTCACAACCTCTCAGAGGCCCAGACAACACTTTAAGACTATAAAGTTACACAGAAATCCGCTATCTGCAATAGTAAAGGTAGTTTTCTAACTCGAAGTTCCAAACAATGAAATCATGGGTCAAAAACAAAATTTTTACCAAAGTAACCTCAGTTCCCTTCCTGATAGGAGTTACTATACTGATAAATGCTAGTCATGCTATCCATGCTACCACTGGATTTCAAGAAGGTATCTGACAAAGTGTCTCATGATATCCTTAGGGAAAAAGGTGAAGAGATATGAATTAGATGGCATATGAGAGTTCAAATCTGATTCACTATCTAGAACCAGAGAGCATAGAAAAGGAACTTGAAACCAAGGGTGGTAAATATTTGAAAGAAGAGAATTAATTATTGAGCTATTATATGAGTTAAGGAAAATGAAAAAAAAAAAACTTTGAATTTACTGAAAGGTAAGGATGTCATTAACCTAAGATAAAAGATAGGGCAGAGAAAACAGACTGTCAAGGCTTATAAGAAGAAAGAAGACATCAGGTAAGGCCCACCTATTTAAGAGAGAAGGCAGTCAACAAAAAAAAAAAATAGGATGGGAGAAAACAGCATGCAGATTTAAAAACAGAAAGGAAGAAGTCCATTAAAGGGAAATCTGATGATGCTGAAGGGACATAAAGAAATATTAAAATGACAGGTGGGAGAGTTAGCTTTAGAACAAAGTTTTAAAGGCTACCTCTTCTGCCAGTGGTGAAAGGGCAAATACAAAACATACAGACATTAAGTAAAATAAAGATGTGCATGGCTGAATGATTTAGATCTATGGAGAGAAAAAAATGTCGCCTGCTGAGGAGGGTGAGAACTCAAGGCTAAAATACATCCATGTTTAAAAATTAACTGACCAATCCACAAAAACTTAAACAAATCTACCATCCTATCTATTTCTGCTATTTTTCTTTCAAAACCTGGATCCTTGAGTGCTAACTTAATTTGTTCCTCCTGAATATATTCCCCAGATAGCTGTGGCAGCATCTCTTAGATCTTAATAAGACTTTCAAGGTTGAGGGAAAATCCCATCACAGAATCTCAGATAATCTCGTCCAACATGTCCCTAAGCAGTAATGCCCTATGCAGTATCATTAAACAGAAGTGGTCCTCCCTTCCCTTGTGAGTCGCAGACCTCACCAATACCCAGAGGCAATGCACTCCACTTGTGGCCATTTCTAATTGTTAGTAAGACTCTTCCTTACGCTCTCTGTCTCTTCCAACCCCCGTTAACAGTCCTTTCGCTGGTGCCAAACAAAACAAGCATGACAATGATGGTCATGCCAAATGACAGAAGAGAAAGGAAATGTGATGTGCTAGTCTCTAGACCAAACCAGAGCACGAGTACTAAAAGGACAGCAGATGCAAACATCTGGCGATTTTTGTCCCGATCAATACAGTCATATATTTAGAAGTGGAAGGGATCCTAAAAGTCACGCCTCCTCATTTTAACAATGAGGAAATTAAAGCAAAGACAGGTTAAGGGTCACACAAGTAGTTGTGTCTGAAGCAGGATTTTAACCCAGGTCTCTTCATGAATTCAAATGCATCAATGTGATCAAACGAGCATTTTTTTCAATCAACAAGCATTATCAAATCTGTCTGTTGTATGACTATACTAGACAGGCAAAAATTACCCCACCAATCACTGCCCTTCAGAAGGTCAGGGAAGAAAACACACATCTAGAAGTACAGATCAATTTTTTTTAAATTGGGGGACAGAAGGAGCAACTAGGGAGACTTAAGAAAGGCTTCATATAAGAGGGCCCTTGAGCTGAATCTTGATGAAAGTATGGGCCTCTAAAATGCACAAGTATGAAAGGAATGTATTTCAAGCATGGCGGCATCAACTACAAAGGGCTAGAGATGGAAGATTTGCAGTTGTACAGGAAACAACATTTAAGGAATGGCAAGGAGTCCAGTTTGGCCAGTCCACAGAACATTAGAAAGAAAATGAGGAAGAGAAAAAAAATTCTTAACTGAAAAAAATTTAAAAAGAAACAAATTTTATTAAGAAGTGGAGGTAAGAAGTGATGAGGGCCTGACCTAGGGTATTGACCAATAGGAGGAGAAAAAGGGAAAGATATCACAGCAAGATGAGGCAACTTTTTGGATATATGGAGGGAGAATGAGGACAACTCTAAGGTGTCATTCTAGATCACAACCTGAGTACTGCAATGACCTCAAAGGAAATAGGAAAGTTCAGTAGCTGGGGGAAAGGATGAATTCTATGTTGAGCATACAAAATTTGAGATGGCTCACAGAGATAATTAAATGAAAGGAAAGAAAAAAATGGGAGAGTCCTATGGGAGAGATGCTCATGGCAAAATTCCACCTATTTTCTCAGTCAAATATGAGATAAGATTAAATGCTAATTATGGGCCTGGCACTAACTAGAGATATAAAGAAAAAAATAAAATGGCCCCTGCCCTCAAAGAATTTATATTTTATACCTTAGTTTATTTCCATTATACACAGAACATATCCATGGTAGGTATAGAACGAAGAATGAATGACATTTTTTATAGAACCAATGTCATTATTTTATAGTCATATTGTGTTTGTGTGTGTGTGTGTGTGTGTGTGTACAGAGAAGCAAGCAAGTTATATATTTATATATTATCTTTTCACAATGACAAAAGGAGGCAAATCTATGAAGAAAAGCTCCCCAAAATGGGTCTCATCTTTGATACTAGTATTCCAAAACTAGAGCACATTCCTATTAACCCAGATCACAAATGGCCGAATTTCTTCCTTCCAAGGTGGATTTAATGTTTTTACAACAGCCAACTTAGAGACAAGTCTGATGAATAAGGTGGGGAATCTAGTTGAGGAATGCTATTTTTGGATTAAAAATAAAGGTGGTGTAAGTAGAAAGCAATTACAATGATTTATGTTCTTTCTTTCTAATTTTTCCTACTGCCTTGTGTAAAAGTGATTTTCCTGTATCTGAAGTAATTTCTCCCAAAAGGGAGAAATTTTGGCCAATTGCATCATCAGTGAAATAAGGACTTTCAAGTTAATTACTCTGAAGAGGACAAACTTCATTTGAATCCATGAGTTCTGGTGTATTTGTAGAAAATCTCAGATGCATTACTTTAAATCAGAGCAGAGATTCTTAACCTGGAGTCCATGAATAGATTTCAGGGAATTCCTAAACTGAGTCCAGGAAAAAATTACATTTTTACCGATCTCTAACTAAAAGCTAACATTTTCTTTAATTATCAAAAAAAAATTATTCTGAGAGGGGGTTCATAGGCTTCACCAAACTACCAAGGGGCTTCATGACTATAAAAAGGTTAAGAATTTTTGTTTCAGTCACATCCAAAGTATTTGCAAAGAAATTCCCAAGGACACATGCACTTAACAAACACTTGTTAGTACAAGGAGTAGCTGTTCCGACCCAGTGTGGCCATATGGCAAACAATCTTGGGGAGAGAAATGTTTGGGGGAACATAAGGATAGAGGAAGTGAATTTATTTCCTTAAAAAGAAGAAAATACCCTTAGCTAACCATGTGAAAGTTTACATAAGAAGGACTAAACTGCACTCTGAACCACATGAGTCCTATTTTAAAGAAAGTTTAGGGGTCATGTTGGTGGTTCACCATTGCACTGTGCCAAAGGCTGTCATCTGGGAATTGCTAGAACAACAAGGGGATTTCTACATGGCATTTTCTTCTTTCAAGAAGTTCAAAAGTACAGGATATGAGGGGGTTCTTATCTTTACCACATTGCCAGGAGGCAAGGAGGAGGCAACAAGCAGGTACCATCGTTGCTGCTACCCTCCGTAAACCATAGCAAATAATTAACTGCTGAGTGGTTTATGACACGACTGGTACAAGTCAATGGACCTAGAGCCAAGAGGCAGGAAATGAATTATTCATACTTAGACCTCTGACCTGGAATCCTAACAAATTATTATTTTCTCCCACAAGAAAGAAAGAGTAAGGCTTGAATCCTGTGATTTCTTTTTATTTTTCATGCTATTTCTTCTGTAATTAGCATTTCAGTATCACCGAGGGGGAGGGAGGTGCAGGTCTTGATAACTTTGCTGCCAATGGATCAAAGTTCTTATAGATTCATAAAAACATAAGTGCCAGAAGGAGCCGCAGAGGTATTCTAGTGCTATCTGTACACGAAACACAAGTCACTCTACAGGCAGTGAGATGGCCCAGGGGTTGGAACTCTAAACATAGAGTCTGGAAGACCCGAGTTCAAATTTGGCCTCAGACACTTATTGGCTTTATGACCCTGGGCAAGTCATTCAACCTGTCTACCTAGTTTCCTGATCTGTACAGAGAAATGAGAAAAATATCTGTAAAGCGCTTACACAGCGCCTGACGCAAAGGAGGTATAATATAAATGCTTTTTTTTTTTTTAATCTGGTCTCTATTGGAATAACACTAGTATGAGGCACACATCACCTTTCTCGGGGAGCCTGTGCTTGGCTCTAAGCATCAGGAAGCCTGCCAATTCACCAGATATAACAGACTACTTAATCTAACCGGGCTTCAGCTTCCTCCTCAAAAATGAGAGGAGAGGTTAAAATGCCCTTTGGCTTTAAATCCCAGGATCCTAAAATCACTTTAGTTGTCACGATCTCAACCAAGAGGCATTCAGGGCTCTTCCAGCCTCGAGCCTTAGGAATGACAAGTGGACCAAGTTCTACAGGAAATGTGCACTCTATATCCCTTTCTCTTCCTCTTCCCTCTACTTTCTCCCCTTTCACTCACTTTTCAATGCTTTTCGAAATAGCTTCCAATCTCTGGAAGCGCTCTCTCCAAGGCTATCAATGATCTCTTAGCTAATCTCATGTGGCTGACTACCTTCTCCTCCCTGAGTTCTGTTGTCATTGCTCTATTGATTCTCCTCCACACACAGAAAGCACTTCTTAGCCTCCTTTTGCTGGACCATTTTTATCCCTTCTCCTTTGATGAACCCAGAAGCTCCTTCTCCTTTCATTACCTTCTCTTCCATTGTGTTCCCTGAGCTCAAACACAGTGTCTGGTTCATTATCAGCATTTAATAAAGACTTCCTAACTCAGTGACAGATGGTCATGATACTATCATTTATGGGTTTCATCATGATGTCTGCATAGATGATTCCCACATCCAAGCATCCATTCCTACCTTCTCTTCTGAGTCCCGGTCGCCTTACCCAACTGCCTAATGGCTATTTCCCAATGGTGGTCCCATTTTGGTTCAGCCGCTTTTCAGCTGTGTCTGACTCTTTGTTAACTTCATTCAGGGTTTTTTAAGCAAAGACATTGGAAAAGTTTGCCATTTCCTTCTCCAGCTCATTTTACATTTGAGGAATTGAGGTAAAATAGGGTTAAGTGACTTTCCAAAGGTCACATAGCAAGTAGGAGTCTTGAGACTGGATTTGAACTTGGGAAGATGAACCTTCCTGACCCTAGGCATAGCACTTCATTGTACCACCTAGCTGCCATAAGCATCTCAAATTCAACATCCAAAACATCTGAATTGTTTCATTTGTATTACATCTCCCAATCATCTTCTGTGCCTTACTTCCTCATGTCTTTCCACATCTGTCCCCTTCTATCTACTCAGACAGCCACCAATCTCATTCAATCCCTTATCACCTCTCACTTATCACAGTGCCTGGTAAATAGTAAGCACTTAATAAATGTTTAATCTCTGTCACCGGAACTACTGAATTAGTCTCCTTACCTCAAGTCTCCCCTCACTCTAAGACATCCTGCAAACAAGTGGCCAAAGTGGTTTTCTTTAGCCACCATCAGTCTTATCCTCCAGAAATTCAGAAACTCCCAATCGCCTCTATGACAAAATACAAACTCCTCTGACCGGCATCAAAAGCCCTTCATAATCTGGCCCGTTTCATACTCCTTCTCTTCATCCACTCTATGTTCCAGCCAAATTGGCCCTTGTGCTGTCTGCCATTCAGAACCAAATGCACTCCCCTCCTCATGTCTACCTGTTAGAATCCCTGGTTTCCCTTAGAAGTTAAGCTCAATTGCTACCATCTAATGACAGCCCTCCTTCCAAAACCAACTTGCATTTTACTTCACAGAGATTTTTTTATTTACGTGTGTACTTGTTTATTTAAGCTATACAAATTATATGTTATACAATTATATAAACTACACTATTGCATTAGGTAATGTATCAAGCATATGTTAATTTAAATTCTTTGAGATCAGGGACTATTCCCTTGTTATCACTGTATGCACAGCACCTGGCACACCAGATATATACTTAATAAAACCTATGTGCAGCTATCTCTTGCTGGAAATGTCCAGTAGTTTTTCAAAGTACTACAGATTTGCACTTAAAATCCAATCAATCAATACACATATATTAAGTACCTACTATGAACCAGGCTCTGTACTGTTCCAATGGGAATAGAGGGAGTTTATAATCCACTGGAGAAGAGATAATGCAAACAAATATACAGAAAGGAAGCTAGATACAGGATAAAATAGCGAATAATTAACAGAGGGAAGGCACTAGAATTAAGGGAGTTGAGGGGAGGCTTCCTGTAATAGTTGGGATTCCGGCTGGGTCTTAACTAGAAGCCAGGGAAGTTAGAGGTATAATGTTACAGACATGGGGGACAGCCAGAGAAAATGCCCAGAGCAGAGAGTTGAGTGTCTGCTTGGTGAAACAGACAGGAGACCACTGTCACTAGATCAAAGAGTAACTACTTAAGTAAGATGTAAGAAGCCGAAAAACGTAGGAAGGTACTATGGCATAAAGGACTTTGAAAGTCAAACAGAGAAATTTTGTATTTGATCCACAAGGCAACAGGAAGCCACTGGAGTAGAAACCCTGTAAAAGGAACGCTGACCATGGACAAGGGTCACTGGAAACCCTGCTACTATAGCCATCTCCTCTGTCATTACCACCATAATCCCAGAAAAATATCTTCCTTTATAACACATGACAAGATATTTCCTTCAGTGAATCTCCCACACAGATGCAGCCATTAAGTCATCATCCCAGCACGGGCACATTCCTGCCTCAGGTGATTAGAGGCACGGTATTTTAGGAGAAAACTTCATCAAGAGAACTTGAATCAAATTAAGGAGTTGCTGAATATGATGGAAAATTCTGGGTTCTTTTCTTTCCCCTGTCCAAATCTTTGGATAAATTTCTGCTTCTTCCATGATTACCTTTGCCTTCACTGATCTCCCTCTCCTTTGAAGGCAACAGGACACTTTTTTATATGACAAAATGTAACTCAATTAAATTTAACAAACATTTGGTGTTCTGGGTGCCCAGCAGCGTGGCCTATGAGGTAGCTTCGAAGTTTAAATAAGACATGGTATCCGCTCTTATGGGCCTGACTATTTCCCTAAGAGATAAGACATACATAGAGGAAACAGCTCTAAACATAACAGATGCATTGAAGAAGATCAGAATGAAGGGTTTTGTGAAGGCTGAGGAGGGAAAGTTGTCTTCCACTGGAGACAATCAAACATTTCATGCTTTAGATGTATTCTGGGTGGTATTACCTGCTGTGTCACAAGTAGAAGTTCTGTATCCTAACCTGGACGACAAACTCCTTCAGAGAAGGGACCGCATCTTATCCTTTCTATCTTCTGTAACACTGAGCTGGATATAAAGGTACTAAGAAATAATTGCCTGTTTAGGTTTTGTTTTGTTGGAGGGCAGGGGAGTGGGGGTGGTATTAGTCAGGAACACTAAAAGAATCCACTATAGTTCAAGCCCTCACCACTTTTCATGGACACTTAAAAATTTTAAGAACTTCTTCACCAGGCTTGCTGACTATATCCCATCTCCCCTTTCTAATCCAAAAGCACTGAGTTGGTAAAATTGTATTACTGTACTGATACTATATGATATTATAATATATATATATGAGGTTCTTCATTGCTAGTGAATCAACCCTAAACTTCTAGTTCTGGCATTCAAGGCCTCAACTTTTTATACTTCATAAGTCTATTAGAAAGGTGCAGAAAAAAGGGCCCGGTGAGACCTGAAGGGGAATATTGTTTCCAGCTGGTGGGGAGTTACATTCTAGTCAAACCACTACACCACAGCACATTCTTTTCTTAATTTCTCCTTCCTCTAACCCCTTAGGAGTTCACAGTCCAATCCCAGTACGTACTTCCTTCATGTCCTCCCCCTAACTCATTTCCACTTGTTGAAATTCTTTGCTCTCATTTGGAACTGTGCCCAAAGGGCAATCAAACTGTACCCTTTGATCCAGCAATACCACTACTAGGTCTATATGCCAAAGAGATCATAAAAAGGGGAAAAGTGACATACATGTGCAAAAATATCTATAGCAGCCCTTTTTGTGGTGTCAAAGGAAATTGAGGGGATGCCCATCAATTAGGAAATTGCTGTGGTATATAAATGTAATGGAATACTATTGTACAATAAAAAATGATGAACAAGTAGATTTCAGACAAACCTGGAAAGACTTGCACAAACTGATCCAAAGTGAAATGAGCAGAACCAGGAAAACATTGTACATGGTATCAGCAACATCAAGTGATGATCAACTAGGAATGACTCAGCTCTTCTCAGAAACACAATGATCCAAAGAGAAGTACAAAGGACTCACAAAGGAAAATACCACCCATAACCAGAAAAAGAACTGGTGGACTCAAAATAAAAAATAAAAATAAAAGTATATTTTTTTCACTTACTTTATTCTTTTTCATGGTTTTATTTCATTTTTATCTGTTTCTTTCACAACTGTGACAAATATGGAAACAGGACATCAAAATGCCTACCATTTTCAGAAGAGGGGAGGGGAGAGAGGAAGGGAGAAAAATTTGGAATTCAAAATCTTTTAAAAGTGAATGCTAAAATTTTTCTTGATATTTAATTGGGGAAAAATAAAATACTATTTAAGTAAAATTTTAAATTAAAAATAAAGAGATCCTTTGCTCTATTTTAGGTCCAACTCAGGAAATCAGATTCTTTCCTCTCTCCAAAAGCCCCAGCTGAAAGTGTGCGCGCTCTTGCTCGCTCTCTCTCTCCCCCCGCTTTTTCCCTCTCCTTCCTATACATTTATTTTTTTCTATTTTATATAACTGTCACAATACTAGACTCAGATAGCAACCTAAGACAGTACTAGGATAGTACATGATGGACTGAGTTCAAATTCATCCAACAAAATACTTATGTGCATGTAAAACACTGGCAACACAGAGATAAGACACAGATCCTGCTCTCAAGGAACTTACATAGTCTACTAAAGATATGTTATATGAGAAAGAAAGACCTGGTGGACCCAAATAACAAAAAAAGGCAGAGTGAGATGAATGCAAAGAATTCCAGGTAAAGTGATACAAGAAAAGTAAGAAAGAGAAATCATTTTCATCAAAGGTTCATGAGGAAGATGGTGCCTAAGTGCCCCGGTTAGACCTGGAGGAGTGAACAGGACTTCAGCAAGTGGAAGAGAGAGGAGGGGCAGAGGGAGAGCGGGACTGTTCACTCTAACCATGAACAAAGGAATAGAAAACGAAGAAATCACGACACAAATGGGAAGACTTTGTAGTAGTTTTTGACTGAAATACAGTAGAAGTAAAAGAGAGTTTTACATGTCCTCAACTGTAAAATGGGGATCATAAAAACACTCAGCACAATGGTGCTTACTACCCAGGATCATTGTGAGGTATCTGTAAAGCACCTAACATAATGCCTGATATGCAGCAGGTACTTAATAAATGCCAACAGGCGGGTAGATAGAATAGTGGTTGGTGGCTAAGCTTGGGGTCAGTAAGACCCAAGTTCAAATCTGCCCTCAAATGTTTACTAACTGTAGAACCTTGGGCAAGTCACATAATCTGTTCGCCTGTAGTTTCCTCAACTGCGAAATGAGGACAATTAATATTTTCTACCTCCCACAGTTGCTATGAGGATCAAGCTGGACAATATTTATAAAGTACTTGGCACACAGTAACTACTATATAAACTCAAGCTATCATCATCATCATCATCATCATTATAGAATAATAAAAGGTTAGACTTAGATTAAGGTGGAGGCAGACTCTGGATTGCTTTGGAAATCATCTGGCTTAGCCCAGACCTTGTTAATAGTTCTTCCAGGAGAAAAAACTGTCAGGATCTGAGCAGAAAAGAGCCAACTGTTAAGAGCCTTCCCCTCTGAGATCACCTTCCATCAACTCTGTATAACATCCTGCATGTTCCCAGTTATATATTGTCTCCTCCATCAAAAATGGGAGTTCTCTGACAGCAGAGATTCTTTTTGCATTCTTCTGTATCCCCAGCACTTACCAGACACTCACAAATAGGAAGCACTTAGGAAATGACGCTAATAGATTGCACATGTAGGATGGAAGAAACCAGTCTCATGTTTATATCTAACATCCCTATCCTAAATGAAAAGATAACTGTGCCGGCAAAATTTGACTACCATGACAAGCTGCCCTTGAATCCTCAGGGTTAGAAATCGACTCCATTCTGTATTGGCCTCAGGAATGATATACATCACGGTCTGATGTCTTGTAGACCAGCTTTGGAAAGATGAAGAAGTGGGCTTACTTTTTAGCTGAACAATTTCTTAAAGTTGACTATAATAATACCCTTTTCTGTAAAGAAAAAATCAGGATAGAACAAGTGAACTGTGGACCATGCTCAAGATGATTTTACTTCTAAAGGAGCCAAAAGGCTAAAGCTTCTCAGACTGTCCCAAGACAATTATAATGATGACTATTTTTTAAAATCTAGGGTCTTTGACTCGTTTGGTCTAGGGAACTACCTGCTGTGGAAGCACAGATCAGCAACTCATTTGTTGTTTGAGGGGAGTGGCTTAAGGCACTAAAAAATTAAGGAATTCGCCCATTGCCATAATGCTAATATGTCTAAGAGTCAAGACTCGAAACAAGGTTTTCCAGCGCACTTCAGAGTAACATTGATTCACAAATATTTACAGTGTTGCAATTTATTCAGGGGTTAAATTCTCATCACAACAACCTAGTAAGACAGAGACTACGTAGATTTTTCACATTATAGAAATAAGGCAATTCATTTCTAACTTCTAGAGTTGATTTTATTGTCTGTCATTAGCTGTAAAAGACAATTTACAAAGTAACACTCATCCACATGGAAGAAGTATATTGTTGGCTGAGCATAAGGAAATGACTTTAATCCTATTCACCAATTACGCAAAAATTTTTGTTCAACTTTGTCTAGAAAATTGTCTAGAAAAATCTCTCCATTATGTCAACCCATGAATGCAAAACCTATCAACATTCTTCATTTAAAAAGATTTTAGTTAGGTTAAAACGTTCTTTTGTCACATTTTTTAAAATGTGCTAATGAGGCGGAGGGGGTAGGGGTGGGGGTTGAAGCCAAGATGGTGGAATAGAAAGACAGACCTGTAGGAGCTCCCCACATAGCCCACAAAACACCTGTAAAAATGACTCTAAACACATTCCAGAGCAGCAGAAGCCACAAAACGACAGTGTAAAAGAGATTTCCAGCCCAAGACAGCCTGGAAGGCCAACAGTAAAGGTCTATCGCACCAGGCACAGAGCAGAGCATAGCCCAGCGTGGGTGCCATGATGTGGCAGAGAGAGGACCAGGAAAGGCTTCAGGGAGCCAAGGGCAGCAGCAGTTCCCAGAGTGCTCAATCCACAAACACCACTAAGCGCTCCAAAGGTCAGTGAGAAAGTTCCTTCACCCAGGAAAAGGCTTGGACCGCCTGCAGCAGCCACCTCAGCAGCAGTGGAGCCCTCCACCTGAAGCCCCTGGGGGAAGTGAGGAGCTGACCTGAATCTCAGCCACAAGCCAGGCCAGGGAGTAAACTCCTCTCCCATGAGTGTGCCACCTTGGAGGAACTGAGAACTTACAGGTCCCCAGAGTATACCCTCCTCTTGACAAAGGACTCAAAAGTCAAGTAACTGGCTGGGAAAATACCTAAAAAAGGGGGAAAAAAATAAGACTATAGAAGGTTACTTTCTTGGTGAACAGATATTTTCTTCCATCCTTTCAGATGAGGAAGAACAATGCTTACCATCAGAGGAAGTCAGGGCTTCCAAAACCTCCAAAATAAATATGCAATAGTCTCAGGCCATGGAAGAGTTCAAAAAGGATTTTGAGAATCAAGTAAGAAAGGTAGAAGAAAAATTGGGAAGAGAAATGAGAGCAATGCAAGAAAATAAAGAACAGTGAGTCAATAGCTTGCTAAAGGAGACCCCAAAAATGCTGAAAAAAATAACACCTTTAAAAATAGGCTAACTCAATTGGCCAAAGAGGCCCAAAAAGTCAATGACGAGAAGAATTCTTTAAAGAGCAAAATTAGCCAAATGGAAAAAGAGGTTCAAAAACTCACTGAAGAAAATAGTGCTTTAAAAATTAGAATGGAGGAGATGGAAGCTAATGACTTTATGAGAAACCAAAAAATTTTGAAATAAAACCAGAAGAATGAAAAAAATACAAGATAATGTGAAATATTCACTGGAAAAACAACTGACCTGAAAAATAGATTCGAGAGACAATTTAAAAATTATGGAACTACCTGAAAGCCATGATCAAAAAAAGAGCCTAGATATCATCTTTCAGGAAATTATCAAGGAAAACTGCCCTGCTGTTCTAGAACCAGAGGGCAAAATAAATATTGAAAGAATTCACTGATCATCTCCTGAAAGAGATCTGAAAAGAGAAATTCTTAGGAATATTGTAGCCAAATTCCAGAGTTCTGAGGTCAAGGAGAAAATATTACAAGCAGCTAGAATATGAATATTCTAGAAGTCAAAGGAACTAGTATTAAAACCAAGGATCACCTACCCAGCAAAAATGAGTATAATACGTCAAGGGAAAAAATTTTGGTCATTCAATGAAATAGAGGACTTTCAAGTATTCTTGATTGAAAGACCAGAACTGAATAGAAAATTTGACTTTCAAATACAAGAATCAAGAGAAGCATGAAACAGGAAAGAGAAATCACAAGAGACTTATTAAGTTGAACTGTTTACATTCCTACATGGAAAGATAATATTTGTAACTCTTGAAACTTTTCTCAGTATCTGGGTAGTTGGAGGGATTACACACACACACACACACACACACACACACACACACACACACACATGGCACATAATGAGTTGAACAGGAAGGAATGATGTAAAAAAATAAAATTAAGGGGTAAGAGAGGAATAAGAGGGAAGAGAAACAGAGAAATGGAATGGGACAAATTATCTCTCATAAAAAAGGCAAGAAAAAGCTTTTTCAATGGAGAGGAAACGGGGGAGGTGAGAGAGGAAAAAATGAAGCTTACTCTCATCACATTTGGCTTAAGGAGGGAATAACATGCACACTCAATTTGGTATGAAAATCTATCTTACACTACAGGAAAGTAGGGGAGAAGGGGATAAGCAGGGTGGTTGGTATGATAGAAGGGAGGGCATACTGAGGGAAGAGGTAATCAAAATGCAAGACATTAAGGCAGGGAGATGGGGACACAAAATTTTGTGGAAATGAATGTTAAAAACTAAAAATAGATAGATAGATAGATAGATAGATAGATAGATAGATGGATGGATGGATGGATGGATGGATGGATGGATGGATGGATGGATGGATGGATGGATGGATGGATGGATGTGCAGGTGTGAACATCTGTTTTTTGAGCGTTAGCTAACTTTCTTAAATGAAACTCTCATAGTAGCATAAATGGGACTAACCCAGGTCAAGTCTGCTGCTTTCTCAGATATGTAAGTCCCAAAGAACTAGGTTCTTTGAAGAACTAGTTTCTTTGAAGAACTAGGTTCTATAAGGGGACATGACCTGAGTCCAAGGTATGTGTGATCAACCAATCAAAGAATCAGTCAGTTAAAAGGCATTTCTTAAGAGCCTACTAGAGTGAAAAGATGCATCCTGCCTTCCGTGCAATAGTCAATTCCTTCACCTCAAATTCTTCCCCACCCCCAATGCACAGTTTTGCCCCAGGTATAACTGAACTGTAAATCCAGGTATCCTAACCCAGTTAGGGAGGAAAAATTCCCCACCAACCAACCTCCCTATATGTAAACCCTTCCCCCTCCCACAACACACCTTTCAGCCAGTATGGGCTTTTCACTGCTGACCAATAACCAACGAGTGAAACATCTCCTTACACCCAAATTTTTGGCAGGTTTTGGTGAATAGCATATTGTCTCTCCATTGCCTCAATCTGCCCTCTCTTCCAAACTCCTCTTTGTAAATCAAGGACATTGCCATCTCTCCAATCTCTTACAGTTCTCAATTTCCTTATCATTGGCTCCAGACTCAACTGAAACTTCATTCTTCAAAGGTATCAGTGACAAACTGATAACTTAACTGACAAACACAATGGTTTTTCCCCAAATCATGTTCTTCTAGATCTCTCACCACCTGTTCTTCCTGGATACTTACTCTCTCCTCCTTAGATTGCTCAAAACAATGAGTCATCCCCTATACAAATTTTCACATCTGCACATTTAAAAAACTTGGAAACTGAATGTTTTAACCCAAGTAAAAGCTTTCCAAATAAAGGATTTTAATGGGTTGCACACCCATGGGTTAATTGATGCCAGGGAAAGATGAAAATTTCCTAGAAAAAGTTAAAGAAAAAAAACTTTGCATAATTGGTGAATGAGAGTAAAAAATGAAAATAATATTTCTTTATGCTGAATCAACAATATACTTCTTCCATGTGGATCAATGTTATTTTGTAATTCATCTTTTACAGCAAATGACAGCCATTACAATCAAATACAGAAATACAGTGAAATCAGAACTACACTTTTCAAATCTATCACAAAATATTAGATAAAAATTTTACATTGAATCACATTGATCACATTAAAATATAAATATTATTTTAATTAATGTTAAATTTACAAAATAATTCAATTCTACATTCAAAATATTACTTTAAGTTCCAGAATATCATGATAGTATAGTAACATACTATATAATTTATAAATAAATAAATGTGTATTTGGAAGGAGAGCTCAAAAATACAAAGAAATGAGAAAAACTTTATGAAGTGAAGCAGAAGACAAAAAATAGCAAAGCCAAAATAATAAGCATACCAACAAAAATTTATATTAATGAAGACATAAAAATGAATCAAACTATTACTTATCAGGTTAATTCATGTGACATTCGTTTCTTGACATAACTAGTAAATTACAGATTGCATTTACAATCATTCACAACTTTTTTATACACCATTTTGCTTAACTGTTTTGGATTTTTTTCTTTCAGTTTTCTTCGATGGTTGTTTAGGGTTTTCTTATGATATTGCTTATACTAAGTTTGGTTTTTGTTCAATTATCTTTGGATGTGCCGATGCATATTAAAATTTATTAATCACATTTTTTAAAAAAACATCCCTGGCCCCATGTCACTAATTAATGCATACAGTTTCTGGAGTGAATTATAAACTACCTTTTGGGACTCAGTTTCCTTCCCGAAAATTGAGGAAAGTGGATTGAATGATCTTCCAGCTCAGTCTAGAACTCTACAGACAAGAATGATTGCTATCTTTACAATCGGTAGGCTCAGTAATGACAGAGTCCTGTATCTGTAAAGGGGGTAAGGGGATAGAGGGCACGAGGAGCGATGTAGAAGAGCAGCCATTCCTGAGTGCATGTGAACAGGCCCATTCCTCCCTGTCTGGATTCTCTTCTCTCCATTCGGATTCTGGGTTTCCAGAAGGGGCTTCCCTGATCCCCTCAGCCCTCATCTCAGATGAAAACAAACTCTTTCAAGTTTTCCTGGTGTACTATGGATAACTTTTCTTCCTCAACCTACTTTATAGTACTCAACATTATATATTAGAAAGTGCATGGACTCTGACATCAGGACTCCGGTTCCCTTCTCAGCTCTGCTCACTACTTGGGTGACTGCCAGAACAACGCTCCTAACAAAAGCTAACTGTTCAATTTTCAGTGTGAGTACGTACACCTCAGAAATCAACAAATCCTATCAATCAGGGCTTTATTTATTGTTTTGTCTATGATTTAGACTGAAGAAAGTAATAGAGAAAATGGTAATAAAACAGATTGAACTTAAGAGTACTGACTTTTTTTTTTTTGAGAACCAATTGTTAAACATTTACCAGCACCCTCTTGCACGTCCTTCTCGGTTTTCTCATTTGTAAGATGAGGGGGCTGGGCTAAAAGATCTTTAATATCCTAAGATCTCCTCTCACCTATAACCTGATCTATTGCAGCAGCAGACACCCAGCTGATCTCCCCTATTCTAGGTAATATTACATATAACTGCTGGAGTGATTTTCTTAAAGTGTACATCTGATCACCCCCCTACAATTAACTCCAACAGCTCTCTACTGCCTCTAATATAAGATAAAAGTTGCAACTTTGGACTTTTAAAGCCTGTAACAACCTGGGTGCAGCAATTTTCCACCTCAGTATATATTAGTCACTTTACCACATTCGAGTTATATTAATCAAGTACACTCTATGATCATTTCCATGATTTTGCAATGTCTGTCCCACACACCTGGAAAATACTCCACCTCAGAAAATCCCTTTCTTCCTTCCTTTAAGACTTAGTGCAAGCACTAAGGGCAGCTAGGTGGTGCAGTGGATGGCGCACCAGGTCAGGAGTCAGGAGGACCTGAGTTCAAATCTCACCTCAGACACTTGATACGCACTAGCTGTGTGACCTTGGGCAAGTCACTTAGCCCCAACTGCCTCATCCTGGGTCATCTCCAGTCATCCTGATGAATAGATCAGATTCAGGTGGTTCTAGAGAAGAAGTGAGGCTGGTGACCTGCACAGCCATCCCTCACTCAAAACAAAGTCAAGTGCAAGTCATGTCATTATTTCTGTGATGGCATGGTCTTCTTTGGCAACGAAGGATGAACACACACACAGTTCAAGCACTACTTCTACAGAAAACCTTTCCTGATTCTTCCCAATTTCAAATGCTGATGCTCTCACTCCCTAAAGTTAGATAGATACATATGGATATACATCTTATATCCATGGAGCCTAACTAACACAGTTCCTGGTATGTGTTTACATTGTTCTGTTTCCCACCACATATAGCACAATGTCTCTAACACCACAAATACATTTTTATTAATATTAAGCCTTAAAAAGGTATGAAAAGAGTCCATCATATGAAAAAAATTACAAATTTTCCCAGTGGTATTTGGTCCCATTAAACCCAAAAGATGGAGATAAAGCATAAATACATACATCTTTAACTATTATATCTGCAGGCTCCAAAGAAAAAGAAAAATGAGATACAGAACCACTTCTTGGTCTCCTTCCAGCTCCCTACATCGTCCTTCCCTCCAGATTACATCTTTGGCTCACATACTAGCTAAGAGTTGCAAAAAATATCCCCTCTCTCTCTTCCTGGCAAGGAAGGACTTTCAAAAGCCTGCAGTCCAATCAAGTTGTGGAGTTTCCTCCACCAGTATCTTCTGTTCCAATTACACTAATTTAGACAAGGTCTCTCAAATCAGACCTTAATTGGAAGGCACGAATTTACCCCAGTTCCTAGATCAAGTGCTCCAGCTTAAATGTCAGAGCTGCACTGAAGTACTGAATGTGTAGACACATGCGCCTTCCAGAAGAAGAAAGAAGAAAAGGGACAGCGGGAGGAGGGAACAGAGGATATTCTTCTGCTCATGTTCCTAATGTGACCTGTAGCTGACACCTGTCTGGTGTCAATGGTGATGTTCATAACTAAGACTAATGAAAACTAAACAGTGCTTCAAAGTCTGACAAACGTTATCTTCCTGACACACTTGGTGAGGTGAGCTGTAAGGTACTTTATCTCAATTCGACAAAAGAGTAAAGCCAGCTAGTGTGCTGATGGTCACAAACATCAAAAGCCAGGATTCAGACACATCCTCTGCCCTCCACGCCCCAGGTTTTTCCAATATATTACGCTGTCTTAAGTAGGGTCAAAATAAAAGTCCATAGCTTCAGAGCAATATTAGAGCACAGAGAACCTTAGCAATGTCAGAGTCGGCAAGAACCTTCAAATCAAAGAATGAAGAATGTGGACCTACAAAGAACATTAAAACAGAGACTGTTAGATCTGGAAAGAATCTTAAAAGATCCTCTTCTACAACCCCCTCATACATGGAAAGCCATGTGATGATGATGGGATGGTTAAGAAACCCTCCCTGCATAAACAACATCTTTTGTTTCACACAATCAGATATGTTTCTCTGAAAACTTTCATACCCCTCAAAACTTTCTCCCCAGGGCCTCAAACTAGAGGTGGTAGGCATTACCATAGCAATAACGCAAAAACACACCAAGCTCTGTCCTCAAAGTCATAAACAACCATGGCAGGTTCAATAAATAAAGATGTACGACATGGATTTGTGAAGAATTTATAAGAAATTAAATATTCAACAGGACAATAAACAAGTCAGTTCAGAATCTCATCTACTGAAAATGAAGTAAACTTTCCATGAGCCCTTTTTAAACACGCTGTCGTTGCTGCAGAGACATCCCGCCTAAGCCTACTGTGGCCCTGGGCACCACACAGCCTCACATCAGTCTCACCAAAGAAGCGTTAACTAAAAGTCAACCCTAGTTCTAGGCTACGTAAGGTGAGTGAATAAATGCCATCCTGGTGCTCCAGGAGTACACAGCCTCAGGTTCAGAGCAGAAAGGATCGGATCCAAATCTCCTCCTTTCCAGGTAACCACCTCCCCATTCACCTGTGAGCTTCCCTTGAGGGCAAAGGCTATCTTTACCCTTGTTCTGTATTCCTAGTGTTCAGCATAGTGCCCGACACATAGTAGGTGGTTGTCTGAGATGAGAAAACCAAGGCCTAAAGAGGTTTAATGATTTAACTAAAAGTCACATGGGGTAGCATAAGAGTTAGGAATCAAACTCAAATCTTCTAACTCCAAACCTAAAGCCTTTTCCCACTGCACAAGTGTGGGTGTTTGTTTTTGTTTTTTGCTATATGCAATAGAATCCCACAATATGCAATAGAATCCCACAATATGCAATAGAATCCCACAAAGATAGCTCAGAGGTCATTTAGTTTAACTCCAATTGTATACCCAAATTTCCTCTACAATAATTCTTCTAAATGGGTATCCAACTGCACCAAGACTTTTGGGACAAGTCTAGGTGGAGAGAGTGCAGTGGAGACTGCAGGGTCTGCAGTGAGGAAGACCTGCATTCAAATCCAGCCTCAGATACTTACTAGCAGGACAATTCACAACCTCAGTTTCCTTATCCATAAAATTCAGATATTAACACAATCTACCTCACTCAAAGGGTTATTTTGAGGATTAAATGAGATATCTGCAAAGTGCTTAGCATAGTGCCTGGCACACAATCAGCACAATAGAAACGTTGCTAATTATTGCTAATATTACTAATGTATTTCCTGAATCCTGTAATTCCATTCATTGTTATTGCTATCCTGAATGCTGTCTCCTCACACCCTGCCCCTGGCTCTAGCTTGGCTCTCTTTGGCAGGCCTAACACTTCATCGACATTAACAACCCCTTCACACAGTTAAAGACCTACCATGACCAGCTCCCCAGCCTCCTCTTCTCTGAGCTAAAAATCAGTTAAGTGCCTCAGATTCCAGGTACTCCACTAGGTGCCAAGGATAAGACAAAACCAACAGGCCCGACTTTCACTGATTTTACATTTTGCTGGGAGAAAACATGAACAAAAATTAGAAAATACATAAAAAATAAATACAAAGTGATGTGGGGCTAAACAAAGAGCACTAACTACCAGAAGTGTCAGGAAGGCTGGCAGTCAGAGGAGCCACAGATTTCAAGAAAGAGTCATATACAAGAAAATAGCTAAGCACCAAACAATGCAAAGATAGGCAAAAGACAAGTCCAGCCTCAAGGAGCGGAGAGAAGGAAGCCTGTCAAAACACTTCTGGTATCAAGGGCCTAATACGTGCCAGGCTGGGGACACAAAGCAAGGCAAAAGCTAGTCCTTGCCCTCAAGAAACTCACAATATGAAGAGGGAAAATAATCCTTAACAAAAAAATAAGTTAAAAGCAGGAAAAAGGAGAGGAAAGGGAATTACGAAGCCTGGAGAAGAGCCAGGTTAGAAATGGTGACATGACTGCGCTGGATTGCTCTCCTTCGATGGAGGAACTGGCCATCCAAGTCAAGGCGGGACCAAAGGGCGATGTGATATTGCAGGATGATGAGATTCCTGAGACAAGAAGAGGAAGAAAGAGAGGATGAAAGGAAAGGAGTGAAAAGATAAAGGAAGGGGGGAAAAAAGGAGGGAGAGGGAACAGAAGAGAAAGGAAGAACTTATTAAGAGTTTATTACATGCCAGACTGCGCAAAGCACTTTACAAATATTATATCTTATTTGATCTTGGAGGTGGATGCTATTATTATTTCCATTTTAGAGTTGAGGAAACTGAGGCAGACAGGATAAGTGACTGGCTCAGGGTCACACAGCTAATGAGTATCTGAAACTGGATTTTAACTCAAGTATTCCTAACTCCAGGCCCAAAAATTTATCCATTTCACCACCTAGCTAATTAATAGGGGAGACAACATGCAAACACCTATGTACAAACAAGATATGAGTAAGATAAACTGGAATATAATCTCAGAAGGAAGGCACTAATATAAAGGGGAATTGGGAAAATACTTTTTTTCAGAAGATAGGGCTTTAGCTGAGACTTCACAAATGCTTTACTCTGTTGCTTTTTTTTCTTTCCTATGATTAATTCCCAACAAGGAAATTTCCTCCATGAGTGGGGCGGAGGAGGATCAAGTCTTTGCAGAAAGCTTCCTAGGGCACTAAGAGGTTAAAAGTCTTGCCTAGAATCACATCTACACTGTACTAAGTGACTTGTGGGTCAGCTCTCAATTCATTATACCAGGGGGTCTTAAATCTTTTTTATGTCACAAGTCCTGACTGACAGCCTAGGAACCCCTTCTCAAAACACTATTTTTAAATCCATAAAATGAATTATGAAGGATTACAAACTGCCTCTCAACACAAAAATATTATGCCCAATATTAAATAGAATACAAAAATATAACAGAAATTGTTCATAATTTAATCATTTCCTTCACAATGACCAAGGAGTATTTATACAAATAATCATCCAAAACTAGTAAAATAATTTTACAGATGAGCCAAGTAAGACTGAGAGGGAGAGGCCTGTTGCTCCAAGTTACAAAAGAAGTAAAGAGTCAAAATTCAAACCTAAGCTTCCCGATTCCACCCCCTCTACTACAATCTTCAACATCATGTAGTTCTCTACCTCCTCAAATTATGATGACTGCAGAACTAAATCAAACCAGCAAGTACTTACTGTAAGACCTCCCTATGAGCAGTATTCTAGGTAGTGGTTTGCCATTTCCTTCTCTAGTTCATTTTACAGATGAGGAAACTAAGGTGAACTGAGTTAAGTGACTTGCTTAGGGTCACATGGCTAGTAAATGCGTAAGGCCAGATCTGAACTTGGGAAGGTGAGTCTTCCTGATCCCAGACCCACAGTTCCATCCACTGCATTCCCTAGCTACCCTCAATAAAGAAATACTTATGTAAAAAGGTAACTAATAATCACAGTCCAAGATCTGTCCTGAGAGTCCTGAACCAAAACCGGTAGGATATGTGGCTAGTGACCCTCAAAGGAAGGGACTCAATAGGAACGAGAACCCCTCAAGAGTCAAACTCTGGTGGAACTGTCCCAAATGACGCCAAAAAGGAAAGAGAGGGACAGCCGCAAAAAGTCCACTGTGGTGGCACAGAAAGGAAGCCAATACTATTTGGCTGCTGGCTTCCCTATCAAAGAGGGTGAGTGCCAGCCGTTAGGGACAGGATGCTAATCACAACACTGACATGACTGACGTCATGACTTCATGGATATCATCATCCTGACCTTGACTACAATTAGCATTGAAATAGCTTTAAGGTTTGCAAAGCACCTGGAGCGGTCTTTAGGCAAGTTAAGAGATAACTAAGATAACGTCAGGCTATTTTAAACAAACCTGAGACCCCAGGTCTGTGCAGAAAACTACATGGAGGCTATACTGATAAAACTTGAAGACATTTAGGATAAATTATTGATGGTCAACTGAAGAATTATAGAAAAGAGGAGACTGATGTCATTCCAACTAAGTACTAAGTCACTTTAGGGTTAGTCACATACTAAAGCTCCTACAAAAGTCAGAGTTTATGTAAGTACCAAAGTTCAGGAGTAAGGTCTGGGTTGGAATTTTCTCCCACTTGGATAACCAGGAACAAGTTACTTGGTCCCTACTACTTGTTCTCAGTTGCCTTCACCAGGAACCCAAGGAAGTTAAGCTAGAAACATAAAAAATTTTACTTAAGCTACTACTCTGGGCAGAACTCTGTTCCAAGCAAGAGACAAGTCAAGGTAAGATAAAGTTTATCTCTTAAGGATCCTTTTAATTCTAAATTTTATGATTATCAAGGCATTTTGCCCTCATAAAGTCTAGAGTGAAGTTAATTCATTAACTAGTCTATTTTATAAATACACAAGAGTTTTTAAAACAAAATGTTTTCTCCAGTTAGCCAATGCAGAAAATTGGACGAATCAAGAGCATAAGTAAAACCTGAGTTTCTTAAACACACACACACACACACACAACTCTCTCTGTCTCTGTCTCTGTCTCTCTCTCTCTCTCTGTCTCTCTCTCTCCTATATGTCTACACTTACAGAACAGCTGGAGAAATAGCATGGTTGAAGTGGGAAGAGCATTAGACTTAGGGCCAGGAGACCTGGATGTCAATCCCAGCTCTAAAACTCACTAATTCACCAGTGGATAGGAAGCTGAGTCATGGGAGTCAGGAATAAGAGAGTTCAAATCCTGCCTCATACACTTAGTAGCTGTAAAACCCTGGGCAAGAGGCAACCTGTCTCAGGCCTTAGGTTTCCTCAGCTATAAAATGAGAATAAAAGAGCATCAATATAGTGCTGATGATATCTAAAAAGAGATAATATATTTAAAACAGTCTGCAAACTTTAAAGTGCTATATACATGTTAACTAGCTAGCTATCTCAGGACTGTAGTTTTTTTCATCTAAGAAACTGGAGATGATAATATACCTCACAGGACTGTGACCTTGGTAAACCTTAAAGACCTATAGAATTATAAGCAGTAAAAGTAGCAAAACTAGGTGTTCTCTCAGTGGATAGAACCCTGGGCTTGGAATCAGAAAGATGGGAATCTGACCTCAGGCACTTTTGAGCCATTTGACCTTACCTCTCTCTCCTTTGTCTGAGCTTCCTCAAACTGTAAAATGGGGATAACAGCACTTACCTCAAAAAGTTGTTTGGAGGATCAAATGAAATAAAATTATAAAAGTGCTTAATACGGTATCTGACATAGAGGTGGCATTTTATAAATGTTTTGTTTTCAGTCATTTTTCAACTGTGTCTGACTCTTTGTGACCTCACTTGGGGTTTTCTTGGCAAAGACACTGGAATGACTTGCCATTTCCTTCTCCAGCTCATTTTACAGATGAGGAAAATGAGGCAAACAGTGGTAAGTGACTTATCCAGGGTCACACAACTAGTAAGTTTTGAGGCCAGACTTGAACTCAGAAAAATGACTCTAGGCCCAGCACTCTGCCTAGCTACCCTTGTAAATATTTATTCCTTTCTTTCCCCTTGCCCTTTCTGTTCCCTTCTTAGGCTGCAGAATGAGAAACTTCATATGGAATGAAAAGATCAGGCAAATGTGACCCGATTATCAAAACTTGGAGAAACAAGGGTACTCCAGAAACTACAGACAACCAAAGCTTGATGAACATTAAACAATCTGTGTCTGCAGACTGACAATAACAGATTCTGAATAGCTAGTCTTATTGGGGCTTCTTTCATAGAAATAAAATAAAAACAAAAATACACAAAGAGCTCAGAAAGGAACAACAGAGCATTTTCATTAGTCTCGTCTAAGACAACACACATACTTTTTAAAACAGCCTGTAAAAATGAAATTTAAGTTCCATGTGCCATCCTTTTTTGTCTTGTTTGTGTTCTGGAATGTTTTCACTGATGGTTACTAAGTTGAGAATAAAAAAATAAAGATGGCGATAATGGATCTTGTATTGTTACTAAATCCCATAGGCTGATGAGGAAAGCACCTTATAAACAGTAATGTCATAATAATTATTCACATTTATTGAGCACATCTCACATGTTTTAAAATGAAATAGCCATTTAACAACAAAAATGAAAGAATACATTTTCAGAGTACTGAAGATTTGTGAAGGGAGCATGGTACCTCATCTATCCCAAACTATCCAAAGGAATGTCACACAGAAAAGGAATTGGAGTGTGTGGAACCAGGTGGGAGAGAAGTAGGACCAAGGAAGAAAAGCTACAGAGAGGCAGAAAAAACAGTCTGGCAGTCACTGTTGTCCAGCAGCGGAATGGATGGTCCTCCAAGTAGGTGAGCTTCCTCCAGTCACTAAAGAACTGACTGGATAAAAATAAACCATAGTACTTGCTAGGAGTTAACAGAGCTTCAAGGTTTGCAGTACCTACCTCATTCAGTCTTAACAACCCTGTGAGGGAGGTGGTACTGATCCTCAACTGAGTTTTACAAATGAAGAAAGTGAGGCTGAAAAGGGCTATGAGGGTGTGAGGCAGAACCTCCTGACTCCAATTCACTACTCAGATCAAGCAGAAGGCTTGGTATTGTAAAAAGCACACTGAATCTGAAATCAAGAAGACATGGTTTAAAATTGCCAACAGATCTTAGGATAGTCACCAGAAGAGTTCATCAACTCTAACGTCCCCTTCAATCAATCAGGCAGCTAGTATTCATTAAGCACTTACAATGTGCTTAGACACTAGGGATATGATGACTGCGGACATGACAAGTTGTAGCATTTAGATATCGATATCTCACTTTATCCTCACAACCCTGGAAAGTTAGCATTATCATTATCCTCATTTTACATGCAAGGAAACGAGGCACACGAAGGTTAAACACTTGCCTAGGGTCACACAACCAGTGAGGATCTGGGGCTGGATTTGAACTCAGGTCTCCCTGACTCCAGATGCAGCACTCTACCCACTGAACCTAGACAAAAGAAAAGAAGTAATTCCTGCCCTCAATAAGCTTACATTCTGTCTGTGAGAACTTCAATAATCTCCAAGTCACATTCCTCCATCAAAGCAAACATGCCCATAGAGGGTTTAATGAAATGCTACATGGCAGTTTCTCCCACACCACTCCAGATAAAGATGAATTACCTGGTGGTCACCCCTCTGCTGATAAGCCTCTCTGTACCTAACTTTGGTTCAACCCTGGATAATAACAACAAACAACTGATGACAATGATATTTAATAATAACAGCTGCTAGTATTTATAGGGAGCAGCTAGGTGACACCATGGATAAATGCCAGGAGTGGAGTCTGGAAGACCCAGGAAGACTCCTGAGTTCAAATCTGGCCTTAAACACTTATTAGCTGTGGGACCCTGGGCAAGTCACTTAACCACATTTGCCTCAGTTTCCCCATCTGTAAAATGAGCTGGAGAGGGAAATAGCAAACATCTCTAGTCTGCCAAGAAAACCTCAAATGGGGTTATGAAGAGTCAAAGACAGCTGATCCCACAAGTATTTATATACTTTATATACTTGTTTAAATACTTCAAGGTTTGACAGGTGTTTTGAATGTTATCTCACTTGATCTCCAAAACACTTCTGCAAGACTGCTACGATTATCCCAACTTTACAGACGAGAAAACTGAGGCTGCAGAGGACTAAAGTGACTTGCCCAGGGTGTCAGGCCAGGATCGTAACTCAGGTCTCCCTGGCTCTACCAGCAGCACTCCACGTTCTGTCACCTCGCTATCTTCCTAACAGGCACACAAGTCAGCCACCGGCCCATGCTCCACTCTGCACAGCCTCTGAGAACCCTGGCTCACCTCCACACCACGATGAGCCATCAGAGCTCACACTTCCCAGACTGTGAATCAAGCTATGCCTTGACATCAAGGGTGCCTGAGTGATTTAGGGTTTGGGCCACTATAATGATGGTTCTTTTGTTGCCGTCCAGTTGTTTTCAATTTGATGAGTCTCTGTGAACACTTTGGGTTTTTTTCCATTTCCTTCTCCAGCTCACTTTAAAGATAAGGAACCTAAGGCAAACAAGGTTAAGTGACTTGCCCAGGGTCACAGCTCAAGTCTCCGGGGTCACATTTGAACTCAGGTCTTCCTGACTCCACACCCAGCGCTGTCCCACATAGCGGTCCTCCAGGAACATAGCTACTGACTGATTACTACTGCTGTTAAGTGTTGGGGGATAGAAAAAAAAAGACTGCCTGCTTTCAATAAGTTCACAGTTTAAAGCAGCTCACTCCTTCCTCTTCCCATCCCCAAGTCTGCTCACACTTACATCACCCCACAGGCCACCCACCACTCCAGTCCATCACCTCTCCCCTAGGATAAAGCACTCCTGTAATCCATCCATAACATTACCAAACTAATATGCCTAAAAAAAAGATACAACTATGTAATTCTCTTGCTCAAAAAGGTCCAAGGACTCTCTACTGACTCTAGGATAAAGCACAAATTTATCTGTTCAGCATTTAAAGGTCTTCACAATCTGGCAGGAAACTACCTCTCCAGACTTTTATTACATGTTATCTCCTTCATGCACTCTATTTCTCAAACCAATTGGACTACTTAATGCCCCTCATACACAATGCTCCATGTTTCAGTACCCAAGTCGCTGCATGGCCATCTCCTGTGCCTAGAAAGCACCAGCTCATCACCTCCTCCACTTCTCAGAATACTTTATTACTTCCATCAAGCCCAAGCTCAGGACCTACCTCCCACGAGTTTTTCTCCTGACCACTCCCCAACCCCCCAAACAATTCAATGTTTAAAGTACATAGATTTTGTAAGGGCGTTTATGTACGCAAGTTGCCTCAAATGAATAATGAGTTTCTTGAGGACACATCATACTGCCAGACCCAAAGCAGGCACTCTGAAAAAGTGACTTCTAAATCAAATGAGTCTCCATTATCTGTGATAACTCAATGGAGCCAGAGATGCACATCAGATAAAGCAAAGAACATCACATTTAGAGGTGAGAAGAGATTTTAGAAATCACGTACTCTAAAAATCTCTCCCCATCATTTAGACACCCCTATAAACATTATCTGCCCAGTCATTATCTGTTAGCACCCTGAAACCAAGTTAGACAGGAGAGGAAGGTCGAAATGGTCAGAAATATTAATTCATAAGTGGGAAAGGATCTCAGTGCTAAGACTATTCTCCTACATTATCAATTTATCTTCGTTCCAAGAGAATGCTAACCTTGTACTATTACGTATTTCTAGCCTGCGTGACATATTCATGACAGAAATGAAGCCCACAGTCAAAAGAACGAGGTACTCAAGAACACAGGGCATCTGGGCTGAAGCATGAATGCAGGAGAGCACAAATCAGAAATCTGAGGTCAAATACAGGCTCTGTTTTCTACCTTTGTGACCCTGGATAAATTGCTTAACTTCTCTGGGTCTCAATTTCCTCATACATACAGTTCATTTTGAACTAACTGAACTAAATCTATAAAGTCTATAAAAAATCCTGAGACCTTCTGAACAAAAAGAAGGAGCCATGTCATTCTGACAGATCTCAGCCTTTAAAGAAATGTCTGTAAAGAGGAGGTCCAAAACCCTGTTACAGTGAGTCCCTATCTCCCTAACCAGGCTCAGAAGCATATGAAAGGAGCCCAAAGCATGAGGAGAATGAAGAATCCAATTTCTTCCTTCCTCCCCAACCCCACTCCAGAGCTTTCCATGGGTTTGAAGCTTAACATTTTCTGAATGCTTATGTCTTTTTTGGGAAAACCACAGGTATGTACAAACACAGTAGCATGACCCAGCACCCAGGATCAAACTTCACAGATTCTCACCAGTAGTGGTTTCCAAATACAACAGATCCACAACAGGCCTAAACAGATGCACCAAGTAGAACAGGTGATTTGGCCTAAGAGGGAGAGGGGGCAGAGAGACACCTGAAGAAGATACAGAATCTTAAGTGTTAGAAGGGACCTAAGATGCCATCTAGTCCAAACAATGGATCCCTAAACAGGAATTCCCTTCTCTAGTATCCCTGGGGAAATACTGATCCAGGATCCACCTGAAGAATTACTGAAGCATATCCATTCCACTCTTGAACAGTCTTATCATCAAGAAACTTCTCCTGGCATTGAATCTAAATCTGCTTCTTTTTCCCCCCAACTATCATCCATTCCTTTTTGTTCTGTCTTTCTAACCTTTGAAGCTAAGCAGATGAGCTCCCAACAATACTAACTATAGTTCCCCAATAGCATCTTCCCTTCCCCAACATAAAGGCCTCGAACTCTATCAGGCAGGCCTCAGAAAGTAAGATCTCCAGTCCTCTTGCCTTCTCATCAGAAGGAAGAGTTCTAACTTTTATAAAGGGAGTGAGGGAGTGGGGAGGGGGGTGTCAGGAGGTGCCACTAACTTGAAACTAGCGCATTTCTACTGTACAAAGGACATGAGAGCACACAGGGGCAAAATCTAAATTATAAACAGCAATTCAAAGCTCAAAACAGTCTTTTGGACCATGTAGTATATACAACAAGCCATCTCCATAAGAGAAAGTCTTAAATCCCCTTTAGGGCAACTTAGAACAAATTTGTAGCTTCTAAGGGCATGGAAAACAGTATTTTATACAGCCTATTTCAGAGGGGACAACGTCTACAAGTCATCATCACAAGGTGCTGCCTGACAAACATTCAGCAGGTATTAATCTACTGAAGAACCAGAAATAAAGTTCTTACCACCCAAGTCTTTGGTATTGTCACATGGTCCAATGTCAGAAAATTCTATGATTTTATCAGTGGAAATGATATTCAGTAAGAGGCATTACCATCTGGTTTGCTACTGTACCCTAATGATCACGAGCCCTTCCATCTGACTGATAGTTGAAACCTTCCATGTGTTTTCTTCCTCACAGGAAAGTGAGCTCTTTGAAAGCAGGAACTGTCTTGCTTTTCTATTTGTATCCCCAGCACTTAACACTGTGCTTTGCACAAAGTAAGGGCTTAATAATTTTTTTTTCATTCACAAGAGACCTCTCCTCACTCCTCTGCAAAGATGGACAGTCCAAGGGCTTGGAACACTGCATATATTTTCAAAGTTTTTGGTGTACTGAATTACTGATTTATTTTCTCTTCCTCTTTCTTTAAAAAAATTATTTATTATATGGAATAATTCTGGGAAAGGAGAAGGGAAGGGACATGAGGGAAATTTTAGCAATACAGAAACAAAAGATAAATAAAAATCTATCTAAAAAAAGAACCTTCAAGATCAACTGGTTATGTAATCAGAGCATTTTGAACTAGAAGGAACCCTGGGGATAATCTAATCCAACCTCTTCATTTTAGAGATGAAGAAACTGACCCCAAAGAATTTAAATGATTCAGTCAAGGTCATAAATGACAGTGCTGGAATTAAAAAACATAGGAGACAGTTCCTCTACATCAAAATCCAGTCTCCTTTCCATTGTACTATCTTTTCTTGTATGTTTCAACAAACTTAAGGACATGGACGCATCAAGTACACTAAGGAGCTTGGCGGAGCCCTCCAAAGAAAGAGTCAAATATGCCTAAATGTCCCCTCAGCTCACTTCTCTCTCTCTACCCCCTTCCAATCCCTTAAGCTATTAGCTCAGCCCCAAAGGCATCCTTTCCCGTCCAGTCTTTATGATGATTCTGTCAAAACACTGTAAATAACTTATTTCCCCTTGGCAGAAGACCACCTGGCACTGAACACTGAAAAAAAAATAAATATGGCTCTTGATGAGATCAGAGAGCCGAAAGGCCTTTTCTCTGCAACCCTGAAAGTACCCCATTCCAGTGGAAATAATGTAAGGCAACCCAATCCCCAGAGTAACTGGTCCCTAGCAAGTCCAGCAGGCACTTTCTTCAACAACAGTCCCAAATTCACCCGTATTCCCTGATCCCCTGAGAAAGGGCAGCCAAATGGGCAACCAGGGCAACAGGGCAACAGGGACAGCAATGGCCACACATGTTCCTACTGCATTTTCAATGTAGGAATTATTTTCCTCACAACACTGAGATGAGGATAACGCAGATATTAACATTCCTGTTTTATAGATAACACAATTTTATAGCCCTTTTAAGCTTTACAAAAGCTTTTGTTATAACAGCCTTGAAAATCAAGTAGCTCAAGTATGATGACCTCTTCTTCTGCCATCTCTTCATCAGGCCCCATAGGCAGAAACCTCATCACTATTGGAAATTCAGCTCCACCCTCCACAATTCATCAGTATCCTTAGTGGATTCTGCCTCTCTGGCTGAAAGATGGGGCAAAAACCATTCCTACAGCCCATCATAGGAGGGCTCAAAACCCCAGCCGTCTCCATCTGTCACCTGCTGCTGTGCTGGCTTTCAACTCTACCATCATCTTCCTCTCTAGAGCCCCTTCCTCTCTTTTAATTTCTTTTTCAGTGCTATTGTCTTCTGCCATCAGATTGTTATCTCCCTGAGGGCAGAGATTGTCTTTTTTTTTTTTGGTCATCTCCAGTACTTGGAAGGGTAACCTGGAATGTGGCAAGCTCTTCACTGTTATTGTGTCCCCAAGGTGACAAAGCCACTAGAACAGTACTGGAGTTTGAACTCAGGTCTCTGGACTCCAGATCCTACACTCTTTTTTATTATATCAGACTGACTTTCTGTCTAGGAGTATTCCTGGACCATATATTCCTGAACTACATTCTTTAACCCCAGGGAAAATACCAGCACTGAAACCTATATCTTAGAGGCTGAAAGTGTGTTACACTTATAATATGGTATTTGAGAGACAGATTTCTTCTGTGCTATTCTATAAGAGGGAAGAAGTTAAGCTTTGAATCAAAAGAACTGAATTCTAGTCCTGGTTCTGCTGTTTATCAGCTATGTGACCTCACTTCTTTGGGGCTCAGTTTAACTTTAAAATGAGGGGGTTAAGACTAAATGATCTCAATATCCCCTTAACAGCTATAACAGTATATGCTATAGCTTTATGAGTCTAAAAATTATCTGTATATTTTTTAAGCTTTTATAACCCCAGAATCCTGCACTGCAGAGAGACCATACCCTCAGCAAAACCCAGTACACAAACACACTTTCTCCCAGCAAACCCTACATACACCAGCTCGGCCTGCTTACTCTCCCATTGGCACACAAGATTCCATAGTTTGTTTCTGGAGCAGTGATGACTGGTCTTGGTGTCCACTGCCAAGTTCCCGGGACACAAGTTAAAAAAAATTGGGAATCTCAGAGAGTGGTTTATCCTTATAGGGTATGCCTCTTAACTGTCACTATATAAAAGTTTAAAAAGAAAAATTCTTGGATCATAAGTCATACTGGAAAATACATCTATTGTGAAAAGGACTGAGGCACCAAAATTAACCTGGCTTATGATATAACAGGCATAATCTACTTCTCACCTCTTAAAAGTCAGAAAATTCACCAAGAAGGCAAGGATCATAATTTTGTTAAGGAATACTGTGGGAAAACCGAGTAAAACCAAGAGAAAAAAGTTCTAGAATAACAGTTCTTAAAAGTTTTTTTAAAAAAACAACAAATTCTCAGCATGACACAGAACCACATCTGGATTCGACTGAAGTTATTAAACTTAAGAGGGAATTGGAGAATCAAAGAACGTCAGAGCTAGAAGGGTCCACGGAACACAGAAATGAAGGGCTTTAGGAGACAACGGAGATACTGTAACCAACTTCAAACCCACCCCTGTCCCATTTTACAGATGAGGACACTTTCTTTTTATCATATAAAACCATGGTTCCCAAACTTTTGGGGAAGATTTCATCTAAATGCTAAAAAAAAATTCAGTCACCCTCCCCCAACAAGATAGGAACTACATCATTAATATCCGCGGATGAGAAACTATATGACAGAAAAGCAACTATGAATTCGTGAATGCTTGTGATTGTCTTATACACTAGCATTTACATACATTTGAAAAACAGTAATTACAGAGGAAAAGGTACTTATTGTTTATTATCATTATATTATTATATAATAATACTTATTATGCCTAGTCATGCTTTCTATTTGGTTGGCACTAAAGATCAAAATGACAATGAGGGGTGGGACTTATCCCACATATGTGTAACACCAAATGTCATATTTTACAATATATTGATTGGTTTGAATTTTTTAATTAATTGTTACAAAGGATGACTCTTTGGGAAATGAAGGAAAGAAAACAACGTAAAAACAAAAGATCAACACAATTTCTTTTAAAGCCAAGAACTGAAGGGAAAAAAGACAAATGACCACATACACAGAATTCAAAGAACTTAGGCTCACAATTTGGGAGTCACTGACCAAAAAGAGTCTGCTACATGCAGAAAATACAGAGGACAATTTCAGGATTCTACCTCTGGTTTTTCTCATGGTTTCCCAACTTTTTTTTTTTTTACACTAAGTAGAGATAAAGCTTTCCCATTCATGACTGGCTAAATTCTTCAAAGACCAAGAGTCAAACTGCTCCATAATTAATAAAAATAGATTGACTTCTGTGAACTTTGCAGATATAAAACAAATGCAAACAAGTGAATTTTATTTTCCTAGAAAAACGGCAAAAAAACAAACTGAAATCATCAATTAAGTACACATTACTGGAAGGGAACACATGAGACTGAAGCAGCAGCCAGAAGATGAAAAGTTATCCCTGGTACCTAAAGATGAGCTGGCCATGCTGTCTTGGCTACCATCCTTTCCAAACTTCTAAATGACACAAACTTTTTCCAAGAGAAAATGGGCCAAGAATTTTAGTCATGTTTCATTTCCACCAGAAAAAAAGGAGTTGTTAGATAATGGATGGCAGATTGCTGCCTTAAAAAGGTAAAACACAATTTCAGAATTTTAAATTTGATTACAAATGAACAGGTCCTACTTAAAGGGAGGAAACTTACTCGATTTGAAACCAGAAAAATCTGGTTTCTCATCTCTGATCTGCTACTTTGCCACTCACCTCTTAAGACTTTAGTCAAGATACAGACTCTTTGGGGACTCAGTTTCCTAAATGAGCAAAATGAGACTCTAAATCTAAAAATTAGTAGCTCTAAATAATGTGTGTATGTGTGTGTGTGTGTGTGTGTGTGCATTAGCTTGAGAAACTTGGAAAAGCCCTAAATATTATAAGTTAAATGGTAATATTACGAGTTTTAGGAAAATGCAAACCAATTCACATTTTTTCTTACTCCCTTACTCCCATTCTATGGTTTAAAAAAAAATTCTGAAATCAATCAAAGCCATGCAATTAACATTCATTGTCCTACAGCTTTACAAATTCATTCAAGCAAAGGGACAAACAGAAATGTGCTTTAGAACCTCAAGGGGGACATAATGAAAAAGGGAGCAAGCATAAAAGGTAAGATGTCTGTTTCTTAGTAGATTATCATAAACTAGTGCTCACCAAGTTTATCTAACGCTATCTAAAAGGTTGTCATGAAGTACAAGAACTTTTCCTTACAGAGATGGATATACCCAGATAGATGAGCTAAATTCCTTAAAATATGAAGATCCAATAAATTATTTACTTAGTCTGAAACCAAAGTGGAGACAGTATTTTCTTGAGGAAATTTTTTCTGGAGGAAATAGAACTCATTTTTAGGTGTTTTTGCTGTTACTGCTGTTATTTTCTTTTGATTTTCTTGAAGAAGAAAAATTCTGCTCTTTCTTTTCCCATGGTGCTACCCCCTACCCTCCCAGAAATCTACCAACTATGCTAAATGAAAAAAAAAAGTGTAATCTATATAACTATTCAGAAAGTAACCGGTAGCTGTAACTTGTATTTGTCATTTTTACGTAATTTCTTCGATGTAATTTTTAATAAATCTTTCCATTTCCCATATTCCTTGCTTTTCTAATTTTTCTTTTCTTTTCCATGATTAGAGCTTTACAAATAAATACAAGTCCTGTCACTCAATGGGACAGACCAAAGGCAGATGTCACCAGGGTAATATACTCACTCCCCCTCTCCACCATCAAGGGCTGCATACCGAGGAAAGACCAGTAAAAACAAGTGAAGGCTAGTAACATTCTGGCTGCGTGTCTACAAAGTTGCTCTCTAACACCCTGGAGTGCAATTAGCTCTCAACCACTCAAAGTTTCATTTTTGTTAGCAGAGGATGTGGACCCAAAAACAAGGAAAGGGAATTGCTCAAGTTGACTTAGCCATTCAAAGACCAGGCAGGAGAAGAGCTGTCTCAGAACTCAGAAGCACAGCCTGGCAGAAAGAATACTGGGCTTCAATTCAAGAATATTGAGTGCTGACTGCCACTGACTTGCTGACCTTGGCCAGATCCTGGTGATAACTAAAACTCAATTTTTTCATCTACTAAAAAGTGCTAGACAACCTCTCAAGTCTATTTCAATACTGATACAGTGCATGGTCTACTCCTGCTCTAATATTCTGTATTCTGAGTTCCAACATTCCATGATGGTAAGTCCTTTCCAACTGTAATATTCCTTCTGATCCACTGTGACTACAGCAACCTAGAAATTGCTTCTATAGTTCTGGCAAAGGAAAGCTCAAAATAAACAGTGGACAGAGTACACATGCGTGTGCACATGTGCACACACACTACAATATTATCTAGTATATCATATAGCACTATAGCCAGTGTTTAAAGGAAAGACACATTTCAGAGCACCTGCTCCTGTGGCACTTAGAGGAGTTTTATACCAAAACTTGATCAATATAATATAAACTGGATAAAATACATTAAGAGGTAAAAAGGAAAACAAAGTTTATGATTTAAAATTCAAGCCAGAAAAATTTATTATTTCCAGAGAAAAGGGGAAGGGGGATTTGAGCTGGGCTTTAAAGGCTAAGCAGAAATTCAATAAGCAAAGAGGGAAGACATCCCAGGAACTGAAAACAGCATGAATTAAAAACACAGGCAGAAAATCGAAGACAATGTGAGGGGGCAGAAAGTCGTTTAGTTTATCTAGTCTATCAAATGTACAGCGAAAAAGTAATCTCAAAGTAGGCTAAAAATGTAGCATGGCACTAGATGCCAAAGGCTTCAAATGCCAAGCAAAGGATTGTGACGTCTGTATGGGAGTTATTACATGGAAGGTGCTTCCTTCCAGGTTTGCCATCAATCAATTCAAAAACATCTATTAAGAACCTACTATGTGCCAGGCTTTACACTAAGCCCTGAGGATACAAAGAGGCAAAAGAATCTGTCCTCCATGAACTTACAATCTGATAGGACACAACATGCAGACAACTACATACAAACGAGAGACAGACAGAGACATATGGTGGTGTAGTGGTTAGAGCAACAGTGCAGGAGTCAAGAGGACCTGAGTTCAAATCTCACCTCAGACACTTGATACTCACTAGTTGTGTGACCTTGGGCAAGTCACTTAACCCCAATTGCCTCATCCCGATGAATTCAGATGTCTCTGAAGGAGAAGTGAGGCTGGTGACCTGCACAGCCCTCCCTCACTCAAAACAAAGTCAAGTGCAAGTCATGTCATCATTTCTCTGATGGCATGGTCTTCTTTGGCAATGAAGGACTAACACATGAACACACACATACATACACATATCATCTGTATACATATTCTATATTTTATATACATGCATATAAATCCTATATCTTGTATGTTCATATATTCAATCATTTATCAGTAAACATTAAGTTCCTATTATGGCTGTGTTAAGTGCTAGGAATAGAAAAAGAGGTCAAAAAGAATTGAAGGAAAGAAAGAACTGGAGTTAAGAAGGATAGAGGAAGGTTCCCTGTAAAAGGCAGGATTTTAGTTGGGACTTAACTTGAACCTTATCCAATTCATTACTACTCACAAAGAGTGGGCAGGGCCTGAGAAAGGAGCCCCGGCAGTAAGAAGCACTCTGAGTGACAAGACAGAAGCCAGCCTGAGATTAAAAATTTGTCACAGATAATTGACAGAGCAGCTAATCCACATGTAGGCAATCAGGAGCTGACTACAATCCCATTTTCTCAAATACTGGAGAGGCAAGCTTTTAAATACATTAATCACCATTCTTTAAAAACATTTCATATACTTTTTTTTAACCTTAGTTAAGTGACATTAGTACATTTATGTTTTACAGTCTTTTTAAATCTCTCAACCTTTTCTTTGTGATACTTTGCTATTCCTAGTTCATTCCAGTAATAGTTCATGCAATTAAAAAAAAAAACCGAAAATTTGAAGAATACAACAGTTCCTTGGCAACAAAACGTGGAAAATACGGTCCCTTGATCCAGTAACTCACTTCCCTGCCCTACTTCTGGCCAGGAGAATTGTTTGGGGAAACTATGGGCCATTCAAAAGATGAAGCCCTGAAGTTTTTACATTCCTACAGAATTTAAAAAAGGAGAATTGCAATGACTCCACCTGTAAAATATACTCTTCTTCAGCTTGGTTCCATTAAATTTAAGGTTTTTAAAATTAAAAATCAGGAAAAAAAATAAGCTGCACCACTACTTCTATGTAGATTTCCCACCTCACCCAAAATAAAACAAAGTAGGCAAGTAAACAAGACACTAGAATTGGGTATATGTTTATAATTGCTTTTCATCTTACCCATCCATTTTTTTCACTAGAGGAAATAATCTAAGAGCTACAATGAAAGAACAGTCACTTAACAGCCTTGCCCCCTCAAATCTAGGTCCACCCTTGCATATGAACAATGTATATATAACATGCTGATGTAATCAATAACTGACAGTTTATTTAAAAGTGACCTTGTTCTCTGGGTCTCTTCCTCTATTACAACAAATAGCTTTGTATCAGAAAAAAAAGTGTCAAACTAGAAATTCGAGGTCCAGGCTAAAAACCCCAACTCCACTGTGTGACTACAAGCAAGTCACCTAAGATTTCTTAACTTCACTATAACTCCGTAAAACAGACAAAAATCCAACAACTCTGGAAAATAATTAGGCTTTAGATACATATCCACTGATCCAGAGATGCTAGGTATAAAAGAGAGTGATGTAAAAAAAGAAATCTTTAAAATAATGACCATAAAGTAGGCATAATCCCTGCACTAACTACTTCAAGAGGGATAACAGCAATTATTAACATAAGAGAATTTACAAAGAGTTTATGATCTCACTTTTCTCCTCACATCAGCGCTGTCAGATGGATGCCAGTATGAGCACTTTGTGGTGAGGAAACTTAGACAAACAAACAGAGGCTAAGTGACTTACCCAGAGTCACCCATCCAGTGCCAGTCTGTGGTCACAGTTAAGCTCAGGACTGTTAAAACTCCAAGCTCCGTGGTCTATCCACTGACCACCTACAAGCAAAATGGTTTGGAACCCAAAGCTCTTCTCTATAATATTGGAAGGTCACAGGTGGCGCAGTGGATAGAGTGTCAGGCTTGAAGTCAGAAGACTCCTATCTTCCTGAGTTCAAAACTGGCCTCAAACACTTATTGTGTGACCCTGACCAAGTCATTTAACCCTGTTTACCTCATTTCTTCATCTGTAAAATGTGCTGGAAAAGAAAACGGCAAACCACTCCAACACCTTTACCAAGAAAACCCCAAATGGACTCACAAAGAATCAGACAACTGAAATGCCGGACCAACAAAAATTACTATTACTATTACTACTATAATGAAAGGTGACAGGGAAAAAGGGTTCTCAGGGAATTAAGCCCAAAGCTGATTAAATCCTTTACAAGGTATTTCAGTTTGGGCTCTTTGGGAGGAAACCTCCCCAACCTTCTCCATTTGGGAATGGAGCAATCAATCTGCCTATCCAGAAACCAGGCTGCCAAAAGCCGATTGATTAGGTCACTAGGCAGCATAATGATGTTCCCACCATTTTTGCTTTTCTTGTACCCAGATATAGTTAAAAATCAAAAAGCCACACCACATTACCAAGTGAATTCAAATTAAGATTCCACGTCTCAGGGTTGTCCCTGCCAACTCGAGAACTAAAGCTCAGAAGGCTTAGAAAAGAATGAGAAGCTCTAAAAGCAACCACAGTCACAACATTCATAGGATTAAAGGATTTTGAGCTGGTTGGAACCATTGAGATCTCCTAGTCCAATCTTTCACTTTCAAAACAAGGAACCTAAGCTACACAAAGGGAGAGTGACTTGTCCAAGGTCATACAGATAATAAAGGCCAAGCTAGGAAGCAACCCTGATCCCATTATTCCACACTAGGGGGCTCTTTCCTCTACCCCACACTGCCTCTAAGTACTAAAGTGCTTCAGCCCTTTGCCAACATTTCCTCTCTAGAGGCAGAGACCAAAATAAATGTTATTCTTCAAGATTTTTGCTGTCTTACTGTCCACGTTCACTTTCACCAGCTCTAGGGTGTAAAAGCTACAATAAATCATGGGCACTAGATAGCCCGAGTCCAGGTTCATCAATCCTATCCCAGCAGAGAAAAGGAAAAAAAAAAGGGTCAGGTGTTCTCATAAACTGTCATCTGTGTATTCCCCTTCCTCTCACCTCCACCTCTCAGAATCAGCTCAATTCTACTTTCCACATGAGGCCTTTCCTGATTTTCCCCATCCCCCCATCTGCTCTCCCTCTTCAATAACCTTGATTTTTATATATGTCTTTCCAGATCGAATATAAGCTCTTTGAGAACAAGGATTGTTTAACACCATAGCTGACAATAAATGCTTAGGGACTGACTGTAATCATAACTTGTTTCACATTTATAATGGCTGGCATTCATATAGCAAAGTCTACAAAGCATTTTGTAAATAGCTCATTTGATCTTTAGAACAAAACGGTCAAGGAGGTGCTATTATTATCTCCATTTAACAGGTACAGAAACTAAGGCAAAGAGAGTTAAATGACTTGTGCCCAAAGTCAGAGACTAAGTAAATGGCGGGGGTTGGATCCAAGGGCTCTTTCCATGGCACATTCCAATCAAGTGCTGAAACTTGAACATTGAAGCTCTTGGTTCCTAATATCCAAACTGTCTATGTGGGATGGCAAGTATATTGTTAAATGCTCTGGCAGGGGAAGGAGGGAGGAAGAGAGAAGAGGAAGGCTGGGGAGACATGGGAAGGAAATAGAGAGTGAAAAGGAAACAGGAAGGTGAACAAAGAGGAAAAAAATAGCAGCAGAGAGAGAAAAGGAGAGGGGAAGAGGGGAGGGAAAAAAGGGGAGAGGAAGAGGAAAAGAGAAAGAAGGGGAGGGGAGGGGGGGGAAGGGAACAGAGAAAGGGAGATACCAGAAAAATCTCTAGTTTTTTCCCAGCCTACTCTTCCATGTGGCATTCTCTGTCAGTTATAGATAGGTCCCTCTCTCTGACGCCAGACAACCATTCCCTTTTCTAGACTCTGCCAGGAATCTTTCATCATCTCCCCTGTACCCTCACTAGTTGTTGCCTCCTGTGTCCCTTTTAAGGCTGCTGCAAAAAGGTTGCCCCAGGTTAAATAGACTAAACCACAGCTGTCTGCCACACGGAAGAGAAAGACTGACTATAACCAGTTACACTGTTAGTCTGTGGAGTGGCCTTAAAGCGAGGAACACGCACTAGGTAAGTCCAAGCCTCAACTGCCTTCCCTGAGAATCAGAAGAGAGACCAAATAACAAGAGTTCAAGCAGAAGCACAATACCAAGAAACGCAGTCTGTGCAAAGGACCCCTACTTCCTCTTGTGATGGTCCAAAGAGACTTTGTCCCCTTAAGCCACAAGTTGCTTATATGAGCCGGGGGGAGGTAGGTAGACTTTCTCTATGAGGAAATAAAAGGCCAGTTGTTTTTACTTTTAAGTCATGGCAATGGAATAGATTTTGTGGAAAGGGAACATCCTGGATTCTATAAGTTATTCTATGGTAAACCTGTTTTCCTCAAGACAACCCTATATGGTAACTACAGTAAGTTATTATCCCCAATAAACAAAAGTAGAAATTGAACACACAAGGAGCTATATTCCTTCCACAAATTCTCATCACACCACAGGAAATAATTTTTACCTGGTCTTCAACTAAAGGCTCCTGAAAAGTGGGTCATTTAACAAAAGATACATAACTGGGCTACCATACTTGGAAAAACTCTTGGTAGGACCAGACCAAAATTTGCCTTCTATCTGTGCAGACTTAACCCAAAGTCACTTCCACATCCTAGTAATTAATCAGAATTGGAATTAATGGAATAATGGAATCACCTTGGCCAGACCATTAATTTCCCTATCTGCAAAATGAACTCTGAAATCTCATCCCTTCCAGTTCTTAGTCTTTGGAGAAATCCCATCAGCTGCCAGGCTGAAGGCTGTCACCTGAGTATCAAGCCTCAACATATTCACAACAAAAAAAGATTTGAAGGGGATATCAACATTGAAAACCTCCTGAAGTCTCAGTGTCACGGTTTCAGATATTGTGTAAACAGGAATGCAAGTATATGAGTTTGTATTTTCTATTTCGAGATGACTGTTTCTTGATGAGAATATACGTGGACTTCCTTCAAGGAAGCTCACAAAAGAATTTGTTCCTGGAAACTGTAGTAAAACTGATGTTTATCAGATGGAAATAATATCTCTTTTCCAAATTATCCTCTCCGGGTATGTAAGGCTCTTCCTTCTGCCCTCACACTACGTTTCTAGCTTCATAACCTTCCTCCCAACTCTGCACACACAGTAGCCGCACCAAACCAGCCTTTTAATGACCTCGATGCACTTCCAATTTCCATGCCCTTGAACTGATCTGAAGTCCTCCTCACCCACCTCTTAAAATCTTGGCTTCCTTCAAGTCTCAGTTCAAAGGCAATATTCTAAATGAACCTTTTCCTGATTTTCCCACAACTTCTCCAGTGTCTCTTTCAAAGGTGCCTAAATGTGTACACATCGTAGTCATCAGACTGGTGAGCACTGCAAAGGCTCTTCATTTCTATCTTGCATCATCAGAGTCTGGCATAGTGCCTCTCACACTTTAAGTGTTTATTGATTAATCCCCTATGAATTAAGATGATGATAACTACAAATGACCGAGTATTTTCCAATATTAACAGGTATTATTGTTTGGGTGGTTTCTTCTTGTTGTGGCTTGGGGGGAGGGGAAGGTCTTCCAAGGGTGCTTTCCAATTTAAACAAATTAGAACTGTACTGCAACTCTATTAATAGCTTAGATTTTTTAACCCTTTCACTTCATGTCTTTCCTTATCCTCTTTTCTTACCCCGACCCCACCATCCAAAAGAAGATTTTTAAAAGAATCACTCAGATTCTACAAAGTACTCTAAGTACATTTTAACGTGCACAATGTTTTCTCCAATCTGGGATGAAAAGTCACCAAATCAAAAGGGGTTATCAGCGGGATATGTACTGCCAATATCTTTTCCAAGGTAAACTCCCTCTAACAGTTCAGGGCCAAATGTGGTACATTTGGAAAAGAACAAGAGACGTGGAATATGAAGAACTAGGCTTTTTCTTGGGCAGGTCACCCTTCTTTGGAGCTCCACATCATATGCTTTAGCACTTGAAGAACTCTAAAAAAATCAGATCTTATCTATTTATTCTATCTTTTTATTTTTCAGCTGAAGAAACTGTAGCCTAGGTAGGGCAAGTGACCTGGCCTAGGTCAAACTGCCAGTGACGGAGCGCCAGTCCAGAGCTCCTTCTAGCACACCATACCTGCTTACAGTTAGTTCAGCACCTTAAAGGCAAAGTAAAAGCAGAGAGAAAACTGAGGCGGGCACATGATGGATACAGAGAAGCTTTCAAGATTTACACAATCTGATACACAGTAAAGAAAGCAGAATCCAGAAAACCACAGGTACAATTACCAGAACACCCTAAGTGCGAAGGAGCACAAAACATTGAAAAAAGAACCACAAAAATGTACTGTTAAAAAATAAAAATGAGGGCCAGAATAATTTATGTACGGGATTCCCAGTCCCTGAATAATAAAGCTTAATAGTGTGCCTCAAGGCAAACACAGCTTCGCCTCTCTCTCTCTCTCTCTCTCTCTCTCTCTCTCTCTCTCTCTCTCTCTCGCTCTCGCTCTCGCTCTCTCTCTCTCTCTCATACCCAACATACACTCATAGGAGTTACTGTTAAAGTAATTCACTGAGCTCAGGCCACTAAAAAACACAATCAGCATATTTATTTGGCTGATTTATATTCAGTGTTTCTTTTTTTACTTGCTGAGTTTTTATTTCTGTAACACAGTGTGTTACATGTATATGTTTTTAAAAAGATCCCAACATAGTAAAAGTCTTCTCACTGGTCTTATTTCTGTTGGTACAGTAAGGGCAGGATTGGCAGTCCTTTTGCTACCAGGCCTAACCCAGGAAAAGAAACACCAAACCTCTGCTTCTGACTGAGCTTCTCAAGGCCCTTCCAGCGCTACATCTAACTTGAGGAACTCCATTAGATAGATTGCCAGTTTCTGCACTGTCATCAGAGCTTCAAGCCTCACCATATTTACAGTATGGGAGTGAGGGGGAGGAATGACCTGAAGCTGGTGAGTTGCTCATGGTTTAAGATGCTGTGTAAACAAAAACTTGGATATGGAATATGTAAAAGGGAAGGCTAAAGGAGATACCAACGCCTGGCACTTCCAGAAGGAGGGGTTACAGTGTCAGATGCTACGTAAATAGGAATGTATTCTTCCCTTTCAAGTGGCTTGTTAACAGATGAGAATATGAGTTGACCTCCTTTGAGACAGCTCACAATAGAAATTTGCTCCTAGAGACTGCATTGGATCAGCTGCTCACCAGAAGGAAATAATATTTCTTTTTCAAGGTAAACTTCCACCAAGTCAGGGCTAAATCATCCTCTGTTTGGCACTTAGAGCCCCAAACAACCTGTCCCCATTCTACCTTTCAAGCCTTATTATAAATCATGCTCCCTGATGAGTCACTGATGGACACTATCTGAAAGTCAGCATTCAAAGGGTGTAGACAAACCAAGACTGCCTTTGTTTAGGGACACCAGCATGAAAGTCAATGCATTGTTTCAAGAATTTCACCCATCCCTACTCTGCAGTTGCTTAATTTTTATGTGCTACCTAAGTATTTCTGGGACCCCCTTAAAACAAAGATTCTGATGTACAATCCTGCCAAGATGACACAAAGACTGGCTGCTATTGACACATCCTCCTTCCTCCCCCCACCATGGCTGGTAGTAGCTCTGTAAGGAATACATAAGTCAAATGGATGAAAAAATAATAGTATATCAATATAAAGTTACTGATCAATCCATAAACACTCACTAAGTGACTTCTACATCAGGGACTGTGCTAAACTCTAAGGTCACAGAAAGAGGCAAAGACGGCTCCTGCTCACAAGCAGGTTACAAACTAATGGAGGAAACGATATACAAACAAATGCATACAAAGAATTTACACACATAATAAAAAAAATAATTAAAAGGAAGACAGCACTAGAATTAAACCAGGGAAACAAAGTAGGGAGAGAAGAGGAGGAAGAGCATTCCAGGAATGGGGGACAACCAAAGAAAATGCCCAGGTGGATTGTCTTGTTCATACAACAGCCAGGAGGACCCAGCCGTCACTAGATCAAAGAATGTGTTGGGGGAGTAAGATATAAGAAGAATGGAAAGGTAGAAGAGGGTTAGGTTACAAATGGTTTTGAACACCAAGCAGAGGATTTTCTATTTGATCCTGGAGGTGATAGGGAACTGCTTATAATTCAATAAGAGGAACACAAAAAAGAAGCCTAGAAGTAGCTATATAAAATTAGTAAAAAGTAGAGCTAGAAAAAGAGTACATACTCTATAAAAGATGGGGATAAATGCATATAGGATGATAGGGGGTTAGGGGCAGTAATTAAAGAGGACATAGAGTTGTTTGACTAGTTTGTGTGTTCAAATAGAAAGTTATCCAAAAGGCTTAATGAGTTTTGTTGTTTCAAGTGAATAACAAATATTATCAAAGATCCAACCCTGGGCCTTAGACCTTACTAGCCCTCGGACTCCTAAGGAAATAGTTCCTTCTCCCGGATAGATCCAGAGGACACAACTTTGGTCCCAAGGATCATAACTTGTACCACTTTTCCTAGATCTCGGGATCACGACCAGAAGCACTAAGCCTCCTGGGCCTTTCTCCTCCCTGGGGTAAATCAGATCCCAGAGAGCAGAGATCTGCCACACCTGAACCCTAAATAATCACACACTGATGTGTGTGATTCTGCTGCCACCACTTTCCTCTCTCTACTCTTCCTTCTACCTCACTATAAACAACACTCCAGACCACAAGAGTGTGTTCTATGGTTTTAATAGCAAGAGAAAAAAGAATTTCAAAATACTATCCCAGAACAAAGTCATTTAGAATGCATGTAAAAGAAATCACTCGGGATTCTATTCTATTTATTAAAGTTCCTCTTGGGACTGAATGGGACACCCCTATTCCTCCAGTTTATCCCGTGTCTCAGAAATCAATGTCTGTTTCCCTCCCAAAACTAAATTTAGGCACCACCACCTAAAATTTTGTGCCACAATCATCACTGAACCAGATTCACTGTCAAGCCAACAGGAAACCTACTCTTATCATGTCAAGCATGTGGTCCTCTCTACCACACATTATCATGAAATAAATCTTTAGCTAATCAGCTATCCAATGACAGTTCCTTCAAGATGAGAATTAAACAAAGAAATAGCCTCAAATAAATGACAGATCATATCACTCCAAAGAGATTCGTGTCCTTGCCTTATCCCTTACCTCCTGACTCAGTTATCAAAATTCAGTCCAGACATCTCTTCCTTTACAAGCTGATATACCAAACCCTTTCTCCCTCACCCCAAACAGACTACAAGATTAGAAACCTTTCCACAGCACTGGAAGCAAAACATCAAAAGCTTGGAATAACTTCTTAACCAGAAGTATGCTGCAATTCTTTCCCATGCCCAATAAAGGCAGCCTTACTTGTCTCTGTAAAACTGGTGCCAAGATTAAGAGACTGTCAGGAACTGGGGGGGTGGGTGGGGGACGTACTTTGGGAGAAAAAGAAGACTAGGAAGATGCCCCCAAAAGAGACTCAGTCTAATCTTTTACCAGGATAAAGGGGAAAGAGGTTAGACTTAGGAGGTTCCGGAGGTTGATTTCAGTCACAGTACAATCTTTACTCACCTGCACAACTTCTATGCCCCTTTTCCTGTAAAGAAAGAAAAAAGAGCTGTTACTTTGACAAATAAGGAAGCAGCCTCAAGAAAAATCAGTCAAATTTAGGAGCATGAAATTTTTCCCATGACTGACCCAAAGGGCATCAAACAAACAGAGCAAAGGAGCTTCCACCAAAGCTAAATAGACACTAGGGAGGTCTAGACTAAGCCTCACCTCCCACCCCTTACCCCTCCCCCCCAAAATCCATGCACCATTTTATTGCCTAGAAATGTGTCTTCACAGTAACTGTAAGGTAGGGAGCCACAAGGAGCATCATCTCCATTTTAGGGATAATCAAAAGAGAGGCTCAAAGTGGTAAATGAACTTGGGCGAGGTGATCCGGGCTGAAACTATGCCCCATTCCAAGTCCAGGGCTCTCAACACCACAGGATATCAAACAAAAACAGACACCATCTGGGTATCACTCCTTGAAGAATCAGAAGGAGCCCCAAGAGTCATCTGGTCCAACCTACAACTAGGAAAGAACACCCACTTTAACTCAAAAATCTGTGCTTGTGTAGCAACAAATGATGCTTTCATGTATTTTAAAAAAGCTAGACTACATGGAGAGTTTGGGGTGAGCCCATATTTTTGGTAACTAGAAATACAACTCACTACATTGGAGGACGCCTCTTTCATATTTATCTAGGCCATCACTTGGAAGAAAATATTGGGACAGAAAGTTCAACTCTGCTCCCTGTGCCCATCTACTTCATCCACTGACAGTGTTTGTTTTAAAGGAAAATAGAAGATAAACTTGGATTGTTAAACGATCTGTACTTTTCCTCAAGCCTCATGTATACATTAGGTAACATCCACGAGTTGATGATGGGGGGAAGGGCAGCCCTCCATTATAGTAAAATCCCACTCATTTTTGCCTCTGCTGCTTGTACTCAGGTTTTTCCCCTGGAGTATCCTTCCCTATCTGCCTATCCAGATTCTCCAGATCCTTCCCTATCTGCTCTAGCTCTCATAACCCTGGGTCCATGATAAGGAATTCCTGAACTTGGGGGAGACTGTGGGGAGGAAAGAGAACTACAACTTTACTTTCACTCAAATCTAATCGAAATTTGGCATTTCCTTCATTTATGAACTTTTAAAAGATTATTCTCAGAATGTCCACAGGCTTCACCAGACTGCCAAAGGGAATCTATCACACACACACACACACACACACACACACACACACACACACACACACACACGGTGGGGGCCTAAACTGCCCGTTAACATTCACACCACACAAATAAGCACCTTAGAACATACCCACATAGAGACTCATGTAAATTACTACTCCCCAAATAGTTCTTCATGGGCAGGGGTAGTGTGGGCAAGCTTCGAGATAAGTACCTAGCACGAATACGCAGTTAAACATTTAAACATCCTGAAGAGAATAAAGCGAGCCACCTTCAAAACATATCAAACACTTCACCCAAGGGCCTATAGTCACGCTGCTTCGGCCAAACAAAACCAACTAGAATAAAAGGAATGTAAAGGAATGAACTCCTCTCTTAAATGCCCCCTGATCAGTCAAATCTTATGAGTGCTTTGAAGTTTACTAGCGACATATAAACCAACCTGACCATGTATTCCGCAGATCCTGACCGGAAAGCTCTGAGGGGCCAACCCCATCCCTTGCAGAAGGTTTCTGTACCTAGTAATATGATAATTGCTTTCACAGCTTTTATATCTCTTCTTAGACCCAACGCAGACCATAAACACCTACAAACTCTCACTCCTGCCAAGCCAATGCTGGAAAGGTTTACATACCTTTTCTAGAAGACTTAAAGAAATCTCAGCACATCTGCCAAACTAAATTTATTTGGATGGTTTCTGATACTGGGGCAGATCCATGACCTCATCAGTGGAAGTCCCTCTAACACCACAGATCTAAATACTTTCAAGCCTTGTCACTAAGTACAACATTTTCATCATGTTTCCACCTTTACATAGAAATAATGTCTAGAGGTTACAGGCTGGCAGAATTTGGCTTATCATAAGGAAAAGAACTTTCTAACAATAAGAGCCATCCAGCAATGCAAAAGCCTAGTTTCATTACACAGCAAGCTCACTGTCAATAGAAATACTGAAGGTGGGACTAGTAATCCTCAGCCAGAGATGCTACAGAAAAAAGGAATCAACTCAGGTAAATAAAAAAAGCATTTCTCAAGTGCCTGCTTTGTGTCAGGCACTGGTACTAAGCACGGGATACAAACACAACAAATGAAACACTCTGCACTCACGTGGAACATACATTCTAAGAAGAATGGGAGAGCTTGGAGGGACCTTATCATTAAACATCTACCAAATACCTACAGAAAACTGTGTTAGAAAATGGGGAACATAATAAGTTTAGATAAGACATACACCTTGACCCCAAGGAGCTTAAGTTATTAGAGATCTCTCCTCCAATTATCTTGCAATTATAGAATTGTGTGCATAATGTATTCCTTCAGTTTCATTTGGTAGGGGCTTAAGAGCTATTTGAATTTCATTCATTCAAATGTAAGGGATAAGTAAGGGATAAAACACATACATATACAGCTAAAAATATAAAATATTACATGGTAATTGTATGAAAGGTGCAAAACAGTAATGAGAGATCTAATGGGAAAAGCTACCAACAATAGAGGGGAATCTAGTGGCAGAAATACCAGCTATAGTAATTCATTAAAAAAAGGACAGTGAGGGGAAGCATAGGCAAAGAAGAAACAAAATTACTGGGTTTTATAGCTGATATGCTGGTGTACATGAAGAAACTTCAAGAGTAAACTAAAAATTAACTGAAAAAATAACTTCAGCAAAATGGCAATTTAAAAAACAAGTCCACGTAAATCCTTATCATTGTTTTAGGTTACCAACAAAACCTAGCCAGAAGAACTAAAAATAAATCCATTAAAAATAACTACAGGAGCTAAAAAATACTTCAGAATGTATTAAAAAGATTCAGCTAGGAACTTCTTTTTTTTTTTTCAGAAAGCGTCCTAAATAATTGGTGAAATACTAATTACTCTTGAATAGGCTAAGCCTAGATAATAAAGTGACAATGCTACCTAAATTCAATGCCATTCCAAACTACCAAATTTGTCTGAAGGAACAAAAGTCACAAAATGCACGGGGAATGATGGGAAAAAATAAGAAGGAAGGCAGCTAGCCATACCAGATCTTAAACTATATTACAAAACATTACACCTAATTAGGTATACAACTTACAGAAACAAATAATCCAAAAACCTCAGTAAGAACTTAATTATTTGAAAAATTTCTAAGCAAAGCAGAAAGAAGTCTGGCAGCAATTAGGTTACAGACCAGCATCTCCAAACACATACCAAATGGATATGTATCCAAATGGATACATGACTTAGACATAAATGGTAATATGTAAACAAATTAGGGGCCCAAGACAGAAATTATTTCTATGCTAAAGACTCCCACAGTTAGATATTGAACCCTATTTTCTCTCCTGAGTCCCAATCCCATACTATAATGCTGAAATTACTGAACTTACCAAACATTTCAAACCTGAATGTCTTCATATCTCCCACATCTAAAACAATGCCTGACAGGTAGACTGGGTCCAAAAAACAGACAAATAGAAGACAGATGTATGGGAAGGACAGCCCTCTGGGCACAAGGAAGGCTAGAACCAACCCCGTTTAGTTACAACAAAGAGGATGATATGAAATAAAGATGGAAAGGTAATGCAGCAAAGAAATACATAACTTAAATATAAAAGGTTATATCATAAACTAGAGGAAGATGGAAAGAAATAACTCATTAGCTATAAACAGAGAAAGAATACATGATCAAACAAGAGACAGATAACAGTAGATAAAATGGAGTTTTAATACAAAAGATTTATAAGTTTTTGTACAAAACTAACTCAAAGTTATGAGAAAAGATTAACTTGAAAAATAACTTTACAGCAAGTTTCTTTGATCAAAGTCTCATATCCAAGATAAAATTAAAATTCGTAAAAACAAAAGCCATTTCCCAACAGATCAGTTATCAAAGCATAAAAGCAGGCAGTTTTGTAAAGAAGACATTCAAGCTATAAATAACCATGTAAAATGTTACATATCACAAATAATTAGACATTAAAATTAAGGCAACTCTGAAATTCTGCCTCATACCCAATAGACTGGCAAAGATGACCCCCCCAAAAAAGGAAAAATGACTGTTGGAGTAGCTGTGGAAAAAATGCAACATTTATGCACTATTGAAAAAAGAAAGTGTCACTGCAGCTTTTTTTTCATATACATTAGAAGACAGAAGGAAGGTCAAATAGAAACATTGATAAGTAGGACAGCTTTCGAAGTGTATTTTTTTTTAAAAAAGGTAAGCTGTATATAGTAGAAATTCACAGTTTCATGTACAATTTTATTTTCTGTTTCACTTTCTATATGGAAATTATTCTACTTGGTGCTTAAGTTCAAAATAAAATAAATTTTTAAAATATAGAGTGGCGCTAAATTGTAGAAGGCCATTGAACAGCATTAAACTTTACTCATTTGGCAATGGAGATGTTTGTTTTTTCTAGCAGCAGGCTTTGTTACCTATATAAAAAGATTAGCTTAGCAGAGGTATGAAGATTTCATTAGAGAAGAATGAGAGAAAAGCCTGGAAAAACCTGTAAGGAGGCTATTTCATTAGTCAAAGTAGGTGCTGGCAAGAAGGTGGAACAGACAAGAAATGATTTATTTTGGTCAAATAAACACTTGGTTTTTACGTGGCATAGGAGAAGATGGAGAAGAAAGAATCAATAACAAATCTAACATTTTGAACATCAGAAATTGGATGAATGATGATGTCACTGAACTAATCAGTGATATCAGAAGGAAGATCAACTTTAAAGAGAAAAACAAAATCAGTTTCAATGTTCTAAGGTTGAGAAACTAAATGAACATCCAGGAGTAGATGCAAGTCACAAATGGAGACATAAATGAACGGTTGAATGAAAGTAACATTCGTTTTGCCAGTGCTAACCATTCCCCTTTGCAATACATTGTTCCATAGGTAAACTCACCCCCTCCTCTCCTGTCAACCTCTCCCTCCCCTTCCTTCTCCCTGTCCAAAGGAAGATAAACTTGGATGGCCAAAAGATGCCCAGCTGACTTGGGTTTTACTGGCTCCTTTCCTATTTCCCTTCCTCTCCTCTCCTATCCTGTCCTCTCCCAAAACCTTAAATCTACTGCACTCTGAAGCTGGGACACCAACGGGGCCTAATTACATAATGTAAATTTTAACTTTGTCCAGAAATATGCTTTCACTGATTGATGTAGGGTACTCCAGGAAACTGGAGGTACTGAGGAAATTTTTTCAAGTTATGCAGATCAGTGACTGTTTATGCAAATTACAGGCCAAGTGACTTGGTCAAATCACAAAGTTATTATGTGTCAGAAGTGGGATTGAACCCTCTTCCCAACTCAGAGATCTCCTCTCTCTATTCACTACAAGATAATGTCTCTCTGAAATTAAGAGATAAAAATACAAATTTACAAAACAAATTAACTAGGAGCAGAAATCCTCTTTTTAAAATACCTTAATATCCCCTTATGTAGTTCAGTTTCTATGGAAAATATGAGCTTTCAATTCATTGTAAATTTTTTATTTACAATGAATTCTTGAGGAACACACCTATTACATAAATCACTGACCTTTCATCTACAGCCTCTGGGTTGTTCTGAGACCAAAGGTGCTATAAAAGCAGGTCACACGCACCTTACCAAAGCCAGTGCCAATTAAAGTGAATTTACAAGTAAGACTCTTCGGAAGCTATTTGGTGAAGAATTACAGGTTCACAGATCTGAAGAATTTAAGAAGATCGTAGAACAGCAAATTATCCATAATTGATAAATGATCAAATGATATAAATAGGCAATTTTCAGAGTTAGAAATCCATACTATCTTCAGTCACATGAAAAAATTCTCTAAATCTCTAACAATGAAAGAAATGCAAATTAAAACAACTCTGAAGAAACCATCTTATACCCAAACTGGCAAAGTTTACAAAAAGGAAAAAGGACAAATGTTGGATGGGCTGTAGGAAAACAGGTACTTTAACCACTTTAAGTCAGTGGAGCTGGGAACTGGTCCAGCAAAGGCTGTAAAAGCAAGGCAAGGCAACAACAGGTTAAGTGCTTGCTATCCCCAAGAAGTTTACATTCCAAAGGGGGAAAAGAGCACAAGAAAGAGGGAGGGGCATATTCATGAAAGAGGAGGGGGCAAGGTGGTAAAAATCAACAGTTGGGAAGGAATAAAGCTTGGCTAGCCTTGGCCTACCTTGAAAATGGAAACCCCTGATGAAATTCATCCATGGTCACCCATGGAAGAAGGAACTGTATAGAAGAGGATTATAACTATAAATTAATCAGTCATAAATGCTAAGTGCCTACTATGTGCCAGGTAGAATACTAAGTGGCTTAATAAATACAGTGGGAGCTTTATGTCAGTCGATGGATAAAGCCTCATTAAGCATCTACTAAAAATGGTAAGTCAGAAGTCAGACTATAATGGGTTAAGAAATGAGAGGCGAGACAGCGAAAGCACTGATTGTAAACAGTCTTTTTAAGGAAATGTAGCCACAAAGGACAGAAGAGATATAAGATAGTAGGGATGGAAGGATCAAGTGAGGGTTTTTTATGGATGGAGGAGACATGAGCAGGTTTGTAGGAAGAGGAGAAAGGAGATAGGAAGAGATTATAGATAAGTGATGGATGGGTCACTCTGTCAGAGGGACAGGACTGCTTTATGCAAGTGAAGGATAGGTCTTGATAAGTTGTAAGGCCAAAGGTGAAGGATATAGGGGCAGAAGGCATCTGAATGAAAGGAGATGGGGAAGAGAAGAAAAGATATAGCGCCCAGCAAGTGGATTCTGTTTTTTTCTGTGAAACATGAGGTATGGTTCTTAGCTGGAAGGGGGGAGCCATGGAAGATGTGAGTCAAGAGGGAAAAGTTTGGAAGCACAGCTTTGAAGAATGGGAGGGTGAGCTGACAAGGTAAGTGTAGAAGACCTGCGTAGCACCAGTGAGGGCCCAGGTGAGGTAGTAAACCCAACTGGAATGGCCGCAGGTTTTTCTCCACCTACTTTCAGAAGTAGGTGTGTGAGAATAAAGGTGTCAGATGGTGGGAGTCATCCAAGACTGATGTGGGATAGGGCACAATCGTGACTGATAAAGTCAGGGACTCAAGTGAAAGAGTCTGTTTGACTGTTTACAAAGGAGTCATGAAAACGTAAAGAGGAGAGGAGAGAATGGCTAGTATAGGGTGAGAAATGAAGGATCAAAGAAGTGGGGGTCACAAGTAGGGTTTGGTAAAGGGAAGGCAGAGAGAGAGCTGGAAAAACCAATAGATTACGGTAGGATAAGGGGATTTCTGAATTCTTGAACATGGAGTTTTTGGTATTAGAAGACAAGAGGGAGAGGCGCAAAGGCAACAGACTGTTAGCAGATAAGGGAATTTCAGAGTCCATGAACATGGAGATAGTACATCTGTGGAACAACACAAGATCAGAGGTGTGACCATCTTTGTTTGGGCATGAGGTGAGGTGAAAGAACAGGTCATGGAAAGTAAGCAGAATGAGGAAATGAATAGTCACAGTACTTGCCCATAGAATAGAAGTATTTCTAACACACCTACGCCTGACACACCTACGCCTGACACACCTACGCCTGACACACCTACGCCTGACACACCTACGCCTGACACACCTACGCCTAACACACCTACTACAGGGCCATTCTGAGGATCAATGAATCACAGTAAGGAATATGAGTACACTAATAAAAGTACAAAGTATAAAAACATTCTGGATTTCACAGTAACATTCTTAGAAACCAAGGGATGGGCACTGCAGTAATAGAGGAAAATGAACAACGGATTGGGAGTCACACAGGTTGAGGTTAGGGGAAGAGAGATACAGAATAAGAGTAATAAAAGTAGCAGCTACCTTTGTAGCTCTTACTATGTGACACAACAACCCTGGGAGGTAGATGCCATTATTATCTCTATTGCTATTATCCTATTACTCAGCAAAGAACGTATTGGATGACTGTTTTATGGCTAAATCCAACATCCCCTGTGACTTCTCAGACCAAAAATCCGTTCCCTAGCCACCATTCCCTGATATTTGTTGGACCCTTATAGTTCCTGAGGATAGGAAGTGGTCCTCCTCTGTATTTGTTATCCCCAGCACTTAACACAATAACTGGCACTTCCTCAGCCCTTAATAAATTCTTTTATGTTCATTAATTTTTCAAAAGGGTAGTTTTTGAAAAAAAGGATAGCAAGCTATCAAGAACTATATGAAATGCTCCAAATGACTAGGAAGAAAAATTAAAATTAAAACAGCTCCCAGATTTCACCTCACACTCAGTATAAGATAACAAAAGATGAAAATGGTAAATTTGGAGGAGTCCCCATAGTAAAAGAGACACATTAATGGAAGCTGAGAATAAGTCTACTTATTCTGTTAATAAAAAAGTCACTAAATTGTACATACTATTTAATCCATCATTCTATTACTGGGCACATATCCCAAGGATGGAAAAGTTTTATACATGAAGCAACAAATTATAGCAGTACTTTTTAGAGGAGCAAAGAACTGAAAGGACTGGTGGTATCCATCAACTGGGGAATAGCTAAGCAAAATGTAGTATATTAATGTAATGGTATAACAGCAAACTGTCACTAGAACATTAACTTCAGTTGGGTGAGATTCACCACCTGGACCTGAATATTTTTGGCCAAAGAAATTTACAAAAATGAAGACATTGAGAGGTTACAATCTGCCTCCATGGAAGTAGTAGTACAACGAAATCACAGAACCTTCCAAGTATTCGAGAATAACTTTTATAAAGTAAGAAACTAGGGCTTCTCCCTAGGACCAAAAGAGAGGGGAACAGCACCAGTGACAGCTGAGCCATTCCAACAAGAGGAAAAACAGCCAAGTGTTCAAAAAAGAGCAGGTTAGAAGTAATAGGGAGCATCTTCTGGGGCTCCCCTTACAAGGAGGGGCCAGGACACAAGACACACTGCTATTTTTAAGCAGCCTGGTTATTATTTAGACAGCCAAGAAACTTTCTTCTTACAGCTGGAAGAGGAGGGTGGGGATTTCTCAGAACAACACAGCTGCCGTGGGAATCCAAACCAGGCTTCATACTGAAGAATTTCATGGTAGATGAAACACAGACTTGAAATGCAGCCTTGTACCAATGGAAGACAAGAAGAACTCCTGCACCTGCACCCAAAGGCTAAAAACCACTTAGTGCTGGAAAATTAACAATTATTACAGTGGTAAACCAAGCATTCTCCCAGCAATTTGTACAAGGCTTTGGTAACTGGCAGATTTTAAATACCAGTAATAATATATTTGCTCATCAACAAAAAGATATCTAAGTAATAGCTTTTGTACAGAAAGGAAAAAAGAGCTATGGAAAGTTTCACATTCCTGAAAGTATTGGAATAGTACGGGTTATTTCAACACTATTTAGAAATGTACTAGACTTTGAAGTAAGCTACATCTAAGGAAAGAATAGCTCATATTTCTATAGTCATTGACATTTTAGAAAGAACAATATTGTAGGATAGGAAATGCAAATAATTATTAATATTGATAATATTAATATTATGAAATACTAAAGGTCTTTTCGGTAAAATCAGTAATAAAGCAAGTAGGTCCACTGTTTTTATTTTTGGAAGGCCCTCTAGTGTTTGAGGATGTTAATTTGAGAATATTCACAGGCAGAAAACAAAATTCCATTCAAAATAATTACAGAGTATTTAAAATATCTAGGAATTCAGATACCAACACAAAAGAACTCTATACAATTACAAAACACTTTATAGAAATGCAGGCAGACTAAAATAATTGGAGAGACATAAATTACTCATCCTTTAACTATGCCAATGTGAGCAAAATGGAAAAACAACCTAAATTACTTCACAATTTCAGTGCCATACCACTCAAGTCAAGCTAACAAGCATTTACCCAACTAAGCCAGGCACTGTGCTGAGTCCAGAGGGTACCAATAAAAGCAAAACAATCTGCGCCTTACCAAGGAGTTACTTTAGAGAAATTTTTTAAAAAATAACCAAATTAATCTGGAGGAATACAAGGTCAATAATGAAGCAAGTGGAAAGGGCTAGCAGCATCAGATCTCAAACTATACTACAAAGCAGTAATCAGTAAAATCATTTGATAATGGTTTAAAAAAAATTTTTTTAAGTTACTCATTGGAACAAATTAGTTACACAAGACCCATGAGCACAATTTTTGATAAATCCAAAGGCTCTGAATTCTTAGAGCAAAAAATCACTATTCAAAACAACCTGCTGTGATTCCTCACAATCTGGCTCCCACGTACATCACATAATTCCTCTTCCAGGATTCTGTGCTTCAGCCACACTGGGCTATGAGTCACTCCTTGAACTTGATATTCTGTTTTACCTCCCGTCTCTGTTAGTTCTTACCTGCTATCCCTGCCATGGTGTCTGAAGTTCACTGCCTCCTGAAGGTCTCCCAAAAATCAGGCCACCTCCACAGTGAAGTCTCCTTTAGTCGCCCCTTGTTATTGTTCTCCTTTGGCCCTCTTCAGTTTTCCTTACTCTATATTCATATATGTACAAATTCCCCCTGAATAATATAAAGTCCTTAAGAACAGAGATTGTTCCATGCTCTCCCCCAGATTCTCCCTCACCCCCATTCATTTAGAAGGTAAAGAAAATAAAACCTGATAAAAATATGTAGAATCAAGCAAAACAAATCTCCATATGAGCCATGTACAAAAAAGAAAGAAAAGAAAATATGCTTCTATCTGCATTTTGAGTCTATCATCTCTCTGGAAATGGAGAGCTTATTTCATCACGGAACTGTGGTTAGTCATTATGCAGATCAGACTTGGTAAGTTTCACAGCTATTTGTCTTTACCATGATGTTGTTAATTACATCTCTGGGCTGATGATTTTCAAATCTACCTATTCTACCCTAACCTCTCAGATGACCTCCAGAAAACTAGAATGCAATCTGACAGAAATAAGGTTTCAACCAATCAAATCATATGCCATCATAAGCTTCAAATGAGCACGTGAACGAGATACAAAAAGTCAAATAATAAACAAATTGGAGGAGCAAGGACAGAAATATCTTTCGCAACTAAGGATAAGGGAAGAGTTCTTGACCAAAGAAGGGACAAACATCACAGGAAACAGAATGGTCAATTTTAAGACAAGAAATTGAAAAGCCTTTTGCACAAACAAAATCAATGCAGTCAGAATTAGAAAAGAAAGCTAACTGGGGGGAAGGGGAGAAGATATTCACAACAAATTTCTTTCACAAAGATATGTAGAGAATTTATACAAATATATTAGAACAAGAGATGTTTTCCAAAAGATAAATGATCAAAGAAATGAACAGAGTAAGGAATGTCTTTTACCTCTTTTTGTATCCCCAGCACTTAGCACAGAGCTTGGCACAGAGTTAAGTCCTTAATACATACTTACTTAATGAGTGAAAAAGGCAAGCTATAAAATAATACTCTCAATCACTAATGCAAATTAAAAGAATTCTGATGCTCAACTTCATATCCATCAGACTGTCAAAGATAACAAAAAAGGAAAATAATAATTGTTGGAGGGTTTATGGAAGGAGAGACACTCTAATGCTTTGTTTATGCAGTTGAGAAATGGCCTAAAAGTTCTGGAAAATAATTTGGAACTATCCCCAAAAGTCACTAAGCTCTACACACCCGCTGATCCAACCACACAATTACTAGGCTTCTATCCTAAAGAATTCAAAGACTGAAGAAGTCATAAATACAAAAAATATTTAAATCGGCACTTTTTGGAGCAGCACAGAATTCAAAACAAAGTGAGTATCCAATAAATGAGAAACAGCTGAACAAAGTACAGTATATTCATGTGCAATGGAAGATTATTGTGCCGTAAGAAACAACAGAAGAGAAATATGGAAGGATTTCTATTAGCTGCTGAAGACTGCAGTGAGAAGAACCAGGAAAGCGATACAACTGTGAAAGGTAAGACTCCAGAAAACCGAGGCTGAACTGAGCTTCCACCTCCTGGCACCTGGCAGAGAGGCAGTGGACTAGAGTTACAGAGACATGGGCAACGTGTGGACCTGTTTAGCTTGACTCTGTGCTGGAAGGAAGGGAGTTTGGAGGAAGGGAGGGAGTGACAGTGATAACAGAAAAGCAAGTCAATGAATCATTTTAAAAATAGGGATTTTTTTTAAAAAAACAACAAAAACATCAGAAGAAATTTCAGAAGAGACAAGTGGAAATATCACGTTAAATCTGAAGTACTGAAAAAAAATCCAAGTCTTACACAGTGGCAGTTTAATTTGTAGTCTTCTCTCTGAAAATGGAAATTTTCCACTTTTTGGTATAATGTAAAGTTTATAATTTTTTTAAAAAATAACTTTTTGGAAAACTAATACTACTATATAAAAACCTTTTAACAGCTAAAAAAATTAATATCTGCATTTTTAGAAGCGAGAAAATAGGATCTAAGAAGTGAACTAGCATTTAGTGTTGTATGGTATATAATGAGCTTGTCTCAAAACCATTGGATATTTCTCCTTATTAGGAAGCTAAGTTATCCCTATTTCCAGGGAAATGGAGGCTAAGAAAGGAGAAGGGGCTAGTCAATACCCAATTAACTAAATTGGTAGTACTAAAGATGTGAACCTAGGTCTGCTAACTGGAAGTCCAGGGCTCTTTCCACCACACCACAACATGCATCAAGTAGCACAACATGTACCAAGTAGATAATCTTAAAGGTAACTTTCCTATTGTGTTCTGTGTTTTGTTAAGAGATATATATAGCAGTAGGTTGCTAAGAAAACCTCAGAGTTCACTCTGGATGATCAAAATATGAGCATAAATTATGATACCATAGACTAGATCAAAAGTATCTTCTATTACCTGCCCAGGAAACTGTAAGCACTTTGAAGACAGGAACTGTATTATTTATTTATTCCTTGAGAAAAATCAAAGACTGCTTAAAAGCTAGTCTTAGCACTTATTCAACCCAATCCTTTCATTTCCCCAACGCAGAAACTGAGACCCACACATGAGATATGATTACATCCAACTTAAGAACTTACAGATTTCTGAGGAATTCTAGGAATATACACATAAGTTTAGAATGTCACGTTGGGGGAAGGCTCTTCACCTTTATGAAGTCATTTTAATAAATGTTGAATCAACAAGTGAATCTAATAAATCAAAGGACTACCAAAAAAGCATGAGACTAGAACTCAAGGAACTAGAACACCTCCAGAAAAAGAATAACCAAGATGATGACAAAACAAGAGATAATGCCACAGAAGGAATCCACTGAAGGTACTTTCACTGAAAAGTCAAGAAAAGAAAAACTTAGGTGGGGGGATGGGAGTGGGAACTTTCAAATATATTTAGTATTACCAAATATAAGAGGTATTAGATTTGTTCTGCTCAGCCACAGGTGAGAGTCAAAAGCAACAGGAAGTAGGTGTAAACTAGTAAGGAAAATCCCCAAGTCAGCTGTCCAAAAGTAGGATGGATGTACCTCCTTCAAGAAGAAGCTGGATGAGAGGGAAATGGCCTTCAGGATCATTCCAACTTTTAGATCCTGTAATGATTTAATAGTCCCGGTACCTGAGATCCCATTTCCTCATACCTAAAATGGAACTGAATAATATCCAACGTTGCCCACCCCTGAATTCTAACTAATATTCTATGATGGATGGTCCTCTCCAGGTGAAGCAATTCAATGAACTAGAACAGTAGTCACCAATCTTTTTTGATCATGTATTCCTAACTATGAAACAAAATTTGAGTACATACCTCAAAGGTGCATATATTTACTTTTTCATATATTATGTACATGTATTAGATTAATGTGGCAAAGTAGAAAGAAAGATGGCCTCAGAAATAGGTAGGTCTGGTTTCAAGTCCCATCTTAGACACACACTGGCTGTGTGACCTTGAGCAAATCTAACCAATGGTCTAAGGCCAGCAGTTCTCAAACTTTTTGGTCTCAGAATCGCTTTAAATTCTAAAAAATTACTGACTACTCCACAAAGAATTTTTGTTTATGTAGGTTATATCTATCAGCATTTACCATTTTAGAATTAAAACTGATAAATTTTAAAATATTAATTCACTTGAAATAATAAACCCAGAACAATGTAAGAAAATAAATAACATTTTTGTGGAAAAAAAAATAACAATCTCCCACCTGGCTCCACCGCTTCATCATTCCCAAGATCATGACAACGTGGCAATTCTCTCAATAATAACAAGCATGTATGAAATAGGAGTAGGTTTGTGGAAAATTATAGAATCACAGATTTTAAGTTAGAAGGGACTTTAGGGGCCATCCCCAACGTAACTTATATGAACAAATAGGCACCCAGTCCCTGCTTGAAGACCTACAGGGAAAGAGAACCCACTATTTCTTAAAGCAGTCCATTCCACTTTTGAACAGCTCTCATTATTAGGACATTTTCCCTGAAAACAGGCCTAAATTTGCCTCTCTGTACTGAGATCCAGCTTACAATCCATCCATGCCTGCTCATCCTGTATGACTCACTCTGTCCCACCCAAAATGAAAAAGTGGGAGGCGGGGGATCTTACTCACCAGGTCACTGCTGAGGAGTACAAAGATCTCACCTGGGAGGGAAGAGAGTGAGGATGGAATTTTCCTTATGGCACCTGCTACAGATGCTATGGGTAATGGTTAGTTTAGGTTAAAAAGGTCTGGGGCTGAAGATAAGCTCAGGAGAGGAAGAGTGGAATGTTGGAAGACAAGCCTCATGACTGATGACCACAGAAAAAGTGGAATGGGATATCTTCCCATCCTCAGATTGGTTATCACACACACAGTCTTAAAAGGGGTCCCACAATGGAAACCTCTACACTAGACAACAACCTTCAAACACCTGTTGGACAAATAAAATACTAAAGTATATGGTTCAAAATAACAAATGCTACATGAGTCTAGAGGAAAAATCATTGAAGGTTAACATGGTTATGAATGGGTCTTGAATGGATCCATAAATAATGCTGTTGTTTGTCCTTCATTCTCCAAGAGGACCAGGACAACAGGGAGATGATGCCAAGACATGCAGGTGAATTGCCTTTAAGTGAGGGAGAGATGTGCAGTCACCAGCCTCACCCACACCCTTCTCATCCTCCACCCATCCAGAGGTCAAATATAAATCAAGATGGCTGGAGATGGCCATGCATGCAGGGAGACCTTGACCTTTTAAGATAAAGGTAAAGGTAAAGGTAAACAGGTCTCACTTAGACTGACGCAATGCCTATTCGGTGATTAATCACTGAATTAATAATGACTGAATTAAGGCAGATAATGGCCTCTTTTACCTAGTCAAAAAAAAAAAATCCAAGGGAGAGGAGAAGACCCTCAGGGTTTCTGACCAAAACAGAAATAACTGCCATTTACATTCACTCTGAGCCAAACAGGGCCCAAACAATGACCATGTGGGGCTTGACCTGGGACCTAGAGTTAGCCAAACTGCTGGTAAACCCGGTGGAGTTCTCGGGTTTGGAGTTTTTTTTTCCCACTTAGAAGTTTCTAAATTCCTAATCGTTTTCGCCAAACCAGTCCTGATGTTTGCGGGTGTTTCGACCCAGATGAGCAAAATCATCAGAGAAGGTGTAGAACAAAGCAGAATTGAAGTAGCTCAAAAGAAATGTAAGACACATACAACTTAGAGCATCTACTCCAATGTTCACATGGACTATCATACCTGAACTGTGGTAGAGCATCCAAGCCCATGTTAGTCTGATCTGGCACAGTTGAACACAAGTTACAACTTGACTCTAACATAGTGATGTCATGTAAGTTGTCTTCAAGAACTAAAGACAACAACCATCCATTGCTGGCCAATCAAAGAGAGCCAGAGTGATTTGGGTTTTGATCACTGGAACCTTCCAAGATACCTTGGGGTTTAAATGCTAAATTTTTTTTAAGGACCATAAATAATAGGAAATATATGAAAGAGTAAAAAAGATATGTTCTTCCCTTCTTATCAAAATCCCTTTCTACTTTGTCTCCTGCCTTTTCTCTTGCCCTAGACAATGCCTGTCTACTGTTTTGTCCCAAAAGAGAAACTTAAGGATGAAAGAGATTTCTTACTCCTGCTATAGAAGAGTTTGGGCTTTGGCCTTTCAGAGAACAGGAAAAATATCTTTCCCAGAAGCCCACACAAAAGGTTTGCCCTAAGCTTCCTCTTCCCCGCTTCAAGTTGCCCAGTAGGAAGATAGCAGATATAAAGAAACAGTTACAAAAAATCTAAGTCTTAAGAGTTGAAAGGGCTTCAAGAGTCCAATTTCCCTCTAACACATCCCCCCAAAAGTTACTCAGCCTCCTTCAATGATGAGACATCACTACTTCCTCAGATTACTAATGACCACCATCATCACCTATCTCCATTCCCCATGGAGAGCTAGTTCTGGTAAGAAATTGTTAAACCAAAATGCATCATGCCTCACAGGAACTTTCCTAGTTTTGCTCTATTCAGCCAGTAGCCAATCAGAACAACTCTACTACTAGTTGCACATGGCAACTTTTTAAATATTTTAATATATCTACTATGTCCCACCACTACCCCCCTTCAAGTCTTCATAATGTATAGGCTAAATATCCCAAGTTTCAACTGATCCTCATGTGTCATGACCTCCAGTCCTTACCACCCTAGTACCCTCTTCTAGACATCTAGACATGGCCACAGTTTGTTACTATGTCTTACATGAACTGGAGAATGGCTTAATAAATCATGATTTAAATTAATAAAATATCATTGGACTATAAGAAACAACTGAGAATTCAGAGAAACCTGGAGGGAAGTGAAAAGAATGCCAGAACCAGAGTCAGGAAGAGCTGAGTTTAAATCTGACCTCAGACACTTATTAGCTGTGTGATCCTGGGCAAATGATTTAACCTCTGTTTGCCCCAATTCCCTCATCTGTAAATGGGGCTAATAATCATAATAGCACATTACTGCTTTCCAAACCCTAAAGCATTATACTATTATTATATGAACTGATGCAGAATGAAGATGGCAGAGCCAAGAGAAAAAAATCCATGACTAAAATGATAACAGGAACAAAACAATAAAAAGTAAATGAACTCAGTGAATACAACTCCCAATTTTGGTCCAACAGAAACAAGATGAAAGTCTTCCCTCTTGTTGGTGACGACTTAGCAGGCAATCTATAGCAAAGATTCTTGTTCATTTGCCATTTGGATTACATGTTCTCTGAATTCCCTTCCTGCTCTGCTATTCCCTGATTGAGGTGAGGGGGGCGGCAACTAGAGAGAAGGAATGAGGGGTGAACTGACAGACACAGTCATTTGGGGTTTTTTTGCTGAATTATTTCTCTTTGTTATAAGAGGCTTCATAGTAAGGGTTGGAAGTGGTAATATTGGGAAGTAATTGCCATATAAAAAAACAGAAGACCTATGCACCATATTTATATGTCATGATGGCTCAACAGCTTCTTAGTTTTTGGGGGTTTTTTAACTGTCATATGAAATTGCAAAATGGAAATAAGGAGAGCTAGATTCTGATCCCAATCATGTTACTAAGAGTGTTGAATGACATAACTACATTCCATACTCTAAAAGTAGAATAATTCTAACATTCTACAGAATTCTAATGTTCTGAGGTCCCTTCCAACTACAGCAATCTCTGTTCTATTAAGTCTAATAATGTTCTCCTTGTTCTGCTTACTTTGCTAAGTATCAGTCCTTAACAAGTCTTAATGAATTCTCATATACTCTCTTACAGCATAATATTTCATTACATTCATATTCCACAGTTAGTTCAGTCATTCTCCCAAAAATGAGCAGCAACTTTCCTTCCAGTTCTAGCCCACTATTAAAGTGCTGCTATAAATGTTTTTAATATATGTCATAAGCCTTTCCTAGGACTAACAGCATCTTTAGTGTAACACTCTAAGTCTAGGAATCCCAGTAAATTACAATTCTTAGAGGCAAAATGAGGAATTAAAGAGATAGCCGTTTCTTTCACCTCTCTCAGCCTTTCTTTTGTTTACAAATCTTAAATTCCCCATGCCCTATTAGCTTCCAGATATCTGCCACAGCTCCCAATTTTGTCACTACTCCCCAGACTTAACATCAAGATGAATCCTAGGCTTGCTTTATCATGTGTTTACTTTTTCAATTTTGGATTTTACTCTTATTAATAGTGCCAGATATACAAACAGTCCAACAGAAAAGAAACATGCTAACAGAATTTTCAATCTAATACAAATATTTGAATTGTTTGGACAGCTCTGGGAAGAAAAGAGATAAACTGGGGACAACCATATGTCTTTTTCAGAACTGAAATTTTTTTCATTTGCAATTATTCATCCTTTCAGTTGATGGTGAAAAATACAGTTGAGTATATTAAAGATGCCAACAATAGAATCATACAAGGCAGACATTCTCTCAATATATTAGATTACCTGGTGCCACCTGCCTGCCTGGGGGAAGGGTGGGAGAAGAGAAAGGAGGGAAGAGTGGCAGGGGAGATCCACACATAATTCAATGGCAGCAACATAATCAGGACGTAAGCCAAGGACAAGAGGAGTCCAATAACAAGGGGTTTCTACCCTCCAGGAACTCTATAAGGACAGGGAATTTTGGATGATTTCTCTTGTCAACACTGTACTGTACTTACCCATTAGAAACTACAGTACATGAACTGAAACCTGTTTGTCGATTCACAAAATCCCAGTATATCAGAGTTAGAAGGGACCTCAGGACAAAGAACATCAGAGATTGCAGGAACCCAAAAGTCACAGAATATCAGAAATGTAAAGAACAGAATGGAAGAATTAACACAGATTTAGAGGTGATTTAAATTAATTCTTTCATTTTAAAAGTGAGAAAAGTAAGTTTCTGGGAGTTAATATGATTTGCTCAAGACCTCAGAGATAATAAGTGGCAGAGCCCAATTTTTTTTTTATTTGCTGTTTTCAAAAGTTCATTCTCATGTTGGTTTTGGGTTGGTTTTTTTTAAGGGTCTCAGTCCACTAAGTAGCATGTCAAAATACGGCTCTCTCACTAGAGAGGGGCAACGAGGTGACACAATGAACAGGGTCCTAGACCTGAGATCAAACCTAAACTTAGACACTTAATGTGCAGTGGGACATGAGGCAAGTCACTTAAACTTCACTCTGCCTCAGTTTCCTCATCTGTAAAATAGGAATAATAGCACCTAACCCTCCCAAAGTTGTTGTGAAGATAATATTTATAAATCATTTTGCAAACTTTAAAGTGCTATATGAAGACTAGTTATTATTATTAGGTTGATAGCAAATAAATGGTGAAACTATATTCGCTAGATTAGTTATAGTTATGAATTTAGGAACCGATGGTATAGCAGAAAGAGCCTCAAACTTGGATAAGACCTCAGTTCAAGGTCTAGTTTGAATGCTTACTCCACACTACCAGTGTGGTCACCGAATCTTAAAGCTGGGACCTTACAACAATCACCAAATGCCAACCCCCCCTTCATACTAATACTTGCGCTGCCTATTTCATGTTGGTATAAAAAAAAGGTGCTTTGTAAATTGTTGAGTGCTAGAGAAATGGGATTTATCACAGATTACCATGGACAGAGAGAAGGAACCCAGGGAAACAAAAGGGAGAATGGTGATGTTAATAATAAAGACAATTCACTGATATAATGCTTTAAGCTTTCTTCACAAGATATATTTGAAATAGGCTATGCAAGTATTATTATTTGAATTGTATAACTAAGGAAACTGAGGTTCAGAAAACCTGTATGGAAACACTAAAAAAAAGCAGTTTACAGCTTGATTTTTGCTTAGTATTTCTTATTAGAATTGTCCAATAAATGAATGGGTTGCACAGAGAAGTCATGCAAGGAATTCTCTGTTTTTGGAGGAACTGGTCCTTCCAACTTTAAGAATCTATTAGTAAAATGTGCAAAAGAAGTCTTTTGGGGTTAACCATAGCAAACAAATTCATGCAGAGGGGCTTCCACCTAACAGTTGATATTATTTGCTAAGACTCTTATTTGACAGAACTGGAAACATTAGCTTAGCTAAGGGAAGACTCGGGACACACGAAAGCTGATTTCAAGTATCTAAAGACTGTTTGGCCCCAGAATGCAAAATTAGGACCAATGGATAGACATTACAAAGAAAGATACTGGCTCATCATATGAGAAAATGTTCCCAATTGAGCAATTCAGAAGTGGAATAAGATATAATAGTTCCCCCTCACTAGATGCCTTTGAACAGAGCTTGGATGCCCACTTGTCACGATTACATGTTCAGGTACAGGTTGGTCTAGATGACCTGAAGTCCCTTCATGACACTGATATTCTATCATTCTATGAACTGGGGCATCTTCTGACCCTTTCTCTTCATTCACACAATCATCACCCTAACTCAAGCCCTCACCACTGTTCACCTAGACAGCTTCAACAGTCCCCTGGTTGGTCTCCCTACCTCGAAACTCACATCACTCCAATCCATCCTACACACAGTGATCAAAGTAATTTTCCTTAAGTATAGTTAGATCATGTGACTCCTCCACTCAACCAATTCCAATGGCTTCATATTACCTCGAGGATCAAATATAAGCTCTTTTGTTAAGCTTTTAAAGTCCTTCACAATCTCCAGGTGTGGGGAACCTGTGACCTTAAGGCCACATGTGGCCCTCTAGGTCCTCGGGTGTGGCCTTTTGACTGAGTCCAAATTTTACAGAACAAATCCTTCCATTAAGGGGATTTGTTCTGTGAAGCTTGGATTCAGTCACAGGACCACACCTGAGGACCTAGAGGGCCACATGTGGCCTTGAGGTCGCAGGTTCCCCACACCTGATTCTAACCCCAAATGACCCTTACATTTTCTTTATGCATTACTCCTACCTCCTGACTTCTGCCATCCAGACAAATTGGTCTTCTCTCTCTTATTCATTCATTAAGCTCCATTTTCTATCCCCATGTCTTCATAATGATCATCCCTCATGTTGAGAATGTACTCCCCCTTTATGTAAGCCTCAGCGAGACTGTCTCTTTCTTTAAGATGCAACTCAGCCACCACCTTCTGCATGAAATCTTTCCTAAGCTCCCCTCCCCAACTACTTGGGCCTTCCTTCCCAAGGTACTTTGTTTTTAACTGCTTTGTACAGATTCATATACTTATTAAGTTTCTATTTATGTGGTTTATATTATTATATTTACTTGCTTTGTCTCCCATTATAAAGTAACCTCATTGTGAAACTATTTATTCACTGTGCTTCTAGCACCTAGCATAGGGCCTGGCACATAGTAAGTGTTGGTTTACTGATTCCAATTTATGATATTCCTCCTCTTGGGCTGCCAAGAACATAACTGAGGCCACAAAATCATTTGAAAATGACCCCAGTGATTTATTCCATTAGGGATTGTAGAAAGGTCAGCTATTATACCATTGTCCAAGGTTCTCAAAGAATAGACAGGAAAAGGGAGGAAAAGAAAAGGGATATTCTCTGACCCTGTCCCACCAAACCTTTCCCCATAGTATTGCATCAGGTCATTTTATTCAGCATACTAGAGAGTCAGGACAACAGTTTCTAAATGCTCCTGAAAACAACATACACCCAAACCTAGCCAAAGGAAACTTAACAGTAGCCCTGAACAGAAGTGCAAAATGTCAAAAGGACCTCAAGAGGTTATATGATCCAGCTTCCTTCCTTAAGGCAAGTTAAGACATTATATTCCCCTCCCCTTACTAACGAGGAAACTGAGGCCAAGAGAAGTAAAACTTGCCTTACTTGTCACACAATAGGTGGCCAAATATTTACATATATATTTGTAGGAGAAGCTTCTATAAATAATCCTTGGCTATGCACTCCTGAGAAGGAAACATTATTGAAGTACCCTGAACTGCCTCAGGATTTGCTTCCCAACTCCAAGAAAGCAGATCTCAGAGTTTCATTTAATCACATTCAAAGGTTTATTTAACAAACATTTAAGTGAAGGGTACATACACCAGGCTTGGCACTGGGAGAAATACCAATATAAAGGATATGGAGGCCTTGCCCTCAAGAAACTGAGTAAAGAAGAAAATTAGTACATCGTGATTATAACAAAAATTTCATATTCATTACCTTATCTGACCTTCAAACAACTCACCAGGCTGTGAGTTAAGCCATCCCAATACTATCATTTTCATTTTGCAGATGAGGAAACCAAGCTCCAAGATGAGTGACTTAAGCTAGCTCACCCAGCCAAGAACTGACAAAGCTAAGACCGTAGACCATTTCTTCTGTCTCCAAATCTTTCTGCTCTACCATGTTATTTATTCACCACCATCATATTTTCTGAAAACCTACCATGAACACCTCATGAGATGGGGATATTTTCTGATGCTATTGTAAGGGAAAAGATTACAATTTTTTTTAAATTTATATCACTAAAGCTCTAATTGTTCTAAGATTTAGAGCTGAAACATTTCACTCCATCATTTTAAAGAGGAAACTAGTTCACAGAGTCAAGTCACACCAGATCAAAGGAAAGTAAATGAGAGTCAAGATTCAAACCCCAGTCTTCTGACTTCAAACACGTAGCTCTTTCCAAAACAACACCCCACCTCTGCATTATATTTCAATACTTAAAGAAGCCATTTCCCTCGACAAATAATACAGAGAGCACAGATGTTTCTGTGGCTGAAAAAAAAAATCCCCACCCAGGAGGGTCAAGGTGTAAACTGGAAGTTACAAACACTGCATGGATAAAAAGGGAGAAGGGAACAAAACGCTGAACACCTACTATGTGCGATGTACTGTGCTAAGGGCTTTACAAATCACTGCCTCATCTGATACCCACAACAATCCTGGGAGGCAGCTGAGGAAACTGAGGTAGACAGGAGTTAAGTGACTTGCTCACGGTCACTCAGCTAATCTCTAACGTCGGCTTTGCACTGGGTCTTTCCGACTCCACTGCACCACCGGGCTGTCCTAGTGTTAGTTTTATTTTTATGGTGCAAACAAAGAAGCTTCATTCTTGAAACACAGAGATAATAATGACTGTCCCTATGACTCCATTAGTATAGGATAAGCAATGCAGGTGAGCACCTTTTCTACAACTTAGCAAATGCCCAGATCTCTGAAAGATTAATTGATATTGTCTAGGGTCAGACAGTCATGTGTTACAAACCTACATCTTCCTGATTTCAAGGCCAAATCCCTATGCATCACACCAAATTCATGGTCACAGTATTTAGGAAGTAAAGGCATAAGGGAAAAGTAAATGATCTCCAGGTGATAGGTGAAAAAAAAATCTATAATAAAAGGCTAACTACAGGTAATTATAAAGGAAAAACATTCCTTAAAATTGACTTTTGAGATGCATAAATTATTTCAAGTGTTCCGTGTGGTACAATCACAGCATCAAGATAAGGAATATTTTACTCTAAGGACAGATACTGCAATATTGGGTGTGCTCCAGCAAAAGGTAGTCCTTTCCAAATTGGGAAAAGAGGAAGGAGACAGCTCAGGAAAAAAAACTTATATTCGTAAAATATAGGGGGGGGAAACTTTACTGCACTCAGTGGCGCTATCATTTTGTTTTATATCTGGTCAGAAGGTGTCCCAGATTAGGCATGAATTAAGAATATCCTGATTTTTCTCAAAAGCAATGGGGTTTTGAAAGTTGAGATTCTTTATCAGTGGCATTTAGCCAAGAATTTCAGAACCTAGGAGGATCTTAAAGACCAATTAATTGGAATCCCCTTATTTTACAAAAGAAAAAACTGAGACCCAGAAAGAGAGAAGATTGTACTGACTTGGTGAGAGAACCTAAACTAGAATCCAAGTGTCTAACCTTCCAGCACCTCAATCAACTCAAGCCAAATGGTTGGTCCTGACCTTACCTAGGACAATTAAAAAACAGCACCCACATAACATCAGAACATAGCAACAGCTTAAAAAGAAATCAAGTCATGCTTCAGAGAAACAACACAAGAGACAAGTAAGAAATTCAGTAACAACACAAAAAATAAACACTACTCTTCACATTACTGGAATCTTACTACTTCAGGAAACTAGGGGCTGCTATCACTACATATTAATAACTCCGAAAATAATAAGAGAAAAGTGATCCATCTAGTAAACATATTTGGCACCAGGCCAACTGCAGTGAAAGTGCCCCTCAACTTGAGTGATTTAGGAGATAAGGAGCCAGCCTGGAAGACAGTAAGTCAATTAACATTTCTTAAGACCCACTACATTATCAAGCACCGTACTAAGGGCTAGGGCAGGGGATGGGGAACCTGTGGCCTCAAGGCCACATTCTAGGTCCTTGGGTGCAGTCTTTTGACTGAGTCCAAATTTTACAGAACAAATCCTTTCAGTAAGGAGATTTGTTCTGTTAAGTTTGGATTTGGTCAAAGGGCCATACTTGAAGGCCTAGAGGGCTACATTCGGCCTCCAGCTTGCAATGTACCCACCCCCTGGGCTAGGGGATACAAAAACAGAAAAAGAAAAGTCCCTGTCACCAAGGAGATTACAAGGTAATGGGGGTGATGAGATATAAACAAAAATGTACAAACAAGCTATATACCGGATAAACAGAAAATAAAATATTGTCTTAAGACACTATGATGAAGAGGGGTTGGGAAAGGCTTCCTGTAGAAGATGAGATTTTAGTGGAAACTTAACGACAGGCAGAAAAACCAAGAGGCAGAGGTGAGGAAGGAAAGCATTCCAGATTTGGGGGGGGGGAGCCAAATGAAATCCCTGAATCCAAGAGATGGAGTATCTTGTTAAAGTAAGCAAGGAGGCCACTATCACTAGATCGAATCATATATTACAGGGAGTGAGGTCTAAGAAGATATTATATGCCACTAGCTGTGGCAACTTAGGCAGGTTACCTCCCCTCTCTTAATGCTCTGACTAGATAAGGAGACTCTAAGGTGCAGAGAAAACTGCTATCTGAATTCTTCAGAGGATGTTCCTCACCTAGCAATTACCAATGAAACCGCAGGTCCAGTACCTACCCATAAACCATCATACTATATCAGACTTACAAGGTTTTCAGGGCACTTCTTCCTAACGCCCCCTGCAAGGTAATTAATACAAGAGTACTGCCTGTTTTACAAACAGAAGAAACCTATGTGACTTGCACAGTCTCACAAATGGCATCATTTGAGATCGGAACTCCAAGTTCACTTTGACCTCTAGGTCCCATGATTTCTGTAATGTAATCCCTGCCAGAAGCAGTCACACGACCTTGGACAAGTGTCTTTCCCCTCTGTCAGACCTCATTTGTCAAATGAAAAAAACAGACCTGATGATCCTCCAACAACATTTTATATTTGTGTATTCAAAAACTCCATGTTCTAAATGCCTTCCAGTTATAACATTCCATGTTTAAAGGTCCCTTCCAGTTCCAACAGTATGTTTTCTATTTTTCTGCCACTAATCTCTCCTCTCTTCAATCCATCAGCTGCCAAAATAATCTTCCTAATGAACAGATCTGACCATACCATGCATCTGCTCAAAAATCCTCAATGACTCCCTACCACTCACTGGAAAAAAGAGAAATGTGTTCTTCTGGAACTGAAGGCCTGACACAATCTGGTTCCAAACTTCTTTTCATCTCTTTTCATTCTATTTCACTTCAACATTACATTCCAAGGTAAACTAGGCTATTCAATGTTTCCTAATCTCATTCTCTTTTGCCCCTATTAACACACTTCCCACTGTCTATTTACCTCTCTGCCTGTCTGACTCTTCTATTCCTTCAAGTATCAACTCAGCTGCTACTTCCTCCACAAAGCTGTTTTAAATCATTATCCTCAAGTAAAAAATGACCATTCTCTCCTCCAATTCTCACAGCACTCTACCTATATCTCTTCTTTGCTCTGTATCTAACTAATCTGTATACATGCCATACCCACTTCCTTTAAGGGCAGCACTTTAGCATGGGCCTCGGCACATAGTAACAACGTAATAAATTTTGAATGGATTGCATTTTACATTCCAAAGTCCCTTTGAGCACCAATGCTCTATATGATCCAAGGATTCCAGTCTTTGAACAATTACAGGTTGAATGATGAATGTTTTTCATTCTAAGAAAAATTATATTCGAAGAGTAAGACTCTTTAGGATCAATTTATTCTATAAACAAGAATCTGTATTTATCCTAGCATTGAATTTAAAAAATAAAACTTTTCCTAACTCTAAAGAATTCAATGTTATCTCACTGAGATCCCATTTCTAAAATAATGATGTCACTATATTTTTATTAGAAGTTCACTAATTAAGTGAATTATGAAATCATATTAATGAATCACCCTTTTCAAAAAGTGACTTGTACCATCAAGTTCACTTTCCCCCCACCAGGGGCAATGAGGCACACATTACAGAATAAAAGCCCATGCAAATATCATCCTAAAAGGTCACCCAGACATATACACCCACGTACGTCTCCCAGAGGAATAAGAAATCACAAACTCTCTTGCTTAGGCTCAGCCAAATGTCCAAGTCATAGAGTACCACAAGATGCCAATCAACCCAGGGAAACTGCTTCTTATTAAAATTGAAGAGTGGCACATACCCAGCAGAAGGCACCATCTGCTCACACCAATCCAATTCTAGATCAAGCCATGCAATGTAAGAGGAGGGCCTATTATCAGCAGTGAGAACTAGTGTTCTGATTTAACATAGCCTCTCAAAGACTCCGTACCTTCAGTAGCTATGCTGAACAGGATGACAGTAGAAATAATTACACGTCAATACTTCAAGGACATGTGATTTCATCAGCCTGGATACTCCTTCCAGCATCAGTCACAATCTCTCTCTATTTTAACAGATTATCTTCACAAAAAGCTGTGACCAAAAAATTCAGGCTGATAATTGAGAGCCTCACAGAACTTCTAATCCTCATGAAACATGCTCTATCACCACACCCACCCTTAGAGCCTTTCTAACTTGTACTCTACCAATAACCTCAAAGAGCTCAGTGGTACAGTGGATAGAGTGCTGGGCCTGGAACCAGAAAACCCTGAAGTCAAATCCAGTCTCAGAGACCCACTAGCTGTGTGACCTTAGGCAAGTCACTTTGCCTCTTTTGTAAAACAGGGGTGTTAATAGTACTCAACAAGGTTGTTGTGACGGTCAAATGGGATATTTGCCAAGTACTTAGTAGAGTGCCCAGCACATAACTCATGCCATATAAACACTATCACCACCACCATTATCACTATCATCATCACTCAAACTCCAAAGTCAGCTCCACACCACAGAAAAATAGAGAACTTCAAGCAATGTTATAATAATATTAGTAATAAAGACGGCTGCATCCATTTCTCTAGCATAATCCATTTGGGATACATAATGAAGATAACATGATGCAAGCTTTACAGGTGAGGAAACTAAGGCTTCTTATGACACATGTTAAAGACAATAAAAAGGGAAAGGAAGAAAATCAAAGAAGGAGAAGACCACTGCTCAGGGTAGAAGGGACAATGATAATGGATAAAGGAGAGAAATTAAATCAACTCTGTTCTTATTTTCTTCTGCTTTTTCTGCCAAAGAGAACGCACTTCATCATTGGATTCAAAGATCTCAGTTAGCCAACAAGTTTTATGAAGCATCTACTACGGTGCCAAGCACTTGTGCTAGAAACATTAGGGATAGAAAAAAAGGCAAAAGATGTTCCCTGCTCTCATGGAGCTCACCGTCTAAGGGAAGACAGCGTGCAAGCAAATACGCACAAACAAGATAAGTGCAAGATAAATTGGGGGCAGTCTCAAAAAGAGGCACTAAGACTGAGGATAACTGGGAAAGGCTTCTTGCAGAAGGTGGAACTGTAGTTGAAGGAAGTGATAAAGAGGGAGAACATTCCAAGCACCAGACACAGTCAGTGAAAATGCCCAAGCAGGAGACAAGTACCATATGCAAAGAACAGTAGTGTCATGGGGTCAATGGGTACTTAGGGGAAGGTAGGAAGGGACCAGGTTACAGGAAGCTTTAAAAACTAAACAGATGGGGGGGGTGGAGCCAAGATGGCGGAGTAGAAAGACTCACGTATGCTAGCTCTGAACCCACAGCCCATATATTTCCTGCAAGAAGAACTCCCCACGAACTCTGGAGCACTGCAAGGAGCGCAGAAACACAGTGGAAAAGATTTCCATTCCAGAGAGCCCTGGAGAGCAGTCCCCAGGGCCCCTCACGCCCCGGGAAAGCGGAACCCACCCCAGTGCTGCCCTGGCCTTGCGGCTGACAGGAGCAGATCCGAGCAGGCTTCAGGGATGGAACCTCCGGCGGCTGAAGGTCCCTCCACCCACAGACGCTACAGGACAGTGAGAGAGACGTCTAGGCTGGTCGAGAGGGGAGCGGGGTGTCTCCATGGCTCAGGCCCCCTCGGGAGGCAGCGGCAGAGGCAGCGGCGGCCTGGGACTCCCCAAGCAGGCAGGCAGAAGTTCAGGGCCATTACTGAAGATCTCTGCATAAAGCCCCTGAGGGAACTGAGCCTGGGAGGCGGCCCTGCCCCCACCCAAGTACCAGAACTTAAGCTCACATTGAATAGAAGCCGCACCTGCCACAGAAAGCCCATTTGAATCTCAGACCCCAAGCACTAGCTGGGCGGATCTAGGTGGGGGTGGACAGGAATCTCAGAAGTCAAGTAACCGGCTGGGAAAATACCCAGAAAAGGGAAGAAAAATAAGACTATAGAGAGCTACTTTGATGGGGTGCAGGTGTTCCTGCCTTTCAATTCTGATGACGAGAAGCTATTCTTACCATCAGGGAAAGACGTGGAGGTCGGAGCCTCTGTATCCCAGACATCCCAGGTGGATGTCCTGTGGGCTCAGGCTATGGAAGAGCTCAAAAAGGATTTTGAAAAGCAAGTTAGACAGGTGGAAGAAAAACTGGGAAGAGAAATGAGAGAGATGCAAGAAAAGCATGAAAAACGGGTCAATACCTTGCTAAAGGAGACCCAAAAAAATGCTGAAGAAAATAACAACTTGAAAAATAAGCTAACTCAATTGGCAAAAGAGGTTCAAAAAGCCAATGAGGACAAGAATGCTTTCAAAACCAGAATTAGCCAAGTGGAAAAGGAGGTTCAAAAGTTTACTGAAGAAAATAGTTCTCTCAAAATTAGAATGGAACAGATGGAGGCTAATGACTTTCTGAGAAACCAAGAAATCATAAAATAAAACCAAAAGAATGAAAAAATGGAAGAGAATGTGAAATATCTCATGGGAAAAACAACTGACCTGGAAAATAGATCAAGGAGAGACAATTTAAAAATTATGGGACTACCTGAAAGTCATGATCAAAAAAAGAGCCTAGACATCATCTTCCATGAAATTATCGAGGAAAACTGCCCTGATATACTACAACCAGAGGGCAAAATAAGTATTGAAAGAATCCATCGATCACCGCCTGAAAGAGACCCTAAAAGAGAAACTCCTAGGAACATTGTGGCCAAATTCCAGAATTCCCAGGTCAAGGAGAAAATATTGCAAGCAGCTAGAAATAAACAATTCCAGTATTGTGGAAATACAATCAGGATAACACAAGATCTAGTAGCTTCTACATTAAGGGATCGAAGGGCGTGGAATAGGATATTCCAGAAGTCAAAGGAACTAGGACTCAAACCAAGAATCACCTACCCAGCTAAACTGAGTATAATACTTCAGGGGAAAATATGGTCTTTCAATGAAACAGAGGACTTTCAAACATTCTTGATGAAAAGACTAGAGCTGAAAAGAAAATTTGACTTTCAAACACAAGAATGAGAAGAAGCATGAAAAAGTAAACAGCAAAGAGAAGTCAGAAGGGACTTACCAAAAGTGAACTGTTTACATTCCTACATGGAAAGACAATATTTGTAACTCTTAAAATTTTTCAATATCTGGGTAGTTGGTGGGATTATACACACACACATGTACATGTGTGCACGCACACACACATACACACATGCACACACATACAGAGACAGAGAGCACAGAGTGAATTGAATAGGATGGGACCATATCTTAAAAGAAATTAAGGTAAATGATGAGAGAGAAATGTAGTGGGAGGAAAAAGGGTGAAATGCAATGGGGTAAATTTAATGTCATTTAAGAGGCAAGCAGGAGACTTTTTTAGTGGAGGGAAAAAGAGGAGAGCTGAGAAAAAAAACCAAGAAGTTTACCTTCATCACATTTGACTAAAGGAAGGAATAAAATGCACACTCATTTTGGTATGAAAACCTATCTTACAATACAGGAAAGTGGGGGAGAAGGAGATAAGCAAGGGGGGGGGATGATGGTAGGGAGGGCAATGGGAGGAGGGAGCAATTTGAAGTCAACACTCAGGGAGGGACAGGATCAAAAGACAGAATAGAAACAATGGGGGGCAGGATAGGATGGAGGGAAATACAGTTAGTCTTACACAACACGACTATTATCGAAGTCATTTGCAAAACTACACAGATATGACCTATATTGAATTGCCTGCCTTCCCAAAGGGAATGGGTAGGGAGGGAGGGATGGGGAGAATTTGGAACTCAAAGTTTTAGGAACAACTGTTTAGTATTGTTGTTGCTACTAGGAAATAAGAAATACAGGTAATGGGGAATAGAAAGTCATCTGGCCCTACAGGAGAAAAGAGAGGATGGGGACAAGAGAAGGGAGGGATGACAGAAGAGAGGGCAGATTGGTGATAGGGAAAATTAGAATGCTCGGTGTATTGGGGTGGGGGTAGGGGACAAAAGGGGAGAAAATTTGGAACCCAAAATTTTGTGAAAATGAATGTAAAAAGTTAAATTAAAAAAATAAAATAAAAAAAGGAAAAAAAAACTAAACAGATGATTTTGTATTTTATCATGGAGGCAATAGTGAGCTATGAACTGACTGAAAAGGCAAGATGGTCAGACTTGAACTTTAGAAAGATCAATTTGACCACTGAGTGGAAAAGGGATTGGAATGGAGAGACTGGAGGTAGGCTGTTCCATTAGCACACTATTGAAAGAATCCAGGCACTGAGGTGATGAGGGCCTGCACCCAGACGGTGGCAATGTCAGAGAAGAGCAGGGGGCATTCATAAAAAATGTTACCAAGGTAAAAATAATAGGACTTGGCAACAAATTAGACATAGGGGTGAGAGACTGAAAGTCAAGGATGACACTTAAGGATGTCAAGCCTGGGTAACCAGAAGGATCAGGGTACCCCTTCACAGTAACAGGAAAAGAGAAAAAAGTTTGGCGGCAAAATAATGAGTTCAATTCTGGACATGGGTGAGTTTAAGATATCTATGAGACATCAAATTCAAGATGCCTAAGAAGCAGTTAAAGATATAAGACTACAGGGTCAGGAGACAGCTTAAGGTTAGACAAATACATTCAAGTCTTCCTGAGAAATAAGGTTATCTCACAACAGGAGTGCTGGAAGGAAGGGGAACACAGGGGAGAGACAAGAGTAGAAAGCACAAGTTATTGCAACTGACAAAGTTTGGGATTTTTCCTACCCACCTCCCACCCCTGCTCCCACTCTACTCCCGTTTTTCTGATTGGAAACAGTAAACTAGGATAACCTCAGCCCAGCGGAACCCTCATTTTAAAACAAAGATACATCATCTTTACAGTATTTGCTTTAGAGTACTTGAAAAAAGCCAAGCTTGTTCTCTTCAAATACCCATAAAAACATCTTTTGTCAAAAGAATTCATTGAGTCCCTCTAGTTTCCTGCAGACAGGATTCCTTTTCAAATTCCACGTTATCTTCAATGTTCCCGAAGAAGCATCTCCCTAGCTGAAAGTACCACTGTGCCCAGATGCCCAGGAGCCATCTCCCCCTTCACATCTTCCTAGCCACTCTATGAGCAACTTTTAAAAGGGGGGGGGGCGGGCAGGGGAGACTCTAGGGGTTTAAATATGCAAAATTGTTTTGAAAGATCTCTCTGTGGTTTCCATGTTATATACTTCATCCCACTGTCAGTTCAGAGGCACCCACTCAGGGGTTGGCGAACAGCATGCTGTGCAGATGAAACACAAGGCTAGTGTTGACTGGGTTCCTAGGGCACTCCTTTCCATTTCACTGGGGGGGTTAAGGGAGAGAAGAGGGAGAGGGGAGAGACTGAGAGGGAGAGGGAAAAAGAAAAGGAAGAAGAGAAGGAAGGGTAGGGGGAGGAGAGAGGAGAAAAAGAGAGCAGGGAGAGAGAAGTGGGTAGGAAAAGGGGAGGAAGAAAGGGGGGAGATGGAAAGGTAAGAGGAGGGGGAGAACAAAATAGGGAAGGAGAGAGAATGTGAGAATGAAGAAAGAAATTAGGAGACAACCACAGAATGCTAGGAGCTGGAAGTAGTCTTAGATACCATATCCCAAAGTTGGAAATAACCTCAAACATCACTCACTGCAAAGTCCTACCTAAACAAGAATCCCCTCTATGATATCCCAGACAAGAGGACATCTAGTCTCCTCCTGAAGACCTCCAGTGACAGGAACCTTACTAGCTCCCAAAGTAGGATAATCCAACCCTTTTTCATTATATTCAAATGTGAGGGCCAAAGAGTAAAGTGACTCATCCTAGGTGGTGCCAAAGGTTAAGTTTGTATATGACTGAATCAAGACTCAACCCAGGTCTTTTAAGTCTTCAGTCCAGTGGCTCCCATTCCACTATGCTGTCAAAGCAGAGTTCAGTCAAGGGTAAGGCAAAGTTGGGCAAGGAGATGCCTATTTCAGGAAGGATATGCATAAACACTTAAGGGCAGAAGAGGGTGAGTCAGAGACTGAGGACAGTCAGTCTGTGCCCCTGCCTGAACAGAGTACAAGGTGCAGTGTAGGAGGAAAGGAGGCTGTGACCGTATTTGAAAACAGCCTATGTAGGAACATGCAAACATCCCCCAATGCTTGTGCTACACTTCATTTACATGGGTGTGGTATGGCTTTGACCTCTTAATAATTCCTAATACAGACCACTTCCTGAGATTCTAAGCTACAGGAGGGCAGGTAGGTCTTCTGCATATTTGATGCTTTCACATATGAGCGTGGTCCCTCAAGCGATCAGTGATAGTTAACATTCCCTACTGTGTTCAAACCTTGTACCTCACATGTACTAACTGTCTGAGGGTATCATAAAAAGAACACAGCACTGACTGCTAACCAGCTGTATGACCTCGGGCAAGCAAATGACTGGATAGTTGCTCATGTATAAAATGAAAGTGTTGGATTAGATGAACTTGTCTATAATTTTAATCTTGAAAAGTCTTCAGATTTTAGAGCTTCCCAGAGAAGTATCAATAAGGTTGATTAGGACATTGAATCTATTTCCTCATTTGTAAAATGAAGGGACTGGATTATATGGACTTGCCTATAATGTTAGTATTAACACGCCTTCAGACCTCAGGGCTTCCCCTATGAGCACCAATGACTTAGATTAGGAAATTGGGAGGGGGTAAGCTTGTTGGGAGAAAGTTACTGAATGGCTCAGATCAAAAACCATAAATCTAAAATCAGCTTATTTTGCATATACCTTCATGTGTGCATATTATCTCCCCCTATAGAATGCAAACCCCTTCAGGACAGGGACTGTTTCATTTTGTCGTTGTATCTCCTTTATCTAGTATAGTGCCTACTATATGGTAAACATTTAATGCCACTACTCAGGTGGAAAAGATGCTGACAGAGCCCCTAACTGCAACCCCGCATTTACAAATGAGAAAGACCCAGAGAAAGAAATCATTTGCCCAAGTAAACAGAAGAATCAAGATTCAAACCCCGATTCCCTCACTCTAAATCTAGTGTTCCTTCCACTGGGCTTAGGATCTTCATTACGATTCTTCCAGCTCAAGAGTTCTGGATTCTTCCAGCTCAAGAATTCTATCAAGTTATGAAAGCTATCTCCCCACCTTAACTGGAAGGTTGTTGGTGAAAAGTGACTACAGTGTCATCATGCTCTTTTGAATCTCAACCCAGTGCTGGCACATATAGCAAGCACTATCTTCAATAATTTGTTGGTTGACAAGGATCCAAAGTAACCAAACCAGTATCTTCAAATCTAATGTCAAAATGAATATTCTGCCTAGTACAGCTATGTTTCTTTGGGATCATAAATCAAAAGAAACACTTAGAATAATAAAGATGTATCTTCCTGATACATCCGTGGGAATACTAGAAAGGAATAAAGGACCAGGAACCAAAATTCCTTGGTTCAAGCTTCAGCTCTGCCACTAACTTTGTGACTTGGACCAAATGCTTTGTACCCTTGGGCCTCAAGTCTCCTTTCCCGAAAATGAGGAAGCTAGAACTGAGAGAATCTAAGGTTTTTTCCAGTTCTATCATTCTGTGTTCTAAGTATGCTTCTACCATTGAGGTTTTAAAAATATGGGCTATGAGTTCCCTTATAGCTTAAACATTCTGTGATTCTGATTTAACCAGAGAAAAGTGAATGACTGAGCAAGAATCCAATATTCCTTTAAGTCATACTTCTATCTCCCTGAGCAGTGTTCCATGGGATCATTCATTCATGATTTATTCAGTATTCCATTAAGGAAGAATGGTAACGTCCCTCAACAATCATAAGCAGCCTACAGAATGAAGAGAACTACTTTCCTAATGTTTTGGATCTTTCACCTCCATTTCTACTGGAAAGATAAAACATGAAGGGAGGGACCATCCGTGGTTTGAAACAAGAGGTGCCAAAGGGAAGACAGCATTCTGTTATGGGCAGCCTTCTCAGCTCCAGAATTAGCCTTCATTTCTTATCTTGAATACCCTATCACTAAGATGGGAAATTACGTAAACTATAACTTTTTGGGGAAAAATCATTGGCAGATCTGGGGCAAGGGGTGCCCAGCAAGTATCAGTGACTCCCCAAAAGCCTACAATCATTGCTACTGATAACAGAACACACATTTCACTGAGGCTATGAGATTCATAGCCTGGGAAATTCTGAAAAAATTCCACAGCTCCTACACAGGCAGTGACAGACCAAGAACCAGATTGCAGACAGCTGCAGCTCATCACGGCTTAGAACGTTTACAAGCATTTGTCATAAAGTTCCCTTAGCCAAGAGGGAATCTGAAAGGCCACATAATTCCAGAAGCCTCTGCCTCCTGTTAACACAGCAAATGCTTTCAGGAAGCCTCCTCTAAAATCCAATGGGTTTGATTACTTAGGGAATAGTCATCTTGTTCTCTGCCTACAGGCAACCTTATTCAAGTGGCCCCTTAGACTTGTAGTCAGAGGGTTTGACTCGCCATTCTGGAAATAATCACTAGTGGGATCATATACAAATCACTTCATCTCTCCCCAAGCCTCAACTTCTTCATCTGTAAAATGGGGAGGCAATATGGCATGCTGGACAAAAAGCAAGTCTGAATCAGGAAGACCTGGTTCGTATCCCTTCTCTAAAACATATTACCTCTCATTCTGTCAAAACATACTGTCATCTCATTCAACCTCTCTGAGAGTCAGCCTTCCTGGTCTGTAAAATGGAAACTGTAACACTTGCAACTCTGTACTCTTCAGGACTGTTGTGAAGGAAGCATTCTACAAAAGCAGCCTGCCTGCTTCAGAACTTGGTGGGAAGGTTTTGATGCCACAATAAAGTGTACCTAGTCTAGAAAAAAGAGGCTCGATGTCCTGCGCTCTGGGAGGGTTGACCGTTCCTTACTACATGACCCTTAACGATCAATGTTAGCAATGCTAACAGGAAATTATAACTTTGACTATTTAAAAGTCATCTGTAGATAGATATTGAATTTATTTTTGGTCTGCTTCCTTTCTTCTGTATTTTTGTTGCTGTTTAATAATACTGAATTAATAACCATTTCGCTACTTTGAAATTATTTTAGAAGGAGAATAAGGTAGCTGATAAAAAAAATTAAAATGAGAAGATATAGTATGCAACTGGAGAAATCTAATCTGACTTATTTAAATAAGTCTTATTTAAATAAGCTGTTGATGCCAAAAAATGGGAAATGGATAAAAGAATAGACATCAACACAAATTATTACTATTTCCTTATACATTATCACCATTTCCTAAAGAAGTTTAAACAATCCAGTACCACAGCAAGCAGACCAAGAGAGCTTAGAAATTGACTCAGACAGCAAATATTACACGTATTTCCCTAGCAGAAAGATAAGGCAATTAGGGCATCACTGCTTTAAAATATGGAACATAATGGAAGATTATGAGCAGTATCACCTCATAAATATCAAAAAGCAACAGAGTGATAAAACAAGTTTACAAACAGTTTAGCAAGAAGACAACATCTCAAGGCCATTTAAAAATAAAACTGTGAAGAAGTCAACAATGAAAAAATGATAAATATCTATAAGGATTTATATAGCAAATTTTTCCCCATTAATTATGGTGGAGCCACCACATCTAGACTTCAATAGTACAATCCTTGATGAAAGCAAAAGAGCAGAATACCCTCCCCCACCAAAAAATGAAAAAAGCAGCTATCCTATATACAAAGAACAGATCTGTATGTGAGGTGAAGGTGTTAATGGTTACCTCAAAGAAGAAAAGTACATGGTTATTATTACCACCACTCCCCAAAAAAATACGCTACCAGTAACTACCTATCCATGTGCCTACTTTCCCATCTCTCTTTTGATAGGAACCTCTAAAAATTATACTGAAGGTACCCTGATGAAGGTATAAAAAGAAAATGCCAGGCTTTCATAAATGATGTCCTACTGCTCACTGCATCTTTATAGTAACACAGCTGACAAAATGGTATAGAAAACAGAAGCTGCCACTACTAAAAAGAAATACTTGATAGAAAGGAAAAAGGACCCATATGTACCAAAACATAGCAGCTCTTTTTGTAGTCATAAAGAACTAGAATCAAAGGGGTGCCTATCAATTGTGGCCTGGATAAACAAATTATAGTATATAAATGTCATGGAATACAGCTGTCTGTAGGAAATCATGAAAGGCATGGTTGCAGAGAAATGTGAGAAGACGTGAAATGATAAGGAGTGAAATGAGCATAAGCAGAACAATTTCTGCAATGACAAAAAACACTGAAGAGACAAACAACTTGGAAAACCTAAGGCACTCTGATCAACACAATGGTGGATCACACTTCAGACAACCAATGATCAAAGCAAGGAACCCCCACAAGAAAACCGATTTTGTTAATTGAAAAATAAACTCATTTTAGAATCATTTGATTCAGTAGTACAAAATAACACTTCAACAATACTCTGTATCTATTTTGAACATGTTTAGTATCCGATTTTCTGTGTACATATTGTTTCCCCATTACCACCCTTAATAAAATATAAATTCCCAGAAAACAGGAAATGATGGGGGTTTTGTCTTTGTATGCCTAGCTCATTATTCTAGTATATAGGAGTCATTTTTTTTTCACTTTTTGAATGAATGAACAAGGTCTCTTTCGGATATGTTGAAATTCATGCAAGAATCCTTAAAAATGGAACAACAGAGATAACTGTATTAATAATAAAATGAGGGATAAAACAAGAAGACATGCTCTCTAAAGGTGTTTGCCACCAATATAGAGAATGTCCACTCAGCTGGGAAGTCCTCTGGATGGTAATATTCTCCAGATTCTCTTGATCGATGGCTCTCAGAATTGACCCTTCTACCAACCCTTTAAAGTAAGCAAAGCAGGAACTGTCCCCCCTTTTCCAGAGAAGGAAAGCACAGTTCATAGACATAAAGTCACTTGCGCACATTTTAGCACCTGGCTCTTAATTGGCTGAGTCAGGATGCAAGTCCAGGTCTTCTGGTACCAATGGTCTCTCCAAGGGACCTTGGAGTCAGAAGACATGGGTACAAGCCCCTATCTTACCTCTTACTAGCTTTTGGGTTTAAATCACTTCGTCTCTCTAGGCCTGTTTCCTTATCTGAAAATAAAGAGAGTAAGGAACCTCCTAGCTCGGATATTCTTGGTTCTAAAATCCCATCTAGTTCTAAGACCATAATCAGGGTACCACATAGCCTTAACATAAGAATGTCCTAGTCTATCCTCCTCCTAGCTTTCATTAAAGGTTGCTTTGAGGGGACTGGATAGATTAGAATCTGTTAAATAATTCATACTGCCTAGAAGAACATTTTCTCAATTCAACAGATCACTCCTTGAGCAAAACAATTACCTACATATTTATATAACACTGGTTGCTGTCCTTCAGTGTTCTGACACTGGAATATATATTTTGGAATGTAACAATACAACAGTGGAGAAATATCTCTCACCCTAAAGTCCAGGCCAAATGAATACCAGGGTGATTGGAGTCCTTAAGGAGCCAAGTATTAAGACAGTTAAACCTTTATAGCCCCATAAATCCCTATGTCTCAGCAACTGCTGTCACTGGTGCCCAGAGCAGCCAAATTACATAAACCCTCACATCACATTATACTCCAACCTCCAGTGGGATTTGTCATAGATCCTTGCTTCACATTCTCTAGTATTGGGAATCAAGGACAAAGGAAAGGATAAAATAAAATCCATGAACAATCAAGGTGGAACTGCAAAAGTTCTATGCCTCCTCTAGAGAAACTACCCAAAAGGGCCTACACCACTTGACAGTAGGTAAAGAGTGGAAGATTTAAAGTCAGTAGAACTGGTTCAAAACTGACCTCTGTCACTTTCTACTTAACCTCAAAACAAATAAATCACTTAACCTCCACTGAGCCTCAGTTTCCTCATGTGGAAAATACTGAACTAGCTGACCAACAGCATTTGCCTAAATGACCTCAGAATTTCTTCTGTGGAGGGGACCTCAAAGGTCTAATCCATCCAAGAACCATTTTTAAAACAAAACTCAACCTCATTTCTCAAATATATAGAGTAACTGAGTCAAATTTATAAGAATATAAGTCACTCCCCAATTGATAAATGGTCAAAGGATATGAACAGATAGTTTTCAGAGGAAGAAATTAAAGCTAGGCATATGAAAAAATGCCTTAAATCACTACCAATTAGAGAAATACAAATTAAAACAACTCTGAGGTACACCTCACATCTGTCCAATTGACTAATAGAACAGAAAAGGAAAATGATAAATGTTGGAAAAGATGTGGGAAAATTGGACCACTAATGCATTGCTGGTGGAGCTGTGAACTGATCCAAACATTCTGGATAGAAATTTGGAACTATGCCCAAAAGGCTATAAATAAAACTGTGCGTACCCTTTGATCCAGTAATACCACTACAAGGTCTGTATCCTAAAGAGATCATAATGTACAACACATGTACAAATATTTATAGTAGCTCTTTGTGTGATGGCCAAGAACTGGAAATTGAGGGGATGTGCATTAATTGGAGAACGGCTGAACAAATTGTGGTATATAAATATAAGGGAATACCATTTCAGTATAAGAAATTATGAGTAGGTGGATTTCAGAAAAACCTGGGAAAAGTTACATGAACTGATACTGAGTGAAGTAAGTGGAAGCAGGAGAACATCGTACACAGTAACAGCAATATTATGCAATGATCAACTATGCCTGATTGCGCTCTCCTCAGCAACACAATGATCCAAGACAATTCCAAAAGACTCCTATCCCCTTTAACAAAATCTATTTAAGTCCTGAGGGATCACACAGTCCCCTGTTAAAGTTCCATGTCTCCCCTAGAGAAACTATCCAAAAGCCTGCCCCACTGGACAGTAGATAAGAGTGGAAGATTTAGAGCCAGTAAAACTAGGTTCAAATCTGAACTCCGTCAGTTTCTATATAGCTACCCCGCAACCGTTTTTAACACCCAGAGAAATATCAATAGAACTGAATAAGCTCCCAGAGGTCATTCATTTCCTTTTCTGCAGTTGGCAGTAAATTTCTCAGGCTTCTTTCATAGTCCATCTAAACCTCTAGGCCTTCATCTAGCATGATAGTGGACAACAACTCACAGGTAACATGTCCACAGTCAAGAAAGCAGATCACTGAATCAGTTAAAGGGAATCCTGGGCAGGATTTGCAAGCAAAAAGGAGCTCATCTTAGGCTACTTCATATATTCCTTTGGGAGAAGGGAGGAGGGAAGCAACCAACGTAATCTCTTGTTCTGTTCAACAGACCAGTCTCTGAATAACTTTTGCCTGTTTCCAAAAAACAAATCCACCCCCAAAAGACAAAGATCTCATAACCAGTAAAGATATACAGAGGAATGTGAAACAAGCTTCAGAAGAAAAAGGAGCCAAGGATGCCCTGAGTCATTTCAACCTTGATGCAATACGTATGTGGTCTCCCCTGGGAACTACATTCCCTTGGGTGCATATATTCCAGTAAATCACAGGTCTTATTATGGTCCTACCTCACAGATGCTAGCTCATAGCAAATAGGGGAAAGGAATGGTGTGTGGAGAAATTGCCACAGTTTGGAATGGCAGATACTGAGGAACTCATAGCCCCACGCCTAATAATTTAGTCATTAGGTCTGGAACTGTTTAGATAGAGCACTTTGAAAATGTGATGGCCCAAACTTGCCTCAAACTTGCCTTGGACAATTTGATGAAAAGGCAAGACAGTCATTTCATTCTTTGGGGCCAGCCAGCAGTTGTGTCTCTTAGCTCTCCCAGACTGGCGTAGGCGTAGTAAAGGCACCAAACGTCAGACTCTGAATAAACAATTTAATTTCCTGAAGCTCCAGGGGTCAAAGATATTCAAGTCCAAATGAAATTTGAAAGAAACCAATAAAGAAACTAAAAGGAGGGGAAATGAACTAAGAACTTGCATTCAAGAATGAGAGATGATGGGAGCAGGATGAGTTCACTCTCAAGTTTATAAGAAAGCTGTCCTCCATGACACTCCGCTACATTAAAAAAAAAAAAAAATAATGGATTACTTCTCTCATTTTAAATGCTCAAAAGCCCTCAAAAGACAAGGACTCCACAGGCTCATGCATAATATATCCTTATAAACCAGTGTCTCCCTCTACATCACATACTAAGGATGCCATTTAGTTCTCTCAAGTAAAACAAAAAGCATCTCCACTACCGCTGGCGATTTCTTAGATTCAAAGGAATTAAACGAGTTTGGTACCTTGGCATAGTAATATTATTCAATCAATCAATAAAATTTCTTAAGTGCCTAAGGAACTATGCTAAGAACTTATTCAGAATGAATGAACCCTCTCTCTGCAAACAGATTAAGTTCCCCCAATATTTGGTGGACATTTTTGTTATTTTTTTATTTTAATTTTAAACACAGTCATCAGCATAACTGAGGTTCTTTTTCTTTACTTTCTTTTCTTTGCTTTTTTGCCACGTACTGCTTTAGCTGAATGGTGAGGTCTACAGATCCCTTCTCAGACTATTTTTAAATATATAAAATACATAAGATTACAGAGTAAACTAATTATACTGAAATACAATTATGAGAAAAATTTTTAAAGTCCTGTACATCGATATTATGCTATAGTAAAAAGAAATTATTTGTGAATAATGCTAAAGAAATTGAAATACTTTTCCCACAAAAGAGGAAGCAGCATACTGCGTAGCAGAAAGAATTCTGGATTTAGAGTTGGAAGTCCCAGATTAAAATCTTGGTTTTGCCACAAATCATTTTCTCTCCTTAAGCCTCCATTCTCTCATCAGCAAAAAGGGGAGTGGGAGAGAAGAGAAGACACTAAATACTCACTAAGGTCCTTTTCAGTTCTTAATAAAATAGTCTTAGGGAAGGAAATAATCTCATTACCATCCTCCAAACTCCCACAATTAGAGATTAAAATCTTTGCCAAAGTATGCCTCCAAGATTTTCCAAATAATGAAACCTCAGTTTAGTTGGGTTGTTGGTTTGTCATGTTTTTTGTGGGTGTCATCCCCTCATTTAAAAGGAGGTAAAGAAGTCAGGAGCAGAAAACAGCACAGTGCAAAGTGAGGGGAAGTAAGGAACTTGGCCTCTTCTGTCTTGTTAAGTATGAAGTTTCATAGAACAATGGGGGTGCCAAAAGGAAGCTCAGAACCATAAAAACAGCAGGTCGGAGCTGGAGCGATGTCACCAGGTCCACCTGTCCCATTTTACCTGGAGCTGCCAAGGTCACTCATTCACTGTCATTCATGGACTCCTAAGTAGGGATTGCTAGGCACTCTGAATTAGCGAGAAAAAATGTTAGGGGTAAAATAAAACTGGAATCAAGACTCAAAAGACCTGGATTTAAATCTAATCCAACATTTATTAAATACCTTGGTTGTACAAGACACTGCACAAAATACTGAAAATACAAAGACTGAACATAATACAAGGCAATAGAGATAAGTAAATACAATGTAGGTAAGACAAACATGGGGGGAGGGGCAGAGAGAGGCTTTACAGAGAAGGTAGCACCTAAACTAAGCCTTGAACGGATGCCACAGGTAGAAATAAAGAGTGAACATGGGAGTTAGTTATATGATGGGCCAAGGGACTTTCAAAGATTATTCTGGCAGTTGTGTGGTACGTAAATAAGAAAAGGCAGAGCTCATCAGCAATGTAACCAATTAGAAGGCTGTTACAATTGTCCAAACTGCAAATGATGAAGTTGGTTGCCTGGGGCAGAGAGAAAGGGACAAATGCAAGAAATTGGCACAACTTGAATATTTACTAGGAAGTAAGATTCTAGGACAACTTTACAGTGACAAACTTGGGTGACTAAAGGATATCAATAGCTTCAGAAGAATAGGGGAAAGGGGAAGACAACAATTTAGGCTGAGTCTGAAAAGCTAATGGGGTGTTCAGGTAGAAATGTCCATCAGTCAGCTAATATAACAAAGGAAGGGAGAGAGTGAAGAAGGTCCTGGACAAAACTTTGAGGGATACCCACAGATTTATAGAGGCAAGAGGGAGATACGGATCCAGCAAAGAAACAACAGTCAGACACGTAGAAGGACTGAAGGGAGCAGTGTCAGAGATGCCAAGGAAAGAGCGTATCCAGAAAGACAGAGGAGAGGGTAAGGGCAGGAAATTACAGAAACCCAGGAAATGGAGGGCTAATAACAGGCCAAGGAATTCTGTGGTTGAGAGCATTTGTAGTCCTAGAGGGAGCAGCCCAGGGAGGGCAGGACTGGGAGTTAGAGTAAAAATACCTGAGAAACCATACTTGTTAATATCTGTATCGTGCCACTTTTTGTGCCAGGCACTGTGCTAACTGTCCAAATATTATCTCACTTGATCCTCACAACCTTGAGAAACAGGTGAGATTATTCTCCCCATTTCACAGGTGAGGAAACTGAGGCAAACTTTTTTTTACGATCCTGACTCCAGGCCCAGAGCTCGATCCCCTGTGCAGCCCAGCTGAGAAGTAATGAAGAAACGGCAGGAGTCAGTGTAAGGTCTGCTTCTACCCAGTACCAGGAAGCACAGATGGTCAACAGCATCGGATGCTGCAGAAATATCAATAAGAACAAATACTGAGAAGGGGACTTTGGTTACATAAACAACCCCTCTGGAGTTGAATTTCTTCATATGTAAAAAGAGCCTGGAAGGTATGATGTACAAGGTCCCTTTCAGCTCAAAGCCCTACATCTAAATAACAATTTTGTGACTTTAAAAAAGGTGAACATTATATTTTTTTAATTTTTTCTCAATTATATGCAAACAAAAATTTTTAACATTTATTTCTTAAAATCTTGAGTTCCAAAATTCTTTCCCTTCCTCCTTTCCTGAAAAGGCAAGCAATTTGATAATAAATTATACACGTGCAGTCATACAAAATACATTTCCAAAGCAGCCATATTGCAAAAGAAAGTAGAGATAAAAAACCAAGAAAAATAAAAACATTTTAAAAAGCATGCTTCCATCTGCACTCAGACTCCATCAGTTCTTTCTCAGGAAGTGAATGGCATTTTTCAATAGTATGTCCTTCAGAATTGTCTTAGATCATTATATTGCCGGGAATAGCTAAGTCATTCACAGGTGAGCATTGTACATTATTACTGTTGCTGTATGTAATGTTCTGGTTCTGCTAATTTCACTTTGTATCAATTCACGTAAGTCTTTCCAAGTTTTTCTGATAGCATCCTGCTTGTCATTTCCTACAGCACAACAGTGTTCCACCAAAACCATACAATATAACTTGTTCCCAGCATTCCCCAAATGATCAGCATCAAAGGGTAAATATTATTATCCCCATTTTAAGGGTGAGGAAACCAAAAGGCAAAGATCACACAGCCAGTAAGCACGGTGATCCAAGAGGCAAACAGTTTTACCCTAACAACCCAATCCACTGTTTTCCACTAAGACAATGTATATAATATACACAAAGAATTAAAGTGGTGGTTTCCATCTGGAGTTTAATATGGTCCGGTGGATTCATGCTAAAAATTATTTAATGGTGCCTTAAGCTATAAATAACAGTAAAGAATATTATGAGTATTACATTAAATTATCCTGGGGGTTCGCAACACTTTGTGTTGCTGTAGCTGAAAGGGATTCTCAGAACAAAAAATGCTGGGAACCGCTGCCCTAAGTCCTTGTCATTATCATTATTAGTATCATTGTTATTTTTATTATATCAAGGCTTACTGTGCTAGGAAGACATCTCACCAATTAAGGCTGGTCACTCACCTCTACACAGTAGCTCGAGCAAGTTAACATCATTCACTCTTTCACCTCTGCCTTTGACAGCTTAAGAGGGCACCAAACACAGCATGAAGGTAAATGGCAGCTCAAGCCCAAAAGAATGATCACAAATTAGAATCAGCCACGTCTGAAGGAACCATGGTTCACTGCAGTGTCTGACCCTCAACACCCAGATAAATCAAGATTGGAATTCTACAGACAGCTGCCCAAGTGTTTCAGTATAGCACTATCCCTCTTGACTGGTCTTCCGATAGTAACCTCCATATTCATATTTCTCTTTTGTCTCCCCTATACAATTCTAGGTCCCAAACTAGAAACGGCACCCATACATGAGCTATGCACTCTTGAGCAAGTCACCTCCTTCCATGGGTCTCAGTTTCCACATCTGTTAAATAAGCTGGACTAGATGACTTCCAAAAATGTCCCTTCCTAAAAATATTACTCTTGAAACCTGAAGATCTGAGATTAGGCCCCAGCTATAACACCTACAAACTCTGTGACCTGGGACAAGTCAATTCACTGAGTCTGTTTCCTCATCTGTAGAATGGGGATTTAAAAAAGAAGTGTTTACTATTCCCCCCACACATACACAGAGTTACTAAGAAGAAACTACTCTGTAACAGTGAGTTAATATTATTACAAATATTTATTATATTCCTGTGGTGGCTTTGAGAAGTCACTACCTACCACAACATAAGATCAATGAACTTTTATGGAATGAAGCAAAGGTACAAACCACACCCGGTTAGCCAAGGGCAAGGAACACGATGAAGTCAGTGCCTCCCTTTCCTCTGGGCATGGATTGCTGGTTTATTTTGCCACTTTACTTCCTTGTTCAACAATAAAAAGGCTTTCACTGACAAGCAGCCAGATCACAAAAAGTAGCATTGGATTTGGAGTCAGGAGACATGGGCCTGAGTAAGTTTGGCTACCTGTGTGACATTTGGCAAACTACTTAATTGCCATTTCTGGACGGAAATATAATGGATGTGCAAGATGATCTCTCTACGGTCCATTCCAGCTCTAAACCCAAGGAAACTATCAGCCTATGGTAATAGGATAGGCTAGGGACCGGACCAGTGATACAGCGTACAGTACTGGAACCACAGACACTTTCTAAGAAATAACCTTTTCTAAATAGATATTTATGGAGACAGAGAAACCTTTCTCCCTGACAGTTCAAGACAAGGTACCCCAAAAAGTATTAGTGCAGTTTTAAGCTTTAATAGTGTATACTGAATAGAGCCTTGGACTTGAAATCTAAAACCAGGATTTGAATTCCAATGACCAATGGTAAGGCAACAGGTAATCACCTAACTTTCCTGAGGCTCAGTTCCTACTTTTGTAAAATGGGGAGCAATAATGCCTCCCCCATCTGTCTTATCAGGTGGTTGCTGAAGAAGCAAATTGTAAACTGTAAGATATTGCAGAAAGAAATCATTTATTGAGAGACAAAATAATGTAATGGCAGGGCGTGGGGAGGAGAAAGGTGAGGAGGCATAGAGTTTACAGACAAAAGACCTGGGTTCAAGTTCTATATCTCAAACTTATTAGCTATTGTCTTTGACCTCATCTCTCCACGGTATGAAAAAAATGTTGCTCAGTTTCTGCATCTGTAAATGGGGATACCTACCCTGCAGGTTATTGTAAGAAAAATGCTTTTCAAACCTTAAAACATTATCAAAATGTGAGTTTTAGAATTATTACTGGTTTTTTGGTCATCCCAGTGGAAGTGTTAACAGTTCTAAACCTCCAGTGAACCCCAATCCATGATGGGCTGGGTAGCTCTACTTTTCAAATGAGAGAGGGGTACAATCTTCAAACCTTTGACTGGGAGCTTGTCCCAGATCTGACACAGGTATTCATGGAGCATCAGTGGTGTGGCCACTACTCACTATTACATAATAGTGGGGGAGATGTAAGTCACCCAAGGTCTGGTCCCAGCCCTCAAGGAGTTTACAAAGAGATAAGACTTTTTAGACTTGAGAGGAGACAACAAGACAATGCCATAACGTGAAAACATGTAGGACAGAGATGATAAACACAACTTGACATGAAAGAAAAAAAGATCATTGTGGGAAGAGTCACTGGAGAAGACTTCTCAGAAGAGATGGAATATGAGCTTTACTCTGTACCCGTACTTTGTTCTCCATATCTTGATTATATATTCCAGCTGTTTCCTGCATATCGTTAGTGCCCAATTAGAATGGACATTCCCTAAGGATCAAGGCCACATAATCTACCTCTTCCCTAGAAGTAGTTCATTTACCATGTTTACAAGAGGCACTTTAATAAGCGTTTTTTCCCAAGTACAATAGTAGTTTTATGGTGATGAGGCATAAGGGGGCAAGTTACGTGGTACAGTGGATTGGAGGGCCAAGCCTGTAGTGAGGAAAGCCAGCCTGCAACACTTACCAGCTACGTGACACTGGGCAAGTCACTTGACTTCCATTTGCCTCAGTTTCTTCATCTATAAAAATGGGGATGATAATCACACCTACCTCCCAGGATTGCTATAAGGATGAAATGAGATATTAATAAAGCACTTAGCAGTGTCTGGTACTTAGTAAATGCCATGTAAATGTTACTTATTATCATTACTACTTTTCACCACCACCACCATCACCTTTCAATGTCATTGTGAGGAGCACAGTGCCTGGCCCGCAGTAAGGGATACACAAATGTTAGCTATTATCATAATCATATCCAACATTGCCACTTGATTCTTTCAATAATCCACTGAGGAAGGCAACACAATTATTACACCTATTTTACAAAAAGAGAAACTGAAGCCCAAGAGATGAAATGATGTACCTAAAATGATCCAGCTATTAAGTGACAGGCCAAAACTCAAATTTATGTTGTCTAACTCCAAGGTGAAAGTCATCTTTCCACTCTACTACACTTCCTCCTCAAAATTCACAATCCAGATAGCATCACTTTAATCCATCAGATTCTGAGCCTTTCTTCAGCCCTGTCACTGTAACTCATTAATTCTCCTCCTAATGCTATTTCCAAGAAGCATTTAAAATCAGAATGGGTGAGGAGGTGCTAGGCATCGGGTATTACTGCTAAGGATCCCAGAATGTCCCCATGCAAGTCACTAAGATTTGGAGCTGGAAGGGATACGGTGGAACCTCCTCATTTTTCATTCAGTTCATTTCAAAAAGCATTCATTCAACATCCTACTATGCGCCAAGGACTAAGGGCTGAAGTAAAAATGAGAACCATCTCTAACTTCAAAGAGCTTGCATTTTTATATTTTACAGGTAAGGAAAAAAACCTAGAGTGTTTAAGTGACTTGCTTAACTCCCAAATTAGAAAGGGATTTAAATGGCAAAGCTGGCAATGGGACCCAAGTCCTAGGACTCTTGATCTTGCTTTCTTTCCACTGTATCACAATGAACTTACATCTCCCCCCACCCTAAGGGTTGGTCTACAAAAAGTGCCAAAGTCCATTCCAGCTCAATAAGAATAGCTCACATGTCTACCATACCCTACAGTTTACAAAGTCCTTCCTTCACAACAATACTGTGAGACGAACAGTGCAAGAACTCTTGATGCCACTTTATAGATGGAGAAAATGGGTTTAAGCAAAGTGAAACGACTCACCTAAGGACATACAATTAATAAGTGGCAGGATTCAAAATCGCATCTTCTGGGTCTCAATTCAGGAGTTTTTTGGTTCCGTTTTTGTTTTCTTACTATGCTACACAATCAATATTGTTTGGCTTTTACTAGAAATCATCACATCGTCATGATACAACTTTGTCAAAACATATCAAGGCCTAAGTATAAAGTGAAACAAATATGCTTGTGCAAGTACTACAAAGGGTCCTGCACATAAATACAAACATACTGCCCGCACTGAAATTAATGAAAACATAGAAAATAGCTCCTGATACGTATATGGAAGCACACATCCTCCTAATTGCATGTGTGAAGAAATGGTCCCATTTGGCTAATGGAACACAGGGACTTTAGAGTACCTATCTGCATATATAAAAGTACCCACAAAAATACAGAATTCAAAGTGAAGATCTGATTACACAGGGCAAAGAAGGCAGATTCTCATGAAATATAACACAGACTATGAACATGAAAGATTGGGCTTCAACAACAGGAGCTTGGGGAAGGATGAAGGGGAGAGGATTGAATTTAAGAGCTAAAAGGCAACTCAGAGGCCATCCCATTCAATCCTCTCCTCATTTCACAGACAAGGAAACTGAGACAGAAATGAAAAGGCAGGATTTAAACTCAGGTCATCCTCATTGCAAGTCCAGAGCCCTATCAATACTTTCTCATAATATCAAGAGAAAGGAGACAAGGGATAGAAACCAAATACAAGTGTTTTTCTTTAAATGCCACTAACAGTAAAATATTGAGCTTCTAGTTGGGTCTTTGCTAGTTTTCTCAACTTAAAAATCATTTTATCATTATCTCTCTCACAAAACTCCTTCTCTCTCCACTCACAAGGACACTGATCTAGTTCAGACCTCCATCTGCTATTGCCAGGACCACTGTAATAGCCTGTTAATAGGGCTCTCTGACTCAAGTTTCACCCCTGTTCAATCCATCTTCCACACAGCTGCCAAAGTGGTACTCCCAAAATATAAGTCTAACCAAGTCTAACTCTCCTGCTCCACAAACTCCAGTGGCTCCCTATTACTCCAGGAGTCAAAAGAATCTCATCTGTTTATAATCCTTTACAATCTGGCTCCAACCTTATTATACACAGGCTTATTATTATATATAACTTCCCTTCATACTCTATGGTCCAGGTAAAGTGCACTTCTTTCTGTTCCTCCTTTCACCCATACACGCACAATATTTCAATAATGCATTTTCCATCTTCATGCCTTAGCACACATTGCATCCTGGGCCAGTCATCCAGTCATCCTGATAAATATCAGGCCACTTGACCCACTGGCTTGGAAGACAGTGAGGTTGGTGACCTTGCACAGCCCTCCCTCTCTCAAAACAATGTCAACCGCAAGTCATGTCATCAACTTGATGCCATGGTCCTCTTCGACAATGAAAGACAAACACAACACAAAGTTAGCACAAAGGATGTCCCCTGTGCCTGGAACGTACTCCATCTTCACTTCTACTTTTTAGAATCCCTATCTTTTGTTCAGTTAATAAGCATTTATTAAGTACCTACTATATTCCAGGTAGCGTACCAAAGGCTGGGGATACAAAGAAAGGCAAAAGACAGTCTCTACCTTCAAGGAGCTCACAGTCTAACAAGACAGATAGTAGGCAAACTCACCAATCCAAGGTCAGCAAGGCATCAGTTAGGAAACTGGAGCAGTCAAGAGAGAGGGGTTGAACCAGCAATGAACTAGCAAGGGCAAGGAGGGCCTCAGAGGTTATTTACTGCACCATTTTACAGATGAAGAGACTAAAGCCCAGAAAGGTTAACTGATTTGCCTAAAGTCACAGAGTAAGCTTTATAAACAGGCCTTGAACACAGGCCCCTTGACTCTAAGTGAATGCTCTGCGCCACTTGAAGGGTGATCTAAAAGATGGAGGTCTTGAACTTAGCACAGGGTCTAGTACATAGCAAGCATTTAATAAATATTTATTGACTGGCTGATGGAGGCAGTTGCACCTGTGAGTCCTCCTCTCAAAGACAATCTATCCCACTATCTTTTTATATTTTTAACTGGAACTGATTTCACTACTACAGAGAATTTCAGATAAAGAAATTCCCTTCCAACAATGCAGGGCTATATCTGCTTTGCAATATCTAGCCTTCAAGAGCAGCTTGGGACACTGAAAAGTGACTTGCTCAAGATCACACAGCCAAGGAGTACGTGTTCATCATCAGAACTTGAATCCAGGTCACCCAGAGCCTGAAGTCGCCTTTTTTACCCATTACACAAAGTCACCCCATTACTTGGTCGAAAATTTAAAATAATTTTCCTCAACATTGTTGAAGAATTAATTATTGGGGATGACACTCTATAGCCACATCTATAAATAGCGTCAAATGTTCTCCAAATAAGAGCTCTGTGTCCACAATGGCTTTTAGGGACAATAAGCTAGGGCTGTAAATGCTGAAGAACTGGTGCTGCTCTTATCAAGCAAACAAATCATCCTAACAGCTCAAATGACTCCAAAATGAAGAAACTTTGCTTCTCTTTTGGTAAACTATCTTCAAGTGGAAATTTCAAGGCAAGTTTCAAATGGAAACCACCATTTGAAGGCTTTCAACTCTTGGGGAAAAGAGCACTCTATATAAATGTACTCAATAAAGTCAAGCGGGAAGAAGGGATAAAGGAAAGGAGGGAAATTTGGTTTCTGTGTTAGCTATTCCTTCATATGTTCTTTTCCCTCCTATTCTCTTAACAAGTTTTTCACACTGGCCAGGAGAAGTCATACTGGACTCTTCAGCAATTTCTTGGGGCCAAATGTCTACACCTGAACGACAGAAACACAGAGTAGAATGTTAGGACAGCAAGGGCCCTTAGAAACCATCTAGGCCTGACCAACCATGAATGGCTTAGCTATTCTTGGCAATACAACAATCCAAGACAGTACTGAAGGACTCACAATGAAATATGCTACTCTACCTCCCAAGAAAGAACTGATGGAATCTGAGGGCAGATTGAAGTATACTGTGTTTACTTTCTTTATTTTTCTCAGTGTTTTTAGTTTCTGTTTTCTTTTGCAACACAGTTAGTATGAAAATGTTTTGCATAACTACACATGTGTAATCTATATCGAAGTGTTTATCTTCTCAAGGAGGAAGGAAGGAAGGGAGAGAGGGAATTTGGACCTCAAAAATTATTTTTAAAAAAATATTAAAAAATATTTTTACATATGATTGATAAAAACATTCTTTAAAAAATAAATTAAAATTAAATTTCAAAAGAAGAAATCATCTAGTTCAAATCCTTCATTGTATAGATATGGAAAATGAAGCCCAGAGAGGGGGAAATGACAAAAATCCCACTGCTAGTTACTTGAAGAGTCCAGATCTTAAAATCCTGCAGAATGGGCTTTTAATAAGGATGCACCCGAAACAGCAGATAAAATGTATATGCACACGCACACCCACACACCCACACGCATACACGCACGCGCACACACACACACACACACACACACACACACACAGGGTGTCTCAAAGGTTTTAGTGCACTTCTAAACTTAAAACTGGCCAGATGTCTGCAACAAAACTTGAACCCAGGTCCCCCAGACCCTGAGGCTGGCTTTGCTATCCACTACACAAAGTCATACCATTACTTCCTCAAAAATTTAAAACAACATTCCTCAAATCTCAAGAAGTGTAGAGGATGAGATTGTACTAAGACTTTTGGGAAACATTCTATATGAGAGACAGACAGACAGATAGAGAGCCAGAGAGACAATGAGAGACAGACATAGAAACAGAGAGAGAGAGAGAGAGAGAAACTTGTATTGGTAACATACCCCTTCTCTCCATTTGACTCTTAAGTTCCTTAAAGCAGTAACCTGATCTTACCTATTTTTTTTTTTTTTTTTTACAATTTCCCTTAATATCTAGAAGAGGACTCCCAGCACATAACAGACACTTAACACAGGGACAGTGATTGAATCTATGATTTAACTGTTATAGAGTACACCTATATGAGGAAACTCCCTCTCTCAATACAAATGTGTACCTTCTCTGGAACTTATGGAGGGACACATAGAGCATTCAAGAGGTGGATATTGTCACAGAGTCACACTATGTTAGAGGTGGGACTTGACTTGCCTTATAAGGGCAGTTCTATCCACTACACCCTGCTGTCTCTCAGGCACTCAGTATTTATGTGCTATATTGTATACAAACTTCATTTTCAAATAAATTTGCCATAAGTTGTATTCAAACATCCTCCAAGAATGTTACAATGAAAGAGGCTGGACTATATGTCCCCTACTGAGGTCCCTTCAAAATTCACAATTCTAAACACCTTATCCTTACACTTTGACCAGGACAGAGGCAGAGATGGGGACCAGAATCACTGTGTAACCTAAGATATTAGGGCTCTCAGACTTATATGCCTAAGTCATTACCTACTCTGAGTTTGTTTGTTCTTCTCTACAATGAAGACAGTCTTCTCCTTGGGAGGGTTTGTGTGGGGGCAGAGCCAAGATTGTATAGGAGAGAAAGGAACAAACCTGAATTCTCCCAAATTTCCCTCCAAACAACTTTAAAATGATGCCTCAAATTGAATTCTGGAGTGGCAGAGCCAACAATAAGTCAGAGCAAACAATTTTCCAGCCCAAAACAACTTAGGAGTTTAACAGGAAAGATCTGTCATACTGGGGTTGAGAGGGTGAAGAAGGGTCAGGCTCAGGAGTGCCTTGCTGGCCTTGGAGGCAGCTGCATAAACAGCAGTTTTAGAAGCTCTAAGCCCACAGAGGTAAGAGGGTTGGGGAACTGGTCAGAAATAGATTGGAGGGAACTTTTTGCTGGCAGCAGGTTCAGGATTCTGTAGCACTGCCCAGATACAGTTCCAGGACACAGTCCCAGGGAGAAGAGGAATACTAACACACTAGTGATTATGGCCTCAGGCATAGTTATGGCCTGGGCACAGTTATAGGGCACAGAAGATTGCTTGTGGTGGTTCTAAAGGGAGCAGGGATCCTGGTCAAAGTTCCAAGGCAGAAAGGAACATTGCCACTTGCGGTTGCAGGAGGGCAGGGGACTTGGTCACAGTTCCAAGGTCAAAGGAGCACCAACACTTGTGGCTACAGTGGAACAAGGTCACTTCCTGGATAAAGACCAGAGCAAAAGAGTAGTGACCACTCCTATTCGTATATCATACCACCTTGGAAGCATCCAAAAACTTCCAAAAGCCCAGAACTAGCTCTGAAAAGCTTGGGACAATGCCTCCCCATTCTGGGAGCAGAGTCCAACATCAAAAAGTCAAGAAATACACTGGAAAAATAAGCAAACAATAACATAAAAGAAGCTGACCATAAAAAGTGACTATAGCAATAAGGAAGATGAAGACACTAACTCTGAAGAAAACTATGTCAAAACAGCTACAAGCAAAGCCTGAAAGAAAAAACGTGAATTTGACTCAAACCCAACAAGAACTCCTGGAAGAGCTCAAAAAGATTTTTAAAAATCAAATAAGAAAGGTAGAGGAAAAACTGGGAAAAGGAATGAAAACGATGCAAGAAAATTATGAGAGAATCAACAACTTAGTAAAAGAGGCACTAAAAAATATTGAAGGAAATAATATCTTAAAAAGCAGAATTAGCCAAATGGGAAAAGAGATACAAAAATTCATTGAAGAAATGAACTCCTTTAAAAAAGCAAAATTGGCCAAATAGAAAAAGTACTAAAGCTCACTTTAGAAAATTAATTCCTTAAAAATTAGAATTGGGCAAATAGACACTTATGATTCCAACTGACATCAATAAACAATAAAATAAAATCAAAATAATTTTTAAAAGAAAATATCAAATATCTCATTGAAAAATTGATGTGGAAAATAGATCAAGGAGAGATAATTTAAGAATTATTTAGACAACCTGAAAGCCATGATAAAAAAAAGAGCCTGGATATCATATTTCAAGAAATTATCAAGGAAAACTTTCTCATTACCCTAGAACCACAGGGCAAAATGTAAATCTAAAGAATCCACCAATCACCTCCTGAAAGAGATCCCAAAATGAAAGCTCCCAGGAATATCATAATCAAATTTCAGAGCTCCCAGGTCAAGGACAAAATATTGCAAGCAGGCAAAAAGAAACAATTCAAATATCATGAAGCCACAGTCAGAATCACATGAGATTTAGCATCATCCACATTAAAAAACTGGAGGGCTTGGACTATGATATTTGGGAAGGCAAAGAACTATGATTACAACCAAGAATCACCTATGCAGCAAAACTGGGTATAATCCTTCCGGGGGGGAGGGGAGGAAATGAATATTTAATGAAAAAGGGGACTTTCAAGTATTCCTGATAAAAAGACCAAAGCTGAATAGAAAATCTGACTTTCAAACACAAGATTCAAGAAAAGCACATAAAGGTAAACAAAAAAGAGAAATTATATGGGATTCCATAAGGTTAAACTGTTTATATTTCTATATGGGAAAATGATTCTTGTAATTCCTAAGAACTTAATAAGTATTAGGGCAGTTAGAAATATAAATAGACAGAGAGCATGAGTGTGAACTGATGATTGAGATGATTTCAAAAAAATAAAATTAAGGGGTGCGAATGAAGGCTGTACTGAAAAAAAGGGGAAGAGAGGCTGAATGGGGGAAAGTACCTCACATAAAAAGTGTGAAAGGAAAATTTTTGACAGTGGAGAAGATGGGGAGGTGAGGCAACACTTGAACCTCACTCACATCAGAAACAGTTCAAAGAGGAAATAACATACAGTCAGCTGGGTATAGAAATCTATCTTACCCAAGAAGGTAAGGGAACGAGGATAAGAAAATGGGATGGGGAGGGGGACAAAGTTGATTAGAAGGGACTGTGGATTAAGTAAGCCAGTAGTTATAAGCAAAACAGACTTTTGAGGGAGGGACAAGGTAAAAAGAAAAAGATAAAAAGGGGGAAAAATAGGATAGAAGAAAATAAGTATCATCTATCTAAAACCATCAACAAGCATTATCTGTAATAAATTCCAGTAAGGTCAGGGTGAAGCAAGGATGCCCTTTATCACCATTATTATTCAATACTGCACTAGAAATGCATTAGAAAACTATAGCATTTCTCTATACATATATATATATATATATTACTATGTATACTTACTTACTATAAGATAACGAGTTGAAGGAATCAGAAGAGGCAATGAGAAAACAAAATTATCACTTTGCAGATGACATGATGGTATCCTTAGAGAATCCTGGAGAATCAACTAAAAAACTAGTTGAAATAATCCAGGAGAACATTGCATACAACACGAGCAATATCATACAATGATCACTTAAGAATAACTTAGCTGTTCTCAGAAATACGATACATGACAATTCCGAAGGATTTATGAGGAAAAATGCTATCTGCTTTCAATACAAAGAACTGAACACAGTCTGAATGTAGATCAAAGTATACTTTTAAAAAGTTCTTTATTTTTCTTGGTTTTATTGGTCTGTGTTTTCTTTTGCAACATAGCTAATATGCAAATGTTTTGTATGACTATACATGTATAACCTATATCAAAGTGCTTGCCTTCTCAAGGAGGGAGGAAAGGAAGGAGAAAATCTGGGCTTCAAAAATTATTTTGAAAAATGTTAAAAAAAATTTTCTACATGTAATAGAGAAAAAAACAGGAAAAAAGAGTTTGTGTAAAGAATAGCTAATAAAAATACAATCCTAAATCATTCTGCCAACAAAGATACTCAAGAATATTAAGTGCAAACTAATTAATGAGGCCCCAGCTTTTGACACTGTTCAGTTACTGGCAATGCTAATGAACAGGGAAGTTTTTGCTGACTCAGAACAGCTACCAGAAGACAGAACAGTAGGGAAGAATAGGCAGTATTTTTCCTACCTTCCTCTACAAGGAAACTGGATTAATCTAATACTCTCAAATTTAGAATTTCTCCCTAATCTCCACAGCTAAACTGGGATTTGTCCCACTAAACCTAAACCAGCACACTGGTGTTGTGAGAAAGGGGATTATGCAGAAAACTATAGACTAGAGAGAGACCTCATTAAAGGCTACCAAAACTGGTAGATTATACACACTGGTAACCAGGAGTTCTAAAAGCACAAGGGGCAGATATTTATGCAAAACACATCCCCAAGTCTTCAAGAAGCAAAAGGAGGAAGGAATATAGTTCAAATACCCAGAAGGAAGGTAAGGTTATATGTAAAAGAGCAAGCAGATATCAACATTTAGCAAGCACCTACAATATGCCAGGCAGTGTGATAAGCACAAAGGTCATAAAAACACAAAAAATGAAACAATCCTTTTCTTGGAGGTATTCACAATTTACTGTGAGAAACCACATGTATATTTATTAGCACATACAATTCCTTTCCTTTTTTTTTTTTTTTTTGTTGGACTAGGGGGAAGCATATATTTTGGACCATATAGGAAACTCCCATTAGTAAGTGCCTCTACCAACACAGACCTGCCCCTTCTGAGTAACCTGGAGTCTGGGACTACTGGCCAATATGGCTGCAAACATGGAGGCTCACTACAAAGCTCCCCAACAATTACTCAAGCCAAAAAGCAGAAATTCACACCAGACCAAATGATGAGTGTGAAATACAATGAGAAACTACAGTAACGTGCCTTCTTCCATTCTAGCAGTGGACAAAAAGTCAGAATAGGGAAGATGGCAGATTAACAGCCAGGAATGGCTAGCACTCTCTCCACAAACCCAGTCAAACACCTGTAAAAAATGACTCTAAACAAATTCTGGAGCTGCAAAACCCATAAATTGAGAGAACAAAGCAAATCTCCAGCCCAAGACAGCTAGAAAGGTTGCTGGGAAGTGTCTATCACACCATGGTGGGAGCAGAGCACGGTGCAGCCTGGCCCTTGCTGGCACAGATAGGACCTGAGCAGGGATTGGGGGTACAAAATCTCGGGCAGTTGTGGCAGTTTCCAGACTTCAACCCCAAATGCTGAGGACAAATAGGAAGATCAGTGGAAAAAACCTGTGGGAGTAGAGTGGTTAGACCCTAGCCCCAGGGCTGTGGAGGAGTACACTGAGGAGACAGTACACTGTCTCTGGAGCTCTAGGCCCACAGATTGTGAGGGGATCAATCAGCTGACAGGACACCCCCAAACCCCCCTGAAAGCAGAGAACTACCTTGACAAAGAGCTCAAAAGTCCAGTAAAGAGCTGGGAAAATGAGCAAAAACCAGAAAAAGAATTAGACTATAGAATCTTACTTTGATGACAAGGAAAATCAAAATATACAAACAGAAGACAACAAAGTCAAAGCTTCTTCATCCAAAGGCTCCAAGAAAAATATGAATTGGTCTCAGGTCATGGAAGAGCTCAAAAAGGATTTTGAAAACCAAGTAAGGGAAGCAGAGCAAAAACTGGGGAGTGAAATGAGAGTGATGCAAGAAAATCATGAAAAATGAGTCACCTGCTTGCTAAAGGAGACCCAAAAATTGGTGATGAAAATAATGCTTTAAAAAATTGAGTAACCCAAATGGCAAAAGAGATCCAAAAAGCCAATGAGAAGAAGAATATCCTAAAAAGCAGAACTGGCCAGATGGAAAAGAAGATTCAAAAGCTCACTGAAGAAAATAATTCCTTAAAGATTAGAATGGAGCATATGGAAGCTAATGACTTTATGAAAAATCAAAAAATTATAAAACAAAACCAAAGAAATGAAAAAATAGTAAACAACATGAAATATCTCATTGGAAAAACAACTGACCTAGAAAAAGATCTAGGAGAGACAATTAAAAATTATTGGACTGTCTGAAAGCCATGATCAAAAAAGAGCCTAGACATCATATTTCAAGAAATTATCAAGGAAAACTGCCCTGATATTGTAGAACCAGCGGGTAAAATAGAAATGGAAAGAATCCACCAATCACCTACTGAAAGAGATTACCAAAGGAAAACTCCTGGGAATATTGTAGCCAAATTCCAGAGCTCCCAGATCAAGAAGAAAATATTACAAGCAGCCAGAAAGAAACATTTTGAGTATTATGGAAATACAATCAGGATGACACAAAATATAGCAGCTTCTACATTAAGAGATCACAGGACTTGGAATATGATATTCCAGAAGTTAAAGGAACTAGAATTAAAACCAAAAATCACCTACCCAGAAAAACTGAGTATAATAATACTTCATAGGGAAAGATGGTCATTCGATGAAATAGAGGACTTTCAAGCATTCTTGTTGAAAAGACCAGAGCTGAAATAGACAATTTGACTTTCAAACATAAGAATCAAGAGAAGCATGAAAGATAAACAGAAAAGAGAAGTCATAAGGGACTTACTAAAGTTGAACTGTTTACATTCCTACATGGAAAGATCATATTTGTAAGTCTTGAGATTTTTCTCAGTATTAGAGTAGTTGGAGGCATTATATACATATAGACAGAGGACACAGGATGAGTTGACTAGGTAATGATTATATCAAAAAAATAAAATGAAGGGCTGAGAGAGGAATATATTGGGACAAGAAAGGGAGAAATAGAATAAGGCAAACTATCTCACATAAAAGAGGCAACAAAAAGCTTTTTCAACGGAGGGGAAGTGGGGGAAAAAGTGAACCTTAGTCTCATCATATCTGGTTTAAGGAGGGAATAACATGCACATTCAATTTGGTATGAAAATCTATCTTACATTACAGAAAAGTAAGGGGGAAGGGGATAAGCAGGGGTATGGGGTGGGGGGGATGATACAAGGGAGGGCAAATGGGAGGAGGGGGTAATTAGAAGTAAACATTTTTGAGGATGGATAGGGTCAAAAGAGAGAATAGAATAAATGGGGGGCAGGATAGGATGAGAGAAATATAGTTAGCCTTTCACAATATGACTGTTATGGAAGTGTTTTGCATAACTGCACATGTATAACCTATATTGAATTGCTTGCCTTCTCAGTGGCAATGGGTGGGGAGGGAAGAAGGGAAAGTAGTTAAAAACGAATGTTAAAAATTGTTTTTATATGCAACTGGAAAATAAAACATACAGGCAATAGGGTATAGAAATGTATCTTGCCCTACAAGAAAATAGAGGGGAAGGGGATAACAGAAAGGAGGAATATGATAGTAAGGAAGACAGATTGGAAGAAATGGTAATCAGAATGCAGGCTCTCTTGGGATGGTCGGAAGGGAGAGATGGGGAGAAAACTTGGAACTCAAAATCTTGTGAAAGTGAAGTTGAAAAATAAAATTAATTAATTTTTAAAAAGAGAAAAAAATAAAAAAGTAAGCCACAAAAAAGTCAGAAAAGGAAAGGGGGCCAGTCGCAAAAACCAAACACAGAAGAGGGCAACCAAGTCTGTAGGCTCCCAAGATGACCAGAAAGGCCAGGGACCAGCCAGGCTGAAAAAACAAAGTAGGCTGCAAAGTTCTCTGTCCAGAGCAAGAAAGGACAAGAAGTGATACATGAGCACAGCTTTGAAAGTAGTTAGGAATCTTGAGAGGCAGAGGTAAGAAGGTGTTCCAAAGAGGCAGACTAACCCATATAAATGCTGAATGTGAAGCAGGACTGACTAGAGAGTACAATACAAGGAGAATAGTAAGTAACAAGCCTGGAAAAATGCAGGCCAGCTGGAACCAAGCTGAGAAGGACTTTACATGACAGGGAAGAGTATATTGGCTGCTAAAGGCAAAAGAGAACCTACTAGAGCTTATTACACAGGGGAACACTGTGGTCAGGCCTCTGCTTTAGGAATGTAGAGAATATGGAAAGAAAACAGAACCAAATCAGGGAGATCAACTGGGATGCTACTGCAGCAGTCCTGGCACAAAGAGATGAGGCCCTGAATTACCGTGGGGGCCGCTACAGGTCAGGAGAAGAGAAACATGAAGATAACCCAGATGTTGTTTCCTAATTTCACGAGATGTAAGGTACAGAGCAGACAGAGTTGACTCAGCAATAGAAAAAGGGGTCAAAATCCTAACCTTGGCCAGCTAATGAAGCAGGTCTTGAATAAATACAAGTTGGGCCAGGCATAACCTCACTTAGAGCAAACTAAGAATCTAAAAAATTCAGATTTGCAAAACCAATAATTATGTTTGTCTTCACTTTACAAATGGGATGACCCTAGGATTTCTTTCAAAAATAAAAAAAAGTAAATTACTCTAAATAGAAATCTTTACACACAAATCTTCTTAGAAATACATTTATTAGTATATTATTATATATTAATTATATTATATTAGTATATTATTAGTGTATGTATAGTATATATTACATACTAATATATACTATATTATATTATATATGTATATATACATTTATTAGTATACTTACTAGTATAAGTATATAGTAATACACATAATATAAATATACATAATATATAGTTATTTTATTTGCTTCATATATATATATTATATGTATGTATGTATGTTATATATAGTGCCTAAATACACTTTTGGAGATACAAAAGCATAAGACATCATCTGGTGTTACAGAAGAGAGTTCTGAATTTAGCTAAGTTCAAATTCTAGCTCTATTTACTGTTATCACCATGTGGCCTTGGACAAATCACCTCACTTCTCTGGACCTCAGTATCATCATCTGTAACTAGTCCTTGCACTCCAGAAGCCTTCTCCCTCTTGCAAGTGGCCTTCAGTGGTCCCATCAGCCACTGGAGCCTTTCCCTCAGAAATCACCTTCGCTCCATTCTGTACTTAGGTACATTTTTTTCCTATTTGTCTCCCTGTCACTGTAATATGACTCTACTTGAGAGCAAGAAATGTCACTTTTGCCCTTCTTTGTAACCCCAGTGCTTGGTATAGCAATGGACACAGACTGTTACTGTCATTCCATTATTTCAGTCATGTTTAACTCTTCATGACCCCATTGGAAGTTTTCTTGGCAGATACTGGAGTGGTTTGTCATTTTCTTCTCCAGTTCATTTAACAGATGAGGAACTGAGGCAAATAGGGTTAAGTAATTTGCCCAGGGACACATAGCTAGTAAATGTATGAGACCATATCTGCACTCAGGAAAGTGAGTCTTGCCTTCAGGCCCATAAATTCATATGGCTCTCTAGTGGGGTAGAAATCTAGATGAAGTTAAAAAAAAAAGGTAGTAATCAAACCAATGAACATTTATTTAAGTACCTAAATGCCAGGCTCTAGACTATATTAACAAAAATTTCTTTCAAAAATTAACATTTTGAACTTGTCATGTGTCATACAAGATTAAAACATTTCTCCAAGAGCTAGACATAAATATGATTCAGTGACCTGGGAATTCTTATTTGAGTCCCACTGAAAACTTATGGACTATAAAAAAACCATGACTGGAAAAGTGAACTATCTGTCAAAGGGATACACTTGATATCCATTATGATGTATGATTTCATGATAAAGAGTTAAAAATATTTTCAAAATCTTGTGACAAAAGCAAATTATATAAAAAAGTATGATAAAAGATGTTCCATTTTTAAAATTTTTGAAGATGTAAAAAACTACAATAAATATTAATTGGTGCCTATTGAGTAAAGATAAAGCAAAGTATACAAATGATTCCTAAGAAAGTCTATTTGTCCCCACACACGCCTCATATCCAGTGTAAGTAACCACAAAAATCCCAAATGTCAATTTCATAGAATCCTAAAATGTTAGGGTTGGTAGGACCTAAGACCATTTACTTCAAGCACTTGGTTTTATAAATGAGGAAGTTAAAAGGCTCGCCTAGGACCATGCAGTTAGTTGGTGGTAAAGCCAGAACAAGAATCCCAATTTTCTCTTTCACTTTCTTTTAACTACTGAGAAGCCCATAAAGGTTTTTTTTTTTCATTTACAAAGCTGCTGCATTCTCAAAACTGTATTACATATGTTTCTAGTACACAGCTTGAAAAGCAATGGTTCTATTTTCTTGAAAAGTACCAATCAACCAATGGCAGCACCCTTTTGCTCTAAAAAAGATGCCAACCCCATGCCAGAATGCAAAATTCAAGCCTTGAGGACCCTGAAAGGGAAAAGGAAGAGAAAAAACAAAAAGCCAAATATTCTCTTATTCCTTCTATACTTAGAACCTACAATGTAGAAGACATTTTAGCATGCACCTCACAAAGAAACTCCTTACTAAGCAATCCTTACTCTCATACAGGAAAAGAAAGTAATACCTCCTGATCCTCAGCTAGTACTTAAAGGTCTAAAAAGTGTTATGCCTACATTGTCTCATTAGCTGACCTTCACATCAACCACAGGGTATTATTTCCAACATTTTTACCACCATTTTACAGATAAGAAAACTGAAGTAACTGAACTTATCCACACTAAATACAAAACCACTACTCAAACTGAAGCACTTATAATCTATAATACAAATTCAGCATTAAATGGTAAATTAAGAGAGGGTTCTAATCTCTACTTTTAATATGCTATGGAGAGTCACTTCTATGTGGGCCTAAGTTTCCTCCTCCAGAAATTGGGAGTACATGAGCTCAAAGGTCCCTTTTTAGATTTAGAAGTCTGAGTCTAATTCTAGAGAATATTCCACTGTTCTCATCTCCCCAGCTGATCTGTTTTCAAGAGCAACAATCTTAATCCATCAATAAACTACTGTGTGCCAGGTACTGGCACACAGCTAAGTGTTGAGGATAAAAAGAGACCAAAGACAGTCCCTGCCCCCAAGGAGCTTACAATCCAAAGGGGGAGATAACATGCAAATAAATATATACAAAGCAAGTTATGCACATGATAAATAGGAGAAACATGAGGGAAGGCACTAGAATGAAGAGGGGTTGGGGAAGGATTCCCAAATACAGGGTTTTTAGATGGGACTTAAAGAAAGCCATGAAGAGTAGAACTGAGGGAAGGAGAACACACTGGGTCCGTTTTTTAAGCACTTGTTCTACATCCCAGGGTCTAGTGATACAAGCATGGTACAATTTCGACTCTATATTCTGATGAGGGAAAGAACAATTACACATATAAATTAATACAACACAGACATAAAGTAAATAAAAACAAATAACTAGCTGTTTTCTTTCTTTCGGAAAAAAGTGAAGGATTTCTAAATTGGAACGTGGTACTCAAGGTCAGGAGTAGTTACTCAATTTTGCTTAACTCTTTTTTGTTACAAGGGAAAACTAGACTGGGAGAATGGAGATGAAATAGGTCTACACCAATCAATGAGCACTGAAAAGACAAAAGGTATCAATAAAACTTCAAAAGTAATACCAGCAGGAGGAGGGTGCAGCTTAGATGGCAAAGTGGACAGATGGACAGAGCACCAGCCCTGGATCAGGAGCAGTAAGCTTAGAACCAGAAGATCTGAGTTCAAATTTGACTGACACTCATTAGCTGTGTGACCCCGGGGAAGTCACTGAATCCTGAATGCCCCCAAATTAATTAATTAAAATTGTGTTCTCCTGCACTAGGATCAGTTGAAGAAGCATGTCTATAGCATTTTAAGTAAAATTAAAAACAAAAAAAGAAAATGCCTTCCTCACATCTCCATTAGATAGATGGCTTGCGTATTATTTTCTCCATTTTAATGGGGAGGAAGCAGACAGACCAGTAAGCGACTTACCTACAGTTCCCCAGCTAGTGCTGGAGCCTGGATTTAACTCGAGAATTCCTAGAAAATCTAATAGACTGGTAATTTTTACCTCAGGTTTTCATTTATTCCCCTCCTCCTCACCCCACCTAGACAGCTCTGTACAACCAACCTGAACAAGACTAGAAATGGACTTCTTTTCCCCCATCTTATAAAGGAAAAACCCTTTACCTAAAGAAGAGCTAGCTAGTACAGTTGTTGCAAGAGTCCACTGAAGAGCCAATCAAAAAAAAAAAAAGAAAACTCTTTCACAGAGACCAGAAGAAAATCCAAATTTTCAAGACCCTCCCCTCATCCTCACAACCCCAAGTCCAAGATTAAAGAATTAGCATTACAAAAAACTGTCCTTGATCCAAGGGTTTAACAGGTTGCTGCCCTTTATCGTAATAAAAAGCACATGGTTTTAAGGACAGGCTGTGAACATAATAATTATATCTATCACATATGCCATAAATTGGTTTTTAAATTTGTGTCAAATATACAAATCCACCCCTAAGAATATAAAGTATTTAAATATTTAAACTCACTTATAACTCCCACCATTACTGTGAGCCAAAAAAAGTTTTTAATCTATTGAATAGATGTAACAATCTCAAAAGGCACTAGGGTAGAAAGGGAATAGTTTTCATTTTGAGCATCATCCAAAACACTCAGAACAGAACCTGAAATTCATAGTTTTCGCCAAAATTTCAGAATTCTTTATTTATTTCCTTTTATTTGGAATTAAATGTTTTAAATAGTAAGTGGATCCCAAAACATTTGGCAAAATGAACATTTCAAACAGATATCAGTTCCCAAAAGGAGTCAGTGAATTAGGAGTTTAATAAAAAGCTCCTCCTATATGCCAGGCACCAGGATAAGAGTTGAGAGAAAGCCCTGAACTTGGGAGTCAGAGGGCTTGCTTTCAAATCCTAAATCTGTTTTGTGCTGCTCATGTGACCTTCATAAAATCATATGAGAGGAACAGATTAAATTTGTAAAATGAGAGGAATAGATGAAATAATTCCTAAAGTTTGTATCAATTCTTTGATTTTAAGGTCCTACATCATGAAAACGTTTTACAGGACAGTGACAACAATGACTAATTTTTTGGCCACAGCAACTCTTAAAAGACCACCCTCTAAGTAAGACGTTACAATTTACACTGGTAGAGTACTGACACCAACAAAATCAGGAATCCTTGATGAACTTAATCATGCTTTGCTATAGTGATGAGAACAAAGGCCTGAGAGTCCAGTGCTCAACTCCAGATCCTACCATTTCTTAGCTGTGCAGTCTTGGACAAGTCTCTTTACCTCCGAACCTGGGAGTTCACCTCTAAGATGAGGATGATACTACTACTCACAGGTTGTTTTGTGAAACAAAAGAGATGTTGCCAAACCTGCCACAGATAACTCAATAGCTACCATTAATGTAACTTAGCCACCTTAGCCACTAAACCCACCTAACCTTAAAGGTCCCCAACTAAAGACAAAAAAAAACTAAAGAAAAAAGAGTAGGAAGAAAAAAAATTCAAGGCTGCTTGAGATTGGCAAATACAAAATGAGAACCTCAAGCCCTCACCTAAGGCTAGAAATTATACAGAGTATCTAATTACTCCACAAACCCAATTTAATCTGATAATAAACCAGGTACCCTTTAGCTACAAATAAAAATGACAAAGGGAACCATGTAAGTAAAGAAGCATTAACCAACATTTTCAAGTCTTATGTAACTGCAAGAAAACCCAAAAACCTTTCCAGGAAGATATATATTTAAAAGTTTAGGCCCATGCCAAAAATGGTTCTTGAGTAATATGTGAGAATTCCATACTAGGAAGATAACAGCTAACATTTATACAGCTTTTTAAGATTTGCAATGCAATTCACAAATAATCTCATTTTATCTCTACAACCACCCTGAGGATCTAGGTGCTATTACCGTCCCCACTTTGCAGAGGAGACTGAGGCAGACAGATTCTAAGTGACTTACCCAAGGTCACACAGCATCTAAGTATCTGAGGAAGGATAACTCGGGCACATTATCCATCCACTGAACCACTTTTTAAAGAATACAAGCTTAGTGGTTAGTATTTATGCAGTCCGGTACCTTTTCACAGTACCAAGAAAATACAACCTATAGAGTGCATTTTTCTTCCTTCAGTGAGAAGCTCTTGGTCTCACAATCACAGAATCTGAAGAGTCAAAAGGGGCCTGTGACCCTATCCTGCCCAACCAGTCCTTGAACCAAAAATCCTTTCCACGACATCCCCACTATATGGCCATCCAGTCTACCGCCCCACAGCACACATTACATTTTTGGACAGTTCTGAATGTTAGCAAATTTTCAATCTGCCTCTGCACTGCTCCTAGTTCTGACCCCTGGGGCCAAGCAGACCAAGATGAAGGGAGTTATCTTGTCTTTTAAATTCCTCTCCCCTCAACCCCAGTTTTCTCTTCTGATTAAACACCTCTCAGTTCCTCCTTTCTACCTATCCTTTTCTCCAGTTCTCCCTCACCATCCTACCTAGCCTCTCTGGGAGATACTTCTGTTGATCAATGTCCTCCCTAAAATGTGCCAATACAGCAGGTCTGGCCAGGACAGGACGCCTTCATGTTCTGGACACGTCTAGTACATAGCTGCACACTCCTTTCAAGTTTGTAAAACTTTCTTTCTGGGGATAAAATGAGCCCGGAGGAGCAGTGCCAAAGGAAATCAGTTCCATCCCTGGAACACTGGCTGATACACCACAGGGCTGATTTACACAAGGTGAATTCTTTCCTAAGTTTATCTCTTGGGGGGTAAGGGGGAGAAGAGAAAAAAGGCAGTATCAGTAGAAAGGAGAAAGAGAAGGTCTTTAGATGAGCCTGGGAAAGACCTGTAGACCTACAGGGAGCTGAACAAGGTACTGTGGAAGTACCAAGTCTGCCAAACCCTAACAATCATATGCCAGTTATTGCCACCTGCCTTCCTCCCCACTTATTCCTGACTAGAGAACCCTAAGTTTAAACTTCCCAAGATGGTTCTTGGAAGTAGGTGTTATGTGCATCCCATTTTAGAAAATGAATATACAATATCGAAACAAAAAACAGACACATCAGTTGGGTAACTTTATTAAATATAGAGATTCCCAAAGGGCTCTTAACTTTGCAAATGGGTTCATGCTAAACATACCCTTTAGATTAAGAGTTCTCAACACTTTTTCTATATCATGAACCTCTTTGGCAACTTGGTGAAGCCTATGGATTCCTCGGAGGAATGATTTTAAATGCATAAAACCAGATTTACATATCACATATATGTAACATGTCCACATATACAGATATATAACATTATAAAGGAAACCACTGAAATGATTATATCAAAAAATTTTTAAAAGTTCACAGACCACTGGTTACAAATACCTACCCTAAAACCACATAGGATTAAATTCATTCTAACAAAAATCAGTTTATTATTTTCAATTTACATATACTAGATGAGGTATACCTGTCCTATGATCTTTTAGAATCTGATTAAGCATGGGGGCCAAAGGTCTTTCCAAGTCAGATATTATTCTAAGCCAGAGACAGCAGAACATTAGATTTAGGACCAGAAATCCGAATATTCAGTAGGTTTGTTGACTCTCTACCTGACGGACGTACCAGTCGAATGACTTGAGGCAAGTCAAGCTTACTACCTCCACGGACCCACAATTTCATGAGAGGATAAAGGCACCTTACAGGAGCAAGCAAAGAGAGAAAACTAATCAATCCCCAAGCATTTACCACCACAAGGCTAAGACTCAAGCCAAGGAAAGGACCTGCCCTCAAGGAACTTACCTTCTACCAGGAAAACCAAGTTGTTCACATAGGACTAGATACAAAATATAAGCGAAAGAAAATGTTTTACAAGCTAAGTTGTTATTCTCTTTAGTGGGAAGGGGAGGTTAATTTCTTTCTAAGGAGCATCCCAAGCCATGGGAGGAGGGGGAGGAGGGCCAGGAGACCCACTCAGAACCTTAAAAACACTCCCAAATTCAGGAGAGGGTCCATTAAATGCATACTCGTAGGTGTCACTGAATCGTTTTGGACAGTGCCTTCGCGATGTCACAGCATCGCCCCCTTGAGCCCCGTGCACCCCTGCCGTCCGAAGGAAGCGGGCAGGTCCCAGCCCAGGACGGCTCCTCTGCTTACCTGCACAGGTCGGCAAAGGCCTGGAAATTGAGCTTCTTCATCTTCTTCTCACTCAGCCAGTAGCCAACTCTTTTTCCCTTCAGAAAGGTCTGCATCTTCGCGCTTCGCTGGGGGTATCGTGCCAAGGCAGGCGAGGCGGGGTCCCCGAGACTCGCACAGCCGCGACCTCCACCTATCGGCGCGGCGCCGGGACGCGGGGCAGGCACGATCCTGCGGGAATAAAGACAGGGAGGGGGTTAAAAGAAGAAGGGTACGATCCGGAGGGGCAGCGGGCTGGCAGCGGCCCCCGCCGGGCGCACGCATCAGCCGTCGTCTCGCTCCCACGCCCCGCACACACCGCACTCCCCCGGCCGGCGCGGCTGCCAGGGATCCCCCTCCGGGCAACTTGGAGCGTCTATGTGCCCGTCCAGGCCCCGGAGTGGAAAGGACAGAGGGAGCGGGGATGGGGAGGGGGCGGGGAGAGGAGCGGGAGGAGGAGCGCGGGGTGGGGACGAAGGAAAGGGGGAAGGATAAAAAAGGGACCCACGCGGAAAGCGCCGGAGAAGCCTCTCCGCCCGGCTGGCACAGCAGCACCCCCGGGCAGCGGCGGCGGCGGCGCAGGAGGCGGCCCCCCGATCCTCCGCCCCCCCGATCCTCCGCCCCCCGATCCTCCACCCCCTTTCTCTTGTCCCCTCTCCCCACCCTCTCCGCCCCCTCGCTGTATCCCGCCCAGGGCAGCCTAGCTCGCCAGCTCCGGCCGGAGCGCAGCGGGGGGTGAAGGCGCCGGAGGAGAAGGGAGAGCTCCAAGCCGCCGGGCCCCCACCCGGACCCCCGGGGAGCTCGGACCCGGCGCCCCCCCTGCCCCGGCTCGCAGGCCGCCTCCCGCCGCCGCCCTTTCCTCCCCTACCTCCTCCTCCTCCAGGCCGCCGCTGGGAGCCCGCTATTCTCAGCAGCCGCCTCCGTGGCCACTTCCTCCTGCCGCGGCCGCTTCTTGCAACACCCCCCCCTCCACCCTCCGGTGCTAGGAGTGGGGGGGGGGGCCCGGACTGACACACCCTCCCGCTGTGGGGGTGGCGGGGTCCGCGGCCCTGCCCTCCGGCCCTCCGCCGCCCGCCCGGCCCCTTCTCCGGCCAATTCAAGGGGTGTTCGGGGGCTGCCCCAGGGCCACCCGGCCGGCGGCGCGCGCGCCTCGCCCCCCTACTCCGGCCCGCGGACCGGGCCGCCTGGACCCCGCGCCGGCAGGGGGCAGCACGGCGCGGTCGCAGCCTTAAAGGGGCCGGCGCTCTTTTCATTTTCTCCCTGCCCCTCTCTCTTCCCCTCCCCCAGGCCTTTGAGCTTCGGGAGATGACAAAGCGACGCCAGAGGTCATTGTGGACCCCCAGGATGGTGGGGGGAGTCTTGAGGGGACGAAATGGGGTGTTCTGGAAGCGCCCCCCCACCTTTAATGGAAGACTGGGCCAAGGGTTAAAAGTTACCGCAGCTTCCCTCCCCCACCCCTCCCCCCCCAGCCGAGCTGATTCACACCCAGCCCCGCCCACTGATATTGACCCCAAAGCTCCCGGTTCAGAAAAAAAAGTGTATCCAGGCAACGGGGCCAGAAGTGTCGTTATGATCGTGAAATTGACCTTGGGTAAATCCCTTAACCTCTGTGTGCTACAGTTTCCTCATCTGTGAAATGGGGATAATAGCACCTTCCTCCCAGGGTGGTAGTGAGGAACCAACGAGATGAGAGTGGTAAAGCAGCTGTGCCTGGCACATCTAATGGCACTATATGACTCCTCTATTATTATGAAATGTTTACTGCTGTCAGGACTGTGGGGCTGAGAGGAGATAAAAGCTCCTGCCCCCATGGACCTTCTTATGTGGTTAGGGAGACATAAGCATTAAAAAAATTTCTATTCGTAAAAACTAATATGTGTAGGGTGTTTTATGTTTTTCAAAGGCTCTCATTTTATTCATGAGACTTATGAATTAGTATGAGCAATATCCTCATTTTAACAATGAAGAAAGAGGATCATAGAGGTGATGACTTTCCTGAGGTCACAAAGCAAATGAGTTGCTGGATCTAAATTCAATATGTATCATTTATAGGTTTAAGACAATAGAAGAGATGCAAGGAATTCCCTAAAGAGGCTTGGAGGTCTATGTTTCCAACCTTAATCTCTTGGGCTGCAGTCCTGCCTCATCAACTGCCTTCTTCCAGGCATTTCATATAAAATATCCCCAAACATCTCAAACTGAATATCTCCAAAAGGAGATTCTGTTCCAAAATCCATCATTTTTCTGAAATTAGCTATTTCTCTCCAGGATATCACTCTCCTTCCAGTCACCCTGGTCCCCTTATTATCCCTCAAATTACAGTTGCCAAATCTTGCTGTTTCTGACCCCAAAGCAATTCATATCTTTCTCTTTATTGACAAAGCCACTTCCTTAATTCAGGCCCTCATTGCCTCTAGTCTAGACCACTGCAAGGAACTGCTAATTAGACTCCCTGTCTCAGATCTCTCCCCCTCCTCCTACCTTCAGTTTGTTCTCCACATTACTGCCAAAATGATTTTCCATAAGCACAGATGGCACTAGTGGCACTAGTTGAAAGAGTACTAGATAAGCATTCAGAGGACTTGGGTTGGAACGTGCTGTTCTATTATTCAATAGCTGTGTGACTTTGAGTAACTTCAACCTGCATTTATTAAGCTCTTACTATGTGCAAGGCACTGGCCTCTTTCCTGAGGAGCTTATATTCTTCTGTGGGGGCTACAACCACCAGTTAGATAATTACAGCAAGGTAGTTCAAGGGGAGAGAATAGTACTAATCATTTGTGGAAAAGGAGATTAGGGAAGACCTAAAGTAGCTGGCATCTATCTAACACTTAAGAGAAGCTAAGGAAGGAGAGAATTCCCAGAATGGGGAACAGTTTGCTTAGATGTGTGGAGTCAGGCTATGGAATGCCTACTTCAAGTACAGCTTCGCCAAGTCATGGCATATAGGAAGGGGAGTGATATGAAATAAGATTGAAAAAGTATATTGAAACCAGTTTGCAGAAGGCCTTAAAGGTCAGGCTGAGGAATTTGTGCTTTATTCTAGGAGCTCTAGAGATAATAATCTGGGTAATGCCAAAAAGATTATTTTGGCAGCAATGTGAAAAATGATTTGGAGAGCAGAGAATGGAGAAGTATGGAGGCTATTTCAGAAGTCTTGTCAAAAGCTGATGATCACTTTAACCAGCCTAGTGGTCATGTGAGTGAAAAGAGGGGACAGATAGGAGAGAAATGCCAGGTAAATAAAATCAGCTGTTTGGTTATGACTGAGGGACAGAAGGGTGAAAGAAAAGATAAAGTCAAAGATGGAGTCCAAGCTGATAAACATGTATCGCTGGAAGGTCAGCAGTACCCTCCTCAGACAAAGGACAAGGTAGAAGAGAAATGGATCTCCTCCCTCCTCTTACCAACCCAGTCATCACCCCAGCTCTGCCTATACCTTCTTCCCTTTCCAATCTTGGTAATCCAGTTATACTCCAACCCTGTCCTCTACTTGTAAATTCCTTGTTTTCTTATCCCAATATATTGCACACCTAGCCAAATGACAGCTCTGTAATGCTCCTGTCCTTTAGCCCTTTTGCTCCTACTCATTCAAACAAGACATTCTACCTCTGAAGAAAAACACCTACCAACAGCTCAAATTTCTACGAAATCATCCTCCTCCCTATTCCTAAATACCCCAACACCAATCTGGGCACCTATTTGTTTCCTAATTGTAAGGAAAAGTTATACCCAAAGCTAGTGGATTGTTTGATAAACATCAGGAGGTTATATTGTCTGATTTGGAGCTGTAGGTATACCTAATAGTCTGTTCATAGCCAAATGGTCAACTTAGAAGTTGACTGTGTGATAATTAAGACAACAACCCTTTAATCTTTCTGGGACTCCATCTCTTTCTAAAACAGGATATAATTTTATTTGTCCAAAGTTACACCATAATTTTTTTTTGGTAAGGAAAATGTGACATAATGAATAGAAAACCCTGAGAGCATTGACTAACTTTCTAATCTATATCACTGTGACTTTGAAGACGTACTCTGACTTTTTTGTGCTTTGCAAGACCTATATAGAGCTAAAAGAAACTTTACAGGCCATGTAATCCAAATTCTTCATTTTACAAATAGAAAATAGGCCCAGAGCAAAATGAAGTGACTTGTTCAAGAAGGTCATATGTAATAGGCTTGAGATATGAACTCAGGTCCCATGAACTCCAAGTTCAGTATTTCACCTTATCTACAACAAGAAGAAATCAGACTAGATCGGTGATTGCCAAGCTTTTTGGTCTCTGAACTCTTGTACACTTTAAAAATTATTGAGGATCCCTTTACATTCTAAAAATAAAATGAAGAAGTTCTGATTCAATCTAGTTCAGATTCAATCTGGCCCACTTGTCAATACAAGTGTCACAAATGGTGAGGTTTCTTAAGAGTCAACCCAATATGGCAAATCTTTAATAAACTTTGTTTTACTTTGGCTAAAAGAAGGATTGGGTCAAAGTCATTCAGGGAAGAGCTAGGGTGTCATTTTGGGTTTTGAGAACCCCAAACCTCAACATATTGGTTCCCTGACCAGGAAAATAGCCAAGCTCAAGTTCTCTAGCCAAGACTGGGAGCAGAGTGCAACTCCAATGGACTGACCACATTATTTGAATGCTAAATGTATGCTTGCCTAAAAGACTCTTTTATGGAGAGCTCACACAGGGCAAGTGTTCACATGGTGGTCAGAAGAAGCAATATGAGGACACTCTCAAGATCTCTCTTAAGAACTTTGGAATTGATTATATGGCATGAGAGACACTGACATAGGACCACTCAACATGGTGTGCCCTCATCAGAGGAGGTACCGTGTTCTATGAGCAAAGCAGAATTGAAGTAGCTCAAAAGAAACACTAGGTGATCCTGGGTCAGAGATCATTCATGATATTGATAATAATTTCCATTTCTAAAATGCTTTAAAAAGGTTTACAGCAACAAAGTTTTGTTAAGCACCTACTACCTATGCCTCTACTCAAGAGGAGTCACAAAGCAGTAATGACTGAATCCACTACAATTTTAAATGCTAGCTGAACTCTCTGCCTGAACGGAGGTGGACAACCCATCTCCAGCAACAACAACGACAAAAAAAAAGAAAAAACCACAAGAGATTAATTAATGATCAAAAAATCCAATGAGAAGGACAGGAGAAATGAGACATTAATGCATTGTTGGTGAAGTTGTGAACGATTGAACCATTCTATAGAGCAATTTGGAACTATGCCCAAAGGAGTATAAAACCAGGCATACACTTTGACCTAGCAATACCACTTGTAGGTAAGTATCCCAAAAGAGATAAAAAAAAAAAAAAAAAAAAAAAGGAAGGGGACCTATATGTACAAAAATATTTATAGCAGCTCTTTTCTCAACGATAGAAATTGAGAGGATGCCTACCAATTTGGGAATGGTTGAACAAATCGTGGTATGTAATTATGATGGAATACTATTGTAGTATGAGAAATGATGAGTAGGATTGCTCAGAAAAATCTGGAAAGACTTGTACAGGCTGATGCAAAGTGAAATGTGCTATGTACAAAGTAACAGCAATATTTTCACATGATCAGCTGTGAATGAATGATTTAGCTATTCTCAGCAATACAATGATCCAAGACAACTCTGAAGGACTTATGATGAAAAATGCTATCCATCTACAGAGAAGGAACTGAAGGTGTCTGAATACAGATTGAAGCATCCTTTTTTATATTTCTTTATTTTTCTTGAAGTTTTTTTTGTCTGTTTTCTTTCACAATATGACTACTATGGCTATGTTTTGCATGACTACACATGTATAACCTATATCAAATTGCTTGCCTTCTCACTGATGGGGGTGGGGAGGAAAGGAGACAATTTGAAACAAAGTTTTAAAAACAAATGTTAAAAATTGTTAGGGAAAAGTAAAATACTAAATAAAAACAAAAGCAAAAAATAATATAAAAATATGATGGTGCTTCTGCAAAAAAAAAAACAAAACATCCAATGAGAAACTATAGCAAATTACTTTCCCCTCACCCCCAAGAAACTGTACAAAAATGCACCTGGAAGTCCATGGGATAAGAGACTACCACAAAGGCCAGCTCTGGCAAACTGTACCAACCAGCTCACACAAAAAGTACCCACCATAATACAACAAAGAGAGTTCTGCATCCAGAGGCTATGAGAGTAAAGAGTTCCCATAGGAAAGTTTAACGTTTAGAAACCTATCAAGGATATATTGGAAGGAAACTGGAGGAACACCAAACATTCTAGATGTGGCAACACTAAGGCAGATACATCTTAAGCCCAGGGGCTCTGAGATCTCTAACACTATGTCCCCAGATTACAGAGAGAGATAGGAAGGTCTAGCCTTCTGCTCCTCAAAGTAACATGAAAGCCTAAACCTGGGAGGGTGGAAGTTAGTACAGGAACTCAGACAATCCAGGACAAAAACAAACTGCACACACCACACAAAGGGTCAATAGGAAATGGAACCTGTTCCTAACACAAAACCACAATTCAGGAGCTTTAGATGGAGAGATACTTACCACAAGAATTATAATAGATTAAGAAATTACAAAAAAAAAAAATTCAACCTAGAAGGAAAGACTACATAACTACTATAAACAGAGACTCAGGGGGAAATAGTTTTTCCATAATGACTACATTAATTTCTAGAAGGAATAAAGAGATTTTTTTTAAATTAAGTAAAAGCTCTGGAAGAAAGAGTTGAGAAAAAATGAATATCATAGAAGAGAAAGTGGTAAATCTTACCCAAGAAAAGGACTTTTAGAAAATTAGAATAGATCAAAGAGAAATCAATGATTCTATGCATAAACAAACAAAAAAAAATTTACTTGAAAAGATTTAAAAAAAATAAAAGAAAATAGAAAATATCTGACATCAAAAATAACTGACCTGGAAAAAAATCATTGTGTGCTCCCTGAAAATTATTATTACAAAAAAATCATTGTAGATTCTATTTTTCAAGAAATCATACATGAAAACAATCCTAATCAATTAGAACCAGAGAGCAAAATAAAAATAGAAAGAATCCAAAAATCACCTCCTAAAGGAACTCTAAAAAGATAAAGTCATAGGAAAGCCACATCTCAAATCCAAAGCTTCCAGGTCAAAGAAAAAATGGTGAAAATAACCAGGAAAAAAAATGTCAAGAGCCATAGTCAGGATCATACAAGACACAATTTACTCTCTAAACAGGAGGACATCTTGAATGTAATATTACAAAAAGCAAGAATATTGACTTACAATGAAGAATAATTTGCCCTGCAAAGCTAAGTATAATCCAACAAGGAGGAAAATGGATCTTTAATGGAACAGAACAACCACAAGACTTTCAAGTCTTTTTGGTGAAAAGGTTAGATGTCAGTAGGAACTTTGACATGCAAACATAAAACTCAAGAGAAACTTAGCTAAACTTATTTGAGAAATGAAAAAAGTCAGCCTGAGAATGAGGGACTAACATTTCAATGGGGGAAAAGGGGGATAGAAAAAATACATGTCCTTTCAGAACCTTATCTCCAAATGGTATTTATTTAAAGAGCTAATTAAGAAAATAGAAGAGGGTTGATCAGTTCTGAGGATTTTGCCAGGGTATAGAGAAGAGAGGGTAAAAGAAATACAATAGTGTAGAAAGGAAAAAAATGTGGATGTAACTTACTATTTCTAATATTTGGGGAGACTGAGAAGAAAAGTATGCAAAAAGTGGGAGGAGTTGGGGGAATGGGTATCAGATGAACCTCATTTTTCTCTAAGATAGACAAAAGGAAGGTTAAATATACATACACTTGTAAAAATACAGCAAACAACAGGGAAACAGGTGGAGATGGAACATGGGTTAAGAAGTAGGATACTGGGAAAGGAATATTCAAAAGTAAAACAAGCTTCCAGATCCAGAACAGGGAATTAAAAGAGAAAAAAAAGAAAAACAAAGAGCTGAAAACTAACTTCCCATCTGGTTGCCTTCTTTCTGTACTTCTATGACTATTTTAACTGTAGTTTTATTTACTTACTTTTTTATTTACTTTATTTTATTTTTTATTTACTTTCTTTTTATATTCATTTATTTTTATTTATTTGTATTTTTATTTGTTTATATTTATTTATATTTTTATATATTTTATATATTTTTATTTTATATTTTATATATTTTATTTATATTTATTTTTATTTTTTATATTTATTCTTTTATTTACTTTATTTTACTTCATTTACTTATTTGCCCAATTACATAATTTGTTTTTTAAAAATTTGAGCTTCAAATTCTCTCTCTTTCCTGATCCTCCCTCACCCCTTGAAAAGGCAAGCAATATGCTATTGATTATACATGAGAAGTCATGCAAAACATATTCCCATATTAGCCATGTTGCAACAGAAAACACACAAAACATGAAAAATTTAAAAAGTAAAAAAATGTATGCTTCAATCTACACCCAGAGTTCATCAGTTTTCCCTCTGGAGGTGGATAGCATTTTTCATCACGGATTCTCTGGAAATCATATAATATTGCTGTTCATGTGTATAATATTCTCCTAGTTCTGTTCACTTAAGTTTAAATCTAGCCTCAAATACTTATGAGTTGTGTGACCCTGAGCAAGTCACTTAGCCCTTATTTGCCTCATTTCCTCATCTGTAAATGGGATACCCTGGAGAAGAAAATGGTAAGTCATTCCACTATCTTTGCCAACACTGCCACTTAGGGTCTGCAGGACTGAAAAACAAGGGTTTAATAAATCTTTGTTGATTGATTAACTGATATTGCATTGGAGTTTGACTCTATTTTATGTTATTTGTCCTCTCAAAGCAAGGCTCCTAGAAAGCAGCCAATTTCAACACTATGATGTGATTTCAGGGAAGCCTCGATGGCCCTTAGAACTGCATTATTTTCTGTTAAAAAATACCAGAGAATCATAGAACACCAGTGCTGGAAGGTACCTTTGTCCATCTCTCTAATTTTACAGATAAGAAAACTGAGAGAAAATAATTTGTAGGGGAAGAATTGGCTTAAGGTTATACAGTACAGTGGCAATTCTGAGGGATGCATTGTTAATGTAAGGTTAATGGTGGGGAGTGGAGGACAAGTTAAAAATCTTCACTGCCCATTAATAGGTTGGCAGATACCTTCTGTTAATTTCTAATGAGGCACTGGGTCATGAGGGTCATATATATACACACTCTGAGGTGAAGTTTTGCTTTGGGACTTAGTTTTCGGAAGAAAGTTCATGTGCCAGATGAGACTCTGGGCAGTTGTTTTAAGAAGCCCGCTGGCTTTGAAAACTCAGATGTTGATGCTTCTCTCTCTGGTAATGATATATGTATTGTCTGTGGTCAGACAGTTGGAAGCCCTATCTGTTGGTCTTTATTTCTCTCCTTGTATTTTCTCTGTTGGTATATATGTTTGATTAAAGTGAGTGTTGACCCCCCTCAAAGGTTTCTTTCCTTTTAGAAAAGCAAATTTAAGAACCTGTACAGCAGACCCTCCTATGTATGCTGGGGTGCTTGCTGATACAAAGGAAATAAAGAACTTGAGAGTACAGACCCCTGGGAAGGACACTCTTCATACCTATGATAAATTTGCAAATCCTATATAAGAACATCCTCGTCATTAAGTTCCTTGGTAGATTGTGAGGTCCTTGAGAGCAGCAACTATCTTTTGCCCCAGCCTTTACCCCTCTGTCTCACACAAAGTAAGGACTTAACAAATGTTTATTGAATGAATAGTTCCCTCTGTCTAATTTAATTGAGGCAACTCCATCCTGTCTGAAAAAACCTAAAGCACCAAAACACTGTTTCTTTGCTTGGAGCCATTAACTGCTATTTTGGGATTATCTGAGTAGTCAGGGCCCCAAAGCTACAGAAATACTGATTCAATAACTGGGAGGATTTGAGAGGGGAGGAGGGTCTGACTCATGGAGAAAGCATTCTATTAATAGAAACTTTGCCTTTAAAGAATACTAGACAAGGGGTCAGTAGACTTGGGTTCAGTTCCCATCTCTGATTTTAACTAATTGTGTGACCATGTCTCTGGGCCTCAGTTTGCTTCTCTATAGATTGAAGGGACTGAACTAGTATGTGATAAATCTCCTTCCAGTTTTAAATCCTGTGATCTCTAAGCTTTGGCTCTAAAATGCTATCAATATAAAGTTGGAAGCCTCAATTCAGACTTGTGAAAGATGAGCTGTATAATATGTAAAGAAAGACTGTACTTGAGTATCTTATCCCCCGACTATCTCCTTGTAGGGAGAGGCCTCTGCAATTTCTTTCTTTGAGTACCTAGCCCAGAGATGCCTCAGGCGTATTATTGTCAAAAAGTATATCATTTCTTTTATAGACCTTCACTATCTTGGTGTAGCAGTTGCTTTCAAATACAAAGCAGATAAGAGTCATAGACCTTTTTTCAAATGTTATGAAATATCTATTATATGCAAAGTCCTGTGTCTTAGGCTGGGACTTAGAATTAGAAACTGAAGAAGCCCCTGCCTACAAGAAGCTCACTGTATCGTAGGGATGTAAGATCCTCAAGTACAATCTTTCTAGTGTATATATACACACACACACATATACATACATACATACACATACATAACATATACATATACTAACATATATATCTGGTGTATATGCATGCACACTACATGTGTGTTTTATGTATACATAGAGAGAACTGAGGGGCACAGTGGATAGAGCATGGAAACTAGACTCACGAAAACTCATCTTCCTGAGTATAATATGTACAAGGAAAATGAAATACTAAATGTATGCAATGTAATTTCAAAATGGGAGATACTAGCAACTGAGAGAAACAGGTTAAGCCTCCTGTAGAGGGACTACAGAGGGCTATTATCCTCATTTTACAGATGAGGTGATCTGAGAGTTTTGAAAAGAGTCACTTTAGAAGTAAAGGTGAGAAAAGAGTGAAATCCAGGTGTGAGAAACAATTGATACATAGACACAAGTATGGAAGATGGAATTTTGCATGTGAAGAAGATCAATCAGGCCCTTTTGGTTTTCTCTGAATTTATAAATAATTCATCTAACATAGAGGTTATTTGTTTTTAAAAGTTTGAAGGAATTCATGTGAATTTATCTGTGAATTCATTTGGACCAAGCAGGGTAATTCTTTGCTAACATGTTTCACTTACTCGTATATCATGAATATTTCAAGAAAAAAAAACACCACAAGTGCTAGACAGGGTGAGTAATGAATTACATCACAAAAAAAATTCTATATTTTAACAAAGAGAGAAAGACCTTTACAATAGTACAAAGATTTTAAAAAGGATAAAAATGACATAGCATGAAATAGAAACAATTCATTCCTATACATTCAAAAGTTATTGAATATGTAAAATGGATGATAAATGGAAAAAACATTTAGACATAGATTTCAGTTTCATACAGAAGTTTAACAGATACAAATCAATTGTCATAACAAGGAGGCCAAAAGAGCCTTATAAGGCAGCTTAGTCAGCAAACATTTGACCTACATCTCAAGTAGAAAGAGATGGCTTTCAAGGGCAGCACCAGTTTACAATGTAGACTTTTTTATAAAACCTTATAGAAAAGGATTATGGAAGATTATAAGCAGTATGACTGCACAGGACAGAGGGTAAAACAATTTTAAAGGAAACTTGGCAAAAGTCCAACTAAGCAAAATTGTCCAGAGGTCATTAAGGATGAATATTTTTAAGAAGACAATAAACAGAAGAAAAAGTTCAGAAAAGGCTTTTAAAACAAACTTTCCACGATCAAGGATAATAACAATAGCAATAGCAGCCAGAATTTCTACAGCTACAAATATTTCATTTTAATCTCATGGCAACCTTGGGAGGCAGTTGCTATTATCCTCATTTTACAGATGAGGAAACTGAGACAGAAAGAGGTGAAGTGACTTGTCTATGGTCACAGAGTTGGTCTCCGAGGCTGGATTCCAACTCCTATCTTCTTGATTCCAGGTCCAGCGTTCTGTCTACTGTGCCACCTAGCTGCCTTACCCTAGCCACATATATTCCATATGTTCTTATAAAGGAAGGAGAGATGACACTAAAGGAAACAGACAGAATTAGAACATGGATTGGATCCATGCTTGAGACAATACAATTATACGGACATTGAGGTTTCAATTCACAAACTATGTGCAGGAGGAGAAGATAGAAAAGGTATAGAGAAAAATCTAATACTTTTTAAGGAAAGGGAACAAATCTGTGATTTCATTGATCTAGCAAACTACCGCAAAGGAATCCCTTCTACCAATGCAAGTTGGCACCTTCTCTGCAACGTATAGACTTAGAGAGCTATGTAGAGCACCATGAAATTAAGTGTCTTGCCCAGAGTCAGTATGTGTCTGAAGAAGAATTTAAAGCCAAGTCTTTGTGACTCCAAGGGCATCTCTCTACTATGACATGCTGCCTCTCAGAACTTATAAATAATTAAAAAGATAATTAAAGAAACATCACTGTCACACTACATACCTACATCCCATCTTCATAAAGGTTTTTTGAGACCTATCTGAAAATACATCAAGGGCATCCTCAGTGAACACACCAAAAGTGAAGGTTAATGCAAGTGATATCCAGCACACATTACCATCACACAATTAATGGAAAGATGGAGAGAGTATAAAATCCTACTGTGCTTATTGCTTAGTAATCATTTTTTAAAACTTGATTTTGTAAAGGAATACCTTCAGTGGCCTCAAAGGTTATTTTCCAGCAAAGGATTTCTCGTCCATACATTAAAATTACTCAAGATTGCTTGAAAGACATAACAACAAAGATAACTTTTTCCAAGTACCCTCTGAACATAACAATCAGGTAAGTCTTTAACAGGAGACACATGTACTTCAAAGGTGTTCCCCACCATTGCTCATATCTCTGAGTCTAAGCTAAAGAGGGATTCCTTATAGATGATGAGGTCTTTCAATTCCTTCTGTTTGCAGATGACCTCATATACTGGTTTCACCAATTCCCAGGATATTTCAGGGCTTCCTGAAAGAGATTCCTTCAAAAGGCTTCACCTAACCATGCATGCAGGAAAATCTAAGTGGAGGAAGAATATCTATTGCCCAGATTATTACACATAGTTAGATAGACAGCCTATAGAACTTGTCCATCAGTGTGTGACTATATATTTGAATATGTACGCACATGCATATACATATACAGACATGCGCATACACATTTATTTATACATACACATATATCCATATATATTCTACATATATATGTATATATACACATATATACCCCCAGAAACAGCCCATCTTTTAATACCAGTATTCTACCAGTATTCTTGTAAGTCATATAGAACAGTTTCTGAAGAATTGTACAAGTATCATACAAAGAGGAATAAAGAGCTACACGATGGGTATGAGCAGGCTGCAGCATATAATAAATAAGGAACTTTATAAAAGAACTAGAATAATAATGTCATCATGGAAAAGAGAAGATGAAAACTCATGACTCAGCAAGAGCTGTGAAAGGTTGGCCTCTTCGCACCTGACCCCTAAACCACCACCTACAACAAGCCAAAGTTTGGAGGCACGAGATCAAGAGCACCCTTTCTCTCTCCCAACCACCTCTTCAATACCATCTGACCCAACTCCATCCAACCCTGAAGATATTTTGAGTGACCTAGTCCTTGCCCCACAAAACTACCCCATGCATTGGTGATAGAATCCATCCAATACCTCTAGTTAAGATGACAAGGTGAAGGAATAAGGAGGAATCCAGGTTTTCCATGCGAACACCAACAACAATCTGAAGAGGACCAGAGATGAAATAATGATAAATAAAGTCTTCAAAATAACTCACAGGGAGAAATAAGAGTCTATTGCAAGATACATAGATAGATAGATGGATGGACAGACAGATAGATGGGAGAGAGAAAGAGAGAGAGAGAAGTAGAAACTAAAAAGGACAGAAGTCAGCAGTGGCTGGAAGTTGTTCTTCGTCTTTCATTTTTAAAAAGGACCAATTTCATAACAGGTAATGTCTTGACTTGTGTGTGACTTGGGTTTCAGTGAGGCAGAATTGCACAAAGTTATCAGCCACACTCTTTCTTCCAGAATCATTGAAGTCCAGTGGCAAGACAAAAGTCAAGACTGCTGGAGACAGCCTGGGATGCATCTTCAATGTCTGATCAAGCTCTTAGCACTCCACAGCACCTGTTTCAGTTGTCTTCATGATCATTGGAACAAGTGGTTCTCATCTACCCATCCTACCAGGGGCAGTCTTCACATGCTTGCGCTTCACATAACTCACCAATGGGCTTGAAGTCAGTCGGTTACCCTCAACCTGGTTTAGCCTGTCTGCTGAGGGGATTTTACCAGGGTGTAGCCACCGCTACAGTTTCTTGGAGGCACAGGTGAGGGTTGGAGGACAAGTGGACCCCAAAGGGGATAAGCAGCAAAAAGGGATCAGCAAGTCCTCCCTCACATTAGAAGTGCTGGAAGTATAAGGAGGGAAGCCAGCCCAAATACCAGTAAACAACTGAAGCTTACAGGCACAAGGAAAAGACAACAAAACAACAGAAACAAAGGTCAACAAAAATAACAAAAAAAGAACACATCAAACACAATTTTTAAAAATTTATTTATTTAAGTTTTCAACATTCATTTCCACAAAATTTTGGGTTCCAAATTTTCTCCCCATTTCTCCCTTCTCCCCACCCCAAAACGCTGAGCATTCTAATTACCCTTATCACCAATCTGCCCTCCCTTCTAACATCCCTTCCTTCCCTTATCCCCATCTTCTCTTTTGTCCTGTAGGGCAAGATAACTTTCTATACCCCATTACCTGTATTTCTTATTTCCTAGTTGTAAGAACAATACTCAACAGTTGTTCCTAAAACTTTGAGTTTCACCTTCTCTTTCTCCCTCCCTCTCCACCCATTCCCTTTGGGAAGGCAAGCAATTCAATATAGGCCATATCTGTGTAGTTTTTCAAATGACTTCAATAACAGTCGTGTTGTGTAAGACTACCTATATTTCCCTCCATCCTATCCTGCCCCCCATTTCTTCTATTCTCTCCTTTGACCCTGTCCCTCCCCAAGAGTGTTGACTTCAAATTGCTCCCTCATCCTATTACCCTTCTTTCCATCATCCCCCCCTTCTCCCCCACTCTCCTGTATTGTAAGATAGGTTTTCATACCAAAATGAGTGTGCATTTTATTCCTTCTTTTAGTCGAATGTGATAAGAGTAAGCTTCATATTTTTTCTCTCATCTCCCCACTTTTCGCTCCACTAAAAAGTCATTTACTTGCCTCTTTTATGAGAGATTATTTGCCCCATTCCATTTCTCCCTTTCTCCTCCCAATATATTTCTACCTTACCCCTTAATTTCATTTTTTTAAGATATGATCCCATCCTATTCAATTCACCCTGTGCAGCTGTCTCTGTGTGTGTGTATGTATGTGTGTGTGTGTGTGTGTGTGTGTGTGTGTGTGTGTGTGTGTATAATCCCACCAACTACCCAGACACTGAAAAAGTTTTCAAGAGTTACAAATATTGTCTTTCCATGTAGGAATGTAAACAGTTCAACTTTAGTAAGTCTCTTATGATTTCTCTTTGCTGTTTACCTTTTTATATTTCTCTTGATTCTTGTGTTTGAAAGTCAAATTTTCTTTTCAGCTCTGGTCTTTCATCAAGAATGCTTAAAAGTCCTCTATTTCATTCAAAGACCATTTTTTCCCCTGAAGTATTAAACTCAGTTTTGCTGGGTAGGTGATTCTTGGTTTCAGTTAAAGTTCCTTTGACTTCTGGAATATAATATTCCATGCCCTTCAATTCCTTAATGTAGAAGCTGCTAGATCTTGTGTTATCCTGATTGTATTTCCACAATACTTGAATTGTTTCTTTCTAGCTCCTTGCAATATTTTCTCCTTGACCAGGGAACTCTGGAATTTGGCCACAATGTTCCTAGGAGTTTCTCTTTTTGGATCTCTTTCAGGAGGTGATTGGTGGATTCTTTCAGTATTTATTTTGCCCCCTGGTTCTAGAATGTCAGGGCAGTTTTCCTTGATAATTTCATGAAAGATGATGTCTAGGTTCTTTTTTTGATCAAGGCTTTCAGGTAGTCCCATAATTTTTAAATTGTCTCTCTTGGACCTATTTTCCAGGTCAGCTGTTTTTCCAATGAGATATTTCACATTATCTTCCATTTTTTCATTCTTTTGGTTTTGTTTTGTGATTTCTTGGTTTCTCAGAAAGTCATTAGCCTCCATCTGTTCCATTCTAATTTTTAAAGACCTATTTTCTTCAGTGAGCTTTTGAACCTCCTTTTCCATTTGGCTAATTCTGCTTTTTAAAGCATTCTTCTCTTCATTGGCTTTTTGAACCTTTTTTGCCAATTGAGTTAGCCTATTTTTCAAGGTGTTATTTTCTTCAGCATTTTTTTGGGTCTCCTTTAGCAAGGTATTGACTCACTTTTCCTGCTTTTCTTGCATCTCTCTCATTTCTCTTCCCAATTTTTCCTCCACTTCTCTTACTTGATTTCCAGAATCGTTTTCGAGCTTTTCCATGCCCAGAGCCCATTGAATATTTATTTTGGATTTTTGGGATATAGAAGCCTTGACTTTCCCTGATGGTAAGCATTATTCTTCCTCATTTGAAAGGATGGGAGAAGATATCTATTCACCAAGAACGTAACCTTATATAGTCTTATTTTTTTCCCCCTTTTTTAGGCATTTTCCCAACCAGTTACTTGACTTTTGGGTCTTTTATCAGGAGTAGGGTATACTCTAGGAAGCTGTAAGATCTCAGTTCCTCCAAGGTGGTACAATCAAGCATGTACACTAGTCTGGAAGCAGGAAGAGATTTTTGTGCCCAGAGTCTTACAGTTATCTCTCCACAGCCACCTGGCTTCCAGTTCTGCCAAGCCAGCACTGGGAGACTGGGATTCAGTCAAGCTGTGGGGGCAGGGCTGCCATTCAATGTGAGACAAAGACCAGCTGCCTCAGGGCCTCTACACAGGGCTGAGGTAAAGACCCCCCCCAGGGGTTTTTACATGCCAACAATGGAGTGAGTCCATACAGGCTGCTGTGCAGCCTCTGTGACCGCTAAGACATCCAGAGCTATGGGAAGGCCCTTCTCCCTTCCTGGCCAGCTGAAAAAACCCCATCACTGACCTTTGGAGCCTGTGAGTTGAGGGATTGGCAGACCTGCTACTGCGACTGGAGATTCTGCCCCCACGGTGTCCTCCTCCCAGAGCCAAGCCGCATCACGCCTCTCCGCCAAGGCTGGGCTGATCTTCGCTCCACATCTGGTGCAACTGACATTTCCCATGGGCCTTTCAGGTCACTCTGGGCTGGAAATCTCCTCCACTCTGTTGTTCTCCACTGCTCCAAAATTTGTTGAGAGTCCCTCTCTACAAGTATTTTATGGGCTGTGTTCAGACAGCCTCCGTATGTGTGTCTTTCTACTCCACCATCTTGGCTCCCCCCCATCAAACACAATTTTTAAAAAATACTACGTATTTGGAGAAACTAAAGAAGTAAACCTAGACAAAGAAAGTAACTACAACTAATGCTAATAAAGCCTCAAGAGAAAAAAAATTGTTTTAAGAAGAAATTATGATTGAAATTAAAAACTTTTGAAGGAGAATGAATAGGTTAGAATAGAAGGTAGAAAACCTTATTCAAGGTTTTCTATATACTCCCTGAAAAAGAGGATGGGAGAAACAGAACTCAATGATTCTAACAGACAAGAAGACATAATAGGACAAAACCAAGACTGAACCAAGACTGAAAATTAAACATAGAAGACATAATAGGACAAAACCAAGACTGAACCAAGACTGAAAATTAAAAGAAAATATAAAAAGATGTTCAAAGAGATCTATGACATAAAAAATTTTTGTCCTAAGTCACTTGACAAAAGAGGAAATGAAAGTTCCTTGAGAACATGAGTGACATAATTGCTTATGAAAGGGACAATAAAATATAAAGAAAGAAGAAAATATAAAATATAAAAATAAAATGTTAATATGAAAACCAACTAACTAAGAGAACAGGTTAATGCTAGTTACTTTGAGAGACACTGGACTCTCTATAAGCCATGACCAAACCAGAAACCTGGTCACAATATTTCAAGAACTGCCCAAACTTATTAAAATCAAAGAGAGGCAAAGTGAAAAGAGAAATAATCCACTGATCACCTCTCAAAAGAAACCCACACTGCAAACACCCAGGAATCTGATACTTAAAATCTACAGCCACAGGTAATAGGGAAAAAATCCTGCAAGCAACCTGAAAGAAAGAGTTCAAGTACTGACTTGAAGTCCAGCTCACACAAGAAATTTAAACTTCAAAAAAAAGGACATGGCAATCTACTGTTCCCCCATCACCGGCTCTTAGGTAGAGTTTATGCCTTCACATGCATGGCCATGTTTGTTCAGTACTTCTTCAACTTTGGGTTTGGCTGGAATTTGTCTCATTTAATTTTTCAAGAGAAGCTGAAATTCTTAGCCTGGGGTCAGCAGGAGATCACCTGGTTTTATTTTTGGTGTGTCTCAGTTCTAAAGCCTGCTGTCTGCTGAGAGCAAGGTGCTGGTGCCAGACTCAGGCTTTCTCTCCTCTTGTGGACTCTCAATCTGACGGTCTGCAGCCAAACCCCTCGCTTTGGATGCTGCAATGTGCCAGTGCTTCAAAATGTCTTTAACTGATGGGAGTGGGGACAGAAAAATCTGCTGTCCAACTATTGCCACAAATTCCAAGAGGCACATAGGAAAAGTTGACAAGCAACCTTTCTTCAAACCAGTCTGTCTTATCTCTCTCTACCAGCCATTTTTCCCCATTTAGAAACTCTTAGTCTCCATCAGTCCTTAACCAGTTCTTGACCTTTGCATAAGCAAATATCCTAAGACTCAAGATTTCAGAAACTTTCACTCCTTCTTTCATCAAGTAGTTTAAGGTCAAGATTTCTTAAACACTCTTGGGTCATAGATCTTTTGAAAGTATTGTTAAGTCCATGGGCCACTTTCCAAATGTTTGAAATGCACAAAATAAAATATATAAGAAAGGAAACCAATTATATCAGTATACATTATCAAAATTTTTTTAAAGAAGCTCATGCCTCTGAGTGAAATATATTTTTTCACTTTATTTTTCTTGCTTTTTGTTCAGCAACATGGTGAGTATGGAAATACGTTTTGCTTGACTTTACATGTATAATGGATAGTATATTGCTTGTCTTCTCAATGGGTATGGGAAGGGCTGGAGGAAGGGAGAAGATTTGAAACTAATTTTAAAAAAGTAAATGTTTAAAAATAATAATAATAATGTATTTTCAGATGCATGATCATTTAAAAATAAATCTAAGTTCCCATCTTATCAGAATTGAAATTGAAGGGGAAAAAGTTCAATGACATCCAGTTAAAAAATACTGATTTGATGGAGTCAACTGATCAGGAGTATCTTAAATATTATGAGAGATACAGAGACTTGTATAAGATACTCCCTGCCCTCAAGGAGCTTATAATCTCATTAGGGAAACGATACATGCATATTTCATGATGTATAACCCATTTCATGGTACAATAAACAAAGAGGAAATCTAATTTGATGTGTCCCTAACAGCAATAAAACTGGGAATTCAATTTAATTCAACACGTATTAAACACCTACTGTGTATAACACTAAGGATACAAAAATGCAAAATAATGCAGCTCCTCCCCTTCAGGAAGTTGTCTCTGTGAGGGAAGGTTATGTATAGAGGTACAAAGTCTTCTCTGAATCAGAATTGAAAAGAAAAAAGAAGCTACTGCTTTTCTGCCTGTGTGCCTACTTAAATGACTTGTTTCAGTGCCAACCCCTTTCAAAATGACATATCTTCTTCTGCCAAGGCCTGGGAAATGGCTCTTTTAAAACCATCAGTTTCTTTGCTTCTAAATATTTAGTGACTTTCCAGCCCTGGAATGTATTTTGGTCCTCTCTGTTGCTGGTGTTGTCATTTGCTAACTATATTAAGAAATGCCATTTACCTCCGATTCCAGCTCCAAGACCTCTCTGTAACTTACCAACCTCTAAAGTTCATAAATAAATAACCCACTGTCGGACCTTCCCTGGGTCTCAAGCCAGCTCATTTGCTACAGAGGAATAGTAATTACAGGTGAGTCTCACTTTAAGAAAACCTGTAATTAAAAAAAAAATCAATGAATTTAGTTTGGTGTTTTTCATTAGAAAATGAAATTTTTATCCACACCATTTGACATATGCGATATTACTCCATTTGGAGAAATTTGATTTATTGATGCCTTTTTTGGAACCTGGAACATATCTATTAAGAGAAAGTACAATGGAAAGTTAATTAGATTGACATCAGAAGAAGTCGATTTAGATGTCTAATTCCAACACTGCCTCTGATTCTGTACAAGTTATTTCCCCTCTGTTGACCTCAATTTCCTCTCCTCTAAAATGAGGGTGCTAAACTACCTCAAATATCTAAAGTGCCTTCTGACTCTAACATTCTGTGTTTCATGATTCTATGGCCCAGCTTTGAGTCCTGGCTCTGGCACTTGTTAGCTGCATGACCTTGAGCAAGGCACTTAAACCTCAGAGTATACAACCTGTGTATATCTCAGGATAAACAAAGTGAAACAGGGGCAGGAACTGAACCTATGATTTCATTAGGATAGGAAATTCCCTCTCCTAGGGCACCTTTTCTGTAACTACTGGTCTTAGAGAATTGCCTGGAGTACAATTAAGTGACTTCCTAAGGGTCACATAGCTATATCTGTCAGGAAAGGGTTCTGGAAGAAAGTGGTCCCCTACTCTGGGCTCTGAGAAGAACCAGTAATTTTAGAAGGTGGAATTTCAGAGGGAGAGTGCCTTTAACATGGCGGACAACCTATGCAAAAGAATAGAGGTAGGTTGACTGGGAAAATAAAAGATTATTATACATAATTTTTATTATTATATGTAGTAATTATTATATATTATTATATATAATTATCATAGATTACATATAATTATTATTATATATAACATCCAGGTAATTTGGACTTCAGATGTCAAATAGGTATTTGTTTTTGACACTAGAAGTAATAGGAAACCATTGACACTTCTGGAGAGGGGAGTGACATGGTTAGACCAGTACTTTAGGAATATAGGGGCAGTTAGGTGTTACTATGGACAGCATGCCTGGTCTGCAGTCAGGAAGATCTGAGTTGAAATCCTGTCTCAGAAACTTACTTGCTGTGTGGGCAAGTCACTTGTCCTTTTTCTCCTCAGTTTCCTCATCTGTAAAATGAGTGGAGAAAGAAATGGCGAACCAGTACCTTGCCAAGAAAACTCCATATAGAGTCATGAAGAGTCAGATACAACTGAAACAGCTGAGTCGTAACAATAATTAGGACTACAGCTGTACTTCCTTACTCTCAGGGTTATAACATGAGGATCTGATGTGTCTGTGTGTGTTTTTCTTGACTTTGTTTTTGGTGTTTCGCTTTTGTTTTCCTTAAAACACGTACACATTCATAAAACACATGACTATTTCTACACTTAAGCACCTTGCCTTATCTAAAGGTGTGTAAGGTCAAGCAAAGTAGAATCTCTTGCTGTTTTTGTTTTACTTAAAGTGCTTCTGATTGAATAATGTGATAATATATTCCTGCATTAATAATATACATAACATATGAATTCTATATATAATAATTATATAATATATAATAATAATCCCCACATATTGATGGGAGTGCCCATTGAGGGAAGCTTGATTAGGGGAGTTGTTTTGTAGGAGGGTCCCAAGGATCTTTTATTTTTTCCATTGAGGTGCTGGGTCAGAGAGCCATGCCCTTTAGCTCTGAAAAGTGTATAAGTACTCTGAGGTTTTACTTTGGGGCTTACTGACTGGAAGTATTTGCCCAGAGGAGGACTCTGGGAAGCACCTAAGGAGCTCCCCACACACACCTTGGAAAACCCAGATGTCAGTGCTTTCCTCTCTGGTAACTATGGTCAGACAGTTGGACTTGTCTGCTGATTTATGATATATGTATTGATTATGGTCAGACAGAGGAAGCCAGGTCTGTTGATCTTTGATTTCCTGTATTTTCTCTGAAGTTCAGGGTGCCAATGTTTTCCCTGAACTAACTGAATGATACATGTGCTTGATTAAAGTGATTGTTAACCTCTCAAAAGTTGGCTTTCCTTTTAGAGAAGCCGATCAAAGAACCTATGATAGCAGGCCCCCCTGTGCACATCAGGGTGCTTACTGATACAGGAGGTAGGAAGGAGGAGAGGAGACAAGGAGGGAAAATGGATTCTAATACCTAGAGAACCACAGAAGGTGGGAGCAGCAAGGATCATTTATTTATAGCTTGCTCATGGACTCCAGAGCTAGGTCATAAAAAATGATACCATAAGCAACCTGGAAAACTCCTGAGTGCCTGGAGATCCCAACACAGTTGTCATGAAAGAATGTTCAACTTCTCAAAGAAGTTTGCCTACCAGTGGCCTGGGTCTCATTTTGGAAAACCAGAAGGGTTAGAGATCGCCACTCTAGAGCACTTAGCATTTCCATAAGAGCTAGCCCTGGAAGTGGACCCCAGACACCTTCTGCAATAGTCATGGCAACTCATGACAATTTACAGTGAATTCCTGGTTGGGATAGCTACAATATTGTTGTTCTTGTTTTTTGTGATGATGTAAACCTTAATGGAAGCAGAAGACTGTGGGTGACTTGGGGGAAGGGAGCCATGTATGGGTAAGGAGCAGCAAGTGGTCCAATGCTAATGTTGAATCACAGAGAGTGTAGAGGGGAGTAAAATGTAAGAAGACTGGAAAAGTAGAAGTTTTAAATGTCAAACAGATGTTTATGATTGATCTTGAAGATAGTGGAGTCTTTGGACTTGTTTGGGGATGGGTAGTGATATGGCCAGTTTTATACTTTAGAAAAATCAACTTGGCAACTGAATAGAGAATGAGTCAGAGTGGTGAGAATCTGGAAGCAGGGAGACTAGTCTACTCTGTAGGGTATGAATATGAAGTCTACTTCAGGAGTCCAAGTAAGAAGTGAATTATAATTGGAGGCTCTATAGGTAGAGAAAAAGGGAGCATATACCAGAAATGTCATGAAGGTAGGAACAATAATATTTGGATATTTGGGAATGAGAGTGAGGAATCTCTGAGGTTGTAAGTCTGGTTCAGGGAGGGGATGGTGGTACTCTCAACATTAAGAAGGATGTTGGAAATAGGAGAGGATCCGGGAGCATAATTATGTTATGGATACATTGGGTTGGAGAGACTTACAGGACATCCAGTTCAAAGTGTTTAAAATCAATTAGTTATCAGGACCTATAGCTGAGGAAATAGACAAGGGATAGATATACAGTGTAAACCTGGGAATCATCTGCATAGAGACGCTATTTGGACCTTTGGAAGTGATCATCAGATGAGGTGATTGAGAAGGAAAAGAAAAGAGTGCCATGGACCAAGTCTTGGGGGCTTACATAGTTAGTAGGTGTGGTGTAGAGGAAGGAGACTGAGAAGAAACAGGAGAAGGCCACTTCCTTATCAGAACTTGGAGTAAAGAAGGTAATGGAGGATGCTATGAGGCGTGGGAAGTAAGGATAGGGAAGAAGGTGGCACTGTCCGCTAATGTGAAGTAACAGAAAGAGGACTAGGAGCAGGGTGACAAAAAGAGAGGCAAGAGTATCCAGGAGAAGGGAATCAGTAGTAGGAAATGTTGCAAAGATATCATCAAGAAGGATCAGAATTTTTAAAAGGTCAAGAGACTGGACAATTAAGAGGCCATTGGTAACTTTGGAGAGGGTAATTTTTGGACAGTTGAATGATAAGGTGTAGCACCAAGCACCCTAGCATACCCTTAGATCTGCTTAAGGGGTCAACAATCTTTTTAAATTACATTCACTAGTTCAAGGGAAAAGTCAGCACCCTGAACTTCAGAGAAAATATAAACAGAGAATAAAGATCAACAGACAGGGCTCTACTGCCTGAATCAAAGCAATATCGCTATAGACTTTATATACTTCCCTGGATTAAGAGAGCTTTTACATCTGAGCAGTCAGGGGTGGATGGGAGACAGGTCCTGAACAGACAGCTACTCAGAGTCTAGACCAGGGAATCACAAGGTCCTTCTCATAATCAAACCCCCAAAGCAAAATACCAACTCAGAGCATATATACACTTCTCAGAGCCAAAAGGCATCACAACCCTTGTAACTGAGTGCCTAGTCAGAAATTAGCAAAAGGTGTGAAAGCCTTCCTACAAGGAAGCCTCTCCTAAGCAAGTTTCCCTTAATGGGATCTATATGAGACATAGGAATGGGCAGGGAATATCTTAAATTCCATTAACATTACACAAGGTCAGAAGCCATATTGCAAAGGGTTTAGAAGGAGAAGGTTTAGAAAGAGAAAAGGAAGAAAAGGTATTCTCAAGGAGTTCAGTCAAGAAAGGGAAGAGAGATAGAGGATGATAGCTAGCAAGGATGGGTGGATCATATGAGAAATTTTAAAGGATTGGGGAAATATGGATGTCTGTAGGGAGCCAAGAAGGAGACAGCAGATGGGGAAAGATTGAAGATAACAGAATCAAGATGATATTGGCAGTATTATTCTGGAGAAATTGCAAAGGAGGGCAGGTCCTAGCAAAGAATGAAATCAAGAGTATATGGCCAAGATAATCCTTAATAGATTGCGCTTAGCACTGTGCCAGGAACATAAATGTTTATTAATTAGAGAAAAAAAAGAATATATGCACAAGAGTTGGCTTTTGACCAGGAGAGAAAGATACTTCATCAGAGCCTGGAGTAAGGAAGGTAATGAGGGATACTGTTAGAGGGATATGAGGTGAAGGGGAAGGAAGAAGGGAGAACTCTCAGCAAATGTTCTCAATTACTTTGGTGAAGAAATAGGCAAGGTCTTTCAGTGAGTAAAAGACTTAAGGAGAAACTAGAACGCTTGAAAGAACTATTGTAGAAAGAACGATAGGGAATTGATTAAGGAGAAATAGAATACTTGCCTTGATGGAAGGAAGGCCCATTTTAGATTAGATAACTTTGTGGTAGATACAATCAGCAGCTTTATGATTTCATTCAACTCAATTTATCAGCATGTGAATCAAAGTGAAGGAAGAAAATGCAGAGAGTGATCCACACTTGTGTTTGATAAAGGTGATAAAAGAAAAGTCTGGAAGTGATTGTGTGGAACCAGGGGATTGACAGAAAAGGTGGTCATTTTAAGGGTATGAGGAGAAATTTCAGATTGATGTTCATTTACATTTCTTTTATCACTCATGATCTGGCATGGTTCTAAACAGTTTCTTGTATAGTACAGTGATTTGCCATGTCCTTCTCCAATTTATTTTACAGATGAGTAAACTTGAGACAAACAGGGTCAAGTGACTTTCCCAGGGTCATATAGCAGTCTGAGGCAAGATTTGAACACATGAAAATGAGTCTTCCTGACTCTCTATCTACTTCACCACCTAGCTGCCCTACAAATAATTTGCAATCCTTAAATTGGGAACTGTGTGTCCTTATGTTTTGACTAATTTTTTTTATTGGGAAATAGCTTTTTGTCTTATATATTTCTGTTAGTTATCCATATGTCTTGGGTACCAATGTGTTACCTGAGAAATTTGATATAAAGGGTTTTTTTCTCTATCACTTTCCTTCTTATTATAGATGTGTTAATTTTATTTGTCCAGAAGCTTTTTAATTATCTGTTTTATCTTTTGCAATGCTGTCTAACCCTTATTTGGTTAGGGATTTATCTATCATAGGTATAAGATGTCCATGATCTACTGCTTTTCTACATTTTTAATATTCTTCAATATTATTTTTATTATTCAGATCATAAATCCATTTTGAACTTATTGTGTAATAGGAGGTATGCCAGATTGAGTTCTATCTTTCCTAGAAGTTCTTGTAAAATAGGACCCTGAATACCATTTTACTCCTCACTTTGAGGACACCAAGACATAATCCAAAACTTAAACTATAAATAAATTTTCTTCTGGGGTACCAGGGTGAGGGTTGAAGGTGAGGTTATGTATCAAAAGAACCAAAATTCTGAAGGGAAGAATTGCTAACTATCTCTAGTCGTGTGAAAAAATCCTCCCAAGTCAAATAATTAGAGAAATATAAATTAGGTCCGGGGAAGTTAGATGATGGAGTAGATAGAGTTCTAGGCTTGGAGTCAGGAAAACTTATCTTGAGTTCAAATGTGACCTCAGACGCTTAGCTGTATGATCCTGGACAAGCCACCTAACCCCACTTGCCTCAGTTTCTTAATGTATAAAATGAAGTGGAGAAAGAAATGGCAAACCACTTCAGTAAATTTGCCAAGAGAATCCTAAACGGGGTCACATAGAGTCAGGTATAACTAAACAACAGCGACAAAAGCAACAAAAATTAGGTCAACTCTGAGGTTTCACCTCACATCCATCTTTAGATGGAGACCTCCCTGAGGGCAAGGATTGTCTTTTGTCTCTTTTTATATCCCCTGGGTTTAAAGCAGTGCCTGGCCCTTAGCAGGCATTTAATAAATGTTTATTGGTTGACTGAAATTAGCAAAGATGACACAAAAGGGAAAATGGCAAATATTGGGAAACAGTGCATTGATCCACTATTGGTGAAACTATGAATTGGTCTAGTTATCTTGAAAGCAATTTGGAATTGTTCCCCAGAAGTTAAAAAATTGTACACGTCTTTTGACCCAGTGATTCCACCACTAGTCCTACAAGAGATGAAGGAAAGAGGGAAAGGTTTCTTATGTACAAAAATATTTATAGCAGATCTTTTTGTAGTGATAAAACCTAGGAGGTAAGAAGGGGCCCGTTAACTGGGAACTCCCTGAACAAATTATGGCTTATAAATCTAATGGAATACTATCTATTTAATTATAAGAAATGAAGAAAGACATGGTTTCAGAGAAACCTGTGAAGACTTATGCGAACTAGTTCAGAGATAAGCAAGCAGAACCAGGAGAACAATTTTATACTCTTAACATCAGTATTATAAGAATGAGCAATTTTGAAAGACTTAATGAACCATGATTCCATTAAGCCTATAATGAAGAATGTAGCATGCCTCTTTTCAGAGAGGTAATGTACTAACAGGCAAAATGAGACACAGTTTTGGGTTTTGGATGTGTCTAATGGGGGAATTTGTTTTGCTTAGCTATGCTTATTTTTTACAAAAGTTTTGGATTTCTTTTTTTCCCCCAGAGAGAGAGGGGGTGGAAGGAAGAAAAAAATAAATGTTTGGTAATTGGGAAAATAAAGAATAGACAGGACCCAAGTTACTATTCAAATCAACATCTGTTCAGTTAAATCATCATTGCTGACTTACATTAAATTTTTATCCTGTTGTACAAAACTTGAAAAGAAACTGATTTTGCCTTATTTTTTTGAGGAGAAAACAAAAACCAAGAAATAGGATCTGAACTATTTGGAAGAGGTACCTCTTCCAGGACTGATCTCTGTTCCTTGGCATGTGGGTCTAGAAAAGAGAGATCCATTAGTGAGAAGGGAGTAAGCACATTGCCCCAACTGCTTGGGTCCAGCAGTAGTTCCAGATGGGAGCTGATTTTATAACAAATAGAAAAGCGAGTATGAAGAGAGACTCCCTACCAGTGAGATCTATATTCTGTTTTTAGTCAAATGAGGATTCCCCCTATCCCCACTTCTCTATATATAATCTAGGAGAATTGGTTTTATTACAAGTCAGTTCCCAAAATGGAATGCCCAGTCCTTTTTCAAATAATGTCATCTCTTTCAAATTCATTAGTCACCCTGAAACTGTTGATGCAATTTGCATGTAATCTTAGAGGGATTTTTTCTAAACTTTGAAGTCCAAGGATCTGGCTGGTTCATTATCTCCAAACTCAGACCCAACCTCCTCCTTCCCTGGCTTGGGATGAATCTACTTTTATGGGAGAACTAGAAATGTTAGTGCCAAGGGCCCTACATGGCACAGGGCCTGATCTAGATGCCTTATTAGGAAGTTCAGGCGTGACCCTTAAAAGCTGGTCAGTTTGTTTTATTGGGCAGAAAATATGTGTGCTTACATTTGTGGGTAAAAGTTCGTTTTTCTCTTTGGAGAAACATAAATATCTAACACTACCTCTAAACTGGGTTCCTGTAGCAAATTCCATTATGTTCTTCCATATTTTCACTAAACCCACATTTCGAAAGAGGGGTAACCAGTCCAGGATCATACAGTCAGTAAATATCAGAGCTGAGACTTGAATACAGGTCTTGTGACTCCCAGGTTAACGCTTGTATTAGTACAAGTTAACAGGATTAAGAATGGATGCAATTTATTATTTAAACAAAAAGCAACTGACTTTTATGAAGCCTAATTCTGTCAGCTAAAAGTAATCCACTCTGAACACATCATTCTCTCTCCTCCTCAGTAAACTCCTTCGGTTTCTATTACCTCCAGGATCAAATACGAATTCCTTTGTTTGGTATTTAAAGTCCTTCACAACCTACCTTCTAGCCTGATTATACATTACTTCTTTCCACATCCACCAAAGTCCAGTCACACTGTCCTTATCGTTCCTTACACTCGGCATTCCATCTCTCATCTCCATGCCTTTGTCCTGGGAGTTCCCCATGCCTGCATTGCACTACCTCCTTCCTATCTCCACCTCTGAGAATACCTAGTTTCTGTCCAATCTCCACCCAAGGGCCACCTCCTACATGAAGCCCCTACTGATCCTCCCAGTTGTTTGACTCTCCCAAAATCCCTTGTATCTATTTTGTACACACCTACCTATATTATAGGGGGCAGCTAGGTGGCACAGTAGATTAAATGCAAGGCCAGAAGTCAGGAAGACATCTTTCTGAATTCAAAACTGGTCTCAGACCCTCACTAGCCTCAGACCCTGGACAAGTCACTTATCCCTGTTTGCCTCAGTTTCTTCATCTATAAAATGCACTGGAAAAGGAAATGGCAAAGCACTCCAGTATCTTTGCCAAGAAAACCCCAAATGGGGTCAGGGTGAATTAGGACACAACTGAAAATGACTCACAACAACCTATATCATATACAAGTCATCTCTCTCCTCCCAGGGTAAGGGCTCTTTTCAGTCTTGTCTTTTACCCCTAGCACCTGTCACAGTGCTTAACACAAAGTAGGTGCTTAACAAATGGTTTCCATCAGGTCACTTTCACACAGGTCACAGTAGTAATAAGAAGTCACACTTGTACTTTAAGACTAACAAAGCACTTTTCTCATGATAACCTCATTATGGTAGATAGTTTAAATATTATTGGGGAGTTGAATAAATGTTCATTACAGTTCATAGAATCTGTATCCAATATCTGACTCACACACCATCCTCTAGAGGAAAGTGTGCAAATAATCAGGGATAAAATAGTAAAAGAGCCAAATCATTGCGAATTTTTCAGAAGTCACAAAATATAGAAGTCACAAAATTGATCAAACCCTTTGATCTAAAGATCATGCCACTGCTAAAACTTAATTTTAAAAATATTATTAATCACAAGGAACTCAAAATGAAATATGTGCTCAGTAATCAGAGGATGCCTGAACTAATTATGATATGGAATATCATCACTGTGCCAAAGAGAAGACATAAGTGAAATAATATGTGTAGGGGGGCTGTATTAACTCCTAGATAGGGTCACCAGACAGGGTGAAATTTTATTCCTAGGTATGCAACTTAACTCTTGCCCCTCACCTGGATTAGAATTTTGCCCAGGGAAGATAACATCAGTCAACTATTCTATTCCATTCCTTCTATTGTCCAAAAGCAGAGACTTCTGAGATGGTGCATGGCCATCTGGGAGTCCTTACCCAATTGTTAGATAGACCTTGTGCCATAGCTACTGGGCCACTAAGCTGTAGAGTTATGTTTGCACCTGCACATATGATCTAGGACAAGTCCCAGAGAACTGTGGTGGTCACTGGGGGATATCTAAAGCTCAGAGTGTTGGGGATGTGGAACTGGCAGCCCAAGACCAGCCTGGAGGGAGGCTGAGCAGGACTGGGAGCTGCTGGGAAACACCAGTAAGATCAGGCTGGAAAACCAATACCAACTTCAATTTCTTGTTCTCTATTTCCTCCAGTTATTGCAGGGCTAATCTTTCCAAACAAGCAAGTACTTCTCCTGATCCCTTTCCTTATGGCCCAGGTAGGGAAGATGGACAAGACAATTGGAGAATGCCAGACAGTAACACAGATGTAAGCAGATAAGTATAGCACACAGGAAGGCCGCTAGCACAAGTTCACTCAATCTGGACAGACACAAAAGAGGCTAAAAAGGGGTTAATAATCTTCCTTTCATCTAGTCTGGTTCTTGCAGAGGAGAACTGGTGATAACAAGAGAGCAACTCCTACAGCATTCCCCAATCACCCTTCTTGCAGAGGCTGGTGAGAAGTGGGGGCAACAACCCCAAAGTCTCAATGAGGTCAATTGAGACAGGCCTAAATTCCCTCAAACTTCAATGGGGCCAGTTGAGGCATGCATGCACAGCATTTGTGCATTCATCCCTAAGGTTCCCCATTCTTTAACCAGTGACCACCTGCTTTATAGGGCAGCAGACAAAGAAGGCATTTAGCCAGCAATAACCTCACAAGTTTGTATCACCTCATCCCTGTATCTCACTGTGTAGTCACAGTGGATGTTTCTATTATTTACCATTATATAACTCTGTGCAAATGTGGTGGAGATCTTTTGAACCATAACTGTAGGAACTCATATCTAGTACCTGGGAAAGGAGATTGTTATGGCTATGGATCCTGGGAAACTGAACTCTAAGAAATAATAACAAAAATTTACTTTACACACACTAAAATCCACCTTACTTACACTAAAAATCCATCTTACACACACTTAAATTCATCTTACATACAACACCTCTTTTTTATTTTTGCTATGTGTCTGCTCTTTTAAACCTACTTTACTACTTTAAATAACACAATCATTTAAAAAAAAAAAGTCAATCTTTTGACTCTATGAACAAAGTTGGTCAACTGTGATCAGGAAGTTTACCAAATGTAGAGTGGGGACTTAAGAGCAGAGAAGAGAGACTTCCCATTAAAGTAATTTTGATATATATTTTTCAAATTCCTATCTAGAGCTATAAAATCCTGGATCAACACCCAGGCAGGCACCATTCTCTGATGAGCAATGAGAAAACAGGGGTCTTTGAGAAAGTCCACATATGTGTGCTGAATATCCTTTCACGAAGCCATTTAGCTAATAGCTTTAGGGTAGTGTCATTTCATGGTCAAAGTAAGCTTGCTTCTCTGTAGGTTGCGGAAAACAGTGAAATGAGCCAGGTGTGGGTTGTTATTGCTTCTGTGGCTCTACCAAGCGTTCCGCCTAGTCCACACTGACTATTACATGGGAAAATTGAATGAAGTCAGAGTAGAAAGAGCCACCCAAAACAACAATGTTCATAATGACAACAATGTAATTAAAGTCAATGGGGAGAAGCAACAAAATTGGTCATACAAAACACAAAATATTAGTGCCACACTGTCAAAGTTAAAAGACACATTCTTTCTTTCTGTTAACCATCGGCAGGGTAACTGTTTTCAGGGATTATATTTTGTAAAAGAGTTTGTTTGGATGTTTTATTGGGAAATGTCATTTGTGCCAAAAGTAAAATGTATCACTATATTAAAATCTTAATTTAAAAGTAGATATGATGAATAGGAAAAAGATCTATCTTTACAAAAATACCCACACTTCTCTATTTAAAAGCAACAGATTGAAAACAGTCTATATACCCAATGATTAAGTGAATAAATAATGGTTAGATCCAGAAAGGGATCTTAGATGCCATCAAATCCCACACTCTCGTTTTGTAGATGAGGAAAGTCTCTGAATCAGGGTTTGAACTCAGTTCTTCCTGACACAAAGCATCACACTCTATCATACAGTTACTGAGTTAAAGTACCATGACATTGATGGAATTAAAAAATGCTAAAATTTTAAAAAGAATGTGTATATACAAATTAAGGAACATATATTATATGATACAATGTAATCATATACATAAAGGAAGGCAAGAAAATGAGGGAAAATTTATTTAGAGTAATGAAAAGTGAAAGCAACATCACAGATATTGACCATGATGAATATGTAGGTATGTAACTCTTGCAATGGAGGCTTATTTCTGACATAAAGGGCCTAGGTACACTTTGAGGGATTTCTTATTTCTCTAGTTCTATACTCCCTCCTAGATCAATTAAGAAGTTCAATATCTGACACTCCCCTACCCGAACTCTCTTTTACAAGCACACAGGCTCACATGATTCAACTTATTGAGGCTTAAGGAAAGCAAATTGGATGAATATTGTAGCCTATAGACAATAACAATATCCATTATCAAGCAATCCTCCCACCAGAGACTTGTAGAATCACAGTGCTACACTAGTGTTCTCAGTGGGGCTCCAATGTGTGTGAGAGTGTGTATGGGGACACGGAGAGGGAGGGGAAAGAGGGTGTTCCTCAAAATGGAAGCTCTGCTCTCCAACTCCTTTGGCTATCTGGACAGTGCTTCTTTATCTGTGGTTTTCTCCATCTGCTTTCATCAGATGCTCCCTTCCCAGGCTCCTCTGACCATTCTAGAGTGCAACTCTTCCTTCTTCCAGCTCTCTTCAGCATTTACACAGCCTTACTGCCTTTTCCCTTGCATTCCTCAGCCTCACGATGACAGTGGTTTTTCCCTAGTAATTAACTCTCCCTCCCTGGGATGTCCTTCTATTTTTTGGCAGTCACAGAGACTAAACTGCTCTCAGAGGACACTCCTTCCCTGGCCATCCTTCCTTTATTATACCACCAGGAACTTAATCATCTAGAAAGACAACATCAACTCTGGTCCTCACAGCCTCTTCTTTCTCTGTCCCACGGACCTCTCTGATTGGAGAGTGGCACAGAGAGCTCCTTCCAAAGCCTTCATTTTAGGAGGATGCCTAGGCCTGTCGTCTTTTCATCTCCCACAAGGCTGTACTCCCTTGAACTTCATGCGAGTTACCTTCCCTTCCCCTTCCCCCCTTTTCAGCTTCATTTTGTTCATTGTCCTCTCCCAGAAGATGATTAACTCCTTGAGGGTAGGGTCTGTCTTTCTTTTTTGTATTTGTGTCCCCGGTGCTTAGGTTGGCATTTGCTTCTGCTGTTACATCATTTCAGTAGTGTCAGACTCTTTATGACTCCATTTGGGGTCTTCTTGGCAAAGATTCTGAAGTGGTTTATCATTTCAACTCATTTTATACAGATGAGAAAACTGAGGCAAACAGAGTTAAGTGACTTGCCCAGGCTCTCACAGCTGGTGAGTATCTGAGGCCAGACTGGAACTCAGTAAGATGAGTCTTTCTAACTTTAGGCCTAATGCCCTATCCACTGCACCATCTAGCTTCATAAAAGTTTATTTACTGACAGTATTGAATACATAGATCTTCATATCCCCCAAAAAATACATATTTAAGAGGAAAATTAGGCATAGTCTGATGTCCAGATTAGGCTACCACCAGGCAGCAAACTCTTCTCCTTGGAGATTTACTCTGTGAGTATGGCCAAAGCAACAGAGTCCTGCCCACCAGTGACATCAAAAAGATACTTGTAATTCCTTTCTGACTCCCTTACGCTCTGTGGGCTAAGAGCTGGGGAAGCTGCTGATTCAGTCACTTGCAAGGCCCATTCCTGGTTTTCTGGGGCCTGCTACGCTGGCATAACCTACACTGGACTCTCACCCCCATGCAACAGACCTTTCCTATCAACCTTCTAAGTTTTCTTGGGTTGGAAAATTGTTTCACCCTGTTCTTTTGTGGGCTTTGACACTCCAGGACTTGTTTTAGGACGTTATCTAAAGGTCTTTGGAGGGATTTTAGGGAGAGCTCAGGCAACTCCCTGCCTTTTCTCAACCATATTGGCCCTGCTCCTTCTCCCCCCTCCCCATTTTGTCATTTCTTACCCCACAATGATATTCTGTTAGATTACTATATTACAGTGTATTTATTTAGTCAATTCTCAATTGGAGGTGAACTCCTTGTTTTCCAGTTTTGGGCTACCATGAAAATAACTGCTAGAAGTGTTTTTGTCCATATGGGTCCTTTTTTGATTTCTTTGAGCTATAGGCCTAATTGTGGAATCACTGGGTCAAGGTGTAGGCATCATCTGGCAGTTTTGGAGGCACAGATCCAAACTGCTTTCTATAAGGACAGAACCAATTCCCTGCTCCACCAACAGCACGTTAGTGTACCTGCATTTCCATAGCCCTTACATTTGTCATTTTCTTCTTTTCATCTTTGCCAGTCTAATAGGTGTGAGGTAGATACAAAATAACTCTTGATTTGTATTTCTCTAATTATTAGTGATTTAGAATATTTTTACATATAATTGTCAACAGCTTAGATATCTTCCTTTGAATTCTACCTATTCATACACTGTGACTATTTATCTCTTGGGAAATGGCTATTGGTCATACAGATTTGAATTTAGTTCCTTATATACCTTGGATATGAGAACTTTATCAGTCAAACTTGTTGCAAAGAATTTTTTCTAGTTACTGGTTTCTCTTCTTATTTTTATTATAATAGATATGCTTGTGCAAAATATTTTTAATTCTATAAAATCATAGTCCATTTTATCTTGTTTCCTCTCTAGTACTTGTTTAGTCATAAACTCTTCCTTTTCCATAGATCCAATGATAATTTCTTTCTTTCTCATCTAATTTGTATCACTTTGAAGTTTATCTTCATTTATAGTGTTAGTTATTGATTTAAACCCAATTTCTATCAGCTGCAGTTTTTTTCATAGAGTGGGTCTTTTTCCTAATAGCTGGGTCTTTGAATTTGTCAAATACTGTGCTACTATAGGTTTGCTTCTGAATGTCATTTACCTAATCTGTTCCGCTGATTGACTGCTCTTTTGTTTGACTAGCATGAAATCATTGGAAGGATTATTTTCTTATTGCAAAGTTTGAGATCTAATGTTTATAAACCTTTTTTTTCTTTTTTATTCACAGGGGAATGATTCATTATTACCCATGAGATTCTAATCTTTTGTTCCTCCATATGAATTTCATAATCCAGGTCTCCCAGCCCTAGTTCAGGACTCTTTAAGGTAACCTATGAAAACATTTCCCCTCCACATGTTAGATTCTCTCCCCATAGAAAAACAGAACCAGAGAACTACAAGGGACTTTGGAAATCATCCAAATCAACCTCTATCCAATGCTTTCTAAGAAGGTGCTTCTCTTCATAGCATCCCTGGCAGGTGTACAGTCATCATCTATTTACATACTTCCTTCCCTAGATGGGAAACTCACCACCTCCAAAGGAATCTCATTCTATTTTCAGACAGCTCTTCTTAGAAAGTTCTTCCTAATATGAAGACTTAATCTGCCTGTAAAGACACAGCCTAACTCTATATCCTATTATTTGTGCTTACCTCCATAGAAATGTAAAAATGAGAATGACAAAAAATGAAATTCTCCTTTTAATTCTTGTGAAATGTCTGGAGCTTCTCTGAAACCTCCAAAATCTCTGGTTCAATTTCCCCCAGAAGTCAGTGGCTTTTTTAAAGTGCCCTCAAGCTTTGGTATAGTTACATTCGCTCCTGGAATGAATTCCTGTGATCTGATGTGAAGGAAAGATCAAGAGACCTGGAGTGGGAAGATATCCATTTAAGTCTAGGCCTTTCTAAATGGAAGTTGTGTGCAACATTGGCTAAGTCACTTGAATTCTCGCTGGGACATAATTTCCTCATCTGTAAAATGGGATAATGGCTCCCTATTGCCTACAGGATTAAATATAAAACTATCTGTTTGGTTTTTAAAGCCCTTTTTAACCTAATCCATTCTTGCCTTCCCAGTCTTCTTACACCTTATATACTCCCCTACATGATCAGAGGACACTGGCCTTCTTTGCTACTCTTCCCAACAAGACACTCCATACCCTGACTCTGGACATTTTCACTGACTCTCCTTAATGCTTGATTTTCTTTCCTCTTTACCTCTACCTCCTGGCTTCTCCACTAAAATTCCACCTTCTACCTGAAGCCTTTTTCTGTACTCCCTAATCTCAGTACCTTCCCTCTGAGATCATTTCCAATTTACTCTATATATATCATGTCTGGATATAGATGTTTACATAGTCTCCCCCATTAGACTATGGTTCCTTAAATGTGGAAATTTTTTATTTTTGTCTTTCTTTGTACCTCTGACGCTTAGTGCTCTGCCCAGCACATAGTAGGTGCTTAATAAAGGCTAGTTGACTTATTGACAGAGTAGGAGGAAGCAGGACAGCTCCACTCCTTCCTACTACTCTAATAAATATTAAGGAAGAACACCAGACTAAGTAGCAATTAGGAAATCCCAGGAGAAATCATGATGAGTTATTTTTTCTAACCTTGGTCAGCATATGGAGCTAGCCAGAGGCCTGTAGCCACTGGGGAGGAGGTCTAGTCAGGAAAACCCATGACCTTCAGCAGAGGGACCAGATGGCAGCCTATGTGATTATGTACCCTGACAATGAGAAAGGTCATGGATCTGTTATGGATGAAATGTGAACCTAGTTGCCTGAAAGGGAGCAGTTAATTTTGCTCCTTGACCAAAAACTGCAGTCTGGCAGAAATTAGGTTTAGACTAACACCTCATATCATACATCAAGATATGCTCCAAATGGATATGTAACTCAGATACAAAAGATCATAAACAAATTTGAGGAGCAAGGAAGAAATTATGTTTGAAATCTATACGTAAAAGAAGAATTCTTGACCATGGGATACAGAGGATAACAAAAGATAAAACGGACAATTTTGATTACATACAAAGTTATTACACAAACAAAATCAAAGCAGCTAAAACTGGAAAGAGAAAGTAACTAGAGAAAAAAAAATCTTTGCACTGTGTTTCTCTTATGAAGTTTCACTTCCAAGATATACAGGGAACTGATATTTATAAGAACAAGAGCCATTCCCTAATTTATCAATTATCAAAGGATACAAATAGGCAATTTTCAGAGGAAGAAATCCAAGCAATCAACAACCATATTTTAAAAAAATACTCCAAATCACTAATTATTTGAGAATGCACTTTAAAGTGCCTCTGAAATTATGCCTTACATCTAGCAGGTTGGCAAAACTGAAAAAAAAAAAAAAAAAAGGAAAATTACAAATGCTATAGGGACTGTGGGAAAACAGGTATTTCAATACAGTGTTAGTGGAGCTATGAATGAGTTTATTCATTCTTAAAAGCAGTTTGGGCAGGGTGGACAAAAAGCCCCCAAAGAAACAAAAGGAAAAGAAGGTCAAAAAGGGAAAAAAAGGAGAACAGAAAGAAAGATGTGACTGAGAAGGTGGTGAAAAAGCCTCGACAGCATTGCAGTCAGAGTTCAGTCCTGGTCCAAGGGATCGGTAGGTACTCCAAGGCTGCAATGTATTCCCAGAGAGCCACGTACAAGCTGCGCCAAAAACCCAGACTGAAAGGAAAAAGGAGAAGGTGCTTGCTACTATCTCAGTCAGTTGGTGGCGACAAGATTGGAGGAATGCGTGTGGTACAGACTCGCAAGATGCCAAGGTGTTACCCTCCTGAGGATGTGCCTAGAAAGCTGCTAAGTCATGGCAAAAAGCTCTTCAGCCAGCACATGAGGAGACTTCGAATCAGCATCACCCCTGACACTGTTCTGATCATGCTCATTGGCCGCCACAGGGGCAAGCAGCTGGCTAGTGGCCTGCTACTGGTGACTGGACCTCTGACCATCAACCGTGTTCCTCTGAGAAGGACACATCAGAAATTTGTCATTGCCATGTCTACCAGGGTTAACCTTTCGGGTGTAAAAATTGCAAATCATCTTACTGATGCTTACTTCAAGAAGAGGTTCCGTAAACCTAGACACCACTAAGAAGGAGAGATTTCTGATACAGAAAAAGAGAAATACAAGATTACAGAGCAGCTCAAGGCTGAGCAGAAAACCGTGGACTCTCGGATCCTGTCCCAAATCAAGAAAATTCCTCAGCTCCAAGGCTTACCTGCATTCTGTTGCTCTCTCTCCAATGGAGTGTATCCTCACAAACTGGTGTTTTAAATGTTTTGCAGATGACTCATTAAAATATTTGGAATAGCTGAAAAAAATTTTTTTAAAAAGCAGTTTGGAACTTCCAAAAGTCACTAAACTGGACAATATCACTACAAAGCTGATGCTGTAATAAGATAAAAAAATAAAGACAAGGATCAATAAGTACAAAAATATATATAGCAACTCTTTTGTAGTAACAAAGCACCGAAAACTAGGGTTGTATTCATCAATTGGGGATAGATAAACAAATTATAGTATATTCATGTAATAGAATACTACTGTGATATAACAAATGATGAAAGGAATGATTTTAGAGAAACCTAGGAAGATTTGTATAAATAGATGCAGAGATCCTGAGAACAATTTATGTAATAACAGCATTGTAAAGACAAACAAGTTTGAAAAACCAGTGCCTTCTGACAGAGATGATGAACTCAAAGTGCAGGAGACATCACATACATGTTTGAATCTGAGGAATATGGGTATTTGTTTTAACTATGCATATTTGTCACAAGGGTTTCGGTTTTTTCTATTTTCAGTATGGTAGGAAAGGTAGGAGGGAAATAAATTCTTGCCAATTATAGGGAAATTTTTTTAAATAATGTATGAGAAAAAATGCTAAAGATGTTTTCCTGCTCAATCAGCATGGTGGTAGGGAAAAGCAACCTAGGTATTTGTGGACTCGGTTATTATCGTTCAGTTGTGTCTGATTTTTCGGGACCCCATTTGGGGTTTTCTTGGCAAAGATACTGGAGTAGTTTGCCATTTCCTTTTCAAGTTCATTTTTTAAAGATATACTGAGGTGAACAGGATTACACAGGACTTCCCCAAGGCCACACAGCTAGTAAGTGTCTGAGGCCAGATTTCAACTCAAGCACATGAAACTTCCTAACTCTAGGCCTGGCATTTCTATCCATTGCGCCACCTAGTTGCCCTTTTACAGACTTGAGCCCTCACTAATGGCCAAGGGGAATGCTGTGTCCTGTGAGACAAAGACTTACTTGGTGCTCATTTGCCAGAAAGCAGTTGAGGTCTAGCTGGGGGCTCATTCAGATATTTCATTCAGCTCATTAAACTCCCTTGCTGGATAATTAACAGTGACATGTAGTGTCTCTGTATTCTTGAAAAAGGCAGAAATGTGCTATAAAAGGGCAATGTACTGGTCTGGGTCATATTAATAATAAATTTTAAAAGGAAAAAAGACAAAATAAATGTAAATCCTACACAAGAACTCTGAAGAGAGCTAGATTTTTCCTTCATTCAAACAAAGTTAGAACTGTAAAATAACAGAGAACATGGAGAAAGTAGGGTAAATGTTAGGAACTCTCTTATCTGTAAAATGACAATAATATTATTTGCACTACATAGCTCATGATGCAGTTGCTAGGATCAAATAATGTTTTAGATAGGATTCTGGTCAGATGTGGATTGGACTTCTGGAGTCAGGCAGGAAGTTGGAATTTTATGATTCAGACCTGTGACGTCAACAGCGTAGGGAACTCCCTCCACAAGTACAAGAGAAGTGCTTCTCTGGAACTTACAGTCTTAGGGCGTTGCCTAGAACACTGAGAATTTAAGTAACTTGCCCAAAATAACACCACTACCATGTGTCAGAGGCAGGAATCGAATCCAGGTCTTCTGACTCCAAAGCCACCCTTCCATCCATTTATATCACACAGTAGACATATAAAAGTATTTTGATTGTGTCAATAATATTGAATTTGTAAAGTAAATTGCTAGTAAAGGAAAAATTGCTAGTAAAGGAAACTGGACTTTTCTTTCTTTTTAAATTTATCCTTTATGTGCGGTCATGGGGCTTCCTGGGAATTTTTACTAAACCATCATATATTCTAACAGCGATTGTCTTTACACCATAGCCAATGACAACAATCTCTGGGCACTCTTGGAAAATGCCAGGGTAGGGAAGTGGAATTATATGAAAAGGAGGACATTTTCTAATTCAACAAAAATTTTTTACTGTGTGCTGGGGGATACAAAGACCTGGTCCTAGAGGAGCTTACAATGATTAGGGGAGGAGACAGGCACAGAAATACCGTAGGATATAAGGGAAGGTGAGATAAATGTGAGGGAGAAGACTACTTTAAAAAGAAGAAAACTAAAAGGAGAGATTACTTTCACCTGGGGGCTGGCAGGAAATTTCAAGGGTCTGAGCTGGATCTTGAAGAGAGGGAATTTATAATACACCGAGGGAGAATGGGGAGGAGGGAGTTTATTTCTTGAGGTACCACATGTGCTAAGGCATGGAACTAAGAAAAGGCAGGGGAGAGAGGCTGGCTGGAATATAGAATATGAGGGAGGCAGTAGTATGAGATAAAACTGGGCAAGGAGGAGCCCGGTTTTAGAGAACTTTCACCATCAGGATCAGAATTTGTATTTTATTTGATAGCAGATCAAATTTTTTAAAGTACAGGAGTCATGAGCAGTGCATTAGAAAGAGGACTTGTATAATATTGAAGAATGAATTGGAAAAGGGAGAAAATGGTGGCAGGAAGGCTATTTCAGCAGTGTGGGTCACAAGTATGAAAACTTGAATTAGTGAATGTGGCTGTAGCCGAAATAGAAATGACAGGGTAGGTTCAAGAGATATTGTTGAAGTTGAACCAATAAGATGTGGAAATTGATGCAATATGCAGGGCCAAAGTCAAAGAAGACTCTGGGGGTTTTGAGTCTGGGAACCTGGGAGGATGGGGATTACCAACCACAAAAACATTTAAATTCTTATGATTCTTGCATATATTTTTCTACTAGTTCTGCTTTCTTTGGCCTTTGTCATCAATCCACACACGTCTTTCCTTGTTTCTCTGAACTCTTCATATTCTTTTACATTTATATTTTTTTTTCCCAGTCAATCCTCAATTGATGGGCACTCTCATTTTTTTCTAGTTTTTTCTTTCTTCCTAGGTTGTGATATTATGAAAAGAACACCAGTCTGGAATTCAGGAGACCTAGTTAGATTTTAATCTTTGCTGTTACACTAACTTTCTATTTGACCTTATGTAAATTGCTTCTCTTCTCTGGTCCTCAATTTTTTATTTTTAAAATGAAAGTGTTGGATTCAAATAATCTCTAAAGTCCCCTTCCAAGTTTAGAATCCTATTCCTTCATTCTCTTTTGTTCCCCTTTAGGATCCTTCCATTATGCCCAAGTAGCTTTTTCACCCTGAAAAAATCCTTCAGTCCCAACAGCCTTCTTGTCCTGGAAGACCTTCTCTTGGGACTCCTTCCTCTAATTGATCAGTTTCACTAGAAGCACCATTTTAAGGAAAGTGCTCAGGGTAGCCAGATTTGTTCCTTTTTTCCTTTCTAGACTTTATTCCTTCAGGACTTCTTTCTCCCCATGATTCTCTGGACTATGTTCTCTCCTACCCCCAGATTTCCAGCCAACTTGTTTCGTTACGTTCCCACATTAGAATGTTAGTTTCTTGAAGGTAGAGACTATCTTTCTTTTTGCTCATATCTGTATTTCCAGCACTAATAATAGTACCTGACGGCACTTAAAAAATACTTGTTGACTTGACTATCCCATGTGTACATATGAAATATTATTAACATATAGTTATTATTACATATGAAATATTATTAATACATATGCTAAGTGCCCAAATTATCATGTGCTACTTCCAAGGTAATAAGTTCTTTATCACTTTTCCTTTATCAGAGGTTGGATCAATACTTGGGGATGTGGTTGAAAAGATTCCTTTTTTAGGCGGTGGTTGGACTACATGACCTTTAACCCCTCTACAACTTCTGCCTGGAATGAATCAATGTATACAATACAGAGCAATGCAACACAGTACAACAAACACTTACTAAGCTATGTGACAGGCACTGTGGTAGCACTGGTGATATAAATAAGAAAAAGAAAGACAGGTCTGCCTTCAATCTAATGATGGAAGAAAACACACAAAATGAAACTGAAAAGCAGGGACAAGAACCTACATGATGATGGTTAGTCCAAACCAACCACTATGATTATGTCATTTCTCTATTTAAAAATATTCTTTGGCTCCCCAGTCTGAATAAAGTTTTAATTTCTTGATCTGGATAGTCAAAGTCCTTTAATATGGCTGCAACCTACTTTCCAGCCTTAAATCATAGTACTCTCCTTATCTTAGTATGCAACCAAATAAGATTACTTTTCATCGTCCATTTTTGTTCCTTCTCTCACTACCTAACAATCTTTGAGATACATTATGGAAATTTCCCATTTCTTCCACCTTCCTCCCCAAATCTCTCCATCTCTGCCACATTAAAATGAAAGTGATCTCTCCTTTCTCAAATTACTCGTAGCATTTTGCCTAGACATCTCCTTTAACTGTATCATTGCATCCTACTTGTGTGTCTTCATTTCCCTTATTAGAATGCAAATCCTGAGATCAGGGACTGTGTCATTTTTCATCTTTGTGTTCCTAGCACAGGGCTTGATAAATATTTATTGGATTTAATTTTTAAAAATTTTATTTATTTTATTCTGAACTTAAGAAATAAAATAAGCATATCCACAATATAGAATAGAAAAAAAGATCATTGCACATGAAACTGAAAAATCTATTACATTCAATTTGCCATTCCTTTTAAATATATAATGAAGTTCTCATATAACTTTTTTCCTTTTTGTCTCCCCCCACCCCTAGCTACCATTAGCCACAAATATGTATGTATGTTAAACCATCCTAAACATAGTTCTATTTATCATTTTTTTCTCTGGATGCGGATAGTATCTTCTCTCATAGGTCCTTTGTGGTTAATTCGGATATTTATAATAGTCAAAATGGCTTTGCTGCTCAAAGTTGTTCTTAAAACAATATTGCTGATACTGTGTGAAAGGTTCTCTTGGTTCTTCTCATTTCACTTTTCATTATTTCATGCAGGTATTAATTTGTTGAAATGAAGTATAGAGAGAAAAACCATTTCTGATATTAGTTACATAATCTTGGGCAAATCACTTCCCCTCTCTGGGTCTCAGTTTTCTCATTTCTAAAATGAAGATGTTTGACTAAATGTTTTCTTGATTATATGAAGAAACTGTGTTTAATTCATTTTTGTATCCCCATAATGCCTACACAAAGTAGGGGAACATTTGTTAAATGAATAAATTGAAGGATGTTCCTAAGGTTCCTTCAAACTCTAAAAGCTGTTATATTTATGAAGATAATAGGAATTTGTTATTTGGTATAGATGCCATGTGAACAATGCTCTTAAAAAGAAGGGTTGTACTTGAAAGAGAGAATGAGACAGACCTTGGTTGTGTTAGGGAGGCAAAGGAGAATATAAATCTCTTGTGCTCATTAAGAACTCCAACAATTTATTTAATACTAGACAGTCTGATTCTTGCAAGGACATCAACAAATTCTCTATACACATGACTTGCAATTTGTTTGGGAATGACCACAAAAAATCACTATGCTTCATATCATGGTTGGCTGGATATCTACTTGCATGAGCCCTCCCCTTCAAGGTCCACAGATCTAGATCTGTCTGGAGACTGCATGCCTGGGAGCCAAAGATGACAGCAGTACAATATGGTAGGGTAGAAAAAGAGTCAGGGTCGGGGAGTCAGAAGACTTGGGTTCTAATCCCAGTTCTCTCACTTGTTAGTTATGGAATACTACTGGCCACTTTGTTTCTCTTAAATCATTATTTCCTCCTCTAGAAAATTGGGATAATAAAACTGATTTTACCTGCTTCATAGGTTTGGCTTGAGGCTCAAATTTTATAATATGTGTAAAGTACTTTGTAAGCAATCAAGTGTTATATAAAACCAGCTATTATTGTCTGTCAAATAAAAAAGTCAGACTATATGATCTCTCAAATCCAAGATCCCAAGGTCCTTTCTGGCTCTAATATTCCCAGTTCTAAAATCTCTTCCAGAAAAAAGTTTTTAAATAAAATAATCTCTTCCAGGTCTAACACTCTGTGTATGTTGGTGAAGAAATGGTAGGTCAAAGAGGCAGATACTACATGGTATAAACAGGAAGAGTAGTAACTAAGCATCTGAAAAGAGACTGCCAATGGTTCTCTGGGACATTTTTTTTTGTGCCAAATTTGTGCTTCTCAAAAAGTAGACTTCTCAGGGTCCAGTTGGATGAGTAACACTTCTCTGTACCTTGCTCCTTTCAGCACTTTGTAGAGAGGGGTTACAGGCATGAGATCAAGAGATTCAGGTACAACCTCACAGAGTTTTAGAAGGAAGTAAGGAGATCCAGGGAGGAAAAGCTATTAGAGGATAATGATAAGACAAGCAAGCACAAAAATTGTTGTGTTTTGTCCTTTGTTCTCTTGAAGAGGACTAATGACATCCTGAAGGTGATGACATGACTTACAAGTGAATTAAATTTAAGTGAGGGAGGGCTGTGCAAAGTCAACAGCCTCACTCTCTCCTCCAGAGCCATCTGGGTTCAGTGGCAAGATACAGATCAGGATGACTGGAGATGACCCTGGATGTATGGGAGATCTTTGCCTTTTTAAATTAAGGTCTGTCGCAGGTTTCAGTTCATCTGAGGCAATGCCCATTTGGTAATTAATTAATGCTAGGTAGAAAATGAAGCCAAAAAATGCTCTCTTTTACCTACTCAAAAAAAAAACAAAAAAAACAACCTCAATCTGGGAGGGAAGACCCTCAGGGTTTCTGGCCAAAACAGAGATAATTACTATTTACATTCACTCAGAGCCATCAAAATTCAAACAATGACCAAGTGAATCTTGGGTTGGGACCTATAATAATAACTAAGAGCCAGAGTGATTTGGGTTCAAGGTATTGTCCTTAAAAAAAATAAATCTAGCCAAAAAGGTTGTTGTGTTTGTCCTTGAATCTTGAAGAGAATCATAACATCAAGAAGATGACATGACTTGCAGTTGACTCTGATTTGAGATAGGAAGTGTTGTGCAAGGTCAGCAGCTTCACTTTATCCTCCTGAGCCATCTGGGTCCTGTGGTTTGATACTTATCAGGATGACTGAAGATGGCCCAGGATGCAATGTGTGACCCTGGCCATTTTAGGATAAGGTCTTAACACATTCTCACTTTGAGTGAGATACACCCATACAGTGAATAAGCCTCTTTAAATAGTTACCCAAAAGATGGTCCCTTTTAATAAAAAAAAAAAAAAAAATCAAACTAGAACAGGAAAGTCCTCAGCATTCCTAGGTAAAAGAGAAACAGTTATTATTTAGTATTTCCAAAAAAAGAGACCAGTTGAAAACAGAGGCAAAGGAATTTTAATGAAAATTACAATGTTAGAGATGAGAAGAACCTCCAAAGTAATCTAACCCATTTTACAGAGAAAACTGAGGCCCTGTGTTTATAACATGGTTATGGTTACAGGGTTAGCTCCTGGAGGAGCCAGTGATGTGGTTAGGGAACCATAATGTTGAGGTTTGGGGTGCTCAGAATCCCAAAATACTGATACACTGGATCCTACTGAATGAGTTGGACTCAAGACTTCTTTTAGCCAACCTAAAACAAAGTTTATTAAAGATTCAAAGCCTAACCATTTGTGACCCTTGTACTGACAAATGGGCCTGATAGACAGAATCAGAGCTGGATTGAATCTGAGCCCCTTCATGGAGGCAGGATTGAACTTCTATGCAGAAAGAATGTGGGAGAGATCTGGGGGTGGTCTAGTCTTGATGGGACTGGAGTAACTAGTATTATAATTAAGGGTGGGAAACAGCTGGAGGCAATTGGGAGTTATTAAACAATGGAGGGCTTGGGTGGGAAGTAATCAAGTTCCGGAGGCAACAGGCAATGGAGGGCCTGACTTAGTTAAGGGTAACAGATTTGGGTATGAAAAGTTATATTAAGTGTGAAAATTCAAGGAGAGTTCAAGGAGATTCCCAGAGTTTGCCCAGGTTCTGGATAGTGGACAGTGCTCTCAGTCACCAGTGGAAGGAAACAGGCCTGTGTGTTTGCTCCCATGCTTTTTAGCATGGTGTTTTCAGCCATGTTGTCAAATGTTTTAAATGAGGATGAACAAGGTATCAAGGTCAACCACCATACTGCTGGTGAGTTCTTCAATTTGAAAAGGTTACAAGTCAAGACCAAAGTGGAGGGAGTGTTGGTGCATGATTTTCTGTTTGCAGATGATTGTGCACTCAATGCAGCCTCTGAAGCTGAGATGCAACAAAGTCTGGATCAATTCTCTGCTGCCTGTGCTAATTTTGGCCTAATAATTAATACCAAGATAGCACAGGTGCTCCATCAGCCACCACCACATCATCCACATGTGGAACCATCAGTTACAACAAATGGAGAAGTTTTGAATGCTGCGGACAACTTCACTTACCTTGGTAGTATACTTTCCAGGGATGTACACATTAACGAGGTTCATGCACGCATTACCAGAGGTGGCTCAGTGTTTGGGAGGCTCTGAAGAAAACTTTGGGAGAGAAGAGGTATTAGACTGAAGGTCTACAGAGTCATTGTGCTGACTTCATTGTTATATGCCTGGGAAACATGGACAATCTACCAGCGCCATGCCAAGAAACTGATTTGCTTCTATTTGAACTGTCTTATTAAGGTTCTGAGGATCATGTGGCAGGATAAAGTACCAGACACTGAATTCCTTGCTTGAGCTGAACTGCCAAACAGAGAGGGCAACTCCAATGCGCTGGCCATGCTGTTCATATGCAAAATGTATGCTTGCCCAAAAGACTATTTTGTGGAGAACTCACATGGGGCAGGTGATCACATGGTCATCAGAAGAAGTGATATAAGGACACTTTCAAGATCTCTGTCAAGAACTTTGGATTTGACTGTGAGACATGGGAGAGACACTGACACAGGACCACTCAGAATAGTGTGCCCACATCAGAAAGGGTGCTGTGCTCTATGAGCAAAGCAAAATTGAGACAGCAAAAAGTAAACATAAGATGTGCAAATCTGGAGTTATCCATCCCAAATATTACATGAACTACCTGTGTCCAACTTGTGGTAGAGCTTTCCAAGCTCGAATTGGTCTGATCAGTCAGAGTTAGACACACTGAAAATTCACTTTATCATGGTGATGTTATTTTTGTCCTCTTCCCTCTTCGAGAACAAAGGACAACAACCAACCAACCAACCCCATCACCAGGACTAACTCAGGTCTTCCAATCATAGTTTATGGCTCTTTCTCCTGCATCAAACTTAGGTAGGCAACCTGTGAAAACAATTTTTTTTTTGGCACCAAAATGCTAGGTTCTATTCCCATAGAAACATAGAATGTGAGAGACAAAAGGGACTTTAGAAATTATCTAATCCAACCTCTCTTTCAAGTCTGTCTGTGAAGATGCTCCTCTCCATAGCATCCTGGGCAGCTGCACAGCTAGTCTCTGTTTGCTATGATGGGAAACTCACTACCTCCAAAGGAATCCCATTCCATTTTCGGATAGCTCTTATTAGAAAATTCTTCCTAATATGAAGACTTAATCTGCCTGTAGAGACACAGCCTAATTCTCTATCAAGTTATTTGTGTTCACTTCCACCACCCCAATAGAAATGTAAAAGATAAGGATGAGAGAAAACGAAATTCTCCTTTTAATTCTTATGAAATGTCTGGAGCTTCTTTGAAATATCTAAAATCTCTGGTTCAATTTCCCTCAGAAGTCAGTGACATTTTTAAGTGCCCCCCAAGCTTCCAAAGTATCTACAAATATTCTCTCCTGGAGTGAATTCCTGGGATTTAGTGTAGAGGAAAGATCAATGGGCCTGGAGTAGGAAGATTTCCATTTAAGTCTAGGCCTTTCTAAATAGTAGTTATGTGAAATATTGGCTAAGTCACTTGAAGTCCCTCTGAGACATAATTTCCTCATCTGTAAAATGGGATAATGGTTGCTTGTTGTCTCAAGATCAAACATAAAACTATCTGTTTAGTTTTTAAAGCCCTTCTTAACCTAGCCCATTGCTGCCTTTCTAGTCTTTTTACACCCTGCTCCCTGCCCCCAAACCCCAGCATGATCTGGCAACACTGAACTCCTTGCTGCTCTCAGACTGACACCCTGTCCGCAGTAACGAGCATTTTCATTGGCTGTCCCCCATGTCTGGCTTTCTTTCCCTCTTTATCTCCACCTATACCTTCCTTCAAGTCTTAGCTAAAATGTTGCCTTCTATAAGAAGTCTTTTCCAGTCATCCTTAATCTGAGTGCCTCCCCTCTGAGATTATTGCTATTTTGTCTTGTACATGGCTTGTTGGTACACAGCTGCTTCCATGTTGTCGCCCACGCCAGATTGTGAGCCCTCTGAAAGCAGGGACTGTTTGGGGTTTGGGTTTTCTTTTCTTTTCTTTTCTTTTCTTTTCTTTTCTTTTCTTTTCTTTTCTTTTCTTTTCTTTTCTTTTCTTTTCTTTTTTCTTTTCTTTTCTTTTCTTTTCTTTTGCCTTTCTTTGTATCCTTGGCACTTTGAACTGTGCCTGGCCCACAATAAGTGCCCAATAAATTCTTGTTGACTTGATTTACACTACTTACCTAACCTAACCGGGTTGTTGTGAGGGACAAATGAGACAAGGATCCTTGCAAAGTGCTATGAGATCATGAGCTATTTTTATGTCAGTTCTGTGTGTCCTACCACTTCTCATTTGTCTAATCCTATTTCCCATCCTCCCTTTCTTCCTCCTTCCTCTTACCCAGGGATTTCTTTCTGCCCATTTACTTTGTTTTTCATTTGATTAAAAAGTTTCCTTTAGAGCCTAGGGATTTACCTGCAACGCTTTACGGAGGTGAATCCTTAATCCAGGAATTTCAGGCATCAGTGGAAGAGATAATTGAGCACCAAGGCCAGTCCTGGAATAGCAGCATAAAGAAATTCGAAAATGAGCAGTTTATTTCTGTTCTTAACTGTCTTCATATTTCTCTCCAAAAGGGTTACAAAATTCACAAAGTAAGCAGCAAGGTATTGAGAAATAAGGACAGAAGCTCCCTTGTCTTACTTTGTGAGTTGACCAACCTATCTAAAGATAGGGAGAGGGAGGACAACAGGCAGAAAATTAAACTGTATTTTAAAATATTCAAAATCTCCTAAGGCACACGGATCCTTGGAAAAGAAAGAATATTTTTTGGTGAACGACTCTGTGTATGAATCAGATATCTTGCTGAATTATTCTTTTTCTGGGTTACATGACTCAAAAATCAAGCCATAGGGTTTAATTGAGCGAACCTCAGCTATAGAGCATACAGAAAAGAATTCCAGGACATGATAGCTATATTCAAATATTTGAAGGGATCTACTGTGGAAGAGGGGGTCAGACTTCTTTTTTGCTTGGTTTAAGGGACAGAACTAGGATAATGGAAAAAAAATTCTTGTTGATTAGGAGATATTCCTGTTGATTAGAAGGAGGAAGATATGTAAATTAGATTTCCCTAATGAACTAGATGAGTTTTTAGAAGGCCAAATTTTGTAGTGATTGATTATATCTTCCTATGGAGGATGTAGACATGCTCATTGCCAATGACGCGTAGATTAGGAAATTATCTACTGGGGCATGCCCAGTAATCTCTCATTGAAGATCAGGACTGGTACTTCTATTTGGGAAAGTTTGATCTATTTGGGAAAAGCTGGTGGTTTGGAATCACTGTGGGTTAGAGTCATCCTTCTGAAGCGGTTTATAAGAGGAATTCCATGGCAGAATCATATTCCTCCTTGCCCGTTTCAGCACAAACTGAACAGGAACTAGAGACTGGAAATCTGACAGTTATTGTCTCTGGATGGTACCTGAGCATTGGTACAAACTTCCAAGAACCAATCGGTCATTCCTGCCCCATGCCCCACTTAGTCTTGGGATTGGCAGCCTCCTGACTTAAGAGATAATAGTGACCAGGAAAGTAATGAAATAGTTACAGTCTCTTAATGCATGGACATGGGCCAGAATGAACAGTAAGTAGCAGAGGTCCTTCCCAGTTGCATATGCTTGCAACTTCAGACCCTAGGATAGAGGAAACAAGTTCTAGAATGAAAGGATCCAGTATTGAAGAGATTGATAGGGAAGTCTCTGGGCAAGGCCAGGCTCAGGGTTGCTTGTTTAGTAATTCCAACTTCAAGAGATTGAAAATCCAGTTCTCTAGAGAAAGGTAGAAGAGTTCATGGTCTATACCAATATGTTGGACAGAAGGAGTCAAAGATGGAGGTGAAGCAAGAGACTAAGCCATGATATGGGGAAACAAAACTCTCTAATCAGTGTAAATCTGATGAGAAAGGGGATTGCCTCTCTAGCAAATCCAGTTACTCTTCATCTGGGGAAAGTCAAAATTCTTAGGATAGTACAATAAGGCTAGAGGCCTAGATGTACCTCTGCAACATAACTAAGTCTCCTGAATTCCAGTCTGGTGTTCTTTCCATTATATCACAATCTAGAAATCAACTACATGAGGAGAGATTGAAGATAAGTGAGAGAGTTTGGATGACAGAGGGAGCAATCTGTTAGAGAAGGGACATAATGCGATCATTATATAGGTAGAGGGGTTTCCCTGGACAAGGAGAAGGGCCTTATCTTCATGGGAGACAGAGGTGAAGGAAGATAGTGGTAGAAGGCACCTGAGTGATGTGAAATGAAAAGGAGAGAAGAAACAGAAGCTCTCAGAGAATAGCCTCATTTTTTTCAGTAAAACATGAGGCAAGGAAAGGGCCTATTTGTACAAAAATACTTTTAGCAACTCTTTTTGTGGTGGCTAAGGATTGGAAATTGAAGGGACACCCATCAATTGGGGAGTGGCTAAACAAGCTGTGGTATATAATTATGATGGAATATTTTTGTCCTATAAGAAATGACAAGCAGGATGATTTCAGAAAAACCTGGAAAGATTTACATGAACTGACACAAAGTGAAGTGGGAAGAACCAGAAGAACATTGTACGCAGTAACAGCAACATTGTACAATGAAGAATTGTGAATGACTTACCTGTTCTCTGCAATACAATGATCCAAGAAATCCGAAATGACTCATGATGAGGCATACTATCTGCTTCCAGAGAAAGAACTAATGTTGCCTGAATGCAGACAGAAGCATGCTATTTTTCACTTTCTTTCATTCTTTTTTTTAATTCAAATGTTCTTATACAAAATGACTAATATGAAAATGCTTTACATGATTGCACATATCTGATTGCTCACTGTCTCAGGGAGTGGGGAGGTGAGGGAGGGAGAGATAGTGGGAGAAATAGAATTTGGAACTCAAAACTTAAAAAAATATCTCAAATGTTAAAAAATTTGTTTTAAATATAATTGGGGGAAAATGAAATATTTCATACATATGTATTGTGTGTACATATATATGTATATATGTATGTGTATATTATACATATACACATATGTATGTATGTATGTACAAAAAAGCATGAGGCAAGGTTCTCAGCAGAGAAGGTAGGGAAGGTAGCCATGGGAAATTTAAGAAGGGATGAAAAGGTTTGGAAGAGTTGCTGTGGTTGGTGGATTGTGAATTAATTAGTGAGGGGTGACAGCAAGGGGTAAAATGTTATTAATAAGAAATGTTTAGAATTTCCAAATCATTCATATGTAGACAAATGCATATTAAATAACTGTGAGGTTCCCCCTTACACCCAACAGATTGGCAAAGACGATTAAAAAAAGGAAAATGACAATTGTTGGAGGAGCTATGAGAAACAGGAATATTAATGCACTGCTGATAGAGCTCTGAATTAACTGATCCAGCCAATCGGGAAAGCAATTTGGAACCATGCCTTAAAAGTCACTAAACTGTGACCCATTTCCTACCAGTCATACTGTTTTTGGATTTCTGTGGAATTCTCTTTTATGCTTTCATGCCCCAGGAAACTCATCACTGGGAAATATCCTGCAAGATTGAATCAGCATTGGTACTCATATGTCATCAGTACCCTCTGCCCCTTTGATTGGAGGGCAGAGCCATGAGTTTCAAAATCTCCATTTAAGGAGGGGGTCCAGAATAATCTTTCCCCCATTTCCTACAATCTGTACAGCTTTTGGACCCTTTCATCACACCTCTTCTTCTCTCTCCTAAGCTTTTCCCAGTTTTGTATGTTTTGTAAATTATCCTATTAGATTGTAAGCTCCTTGAAGGTAGAAACTATCTTTTTATTTGTATCCCCAGGGTTAGCAGAATACTTGCACATAATAGATATTTAATAAATGTTTAATAGAGGGGTGGAGCCAAGATGGAAGAGTAGAAAGATGTACATACTCGAGTTCTTCCCCCATAGCCCATAAAATACCTGTAAAGAAAGGCTCTCAACAAATTCTATAGCAGCAGAAGCCACAGAAAGACAGAGTGGAGGAGATTTCCAGCCAAAGGTGACCTGGAAGGCAGATGGGAAAGGTCTGTTGCACTAGGACACAGAGCACAGCCCAGCCCAGCCTTGGCAGCACAGTGCCAGGAGGAGAATGTGAGCAGGCCTCAGGGGTAGAATCCCCAGGAGCAGCAGTGGTTTGCAGATCCTCAACCCACAAGCACCAAAGGTAGCTTCAAAGGTCAGTAAGAGAGCTTTTTACGCTGGTGATAAGAGAGCAGGGTTTTACCTAGCCCTGGCTCCAGGCAGTGGCCCCGGTAGTAGTGGCAGCGGCAGCAGCAGTAGGCCGCAGCTATGGTGGCCTGGCAGGCAGCGGATGCCTTCCATTGTTGGAGAAAGCCCCTGAGGGAATTGAGCTGCTGATCTAAATCTCAGCCACAAGCCAGCACAGGGAGTAAACTCTTCTCCCTTGATTGTATCACCTTTGAGGAACTGAAAACTTATAGACTCCCAGGGTATACCTTACTCTTGACAAAGGACCCAAAAAGTCAAGTAACTGCTTGAGAAAAAGCCTAAAAAAGAGAAAAAAAATAAGACTATAGAACATTACTTTCTGGGTGAACAGGTATTCTCTCCCATCCTTTCAGACGAGGAAGAACAATGTTTACCATCAGGGGATGACATAAAAGTCAAGGCTTCTGTATTCAAAACCTCCAAAATAAATATGCAATGGTCCCAGGCCATGGAAGAGCTCAGAAAGGACTTTGAAAATCATGTAAGAGAGGTGGAGGAAAAATTGGGAAGAGAAATGAGAGTGATGCAAGAAAATCACAAAAAGTGAGTCAACAGCTTGCTAATGGAGGCCCAAAAAAATGCTGAAGAAAGTAACACCTTTAATAATATGTCATTGGAAAAACAACTGACCTGGAAAATAGATCCAAGTGAGATAATTTAAAAATTATGGGGCTACCTGAAAGCCATGATCAAAAAAGAGTCTAGACATCATTGTTCATGGAATTATCAAGAAAAACTGCCCTGATATTCTGGGCAAAATAAATTTTGAAAGAATCCAAAAAAGAGAAACTCCTAGGAATACTGTAGCCAAATTCCAGAGTTCCCACGTGAAGGAGAAAATATTACAAGCAGATAGAAAGAAACAATTAGAGTACTGTGGAAATACAATCAGGATGCAGCTTCTACACTAACAGATCGAAGGGCCTGGAGTATGATATTCTAGAAGTCAAAGGAACTAGTATTAAAACCAAGAATCACCTACCCAGCAAAACTGAGTATAATACTTCAAGGGGAAAAATGGTCATTCAATGAAATAGAGGACTTTCAAGCGTTCTTGATGAAAAGTCCAGAGCTGAAAAGAAAATCTGACTTTCAAACACAGGAATCAAGAGACGTATAAAAAGGTAAACAGGAAAGAGACAAGGGATTTACTAAAATTGAACTGTTTACATTCCTACATGGAAGGAAAATATTTGTAACTCTTGAAACTTTTCTCAGTATCTGGGTAGTTGGTGGGATTATATACACACACCCACACACATATACACACACACACATATATATGTAGAGAGAGACAGACAGACAGAGACAGAGATACAGAGAGCACAGGGTGAGTTGAATAGGAAGGGATCATGTCTAAAAAAATAAAATTAAGGGGTGAGAGAGGAATAGATTGGGAGGAGAAAGGGAGAAATGGAATGGGGTAAATTATCTCTCATAGAAGAGGCCAGAAAAAGCTTTTCCAATGGAGGGGAAAAGGGGGGAGATGAGAGGGAAAAAGTGAAGCTTACTTTCATCACATTTGATTCAAGGAAGGAACAATATGCACATTCAATTTGGTATGAAAACCTATCTTACACTACAGGAAACAAGGGGAAAAGGAGACAAGTGGGGTGGGGGGGGGATGACAGAAGGGAGGGCAAATAGGAGGAGGGAGTAATTAGAAGTAAACACTCTTGGTGAGGGACAAGGTCAAAAGAGAGAATAGAAGAAATAGGGGACAGGATAGGATGGAGGGAAATATAGTTAGTCTTACACAACATGACTATTATGAAAGTCATTTGCAAAACTACACAGATATAGTCTGTATTGAATTGATTGCCCTCGGTGGGGATGGGTGGGGAAGGAGGAAGGAAGAGAAGTTGGAACTCAAAGTTTTAGGAACAAATGTTGAGAACTGTTTTTGCGTACAACTGAGAAATAAGAAATACAGGTAAAAGGGTATAGAAATTTATCTTGTTCTACAAGACAAGAGAGAAGATGGGGATAAGGGAAGGGAGGAGTGTTAGAAGGGTGAGAACACTGGTGGAAGGCCAATCAGAATGCAAGGCATTTTGGGGTGGAGGAGGGGAGAGATGGGGAGAAAATTTGGAACTGAAAATTTTGTGGAAATGAATGTGGAAAACTTAAAATAAATGAATGAATAAATAAATAAATATTTATTTATTAGCTGGCTGACCCAGATATATCATTAATAGTCTTATACCAAAGAAATCAAATAAAGAGGAAAAGGACCCATATGTACAAAAATATCTATAGGAGCACTTTTTGTAGAGGCAAGGAACTGGAAACCAATGGAGTGTCTATCATCTATCATGAACAAACTATCATGTATGATAGAATGTATGTTATTGTATCGTAAGAAATAATGAAAAGGATGGTTTCAGGGAAACCTGAGAGCACTTGTACGAACTAATGCAGAGAGAAGTGATCAGACCAAGCAGAACAATACCATGATGAAAAACAACTTTGAAAGACTTAATAATTTTAATAGACATGATGACTAACTCTGATTCCAGAGGACCAATGACACAGCATCCTATTCCCCTCCATAACAAAGACATTATAGATGCAAGGTACAGAATGAGATACACATTTCAGATGTGATCAATGAGAGAATTTTGTTTTACTTGACTGTCCCCAAAAAAGGAATGTACAGAGGACGTCAAAGTATACCATTTTTCAGGAAACTTCGTTATTGGCTAAAGGTAAATCAGGCATTGCAACCCAAAATATTTTATCTTAGCACAAAGTACCAGTTGAGCCAATCCCAAATCATCTAGGGTGTTTGGGGAAGAGGAATTCTTGTTTTAAGCCATGGAGAAAACAATCCCATGGTACCATGTTGGAGGTTATTGATGAATCGGCCACTTATCCCAAGAAGTTGGATGGATCTATTTTATGTGTGCTAACAATTTCTGACATAATGTATTATTTCTGAAATTACTTTTTTCCCCTTGTAAGTAACCCTAAGAAAAGGCACATTTGTGGTCTAGAGCACATGACAGTAAGGGAAAGAAAGAAAAAGAGAGAGGGAGTGAGGAAGGATGGAAGGAAGGAAGGAAGGAAGGAAGGAAGGAAGGAAGGAAGGAAGAAAGGAAGGAAGGAAGGAAGGAAGGAAGGAAGGAAGGAAGGAAGGAAGGAAGGAAGGAAGGAAGGAAGGAAGGAAGGGTAGCGGACAACCTGCATCCCTACACGGCTCGGTGATGTGGTGAAGAAGAAAGCCGTGGGAGGCGGGAGAAGATAGACCAATTCCATTTATTGATCTGAGGGTCAGGATATTTATAGACAGAAACTGCAAGCCTATGTGACATGTCCCGCCCTAGTGATTTAATCAGTCTTATGTTAAAAGACTGTGAGTCTGGAGGGCATCCATTTTACATATCCCTTGTTTTCTGTAATTCTCTTGTTTGTCTCTCGGAGACAGCAACATCCGAGGACATGGAGAGCCATTCCAGGTGTATGAGATACATGAACTTAGGAAGACAAGTTAGCTCATTGACCAGGAAAGTCAGAGACTCATCACTTCAAACCGGGGTTTAGAGATTTATATTTACTTAGTGCCTACTGGGTTGAAAACGAGACACAAAGATGAAAAATAACAGTATTTGTTCTCAAAGATCTTGTATAATGGAGGGAGGAAGAGGGAATATAATATCTAGATTATCAAACATGCTCCTAAAGGACTGAAGCAAAGTCTCAGATTGATGTCACAAATATGCAACTTAGGTTATGTCAAACTGGCTGTGAAATCACTTATTTGCTTTTCTAGTACAGAAGTGTGCTGGAGCCACTTGCTCAGGAGTGCCTGACTGTTAAATTTTCAGAGTGAGAAAATCATTTTCTCCAAAGTTTAAAACAAGAATTCCTCTTCCCTAAACCCCCTAGATGATTTGGGGTTGGCTTGACAATTTGTACTAAGATAATTGGGGCATTGTAATGCCTGGTTAACCTTCAGTCAATAATGAAACACCCTGAAAAATGGTGCTTTGGGGTGCTCTGTACATTTCTTTCTGGGGAGCAGTCAAGCAAGTCTCGGAGATCAGCCAATGCTACAAATCAGAGTTTGATTTGTTTTTTAAGTGTCTAAACTTAAGAAAAAGAGTGAAAATGTTAGTAATGCAAATTCTATTTAAAAGTATGTTATGGGCATATATATATAATTTCCGCAGAGAACCAAGTGTTTTACTAGCACACCCCTCATTGAGTTTCTGTGTAGTAAGCACACCTAAAATACACAAGATCATAGAGATGTATCTATACACCTCTATGATTTATATCTAGAAGGAATTTTAGAAGGTCAGTTAGTCCAAATCCCCAATTTTATGCTAAAAAAAAGATAATTTGTCAATGGTTGCCTAGTTAGTAAATTGGCAAAGTCAGACTTTGAGTCCCAGATAGATGGATAGATAGGTAAGTAGGTAGGTAGATAGGTAAGTAGGTAGGTAGATAGGTAAGTAGGTAGGTAGTTAGGTAGATAATTTATTAAGCACCTACTACGTGCCAGGCAATTGGATGGCTCATTGAATAGATCACAGTCATAAAGACCTGAGTTCAAATCCAGCCTCAGACACTTACTAGCTGTGTGACCCTGGGCAAGTTACTTAACCTCCGGTTTACCTTAATCCACAGGAGAAGGAATTGGTGAATCATTCCAGTATATTTGCCAAGAAAACCCCATGGGCCAGTATTGGTATGCCATGGTCTATGGGGTCACAAAGAGTCAGACACAACTGAACAGCAACAATAGCAGCAGGTGTCAGGTACTTTTCTAGACACTAAGGATATAAAAATAAGCAAGCAAAATGCTGCCTGTCCTCAAGGAACCAGCAAAGCACCTAGAGGAAGAGACAGGAAGCAGCATGTGCCTGCAAAGTCAAATTACCCTCACTACCTTGACCACCAGATCCCAAAATGATGATCCGAGACTCCAAACCCAACAACAGCAGTGTTTCCCAACCACTTCTCACCCCCAAGCCTATCAGTTCTGATTCCTCATCAGCCACTGCAGCCATCATTGAGAAGAACAAGCACTGTGGAGAAGGGACCCTCTTTCCTTGCTACCACTAACATTAAATGCTGACCAAGTGCTGCCAATGGGCATGCAAGCCCAAGATCCCAAGAGATGGCAACATACCCCAAAAAAGTTCAGAAAAGAAAGCTATTTCCATCCAAATCATTGGCACTGTCAAATAGTCAACATTTGCTTTCACTGATATATCAATGAAAAAGATGTTTTAAAAGAAGTATTACCATCTACTTTACCACTGCATTGTAAGGATCATGGGACCTTTCTATATGACTTGCTACTGAAACTTTCTATATGTCTTTCCCCCATTAAAATATGAGTTCCTTGAGAGCTGTCTGACTTTACTATTTGTATCCTCCAACACTTAACCTGGGGCAGTTTGAATTAATTTTGGTGCATTGATCTGAGACATAAATGTAGACTGTTTGGGCAAAGGAGACACAGATTTTAGAAATTTGTTGGGAAGCTCTGAGACCCCAGGGAACTTCTTTATTGATCACTTTTAATCTCCTTGCTTTTCCATTCTTGGGCTGCTTGTTACTTCTTTGGGATTTACTTTTACCTGGAATTCACTGAATATGGTTTTATTAAAGCAATTATCACCTGAACCCGCAGGGTCTGAGGTATCCATTACACTGGATGTATAACCATAATTGGGACAGCTGAGCATTTTGTATTTTTATAAATATTCATCCATTTAAATTGTCAAGTTTAATATCATATAATTGAGCAAAATTGTTTCATAAAATTTTTCTTTTTCCATCTGTTACGAATTCTGTTTCATTTGTTATTCTATTTTTCCCTTTTTATTTTGATAATTTAGTTTTCCTTTGTTTTTCTTTAAATCAAGTTACCTAATTATTTCTCTATTTTTCTTTTTATTTTTTAAGTCTTTCTTAAAAAGCTTCCACCTTCTATTTATTGACTCATTTTTTGTTTTCAAAATGTCTTTTTGTGAGTTTTTTTAATTTGTTGATTTTTCTAGTTTTTTTAGTTGCAAACCCAATTCAATGATTTCTTGTTTAAAAGTTCTAAAATTTCAAGGGAAATGTTGAAAAAATTAGAATAAAAAGGGACGAGTACTTCCAATTTTTGAATTATACTATAATCATCTTCAAAATTATCCCATGTGATTTTTAAAATAACAAAGTAGTCAATTTAATAAGCTAAATAAGGAAGAATTGAAAATAGTTTAACTCAATCCAGTGTTTGATAAAGCCAAGAACATAAATTATCTGAGGAAAAATATCCTTCTTGATAAGAACTTCTAGGAAAAGTAGAGAGCCATTTGGCAGATATTTGATTTAGATCAATATGCTATACCATATGTTATTTAAAATTCAAAGTTTTAAAATGCAACCTAAATATTAAAGACATATAGGAGCCATTCCCCAGTAGATAAGATGTCAAAACAATGAACAGAGTTCTCAAAAGAAGAATTTCACACTATTAATAGCATATGAAAGATTGTTTAATAAGAGAAATACAAATCAAACCAACTTTGAAGTTTAACGTCACATCCAGAAATTTGATAACAAAAGATGGGAAATAGTCAATATTGGAAGGATTGTAGAAAAACAAGCACATGAATATAACATTACTGTAGTTGTGAATTGATCCAACCATTCTGTCAAGTAATTTAGAATTATGCTAAGAAACTAAAATGTTCAAACCCTTTTATCCATAGATCTTATTGATAGGCAAATGCCCAAAGGAGGTCAAACACAGAGAGAAAGCTTTGTCTTATAGACACCAGAATAGCTATAATAGCCTGTTTTGTAGTAGCAAAGAATTGAAAATGAAGTAGATGTTCATTGACTGAGGAACAGCTAAACAAATTATACCATATGAATATAGTAGAGTATTAGCACACCATAAAAAGAATGAATATGAAGGATCCAAAGAGGCATGGGAAGACATGCACTGACACAAAGTAAAAAAATAGAAACGGGAATCTAATATATACAATTACTACAATCACTGTGTAAAGCATAACAAGAACAAAGCATTTAGAACACTAACTGACCAAGCTTGGCTCTGAAAAAAAAGATATGACAATGTACTTTCCTCCTTTCTTTGCAGAGTCAGAGGACTGGTGGTATAGAACACTGTATAGAGCTATTAGAGTCAGCTGCTGTGTTGGTTAGTTTTGCTGAACTACTTTCTTTTTTCCACTTAAAATATATCTTTGTTTAAAAGCATTGAATGTTTATAGATGAGACTATTGTGCTCTCTCCACTGTTGTGTTAATTAATCGACATTAATCTACAAGTTCAGGTTTCTAGGGCTAACCTCTGTAGTTTCTGGTGGGAATGTCCTGCTCTTCAATTAGTAGTAGCGGCAGTAGTAGGAGTAGTAGTAACATTACTTGTGGTGGTAGTAGTAGTAGCAGTACCAATAGCAGCAGTAACAGTAGTAGTAGTAGTAGTAGTAGTAGTAGTAGTTGTAGTAGTAGAAGGGATTGTATCATTATCCAGCTCAACTCCTTCTTGAGGTTGTAATTGCAGCTACAATATCTCTGATAGGTGTTCATCAAGCCTTTATATGAAGACCTGAAGAGAAGGAGACTCCCTATATCCCTATATAGCCATTCCAAGTAGACAAATTTAATTATTAGGGAGTTTTATCAGAAAATGACAACAGAGGGGGCAGAGCCAAGACGGTAGAGTAGAAAGACACACATATGCCAGCTCTCCCCACACAGCACATAAAATACCTGTAGAGAGGGACTCTCAACAAATTCTGGAGCAGCAGAAACGGAGAACAACAGAGTGGAGGAGATTTCCAGTCCAGGGTGACCTGAAAGGCCCACGGGAAACGTCAGTTGCACGGAGCAGAGCCCAGCCCACCCTTGGCCACATGGTGCAGTGCAACACAGCATTGGGAGGAGGACACCTTGGGGTGAAATCTCCAGTCACAATGGCAGCGAATCCCCAGTCACAGTAGCAGTGGTCCACAGATCCCTCAACCCACAGGTGCCAAAGGTCAGTGACAGGGTTTTTTCAGCTGGCCAGGAAGGGAGAAGCGCCTTCCCATAGCTCTGGCTTCAGGCAGTGGCCGCAGAGGCCACATTGGGCAGGGCAGCAGTTCCCACAGCAGCCCGCATCCATTGTTAGATTGAAAAACCCCTGGGGGCACTGAGGAGTTGATTATTACCTCAGCCCTGTACAGAGGGCCTGAGGGAGCTGATCGTTATCTCACACTGAATGGCTGCTGAACTGGAGTCCAGGGGGCTGTGGAGAGGAAACTGCCAAGCTTCTGGGCACAAAAATCTCTGTCTGCACCCAGACCAGTGTACACATTTGACTGTGCCACCTTGGAGGAACTGAGACCTTACAGATCCCCAGAGTATATATACCCTACTCTTGACAAAGGATCAACTGGAAAAATGTGTTCAGAAAATGAGTGAATTACTGAAATAACTGCAAAATGTGCAACCCAAGGGGCAGGCCTGAATTATGGGTTAGGATGCAGCAATTTCAGGATGACTGACGTGACAAAAAATTTTGAAAAATAAGAGAATCATCTGAACATCTTATTATAGGAAACTGTATAGGAAAAATTGGTAAAATTGACAAAATCCAAATCAAGGGAATTCTGTCAGTCAACAACCTATCTATTAAGCACCTCATATGTGTCAGGCACTGTGCTGAGCACTGGAGACACACACACACACAAAATGCAAAAATAGTCCCTGGTCTCAAAGAGTTGACAATTTAACATGTTAACTATGTACAATTAAGACATATGTAAGATAAATTGGAAATAATGAACAGATAGAAAGCTTCACATAGGAGGGTTAGTGGGACTTGAAAGAAGCCAGGGAAAACAAGAAGCAGAAATAAGGATAAGAAATGTTCTGGGTATGGGGGACACTTGTGTGAAAATGACCAGAGTTAGGAGATGGAGGGTCTAGCATGAGTAAGAGTAAGGAGGCCAATGTCAGTGGATCAAAGGATACTTGGGAGAGTAAGAATGCAAGGTGTAAAAAGACTGGCAAGGTAGAAAGGGGTCAGGTTATGTTTGGACAACTTTAAAAGTCAAACTGAGGATTTTATATTTGACCCTGGAGGCAACAGCAACCTACTGGATTTGATTGAATCTGACAGGGTCAGATCTGTGTTCTAGAAGATCAATTTGACAGCTGAGTGGATGCTGGACTAGACTGGGGAGAAATGTCAGGCTGGGAGACCAATCAACAGGTTATTGCAGTAGTGTGGTTGTAAGGTGATAAGGGTCTAAACTAGAGTGGTGACAGTGTCAAAGGAGAGAAGGGAATACATTGAAGAGGTTACAAATGTAGAAATGACAGGACTTGGTAAGTGACTAAATATGGGGGGCAAGAGGGTGAAGTTTTGAGCTTGGGTAACTGGGAAGATGGTGGTACCTTCAACAGTAATAGGGATATTAGGAAGAGAGAGGATTTGAGTGAAAAGACAATGAGTTCAATTTTGGATACATTGAGTTTAAGATATCTACAAGACATCCAATTTGAAATGTGCACTAGGCAGTTGGACATGAAAGACTGGAGGTCAGGACAGAGAATAGAATTAGACAAATACATCTAAGAATCATCTGCCTACAAGATGACAATTGAACCTATAGGTGCTGCTAACATCACCAAGTGAAATAGCATACAGGGAAAAGCGAAGAGGGCCCAGGACACGGGCCATACCAAGAAAAAACAGTGAGACAACTCTCCTATAGTTGTACTTCATCACTATGACAGCGATCAACTTGAGCCTTTCCTGACTCCCTTTAATTCTAGAGCAGGGATGGGGAACCTGAAGCTTTGGATGAAGCCTTTTGACTGAGTCCAAGTTTTACAGAAGAAATCTTTTTCTTAGGGGATTTATTCTGTGAAGTTTGAATTCAGCCAAAGGGACACACTTGAGGAGCTAGAGGGCCACATGTGACCTCGAGATTTGCAGGTTCCCCACCCATGTTCTAGAGCCTTCTGTTCTTTGATTATTTCTAATTTAACTTGCACATAACTCGTTTGTAAACAGTTGTTTGCATGTTGTCTCCCTCATCAGACTGGAAACTCTGAGAGCAGGGACTTCTTTTGCCTTTCTTTTTCTTCCTACTGCTCAGCACTGTGCCTTGTCCGTAGCTGGAGCTTAATGTTGTTTTCAAAGAGGATCAATGACATCATGGGTGATGTTTTGACATGAACATGAATTGGATTTTAGTGAGGCAGAGTTGCACAAAGTAAACAGCTTCACTTTTCTCTTCCAAAAGTCCAGACCACTGGCAATGGCCCTGAATGCAGTGGATGAACTTGGCTTCTTGGACGTCTGACCAAGCTCTAAACTCTCCAGAGCCTGCTTTAGTCACTTTCACGGCCACTGGAACTAATGGGGTACAGGCTCTGAGAACCTCCTTGAACTCTCCTTGAATTATCCCATTTAATCTGGCTTTTCATACACAAATCGGTTACCCTTAACCTAGCCTGGCCCTCCACTATCTGCTACCTCAGAATTGCCCCATCTGCTTCCCACCCAACCCGTCCCAATTGCCTGTCACCTCCCAGTTGCACTCAGTTGTTTCCCACCCTTGATTACATCACTAGTGAGTCCCATCTAGACTAGACTACCCCCAGATCTTTCCCATAGTGTTTCTGTATGTAAGTTCCATCTTGCCTCCATGAAGGCATTCAGATTCAATCTGTCCCTCTAGTCAGTACAAGCATCAGAAATGGTGAGACTTCTAAAGAGTCAGCCCGATATAGTGAGTCTTTAGTAAACTTTATTTTACTTTGGCTGAAGGAAGGTTTGGGTCAAATCTTCAACCCCGGGATGTTGGTATCTTGGGAGTCCCAACCACCCCAAACTTCAACATTATGTTTCCCTGACCTCCACAGAGGGAGGAACAGTACCTCTGGTGAGAGGGTTTGCCAAGACCTTTTCAGGGCTGTTCACCCACCTTTGGTGTCCATCTGCCACTCAGCTCTCATCTGTGGCTCCAAGAAGCTATAGCATGCACAGCTAAAGGAAGGAGAGGGGCAAGATATCACCTTGGTAAGTTCCAAAGTCAGAATTTCCAGGGTTACCAAGTCAGTGTTGCCTCCTTCCCTGAAGTAAAGCTACCAAAGAGAAAGTTCTATCTCTGGACTATCAGGCAAGGGAACTTGAAAGAGTCAGAACTTCGGAAAGTCAAGTTAATTTTCTGATAGTCTGACATTAGCTATTACGACCTTTAGCTAATCATTTAATGTCTCAGCCTGTTTCCTCATCTATGAAATGAAGGGGTGCTTAATCTCCAAAGTCTCTAACAGCTCCCATTCTGTAATAATTATATAATAATCCAGCCTTTCCTTGATTATGGAAGACTAAGTTGGGTAAGCAGTTTAAAGATTTTCACCAGTGAGGAGAACTAGTATGAAAAACAACTTTCAGAAAATACTCCAGTTCTACTCTGTAACACTGACTCCTAGTGGGCAAATAACCAAGCATTCTGACCCATGGGAGGCTTTCACATCTTGTATTTCTGAACCTGTTGTCGTTCAGCAAGACATACTGTGGACAAAGCACTGTCAGATGGTTGTAGTCAACCCGAACCATTTATTAAGTCCCTATTAGGTACAGGAAACAGGGACCAAGGTCGAGGTTGAGGTAACTCCCACACGTAACACATGCATAACAATTATAGAGTATCATGCCAACAAAGACAAAGAGCAAGTTAATAATAACAGAAGTATAGCTTAAAACAGTTAAGATGTTGACAGTATTTGATTAGTACTATGGAGATTTTTTTTTCCTTTTAACTTTTGCTTTAACTGGGATATTTTGCTCTTTATAAGTGGAATAGAAAGTAGAAGAAATCAATTATTGTGTTGCTGCCTAAACTATACACATATAAAATACATACATGTGTATCTATGTAAATATATAGAGAAATACAAAATCTTTGTGCATGGATAACTATTGAGTGGAATATTCCTGTTGATCCCAGTTATCTGTACCCAAAAAACTACTCCAAGTTCCCAGTACCTGATAGGAACTTAAAAGCCTCTGTAGCACTTGCCAGGGCAGTTAGGAGGCACAGTGGAAAGAGTGCTGAATCTAGAGTCAGGAAGACTCATCTTTCTGAGTTCAAATCTGGCCTTAAACCCTTACTAGTTACTTAATACTATTTACCTCAGTTTCCTCACCTGTAAAATGAACTGGAGAAGAAAATGGCAAATCACTCCAGTATCTCTACCAAGAAAACCCCAAATGGGGTCATAAAGTAGTGAACATGACCGAAAAACAACTGAACAAAAATATGACTTGCCCTGTAACCTCACCTCACCTTCAGGACTGAAAATGTAGTGACATCTGAACCCTAATACTTAATATCACTATTTCAAAATTAAAACAAAACTTGAGCCTCTTTATTGAGTACTGGAGTGGGAATAACTGTTGACTAAGAGGCAAAAGAAGACTAACTGAATTTGTGTAAAAAGACCTATTTTCATTTCACTTGACCTGTTTCCTCCTTTGCAAAATGAGGAGGATTAAGAACTGACCTCCAAGGTTCCCTTCTAGCTCTCCATCTCTCAGCCTAGAGACGCTAAATGGCTCAGTGGATATGGTACTTGGCCTTCAGTTAGGAAGACCTGAGATTAAATCCAGACACTCACTAGTTGTTTGATGCTGGACAAATCACCTAACCTTAGTTCGCCTCAGTTTCCTCAACTGTCAAAACGGGGATAATAGCACCTACCTCCCAGAGTTGTTGTGGAGATCAAATGAGACATTTTTAAAGATATTAGCATGTCTGGCACATACTAATTGCTTAAAAATGCTTCTTTCCTTCCTAAATTTGAGTTCCACTTCCCAGACTTTCAAGCCTGATGAAATCTCAAAGTCCTATATGGATGTGAATAATGAAAATTAGTAGCCCAAGGCCTCCAGTGAGTTGTTTTGGCCAGGAAGGAAGTGGGGGGGAAGGGGAAGAAGAGTCTCAACTTTCTTCTACAGTTTCTTCCCCCAAATGTTGAGGTTCAGTGCAAATATGAATAAGGCATGTTTCTTGGCAAAGAACTGGGAGTAAAACTTGACAAACTGCTATGTATTTTGGAAGGACAGATTCTCTGCTCCAAGGTTTTCTTTTATGCCTTTACACTTTCTATTAGGACTAACTAGTTTATTCCTTTCTGTTCCCTTTAAAAGATTTTAAAACAAGTGTCTATATTTGCAAATATCCCCCAGTGGAAAGGTTTTTTTTGATATGCATATTTTTCCTTGCCTTTTCCTTCAAAAGAATCTGCTTTTATTCTTTGTTTTTAACTCAGCATGTCTTTGGGAGAGTCTCCTGTTCTCACTGTTGTGCAGTCTCTCTCCACTCTGAAATGGAGCTTTCTGACACGAAGTCCAGACTCTTTCATAAAAGCCCTTTCTGTTGTATTTGAGCAGAATGTGAAACGCTGGGAGACGGTTTGCTGCAGCTGGGGGTGGCCCTAGTTCTTGCCCAAACAAGTCATTTCAAAGCAAAAGCTTTGTGCATTTTCCCCCCCTCCTCCCTCACAATCTTGGCCTCTCCAAGCTATTTTTTTCTAAAATACAGTTAATGTTTCTGCTTGGCTCTTCAGAGACTTCCCTGTAAGTCTCTTTGTACTGTCCACTGTAAGGAACCCATTGCAAGTATTCTCTTGTTAGACTGAGAAAGAAAAAAAAATATCCCTGCATGCACTGTCCAGATTTTGTGGAAACAGCTGGATACCATGACTTGGTAATTTGCTCCTTCCAGTCAATTACAAGTGTAAGGGGTTGCATTACAAAAAGCTGAGTGCTTAGGAATCTGGACAGCCCCAGCCAAGCTTCATTACTGCCATTGAAAGGAAAGCTGCCCCAACCCCCAGTGGTGGCTGAAGTACCATACAAGAGCATTCTGTGTCTCCCAAATCACTCCACCAAATTTTAAATTAGTCAAAGACATTTCCAGAAGCCCAGGAAATACCAGGCTTTCTAGAGCTTCTTTCTGTCTTCTGCTTTTGCGTCAGCCAACAGGCATTTAAGTGCTTACTGTGTGCTGGTGCTAAGTACTGGAGATAACAAAGAAAGACAAAAACATTACCCCTGTCCTCCAAAGAACTTCCATTCTAATGAGAGAGAGAACATGCAAATAGCTATGTACATATAATGTAAATGGAAAGTAATGGAGGGGAGGAAGGGGGACTGAGAAAGGCAGGATTGAAGGTAAGTTTTGAAGAAGGTCAGGGAAGTGGGAAGGTAGAAGTGAGTGGAGAAAGCATTAAGGCATGAAGGACACTAGAACTGCATTCACTAGTGATAGTTTGGGGGGTTGGGGAAATTGTAGAGAGGAAGTAGTGGTTAGAGATTCACTGGTCAACTTCTTCAATTTACTGTGCCCACATTCAGACTGCATACCACTGGGATATGGTACTATGAACTTCTCAAATGGCCTATGCGAAGGCCACTCAAGAAGTATTTATTGAGTGCCCGCTGTTTGCTAGCTACTATGTTAGGCCTTGTGGAGAATAGAAAGATGGATAAAAGCTCTATGTATGACCTTAAGGAACTTTAGATTTTCCCCGAACGATAGGTACTTTTTCATTACTGTTGAGGGTACCACTATCGTTTGCAACCACAAAGACACAAACCTTCTGACTCCTCACTCTCCCTTACCCCACTTATCTAATCATTCTCCCATTATTGCCATTTCAATTTCCTTGGTATCTCTGTCTCCTCTCAATTTTACATGGCCCTCATAATCCCTTGCCTGGTCTATTGCAGGAAGTCCTATTTGCTTCTAGGATTGAACTTAAGCTCCTGTGTTCAGCTTTGTAAAGACAAGTTAACTCCAATCTACCTTTCTAAATTTACTACTCATTACCCTGCTTCTTTTGGGCTAAAGTCCAGCCAAATGAGTCTCCTTGATGTTCCTAATACAAGATACTCCATCTCGAATCTTCATGTCTTTGCACTGACTGTCCCCTCATAGTTGGAATCAAAACCATGCTTGAGATACTTTCTATATGCAACCTTTCCTGATCTCCCCATTTACAGTAAGATGATGCTCCTTTAGTGTGTGTCAGTGATTTGGTGGTTGAAAGGGGCAGAAAAAGAACATTTATACCCTAAAAATTTGCAAAACGCAAGTGTGAAGCAAGTTAAGAGGGGCTATTTTATCACTCCTTTTCTCCCAGGGTATATAAACATGAATAAAGGGTTGGGGGAGAAGGTTGACAGCAGGGAAAAGCACACACCATACACTTTCAAATTTAATCTGCACTATTAACATTTTCTCCACCATTTTCTTAAGTCTGGCAATTAAAAAAAAAACATTGTCAAGCCCTGATTTGTAGTTTTTTCTGGTTTCTGAGGTGTAAAATGCTCAGAATGAAAATTTAACACTGGCTCAAGCACATCCCTACTTTCTCCCCAAATCCTTTTGGTCCTAAGGTAAATAATTCAAAAATAAGTAGGCACATGGACATGATTTACACCAGGTTTAGAGAAGATGTAATCCCCGCTTTCCAGTAGCTTACACTGTAATACTGAATATTACAATTACCCATTAATGAATGACAAAGCAGAATGTGTGAAATTGGCACGAGGAAGAATTAACACTTAACCTAGGAATCTGGGGTCATTACAAATTAAACAATGTTATAGCAAGATTCTTCTGTTGGGTCCAATTTCCTTCCTTGCATCATTTTATTTTAGAGTAGAAAAAACCTTAACGATCACCCTCATACTTTGAAAGTCTGGTTATTCTTATCATGCCTAGGCTTGGAGAGGGTGACTTCTCACTGCTAATCAGCACCAAGTTTTGACCAGCTCAATTTCTGATCTCTTTCCCACCTTAGGCAAGTTGGTGGCCCTCGGCTCCCGGAGTTCTACATTCTGATGCCAGGCTTTGCGCTGACACCCAAGTAGCCTAGGTTACTGCAGCTCAGACCTTCCAAGCTCAAGTAAGCCACAAGCCTGTTTCCCTATTAGGAAAAGTTATAGGTACATGCCCTCTCCCCCAGTCACCTTCATTTTACAGATAAAGAAGCTGAGACAGGGCAGGTAACTTGCCCAAGATCACATATTGTGACAGAACAAAGATTAACATGCAACTTTCTGGGTTTGCCGTTCTGTGGTTTCCCCCCACAGCTCTGCACTTTTTCAGCATGGACCCAAAGCAGATCCATTTTAGAATGAATTCCTTAATATGCTGGCTTACATAATATAGTAATTTTAAGTATAAAATAAAAGTTGTACTTCTCAAAAAGAGACTAAAAGAGGGAACAGAAAGGAAAAAGACCTGGAGAATCCTAAAGAGCCAGGTCCGAGATTTTCAAGTCTAGATTTTATGTCTCCCAACCAAGAGACCCTCAGAAGTTAGTCTACTCTGCCATCTAATTTCACATTTAAGGAAAGGCTCTGATTTAATGGGGCCCCAGTATTATATAGCTAGTCACATTCTCTAATTCAGTTCAGGTGTTGTGTGCTCAGCACATAAATCAGTAGGAAGGAACAGTCTCTGGGAATTGGATTTAGAAGACCTAGATCTAAAGCTTTGGTTCTCCCGTTGAAGCTACTGAGTTTTTGAAAAGTCACTGAACTTCCCTGTGCCTCAGTTTCCCCATTTGTAAAGTGAGTGTACTGCTCATATTTCCTACAATTTTAAGTTGTAAATAATGTACTTTATCCTATTTTTATTGTTGGTGTTCAGTCATGTCTGATATTTCATGACCCCGCTTGGGTTTTGGGCACAAATACTGAGATGGCTTGTCATTTTCTTTTCCAGTTCATTTTACAGGTGAGGAAACTGAGGCAAAAGGTTGGTGAAGTGACTTGTCTACGGTCACATAGCTAGTAAGTGTCTATGGCCAGATTGGATCCTAGATCTTGGGTACTCTAGCTCCAGTGCTCAATGTTTTTAGCTGCCTGCTTTTATCATACCGGCTGCTGCTAATATACCATTAGTAGTCCGCACAGTCTTTCTGCTCAGTTCCCTTGCAGAATAAATAAGTAGCTATTTTTAAAAGGAAGCAAATGCCCACAAACAGAGCAGTAAAATATTTTTTCCAAGAACTGACTTGAGAAATTTTCCAATCTTCAGGGAAGAAAACTTCCTTACCGAATATTTTGGCCACTTCAAAAAGAAATAATTTCTTTCAGTGCTTAACTGTATAGTATTGTGCTGAGTACTGATCGCCATCTAGTGGTTTTTTGTTGAATCTCACCTTGATGCTTCCCTCTCACCTTTCACAGCCAAAAGAGGCAGCTAGGTGGTGGTGCAGTGGATGTGCCTAGTGCCAGGAGTAAGGAGGACCTGAGTTCAAATGTCACCTCAGACACTTGATTCTCACTAGCTGTGTGACCTTGGGCAGGTCATTTAACCCCAAATGCCTCATCCTGGGTCATCTCCAGCCATCCTGATGAAAATCTGGTCACTGGATTCAGATGTCTCTGGAGGAGAAGTGAGGCTGGTGACCTGCACAGCCTTCCCTCACTCAAAACAAAGTCAAGTGCAAGTCATGTCACCATTTCTCTAATAGCATGGTCTTCTTCGGCAACAAAGGACGAACACACACATCCAATGATTTTCGAAGTTAAGTATTGGCCGTTCTTTATCTGCTACTCTATTCCTACTGCCACCATTCTAGTAGAGCCCATTTATCACCATGCCCCACAATTTATTTCAATAATGTCTGAGTTCAATCCACCCATACTCTCCCATGTCAAAATCCATTTTTTACCATTGCCAAATATTTTCCTTACGCACAGATTCCATCATGTCATTCTTCTGCCTACAGTAGTGTCTGTAGCAACCCCCTCTTACATGTCAGCCTGCCAGAAATAGTTAGCTACCCCAGATCTAAGTTATTTTCTGGATTCATATCTACTTAAACTATGGCTCATTAGTCTCCATCAATGACTTTTTTTCTCTAGTCAGCAACAGGACACAATTAGTGCAAAGCAAAGACATTTAATGAAATATCAAAAAAAAGTCACAATAAAACATTCCTTCCATAAACTTGGGGCACACTTGGACATACACAAAGACTATGTGTGAAGAGAACACATGGAAGGAACATGTATGACCAGGATGCACGTATGGAGGAGCAACTTACTTCAGGACCATTGATTTTTATGCTAAAGTCATGCTACTTTGCCAGGGGGCAGACACATCCAACTTGCTCTCACTGGGCCTGTTTTCCACTAGGTAAGGCATTTCTATTGAGCATAAAACCTAATGAAGTTGCTCAGGTATGACAACTAAAGATCTGCCTCTCTTTTATATCATGTTGCTTCCCCTAACCCATGGAATAATTGGAAGCTATCATCAGTTAAGGGGAAACGTAGTTGGCCCAGTGGAGAGAGTGCTGCCCCTCAAGTTAGGAAGACTTGAATTAAAATGTAACTTCAGACACTTACTAGTTGTGTGACCCTGGGCAAGTCACTTTACCTCTGGTTTATCTGAATCCACAGGAAAAGGAAATGTCAAACTACTTCAGTATCTTTGCCAAGAAAACTCCATGGACAGTATAGTGTACAGGGTCAGACACAGCTGATCGACTGAACAACCACAAATCATCAGTTAAACCAGTGTGGTACAAGAGGAAGAACCATTTTTCTGGTGTCTCGAAGACATAGAGACAAACAACAAAAAGCAGTAGGGGTTGTGGAAGAACTGATGCTGCTCCTGGGATAAGAGCAAACAAGACATTTATTAGGCTTACAGGCTTGGAGATCATGAAACGCCAGGCACCCTGAGTGTTCCATGGGCAATATACAAGGCAACTGATGGGTAGGTATCAAGGAGGGCCCAGGACGCCAGTCGTAGGGGGATTACTTCGGATTTCAGTTACTTGGTAAAATAGGTGGGTTTATGACAAGCCCACTAACCAGGTAACAGGAACGTAACAGGTTTGAGGAATAAGATTTGGGGTTATAATTTTGGAGAGGGCATGTTGGGGCAAAAGCATGTTTGGGAAAGGGCATGCATGATACTTCTCACTGAAGCTTTTCATATTGCCTCAGGGCACTCTGGGATCAACTAGGGATGGCTTAATAATGCAGAGTCTTGCTGGGGCTTGACAGCCCAGACTACACAATGGGTTCAAATCCTGCTCTGTGACATTAGGCAAGTAACTTAACCACTTTGGACCTACATTTCTTCAATTACAAAATCATGGAAGTTGGAGTAAACGACCTCTTAGGCCCCTCAAAACTCTAGATTTAGGAACAAACAATATCCATAGATCCACATTATGCTATTTTAAAGAAATAAAAGAATGGTATTTATCCTGGGTTCTCTGATTCTAAATCCAATGCTTTTCCCAATTTACTGTGCTCCCTCTAACAATACTAAATGTTATTAGAATTATTGAGGTTGAAAAAATTCAAGAAATGGTTTACATAATCTTAGTGGATCCACTAGAACTTAACAAGTGGAAGCAGAGTGATCTAAAAGAAAGAACAATATAAGTTCATTGCAGGTTCTAGGTTCTCTGTTATTCTAGGTCTTAGCTCTACATAGTTTAATCAAACCATTTAACTTTTCCAGTTTCTTAATATGTAAAAAGGGGAAAATAAATGTATGATCTACTTACCTTACCCTTTTTTTTCACATAAGCACTTTGGAAAAAAATTAAAGCACTACAAACATTTAACTTACCAAGAAGAAACATATAAAACATAAGGCATTTTTAAAAGTGATATATAGACAGTCTAAATATGCTAAAAAAAAATTTTAAAAGCAGCCAAAGGGTCTTTGACATTATCTTACAGGATACTCCTGCATTTAAGATCTCTGCTTTCTTTTCTTCCCTTTAGACATAATAAGTGTGTAATAAATGCTTGTTGAGTTGAATAGAATTATTTGCATGTTTGTTGCACTTGAGGTGGAGACAGATTTGACTAAGAAAAGGACTTGGCTTTGAAAAATGTTACACATATTTATACAATTAATAGCAATATTATAAAGACAAACAATTCTGAAATACTCTTTGATCAACACAATGAACAATCATGATCTCGGAAGATTCGTGATGAAACCTGCTATTCAGTGTGTAACAGAAAGCACCCCAACATACACAGGGGGACCTGCTATCGCAGGTTCTTAGATCTGCTTTTATAAAAGGAAAGGCAACTTTTGAGGGGTCAACAATCACTTTAATCAAGCACATTTATCATTCACTTAGTTCAGGGGGAAAAGTCAGCCCCTTAAACTTTAGAGAAAATACAGAGAAACACAGATCAACAGATATAGCTTCCAACTGTCTGATATAAGCAATACATATGTCATAAATCAACAGACAGATCCAACTGTCTGACCATTACATGGATACATAGTTACCGGAGACAGAAGCACCAACATCTGGGTTTTCAAAGTCGGAGAGGTAGGGGGTGGTGTCATAGAAGGGAGGGTAAATTGGGGGAAGGGATAATCAGAATGCAAAGTGTTTTGGGGTGGGGGGAGGGGAGAGATGGGGAGAAAATTTGAAACTCAAAATCTTGTGGAAATGAGTGTTGAAAACTAAAAATAAATTTAAAAATTTGGGGAAAAAAAGAAAAAAAAGAAAGTCAAATTTTCTATTCAGCTTTGATCTTTTCTTCAAAAATGTTGAAAGTCTTCTCTTTCATTGAATAGCCATTTTTTCCCCTGAAGTATTATACTCAATTTTGCTGAGGAAGTGATTCTTGTTTTTAATCCTAGTTCCTTTGACTTCTGGAATATCATATTCTGAGCCCTTAGGTCCCTTATTGTAGAAGCTGCTAGATCTTGCATTACCCTGATTGCATTTCTACAATATTCAATTTGTTTCTTTCTGGCTGCTTGCAGTATTTTTTCCTTGACCTGGGAACTTTGGAATTTGACTGCAATATTCCTAGAAGTTTTTCTTTTGGGACCTCTTTCAGGAGATGATCAGTGGATTCTTCCAATATTTATTTTACCCTCTAGTTCCAGAATATCAGGGCAATTTTCCTTGATAATTTCATGAGAGATGATGTCTAGGCTCTTTTTTTCATCATGGCTTTCAAGCAGTCCCATAATTTTTAAATTGTCTCTCCTGGACCTACTTTTTTTTTATTCCATTGAAATTTTTATTTACAGTTAAAAAATTTTTTTAATTTTATTTTTTTAATGTTCTACATTCACTTCCTTAAAATTAAGATTTTATCCCCACCACACCTTGTCCCCACTACCCCCCTCCCTCCCCACAACAGCATACAATTCTGTATAGGTTCTACATATACTTTCCTATTAAGTACATTTTCACAATAGTCATGCTATGTAGTTGCACTAAAATAAATGGAAGAAATCATATAACAAATCAAAACATAATACACTAAAACCGTGCCCCCCAAACATGATCTGCTACATTCTGCGAATGACTTCCATATTTCTTTCTCTGAGTGTGGAAGGCATTTTGCCTTAGAAAACCACCACTGGGATTTTTTATTTTTAGTAAGTTCTTGCGTTATTACGAAGTTCCAAGTCTACCAGAAAAAACTCTCACACACTGTGGTCATTGCTGTGCACAAAGTTCTCCTGGTTCTGCTCCTTTCACTCAGCATCAGATCATATGAGTCCTTCCAGGCCTCCCTGAAGTCTTCTTGTTCATCATTTCTTATGGCACAATAGTACTCCATATTCCCTGAAGTCTTCTTGTTCATCATTTCTTATGGTGCAATAGTACTCCATTACATTTATATACCATAATTTATTCAACCATTCCCCAGTTGATGGGCATCCCCTTGACTTCCAGTTCTTGGCTACCACAAAGAGTGCTGCTATAAATATTTTTGTACATGTGGGACCCTTTCCCATTTTTATAATCTCTTGGGCATACAGTCCTAGTAGCAAAATTGCTGGGTCAAAGGGTATGCATATTTTGTAGCCCTTTGGGCATAGTTCCAAACCATTCTCCAGAATGGTTGGATGAGCTCACAGCTCCATCAACAATGAATTAGTGTTCCATCTCTCCCACATCCTCTCCAGCATTTATCATTTTCTTGTTCTGTCATGTTTGCCAATCTTATAGGTGTGATGTGGTACCTCAGAGTTGTTTTGATTTGCATCTCTCTAATCAGTAGTGATTTAGAGCACTTTTTCATAAGATTATAGAAATCTTTAATTTCTTCCTCTGAAAACTGCCTGTTCATATCCTTTGACCATTTATCAATTAGGGAATGACTTGTATGCTTATACATTTGAGTCAGTTCTCTATATATTCTAGAAATGAGGCCTTTATCCTTGAGCTGAGCTGTAAAAATTTTTTCCCAATTTACTACATCCCTCCGAATTTTGGTTGCATTGGGTTTGGTTGTGCAAAAACTTTTCAGTTTAATGTAACCAAAATTATCCATCTTGCATTTCATAATACTTCCTATAACTTGTTTAGTGAAAAATTCTTCCCTTCTCCATAAATCTGATAAATAAACTATTCCTTGCTCCTGGACCTATTTTCCAGGTTAGTTGTTTTTCCAATGAGATATTTCACATTGTCTTCTATTTTTTCATTCTTTTGGTTTTGTTTTTTAATTTCTGGGTTTCTCATGAATTCATTAGCTTTCATCTGCTCCATTCTAATTTTTAAAGAATTGTTTTCTTCAGTGAGCTTTTGAACCTCCTTTTCCATTTGACTAATTATGCTCTTTAAAGCATTCTTCTCCTCATTGGCTTTTTGGACCTCTATTGTCATTTGGGTTAGTCTATTTTTAAAGGTGTTATTTTCTTCAGCATTTTTTTTGTCTCCTTTAGCAAGCTGTTGACCTGCTTTTCATGATTTTCTTGCATTGCTCTTATTTCTCTTCCCAATTTTTTCCTCCACCTCTCTTACTTGATTTTCAAAATCCATTTTTAGCTTTTCTATGGCCTGAGACCATTGCATGTTTATTTTGGAGGTTTTGCACACAGAAGCCTTGACTTTCATGTCTTCCTCTGATGGTACGAATTGTTCTTACTCATCTGAAAGGATGGAAGAAAATACCTGTTCACCAAAAAAGTAACCTTCTATTGTCTTATTCTTTTTCCCTTTGGGGGGCATTTTTCCAGCCAGTTATTTGACTTTTGAGTCTTTTGTCAAGAGGAAGGGATACTTTAGGGACCTGTAAGTTCTCAGTTCCTCCAAGGTGACACAATCAAGGGAAAGGAGTTTACTCCTCTCCTGGTCTGCACTCTGATCTGGGAGCAACCACAAGCGTTTCTGCCCAGGATCTGCGAGTAGAATTCCCTCTCCAAAGCCTCCCTCCACCAGTTCCATCACCAGCTCCACCACACTAGTGCTCTTCCTAACCCCAGGGCCACCACTCAGGACTGAGACCCAGATTAGTTGCTTGATTCCCCCAGGGTCTTTAGGCTAAAGGCTCCAAAAATGGATGCCTGCTGTGGCTGCAGTGATTGCCACTGCCCAAGTGAGCTTTCTCACTGGCCTTTGAAGGTGTCTTTGACATTTTTGAGTCGAGAAATCTGAGAACTGCAGCCGCTGCCAGTGATTTCACACCCTGAAGTCTACTCTGGCTCCGGTCCTATCTGTGCCATGCCTTATGGCCAAGGTTGCGCTATGCTCTGAGCTGGTGTGACAGACCTTTCCCGTCGGCCTTCCAATCTGTCTTGGCATGGAAATCTCTTTCACTCTGTCGTTTTGTGGCTTCTGTTACTCTAGAATTTGTTTGGAGTCATTTTTCAGATATTTTATGGGCTATGGGGGAAGGCCTACAGGTCCATCCTTCTACTCCACCATCTTGACTCCCCCTCCCCAGATCTGACTTTGTGTGAAAAGTGTTTTGTAATTGTGTCTATATGGTTGCTAAGTTTGTATTGACAAGTAGATTTACAAATATTTTATGTTGTCCAGTTTTTTTAAATGGAATCTCTCTATTTCTTCTTACTGAGCTTTGTTGATAATGAATCCACCCTTTTCATTTTTGATACTGATAATTTGGTTTTAGTTTTAAAAATCAAATTAACCAAAAGTTTGTCTGTCTTATGGTGTTTTTTTTTTTTCATAAAACCAGTTGGTTTTTTTTTAATCAGTTGAATAGTTTTTTTACTTGCAGTTTTATTACTCTCTCCTTTGATTTTCAGAATTTCTAATTTGGTATTTAATTGGGGATTTTAAATTTATTTTTTCTAACTTTTTAAATGACATACTCAATCCATTGATGTGCTCATTCTCTATTTTATTCACAGAAGCATCCTCTAAGTACTGCTTTGGCTACATCCCATACGTTTTGGTTTTTTTTTTATTACTCTTGTTCTCTTGATGAAATTGTTTCTGTGATTTGTTGTTTGATTCATTCATTTTTTAGGATTAGATTATTTAATTTCCAATAAATTTTTTAAAATCTATCTTTCCATGGCCCTATATTGCATATAATTTTATTACATCATGATCTGAAAAGGATGCATTTAATAATTTTGCCTTTTTGCACTGGATTGTGAGGTTTTAATGCTCTATCATGTGGTCAATTTTTGTGTAGGTGTGATGTATCACTGAGAAAAAAGTATATTCCTTTGTATCCCCATTCAATTTTCCCCAGAGGTTTATTACATCTAACTTTTCTAAAATTCTATTCACCTACTTAATTTCTTTCTTGTTTATTTTGTGGTTAGATTTATCCAGTTCTGAGAAGAGAAGGTTGAGGTCCCCTACTAGTATAGTTTTGCTATCTATTCTTTTTTTATATAGTTTTTTTATTTTAAATTATTTTGTTTTCAGTTTTCTACAATCACTTCCATGTATCTTAGATTTTTTTCCTCCCTTTCCCTCCTTCCCCAGAGCATGCAATCATATAGGTTCTACACATACAAGATGTAGTTTCCTTCCTTGTCCCTTTTAATCTATCTTGGCTTTTGCTTTTTCTGAGATCAGGATTACTACTCCTTGATTTTTTTTTCAGCTGAAGCACAATATATTCTGCTCCAGTGTTTTATCTTTACCCTATGTGTGTCCCACTGCTTCAAATGTGTTTCTTGTAAACAGTATGTTGTAGGATTCTGGTTTTTAATCCACTCTGCTATTCACTTTTGTTTTATGGGAGAGTTCATCCCATTCATATTCTTTATAATACAGTTTTAGATCTGCCATAGCCAGGCCACCTTCCCTTGCATTAATTTTTATTCATTATTTCTTTTCATCATTCATTTCCTTGATATTTTTGACCTTTTGTTCTTCCACATGAATTCTGTTATAATTTTTTCTAGCTCTCTAAAATAATTATCTGGTAGTTTCATTGGTATGACACTAAATAAGTAAATTAATTTAGGCTGAATTGTCATTTTTATTATATTAGTTTGGTCTACCCATGAGCAACTGATATTTTTCCAATTATTTAGACCCAATTCATCCCACTCACATTCAGTTATGATTATTGTTTTTCCCTCCTTCCTATTTCCCTGCTTTTTATATTTTCTCTTTCCAATCACCTTGTCCTTCCTCACCAGTGTGTTGCTTCTGATCACTGCCTCCCCCAATCTTCCCTCCCTTCTATTAGCCCCATTTCATTTTGTTTCCTGTTTCCCTTCCTACTTACCTATAGGGTAAGATAGATTTCTCTACCCAACTGAATGTTTATGTTATTCCCTCTTTGAGCCAAATCCAATGAGAGTAAGGTTAAAACAATGTTCACCCCCTCCCTTCTTTCCCTCTACTATAATAGATCTGTCATGCCTCTTCATGTGATATAATTTACTCCATTCTGTCTTGTCCTTTCCTCTTCCAGTACAATCCCTTTTTCAACAGTTAATTTTTTTCAATTATCACATAAAAATCAACTTATATCCGTACCCTCTGTCTAGGCATACTTCTCTTCTAACTACCCTAATAAGAAATATAATTCTTAAGAGTCACAAATAGCATCTTTCCGTGTAGGGAAGCAAACAGTTAAACCCTATTAAATACAATGTGTTTTTTTTCTTTCCTCTTTACCTTTTAATGCTTCTCTTGAGTCTTGTATTTGAAGACAAAATTTTCTGTTCAGCTCTGATCTTTTCATCAGGAAAATTTGAAGGTGTCCTCCATTTCATGGAATATCTTATCTTTTCCCCTGAAAGATTATACTCAGTTTTGCTGGTAGTTAATTCCTAGTTGTAATTCAAGCTCTTTTACCTTCTGGAACATATTTCAAGCCCTCCAATCATTTAAGGTAGAAGCTACTAAGTTCTGTGTAATCCTGACTGTGGCTCCTTGATATTTGAATTGTTTCTTTCTGGCTGCAGTATTTTCTCTTTTACCTGATAAGTGTTGGAATTTGGCTACAATATTTCTTGGAGTTTTTATTTTGGGATCTCTTTCAGGTGATCGGTGCATTCTTTCAATGACTATTTTACCCTCTGGTTCTAGAATATCAGGGCATTTTTCCTTGATAATTTCTTGAAAGATGCTGTCCAGGCTCTTTTTTTGAAAATTGCTCTCAGGTTGTCCAGTAATTCTTAAATTATCTCTCCTAGATCTATTTTTCAGGTCAATTGTTTTTCCAATGAGATAGTTCACATTTTTTTCATTCATCTGATTATTGATGTCTTCATAGAGTCATTAGCTTCCAGTTGCCCAATTCTTAAGGAATTGTTTTCTTCAATTAACTTTTGTATCTCTTTTTCCATCTGGCTGATTCAGCTTTTAAAGGAATTGTTTTCTTCAATTTGTTTTTTCTTTCATTTGGCCAAACCTATTTTTTAAGGAGTTGTTTTCTTCAGTCAATTTTTTGGCTTCCTTTTCTAAGCTGTTGACTTTTTTCATAATTCCCTTGCATAACTCTCATTTCTTTTCCAATTGTTCTTCTACCTCTCTTGATTTTTTAAATCTTTTTTTGAACTCTTCCAAGAAGACTTTGGTCTCTAGACTAATTCATATTCCTTTTGGAGTCTTCACATGTAGGCATTTTGAACAGTTGCCCTCTTCTGAGTTTGTGTCGCCATAGTAGCTATGGTCAGGGCTTTTTTTTTTTGGTTTTTGTTCCTTTTTAAAAATTGAGTTCTGTTCCTCAGGTCTTGAGGGCACTCTCCCAAGCTTCTTGCACTGGCAGTCAGGAGCCTGGTCACTGGCTATCTGTTCTGGGGTCTCTGAGGCTGGTGGCTTGCCCACCACCACTAGGGTGGCCCAGCCTAGTTGTGTCTGTTGTGCCCTGGGTTCTCAGACTGGTAGTTTTCCTTTTGTGCTGAGTCTGAAGGCCTCACAGCTGGTCTTCTGTGCCACTGTCCTACTGATCCAGAACCACAGGGCCTCAATTGTTGTGGCTTACCCAGACACCTCAGACACATTTTATTTGGCCAATATGAGAATTTATTTTCCTTGAATATACATGTTTGTAATGGAGGTTTGCTTTCCTTTTTTTTTTTCTCAACAGGGAGAGGTAGATTTTTGCTGATTAGTTTTTTTAATTAAAAAAAGAGAAATATTTCATTACTCTTAATATGCCTTAAATGAGTACCTAATGACATGATAGGGGCAGCGACATGGCTCAGTGTACAGAGTGCTGGGCCTAGAGTCAGGAAGACTCATCTTTAAGAGTTCAAATATGGCCTTAGATATTTACTAGCAGTGTTACCCTGGTTGCACACTTAACTGTCTGCTTCAGTTTCCTCATCTATAAAATGAGCTGGAGAAGGAAATGGCAAGCCACTCCAGTGTCTTTGCCCAGAAAACTCCAAATGGGGTCACAAGGAGACAGATACCACTAAAACAACTAAGCAACAAAATATTACACGGTATCATAGGGATTGTAGCTAGAAAGGCCCTTTGAGTCTAGTCATCTCATTCAACTAACTCAGATTTTATAGACAAGCAAACCAAGACCTAGAGAGAGATCTTTACTTTCTAAGCAGAAGAAAAAATTGCTACTTACTGGCAATCTTATCCTGACTAGTCCTTTTTTTCTCTTTTTTTCCTTGACAAAGAAGTTGTTTCATTAAGAAAATGTTCTACAAAGAATAGTTCCCAAATATAAGAATCCATCAATGAGACATATTACTTTGACACAGGAAAAGAGGTACCCTCTAATCTGGTATACATGACCATATCACAGCTCTTGTTCCCTTGTTTTGTTCTCGATTAGAAAGGCATTCACACACACACACACACACACACTCACACACTTGAACGAAAGTCCATTTACCAAAAATAAATCAATTTTTGTGGGTGAATATTTCTTCTCTGGGGAGAATTTCTCTTTTTCTAATGTTTCTTTCTTAGGGCTTTATTTTTTGATATATTAGGTTATCTGTATTACAAATAATATAAAATTATTTTAAACTGTAAATGTCTTCAGCAGTTAGAAAGTTACCATAGTGAAAGGTAAGTATAGGGGAACAACAAAGGAATACAAAATTTATTCAGTGTATCTGAAAGTCACTTCCTCCCAAGGTGGTTCTATCTACCCTGAGTCTTTCTTTGTATTCCTATCCCTAATCAGACTGTCAGACAGCATTGATTAAGCACCTACTAAATTTCATGTACCGTGCTATCCTGAGGGATCTGGGGGTGGGGTACAATCACTCCTAGTCGGCCTATTGATGGCATTTGGTCAGCAGATGTGACTGGTGGTGATGAAGATCAGTTCATTCTTTATAATGATTTCTCCTCTCAATAATGGCTGTGGGAGCTGGCTTAAAGCATGTTTGGTGGTTTGGGGGACAACGTTACTCCCAAGGTTTTTGGTTTAGGATACTGGGCGAGTCTCCATTTGGTTCTAAAGGGGAGATAATGGTCAAGAGCAGTGGTGGTGGGGTTTGACTTGCCTGGTACAAGCTCCCTGATATCTCCCCCTTAGGGGGCCCTGCTGAACCTACCCAACAGCCAAGGTACTGTATCCTTTAAGAAAATGAGTTATGTATCCACTGACTATGGTACATGTGGAAGTGAACTGAGTGATAGAAACATTGGCAGTAATCACTTTTAAGTTGGAGTCCACTATTCCCAGGGAATAACATAATAGAGGAGACAGTATACCATACTTTGGGGGTATGGGGTCAAAATTCCGTTCTTGTTATATTTTCTTAGTAAATATTCCTTCATTAAAGCTAATTGATATTGATTTATTGATATTGAGAGATCAATTGGTTAAAATTATAGTGGGGCACTGATCATTGTTGCTGATGGTATTGAGAAGGTATTAACAGGCACTGGCAAATAAAATTGTGGAGAGCGCACCAGAAAAGGGGCTATAGAATTTGCAGAGCCCCATGACCTCCTTGAGAATATGCCTAAGAACTGTGAGATGAATGAAGAAAATCATGACTGAAAAGTATATATTAAGCTCTTATCATATATCAAGTACTAGGCTAAGCACTGTGAATCCAAATAAAGAAGTCAGATCATCTCTCTTCTTGAAAAGTGTGTGTATGTGAATGAGAAGATTCAATCTTGCCCTTATAAATTAATCATTCTGAAGTTTAAAAAAATTATTTCCTTCCCTCTGAATTTGCAGGAACCTACCCACAAAACAAAATGAAATAAAAATAGACAAAGGAAGCCAGAATTGCAAGTTGTCGATAAGGTAAGCGTTGATATTTTCCTCAACCTTTATGTAGGAAGATTTGATTCTCCACTGAGCTGTTTTTCCCCACTTTCCTCAATTCAACTTTAAGTCCTAGAAAATAGCCAGGGGGCCCTTCCTTCTAATCTAGGCAAAATCAGAGGAATGATGAAGTTGATAGAGATTTAGAAGTTAGATAAAAGTGGGGAGCTTAGTTATTTTGTCACATGACCTGTAGATATTTGGTGGCATTAAGGAAGAAACTTTAATGAAAGGCATCTCTGAATCTGCCCAAATGTCATTTGTGATTCTTTGTTGGTATGTTTTCCCTTGGATATTACTGTTCTCTGGTTGTGCCTACTGCCCTCAAAGCAGTTCATCTGTCCATAGCAAAGAGGGACGCATGACCATTGCTGGGCCCTAGGCATCTCACAACTGAGTCACATAGTGAAGATTTGCAGGTCAAGCTTGGTGGAAGTCAAAACCACTTCTACTCTTCTCAAGGTAAAGAGAGTCATTGATGTTAAGTCTACTACCACTTTCAGGGCTAGAGATCAACATTCAAAATGTTGCTTGGTGAAGTTGCTTTTGGAAGTACATGGTGAGGTAATGGAGGGGGCCTGTTCCTCTACATGTGTATCTTCATTACCTAAACATTCTCAAATCAACTCATTCCTTCCAAAATCTCTCATCTCCAAGAATGGTATTTGGTTGGAATTATATTTATCACAATAAAATATCTGTAGTCCAGGGGTAAAACAGGTTTCAAATGGAAGCATTTTCCTTGATCCCTTTCAAAGGGAAAGTATCACTTAGATTATTACCACCAGCTTAGGTCCCTCCCAATGTGTAACCAATGATGGCTACACAAAAGAAAAGATGACCATGTATAGCTTGTACTTCTCTTTATCAGTTTGAACACAAAAATAGAAATCAGGGAAATTAGACTGATTTTAGATTAGAACAAAACAGACAAAAATAAAAGAATTCTTTAGTTGGAATTGAGAGATCTCAGATCAAACAAAGAAAGAGATCTCACCAAGGAAAGTCTTTTCTAAGCACTCTCTAGTGTTTTAGGCACAGCTTCCTCATGTCTGTGGCTCCCAGATTTCCATTCTGCCCTTTAAAAGTCCAAACTAGCCCTTTGCCACAGTGTGGCCAGACTTCCTTCTGTTGAATGCCTCCAAAGTGTGTAGGAATTTACTGAGTGCCCTGATTCACAAGAATTCCTCAACCAATCAGCAGTCACAACCCTTTCAGGGTCCTATCACTATTTAGTGTTGGAGGACTGTTCTTCAGGAAGCCCTGGTTTGGACAGATATGGTGTTACAAGTATATAAGTGACCACTATACTCAGACTGTGCTGGGAGTTGAGTTAGGTAGAAAGACAAAATTACATAGTCCCTGCCCTCAAAGAGCTTGTACTACAGTAGAAAATTTAGTATTTTGTAATTATAAAAGTTTTTTCCAACATCTATCATTCATCTGATCTTCACAACTTTGTGAGGGAAGAGGTACAAGTATACACCTACTGTTGAGGGCCAGGGTGGAGTGCCCTTGACAAGCTCAGGAAAGAACTTTGGGGAAATTGTTCTTGGAGACTGTGCTCATTATATCCGGAATGGCTCTCCATGCCCCGCCCCCCTCCCATGTTGCTGTCTCCATGAGACAAACATGAGAATTACAGAAAACAAGGGATATGTAAAATAGATGCCCTCTAGGCTAATGGTCTTTAAAGACAATAAGACTGGCCAAATTACCGGGACAGGAGATGAGCAGAATGTCACACAGACTTGCAGTTTCTGTCTATATATACCCTAACCCTCGGATCAATAAATGGAATTGGTCTAGCCTTCCGTCTTTCATCTTCACCACATCACTGTTTTGGGAAGGGGCCATCCGCTACAACCTATGAAGTCCCTTCCAGCTGTAGGATTTGGAGATAACAAAGCTTCAAGAATCTATGAAGTAAGTCTGGGGAGAATATAGGTGCTGAGCCTCAGAGAGAGAAAGGAAAGAAGAACAGGCACGGAAAAGGAAAGGAGGATAGGGAGAAAACTGATGACCATGCACCTCCCTTGCTCAAAATCCTTCAGTGGCTGTAGTAACTGCATCCAGGTTCATCCCCAGTCGTCCTGATCTGTATCTGGCCACTGGACCCAGATGGCTCAGGAGGAGAAGGTGAGACTGGAAACTGTGCACAGCCCTTCTGCACTTAAATCCATCTCACTTACATGTCATGGCATCACCTCCCTGACGTGATGCCCTCTTCCAGAAAAAAGGACAAAAACCAACATTGCTTCCAGGATCAAATACAGATTCCTCTGTCTGGCATTTTCGTCTCTTTACCCTTATTTCAAATACTTTTCCTACGGCTACTCTACTCACACACTGGTCATCCAGCTGTTCTCCCAAGTTCAGTATTCTTTCTCAGGCATGTGTGCCCTGTGCCTGACATGTAGGTGGTCCTCATCTCTGCCTCTCGCTTCCCTAGGCTTCTTAAGTTCAGTCCTGGGTGAGCACCTTCCTAATGCCCTTCGCAGTTACGAGTGCTCCTTCCTCCCTCAATTTATTTTGCATTTACATATGCGGGTATGTGTAATATCTCTCTCACTCAATACGGTCTGGATGAAACTCTTAGTCTTGTCTTTGCAACCCCAATACCTGGACAACTCTTGTATTTTTTTGTGTCCCTCGTGCTTAGCACGGTGCCAGGCACACAGCAGATGCTACATTTTGGGGATTAGCTAGGTAATGCAATGTGCCAGGCTTGGACTCTGGAAGACCTGAGTTCAAATCCGGCCTCAAACACCTGCCAGCTATGCGACCCGGGCAAATCGCTTACTCCCGTCTGCCTCAGTTTCCTCACCTGTAAAGTGATCTGGAGAAGGAAATGGCAAACCACCCCAGGAAACCCAAGTGGGGTCACGAGGAGTGGGACACGACTGGCTAGGGCGCTGGCTGAGAACGGAAAACAGAAGATGGAGGAACGAAGCTGACACGAGTGGGGGTGGAGGCTGCGCCCGGAGCTCCACGCTCCGCACAAGGAGGGTCTGGGGCCACCCTGGGTCCGATCCGCTCCCCCTCTGATCCGGTGGATTATAAAGCCAACGTCGCTTTGTTCAGAGGCCTCTCCCACCCCCCACCGCGCCCCCACCGCACCAACGCCGAGAGAGCGCGGAAGGTCGGCCCCCAGCCCCGGACAAACGGACGCCTCCACGAGCACGCCCCGGAGGGAAGGAGCTGGGAAGGGGAAGAAGGGGCCACGTCCCCGAGCCCTCTACCCTCGGGCCAAGGCTCGCCCGGCTCCAGCGGGTGCAGTGCAGGGCGGGGCGGGGCGGGGCGGGGCATCCCGCCCTCCCGAGCGAAGGCGGGACTTCCGGCCCTCACGTTGGCACGGCTTCCGGCGCAAGCCGGAAGCCCCGATCTGCGGCGGTCTCAGGGACAGCCGGACGCTTGGGACAGGAAGGTGAGATCCGGGATCTTCCCGGGGGATCCAGGATGTCCGGTCCTTCCAGCTCCGGGCGCGGGCCCTCCGCCCGACCTTCCCTCCGCGGGGTTCCCGGGGAGGGCGTGCGCTGTCCGGAGCCGCGGGCGTCCCCGTCCAGGGCAGGGGTTGCCTGCTGGGCTCCGGAAGGAAGACGGAGGCGAGGCTGCGAGCGGTCCCGGGGATGTGGTGGGCGGCTCCGGGGCGTGGTCGGGCGGGGGCGGGGCCGGCGGCTCGGACGGCCCGCGTGACCGAGGGCTGGGTCACGCTGCTGTTAATCACCTGCAGCCCCTACCCGGTGCGCCTGAGCTCGGGGGCGGCTCGTGGTGCCTAGTCCTGGGTGATGCCCTGCGTGCTTGGCTGCCTCTCTTGGTCCGGGCACAGAGCAGTCACTGGGGGAAGCTGGGGGAAACGAGGGCTGTTCCTTTCTTTTGAGATCGGTTCCGAAGAGGATTTCGGTTGTTTGGTGGTCGCCGTCTCTGACATGCCAAAACGCACCAAGTATTCTGGGCTAATTGACTCTGTAACTCTTGCCATGGGAAAAGGAAGGATGGGACCTCTGTAAGTGTTCTAAGAGTTACAGTGTTTCACTTTAGGTTTCCTGGAGTTGTTTTGAGTTGTATGTTAAAACTTTTTTCAGGAGAACATTTAAAGCCCTAGATCTGTGCCAAAAAGAAAATATTTGAACAACTAAAAGTGGTGAAACGCTCCTCAGGAGGCTGGCTTGATTCCAGTTTTCAACTAGAGGTACATACTTGAACTCTATTTTTTAAAAAAAAGAACCTTACGCTTTTAAACAGTATTATCATTTTATTTATAACTGTGGGGTTGGCAGCTAGTTAAACATAAAAGCAGTGAATAGTCAATTCACTGATGCTGAGTGCTGATGCTATACAGATTATTTTGTTCAGCAATTTCTGTGACTTTTAAGTTTCTTAATGGTTTTTGAAAGCTAAGTGCAAAACACGAATTTTATAAATCTTAGGCTTAAAGTGCTCCATTTTATAGCCAGCAAGGTGAATAGAGGTATTGCCGTCCCTGTAGCACTCAAATATATGTGTTCTTTCATTTCAAGGCACAGAGCATGGAGAATGATGAACTTCCGCCAGAGGATGGGATGGATTGGAGTGGGGCTGTACCTGTTAGCAAGTGCAGCTGCAATTTACTATGTTTTTGAAATCAATGAAACTTACAACAGACTAGCATTGGAACACATTCAGCAACATCCAAAAGAGCCACAAGAAGGAACCACGTGGACACATTCCTTGAAAGCCCGACTGCTTTCTCTGCCTTTTTGGCTATGGACAATTATTTTTCTAATCCCGTACTTACAGATGTTTTTGTTCCTTTATTCTTGCACAAGAGCTGACCCAAAAACTGTGGGGTATTGTATCATTCCTATATGCCTGGCAATTATTTGCAATCGCCACCAAACTTTTGTGAAAGCTTCTAATCAGATCAGCAGATTACAACTGATTGATACATAAAACGAACACTTTTCTTAAGTAATTACAAAACTGCAAGTACTGTATCAAGTTTAATCACAAGACCGGGGTTCTCAAGTTTCAGAGGAAGTTGTGGTTTGGCTGAGCCTTTCTTTTTGAAATGTGATGAGAGGCAATTTTTTAATAATGAATTTTTAGATAGACAATGGCATACAGTGCTGCAATCATGCTAACTTCAACTAAGAATGTTATTCAGATTTTCTTTGGGAGTAAGATCATGTCATTCCACCTAAAGTTTCTAGAGGACATACATCTGGACTCTGATTTTGTTTTATTGTGCAAGGAAATAATGATTCAGAAATTTTTCCTTTTGGCAAAAATGAGTACATATGGACACTTCTTTGTATTAAATGTAAAAAGTTCCTAACATGATTATAAAATTTAAATTTTGCATAAGTATTTGGCTTCCTTCTCTTTAAATTTTACAAACTTCATAAAGATCTTGTTGCTTATGGGCCACAACTTTTGTACCTTCTCTGCTCCTGTACTGAAAGCTATTACTTAAATAGTTAATGTTTTCATATTTAATAACTGTCAGGAGTTTTTGGTATTACTATCTTAGGTCATTAACAGCAGGACAGAATTTTACACTGATGCGTTTAAAATCCTAAGTACTTCACAGTAGAAGTGTACAGCTATAACAGAAACTACAAATGGAAACTAATGGATCTTTCCTAATATTAGGGTAAGTTGTTGAAAGATGGAAAAATTACTTAGGTCAACATCAAATTGCATAGAACAGAGTGCTGAATCTGCTTAGAGAGCTGGCTTTGTCAAGCTTTCATTTGAAGAACTAGACAGACATTCTGCTTCCAGCAGAACCAAATGATGTATGCATAGATTATTCTCATAAAAACTTTGCAGAGAAGTAGACCCATGGGTTGGTAACCAAAAGTTAAAGACACCTTAATGTTTCTTCACCAAGTTGTAGTCTGCAGGTTGGCAAACTGGCAGGAACATCAAATAGGTCCTCAGAATATACGCACTTGCTGATCAGTTTGTAGATCTAGCTACCCAAAAATTGCAGTTTTCAGTTAAGATAGGTAGCTTTTTAGATAACTGATGTACTGATGAGAACTGCTGATAAAAATCTTATCACAAGGTGGAAACTTTGGAAGAACAAAGTTAAAGCATTTAGCTGACTTAAAGAGATTAGCCCTTTGATTTGGGGCAGTGACGTTTGGGGTACTAATTTCATAAAATGACTTCAGGCATGTATAACCACTTAGGCTTAAAGTGCTCCATTTTATAGCCAGCAAGGTGAATAGAGGTATTGCCGTCCCTGTAGCACTCAAATATATGTGTTCTTTCATTTCAAGGCACAGAGCATGGAGAATGATGAACTTCCGCCAGAGGATGGGATTGCTTTTCTTTGTGCTAGGCAAATACTTAAAAAAGTATAACATAAGCCTTCAAAAAACTGACAGTCTAGTTGGAGATAAAAGTTACACATGTGAAACATGGTACTCTATGTTCAAGAACATACAAATGGTACAAAAATACTACGGAAATTCAGGGAGGGGAGTGCCCTAATTACCGTCTAGGAGATACTTCTTTGATTTTAAACACATAGAGTCGCACCCCTTATTACTATTTATAAACTATGACTAAGTCATTTATGATTACACCATGGGTCCATGACATGGAATGGCCAAATACCTAATGTGTTGCTGAATGTGTAAAATGATTTTAAAAGACTAGCAGCTGCCATCACAAAAAATAGCTTCAACAAGCCCAAATCATGTCTCTCTGGTTAATAACTAGATTTTTCTGATTCAAAAGCCATTGCCATATGGACCTAATGCTGAATTTAGAGTTTAGGGTTTAATTGCATTCAACTTCAAAAGTTTAGAACATGTTCTTTTCAAGGGGTCATCTAAGAAATGAAATCGTTCTTCTATTGCTCACTTTTTAAGACTCATATTAAAGTTCTTCCTGGATTCCTTTTTGTGCCCCTTACCATTTATTGTCAAGCTCAAAAACAGGCTATAGTGGAAAGAAGGTTATGTTTAGATTGAAAGGAGTGGAGATTGAATCCTGGCTCTGCTGTTTATCAGTTTTCCATTAATTGGAATGGCTTCTTGTCTCATCCTTCATAATTTGCCTCGACCAAAGTCATATCTATACCTGATAAGTGTAAAACTGGGGAAAATTCTTAAGATTTCTGGCTGTTTTTGCAAGCTGCAGGCTTGAGAAAACTGTTGGACAACAACCTAAACTCTCTAGACTCAGTTTCTGCATTGATGAAAAGGGTTGGATTAGATCTCCAAGGCTCCTTCTAGGTCTAATCTATGATTCTAAAAATCTCCAGATGGTTTATTCTTGCATCCAGAAGACCAAGTAATCATTCTTGGTGCATTTTTTTTAATTTGTGCTTTTTTTTTAGACATTGTATAACAAATTTTAATTCTAGGTCATGGTTCTGAATAGTTTGAGTTACTTCCATACACTTAATGCTTTAAAAACAAAGCAGGAGAGTTTAATTGAGTGAACAGGAGGTCTGATTGAGTGTACATTATCTTTGAAAAACCTTGTGCAATGTTCTCCTGGTGGTTTGCTTCATTATCTTATTAACACTAAACAACCCATTCTAAGAGACTTCAGCAGCCTTGGAAGGCAATTTAAAAAATTAACTAGTCTGACCTATCCTAGCATTAACTCATTTATCTTAGATAAATGAGAGGTTATTTGTAAAGCTATTTCAGCAAACACTAATTGTTAAACCTAGTTCACGGTCAACATCAAAAGTAAAAGATTTCATGAATTGTATTATCTTGATTCTTTTAGATCTTAGCTTTCTGAAATTCCCATTATTGATGTGCAAAATAACTAACGTTCAATGTGCACCTTGGATTTATTTTAAGTTTAGGAGTCATTTAAATGCTTAACACTATGACTATACATCAAGCCTGCCAAACTATGAAGTAGAAAATCAGAATGAATAGATGAACTAGGGTTTAAGTTTCTAGTTATAATACTCATGGAGTCTAAAGTAATGACCAAGGACCTTTAGATACTCATTTCAAGTTAGAAACATACTTCCTTCTGCAACCTCTGTAAATGCAAATCTTTGGTTTTGGAGAGCACGTCTATTTAAAGCTGTGATCCCAAAAGGTTTTGTTGCTGCCCCAATGTGACCCACTACTTTTATTAAAGATTTAAATAAACTTGCAGTCTACTATTCACTGTTTCCTGGATCATATCTTAAAATAGAAGCAGTTTTGACCCTAAGATCAGCTGAATGCTAGCATAATGTCTCAAAGAAATTACAGCTCTAGCAGTTTGTACGCTGTATTAGTCCTTCATTATAAGAGTCAGGCACACTGGTTCTTTGATACTTTGGATCTGTGACCTCATCAATGTGGGTATTTACAGATCACAATATGCTTGTGTTATCTTAAATGACTTTTCTATATTGTGCTATATAAATCCTTCACCAGAGGCTACTCAGCAGCAGTTTAGTTTTTTTTGATATTGAATGCATACTATGTAGCACAAGAACTGGGCATTAGTTTTCTTTTGCTCTTCCTGTGTCCAGCTTATTTTTTTTTCTGGTTTTACATATCTCTATTGATACCCTTTATGCCTCTTGCATAATTCTTTATAATGTGTTGCAACATACTCATTACTACTTTACTTCTATACATCTTCACTATTCTTTAGAGAATTTTCATTTATAATTAATTTATTAAAAGTGCAGTTCCTATCCTGTTCAACTTTGGACCCTACTCATTGTGTGCATTCTCCAAGATATATGTACTAGTGAACCAACTCTATAGGATGTCCAGTCAATTCTGGACAACAGTCATTCATCCATTTAGTTTTCACTATGTGGATAGTTAGGCCAAACTCTTAAATAATTATAGACTTCATTCAGGAAGCTCTGCAGTATTCTGGGGGTTTGATAGAATTAGCACAATGATGTCCAGAAAGGAGCATCCGGAGGACCTCACTACCTCTGGGAAGTTCCTCTAAGGAGTCCATTTGGACTCTGTGCTGGATATCTCCATACCTTTGACAAGCATGTAATTATGTTTTATGCCTTGCTCTTAACAGTAAAAAATCAGTCATCAACAGTTACTCATGTTGTTACCCTTCTTATGAAATTTTGTATGATGTACTCTACCGAATCAAACACTTTTCTTATCGTCTATGAGATTGTGTGTTCTCCATATCTTTTAGTTTTATGACTATAATGATGTGGTCTGCCATAGATGATCATTTATAAAATTGTGCCTTTTTCCTTTTCAAATCTAATACCCATAAGAGCTAGCATTTATATAAAACTTTAAGGTTTTCAAAGTACTTTACAAATATCTCATTACTCTTCATAGCAACCCTGGGAGGTAGGTGCTATTTTCATTTTACAGAGAGACTCAGTGAATTGCCTAGGGTCTTACAACTAGTAAGGATCAGAGGTTGGATTTGAACTCTGGTCTTCCTAAGTCCAAGTTCAATGCTCTATCTGATATGTCACCAAGTTGCCCCAATGCCCTTGATGTTTACATATATTATTTTCATAAAAACTTTGCAGAGATAGTAAAGTAGATCTATAGGTTGGTAATGAATGATATTATCAGTCATCTTTTGGGGGTAACAAGATTTTTCTAAATCTTTCGTATCCTCTACGTTGTGAGAATTGATCACTTCCAGCATAAAAATATTTTGTGTTTGTGTATGTGTATGTGGGGAACCTGTGGCCTTGAAGCCTCATGTGGCCCTCTAGATCCTCAAGTATGGCCCTTTGACTGAATCCAAAGTTCATAGAACAAATTCTCTTAATAAAAGGATTTGTTGTCTGAAATTGGACTCACTCAAAAGACTGCACCCAAGATCCAAGAAGACTGTATGTTGCCTTGAGGCCAGAGGTTCCCCACCGCTGCACTAGCCTATCTTACTTTTCCTGTATTTATTTTCTAAAGTGCCATTTCCACTCCCTCATATAGGACATTTTGGACTGTGATAGTAGATTCCAAACACAATAGCTATCCTCACACTGATCATCAAGAAAGTTTATTATATAAAAAAAAAACTTTTACACATCTTTATTTCTTATACTTGGGGAAGGAAAAGGAACAAATATTTTCATAGTGCCTGCCATGTCCCATTCACTATTAAGCATTTAACAAAGATCTCATTTGATCCTCACATGCTGTTATCCCATGTTATAGTTGATGACACTGAAGCAAACCATTTAAGTGACTTGCCTAAGGTTACACAGCCAATCTTAGGCTTGGATTTGTACTAAGGTACTCCTACTCCAGGCCCAGTGCTCTATCCACGGGGCTACCTAGCTGCCTCCATATTTGTTATCCTCTAAGCATTCTATTCTTAAAATATGCTCAGGATGACTTTTTCTTGGTTATATCTTTCACCAAGCTTTCTTTAAACTTACTTTTCCTTCTTTTGCATCTCACTTTTTCATGAAGTGATACTGTCAATCATCTTCCTTTTTCCATAAGATTTTACAGATGAATTTATGTTCTATAGCAATGTTGCCTTGGGCTGTCATATTTCTCTGCTTGGCAAGTAGACTAAATGTTTGCTGACATTGTTTCCTAGGTTCTTTTGGTCTTCTAGTATGGCAATTGATTTATATTGTTTAAATTTCTTTAGTAAATGGTGAGTAACGGCCACTTGTGCTGATATGTCTTCTTAGGCCTATTTCTTTTTTGGCATCAATGGCTTAGGTCAGAGTTGATTTACCTACACAATATACATTCTTGTTTTATTTTTCTAACTTGGTATTGATTATGACCTTTGATTTTAAAAGTCAGAATGCAGAAATGTTTCCCATAACAGTAACCACTTGTTTCCTGTGATAAAATAGAATTAATTTCATTTTTTTTTGTGATGTTGTTTGGTGTCCCTCAACTCTTTTAAAAGAAAGCATTCATTATACGTATAGGGATGAGGGTTAAATTCTAAAAACCTCTGGCCTCTACTACTCTTATTTGTATAATTATAATAAATCACTTTCATAGCCCTTTTAAGGTTTACAAAGTATTTTTCTTATAATTCTTGAGGTAGTGTATACTTCACACAGATAAGGAAGCTGAATATTGTAGTAATGGTTACATGGTTATGATTATACAGGTAGTAAATTGCACATTTAGGACTCACTGAAGTTATAAGATGCCTTTTCTTCCTAGCCTAGTCCTCTGGGGATACTCAATGTGCTCTCTTCTGGTGGGAAGATTGTTTTTCTTTTAAAATAAGGGCGTAGGAGATTTAATTTGTTTGGATAATTGGTTTTCTTCATTTCTACTGTAATTTTTTAATGTTGACAAAGCTGAATTACACTTCAAGTAAAAATCATTGTGGCCTCTTAAAAAAAAACCCAGATGTTGAAATTTATCAAAAGCAACAAAACATTTATCTTTCAAAAGTTTATAAAATACACAAAAAGGCACAATTTACAAATTAAGAAACTGCAATTTAATAATAACTAGCATCTATATAACACCTACTATGTCCTGGGCACCCTATAGAAATACCTTATTTGACCCTCACAACAACCCTGGGAGTTAGGTGCTATTGTTATCCCCATTTTACAGATGAGAAAACTGAAGCAGATAGAAGCAAAGTGATTTGCCCAAGGTCATAGAGCTATTAAAGTCTTGATTTGAACTCAGGTCTTCTTGACTATAGGTCCAATATCAGTCTGTTACATCAACGCAGCTGCCTCAATTTACTCTTTTCAAGTTACTGTTAGACAATTCCATAATCCAGCCTTCATCTATACTTAGGTACACAAAAATAATATTGCTAAATAATAATTGCAAGGGAACTGCAAATCTTGTTTTCAAATATATGATGATAAACATTTTCCTGGAGACTAAAAAGAAGCTCTTGGAACAGTTTGAACACAAAGACAAGATCTGGGAAGCTGCCAATCTCATTGACTGATGTGGGTCAAATGCTGTCCCTGAATGAGTAGTATAGCTTGTTGAGTGTTATTGGTATTTGTACATTTCAGTTTCTCTCCCTGCTTCTTATGAAGCCATGTGGCAGAGAAGAAAAAACAGAGGACTAAGAATCAGAAGTTCCCAGATTACAGTCTGCTGTTTATCACTGATACAACTATTTAATCAAAAGTATGATATACTTTTTTTCTATAAGAAAATTTTGGAAACAGATCATTCTGCACCTACATTTCCTTAGTAGTTTGCATAAAATCAATGACTTTTGTCCTGAGAATAATGGCAACATGCACAATCTTAAAATAAGAGGATTATTTTATATCTAGCTTCTGTTGGACACCAAGTACACAAAGACAATCATAAAGGGCTTTTTTCAGGAAAGCATTTGAGCTGAAAATTTCTTATTGTTTGTGAATTCTTATCATAAGATCCAAATTTTTTTATCCTTTGGTTGCAGACATTTCTAATCATAAAGTAGGTAGCAGAGTTCACAGATACTGTTCCATTTAATCAGTTTTTAAAAAATTGACAATACAGCCTATGTATTTTCCCTCTGGCTGGGCTATTTCAAATTGGCATTAAATAAATACATCTGATGCTTCTACAGAATTCAACACAGTCTAAACTTAATAGGATAACTTTTTTTTAAATAAAGCTTTCATGAAAATCTTCACTTTGGTCATTATTTGTTTAGGAAGTATTAAGGTAAGGGTTTATAACAGTTGGAGAAAACAGTGGCAGTTGAATTTATGTTGGCTGTAGTGCTACAGCCTTCAAAAGCTATTGCTTCTGTGCATTTTATGGGTTGTGGCCAACCTCCTTGCATTCCAGATGGACAAAGTTACTAGTTCTGTTGGCAACACTTCAGGACATTTTGCAAGTCGGATATGATGCCACAAAGGTAGGGAATGAGAGAATGGAGAAATGCCACAAATTAGGAAAGTTTTTTAAAGCCTAATTCAACTGCGCTGTGATCTGCCACCACAGGTAATATAACTTCAACTCCTGCCTCACCAAGCAGGGTCCTACACCCCTGCACTTTGGTAAGATTGTCCAGGCTCCATGTTTGTGTCTTGTCCCTCTTCTGGACTATAAGCTGCATGAAGGCATGACCAAGGAAAAAAAGTAGAGTTCTCAAGTTCTGCTGTATGAATGCAATGGGCTTGAACATTTAAAAGAGAGATGAGTCTTCTTCCAGAACTATGCTTAAATGACACTGGATGCTCTATAACTTTTCCAACTTTTCTCTCAGGTTAACTTGCTAAGTCTTTTATCCCTAAAATATAAACTTGGTAATTTGCGGTTATAGATATTTACTACCAATATCTAAAGTAGAATTTTGGATTATTCTCATTAATTTATAACAATATGTAAAAAACAAACAGGCAAGCATGCATTCTGTACACATTCCTAATACTATCAAAGTCTCATAGAATAGTTTAAGCCCATAAAGAAAATGTTGGTTTTTGCTGTTGTTTTGTACTTGTTTTTGAACTCTAACTTGGAAAACAATTGAAAGTGTCTCCAGTGCATTCTCTACAATAGATGTCAAAATAATCTTTTGAAGCATGTCTGACCATGTCACCTCCTGCTCAGAAATCGTCAGTCTTTAGGCAAAAACCAACTCTGCAGCTTGACATTTAAAGTCCCTCCCACTGTAATTCAGACTTTCACATTAATCCCACATTACATTTCAGCCAAACCAGACAGCTCGCTGTTCCCCAAACTTGGCAGCCTCTTCCTGTTTCTGGGCCTTTCCACAGATTGTCTTATGAAGAGAATCTGTGGCTTCCTTAAAGGGTCAGCTCAAGTGCCAACTTCCACACAGAAATTTCCAGACTCCCTCATCCTAAATGGTCTTTCCATATCCTCAAATTATCTTGTATTTACTTTTATATGTTTTTATCCTGCTGGAATATAAGCTTTTTGAGGGCAGAAGCCTTTTTCCATTTTTGTCTTTTTATTATCTGGTGCATGTGTAAATGCCTTGTACATAGTAACTAACCCCTTTAATAAATACTTGGTGAATAGAATTGTTCTCAAAAGATGAAAATTGTTTGGGTTTATTCTTGGTATTATGTTTGACATTTTTCCAGGAACAATTTGCTTCCTATCTTTTTTTGAAAAATAAAAATTATATTGATAGCCTAAATTTTTCCTTGTATCCTGCTCCCTCACCCCCCCCAAAGCCATCCTATATAACCAAGAATATTTTTCAAAAAAGAAAAACTAGCAAAACTAATCAAAAAATCTGGCAATATATGTAGTGTACCACACCCATGAATCCCTGCTCTCATTTTTCATCCTCCTTACCTAAGCAGAAGAAGTGGTGGAGGGGAGGTATTGTTTTATATCTCCTTTTGAGTCCAAAGCCTGCACTTTGAAAAATTCATTTTCATGGTTACCAGTTATTTCTATTTACATTGACGTAACCATTGTAAATATTGTTTTCATGAATGGTTATTTAAGTCATCTTTTTCTAAAAGGTTTTAAATTCATAAACAAATATTCTAGTCAAGCAACTACGAACTGCCTAATACTGTAAAAGTATTCCTGGCACCAGATCACAGTATTATATTCACCGAAGAACAAATATTTCTTTATATCAAATTGTTACTTTTAAAAACCTGATTTGCATTTAACTCATCATGGTTTACATTCTTCCAAATGTGGTCATTACATGAGTCTTGTATAAAACCTACATGGCTCATTTTTTAGGTTCTGCACTGGGCTTAACTCTCCTACCAAAAAAAAAAATTCTTGCTTGGCTAAGGTTGCAACATACTCTCTCTCAGAATGATCACAGGCTACAGATGAGGAACACTGCATACCTGTCAGTTTCAGTATTGGAAGATCTTATTTCTTTGTTGTAGAAGAGTCCTGTGGGTGGGATGTTGGGACATGTCTGCCATAAAAACCAAAAATATTAATAAAATTTGAAGAAAAATAGTTCTTGTTATTTCAGAGACCAACGTTTTCCGTCATAGTTGTGGCCAAAGTTTATATGTTTTCAGAATGACAAACAGGAAATAAAAGGCAAAAAAAAAAAATTCTGGGTCATTGTTTCCATTTTCCATCAAATCCATTTTTGTCACTTATTTGAGTTTTATAAATTTGATCTAGAACCTGTGCATTTAAATTACACAGAATCCTGGGTGATAAATACAAATATTACTTCACCTCTCTTGGTTCAGCTCCTGACTCTCCAGAATTTTCTACCTCTTCACCATCAGCATTCTCACCCTGCAGATGCCTCCATTCCTTTGGGCCACCACTTCAGACTCTTAAGTTTCCCCAGACTTTTCCCCAAATCTCCTCTTTTTTCAGCTCCCATTTATGTGTTTTCCACCATTAGGCTCAATTTTTTTTTTGCTTTAATTTGTATTCCAAGCACTTAATAAATGGGTACATGTGTATATATGTATATATATACCTTTAACAAGATATAGTCTTTAAACACATGCACTAGACAAAGTCAGAATACAGAAATTTGCAGAAATAAATTTTAAATATTAGGAAATAAGTAATTTTATGAGAATGAGAATATATTTTTTTGTTAAGATTACTGGCAGTGAAGAATGTTTACTTATGTTTAGACATAATCAGATTGACTTCCCATTCTTTTAAAGTAAGTCTAACCACAATTTCTAAAAAAAATATTCTGAACCGTTTAAAAAGGTTATTTATAGTTAGTATTATTTTGATTATTCCATAAGAGCACTTAGTAGCAGGTAAAAGTGTCAAGACAAATAAACCTGAAGAGCTGAAGAAAAGGTATGTGATTCCAGCAGCTTTATCTGTTCTTTGGTATAGATTTCAGAACATGTTAACTCACCTGGCTACTCACATTTCCTAATTAGAAAAACAACAGGTAGAGTAGCTTAAATTATTTGGTTGCTCTACCACTCCCACCTAGACTGACAAATGATATTTCAACTTTCTATCTGCAAGCTAAAGGAGGAAAAATGTACTTAATAGGCAAATACATCGTTCTAAAACAAAAAAGACACATTTCCCTGAGTGACCTTGACCAAGACATTGGGCTGTTTCCTGATATGTAAAGTAAGGACTGGTGGTCATCTTGTATAACCATTTAGCTTTCAAACCTGTAATTCTTTAAATTTCATTTAATTCCTTCATATATGCTTTCCATTAATTTGCATGACTGATACCTAGATCTAATAGGAAAATGGTAGGTCAATTCCCTTTGCCATCAGACAAGTTAGTTATTTCATAGAGTCACGTTAAGATGCTTTATTCACTCCTCAATATTAAATTATTGATTGTTAAATCTGGAACCAACAGTTTGAAAAGGTGTAATATAGTGTTTTTTTCTTAGATGTATGTAACACACACACACAAAATGAAAACAGTTCATACCCGTATATTCCAAAGACCTCATTTGTGTTTTTTAACTAATAAAATTTCAGCACAGAAATATAACCCATTAGGCTTTTACAGTGTGTGTGTGCGTGTGCGTGTGCATGCACATGTGCGTGTGTGTCCTAAAAGCAATTTTATAGAAGTATTTAATCACAGGACGTAAGTCAATAAGGAGCACAGGATTTTCTTTAGGTGTCATCCAAGGGTTTCCCCTTTTCTTCATTCTCAGTTCCCTTTTCCTTCCATTCAGTCTTTTAAACTCCAGTCTATATTTAGTAGTTAAGCTTGAAGTTTACACAAGCTCAGCTCTTTGCAACATGATCACTCACAAATCATGACAAAACATGTTCTTTATACATAAAAAAGCAACAGTTAGAAGATACAAATATACCTTCCCTAACATCATTAATTGGTTCTGCACAAATATAATGACAGCCAAAAACATTACAAGGTCTCAGGTATTTCACAACATTTGGGTAGGGTCTGGTTATAACATTTATATGTCCATGGAACATTATTCAAATTTAACTTATTTTAGGAAAAAATATATATATATGTGTATTAAAAATGTTACTACTTGGGATGACTTTACAGAACATGTGAAACATATTGTAGTTTTTTTTTAATTTGAAATTTATAGTAAAGTGCTTCACAATATGAATCCAGCCTAACTTTGCAGGTAGATCATTTGAATTCCTCACCCTTGCATCATTTGTTCTACCTAAACTGGCCTCCTTTTTCTTCCCTATAAGCAACACATAGTTATCTTCTCTCCCTTTGCATGGGCTATTGGTCCCTGTGCTGGGAGGACCCTCTTTTATCAGCTCTTACTCTTGAACCTTTAGCTCATCTTTAAGGTACAGCTTTAAGGACCACCTTCTTCAAGAGGCCTTTTCTTATATCCCCAGTTGTTGGTCTACACTTCTTTCCCTCAAAATTATTTTGTATACGTGGAAGCAATGTGGTATAATGTTATGAGAAATGGTTCTGGAATCAGAAGACCTGGGTTCAAAAGCTGCAGGTATGTGTATGAGTTGGGCAAGTTGCTTAATTCCCCCAGGCCTCAGATCTGTAAAATAAAGAAGTTGGCTCAGATGGCCTCTGAAGTTCTTTCTACTCCCAGATGCTATGGTATCTTGTACTTCTGTATCTGTGTCCATGTTCTCCCTGGTAGAATGTAAACTCCCTGAGGTAGGAGCTGTTTAATTTTTGTATCTTCAGTGACTAGCATCTCACAGGCGCTTAATAAATGCTTGTTGATTGAATGATATCCTCACCCAAAGAGGACTGATTTTATTTTCAAACATTCATCATATTTTTTTTGGTTGGCAATACACAGAAGAAACATTTTTCTTTGACAGAATAACCAAGATAAAAACAGATGCATTTCCAAAATCAAGTACAAATTTTGCAAGATCTCAATATATACCAAATATTTATATCAAGATTTAGCCAAAGTTTTTTACTCCAAAACTACATTCAAGACTATGTAAAGGTTTTATCCGTTTTGCAGGTGGTCCCGATGAATAAATTTTGCTTTGAGTGTTACTTTCTTCATCTTCAGCCTCATCGTCTTCACCTTTTAAAATAACAAATATTTGTTGTATGACAATATTCTTAAAGGATAGCTAAAAGGGGTTGTTAATGAGATCAAAGGAGATGATATACAGAAAGTACTTTTAAAATTACAAAGCATTTTATAACATACTATAATGGAATTAGTTAACTTCTGAGGTAAAAAAACCACATTATTCCTTTCGAGGTATTAAATGTACCTCTTTCAAATTTGTGAGGTAAATAATCCAGCAACTTCTCAATCTATTCCTGAATTTTAAAAATTGCTATTCTGTACAAATATGACACTATTAACATGTTGTTGATACAGATTTTTTTAAAATTATTTTTCAAATAGGGTAGTGGTTCTTCCTTTATGATCAATCCGCCAACAGCATGATATTTCAAGAAGACAGGAATAGAGTTTGAAGCTAGAAACCATAGAAACTCCCCACTTGGTTCATTAGCCAAACCAACTGGTTTATACAAGGATGTAAACTATCATCTTGGTCTCAATATCATGCCCTAAAAGAGCTAACCAACCTACAGTATTACTGTTGATTTGTTTTTCAGTAGTGTCCACACTAGTAGGGAAGAGCACCATAATCATTCCTCAAATATTTTTTAATGTGTTATATGTGTGTGTGAAATAATGCTAATAAGTGGTAACAGCTAGCATCTAAATAGTATTATATATATATATGTATACGTGTATATATAATCTTACTTTATCCTCACAGCAACCCTGTGATATAAGGGCTGTTGTTATCCCCTTTTACAAATGAGAAAACTGAAGCTAAGAGAGGTTAAATAACTTACCCCAGGTGACATAGCAAATGTATAAAGTAAATGTCTGAGGTCTAATGACTTTAATGTCTAAACCATCTATTTGTCCCTAAGTAAATAATAAATACTACTGTCAGCAGGCAAAAAAAAAAAAATGACCAGACAATTCAATTTGGGCACTAAGTATCACAAACTACAGTGCCTAGATGGCATGGGTAAGCCATTTAAGGATTGGTGCCTCAGTTTGTCCACCTATAAAACTGAGATATGCAAGATACCTCCACTTAAGCCTTTCTCTTCTGCCTCATACTGGTGTGGATAGGACCTGAAAGCTACCCTCATAGAGCATAAGCTCTGGCAAGTGCTAACAAGCAGAAAAGATTTCAAATAAGGGCACTGCAAGGACCCCTTGTGAGTGGGCCAGCCTTGCTACATTCAGAGAGATTTATAACTGCATAATTTTTTTTTCCATTACAGCAAGTTATAAAACTGTCTACTTATTTTTTTCCATTACAGCAAGTTATAAAACTGTCTACTAGGGCATGGAAGGATCCGTGTGCCAACACTAACAATATTATGGATATTTTAAAGGTTTGTTTGGGTTTTTTTGTTTTGTTTTTTAATATTTTAGTGTTGTACTGGAAAGAGCCTAGACTCAAAGTCAGAAGACTTGAGTCTGTATCCTGGCTCTGCTACTACCAGTGTCAATTTAGACACGCCACTTCTGCCCTCTAGATCCCTTCCCTAGCTGGTAAAATAAAAAGTTCCTTCCAGCTACCTAAGTCCGGTGTAGTACTTAGATGTTCTTCCCAGATACAAAGTTGCTTTACTGCCATGATACAGTGTAGTACTTAGCGCATCCACCCCCCACCACAGCACATGTTCTAAGTACCGAACTTTACCCTAGTAGATGGTCAGTAAAGCAGTTTAGTCCGGTGTGGAAGCTCCAAATACTATACTTTGCGTAGCAGACGCTCAAAAGTACTACACTGTACTACAGAAGATAAAGCAGTTTTGTACAGTGGAAAGAGCGAAAGGGCAAAGGATTTGGTGTCCGAGGAGCAGGGTTTGAGTACCCTCTGCCACCTACTAGCTGTGTGCCCTTTGGCAAATAACCTAACCTTTCTGAACCGCTGCTTATACTCATCCGTAAAAAGCAAATGGGGATTAACCCTTGCACTTTCCACCTCCCAGGGTTATCCTAAGGAAAGATTTTAAGGAAATTGGAAAGCATTCTCTATAAATGTTTGCTATTATTGTTCCTTTCTTATTTTTTCCAATTATCATAGCTATTTTTTTCTCCAAAGAACGGACGAAACTTGGGCTGCGAGGCCTCAAAAGCCAAAAGAAACCCGACTAAAGGTAAAGGCAACACCGCAGAACAGGCTTCGGGGCTGGAAGGGCCCCTCCGACATTTTCGGGTCAGAACCTAAGGCCGTCGTTTCCCCCGGACCCCGTCCTCAGAGCTCAACAACCCGCACCCTTCGGCCCGGCCTCGCCTCGCTCCCCCGCCCCGAACAAAGAGCCCCGCCCAGGCCCCGCCCCCGCCGCTGCCAGGGGAACGGGCCGCCGCCGCCTCACCCTCCGAGGCCGAGGTGGAGCCTCCCGCCGCCGCCGGCTCCCGCGCCTCCTTGCCCTCCACAGTGTGAAGGAGCTCGGTCACCTGCTCCCTCATCTGCGCCAGCCCCGACAGCAGCCCCTGGAAGCGGCCCGACTCACTCGGCCCCTCGCAAGCTATCCGGAGCCGCTGCTGCTTCCCGTCTCGTCCCACAAACTCCGCCAGAAGCTCCATGTCGACAGTTCTTCAACTGCCCGCCACCCGAGCGACCCGGAAGCGGAAGCGGCCCTTGCCGCGGCAGCCGGCAGGGGGAGGGGAAAGGAGAAAAGGGAGGGGATAGGAGACCAAAAAAAAAAAAAAAGCCCACGCATTCTGCGCCTCCCGCCTCCCCGGAACTTCCGTTTCCGCAGTCGGCGCCTGCGCGCTCCGCCTTCGCCTCCCGGCGCTTTGATTGGTTTCGGGAGGCGGAGGGGCGGGGTTCCGCCATCTCCGGCTACACCCCTCGCGCGCAGTTTTCCCGCCGCCCCCGATGTGGAGCTCCGGGCCTGCCGGCTGACAGTTGAGGATGGCGGGAGCCGAGCGGGGCGGGGGTCGGCCGTCCGAGCAGGAGCCCGTGGTGTCGTTGGTGGACGTGTTAGAGGAGGACGAGGAGCTGGAGAACGAGGCCTGCGCGGTGCTGGGCGGCAGCGACTCCGAGAAGTGCTCGTACTCGCAGGTGGGCGGGGGGCCGGGGCCGCGGTGGGGGGCTCGGGGGCCGCCGGCTCGGTGCCCTGACTCGGTGCACGGGGCTCCTTCGGACCGGCCCGGCCTCCTCCTCGCCGCGGAGGTCCCCCGCCGTTCTTTGGGGAGTTCCACCGCCGCGCTTGACCCGCTCCTCTCCGGGCTTCCCAGCCCGCCCCCTTCGCTCCCGTCGTGTCCCAGCCCCGCTTCAGCACTCTCCGCTTCCTGGTTCTCTTCTAAAGGCTCCTCTGCCTTTCGGGGTCCTCAGCCCCCCCGCCCCCGCCTGAGGTCGCATAGTCCTCCAGCAAAGACAAAACCCGCGTGGTCCTTGCCCTCCAAGGACGTCTCACGGCCGGCCTGCTCTTGACCTCTGCCGCCCAGCGCCGGGAACGCAGTAGGCGTTTAATAAGTGCTTGCGACCTGAGACCGCAGTCTGTGAACTGCCGCGTGCAGACGAGAAACACCGGATAAAGTACCAGTAATCCCCGCGGAAGACTCCAGGATTAAGGGATCAGGGAGGCTTCCTGCGGGAGGTGCCCAGCGCGCACGGAGGTGCCCCCGTTCTTGGTCTGCCCCCTTCCTTATCCCGCCCCCCCACATTTCTGTTCGCCCCCGGAGGCTCGGCGCCCCCCATTCCCTTTCCTAGAGAGGGTGGCCCTGCCCGTCCTTCCCCCCCCCTTCCCTCAAGATCTCTCAGCCTTCCTGTAATGTCTTATTCTTAGGGTCACTGCTTTCGAAAATCCCACCCCCTCCTCCCCTCCCCTCCATCCCTTTCCCCCCTCTCATACTTCTCTGCTCTTTTGGTTCAGACCTTTTCTCCTGACCCCCCCTCCAAATCGTAGGGCGAGCAGGAATGGATAGTAAGTTCTGGGCGGGCTTCTTTGGGGTGGGAGGTTCACAGACGTCCTGTCTAGCTCTGTGGATGTGATGCGGTATTCTGGAGAAATGAGTTACTTGTGGGAGCTCTGCTTTATAAACGTTAGCCAGGAACCAGGAGAGCAGGTAATGGGAAAACAGAGAGAAGAGAGCAGATTTGGCATTGGAGGACTGCAGAAGGACGAAGGGTGTAGGGCTCCCCTCACCTGCTAGGGCACGTGGAAGTGGATCCCTCTAGACGGAAGAATTGAAATGTGGAGAGATCCCCCTTCAGCCCCAGAAAGCTTGGGGGAGTGTGGAGGGAAAAGACGTTTTCCGATGGGGCTAACATAGTCCAGCAGCCCCTGAGAAACGTGTAAGCTGCTGCAGCATTAAATAATAATTCTCAGTATCAAGTTCTCGTTGGGATTTGGAGGCGGTACTTCTTACCTTAGAGGATGTATGCTTCAGGCCGTAGTCTTAATGAGAGTTTAAACCTGTTAGCCTTTTAGAGGAGAGCACCTCCGGCTGCGTGAAAACACCTCAGGTGATTTTTTTTAAAAAGCTTGATTTGCAGCAGGTGGGTAGGCAAAAACCAGTTTGTTCTGTAATTTTCTGACTGATATAGGGAGGAAGGGGAGAAGGCATTATTCTGCCATAAAGTAAATTGTCTTTCAGATTTAAATATCTAAGTAGACAAAACGTTTTCCAAGAAGAAAATATTATGGTTAACTATTTTCATGTTCTCAGAAATACCAACATTGTAAAATGTTGATTAACCAGAACCCAGCTAACACTTAATTAGCTAAATTTATTTTGCTGTTTCCCATTTTTATGAAAGATTTAAGCCGTAAGGCAAGTAGTATCAGCATTTTAATACAAAAAGTGTATTTTAAGATATATCTGGGGGTACAACCCCTACATCAATCACATCTATTCCTGTAATCTCTTATAAATCTTTCTTGATATGCAGTGATGATAATGAGACACCAAAAGATTCTCAGTCATCAAATGTTGTTATCTATCCCAAACTATAATTATTAAGGCAAAGCAGTTCCCTAATTCATTTTAGAGTTTTAAAAGGGGTTGGAAGAATTATATTTTGGCAAAACCTTTGTTGACCACAACAGCTCATTTTTTGTGTAGTTTAATAAAATACCTTTATTGAGCATTGACTTTATGTAGACATGTTTAAGAAGTGGTTCTTTTCCTCATGGATTTTTGAAGTTGGGGACTGAACTGGGGCTTGTGTGTGTGTGTGTGTGTGTTTGTTCGTTGGTCCTTAGTTGCCGAAGGAGACCATGCCATCAGAGAAATGATGACATGACTTGCGCTTGACTTTGTTTTGAGTGAGGAAGGTCTGTGCAGGTCACCAGCCTCACTTCTCCAGAGGCATCTGAATCCAGTGACCAGATATTGATCAGGATGACTGGAGATGACCCAGGATGAGGCAATTGGGGTTAAGTGACTTGCCCAAGATCACACAGCTAGTGAGTGTCTAGTATCTGAGGAGAGATTTGAATTCAGGTCCTCCTGACTCCTGCACTGGTGTTCTATCCACTGCACCACCTAGCTGCCCAGGGGCATGTACAGAGACACACACACAAAATGACTAGAAATATTAGGCAGTAAAAAGTAAGTGCAAAATGAGTAAACAAATGAATTTTAGGACTGAAGAGGGAAGGGAGAATTTCAGATTGAAAGGGTCAGGGAAAGTTTTACAGAGGACCTAGAATTTGGGCTGGACCTTGAAGAATGAATAGAATTTTAATGTTTGGGAAAGAGCTTTTTAAATGGGAAGCAATTGTAATGATTTGTGACACGACTCTTAAGATACAGAAGCTGGTCATTATAAAACATTTTAAAATAATAAAAGGAAAGATTTGACAGAAATAGCATATTCTATATTGTTAGAAAGGTAGGCTGGGCCCTAAATGAAAGGTGTATTAAAATTTTCAGTACGTATATGGATGTCATTGTCATAGATCTAAAAGTTGAAAGGAACTTCAGAAGACACATAGACTAAGACCTTCATTTTGTAGGTGAGGAAACTGAAGCCAGGAAAAGTAAGGTGTCGTGTCCAAGGTTATGTTAGTAGTGTCAGAGGCAAGATGCTTAGTGCCAGCTGTACCACTTTTGAATGAATTTGTCTTCTTGATGATTTTCTTCTTCCTCTTTGTGCATCTTACAGGGCTCCGTAAAAAGACAAGCATTATATGCCTGCAGTACATGCACCCCAGAAGGAGAAGAACCAGCGGGAATTTGTTTAGCATGCAGTTATGAATGCCATGGAACTCATAAACTATTTGAGCTATATACAAAAAGGTAGAGTTGTTCAGAGAACATTAAAAATATCTGCATTAGTTCTTAAATGTTAACTCCAGTCCAAAGAGGTGTACTTTATATAGTCTTTGCCTTCTTAACTGTATTTCTTCTAGCTCCAATTTTTTCATTCAGAACTGATTTTATAAAGGTGTAGAAGTGATTAAAGCTGATGTATGCTAATGAAACAATGTAATCATAATTGTTTTTAATATGGATTAGTTTGGGGGAGCAGTTTTTAAAATTACAGTTAAAGAACAAATTGATTTACATACTTGGGATCAAGGAAGTGACCCTTATCTGTAGTGATTTTACTTATTTCCGCATTCTTTTTGGCCTCTTTTTCTTTTCTGGGACTGTACAATTTTTCCTTATTACTTTTGTTCAGGGATCAGGTCATAGTAACCAAGCCCACTTTAAAAAAAAAAGAGGCATGATTGTAACCTAACTCCTGAACATAAAAAGTAAGACATAAATTATTTAAATAAATTGAAATTATTACCTTCTTTGTTTCAGAAATTTTCGCTGTGATTGTGGAAATAGCAAGTTTAAAAACCTGGAATGCAAATTACTTCCTGTAAGTAAGATTTTTCAGTCATTTAATTAATAAAATCAATTGCAATTGGATGCTAGAAAGGAAATTTTTTTTTAATTCCCTTAGCAGTTAGCTTAATCTGCGTTAGAATCCAATCTCTTTATTACTTGTTTGCAAGGCTAAGTGGTAAAGTCATCAAGGTCTACAGTTTAGAACAAAATTAAAGGAACTAAAAATTAGATTACCACTTAAAGTATGTTGCATGTTAAATTGAATTTGTTGAATTGATGCTCTGGATCTTTCTAAGGAAAGGGCACCATTTAAAAATTTGAATAAATAGTATAGAATCGAATGTGAATGAAGAACATTTAAGTACTTTTCATTATCTTATTGGTTAATCCTGTAATAAAGCCCTGTTCTATAACTGATGGTATGAATGGTGACCCTAGGATCTTGAAAGTTATGCCAGTAAATTACAAGCTAGAAAGACTTTGGGTATGGACCTAATAATGAACCCTTATGTCTCTCATCTGACAACCAGTCTAGTTTCATTTGGAGAAACTCATCACCATAGAGTTGGTGATGAATTGTTGTAAACACAGCAGTTCATGAAACTATCTACTAAAGGTAGACAAGGTTTCAGTCTGCATAAGTAAAGTTTTCTTAGTTGACAAAAACATGTTTACTCAGCAGATTTGCTTTAATAAGAAAACAATATTACCTTTGAAAAGAAATGAAGGGATGTTAAATTATTTAATCATGACTTGATTCCTAAAGACTTCGAGCTATCTCCCTGTTGACTCTTTAAGGAAGGGCAAGTAATTTGAAGAAGTAGGACTATTATCTGGCCTTTCTGGGACTCTTGATCAGTCTGACTGGACAGTAGATGACATCTGAAATTCCACCAGGATTTCAGTTTCTCTTTTTCATTTCAGGGTGATTCCCATTTGTCTACAGTGTCAGATACTCAATTTCCCACATTGCAATTTTGACTTGTTCTAGGTTTGATAGCTGCTGGTTACTCAATCTGTCCTGTTAATCAATGAGAGTTTGATAATTAATTATAGTAAATATTAGCTCCATCTTACTGAGAAACCAGGATTTAACACTAATATCAAGGAAGAGTAAGAAGGAAGCTTTTCTTTTTCCCTGAGTCTTAGATAAAACCTGTCTTTTAAGGTCTGAACTTTTCTGGTTTGAAAATGTTTTAAAGTAGAAGTTTCTAAAACTCAGCCCTGAACCCACAACCCTTCCAAGCATGATTCTAAGCAGATTAAAATGTAGTTGGGAAACATTTAATAAAATAAATAACAGTACAGTAAAACTTAGATAATGTTAACATGTGCTTTTCTAAATCAATAAATATGCAACTCACAGGATACTTATATATATATCTTCTTTAGTAACCCCTGCTTCTATTCAAGTTTGATACTGGTGTCTTAAAGAACAGACTTTTGGGTTGAAATTTTTGTAATGCCAAGATACATGTTGTATATTCTTTTTCTGCAATTAAAGTTAAGATTGTATTGTATATTGAAACTAGTATCATCTTGCTTTTAGGAAAAAGGAAAGTTAAATTCAGGCAATAAATATAATGACAACTTTTTTGGACTATATTGCATTTGCAAGAGACCTTATCCTGATCCTGAGGATGAGGTAAGGAGATGGAGGGTCAAGACTAAAGTCCATGTCACCTGTGGCCTGAGCCCCTTTCATCCTGGGAATGAATGGGAAGGATTGAGGTTCCTTGTAACTAGGCTTTCTTTTAAGAACCTAGAATGATTGAAGCAGCCAGGTGTATTATAAATAGTGGAGTTAAGGAAGCTAAGGAGGGATGGGGAACCTGTGGCCTTGAGGCTACATGTGGCCCTCTAGGTCCTCTGGTGCATCCTCTTCATTGAGTCCAAGTTTTACAAAACAAATCCTTTTTATTAAGGGAATTTTTTTCTGTGAAGTTTGGATTTAGTCAAAGGGCCACACTTGAGGGCCTGGAGGGCCACACATGGCCTCAAGGCTGCAGGTTCCCCATCCCTGGGTTCTAGTCTCAACTATGCCAGGAAATAGTTGTGTCGTTTTGGCAACTTATTTCAGCTTTCTGGGAGTCAGTTTCTCATATGTGAAATGATAAAATTGAACTAGATGGATTTCTTAAAGCCCTGACAAATTTTTCCATTACTTCTGTGTTGAAAGGGACTACATAAGAAAACTAAGCCAGAGAGAGAAAAAGTCACTTTACCAAGGTCACACAGGTCTTGTCATTTTAAATCCATTGAGCTTTGCTTATGAGGAAAGTAGGGGTTTAAGTTTGCAGTTTGGATTCTCTTTAAGACCACAAGAGGGCCCGAGGCTCAAGTGTAGTCATGTGCACAGCCCATAGCTTTGCTGTTATTATTGATACCTTCTTAAATGGTTTTTTTTTTCAGTCTTACTCTGAGTAAATAGTCTTTTTTCTAAGCCTTCTAATTATCTTTGGGCTACAATCACAAAATTAAATTTTGGAAGAATAAATTGAAAACAGTTATGAATCAAGAGTGTGTGTGTGTGTGTGTGTGTGTAGAATAAAAACTTGGTGTTTATGTGGGATTAAAGAAAGTGGGACAGAAGACATAAATGAACCAATAAAGAGAAAAATTAAAGTAATAAGAGCAGAAGATAAAAGGAAAAGGGAAAATGCCAGTTTTAAAAGAAATTAAAAAGTAAAAGGACAGATATGTACATATAAATGTAGACAGTATACATATAGAATATTTTAGATATGAAAGACTAGATAGAAGTAATAAAATTTAAAAATTAGATACCTCTCTGTATCCTAGAATTCTGTTATTGCATTTACTGTTGTCCTTCTGGAATAAGGAGGCTTATGTAAGGAATTCCCAGCGTGAGATCTCCCTGCTACTGCAGGTAGCAATTTATCTGCAGCTTATATTCTTGGAGAGTTGCCTGAACCTTTATGAGGTTAGTGGTCACACATGATCACACAACTAACACATTTCAGAGGAAAGACTTGAATTCAGGTTATCCTGACTTCCATGGTGTGACTTTCCGACTGTCTACTATGTTGTGTGCCTTTGCTGTCTTGGTTAACAAGATTCTGATTTCAACATTGATTTTACGATTTATTTTGATAATATTGTACTATTTATGGGCAGCTTTACTAGTGTCATCTATTTTTTCATTTAATATTTAAGTTAAAATACACATTTGAAACCTAATTGTGCAGATAGGCATATAGAGGCTTCAGAAAGAATTCTCAACTAATTGACACTATAAGGACAGAATTACTCAGAATTTTGTGCATATGAACTGTTTGTGTATCTTGAGTATATCTTTATCACAACATTGCTTTTTTTGTGCTAGATTCCAGATGAGATGATCCAATGTGTAGTTTGTGAAGATTGGTTCCATGGAAGGGTGAGGAGTATTTCTTTGATTTTTTTAAAACATTTGACATGTTTTTTTAATTAGTCTTCTATTATGTAAAAGACATTACTAAAAGTTACTATGTATAGTGAATATTTGCAAATACACTAGTAGTTGCTTAAAAATTAATGTATTTATTGAATATCTTGGAGGTTATTGGAACATTCTGTTTTATAAATTGACAGCATCTAGGTGCAATTCCTCCTGAGAGTGGGGATTTCCAAGAAATGGTGTGCCAAGCTTGCATGAAACGCTGTTCCTTTTTGTGGGCTTATGCTGCGCAATTAGCAGGTAAATATCTCTGTTATCATATTTCCAGACTCTTAATGTTAACTGAAATAGCCTGCTAATCAGACTATCATTTAAATACACTGTGAGAGGGCCCACTATTTCTAGGTGTTACAGAGAATAGAAAAAAACTATAAAATTTGGTTTGTGCACCTTTAGAAAATGGATATCAATGAAGAATATAGCTTTAGCTTGTCACTTAAAATATCAGTTCAGTAGACATCAGAGAAGGCTTTGTTGAAAGCCGAAGACTATTTAAACCTTTCTTCTCTCATGTTACTCATTAGTACTGTCCTTTCTTTCACAGTGAGCATCCTCTCCTTCCTTTCCAGTTCTTAACCACTATCACCACAGGCTTTTATTGATTTATATCAGGATTACTTCAGTCAGTTCCTACCTGGTTTTACTGTCACCATTTTCACCTGTCTCTAAAAAGATACAATAGGGCCAGATTCATCTTTTTAGGATTAAAAACACACAAAAAAGAACCACCTATAGTGCCAGAGGAATAAAGTCTATACTGCTTGGCTTTCTCTAATCTTATCCCAGTTTTTCCCTTTCATATGCCATTTCCACTGCTTTCCCAGCCAGACTCTATTCCAGACACAGTACTCAAAGTCCCCTGGAAACCGCTCATATGGCTCAGTGAGAGAAGTAATGAACTTAGACCTGGAGTCAGCTCCATCATGCATACTTCTCCTGTGGGATCTTGGCCACCAAATCACTCTGCCTCACTAGGTCTTAGTTTCCCCCTCCTCAGAGAGGGTTGGGTTAAATTATGTCTAATCATCTGTAGGTAGACTTGTAGCAGAGTCAGGACCAAAATTGAGGGTTTCCAACTCTAAATCCCATTCTTTTTTCTACTTTTGGGGCCCATGGGTCAAAGACATGAACCCTCATACCCCTAAAACCCTCCATATCTTACCTTGAAAAGTCTTCTGTTGGGCATCAAAGGTCATCAGGTATCCAGTGGTTTGGCCTGCTCTAATTCTTGAACTAATTGACCTACTTTGTCAGTTTACACCTCTCTATGAATGCATGTCTCTTTTCCTACATGGAGAGAGGCTGTTGTATGCGCAAGTGATGAGTCTGAGCTCGAGTAATGGGAAAATGTATTAGCAACTCAAGAGGTCCATTCTTTTCCTTTGTCAATCTCTCTCCCCCTCTAATAACTTCCACTACAGTAAGATCTTTTAAATTTTTTTCTAGACCTTTGATCGACAATAATAATCGCAATAGCTAACATATCGTGCTTTTAGGTTTGCAGAGCACTTTTACTATATTATTTCACTTGATGTTACAACAACCCTGTGAAATAAGTTATTATCCTCATTTTGTAGGTGAGGAAACTGAGGCAAACAGGTGAAGTGACTTGTTCAGGGTCACACAGCTAATAAGTGTCTAAGGTCATATTTGAACTCAGGTCTTCTTGATTCTAAGTCCAACATCTTTGTCTCACTATCTAAGTTAAAGGTCTGCCTCTTACACACAATATCTGCGTGACTGTAGAGAAATGATTTAATTTCTTAACGCCCTAGGCAATTTTCTGAGAATCAGTCGATATTTATCTAGAACCTGCAATATGCCAGGCACAAAAAGAGACAAAAGAGAAGTTCTTGCCTTTAAGCTTACAATCAAATGAGGGGAGACAACATACAAAAAAAGCTATATACAGGCTGAATAGGAAATAATTAACGGAGGGAATTAAGAGGGCTTGGGGAATAGTTACAGTAAAAGATGGGATTTTAGTTGCAACTTAGAGAGCATTCCAAGCATGGAAGAAGACAGCCAGAGAAAATACCCATAGCTGAGAGATGGAGTATCTTGTTTATTGAAGAGCCCCTAAGTGGAGGAAGGAATGGGGTGGGAGGATGTGGTTGGACTTGTGCTTTGGAAAAGTCACTTTAGTGACTCAGGTGGAGAATGGAATTGATTGGGGGGAGACTTGAGGAAGACCTACTATCAGGCTATTGAAATAATTTGGGCATGAGGTGATAGGGAGTTGTAGTATTGTTCTGGCACCATCAGTATAGAAGGGGAGATATTCAAGAGGTGGTGCAGAGGTGAAGTTGACAGGCCTTGGTAACAGCTTCTGTGACCAGGTTGTGAGCCCGAGGATCTGGAAGGGGTGGTGTTGTCCTTTAGGTGAGGGAGGGTGGGTATAATTTGTAGATGAATTGCTAATCTGTATTGGTAAGAGTTTTTATACCAGTTCTTAAAAGACTTATAGATTTGAGACTTCTTATGTAGTAGAAAACTTTTTTTGGCAAAAAGAAGTAAAATATTATGAAGATTAAGTTTCTAGATCATTTAGCAAAAAAATAAAAACTAAGGGGAAAACCAGCTGTTTTAAATACTCTGAAGGAAAGCTTTGTTTCAGGTTGTAGTTAGATGAGAAGGCATTTGAGGCCCTGTCCAGCCCTCCATTTTGCATTTGACTTTACTCTTCCTTTACTGTATTTTGCCCTTGATTGTCGGGTATTGTGGGACTTAAATGAGATAATGGATTTAAAGTACTATGTAAATACCACTTATTATGTGATTAGCCTCCACTCTGGTGATGATTTCTTCTCTGAGCCTCCGCCCACACTATGCTGAGATAAAGGGCTGAGCTGGCTCCTGTTCAGTGGGGGTGAGCAGCAGAGAGAGAATGAGTGCACATCCACTTTTAACTTTAATCTGCATCATTAGCAGTAAAGTCTAGACAATGAACAAAACTAAATCAAGCCCTGACTTTTTGTATTTATTTAGTATTTAATTTTTCCCCAGTTACTTGTAAACAATTTTTAAGTTTCTAAAACTTTGACTTCCAAATTCTTTGCCTGCCTCCCACCTCACCCCCCATTGAGAAGGCAAGCAGTTCCATATAGTTCATATATGTGTAGCCACGCAAAACATGTTCATAATGGGTTGTGAAAGAAAACATAGATTAAAAAAAAAAACTCAAGAAAAATTAAGTGGAAAAAACCCCAAAAGGTGCTTCAGTCTGTACTCAGATACCATCAGTTCTTCTCTGGGGATGGATAGCATTTTTCAACCTAAATCCTTCAGTGTTTTCATGGATCGTTGAGGATAGCTAAATCATTCACAGCTGATCATTCTACAATATTGCTGTTACTTTGTACCTATTACATTTCACTTTGCAGCAACCCATGTAAAGTCTGTCTAGGTTTTTCTGAGAGCATCTTGCTCTTCGTTTCTTGTAGTACAATAGTATTCCATCACAGTTCCATAACAACTTGTTAGCCATTCCCCAATTAATGTGCATCCTCTCAATTTCCAATTCTTTACCCCCAGAAAAGAACTATTATAAATATTTTTTGTACTTACAGATCCTTTTCCTTTTCGTTTTTTAGTGATATTGCTGTGTCAGATGGTATTTATGGTTTTATAGCCCTTGAGGCATAATTCCAAATTGCTTTATAGAATAATTTAATCAGTTCACAACTCTGATAACAGTACGTTAATGTCTCTTTTTTCCCCACATCCCCTCCCAACATTTGTTATTTACCTTTCTTGTCCTGTTATCTAATAGATAAGAGATAGTACCTAAGAATTGTTTTAATTTGCATTTCTCTAATCAGTAGTGAGTTAGAATATTTTTTCATATGACTATACATAGGTTTAATGACTTCATCTGAAAACTGATTATATCTTTTGATCATTTATCAACTGGGGAATGGCTCTTGTTTTTATATATTTGACACAGTTCTCTATATGTTACCGAAATGAGACCTTTATTAGGGAAGTTTGCTTTAAAATTTTTTTTTCCACAATTACTATTGCTAACTGTATTTCCCTCCATCCTATTTCCCCTTCCCCTGTTTATTTTATTCTCTCACCCTGTCCTTCCTCAGAAGTGTTTTGCTTGTGATTACCCTAATTACCCTTTCCCCCATTCTGCCTTCCTATCACCATCCCCCTTCTGTTTTCCCTTTCTCCTTCTATTTTCCTCTAGGGTAAGATAGATTTCTATATCCTGTTGCCTGTATATCTTATTTCCCCATTACATGTAAAAACAATTTTTAACATTTGTTTCTTTTAACTTTGAGTTCCAAATTCTTACCCTTCCTCCCTACCCACCCTCATTGAGAAGGCAAGCAATTCAGTATAGGTTGTATATGTGTAGTCATGCAAAACACTTCCGTAGTAATCATGTTATTTCCTTTCACTTTATCCCTCCTTAGAAGTGTTTACTTCTGTTTATCCCCTCCCCTAATTTTCCCTCCCCTCTATCACTACTCCCCTTATCTACTTCACCCCTGTTTTTCTGTAGGGTAAGATACATTTCTATACCCAATTGAAGGTGTATGTTCTATACCTAATTGAAGGTGTAAGCCAGTTCCGATGAGAATAAGGTTCACTTATTCCTTCTCACCTCCCCCTCTTCCTCTCCACTGTAAAAGCTTTTTCTTGTCTCTTCTATGTAAGATAATTTATCCCATTCTACTTCAACCTTTCTCCTTTTCTAGTACATTCTTCTCTCACTCCTTAATTTTATTTTTTAGATGTTATCCCTTCATGTTCAACTTACCCTGTGCCTTCTGTCTATATATTCCCTCCAATTATTCTAACAATGAGAAACGTGTCATGAGTTACAAATGTCATTATTCCATGTAGGAATGTAAACAGTTCAATAAGTCCTTTATGATTTCTCTCTTTTTGTTTACCTTTTCATGCTTCTCTTGATTCTTGTATTTGAAAGTCAGATTTTCTATTTAGTGCTGGTCTTTTCATTAAGAATGCTTGGAAGTCCTCTGTTTCATTAAATATCCATTTTTTTCCCTGAAGGGAATATACTCAGTTTACCGGGTAGGTGATTCTTGGTTTTAATCCCAACTTCTTTGATCTCCTGAATATTATATTCCAAGCCCTCCAATCCCTTAAACTGCTAAATTTTGTGTTATTTTGATGATGGTCCCACAATACTTGAATTGTTTCTTTCTGGATGCTTGTAATATTTTCTCCTTGACCTGGGAATTCTGGAATTTGTCTATAATATTCCTAGAAGTTTTTCTTTTGGGATCTCTTTCAAGTGGTGATCAGTGGATTTTTCAATTTCTATTTTACCCTCTAGTTTTAGAATATCAGGGTAGTTTTCCTTGATAATTTCTTTTTTTTTTTTTAATTTAAATTTATCATTCATTTCCACAAAATTTTGGGTTCCAAATTTTCTCCCCATTTCTCCCCTCCCCCCACCCCTAAAAGCCAGGGATTCTAATTACCCCTATCACCAATCTGCCCTCTCTTCTATCATCCCTCCTTTCCCTTGTCCCCATCTTCTCTTTTGTCTTGTAGGGCAAGATAAATTTCTATACCCCATTACCTGTATTTCTTATTTCCTAGTTGCAAGAAAAATACTCAATAGTTGTTCCTAAAACTTTTGAGTTCCAACTTCTCTTCATCCCTCCCTCCCCACCCATCCCCTTTGGGAAGGCAAGCAATTCAATATAGGCCGTATCTGTAATTTTGCAAATGACTTCCATAATAGTCATGTTGCGTAAGACTAACTATATTTCCCTCCATCCTAAACTGCCCCCTGTTTCTTCTGTTCTCTCTTTTGATCCTATCCCTCCCCAAGAGTGCTCCCTCCTCCCACTGCCCTCCCTTCCATTATCCCCCCAACCCTGCTTATTCCTTTCTCCCCCACTATCCTGTATTGTAAGATAGGTTTTCATATCAAAATGAGTGTGCATATTATTCCTTTCTTTAGTTGGATGTGATGAGAGTAAGCTTTGTGTTTTTTCTCTCACATCCCCACTTTTTCCTCCACTGAATAGCCTTTTACTTGCCTCTTTTATGAGAGATAATTTTCCCCATTTCATTTCTCCCTTTCTCCTCCCAGTATATTTCTCTCTCACTGCTTGATTTCATTATTTAAAGATATGATCCCATCCTATTCAATTCACCTTCTGCTGTGTGTGTGTGATCCCACCAACTGCCCAGATACTGAAAAAAGTTTCAAGGGTTGCAAATATTGTCTTTCCTTGTGGAAATGTAAATAGTTCAACTTTAGTAAGTCCCTTATGACTTCTCTTTGCTGTTTACCTTTTCATGCTTCTCTTGATTCTTGTGTTTGAAAGTCAAATTTTCTTTTCAGCTCTGGTCTTTCCATCAAGAATACTAGAGAGTCCTCTATTTCATTGAAAGACCATTTTTTTCCCTATTGTCAGTTTTGCTGGGTAGGTGATTCTTGGTTATAGTCCTAGTTCCTTTGACATCCAGAATATCCTATTCCACGCCCTTCGATCCCTTAATGTAGAAGCTGCTAGATCTTGTGTTATCCTGATTGTATTTCCACAATACTTGAATTGTTTTTTTCTAGCTGCTTGCAGTATTTTCTTCTTGACCTAGGAACTCCGGAATTTGACCACAATGTTCCTAGGAGTTTCTCTTTTTGGATCTCTTTCCAGTGGTGATTGGTGGATTCCTTGAATACTTATTTTGCCTTCTTGTTCTAGAATATCAGGACAGTTTTCTTTGATAATTTCATGAAAGATGATGTCTAGGATCTTTTTTTTGATCATGGCTTTCAGGTAGTCCCATAATTTTTAAATTGTCTCTCCTGGATCTCTTTTCCAGGTCAGTTGTTTTTCCAGTGAGATATTTCACATTCTCTTCCATTTTTTCATTCTTTTGGTTTTGTTTTGTGATTTCTTGGTTTCTCATAAAGTCATTAGACTCCATCTGTTCCATTCTAATTTTGAGAGAACTATTTTCTTCAGTGAGCTTTTGAACCTCCTTTTCCATTTGGCTAATTCTGCATTTTAAAGCATTCTTCTTCTCATTGGCTTTTTGAACCTCTTTTGCCAATTGAGTTAGCCTATTTTTCAAGGTGTTATTATCTTCAGTATTTTTTTGGGTCTCTTTTAGCAAGATGTTGAGCCATTTTTCATGCTTTTCTTGCATCTCTCTCATTTCTCTTCCCAATTTTTTCCTACTTCTCTTACTTGATTTTCAGAATCCTTTTTGAGCTTTTCCATGCCCGGAGCCCATTGAATATTTATTTTGGATGTTTGGGATACAGAAGCCTCAACTTTTGTGTCTTTCCCTGATGGTAAGCATTGTTCTTCCTCATCTGAAAGGATGGGAGAAGATATCTGTTCACCAAGAAAGTAACCTTCTATAGTCTTATTTTTTTTCCCAACCAGATACTTGACTTTTGGGTCCTTTGTCCAGAGTAGGGTATACTCTGGGAATCTGTAAGATCTCAGTTCCTCCAGAGTGGCACAATCAAGCGTGTACTGGTCTGGACGCAGAGAGGGATTTTTGTGCCCAGAATCTTAGCAGTTACCTCTCCACAGCCTCCTGGCCTCCAGTTCCGCCAAGTCAGCAGGGGTCTGATTTTCAGATAAGCTGGATGGACAGGGCCGCCATTCAGTGTGAGACAAAGACCAGCTCACCCAGGGCCTCCACACAGGACTGAGATAACACTCAGCTCTTCAGTGCCCCCAGGGGTTTTTACACTCCAACAATGGAGCTTCTATACCAGCTGCTGGCTGTCTGCTGCTGGAGCTATGGAAGGCCCTTCTCCCTTCCTGGCCAGCTGAAAAAACCCTATCACTGACCTTTGGCACCTGTGGGTTGAGGGATCTGGGAACTGCTGCTACTGGGACTGGAGATTCCGCCCCCAAGGGCTGTTTGTGAGCCCACCGGCCAAGGCTGGGCTGGGCTCCGTTCTGTGTCCTGTACAACAGATGTTTCCTGTGGGCCTCTCAGGTCACCCTGGGCTGGAAATCTCCTCCACTCTGTTGTTCTCCACTTCTGCTGCTCCACAGTTTGTTGAGAGTCCCTCTCTACAGGTTTTTTATGGGCTGTGTGGGAAGAGCCTCCGTATCTATGTCTTTCTACTCCACCATCTTGGCTCCATCCCCTCCTTGATAATTTCTTGAAAGATGATGTCTAAGCTCTTTTTGATCATGGCCTTCAGGTAGTCCAATAATTTTAAATTATCTCACCTGGATTTATGTCCAGGTTAGTTTTTTCCAATGAGATATTTCATGTTATCTTTTATTTTTTCATTCTTTTGGTTCTATTTTATAATTTCTTAATTTCTCATAGTCATTAGTTTCCATTTGCTTACTCCATTCTCAATTTTAATTAATTTATTTGTAGTCTTACACATTCACTTCCATAAGTTTTAAATTTTCTCCCTCTCCCACCCCTTGCTTCCCCAAGATGGCATGCAGTATGATATGACTGTAGATACAAGGGAATTATTTTCTTCAGTGAGCTTTTGCACCTCCTTTTTTCCATGTGGTCAATTCTGCTTTTTAAGGCGTTCTTCTCTTCATTGGCTTTTTGGACCTCTTTTGTCATTTGGGTTAGTCTATTTTTTTTTCTTTTTTTTTTTTAATTTTAATTTTAATTTTTTTTAATGTTTTACAATCATTTCCTTAAAGTTAAGATTTTATCCCCCCCCCCCCTTCCCCCAATACCCCTCTCCCCATGACAGCATACAATTCTGTTTAGGTTCTACATATACTTTCCTATTGAGCACATTTTCACTATATTCATGCTGCGTAGTCGAACTAAAATAAGTGGAAGAAATCATATAACAAATCAACACATAATACACTGAAACCCACACACACACAAACATGATCTGCTACATTCTGCAAATGACTTTCATATTTCTTTCTCTGAGTGTGGAAGGCATTTTGCCTTAGAAGACCGACATTAGGATTTTTTTTTTTCTCAGTAAGTTCTTGTGTTATTACAAAGTTCCAAGTCTACCAGAAAAAACTCTCACACACTGTGGTCATTGCCGTGCACAAAGTTCTCCTGGTTCTGCTCCTTTCGCTCAGCATCAGATCATATAAGTCCTTCCAGACCTCCCTGAAGTCTTCTTGTTCATCATTTCTTATGGCACAATAGTACTCCATTACATTCATATACCATAATTTATTCAGCCATTCCCCAATTGATGGGCATCCCCTTGACTTCCAGTTTTTGGCTACCACAAAGAGTGCTGCTATAAATATTTTTGTACACGTGGGACCCTTTCCCGTTTTTATAATATCTTGGGGATACATACGGTCCTAGTAGCAATATTTCTGGGTCAAAGGGTATGCACATTTTTGTAGCCCTTTGGGCATAGTTCCAAACCGTTCTCCAGAAGGGTTGGATGATCTCACAGCTCCACCAACAATGAATGAGTGTTCCAACTCTCCCACATCCTCTCCAGCATTTATCATTTTCCTGTTCTGTCATGTTTGCCAATCTTACAGGTGTGATGTGGTACCTCAGAGTTGTTTTGATTTGCATCTCTCTAATCAGTAGTGATAGAGCACTTTTTCATATGATTATAGATATCTTTGATTTCTTCCCCTGAAAATTGCCTGTTCATATCCTTTGACCATTTATCAATTGGGGAATGACTTGCATGGTTATATATTTGAGTCAGTTCTCTATATATTCTAGAAATGAGGCCTTTATCCCCGAGCTTAGCCGTAAAAATTTTTTCCCAATTTACTACATCCCTCCGAATTTTGGTTGCATTGGGTTTGGTTGTGCAAAAACTTTTCAGTTTAAAGTAATCAAAATTATCCATCTTGCATTTCATAATGCTTTCTATCGTTTCTTTAGAAAAAAATTCTTCCCCTCTCCATAAATCTGATAAATACAGTATTCCTGGTTAGTCTATTTTTTAAGGTGATATTTTCTTCATTACTTTTTGAATCTCCTTTAGCAAGCTGTTGGCTCATTTTTCATGATTTTCTTGCATTACTCCTTTTTCTTTCCAATTTTTTTCTCTACGTATTTGATTTTCAAAATCTTTTTTGAGTTCTTCCCATGGCCTGAAACCAATTCATATTTTTCTTAGAGGCATTGGATGTAGGAGCTTTGAGATTGTTGTCTTCTGAGTGTGTTTTGATGTTCCTTGTCAAAGTAAGATTTTATAGTCTTGAGTTTTTTTCTATTGTTTACTTATTTTCCCAGCCTATTTCTTGACTTTTTAAACTCTTTGCTAAGGCATGACTCTGCTTCCAGTATGGAGGGTGTACTGTCCCAAGCTTCAGGAGTTTTATGTAGCTGTCTTCAGAGATACTTCTAAGGACCTGTTTTCAGTTCTTCCAAAGTGAAATGATCTATGGAGAGGTGTTTATTCTCTCCTGGCCTGTGTTCTGGTCAGTGAGTGACTCATAAGCAGTCTTTTCTGCCCCAGAACTGTGAGAAGGGTTCCCTCTCCACTACTGCCACAAGCTCTGCTCTGCCAGTGCTCTTCCTCACCCTAGGACTGCCACCCAGATCCAAATAGGGACAAAGCTACAGAGCCCTGCCTTGCCTCAGTGCCAGCAAAGAGACTGTAATCTCCTTAACCAGTTGCTTGATCCCCTTACTATCTGTCCTGCCACTGTTACTGATTCAGTCACTCCCCCAGGCCTGCTCCTGGTTTGCTAGGGCCCAGACTGTGTTGGGACTGGGACTGAACTGTGCTTCTCTCTCAGCCAGGTCTGACAGCCCTTTCCTACTGACTCTCTAAGCGTTTCGTGTTTGTGGGTTGAGAAGTCTGGAAAAAGCAACAGCTGCCAGTGATTCAATCCTGAGGCCTGCTTTGGGTTTGCTGGGTCTCAGTCTATGCTGGATTATGCTCCTCTCATCTAGTGCAACAGACCTTTCCTGTCAACCTTTCAGGTTGTCTTGGGCTGGAGATTTGTTTCACTCTGTGCTTTTGTGGATTCTGCTGCTCTAGAATGTGTTTAGAGGCATTTTGTACAGGTATTTGGAAAGGTTTGGGTGAGCACTCTGGCAAGTCCTTGCTTTTTTACTCCGCCATCTTAGCTCCACTCCCCACAAGCTTTGATTTGTAGTAATGTTTATATTGAAAATTTACCAGCTCATGCTAGCCCTTTAGAGCTTGATCCAGCATACCCCAGCTGATAATTGTCTTCCAGTATTTAAAGGGCTTCTATGTGGGAAGCTTTAATCTTGATATGCTTAGCCCAGAGGCAAAACTAGGAATAGAGGAGAGAAGTTCAAGAGATTTCTGTCCAAAGTCAAATCCCAAAATAGAGTGGGCTTCTTGAGATAGGAGTAGGGGTGAAATGGGGGGGTTCTTCTTCACCGGATATCTTCAAGTGAAGGCTGAATTTGACAGGAGTGTTATAGAGGGGGGGTCTCGGATTTCAGTTAGATCAGATGTTCTCTGAGGTCCTTTCAAATTCTTAGATTCTATCCACAGCCCTCCACATCTCTAATTGCAATAATTTGCTACCTTCAGCACTTGAAATGACCTGCTCTCTCATCTCTACCTCTCTTGATAGGTATCTGTCCTTCAAGTCCCACCTGAAATCTTAGTTTTTTCATGAAACTTTTTCTCCATCACCCAAGATTATAGTCAGTGTTTTACTGCCTTTAATACTCATCTGATAAAGAGTGTGTTCCACCATAGTGTAGTAGAAAGGGTGCTGGATTTGGAATCAGTAGACCTAGATTCATATCTGCCCCAAAGGCTTAGTAGCTGTGTGATATTGGTCAAGCCAGTTAAACTCTGAGAGCCTTTTTTCTTCATCTGTAAAATGGGAATAAATAATATTTTGTATTACTTATCTCACAGGGTTAATTTGAGGAAAATGCTTTGCAAATCTTATTAAAGCACCTGTGTAAATTTAAATTGTCATAGATTATTTTGAATGTGAAGATCTTCTTTCTTTCGTGGTTATTTTGAAGGCAGGGACTCTTTCTTTCCCCTATTTATCACCCCATAGCCCCTAATATAATGTCTTTTACCCAGTAAATGCTTGGTAAACATTGATAGATTCATGAAACAGCCCGATTCTGTGTTCAGTCTCTATTGTTGCTTTTCAGTTATGTCCAAACGTATCATGGACCTTATTTGGGGTCTTCTTGGCAAAGATACTGGAGGGGTTTGTCATTCCCTTTCCCGCTCGTTTTTACAGATGAGGAACTCAGGCAAACAGGGTTAAGTAACTTCCCAGGGTCACATAGCTAGTAAATGTCTGGAGCCAGATTTGAACTCGTGAAGGTGAGTCTTACTGACTCACTGACAACTCTACACTGCACCACCTAACTGTCCCAAAAAGCCCATGCTTATTGGGTTGAAAGTTAGACTAAGTAACCCTTAAAGTATGGAAAGTAGTTTTTATTTTGTTTCTGTTATCTTCCCTCCAATTTGTAGAGTGTTCTCTCTTTTTAAACTGTTCAAGTAGTAGTATCACATGAGGCAGAAACATTTCTCTGTGACAATTATGTGGATAATTATCTCCTAGTACCTACAGGCACTAAAATAATAACTGCTGAAGATGATGGAGCAGAAGACCAGAAAGTCATCAAGGCTGAAAATGGAGCGAATCATCACGAAAGTGTCCCCGAAGAGAGCGTCCTAGAAAAAGGAGAAGATGTCAGGGAGGAGAATAAAGCAGAGCAGGCCGATGAACCATCTACCAGCTCTGGGTCTGAATCTGATCTACCAGTAAGAGGCATCCTAATGCTCCCTAGGGTTATTATGGGTTTTAAAAAAGTCAGAGCTGGAGCTAAATAATATACAAATATATTATACAAATAATACACAAATAGAAAACGTTGAATGCACTAACGATATATAAATTAAATATATTCCATTTTGATAAAATCAATATAATTAAAATATAGATAATTTAATAATTATTATTCATACTTAGTGGCCTATAGTAATAATACTTGGAGTGTTTTATACTATTTTGCATCCAAAAAGTATAATTTGCAAAATTTAAACTAAGGAATGAAGCTGTAGTAGTTTTTAAAGTAGCAAGAAAAAACCCTGATGCTTCCCTTTAATCTAGGCAGTTTCCATGAATGAACATCAGACTATAGAATCCCATTCAGGCTGCAGATTACAAGATCTAAGGACCAAGAAGTATGTAAAGCAAGATACTGCCACCTATTGGCCCCATAACTGGCGTAATAAGTTATGTACCTGTAGTGACTGTATGGTGAGTATCGAATCTAATTAATTTTTGATTGATTGAGAAATAGATTTTTTTTGTGAAGTTGATACCAAGAATATAGTCAGATCAGGAATTTAGACCTAGGTAACATTTTCCCCTTTGACTCTTGTTCCCCTGTGAATTTTGGTTTAGAAAACAAGTTCTTAACTTAGACGATTTGAAAATAATCTGGTTTTTTTGCCCAAATTCCTCCAACCTCTTAGCAGGTAACTTGGACTAATGCTGAGGTATTTAGTAAGAACCATTGATGTGTAATAGAAGCCTTTGGTTACGCTAAAAACTCTCACGGCTGCTGCTGAGTCTTGTGCTCCAGGGCTTGTGTAAGTGTTGTTTGATGTTCTTCAGAGAGCTTTTGTAGTTTCTAGTGACCTACATGGTAAGAAAATAAAACATTTTCCCTTCACTGTAGGCTTTTAGATTTCTTACCTCTTTATCAAATGATAGTTTATTAATTTTTCGCAAGATTGAGCTTTGAAGGTAAATTCTAATAATTATTTTATCTTTAAAGAAAATGTATGCAGATCTAGAAGTCTTGTTCCTGACAGATGAATACGACACAGTCCTGGCTTATGAGAACAAAGGCAAAAGTGACCAGGGAACAGAGAGGAGAGACCCTTTAATGGATACACTTAACAGCATGAATAGAGTCCAGCAAGTGGAACTTATCTGTGGTAAATACTATCTCAAATGTGGAATTTGGGAATATTTTTAAAGCATATTTGATCATATAAACTGACCTGTGTGGAGACCAATATAGTGGATGTCATTTTAGCTTTAATACTAGTCATCAAAAAGGCTTGGTGTTTTTTTTTCAAAATTTTTTTCTTGTAGTTAACATGTAAAAAAATTTTCTTTAGCATTCTTTTTTAGAATTTTTTAGTTCCAAATTCCGTCTCCTCCCTTTCACCTCTCCTTAAGAAGGCAAGCAATTTGATAATGATTTCATTATTATATGATTATACATATATATATATTTCTGTTAGCCAGAAATATATATATTTCTGTTAGCCATTGTTAAAGAAAACATAGACAAAAGAAAGCAAAAAAGTATGCTTCAGTTTGCATTCATACTCCTTCAGTTCTTTCTCTTGAGGGGGTAATATTTTTCATCATACATCCTTTAGAACTGTCTTGGATGTATTGCCAAGTATAGCTAAGTCATTCATGATGGATCATGCATGGTACAGTATTACTGTTAGTGTGTACAAATGTTCTGGTTCTGCTAACTTCACTTGGCGTCAGTTTGTATAAGTTTTCCCAGGTTTTTCTGAAAGCATCTTGCTTGTTATTTCTTATATAGCAGTAGTGTTCCATCATACTCATGTATCACAAACTTGTTCAGCCATTCCTCAATTGGTGGGCATCCCTTCAATTCCCACTTTTTCACCACCACAAAAAGAGCTGCTATAAATATTTTTGTACATACAGGTCCTTTTCCATTTTCTTTAATCTCTTTGGAAGCTCGATCTAATAGTGATATTGCTGGGCCAAAGGTTATTCACAGGTTTCTAGTCCTTTGGGCATAGTTCCAAATGGCTCTTCAGAATGGTGAGACTAATTCACAACTCCACTAACAGTGTATTAGTGTTCCAGTTTTTTCACATCCACTCCAACATTTGTCATTTTCCTTTTTGGTCATATTAGCCAATCTGATAGGTGTAGGGGTGGTATCTCAGAGTTGTTTTAATTTGCATTTCTCTAGTCAGTAGTGATTTGGAGCATTTTTTTCATATGACTATAGGCATGTATGATTTCTTCTGAAAACTGCCTATTCATATTCTCTGATCTTTTACCAACTGGGGAATGTCTTGTACTTTTGTGAATTTGACTCATTTCTTCTATGTATTTGAGAAATGAGGCTTTACCAGAAAACTTACTAAAAATTTCTCCCGTCCTAGCCCTCTTTTATCCAGAGTAACTTCAGCAAGTTCCACCAGAATTCTTCCTTTCCTACCATTGTTCATTAATTTGTCCTGCATTTCTAGAACTACTTGTCTTTTAGCAAACCTCCAGCCTTCAGATTCTTTTTTGATGGGAGCCTGTTTCTCCCCTCTCCTTCCAGCAGCTAACTTGTACCTAGTTTTCATTCCAGTTGTAGTGAGAAAAAAGTAACTAGAAGGCCTGTTTGAGTCTTAGTTCAGCCACTTAAATGTTTTATGATTTGGGTGGCTGATCATTTAATCTGTGGGTCTTAATTTCCCTATTTCTAAAATGAGAGGATAAATGATCTTTTAAGAACTTTTTTTAAAAAATTATTTAGTTTTAGTTTTCAACGTGAACTTTTATAAGATTGTGAATTTTAAGTTTTCTCTCCCTCCTTCCCCTCACCTCTCCCCATAACTTCATGCAGTCTGATATAGGCTATACATGTACAATCTATATTAAACATATTTCCACATTAGTCATGTTGTAAAGAAGAATTAGAACCAAAGAGAAAAACTATGAGAAAGGAAAAAAAGGGAGGGGGGAGAGAAAATAGTATGCTTTGTTTTGTATTCAAGACCCTATAGTATTTTCTCTGGATGTAGATAGCATTTTCCATCATGAATCTTTTGGAATTGTCTTAATTCATTGCATTGCTGAGAAGAGCTAAGTCTTATCAGTGTTGGTCATTTCTCAGTGTTGCTGTTACTATGTACAGTGTTTTCTTGGTTCTACTTCACTCAGCATCAGTCCATGCAGGTATTTCCAGGTTTTTCTGAAGTCTACCTGCTCATCATTTCTTATGGAACAACAGTATTTCATCACATTCATGTACCACATTTATTCAGCTATTCCCCAATTGATGAGCATCACCTCAATTTCTAGCTCTTGGCCACCACAAAAAAAGCTGCCGTAAATATTTTTATACATATGGGTCCTTTTCCCATTTTTATGAACTCTTTAGGGTATAGACACCTAGAAGTGGTATTGCTGGATCAAAGGATATACATAGTTTTTTATAGCCCTTTGGGTGTAGTTCCAAATGGCTCTCCAGAATGTTTGGATCAGTTCACAACTCCATCAACAATGATTTAGTGTTCAGCTCTCCTACATCTTCTCCAACATTTATTATTTTCCTGTTTTGTCATGTTAGCCAGTCTTATAGGTGTGAGGTGGTACCTCAGAGTTGTTTTAATTTGCATTTCTCTTAACAATAATGATCTAGAGCATTTTCATATGACAATAGGTAACTGTAATTTCTTCATCTGAAAACTCCTTTGACCATTTATCAATTGGGAAAGGAACCTTTAATTGTAACAACAACAACATGAAGTTTTCTTCCTCTAAAATTGTCTTTCTTCCCCCCTCTCTGTCATACGCTTACCTAAATATGAGTGCTGTGAAGCATTTTGTGTTCATGTGTGTCCGTTAATATAAATTGTTAGGGGTTTAATTTTCCCACCAGGTTTTGTGATCTCCTAAGACAGATGTGATATTGCCTCTTTATGATACATTCGTTTTTCTACCAGCAGCTAAGTATATAATAGAGTCCAAAGTTTTCAGTAGATATATTCTTTGAAATGTTCTATCATGGGTATAGAGATTGAGCATGACTTATGTGGATTTTCCCAAAGATTAGATTTATGAAGAAACAAAAGAGCCTTTAACTAGTTTCTCAACTAATCATATTTGGAGTTAGATCTCTGCTTTTTTTAGACTGGGGTTTCTGAGATGAAGTTGAAGGGAGTTCAGAAAATTTTGATAACATGGAGAATAAACTTCTAGGTTTTATCTTAAGAGAAATAATTCTGGTTTAAAAATGCTAATAGCCAAGTCTATTCCAACGCAGTGACAGGAAGGCTGTCTATTTATAATAGATGCATCTTCACTGAAGTTAACCTCAGCGTGTGTGTTGTTTTCTCTTCTAGAATATAATGATTTAAAGACTGAACTTAAAGACTATCTCCGGAGATTTGCTGATGAAGGAACGGTGAGATGAATCACAGTTTTAAAGATTGTTTTAAGTTCCTTAAAAATGGTTAACTTTCTTTGAAAATTTAAATGATTAGTCTTGCAAGTTGAAATCAGTTGTGTTTATGGGATGATAAAATTTGAGGTGAATCAACTAGATGGAACATTTTATTAAAACTAGGATATAAATAACTCTCTTCTTATAAAATCTTATCCCATTTGCCTCAGTATAGATTTAAAGACCTGCAATTTTTGCCTTTCCAGGGTCAGAAAGACATAGAAAGCTAGGTTTTTCCAATTATCCCCAAATTCTTGACTCTGAACTAAGGGAAATAGCCTGACATATGAAACAGCTAAAATTCTCCCTTTCCCTGAAAAGGCAGAGTTTCATCCCTGGGCACATTCCTCCTTCTTCCCTGCCCTATGGTGCGTTCAGTCGTCATTTCTTCTTCTCTCTTCCAAAATTACCACTCACTGAGTGTCTAGGAAGTTCTGTGTTGTTATTGTTTATTTTTATAATATTGACGCTGTTTAGCATGTGCCCATTCTGAGGTATGTGGAGCAGATTACTGTCACCCTTTTAACAATTTAATTGTGTTTGAGTTCCTCAATTCACCATAAAGCCTTATATTTTGGAATTCTTTTGACCAAATGGGGTTTCCCATTGACCTTTGACAGCTCACATTATGTCCATCTACCCTATTCTGATTTATCTCTTATATTACTTGTGATAAAATGTTTGAGTTCCTTATGATAACTCTGAAACTAAAAAGATTTCTAAAAACTCTGGAGGCTTATTCACACCTACCCAAAACTAAATACCCAAACTCCCTCTCTTCTTTTTATAGCAGGCTTTACTCCCAGAAAACAGTCTAGTCACATGTGTCATACGTTAGGGTAAGACCAGAGTGAATCTGCCATTAATTCGTGAACTTAGACAGTTCTACTATGGCTTCCTCTTTTCAACTGGGATCTTTATGACCAAAGTCAAGTAGAGAAATACGTCCTTTTTCCCAGAAATCTTGGAGAGTGAGAGTTGTTCTGAAGTGCTTTAGATGTTGGAAAAGCTTTTTGAAATAGCTTTTTTTAATGAAAATCTTTCTGAATTATTTAATAGGCACCCCTATCTTCTTGAACAGCATACGTAGAACATATTTAACTTTTTTTATGATTAATCAGTTTGTTTTCATCATCCGAGGAGCCTGTATTTAAATAATACTTTAAAATTTTTGAAGTTCCTTACAGATAATCTCTCATTTAATACATATTTGCTGTAGGTATATGGTATTGGGATACACATGCTGAATGGGGACTAACTGTGTAGTACTTGTCTTCTTGAAAAGAAGACTTTGTATTACTTGTCTTGAAAAGATTTCTGTTGCCAGCTTGTTTGGCAGTCATTTACGTTGATCTCGTCATCATAAAGAGGCAAAGGATATGCAGATACACCATTTCCTGGGTGGTGTGGCACGACTGCCTTTTAAAAAGATTGTTTATTGAATCAAAGGCCGAAGTACGTTTCTGCCTGTTGGTTGTTTTTCTTTCTCTGACCATCCAGAAAGGCGTCTTGGCTTTTGTTTTTATGGCCTTTTTAACTTTACAGCAGCTTTCAAAACTTACTAGTGATTTCTTCATCACTAACATAATCGACCCCATGTACCTGCTGTCTTCCATTACATACTCTTATTTTCTTCTTAGATTCTGAAGGAGGAATGTTCTTTCAAGTGTTGTAATAGGCAAAAAAAAGCCAGCACTCTGTATTAGACTTCCTGGGGCACGGAATTCCCTAGTACCTGTCAGGTTAGAGGTTGGCAAGCATTGCTGAGAGAAATCCATCTCATTAACATGTTCAAGGGATAAAGGGATAAGACTGCTCAGAAATGTCACCGAATCCTTAGGGCATGTCTTATGTTGTAGTTGCTTGGGGTTTTGTTTTTAACTGTCTAGCTAGCCTTTAATGCCTTGTTTCAAGCTCATTTGTAAAGGCTGTTCTTCAGGAGACACGCGTGACTTGTTATGATGGAGGCACTTTGGTGTAGTAGAGAGATTTAAAATCAGAAAACCTAGGTTGAAATCCTAGCCTTGCTGAAGACAGTTCATGCCTCTTGGAGTCTTCATTTCCTCACCTGTAAAGTGACAATAAAAATGCTAGTTACCTGTCTCATAGGCTTGTTCTATGTATTCAGCATAATTTGTAAACCTTAGAGTACTACATAAATGTTACATTTACATTTTTTATCATCAACTGCATTTGCTCAGGCTAATCACATGATTTTTCAGGTAACATCAGGACAAAGATGGAGGCCTCCTCATATTTTTAAAATTACAAACCATGAAAACATGGTCTAGGTACTTAGATTTAGGAAGCTGCAAGATATAGCAGTGTTAAACAATTTAGAAAAGTAACATCTGCAAATAATTTGAACAGCTGACCTTGCTGAGCCTTTGTATCATCAGAGAGAGCTGACCCAGTGTTGATTAGCATTTTACTCTGTTTGCCCTTTTTGTGTCATATGCAGATTCCCATCCTCTCTTTTAAACCTAATGCAGCTTTCTTATTCTTCTGCCTTTTATCTAACTAGAGGAAGCTTGCTGTCCATACTATACAGTGGCTTCTGTACAACTCTCACTTTTCTGTGTGTCCAGGCAAAGTCATATCATAACGGGTGACTTCTAAGATACAATTGTAGCTCTGTTTTGCTGCTTGTATGTACACTGTGGTACAGATTACAGTATGTTATGCTACCTATGGTGGCTTAAATCAGTGTATATTAGAGAGAGAGAGAGTACCTCAGACTCCCAGTAGCTGAAGCGTGTCAGGTGTGTCATTGGCATGCCTGGTCCATTGCAATTCAAGTAGTTATTTGCCACGTAACATAGACACATCCTGTGCCTTCTGAAACAATTAGGGTTCAAGTGCCTATTTCCTACCCAGATACACAAATACCCAGACAAAAGATATTCTGTGCTTTTAAGGGCTTTTGAGGTCAAGTTGATAATACTACCCCACCAGTTTCAGAGTTCTTAGTTTTTGGAACTCCATTTTTCTGATTGCAAAAGGTTTTGATGTTCAGTTTCATGGCTGCTAATTTCTTAATTGCTTCTCCTTTCTTTTTTTGGCTTTTTAATAGAAGGTTAAAATCAGATTATAATAGACTTTAAATCTGCTAGAAGAATTTTTATTTGACTCTAGAGATAACCAGCATTTACTGAACAAGGGAGTGATGCTCCCTTGAGTGACAAATCTATGCTTGAGGACTATCACATTGGTAACTCCATGGAGGATAAATTGGTAGAGAGACGCAAAGAACCCAGTTAGTAGGCTACTGCTGTAGTCCAAACAAGAGGTAATGAATCCCAGAACCAGAGTGTGGCTGTGTGAGCACAGAGATGGAGGTGGATTAGAGAAGTGCAGTAGAGATAGAGTCAGTGAATTCCAGATCGTTGGGGAATGCAGAGTGGATGTGAGAAATCAAAATGTCAGATGAGTCCAAAGCTGCCCTCTGTGGAAAAAAGGGAAGTTCTAAAGGAGGGGCTAGGCTTAGGGGTAAAGAATTATAAGTTCTGTTATCCAATATGAAATGTGAAAAGGACACAAAGTTCAAAGCTCTTCTACTTTCTAAATGCTTATGTAGTGTGATAATCCTTGATCTCAAGGCTATGAGGAAAGCTAAAATTTAATACTGTTTTGAGGATACTTATCTATTTGCCTACTCCATTTAGTAGTAAAGATCTTGTACAATCCTTATCTATGTTATCTTATAAAACCCAGTTCTTTGTTATGCCTCTATGAATATTATTGTAGTGCCTCTATGAATATTATTGTAGGTATGGGCCCTTCTCCCTCTGTCATTGACCTCCTTTGGGTATATGTTCAGTGGTGGTGTCACCAGGTAAAAGGATATATACCTTTACCCCAGGAGTGAGGGGTTGCACCTAAAATGGACTTACAGGAAGCTCTAAATATCTTTTAGTCTGTATTCCAGGAGATCATGTAGACTGCCCATTTTCTTTCTTTGCTTTCTTGACATCCTTTAATACCTTGAAACTCTTCTGCTCAAACAAAATAAATGCAATTAGAATCAGAAGGAAAACTATTAACTGAGAAAAATCGTAATAGAAAATTTATCTGATAAACTTTGGGAAGCTAGGTGGTACAGTGGATAGAACATCAGTGCAGGAGTCAGGAGGACCTGAATTCAAATCTCACCTCAGACACTTGACACTCACTAGCTGTGTGACTTTGGGCAAGTCACTGAACCTCGATTGCCTCATCCTGGGTCATCTCCAGCCATCTTGATGAATATCTGGTCACTGGATTCAGATGGCTCTGGAGGAGAAGTGAGGCTGGTGACCTGCACAGCCCTCCCTCACTCAAAACAAAGTCAAGGGCAAGTCATGTCATTATGTCTCTGATGGCAGGGTCTTCTTTGGCAGCGAAGGACAAACACACATCTGATAAGCTTTACTATCCAAGATATATAAACAATTGAGTCAAATATTATGCAGGAGCTGTATGCTAATAAATAAGGGTCAGAGAATGTAAATAGGCCTTTCTCAAATGAGGAAATGTAAGCTCTGAACAACTGGGGAAAAAGTGCTCCAGATTATTAATAAGAGTAATTGAAGTTAAAATAACTGAGGTTCCCTCTCACACCCATTAGATTGGCAAAAATAACAAAAAAAGAAAATTTTGATTGTTGAAGGGGGGTTGTGTAGAATCTGGCATGCAAATAAATGCACTGAGTTGTGTTTTGGGGGGCATATTACTGAAACTTAAATACACAATAAGAAAAGAAAAAGAAACATTATAAAATTAAATACAAAATAACATGAGAAAAGAAAGTGTGTTGTGCATAGCAGAACATGAGAGGATTCAAAATATATAGCAATACTTTTCCATTTCAAGAAAGCCTATATAATGAATACTACATGTTGTGTTGAGAGCTGTCTGTCGTTTTTTGCTTCCTTGTTAGTTTTCTTTTGTTCCCTGCTGTGTACTTTTTACCGTTTTTTTCCTCCTTCCTCCCCTTCCCAAAGACTACAATTAAGCATGGATATATTTATAGATATATAGGTATACGTATACATATATACACATACATACATATATAGACATTTACTTTCCCAAACCAATTCTACTTCTGATCTTTGTTTTTATATTTATGCATATCTCTTATTTCCTTTCTCTCTTAACTCCTCTACTTTACTTCTGCCGGCTATCATCCCCTCCTATTACTTGACTTTTGAGCTCTTTGTTAAGTTGAGGGGCTCCGGAAGCAACCTTGGGTTTAACAGGGGCTGGGGCCAGACCATGCTCCCCTCTCAGCCAGGTGAGAGACCCTTCCCACTGACCTTCGAAGCTGTCTGGTGTTTGTGGATTGAGAAGTCTGGAAACTGTAGCCACCGCCAGTGATTCAGTCCCCCAAGGCCTGCTCCAGCTCTGGCCACACTGGCGCAGCCCATGCTAAACTGCACTCCAGCCTAGTGCAATAGACGCTTCCTTTCGACTTTCCAGATTGTCTTGGGCTGCAAATTTGCTTCATTCTGTCATTTTGTGGCTTCTGCTGCTCTAGAATTTGTTTAGAGAATTTTTTACAGGTTTTTTGAGGGGCTTGAGAGAGAGCTCTAGCAGGTCCATGCTTCTACCCTGCCATCTTGGCTCCCGACTGTTTTACTTTTTAGTCATATCATACTCAGGTCTACTCTAGTCTTTCTTAAGAACTACCCACTTACTAATAACAATCTCAGATATATGTTTTACATTTTACATACATAAAGGGAAACAGCCTGTCCTTATTGAACATCCCTTGTAATTAGTTTTTAGTATGTATCTAATATTTCTCTTGGCTCTTGTATGTCAAATTTTTTATTAAGTTCAGATTGGTTTTTTTTTCTTAGCAAAGTCCTAAAAGTCTGATGGTCCATTAAATGTCCATTTTTTAATTTGTAGTAGCTTAGTTTTTATGATCATCTCTAGTCCTGAAATATGGGGGATGGTGCCTCTGGCCTCAGATCCTCCTTCAGTTTTCTCCTGGTATGGAACTGGAACCAAGAACTCCAGCCTCATGTAACTTGCCCAGCTAGCAGGGTCCCTGTCCCACTGCTTCTGCAGCATCTCTGCAGCACAGATGGGTCTGGTGTTCTTTGTCAGCAGAGGTTCCCTCCGATGCTCAACTCCCCTCACTCTCCGGGGGGTAAAAGTTCCTTCTGCTGGGGCCAAGGCAACCTCCCAACTCAGCTAACCCCAGGGCTTGCCCCTTGTTTAAGCTGCCCTAGGACTCAGCCTGGAGGTGTTACTCTTGACAGGGACCAAATTTTATCCTGGAACTTTGCTTCAGATCTCTGACTGTTTCAGGCAGACCCCAGTTCTGTGCTGAATGGTGGACACTCAACGTCAAAGGGCACGTACAAGTTGGGCAACTTTGGGGGTACAGTTCCAAATTGCTCTCCAGACTGGTTTAAACATTTATTTCACAGTTCCATTAATAGTGTATTCAGAGAAGATTCTGGAAAGATTGCAGAGTAGGTTAGAAAATTCCAGGCTCTCAACATTTTCCCCCACAAAAGAGATGAAATAGCACCTCAGGTGAATGAGTGGTGAAAAATAAATAAGAGTAGGGGCCGTCGGTTGGTCTTGTTTTGCTTGATTATAGATTTGTTACAGAGGAGGATAATCTGCTTGGGAGGTGGATTAATAGGCAGAGATGTAGGGGGGAAAAGCTTCAATAAAACATTTTTAAGTGCATGGGAAAAATGAAAAGAAGTGCAGACAAGGATATAAATAGACTTAATTTGTTAAACTTGGCTTTTTACTTTTTTAATTTATTTATTTATTTAAATTTTTTACATTCATTTTCACAAATTTTTGGGTTCCAAATTTTCTCCCCTTTTATCCCCTCCCCCCACCCCAATACCCCAAGCAATCTAATTTTCCCTATCTCCAATCTACCCTCTCTTCTGTCATCTCTCCCTTCTCTTGTCTCCATCTTCTCTTTTCTCCTGTAGGGCCAGATGACTTTCTATTCCTCCTTAACTGTATGTCTTCTTTCCTAGTTGCATCAACAATACTAAACAGTTGTTCCTAAAACTTTGAGTTCCAAATTCTCCTCATCCCTCCCTCCCCACCCATTCCCTTTGGGACAGCAGGCAATTCAATATAGGCCATATCTGTGTAGTTTTGCCAATGACCTCCCTGATAGTCGTGTTGTGTAAGACTAACTGGATTACCATCCCTCCTAACCTGCCCCTCATTGTTTCTCTTCTGTCTTTTGATCCTGTCCCTCCCCAAGTGTTGACTTCAGATTGCTCCCTCCTCCCTTTGCCCTCCCTTCCATCATACCCCCCCTTGCAATATCTCTTTCTCCCTCACTTTCTTATACTGTAAGATAGGTTTTCATACCAAAATGAGTGTGCATTTCACTCCTTCGTTTAGTCAAATGTGATGAGGGTAAACTTCTTGTTTTTTTTGTTTGTTTTTTTTTTCTCAGCTCTCCTCTTTTTCCCTCCACTAAGAAAAACTCCTACCTGCCTCTTAAATGACATATAGTTACCCCCTTCCCTTTCCCTCCCCCTACATTTCTCTCTCACCATTTACCCTAGTTTCTTTTAAGGTATGGTCCCATCCTATTCAGTTCAATCTGTGCTCTCTATCTCTGTATGTGTATGCATGTGTGTATGTGTGTGCATGCGTGTACATGTGTATGTGTGGTCCCACCAACTACCCAGATACTGAAAAGTTTTAAGAGTTACAAATATTGTCTTTCCATGTAGGAATGTAAACAGTTCACTCATGGTAAGTCCCTTAAGACTTCTCTTTGCTGTTTACTTTTTCATGCTTCTTCTCATTCTTGTGTTTGAAAGTCAAATTTTCTTTTCAGCTCTGGTTTTTTCATCAAGAATGATTGAAAGTCCTCTGTTTCATTGAAAGACCATATTTTCCCTTGAAGTATTATACTCAGTTTAGCTGGGTAGGTGATTCTTGGTTTCAGTCCTAGTTCCTTTGCCTTCTGGAATATCCTATTCCACGCCCTTCGATCCCTTAATGTAGAAGCTGCTAGATCTTGGGTTATCCTGATTGTATTTCCACAGTACTGGAATTGTTTCTTTCTAGCTGCTTGTAAGATTTTTTCCTTGAGCTGGGAGTTCTGGAATTTGGCCACAATGTTCCTAGGAGTTTCTCTTTTTGGATCTCTTTCAGGTGGTGATCGATGGATTCTTTCAATACTTATTTTGTCCTCTGGTTCTAGAATGTCAGGGCAGTTTTCCTTGATAATTTCATGGAAGATGATGTCTAGGCTCTTTTTTTGATCATGACTTTCAGGTAGTCCCATAATTTTTAAATTGTCTCTCCTGGATCTATTTTCCAGGTCAGTTGTTTTCCCCATGAGATATTTCACATTCTCTTCCATTTTTTCGTTCTTTTGGTTTTGTTTGGTGATTTCTTGGTTTCTCATAAAGTCATTAGACTCCATCTGTTCCATTCTAATTTTGAGAGAGCTATTAAATTCAGTGAGCTTTTGAGCCTCTTTTTCCATTTGGCTCATTCTGCTTTTGAAAGCATTCTTCTCCTCATTGGCTTTTTGAACCTCCTTTGCCAATTGGGTGAGCCTATTTTTCAAGGTGTTAATTTCCTCAGCATTTTTTTGGGTCTCCTTTACCAAGGTATTGACCTGTTTTTCATACTTTTGTTGCATCTCTGACATTTCTCTTCCCAGTTTTTCCTCCACCTGTCTAACTTGCTTTTCAAAATCCTTTTTGAGCTCTTCCAGGGCCTGAGCCCACCCACCACCCCGCTGGGGTGTCTGGGGTACTGAGGCCCCGCCCTCCACGTCTTTCCCTGATGGCAAGAATACGTCCTCATCTTCGTCAGATCCGAAGGTCAGGATCATTTGCATTTGTTGGAAAAAACTCTCTAAAGTCTTATTTTTCTTCCCTTTTCTAGGCATTTTCCCAGCCAGTTACTTGACTTCTGAGATTCCTTTCCACCCCCGCCTGGATCCGCCCAGCTAGTGCTTGGCCTCTGAGATTTAAATGGGCTTTCCTCCTGCTGGCTGTCAGTCAGTGAGCTTTAGTTCAGGTGCTGGGGTGGGGCCAGGGCTGCCTCCGAGACTGATCCCTCGGGGGCTTTATGCAGAGACTTTCAGGAATGGACCGGGTGGGGGCGGGGTGGGGGGCCCGCCTCCCAAATCCCGCTCCCTTGGGGGCTTTAAGCAGAAGCCTTCAGTAACAGAGCGGGCTGGGGGCAGGGCCATCTCCCAGGCTCAGCTCCGTCAGGTTTTATGCGGGAATCTTCCGTAATGAAGATCCTGCCTGCTGTTGGGGGATTCCTGAGTCTTGGGCCGCTGCCCCCTCAGCCACCGCCCACACCTCCGCCTCCCCCGCTTCCTGCCCCCGTCCCCACCGCCGCCGCTTCCTCCCAAGGGGGCCCGAGTCACGGAGATGCCCCGCTTCCCCTCTCCTTCAGCCCGGCTTTCTTTCTCACTGACCTGTAGCTTCTGTGGGCGGAGGGACTTTCCCGGCTGCTGGAGCTTCTGTCTCTGAAGCCTGCTCAGATCAGCTTCTCTGCAGCCTTGGCCAGGGCAGCGCTGGGGGTCGGGTTTACTTTCCGGGGCGCGCCAGACCCTGGGGACGGGTCTTCAGGGCTCCCTGGAACGGAAATCTCTTCCACTCGGCTTCTGCACACCTTGTATTCACCCAGAAGTTATGGGGGACTCTTTTTACATTAATTCTATGGGCTTTGGTTTCGGAGCTCGTAAACGTGTGTCCTTCTACTCCGCCATCTTGGCTCCACCCCCCGCTTTTTACTTTTTTAAAGCAAACTAGTGTGTGTGTATATATAAAATCCTCTTTTCTGTTTTTATCTTGAAATATTAGTGTTAGTTGGTGATTGAAAAGTTCATAATTAAAAGAAATTTTTCTTTTTAAAGAAGTGTAAGATGGGAAGATGGCCAAGTGAGGTATCCTAGGGGGCAGCCCTTCCCTCACCACCCCAAATAATAGAGATGAAAACACTAAAATGCAGAAAACTCAGCAACAGTAGAAGGAAGAAAAATAAAAAGAACCTGCTACAGCAATTCTTAGTGGAAAAATTAAGACCTACTCCACAGCCCATAGTTTTTGGCACTGGGAGTCCCTGTTTTTCCCCGAATTCCCACAGCATCTACTGCATACACCTCAGGCAGTATCAGTTTCAGATAACTTTTACAGGTAATTTCAGTACAGTTAATTTTTCTGTGGGGTGGCACCACTTCCTAGGGCAGGTGTTCGGGCCTTGTGCTGGATATTCCCATTTTGGGAAAGGACTCCACTTCCTCCCCATAACTCTCATACCTATCAAACTTAGAGGAGTTTGATTTTACAGAGCCCTCAGACCAACCCTCAAGGCTTATGAGGAAGAAAAGGCAGGGTGTATGGAAGAACATACCTCTGGGGAGATGATTTTGGAGGAGAAGAAAGACCAGGGATGCAGCACTAAAAAAGAATACCATATTTCTTGAAATCATGTAGAAAAATTTTGCTCAGAAATAGAGGGAGCAGATTGCCAAGTACAGATCAAGAGAATCCATAGGACTGACAGTAAATTCACCAAGAAATCATGTGATCATATTTCAGAGCTAAAGTATCAAAAAGCAAATTTTTTATATAGTAAGGAAAAAATACCAGATTTCAAGGAGAATTAACAGAAGAACATAACATTGCCCTGTGGTTACAAGAAATCAAAAAGGAGGAAAAAAATTTGGTACTCCCATAGACCAAGGGAACTTGGTTGTCCCCTTCAAAGTAACATACTCAGTGAGACAGAGACTAACCATCCAAGAAATGAACTGAACATTCAGTAAGGGGAAAAATTTGAGTCACTCCTTCAGAAGAACTGAGGCAAGCAGATTATTAAGTGCAAATTGACCTGGCAGGAGAGAGTTAAATACTTTCAGATAGTAATGAAAGACTAAGAAATGAAATGTTTGTTTTCACGTGGCCAGGATTCAGAGGTCATGAATGTGGGAGTGGGAGTGTCTTTGTTGTTTGTTTGATTTTCAGTAGGGAAAAAAAATTTTTTTTCAGTGTCTTGGTGACAGAAGGTACAGGGAGCTCTAGTAAAGAATCAATCTTAGGATTAAGCAGCGTAACAAAATCAGGATAGTAAATGGAAGGAGTGAATTAATTTAGAAAAAAAAATCTTGTCCTTAATAAACCAATATTGATGGTTAGGAACCTTTTTTGTGAAGAACGTGCAAAGCAGGTAGAGAAAAGGGTCAGGAGACCAGGTAGTGACCGGGAAGGACTTGAAAAGAAAAGGTGGATAAGAGACTTTGTATGTACCTCTTGCCTTTTATGTGGTAGAAAGTATTATAGAAGGAGAAGAGGGTGTTTGGTTATGGACAGTAGACAAGAAAGTATGTGGCAGCATCTGAGTGATCCCATGGAGATGGGAATGACTGAAATAAGTAACCAACTGTGCTGGGATGGTTTGGATAATTCAGGAGATGGACTTTTTAGTAAGGGGTAGTGCATCTTTGCACTTTCACTGAGGGGAGAAGAGGGTTGGGACTCTGGCAAGATACAGGTTGGAGAGAGTTGAACAAGAAATCATATATTGAAAAGGGAGAAATGAGGAAAGAAATCAATAAGGAAAGTGGGTGGGGGAAAGACAAGAAATAGGACCTGACTCCTTTGATGAGGGTTTTCGGCTGCATTTGTGTAATTATTAGTGATGTAGAGTAGTGTTTCATATGGTTGTTAAGAGTTTGGTAGATCTTGTTTTGAGTATTGTTTCTTTGTGTTTTTACCATTTACCATCGGGACCATTTGATCATTGGGAATGGCTGATCAGATATGTTTGACATGAAGATTTGTTTGACGTAAAAGATAGGTTTCATGTAAAGATTTTTACCAGTCGTCTGCTTCCCTGCTTATCACAATTGAATTGATTTTGTTTATGCGAAAATTTTTCATTTACATGATAGAAAATGGTCTTTTGTCTTGTGTGGTTGCCTTTCACCATTGTTTTGTTAAGAATTCTACTATAGCCATCTTTGAAAAGTACCTGGTTTACCTCCAATGTTTTTATAATGTAACTTTTTAAGGTTTAGATTATATAAGCATTTTGAGCCTGTGGTGGCATAGGGTTTAAGATGTTGATCCAAACCTAATTTTTGCTAAGTTGCTTTCCAACAGCAGCTGTTTTCAAATAAGTTCTTCTCCAAGTAAAAATAGATAAACTGATAACAAACCTGGTCACAAAAAGAGAAAAGAAAATCAGTAACTACAAATGAACAAGGTGATATCACAATTGAGAGGTAAACTCATTAATGGAATCTATTAGACATAATTTAATGGTAGCAAAATAGAGAATTTATAAGAAATGGATAATTACTTAAATAAGACAGTACCCAAATTTTCAGAATGTTGAAATTGAGATCTTAACGTCATTTCAGCAAATGAAACTGTATAGGTTATAAAGGAATTCCTGGAGGAGGGTAAAGATGGTTCAGCATTAGGAATACAACATAATTAATTGTATTAAAAGCAAAAAAAACCATCCCAAATCACATAATTATGGCAATAGATGCAGAAAAGACTTTTGGCAAAGTACAACTTTTTTTTTTCCTAAAAAGCACAGACTTTGAAGCATCATTTTAATCAGTTTAAAAAAAAATACTAAATTGTAGAGCTAGCATTGCAGTGGGGAAAATATCAGAAGCTTTCCTTGCAAACATATGGGTAAAACAAGGATATCTGATCTCCCCAAGTATTACTTTTCATGCTAGTAGTAGCAATAAAACAAGAGAAAGAAATTAAAGACAATCAAATTGGCAGAGGAGAGACAGAATTACCCTTATTTGCAGATAATAAATTAGTTTACTTACAAAACCCCTAGAAGATAAGCAAAGAAATTATTTGAGAAAATTATTAGTTTTGAAAAACTACACATGCAAAATTATCATTTCTCTGTAGCAAGAGCAAATCCAGGAATAAATTCCATTCAAAATAACTACAGGGTGCCTAAAATATCTGGGAATCAACTCTACCAAGAACATGCTCAAACATAATTGTAATCACAAAACTTTCTTGAAAGAAATAAGAATTTCTTGAACATTTGGAAAGATACTAACTGCCCATGTTTTTGTGGAGCAATGGTATTGTTGGGCTTTGGTTAAGTGGAATACCATAGTGTGTGGTTTTTATTATCTCCACTCATAAAAATAAGTTCAGTAGATGGTCCCAGCCTTTGCCAGGCATATGCCTAACCCCACGTAGAGGGTTTTTAGTGGTATTGGTTAAAGGTAGACATTTCTCTTAGAGATTTCCCTGTGGAGAAATTTCCCCTGTTGGCCATGTTTGCTCTAGGTACATAGTTTGCTCAGGGCTAAATTCCTGAGTTGTCAAAACTGGAACATCAGCAAGTGCTTCAAGGGTTGCATATCTCAGCATTGGTACGTTTCTGGGGAAGTGAACCTGGGTCAGCTGCCCAGGAGGCATTTATGCCACTGTTCCATCACATAGTCCCAGAGCAAGGCCCAGAAGTGATGGTGAAATCAGTTGCTGTTAGAGTTCTTGCAGCATTGTAAAGTGTATATTGTCAATCGTGTTGTTCTCTGAATTTCCATGGCACTTAATGGTGCCTTGGTGTTGTAGAATAGCAGGAAATTTGGATTTGGATCCCACCTCAGAATTTTACTAGCTATGTGACCCTGGACACTGAGCCTCTCTGATCCTGGTTCTTCACCTGTAAAATAGGGATGGTAATATTTCTATTAACTACTTCATAAAGTTGTAAGCAAAGTGTTCTGCAAATATCTAAGCACTATGTAAAATTTTTATTTTTAAAAGTATTTACATCTATTATGCTAACATTTCTACAACACTTTAAGGTTTACACAGAGCTGCACATGTTATCTCAGTTTATCCTCCCAACAACCCTATGAAGTGGGTAATGATATATTCATTTTACAGATGAGGAAACTGAGGTTGAAGAAGGTTAAGTGACTTACTCTAGGGTCACACGGCTAGCAGGTGTCTGAGTCAGGTCTACCCGCCTTCAATAAGTCCAGCATTCTATCTTGCTGCCACCTTGTTGCCTATAAGTAAGGAAAATGAGATTCAGCAAAGTTACTTATCTCAAGTTCCGACTTCAGGCTTTTTCCATCACATATCTGGCTCATTGGCATCGTGGCTGGGACAATTGGCAAGGCCACACAATGCTGGTACATACTTCACCAGCTGATAGCAGTCTCCTAAGCTTCATCATTTTGGTTCTGCTTAAGAATTCAGGGGTAGTGGCGTGGGAAGGCTGTAATTTTAATGATTGCAGGAAGGATTTTGAAAGGCCTCTGCTGGGGAAGGGGATAAATCTTGAGAGTATGTTTTTCTTCTTTCATTTTGTGTGACTTATTTTCTTCTAATTACTGCTTATCCTATTGTTTACCCACAGGTCGTTAAGAGGGAGGACATTCAGCAATTCTTTGAAGAATTTCAGTCGAGAAAGAGAAGGCGGCTAGATGGGATGCAATATTACTGCAGCTAGAATGGCATACATGAGCTTTTTATTTCAGGCCAAATGGGAATGCTGCTGTTCGATGAATAAAGGAGGCACATTTTTAACTGTTTGGTCCCCTTTTCACCATGCTCCTTTCCAAGAGAACTTATCCAGCCTTCTGCTGTTACTACATGCCATTACTTTAGTGACCAGAATGCTTATTCTAATTTCACGACCAGTGATCTTCAGTGTGAATTCAGTTCAATGTAACTCTGGTTTGTTGGCTCCCATTCCCCATCCCCAGTGTCAGTTGGTTTTAGGTTTTAGGGAGTTTGATTTGATTTTAAGAAAAGGTTGCCAGGATTATAGCCCCTTTTCTGCTGCCTAGTACTATAAACCGGGTATTAATAACCCTGTTAAATTTTGGTGGCTGTTTACAAAGTGCTTTGGATTTTTTATATTATCAGGGATACTTATGAGCCTACATTGAAAACTGACCTACTTTGATATTGTCATGTTTTAGAAATGCTGTTATCAGGGTCCCAGCAAATTATGTTCTCTCTAAACCTCTGCTGAGGCAAATATATCTTTGGTGGACCAGGAGTCAGCTTTGTGACCAGGGCAGCATGTGTCCCATATGGAAGGGGACAGACTTTATGGAAATGGATAGAAAAAAGATTTTGTGCTCATGGATGATTTTTTTTTAAATACAAAGAAAAATCACCTCCAGTTTCCTTTCAATTGTGATGGCATCTCCTTTGGAAGGTGGTCAAGTTTCCTGCATTTGTGAAATGTGAAGCTCCATGGGAAGCCATTTCAATTGGTAGAGTTCATTTAACAGCTTCCCACCCCACATGGCTCTTAGTTTTTGTGGAGCGAGAGCATTCATTGAGAAGTATGTAGCCTTGAATCAGTGCCTCCCTCTCTGTGAATCAGATTCTTCCTGGAAATAGATGATGGATGGGCTTTAGGACACATTAACTGCTTTGGGTTTCTTAGGCCACAGAATACATGCTCACACAGAGGCCACGTAGGTTCAGTAGGAACTCAGCTTTGGCATGCCCACTCATGACTGATATCTTACAGTTAAGTCAGGCATTGGGTCTAGAATAAATCTAACTGCCTTTTCTAGTGGTTCTCCTGTCTGTGACAGCGATCTTTGGCAGGAAGATCCTTGTGCTTTCTGAACCTCAGGAGGGCTCACCACACAGCTGTGACACTTAGTGTTCCTTGCAAGAGTGAGGGTTCTGCAGGAGGCCCTGTTCAGAGCTAAGGCACCTGCAGGTTATCAGGACTAGTTAGGAGGACCAGGGGACTGATGGTTGTGGCCAGGACAGAGTGTACTTTTATTTTTCAGGTAATAGGATTGTAGAATTTAGAGTTGGAAGAGACCTTAGAATTTATCTTAAATCTATGCCTTTCATTTTAATGAAAAGGAAATAAGGCTAGAGAAGCTAAGTGACTTGTTCCATGGTCACAGCTTGTAAGTAAGTAGCAGAATTGAGATTTGAACTCAGGTCTTCTGACTCCAAATTCTGTACTCTATCTGCTAGTCTGAGTTTTTTGTTTTTTTGTTTTTTAAACCTGTGGGCTGAGGCTGTATCTCTGTGGCCTAAAAGTTTGCCTCTTTGATTCAATAAACGTTTATTCTAAAAGTACTGAAGGTGTGTGGATTCTGTGGGAGGGACTAGGAATACCAAGTGTAGCTAAGCCATAGTCCTGCCAGTTGTTTTTGACTCAGTGCCCCAAAGTAACGTACCTGGCAGGGACAAGACCTACCAGAGCTGAGCCTGGCTGTCAGCAGAACAAATTGCCGCTTAGTGCTGAAGGGCTTATTTGATGAAAGGCACTGTTCCTTCTTTAACATTGACCAAAAAACTTCTTTTCTACCTGTTCTTCACAGCTCCTTTTCTGACTGACTATTGGGTCACCTCTCCTCATAGAGACTGATTTTGGTCAAGATGCAAATGTGCTCTGCGCATGTTTTATGCAAGAGAGAAATATGGTATCAGTTGCTTTAAAACCAATAAATTCTGGTATTGTATGTGCATTTTTGTAGAAATTGTTACTGGAATTGTAACTACATACTTAATTTCAATCAAGATTCTGTAAAAATTTAAATAAAACATTCAGAAAAGATCTGTGTGTTATATCTTCTTCAAGTGAGTTTTTGGGTTTATTTTTTTGTCTTTAAAAGCTATGCAACCAAGCCTCCCCATTGCAGGACTGATCGTTCACATCAGTCCAGTACTTTCAAGGGTTATGAAGTATTTTTCTTAAAAGGATCATTGCTGAGGGAAGTCTTTCCTTTTGAGGCCATCCTTCCAGAGCTGCTAACATAATATTCCTAAAGCGCTGATCTTACCACATTTCTTCGACATGCAAATAAACTACAGTGCTGTCCAAAACTCATCTGTTGAGCCTTTAGTAACTTGGCTCCAACCTCCCCATCAGGTCTTTTACGTTACTCCCCTTCATGCACTCTTCAGTCTAGCCAAGATAGCTGCTTTCTCTGTATGTGGCATCCTGTCTTCATGCCTTTACAATGACAGTCCCACGTGCTTGGAATGCACTTAAATCTGACTCAGCTCAGGTAACACTCAAAAACCTAAGACCTTCCCTGATCCAGTCTGTATGTTTTGGGGGTATATCCTTGTATATCCTACATGTGTACACAGCTCCCCCAATACAGTGTTCACTTCTTAGAGGCAAGGGCTTCTAAATTTTGTTTTCTAGCATTGTGCCTAGCAATGATAAATGTTTGTTGACTGAGGGGGGGAACGTCTGTTTTACAGATAAACAGGATCAAGAGGTAGAGTTACTTGGCTCTGGTCAAAGCTGGCAAAGCCAGGATTTGAATCCCAACTTTTCCACTGTCTCACTACCTCTTAGTGTGTCTGCAACCCTCTTTTAGCTCTGCTTTTATTCTTGACACGAATAGCAAACGAGAGTTGTTTCAGGCTGTCGGTGCTGTGAGGTAGGTGCTGTTATTAAGTTAGCCTCAAGCTTTCTTTCAGACTACCTCGGTAATGATAACAGTTTGAAGAATGCTGATGACATTTTCATATACGTAAGTAAACAGTGACCTTTAACAAGTGCCTTATAATTAATCTTCAGTGTTTTCCTTATATTTCTTCTGGATGTTTTGTATCCAGGTTTCCATTGACTTCTAGTCTTTTTGTCACAAATACCTGCAAGTCTTTCACTTCATCAAATACTCAATTTTTTTGCATTTGAGATTACCCTCAACTTTGCTGGGTGAGTTATTGGACACAAACTGCAGGTCTTTCTACCAGATCTGTTGCCTCAGACATTGGCACAAATACAAAGCACTGGGCAATCGTCCCCATTTTCCTTTGTTGCCACTGTCCTGCCTTGCTTATTGGCCCTCATTTCAGACTCAGGCCAAGGTTTGCTTCTCTCCTAGGTAGTATAGTGGATAGAAAGATGGGCCTGTAGTTTAAAGCCTGGGCATCAGATACTAGCTAGCAGTGTGACCCTGAGCAAACCATGTTTAATGTCTCCGAGTCGGTTTTGTTAGCCACCAAGTAGGGATACTAGTAATAGCACCTGCCTCACAGCATTGTTGCTCAGAGGTTTGTTGAGAAAGCTCAACCCGCAATCCAAGAGCTGACTTGTGAGAACTGATTGTTAACTTTTCAATGTAAGCAAATACACGTTGAAAATTGGTGCGTGCTACAAATCAGGACTGGAATGATTGTTAATGAACAACTGAAGACAGTAATGGAAAAACGTTAATAATTCATATTAAACTTAAAAGCATATTGGGAATTCAATCCTCCCTCCCCCTGCCCCCAAAAACTCATTAAGAATTTACCAGCACTTCTCACTTGTGAGGATCAAATGAGAGAAATGTGTAAAAGTTCATTGAAAACTAGAGTACTATATAAATGTTGGTAGCTGTTATATAATGACCCTGCAGGACTTTGGCCCTGCACACTCATCCTGAAGTCCAGAAGTTCCTAAAGTGGATGATAACACCCCCTACAGGGCACCGGAATGATGGGGGGAGAGAGGTGGTAGTAGTCTTGGGTGCAGTTGGGGGGCACTGAAGAAAAATAAGGGGGTGGTGTAAACAAAAGGAAAGAAAGAAAATCTTGAAAAACCATTTGTACATGTTTCATCTGTTGTAACAGAGGTAAAGTCAGTGATTACATTATTTTCCAGATAAACACTCAAATTGCAAGTTATGACCCCATCAGTGGCCAAGTCAACCGACAGGTCTTAACAAGCCAAGTGTTGGCAGGTGAGTGTGTCTTGCACTGCGGGGAAGCCCAGCATGCATCAGCAGGAACATGTACGTGTAATGACTTGTTTACAATACAATACTATACAGTTACATGATGCAATCACCATCAAAATTTCAATGTAGGGGAAAAAACCCAATATATAATAAATCGTTAAATTTAAGATGTATCATTTTTAAAAAGTACAATTTTTTTCAATTTCAAAAAACTGTTAAAGGGTTAAAGAAAGATTTCTAGGGGGTACTGAGTAATTTTTTTTTAAGGGGGCAACAGGCCAAATAAGTTTGGGAACCTCTGGTCTAGACGGTTCTTGAATCTCAACCTCCAGGTCAGTTTATATTTGACTTGGATTTGGCCTATGAAAATTGTTACTGTACTTTGGAGAATGGGGTGCTCTGGAGCTATGAGGCTAGAAGTCCCATGGGTGGTGTTGCACACAGGGTAATGGGTAAAAGAAATATTGGCTCATTCCTCTGGCATTTTTGCCAGGACTTTTAGGGAAGGCAAATAATGGGAAATGAGCCACTCTATCTTGGATCAAGTCAGTCTATTTGTGAGAAAGGGAAGAGAATGGTTACAGTTAGGAAGCAGAAGGAAGTTTCAGTAACTGCTGTTTGGTCCTGAACCTCCTGTAAGGATACAAACCATCCAAAGGAAAAGTCCCACCAAGACTAGAAATATGGACAGGTACTGAGATACTAAAGAAAGAAGGCCAATCCATGCCGGATTTTATTGGGGTTAATTGGGGGAGGTTACTCCTGAGGTCCAGTTCTTGGCAGCAGGAGGGCAGTGGTAGATGTCTGCACCACCTTTAGGCCAGGTCGAATATTATATAAAAAAAATTATATATTTTACATTATATATTTATATTATATAACGAAGAAGGCATGGTGCCAGGGGAGGTCCAGAATCATGTGCAAGTTTTCCCATGGGATAATTAGAGCTTCTTTTGCTATTTATATTCAAGGTAGATTAGGTCATGTTTTCACACTCTGACTCTCACTGTGTACTTCACTGCCTCCTGACCTGCTCATACATTCTTTCTGACAGTATCTTCCACAAAGTTCCGTGAATGGTGCAAAATGGTTTTGTTAACACGGAGAAACCAACCAATGAACTACATACATTGGAAGCACAATCCACAACAGTGGAAAAACCAAAAAACAGCATAATTAACAAAAGTACCACAACTGTTACCATTTTATTTCTCTACCTCAAGGTAAGTGAAGAGTCTTAGTGGGGAAAACTGGACTTCAGAACTTCTTAGTAGTCAGCTAAATTTATGAACTAAGTTTAGAGACAAAGAAATATGGCTTGGGCAGTTTTACAAATTGGAGATGATACAGAGTAGAATCCATTATAAAATGGAATTATGATCATTTGATTGCCTCAATTTCCCCCTTTTGTCAATGTGAGACCTGTTACAATTTTCTGTTAACCCAAGAACAAGAAGACTGACCAGTCACAGTAAGAATGCCTAAAATCATGGACTGAGTTTACAATGGAAGTTTACGACACCAAGATGACAGTGAAACAAAAAAGCCAATATAACTAACATCAAATCTTTTTTGCATTTTAGTAACCTACTCCCGATGTCCATTTTATCAACATTTCATCTTAGATCTCAGATATCCTATGCAGTTATCTGGTGATTGGAAACATCTCTTAGTCATTCTGAAATACGTCTTGTTCTTGGGGCAGCTCTGAAGTGGCCTTCTTTTTAGTACATTTGCTTCTCTGCTTCCAAGTTACTTGTAGATACTCCTCAGATGTTCTTGCCAAAATCTTTTACAAAGCAAATCTCAATAGAATTTAATATCTCACATTTTCTCCAATAACTAGTTCATGTGGTGAAAAGTAGCTCAAATCTTGCAGTTCTGATCTTATCAACAATAGTGTTATAAGAATGTGGTTCACTTCAAACTTCAAAGAATTTAGGTTTTTACATACCCCATTAGAATCATTTACATTTTACATATATCTGATCTTGTTGCTTTCTCAAAAATTTTCCACTCCAATTAATTCCAATTTCTTTAGGAGGATCAGATGCTATTAAGGATAAAATTCTGTATGTGAAAATGTAGCTAACAACACTCATTGCATCCCCTAGGTTCAATGGTTACTGAAATGAATTTGCTTATAAGAGGCTGCCTTTATTCCAGTTGTAACAAAAAGACTTGGGAAGGGATGTGTGGATGCACTAAGTAATTAATTCCCAATTGTATACAGAAAACAATATATATCAAGTGGTTTTTCTGTAGTAATATGTTCAGTTGTTAACCATATTCAAATGGAATAGATATTATGCAAATATTATTCTCCACCAGGAAGACTGACTTCTTAAATTTCTTTGAGAAATTTAACAAAAATCAATTTCTTTTTTTATTAATTTATTAATTTTTTATTTTTAATGTTCTACAATCACTACCTTAAAACTTAATTTTTTTCCCCCTACCTACCTCCCACCAGCCCCCTCTCTCCCCAAGACAGCATACGGTTCTACATAGGATCTAAAAATACATTCCTACTGAATACATTTTCACTATAGTCATGCTGTGTAGAGAAACTAAAATAAGTGGGAGAAATCATATAACAAACCAAAACAATACATGCACACACACACACACACACACACACACAAATGATCTGCTGCATTCTGCGATTAAATTCCATAGTTCTTTCTCTGAATGCTGAATGTGGAAGGCATTTTGCCTTAGATGACCACTGGGAATTTTTTTTTTTATGTCCTTGCATTGTGATGAAGATCCAAGTCTACCAGAAAAAACTCTCACACGCTGTGGGCGTTGCTGTGCACAAGAAAAATCAATTTCTTTTTTTTTTTTTTTAATTAATTAATTAATTAATTTATTTATTTATTTAGCTTTTTACATTCATTTTCACAAATTTTGGGGTTCCAAATTTTCTCCCCTTTTCTCCCCTCCCCCCCACCCCAATACCCCAAGCAATCTAATTTTCCCTATCTCCAATCTGTCCTCTCTTCTGTCATCCCTCCCTTCCCTTGTCTCTATCTTCTCTTTTCTCCTGTAGGGCCAGATGACTTTCTATTCCTCATTAACTGTATGTCTTCTTTCCTAGTTGCAACAACAATACTAAACAATTGTTCCTAAAACTTTGAGTTCCAAATTCTCCCCATCCCTCCCTCCCCACCCATTCCCTTTGGGACGGCAGGCAATTCATTATAGGCCATATCTGTGTAGCTTTGCAAATGACTTCGATAATAGTCGTGTTGTGTAAGACTAACTGAATTACCATTCCCTCCTAACCTGCCCCTCATTGTTTCTCTTCTGTCCTTTGATCCTGTCCCTCCCCAAGTGTTGACTTTCAATTACTCCCTCCTCCCTTTGCCCTCCCTTCCATCATCCCCCCCCCCCCCAATATCTCCTTCTCCCCTGCTTTCTTATACTGTAAGATAGGTTTTCATACCAAAATGAGTGTGCATTTCACTCCTTCGTTTAGTCAAATGTGATGAGGGTAGACTTTTGTTTGTTTGGTTTTTTTTGTTTTTTTTTTTTTTTCCTCAGCTCTCCTCTTTTTCCCTCCACTAAAAACATCTCCTACTTGCCTCTTAAATGACATATAGTTACCCCCTTCCATTTCCCCCTCTTTCCTCTCACTACATTTCTCTCTCACCATTTACCTTAATTTCTTTTAAGGTATGGTCCCATCCTATTCAGTTCAATCTGTGCTCTCTGTCTCTGCATGTGAATGCATGTGTGTATGTGTGTGCATGCGTGTACATGTGTATGTGTGGTCCCACCAACCACCCAGATACTGAAAAGTTTTAAGAGTTAGAAATATTGTCCTTCCCTGTATGAATGCAAACAGTTCATTTCTGGTAAGTCCCTTAATACTTCTTGCTGTTTACTTTTGCATGCTTCCTCTCATTCTTGTGTTTGAAAGTCAAATTTTCTTTTCAGCTCTGGTCTTTTCATTAAGAATGATTGAAAGTCCTCTGTTTCATTGAAAGACCATATTTTCCCTTGAAGTAGTATACTCAGTTTTGCTGGGTAGGTGATTCTTGGTTTGAGTCCTAGTTCCTTTGCCTTCTGGAATATCCTATTCCACGCCCTTCGATCCCTTAATGTAGAAGCTGCTAGATCTTGGGTTATCCTGATTGTATTTCCACAGTACTGGAATTGTTTCTTTCTAGCTGCTTGCAAGATTTTTTCCTTGAGCTGGGAGTTCTGGAATTTGACCACAATGTTCCTAGGAGTTTCTCTTTTTGGATCTCTTTCAGGTGGTGATCGATGGATTCTTTCAATACTTATTTTGCCCTCTGGTCCTAGAATGTCAGGGCAGTTTTCCTTGATAATTTCATGCAAGACGATGTCTAGGCTCTTTTTTTGATCATGGCTTTCAGGTAGTCCCATAATTTTTAAGTTGTCTCTCCTTGATCTATTTTCCAGGTCAGTTGTTTTTCCCATGAGATATTTCACATTCTCTTCCATTTTTTCATTCTTTTGGTTTTGTTTGGTGATTTCTTGGTTTCTCATAAAGTCATTAGACTCCATCTGTTCCATTCTAATTTTGAGAGAACTATTAAATTCAGTGAGCTTTTGAGCCTCTTTTTCCATTTGGCTCATTCTGCTTTTGAATGCATTCTTCTCCTCATTGGCTTTTTGAACCTCTTTTGCCAATTGAGTGAGCCTATTTTTCAAGGTGTTAATTTCCTCAGCATTTTTTTTGGGTCTCCTTTACCAAGATATTGACCTTTTTTTCATACTCTTCTTGCATCTTTGTCATTTCTCTTCCCAGTCTTTCCTCCACCTGTCTAACTTGCTTTTCAAAATCCTTTTTAAGCTCTTCCAAGGCCTGAGCCCACCCAACACCCCCCTGGGGTGTCTGGGGTACTGAGGCCCCGCCCTCCACATCTTTCCCTGATGGGAAAAATACGTTCTCGTCCTCCCCATCAGATCCGAAGGTCGGGATCATTTGCATTTGTTGGAAAAAAACTCTCTAAAGTCTTATTTTTCTTCCCCTTTCTAGGCATTTTCCCAGCCAGTTACTTGACTTCTGAGATTCCTTTCCACCCCCGCCTGGATCCGCCCAGCTAGTGCTTGGCCTCTGAGATTCAAATGTGCTTTCCCCCGGCAAGCTTTAGTTCTGGCGCAGGGGTGGGGGCAGGGCCGCCTTCTAAGCTTGGGCCCTCAGGGGCATTCTGCAGAGACTTTCAGGAACGGAGCGGGTGGGGGCGGGGTGGGGGGCCCCGCCTGCTGTGCTCAGCTCCCTTGGGGGTTTTATTCAGAGGTGTTCAGCAGTAGAGCAGGGTGGGGGCAGGGCCGTCTCCCCTGCTCGGCTCCCTCAGGTTGGAAAGACCTTCAGTATTGAAGATCCTAGCTGCTGCTGGGGGATTCCTGAGTCCCGGGCCGCTGCCGCCTCAGCCGCCCGCCCACGCCTCTGCCTCCACCGCTTCCTGCCCCCGTCTCTGCCGCTGCCGCTTCCTCCCGAGGGGGCCTGAGTCACAGAGACGCTCCGCTCCCCTCCCCTATCGCAGCGTTCTTTCTTACTGACCTGTAGCTTCTGTGGGCGGAGGGACTTTCCCGGCTGCCGGAGCTTCCCCCGGAGCTTTCCTCTCTGAATTCTGCTCGGGTCAGCTTCTCTGGGGCCGCGGCCAGGGGTGGGGGTGGGGTCCGCTTTCGTGGTGCGATGGACCCCGGGGACGGCTCTCCAGGGTTCAGTGGAACGGAAATCTCTTCCCCTATGTTTATGCACCCCCTGCAGAGATTCAGAATTTATGGGGATCTCCTTTTACCTCAATTCCATGGGTTGTGGGCTCGGAGCTCGTAAATGTGCGTCCTTCTACTCCGCCATCTTGGCTCCGCGGGAAAAATCAATTTCTTAAAGCAAAAGATGTTTCTGATTTTAACCTCACCCGTGTTTCATAAGTTTTTTTTTTTTTTTTGCCCCGTTGTCCAATTATCCCCCTAACACTCTGAAAGAATGAGATACCTCAGGAATCTTATACATATGACTATATAACTAGTAGCAGGCAGATGACAAGCCCAAGCACTGATTAACTTAAGTTGTTTGAGATATGGAATTCAGACTGAAAAGAGTAAGACGCTATTAAGTGTCTTACTATAAATAGTTAAGACAATAGTAAATTGAGACATATTCAGACTGAAAATAGTAATATCTTACATAATTGCAGTGTGCTCATATTTTCCACTAACCACCTGCCCCGATTATAGAAATTTTCCTGTAAAAGGAAAAAGCTAGGGCATGATTATAACAGCATCAAAACTAGTCCTTCAGCTTTAAGCCGAAGGGCATGGAATAATTCAAATCGCATATGCCAGAATGAAGAAATCTTAACTTCTTTTGATTTCGAGTAAGAATCACAGCTGAGTTTTTGGAACAGCCCATCATACACCAAAAGTTCCACCTCCTTTATTGTCAGACTCAGGATTAATCAGGTGGGAAATAGTCCTATTCAAGAGGAAGTAATACAATGGGGAAACTGATTCAAGAGGATCCTACTTTCCATCATGTTAAGGTCATTCCCTCATTCTTTTTCCCACATACACAGTTACAGCCATTCAGGATCACACTCCCTTTGAGTAGCCTGGGGAATCTCTCTCAAATGACGGATTACTGACTTGATCCATCCATCAACTATACCTGAATTCAAAACTCAGAATATTCATTTCAGTCCCAAGATGTTTTACTTCAAATACTAAGTTTCGCTAATCATAGTGTATGGCTGGATACGATTATTATCATTCTTATGGTGATGCAATAAGCAACATTTACCAAGATATTCTCTCTCTCTCTCTCTCTCTCTCTCTCTCTCACGCACACACAAACACGATTTCACTTAGCATCATTTTCTTGTTCTTTTTTAAGCTCTTTTGAGCTTAAACTCAAAAACAGACTTGTAAATTCTCAATTACCTAATTCATTGTTTAGGAATTCCATAATTCAAACAAGGTCTTTTATGGGGCTGATGACCTTGCTCAAACATGGTTTCAAGAAACCTGGCAAGTTTACAAACAACAGGATTCTACAAGGTCTCTTTGTACCTTTTTCCACACAATAATTACCATTTTTTCCAGTCCCTCTAGGGATGTGGGAAACTACCCTCCAGAAGAGGCCTCTATTTCCAATCCCATTTCTTTGGTATGACTACACCAACTGTAAGGATGCAAAGCATCCAAAGGAACAGGCCCACAGAAACAAGATACTGAAGAAAGAAGAGCAATGAACACCAGCATAGAGGTAAATAGATTGTATTGGGATACTTGGAAGAGTTTACTCATGAGACCTAGTCCTTGGTGGCAGGAGAGGCCAGGTCAGATATTACATAGAAACAGATTAAAGAAGGCATGGTGCCAGGGATGACCCAGGGTAACATGCAAGTTTTCTTTTGCTGTTTATGTTAAAGGGTGTTTACACTAAGAGTGGAGTCATAGGTCATCTTCTTTTCTGGCTACCACCATACACTTCCTTTTGTGTTACAACTGCCATGAGTGAGGAGTGTTTGTATCTGAGCCAATCTGGAATCAGAACTAATGGGTGCCAGAGGCCACAAAAGGCTTACCAGGAGAGTTGGAGGAAGTAATAGTAAAGATGGTAGTCTGATTGAACCTAGCACTACCTGAATTGTACCAGCTCAAGCTTTTTCTCTAGAGAAGGGGTGCCTAGTGGGCACCTAGTGGGCATCTGATATAGGGAATTCCTTCAGTTCTAGGAAATCAGCACATCCCAGCTTTCATTCTCTTTGCATTCCCATTTCAATGTGTTTTCTAGTAAAATAATTTCCTCAGCCACTCCATTTTTTTAATCAGCTCATTTTGGACTTTTCTGCTCTCCTTTTAGCTTCTGTGTGTTGACTCACACCATCTCCCATGTCTGAAATGATTATTGCTCTGCATAATAATAGCAAAGCATTTCTACTGAACTTCTGAAGTCCAAATCAGGTTTTGCCACCAGCCCAGGAGTGATACTCTGAGAAGCAAACCTTTGGGAGTGATCTTCTGGACCCAGCTCAGAGAAACATGAAATGAAAACTCATCCAGCCATCATGCCAAATCTGAATTTGACCTTGATGGAATCAGTGATATGTAAGAACTGAGCTGAGAGTAAGTCTACTAACCCCTGAGACCAAGGTGATATGGAGGAGTCTTAGGGGCAAATGGTTATACTTTATTCTTTCTATATCTCGGAAGAAAATATCCTTTTATAAAAGCTAATTGGTGAAACAGAACTGGGTACTTGTCCCTTGTACCTATTAATAGAAGGAACACAGTCAATGGGGATTTGAACTGATGGTAGTTTTGAAGAAACATCCACAAGCCCCTCATTGTACCCTAAAACCCTTAGTGGGGAGATGTAGCAGCCTAGATCTGGAATAGTAAGCCAGAGAGTACTTGCCTCAAGAAAAAGAAAACAGATGGGGACAAACTAAAATACTACTGCTATTATACTGCTAAAATCAAAATATGCATTTTTCAACAAAATATAGTCAAATTTGTGCATGCTTTTATTTGTTTGTTGGAATGTTTGTTTCGAAGACAAAGCCTGAGTCTTGGTTATATTTTATTTCCTCAGTTTACTCATTGTTACCTATAGGGCAGGCAAGCCAAGTCTAGCACAGGACCCTGAGGGAAAGACAGGAGTCAAAGTCAAATCACCACCACCACTCTGTAACCCCTCAGAAACTGATGAAGACAGCCCAGGGCCCTGATCCCAAGAGCTGCAAAGAGCAGTGTTTCCCTCCCTCCCAGACCACTAGCCCTCTTTTTGGCCCCATACTCACAAGCATCATCTGCAGCCATCACTTAGGGGAGCAATCCTACAAAGAATGGTTACCCCCTTTTTACCACCAACACCAACCTTTGATTAACTGCTGCTGACAGGCAGGTAGCTGTTAGAGCCCTGGGGAATAGCAGTTCCCTTTCTCCACTCTCCTGAACTCTACCATGCCACATCCCAAACCACTGATCTTTTCAATCTAGGCTGAGAAGCCCAGGGGGAGCATACTTTGTGGAGATATGGCCACTTCCTTCAGCAGCCACTGGTCCTGAAGACCTGGTAAGGAAAATCCTTACCACCAAAGTCCTTGGTCTGGCCAAATAGTTCAACACTAGAAATGGTTAAGGTTCTTAACAGTGCAAATACCATAGAGGAAGATATGTTCCCTTATTTTGCCTCTGAACGCTAAGAATTATATGCCCTTTCCATGTGACTTTAACAGAGACCTCTGTCAATTGCCCTTCCCATGTGACTTTAACAGAGACCTCTGTCAATTGGGTTAGACACTTGTGTGAGAGAAGTGGAGACAGAAGACACAGACTCCACATGGTGAAGCACTATGGCAGGCTCCCTGAACCACAGAGATGTGGGGAAGAACTGACACCCCCAACTTAGTCCTTGATTCCTAGCACAGAGATTGCTAGAATGCTTGAGGAATATTGTTTGATTCCCAGTTGAGATTAGATTTCATTCTGTTCCCAGATTTTTCTGTTGTCTTTCAGTCGTGTCCAACTCATCATAACCCAATGACCCATGGGGCTTTCTTGGTAAAGATACTGAACTGGTTTGCCATTTTCTTCTCCAGTGTGTTGCCATTTTATAGATGAGGAACTGAGGCAAATAGGAGTTAAGTGACTTGCCCAAGGTCACAAAGCTAGTAAATGTCTGAAACTGGCTTTGAATTCATATCTTCCTGGCTCTTAGCTGCCTCTCCCATGTCACAGACTACCCTTTCATATTCTATTACCTAAACTAGCCAGCATATCTTCCTTATGCACTGTTTCACTGTTTGCTTTGAGAAATATGTATAATGAAGTTGACCCAATCCTCCCAGAGCCAGGCCTGTTACATTTCTCCTTTCAGGATTCTCAGATTTTCAGGTACCCTGAGAGGGGTGAGGGAGGAGTCTCTTTTTCAAACTTCAAATGCTAAAGCCTCTACCAGCTATGTGTCACCCCCATTTTTAGTGTCCCAATGATTAGCACCCTAGTTCTACTTCACCACTTAACAACAGAAAGTTTTTATAAAGGACTGTTTACTTCAAAGGTATATTTAAAACAAAATGTAAACATTTCTCCCAACACCTCATCTAAACCTGAATCGCTTAGAGCCATGGTGGGAAAAATTAGGCTCAAAACTTAGCTCAGTTCCAACTTAGCATTGATCCTATTAAGTTCAGGTTCAAAATTGGTATCACTGCCAGCTTCTGCTGGGCTGGAATTCTGGACCCTTATGGCCAAGGGCATTGCTGCTGGGCTGACTGCAACACTTACGCTGGATTCCTGGACTGCTAGATACCTCAGGGCTTACACTTTTGGCCCTGATCAGAGACTCTTATTTCTGCACCTAGAATGAAAAGAAAATTAAATAAAGGCAAAGACTCAGGCCCATTTCTCAGGGCCAGGTCCAAACAGCCTTAGGAGAAGGAAGGAGGCCCTAAGCCCTCCCTTCTTACTATATAGCATTTATTCATTATATGGCCATTATTGTAGCTGTTCCTCTACTCCATCAGATGCAAATGCAGCAAGGCATGACAGATCCTGACTCAGGCCGTTTTAAAGACAAAGATAGTTTGGGCTACAAAACCAATGCAAATACGTTCCTCCCAACCACGTTTGGTTGGTCAACACAGAATGTCCATGCATGTTTCAGTTTTCATTTTTCTGGAAGCAGGTCCCTACCATCCTCTGTGTGGATGACTCCATATTAACAAAGAGATGACCACATATACACATATATGTATATAAATTTATACATACATACATACATATATGTATCTATATATCTATTTGCTTTTTTTTTTTTAAACTCCATTAGTCATGTCTCTTTACGACCCCATTTGGAGTTTTCTTGGAGGAGATACTGGAGTGGTTTGCCATTTCCTTCTCCAGCTCATTTTATAGATGAAGAAACTATGGCAAACAGTGTTACTTAAGGTCATACAGGTAGTAGGTGTTTGAACTCGGGTCCTCCTGACTCCAGGGCTGGCACTCTATTCACTGCCTTTATCTGCTATTAATGATTGTCTTTTGTGTAATAATCAAATGGTGGAGATAAGTTTCCTTCCTTTTACTAACATTGGACTGGTTGTTCCATGAACAAGATACCTCATTTCTCAGCAGCAGCAGGCATTTATTTTCTCTGGCTGTCCCCCATACTTGGAATGCTCTTTCTCCTCTACTTTGCCTAATGATCTCTCTTCCTTTTTTAAACCCCATGTTCTACAGAAAGTCTTCTCCAAACCCTCTTAATTCTAGTGCCTTCCCTCTGTTAATTATTACTAATTTATTCTGTATGTAACTTGCTTTGTACATATTTGTTTGCATTAGATTTTAAACTCCTTGAGTTTTTGAATCCTCAGTAAATTAACACAGTGCCTAGCATAGTAGATATTTGATAAATGCTGATTGGTAAGAAGGGGAAATTATCATGGTTCAGATTAAGCTATTCTTCTCCCCACTACCAGCAACCAGAGCAAGTGGCTTTTATGCTAAATCCCTCCCCTTTGAAAAAAAGTACTGCACCCCTAAACCTTAAATATCTGATATAGACAGGTATAATACTAGTAAAGAAATTTCATGAAAATAAGGGAACAAAGATATGACCTCTCAGGCACATCTGTCCTACTTCCCACAAAAGTGGGAACCCAGACTCTTCAGGTTGTTCCAGATTGTTCTGTGGTGTACATGTATTTCCCAGTTATATCTGTGCTGTCTTGGTCATGTTACTTGGTGCTCTGGGACTGAGATTAAATTGATTCTCTATCACTTTTATTGATCCTATTTACAGTTAACTGATTTTTTTCCCTTTAACTGCTTAAATCACGTTTCTTTTTTCTTTGAACTTAGTGTAGAAATCCAGCTGGCCTGTAATGAGTGAAGTTCAGAAATTCAGTTCTCCTGTTAATTGCAGTTCTGTTCTTTTCTCAAGGAAATCTGTGGTCCTTGAGGGATGTGGGGGGACATCCATGGAGTTTGGTCTTTACACCACCAAGTCATCCTTCAAGAATATATGGTTTGCTATCCAAAGACGTCTGGCCTGCTACCTCTAACTTTGCAGGTGAACTCAAATGAGCCTTTCTTAGTTATGGGAGAGGAGGGGGTTGTTTGCCCTTCATTCCCAACGTCCAGCCAATCATTTTGTCTGCCATGCCTCAGCTATGTAACCGGTCATGTTGTCCTCAGTCCCACAATGTCACCAAGCCTATAAGAAATTGTATTATTTCCTCACCTACCCTGTTCTGCTCTAAGAGGAGAGCTGTCCTTCTGCTTCAGATCTGGTTTTTTGGACTACACTGAGGCAGGCCATGGATCCCTTTATTACTGGGCTTGTGCCTTGTTAAGAAGCTGTTATGTTGCTTGAAGAGCATGTGCCTCAGCCTATCTTTGCTGAGTTTCACTTGAGACAGTACAGTCCTACATGAATTATCTTCTCCTATTAGAAATATGAGCTCCTTGAGAGTAGGAATTATTTTGCTTTTCTATCTGTATTCTCATGGCTTAGTGCCACTAATCAATTTTTATTCATTTATTTATACATGGGATGGGGAACAAGCGTTTATTTATTAAGTCGTTACTATGGGCCAGGCACAAAAACTGTACTGAGCACTTGGCACATTATTTCATGTGATCTTTTCCTGGGCAGTAGGTGTTACTACTGTAACTATTGTCCCTATTCTACAGTTGAGAAAACTCAAGCAGACAGAGGTGAAGTGACTTGCGGAAGTGTGAAGGGCTGAGACCAGATTTGTAATCAGATAGGTCTTCTTGACTCCAGGCCCACCTAGCTACTTCTTACACATTTTTTATACCATTTTTCTTTGTCTATGGCTAACCCCATGTGAACCCACCTCTGCCTCTCCGCTGCACTCTGAGTGATCTCCAACTTCTGTTCTTTTGAAACTTATTGAAAATGATCTGGTTGACAAAATCAAGGAACCACACGCTGCATTCTAATGCCAAGGATACACAAGGAAGACTCGGAGCAGGCCAAGTGCTTAGGATGGCTGGCAGTGATCTGAATCATTTAGAGGGAGTACCTTGATCCAGAAGTGTCAAATATGCCGGTGACATTGCTGTCCCCAGAACTCCTGACTGAGCCAGATTAAAAAGTGATTGGAAAATATTTAACGAAAATAAATAAAAGTACAATAGAACACAGACAATGTTAACAGGCAGTTTTCTAAGTCAACATACTGCCAGCAAGGATCCTGGTATCTGATTTTAGTGGCCCCTGTTTCTATCCAACTTTGGTGTCCTAACTAATGTCTTTACAAGTCCAGTGTTGAAATATTAATAAATATTTGTTGAGCTGAATTTCATTAAATTGGGCTGTGGTTATTGGAGTTCCTTAAGAACCACAAAATGTTAATTTGGTAATTTTTAAGAACTGGAGAAAATTCCCAAGTTGAGAAAGGGAGCGTCATGTTCAAGGAACAGCGAGAATGCCAATGTCAAGAGTTCATGTTGGGAGGAAGTATAAAGCGTAAGAAGGTGTGTGTCTGTAGGGGCAGGTTAGGAGCATCATGGGATGGCTGTTAGTGGAAAAGAGAGCATATATAAGCGATACCAACATTTCAGGTGTGATGGAAAGATTGAAATTGGGTGTCAAAAACTCTCAAGTTTGAGATCTGGTTCGACCACTTAGTAAAATTAAGGTCTAAGTCTACAGCAGACCTAGAGGGCAAGAACTTAATCTCAACCAGCGTAACTTCCCCTCACCACCAAAAGATTATTACACAAAATAACCGTTATTCGTCACTTCTTCCTGGATCTCCCTTTTCTCCTGTCAGATGTTTACATGATGGATTTATGTGTGTTTAGCAGCTGGATGGCACAATGGATAGGGAGCTGGGCTTGGAGACAGGAAGACTCATCTTTATGAATTCAAATCTGGTCTCAGACACTTAACTAGCTGTATGACCCTGGGCAAGTCGCTTGTTTGTCTCAGTTCCTTATGTATAAAATGAGCTGGAGAAGGAAATGGCAAACCTCTCCCGTGTAATTGTCAAGAAGACCCCAAATGGGATCAACAAAGAGTCCAGACAAGAGAAGATAAGCCTAGCTTTGAAACTAATAACTGTTTTACACAAAGAATGCATCATCTAAAAAATGCAAGCCAGCAGCCTCCAGCATTTATACATACATTATGTTCAATCCTGTCCTCTCCACTCTTCATGTCTTTCCCTTTCTCTTTTCTTTCTTACCCCTTTTTGTCTATTTCTCTTTAAAAATTATTCTCATTGTGTAGTCTCAATGCAAACTCAGATCTGTAGCAGGGTCAGAAGAACAATGATTAAAACCATGAACTTGATCCTGAAACAGTCATTTACTACCTGTGTGAACCTGGGTGAGTCATTTAAATTTTCTGGGCTTGTTTTCTCAACTGTAAATAAACTGAAATGGACTGAAACTCAATGACTCTCCATAAATGGGCTGAATTCAGGGCTCTTTCCAGCTCTAAATCTATGAACTAGAATAAAGCCCAGTTATTACATAAATCTTTGATAGGACTTATTTGAAAGGTTGAGCCTGAAATAAATGATCTTTTATCTGAGTCTTTGTGTAGAGAAGCAATCCCACTTTGGCCACAGCAATTGAGCATGAACCAAGAATGAAAGTCTCAACTAAAGTGTGCGTGTGTGTGTGCGTGTGCGCACGCATTTGGAAATAGCCAATGCCGGTATTGGTTTTCCTTAACTATGCATATTCATTACGAGGGTCTTGGTCTTTAGTATTTTTAGTATTTTTCAATAAGAGGGGTTGGAAAGAGAAAAAAAAATCAAATTTCATTACTTGTAAAAAATTAAATAAAAAAAAAAACACCAGGAAAAAAAGCAGTCTGCACTGATTGCCTTCACTTGCTCTCTTCTCTTTTCTCAGTCCCTTGCAATCTAGGTTTCTGACTTCATCACTCATGCTGCTTAATCTGTCCTCTCCTAAGTCATCCATGATCTCTTACTTGTCAAATCCAAAGGTCTCAAAATATAAGGACAGAAGCTGAGGTGGAGAGAAAAACGGCCAGGTATCCTAAGCTGTCTCCCAATTATTAGACAGAAGATCTTTGATGGAAGAGACTGCTTCCCATTTGTCTTTGTATCTCCAACGCTCAGCACAGTCTCTGACGTGTAGTAAATATTTAATCAATCTCAGAAATGTTCTGATAATGGGTAGGGGAAGAATGAATTTTATATCTGAATGTTAACAGCACAATTACCCCATATTAATATGCTTATTGCTATCCCAAATCCAGAGAAGGGCAAACTAACAAGCCGCTGTTTGTTCGATCTCCAAAGACTGAAATGTTTATTGCAGTGTGGTATACCTCAGGTTAGCTGCTCAAACAGACTATCCAACTCAGTAATTTCTATACAATCCATTTATTTGAAATGCCAACTATATGTAGGATAAAGTCAGTGTTACATGCTTTTCAGTAACAGTAGAAAAATAGAACCAGTGAAAACCTTTGTACAACTGTAATGGTACTCAAAAGAGAAATGTATTGTTTTACAATGCATCACACAGACTGGAATTCAAGTTTGGAGGTACCTAAATAAAAATACTATATATATATATTTTTAAAAAACACTATATACAATTGAAGCGTAAACAAGTTTTACAAAGTACTGGTTATGCAGGTTGTAGAAAACACTTGCATAGGACATGAAATCGGTTTAAGAAAATTTTCTGAGCCTTTAACATTGAAGGCACTTGACTTTATACCAGTAACAGCACAACACCAAGAAATGCAGTATTATAGAAGATGCCACCTCTCAGAAATACAGGTGGATTACTATATGCCAACTGCAGATTTACCTTCTTTATCTTTCAGGTATCCCATATCCATGGGCAGGTTTTCCCACCACCTGCACATTTTAAAACAGATACACAGTCATGAACAGCCACATAAATGATGTTTACACATCATGTCTAATCCCTTAAAAAGAACCACATAAAAACAAGCAATTACTTTCAAGAGTTTTCAAAACAAACAGAATACTTATAAGTATCCTTTCTATAACAAGGGCCACAGCATCTTAATATTCAGACTATGGAACAAATGATAGGATTTTTTTGGGAGTGGCAGGGAGGGGGAATAGACAAAGGGGAAAATCAATTAAAGGCTTGCCAACGTAATAATTAAAAAATAACTTGTAATCTATGGGACAGAAAAGATAGTTATAACTTCTGAAAAAAGTTATTCTTAGGGCATTAACAAAATAAGAAAAATATTTTTAAACAGTGTGTACTCTAACCATTGTCTTAAACTTATTTGTGATGAGGTTTTAAAATAATTAGTACACACAGTAAACCACGCAGAAGGGGTAATTAGCACCCATCATGCTACTTTGAGTTAAAATAATAAAAAAAAAGAAAAAGAAAAAGATTTCTCCCTTTGAATTCAGTATTAGATTGAAATCTTAGAATTCCTAAGCCATCTCGTAAGTGTTTCAAGGAACACTGATTTCTGTTCCTGCTCCCCAGAACAGGCAAACTTAAATTTCTTCTCTAATGAAACCAATTAAGTTTAATAAAGAATAGTTATTGAGGAAACGGAATTCTTTGCCTTTAGAGATTGAGGTATTAAGAGAGTTACTAGCCTAAGTTTCTGTAGAAGGACACCGGCCTTTTCCCCCCTTTACATTGTCTCCAGTTTATGTAAATACTGTGCACTCAACTATAGTAAAAAGCCTCTCCAACTACAATAAAAAGGGAACCAAAACTTGGGGAAACTTACTACATGACTTACAAGAGTTTGGCCAAGTTTCATACATAATTTCTACAAAACAACTTAATTACAAAGGGCTCCTAGGAAAGCCCTTAATGTTTAAGTGATAAATGAAGTATTTCAAGAGTTTAGGCCCAAGATTTACCTGGGGAAAGCTAATGGGCATAGTGTGATAACTGTATCATGCCAAGGGTTTAAAAATACTAAGTTCCACAAACAATTTTATGCCACCATACATTGCCATTTCCCCCCTAACGATTGTTTAGGAAGGTGATATCTCTCTTTCTTCTACAGAGAGCAACACTAGTTGTTTACCCACTCTTTAACATGCTATGAGGACTGAAAATGGAGATTGTCTGAGCAGCCGATTGTCTTATGGAGATCTGGTATTTTTGTGATTTGGTTATTTTTAAATGCTTTTGTATCATATAAAATACCATTGCTTGTGGCCCTTAAGTATACACTGTTTTCCAAAAGCAATCTTCTGTAGTAATCTCATTTATCTTATCACAGCATACAAAGATTTAATAGATGTGTTCAAAAGCCATTGGCACACAGCTATTCAATTTACTCTACAAATTACATACCATAAAATACAGTAAGATAAATGATAATTAATCTAATAAGACACATGCGTCGCAGACATAATATCCTTCTGCAGCATGTTATATCAGTCTATAGTACCATACACTAAAGCGGTTTTTCCCCATATGAATATTTTAGTCAGTTATTCAAATTAATTCTTAGCTGAAAATGTAGATTTTGCAAGTAAATCAAATTATGTGCAGTGGTCATTTTAAAATAATTTAGGTGATGTGGAAGAAAATTTCACTAATTTTTATTAAAAGTGAATGTGCAGATTTCAATAGTACCAGCCCAAATAATTCATAATCTGAACAGAGACAAGGGAAGAGTAAAAAAATTCAGGGAAATGGAACTGTCAAGTGCATGTCCAGCACAGCTCTGGGATCCAGAGCAGCAACTTACAACTGTATCGAACTGATAAATGTTAATATATACGGATAAACACTAGAGAATAGACTGGAATCATTAACTCCTGTTTTCTGATTAAAGCCAGACCTCTTGTCAGGCCTCTAAAGATTATATCATCTGCTATATGGTTTAGACCCTTAAGTAAGACAATGAATCGTTATAATTCTCTATCTAAGGAAAAAAAAGCCTTTAAGGCAATGAGTAGGTCTATCTTATAAGTCCGTTTACCCTTGGACCTCTCAAATGAAATATACAACATGACCTCAATCAAAATTTAATAGGAGCAGTCAACCAGACAGCAAAACAACTTGGCAGCGCTTTTAATCTGGGTATAGTATAAGCACATGTTCCCCTCTCTGTGACTATCTATTGTTAGCATTAAAAAAATGTCAAGAGATATTCCTGAGTGTACATCCACAGGGTACAGTAGGAAAAAATCTGCAGGAAGAACTACAGTTAATAAGGAAAAAAATCAGAGCTGTTGTCACCCAATAAAATGTATGTACTTAAAAGTGCATGTAAGTCATTTACATGGTAGCTTGTAAAGGCCCCCTCGCCCTGCATAGTTTAAGTGTGAGTGTCAATGAGTGGATTCGTATGTGTAACATATTAATATATGATGGAATATTCAGGAAGCCTCTTTATTTATCCAAGTACTACTGCTGGATATATGTGTGTGTGAAATACAAAACTGACACAAATAATGTTGAAGAATTGATTAAAAAAAACCCACCAGTATATTTACATGGAAGGTTAGGGGAAAAAACAGTCCTCAGCTCATGTACTGCTGTTCCTAGGGAGAGGATCTTAAAACAATCCCATGTGCTGCAATAGTTTGGTGAATGCCCAAACCAGCATCCCTAGAGGAGTTCAAGTAGGACATGTAGAGTGTGTAACTTTTTTTTTCTTTTTTTGGTGATTTAAGCATTATGCAACACACAACTTCCTTCACATGACATCAAAATTCATCAGACGTACATTAAAAACATTTAAAAGTATACACACGCTTACAAACATCAAATGACATCCTTAAGACTGAAGCCCTTTTGTGTTCCCCAATAGGCAGCAAGATCACTGAAGGCAATAAGCAGTCATCTCAGCCCTCTCAGCATCAGAAACCTAGCGAGTGGTGTCTCATGAAAATCGGACGTTTTCAGTGTTTCAAGAGTAGAAGGATTTTGATTTGATTACGACCCTATTTAGTGAAATTCTCATCTATCGTTTGAATTTTACAGCAATTCTAACTTAAGAGTTCCCACTGTAAATATATTAATAGTTTTAGATTGGGCAAAGAAAGCTTTTTTCTTCAGCATTCATCACTAAATCAGAAAACTCCAGGATCCTGGATGGACAGTCGCTAGAGATACTAGCTCCCACTATTTATTTAAAAAGGATGACAACAGATTCTTTTAGCAGAGACTGACCAGGCAGATTTCTGAACTAAAACTAGTACTAAAAAGAGAGGAGCATTTTGATGTGCTGTTCTTTGGAATTTCTATAATTAAAAAATAAACACATTATAACTATTTCATAAGAAAATACATTTCAGTGTGCAACCCACTGCACATGGAAATTGGTAGGTGAAAGGTAAAATGCAAAAAAATATGAAAATACAGTCCTTTAAATGTGGCAATAAAGTTTAACACGGTGATACAAAAATTAATATGGGTAAAATAAATGTACAGGTGCAAAAAACCAATTTGTTTTTAAAAAAGTGCCAGCTTGGTTTCTCTTAAAAAGGCTTCCTAAACACAACTGCTCAAAACACAAAATAAAACCAGATGCAGCATTTAAAAAAACAAATAAACCCTCATAGCATGCTATGTCTAATCAACACTGTATATACAAAAACTTGAGCAAAATAAAGTGAAACTGAGTTATCTGCTGGCTTTAAGAAACTTGTCTGAAAGTTGTCCGGTTGTGTCATAAAATGGGACGTTCCACATCTCAGGCACAGACCATTTGGAGGATACTTTTAGAGGGCAGACTTCTTGTATAAAAAATCTGGTTTGCTTGGAGACCTCCTTCCTCTGCTTACTGAGTCTTCCCTTTCCAACTCTGTATTTCTCTGGGCTCCATGCTCCGTGGACTCACCATCTGTCAGTCTCCTTCTGGACCTTTCTTCTGGAGTGTCAGAGCTACATGCAGAGAGTGAAGTTCTATTAGAAGTAAGCCCATATGTCAAATCAGTTTCCATTTTTGTTCGTCCCCTGACATGAGCTGGACCATTACTAGCATTTTCCTGGGCAGCTAATGCCAAATCCAACCGTTGGGGTGGTTGTTCTACAACATCAAGGTGTACTGGCTCATTCTTTTGTCTTGGCTGGTGCCCATCTTGAGAAAGCATATATTCTCTCCTAGTTTCTTCTTGCTTTTTAGGGGATTTCTGGTTAGGTAGATATGCCGACTTTAAGCCACTTGGTGAAGGCTTATTGTGGCTATATAAGTCTGGACCAAAATATACACCTTGTGGAGGTGAAGGGGTATGCCTGGTAGGAGCTGGAGTAGAAGGTCTGCAAGCAGCATTTGAGAAATCATAGAAATCTGGGTATTCTTGCTGATTTTCTCTAACATCCGTTTTTTGCTCTAGTGTGTGTTTCTTTCGAGAAGTGTTCATGTGCCTCTGCTGGATACATGATATGTGTTGGGGAGGTCCTGGTCCTACCTCGGAAACTGGTTGGTTTAATTCTGTGTCAACAGCAAGTTCAGGCAGCCTCCTGTCCTTGAGTGATATTGTCGACACTCCCATGGCAATATCTGGCATCAGCTCATTGAGCATAGGCTGAGTACACTGCAGAAAAGAGGAAAAAGTCCAAAGAAACTACCACATTAGATGTATCCTTAAAAGGTAGCTGTACTAAATATTATATGATATTGGATAAGTCATTTAAGCTCTCTGAATTTCAATTTATTTATCCATAAAATAGGAAGCTTGGCTTAGATCATGGCTTCTTAAACTTTTTCCACTTGTGACCCACAGTTTAAGAAGCACCGGTTTAGATGACCTCTAAGTTTTTTCCAACTCTGAAATTCAATGATTCTACGTTCTGCTACGTTTATTCAATTTTATGACACTGATGGAAACACGGGATTATAATATGTGACACTTGACTTTATGATTCTAAGTTCTAAGCAGAATGAGTGATAGAGTGGAATCTTTGTATAGGTGGTTTAGAACTGGAGGGGGAAGCCTGATACACACCTTATAAACTAATCATATTATATCTTATTTTTTCGGTATGTAATTTTCTTTTGTGGGGCAGAAAATCATGTTTTTACTCACTAAACAGTCTAATTCATAAGCCTAATAATGAGCCAAATTACAATGTGGTTCTCTATCAACTTCATTTATAACCACCTCTCTGAATTCAATTTTACTGATAGTGTGACAGTAAGAGGCAATATTTACAAGTTTTCCTCATAGTATAACCTAAAATAAAATCAGACAATTACTGTACAAAATCAAAAAAGGTCTAATTTCTCTTAAAACAATATTTAACAGCTTTAATTACTTTAAGTTTTCAAAGCAAACTGACCTTGCTAATGAAAAAGCATACCTAAGGATTTAGATGCATTAGAAGGAACAGCTGGTGCATGTAATGTATGGGTAGTTTTTTGGACAAAGAATCACATACATATATGACATCATCCTAAATTATCTGAAATCACATCCTTCTGAAGTATAAACACAGGATAATAGACTCAAACTGTGTCTAAACATCTTAAGGAAATAAAAAATGTAAAGTGTATAGGAACAAATCATTACAAAAGAATATGTAGGTCCTAATGTTCATTTTTTTGCTCCTTCTAGAGCAACTGTAAAGCTTCTGTTTTCCTCTAAATAAGGGTAGGACTTCTAACTAAATGCATCTGATTTTCTCTTCTTTATTTTTTTCTTTTCTTCCTTCTTTACCCGTTCCCTTACTTCTCTGTTTCCATTTCCCCGCTAAAGTGCTAGTTCACCTTCAGGGCCTAGAAAGGGCTTTTGGCACTCTTTAATATATCCATTTCAGGAAGTTACTTAACACTGACTTACCACTTGCTTCTCAGCTGCCATCGTTGCAGTGGCAGCGGCTGTTTGTCTCCCTGATCCTGTAGTGTTAGTGCAGTCTGGTGGTTCTGCTTTGATACCAGGTATATAGACTGGAGGAGGGACAGCTTTGGGAGCTGTTCTTGTATGAAACAGCGAATGGTTGCAAGGATAAGAAAAAGAACGTGAAGGATGTTGACTGGGAGCTCTTTGTTTCCAACCAACTTTGAACTGGTTGTGAAGTGGAGTAGCTGGAGGATGATAGGGGGGTGGTGGAGGAGGCAAGGGTGGATGGAAGGCCACAAAAGTGTCGAGATCTGTAAACATGGTTTCTGCAGCGGGAGTACTGTTAACTCGACATCGTCCAGACTGTTTTACGGTCAAGAGTGGACTTTCATCCCCAAAACGTTCATCAGGAAAGAACTTGTGAGGATTCTACGAAAGATAAAGAAAAAGCTAAAAACTTTCTGGTAATTACTAGATTTGGAAACAGCCTTATATATCAAATTATAAAAATAAACAATTTAAGAACATTTACTAGGTACTCACAGAAACACAAACCAGAAAGCACAAAACTATCATAAATAAGAATGAAAAACAAGTAAAAAACCCCATGATTTTCTAGGTCAAAACCCTAAGAGAAAGTATTAATAAAAGGAGAATAAATGGACATTGTGCAGTTAAAGATACACACAGACACACACACACACACAGACACACACACACAGAGTCAACTGGACTGAACATTCTGCAAAACAAGCCAGCTATTTTTGCTGTTATTGTTACAAGACACCATGGTCATGAGGATGCTTAAATCATTCAAAATCAAGCAGTTTACATTCCAATACAATTTTCACAACGATAACAAAACTACGACAACAAAAAGTCACAGTACAGTACAAAATGAAAACTGTTCCTAAAACTCTCTCTAAACTTAGACACACCAACATATTTACTTCAGAGAGACACAGGAAAAGCATAACTATGGCATTCTTTACCAATTTCTTTTAACTGGTTTGGAATAACATTTTGATAAAATATGGGAATGCTATACTCTTCAGAGCATGTTTTCAAAATTTACAATGCACTAATTTTGTTTAAAGTTTCACAAACAGTAACAGACTATGCCATTAAATGAACAGGAAACCACAGAGTGCATTTAAGATAAAGCAAGGACCCTCCAAAAGAATCAAAGAGCTTTGAGAGGGGAGAAGATTTTTTGATAATGTCAGGGCAATCCTGTTTTTCCTTTTAAGGATTTAGTTCCTAAAGTCTTATAATTCAATGACAGAGAAAACCAACAATTTATTTACCACAACACAGATAAGGAAAATAGATCAAATGTAATTTTCTTTCAAGTTGTTAACTGAGGGGACTATGGCCAGGATGCTTTTTATGTATAAAAACCAATTTAAGGAAGTTGTCAGAGTGCTTTCTCTGCCAAAAATAGAGTGGCTAACTGTTTTCCAGCTTGCCTTAATAATTAATTTCATTCCTCATGTGTTGGAGGCACCAAGGGTACTGAAATCTGGATCTGATTCTCAGTAGTGAGGAAGAGCTTGCTTCTGAAGTAGACATGACAGTAACCATTAGGAAAACGATTATTCCTTAGAATTTGTCAAAGAAAGTTAGATAGTAGTCAGTTAGCTAGGTTCCCTAGATTTCTGGAGATCAGTTTTCAAATGGTTCACAGAAATAAGAGGCAGGACCCCATGGACTGAAATTCTATAAAGGAAAATCATTTTAGGACAATAAAAAGCTCTGAAGACAGAAGGAGAAATAATTACAATAGGAAAGGAAAAAGTGAGTAGACTAGTAATATGCATCCACAGGGAAATCACTGACCAACTTCAATTCTTAAAAAGCCTGGAGTCAGGAAGACCTGACTTCAAATATGACATATACTCACAAGTGGTGGGATTTGGGGCTAGTCATTCAACCTCAGTTTGCCTCAAATTCCTCAACTGTAAAATGGGGATGATAACAGGACCTTCCTACTAGAGTTGTAGTGAGGACCAAATGAAATAGTATTTGAAAAATGCTTAGTAATAACCTGGCACAAAGTAGGTGCCATATAAAAAACATAAAACAGAAGACAGAAGCAAGGGTGAATGCAGAAGTGTAATATTAACAACATGAAGAGTAATGTCAGGAATGCCAGAACTCAGAATGAACTGGGAAAAGGGGAAAGAATGTTAAGGACAACAAAAAGGGTGGTACTGAGGAAAGGATCAAAGAGGGAAAAATGGCTACTTGAGACAGTTAGGGGGATGTCTGCTTTAGGTATGTGGAACAATAATAAAATGACAGAACAAGAACTTCCCAATACTTATTTTTCTTTACCAAGGAGAGTTGATCTTGATATTGGAAATGACAGAGTAAAGAATTTAAAGGTATTTGAAACTCAAAAAGAGTTGGAAGACAGAATTGGAGGATGTAGCTATTCAAGTTGCCAGGTCTAATGTTCAGAAAGGGCCAGTAAATGTGACTGTTTAGCCACTGTCAGAGACCTCTAAAAGAAGACTGAAAGGCTGATGTTCCAATCTTTCAAAAAGGAGAATATGCAGCCCATAAGCTATATTACAGACAGCTTGACTTTAATTTCCAGCAAAGTTAAAAGTACTGTTAATGAACATAAAGAGAAAATAGTGATCAAAAAGTACGTAGAGCTTCATCAAGACTAGATCAAGCTAAACCAATTTAATTTTCTGTTTTGACAATGCTAGTAGACTGGTGTACCAGAGAAATGCAAAAGGTCTAATTAGTTATTGTTTTAGGGAAGCATCAAAGTCTCTACGGTTATCCTCGTGTACAAGATGTAGTGACGTGGGGCTAGACAAATATAGCTAGGTGGAGTCAGAACCGGATAGCTATTAATGGTTTGATGTTAACTTGGTCTCCCGTGGAATGTTTTTGGAATCTGTGCATGGCCCTGTGCTGGTTAATATTTTTATTAGTGATGTGCCTAATACATAGCATTCTTATCAAGTTTTCATAATACAGTTAGAAAGAAATAAGACTGGATGACAGATTTAGGATCCAAAATGATCTTGACCAGTTAGGATGTTGGTGTGAATTTAATAAGAAGATGAAAATATTTAGGGATAAACATAAACTCTTAAGTTAATTTTTTTTTAAATAAATATAAGCTAGAGGAGGTACTGGTAGATCATTTGAAAAAAATGCTGGGGAATTTAGTGCATTATAAGGTGATTCTGAGATGTGGCAGCCAAAAGAACCATGGAGGTTTGGGTTACATAAAAAAGACACAGTGTGTAGGGTCATGGAAGGAATGCTTCTGCTGCCCTCTGTTCCGGTCAGTCCACACTTGACGTATGGCATTCAGTTCTATCTTGATAGATAGAACATTCTGAAGTGTGAAATTCAATGGCATAGCCCTTCAGAGTTCAAGGATACCTCCATACTAAAATTAAGACCAGAAATAAGGACTCAGAGGAGGTTACTGATTATTGAAGAATTGTTATCTTTAAAGATAAATAATTTACAGATAACTTTGCTGCAGTTAACTCTGATAGCTACCGTTTCAACATAAGACAAGAAAAACAGATAAAATCATAACGTTTTCTTGAAAGACTAGCATTTGAAAATGATGCTCGAATACCTAAAACTTATAGAATAATTAACATAGTTTCCTGGTCCTAAAAACACCTAAAACATTGCTTCCTACCTGCAAAAGCTCTGCAGCAGCATCTGCAAGACCAAACTCTCGCAATACTCTAATTTGAATTTCATAACTGACAGTAGCACCCTCTCCACAGTTTAGAGCATATGCTCTCTGTACTTGTTCAGTGTGACGTAGTTCCTGCAGACGTTTGACCATCTCTTTCATAACAAGGAGACGAGGAACTGAAAACAGAAGAAAATTGGTATACGATGTGGCACACACATTTTATATTAATTCTCCATTCAGAAATAAAGTTTGAATTCAACTATGTTTTGTCATTTGCAGTTGTATTTTTAATGTGTATTTATTTCTTGAGCCATTTAACGTGTGCAATTTTTTTTGTATACTAAAATGGCTCCTTAACTGTGTTATTACTTTTATCTACAACGATACAAAATACCTAACAAAACATTATAGCTGGGTTCTCATTAGTGTGAATAATAATGAATCATGGGAAGTAGTCACATCACTTAAATTTGCTCTATATATTTCCACTGATCTGGAACCATTACAATATTTTACAGAATTGTAACTCTGAAAAGCATGAATTTAAGTACACGAGACCACTTCACAGGATTCATTATTCATACTAACCAGAATCTAGCAACTCTGTTTTTATTAAAATGTGAAACACATGAAAAACTAATTTCTAGGCATACTTAACATTAAAGATTTCTAGGCATTAAAAATACTTTAAGGTAATTTTTCAGTAATAGAAACAGAACATGACGTCTTCAAAATCCACAGTTAAGTTAGCTAAAGAAATTGGGATTTTGTGTTATATTATTAACCATAACTTCTGTTATGTGGGCTTCAGTTTCTTACCCTGTAAAATGAAGACTAGACAGATCCCTAAAATTTCTTCCAGTTCTACAACTATCATTCTATGAGTTATGAGCTTGCAAAATTGTTATCATGATTAGATTCTTACAAAGAATAGGCCAAAATTTTATGGATTTATTTCTGAACCAATCCTTAAAATAATTAGCTATCCATACAGTTGCAGAACTACCATTCTACAAATGAATGCCAAATGTCACTTGATGCCTTGAAACAATGTTAGGTCCTTGATGGCAGAGATAATTTTGTTTTTGCCTTTTGCATTCACAGTGCATAACGTAGTATCTGATACACAGCAGACACATAATAGATGTTCAATGAACATCTGACTAGAACCAAATATCTATGGAAGCCATCAACAATACAAAGAAAACTTACAGAGTCAAAGAAATATAAATGAGTTCAAAACAAGTTTGGATAAACTTAAAAATGACAGCCATAAATAACTACTGAGAAAATCTAAAACAGAACTAATTTTAAAGGATGATTCCAAGGAAGACAACTATATGCTGTCATGGCTAGTTGAACAGAACATCTACTACTTAATAGAGATTTTTGATCTTTATTTGTCTAGGAATATACTTTTTTGATTGACATTCTGAAATATTAATACAATTGTACTGAACTTCTGGTTTCTGAGCAATTTGTAGCCTCAGGAGGTAGAATGGGAAGGGTGGGCACTATACATTTTCCCCAATATCCATGACCTCTCAAATCTCTCCAAAACACAGAAATGATGTGCTAAAGGCAAAAGCCACTTAAGTCCTCTCCAAGGTAGGTAAAACAAACAACAAATCCTAAACCCAAGACCTAGCAGCAAGTCTGCATTAGCACACAATTCTACATCAAAACCCACTCCTGCATCCCAGTCTTCCCTCCTTGTGTCCAAGGCCAGCCATTTCGAATTGAAAGAGTGGGCAATTTCATTAAGGTTAACAAAATTTATGCTAAAATTAAAACTGGTTAAAGGACAGAACAATGGATGATAAAGAGGGAAAATAGCCTAAAGAGACATTACTAAGAAATGGGCAAATTATCTATCTACCGATCTATCATGAAGTTTAAAAATCTTACCTGGAATTTCATTGGCTACAACTGAAGGAGGACTGGACTGGTTACTGCTTATTTGCTGGTGACTGATCATATGACAACACTGTGGTACTGCATTGTTTACCATATAAAGCGTGTCAGGAACATTGGACATTCTAACCATCCGTAATCGAACAAGGTCTGTTTGTTCCACCATCATTTCATCTAGCACTGACTGAAATAAATCATTCAAAATTAATCAGAATTAGTCAAAACATTATTATTACTTAAAAATTACATTTCCTAGAAGCCAATTACCTTAGTTACATAAAAAAGGACAAAGAATTTGCTTCTAGTTTATAGTTCCAACTTCACTGAGAGGAGAAATAACCCCAATTTCTTTCATTTAAAAATAACTCTTTTGTATTATCTTAGAGAATAAAATTTTAAATTCTAATTTTTTCCCCAAGCATGACTTATAATTTAAGAATTTGAATACTGCCTGATGAAGGAATAATTTAATGAAGAGGATATAAATAAACGGGATCAATCACGTTATTGTAAATTTAGAGATGGAAAAGGTCTTAAAGCAGCGACCAGAGTCCAAATGGTAATATTTTTGCCTTAGCTCTTCCATAATGACCTAAAAAGCATGCCAGACTGAATTCTAATTGAGAAAAATTAAGAAAAAGTCACAGTGAGCTATTTTTTCAAGGCTAAAGGCAGCTTATGACAGTAGAAAGTTCTGCAGACAATCATCTTGTTAAAAAAATATTAAGGAAAACTTTAAATCAGAGGGTGAAATTGAAAAATCCACTGGCCACCTCCTGAAAGAAATCCCAAAATGAAAATTCTAAGCAATATTACAGACAAAAAACAGAACTTCCAGATCTAGGAGAAAATTCTGTAAGTAGTGAAAAAGAAAGAATTCAAATACCATGGAGTCACAGCTGGGATCACATAAGACTTAGCAACTACCACTATAAAGGAATGGAAGGCTTGGAATGATATTCCGGAAGGCAAAGGATGTAGGGTTACAGCCAAGAATAATCTACCCTGCGGATCTGACTATAATTTTATAGAGTAAAAACAGAAATTTAATGAAATGGAAGCTTTTCAAGCATTCCTAGCAAAAGGTCAGAGCAGAACAGAAAATATGACATTCCAACACAATACTTAAAAGCTGATTACTCTTACTTTTCTCTTGATCTGTCCTCCAGACCAGTTGTTTTTCTTATGTATTATATTGTCTTCTATTTTTTCATTCTTTATATTTTGTTTAATTATTTCTTGATCTCTTATAACTTCACTGGCTTCCTCTCATCCAGTTCTGATTTTCAGGGAGTTGTTTTCTTCCTTAAGATTCTGAATTTCCTTTTCTAATTGGCTGACTTTCTTTTCATGATCCTGGTTTTTTTTTTAATTTTTATTTTTTCTCAATTTTCTTTCATTTGATTTTTAAAGCCTTTTTAAAGTTCTATGAATTCTTTTTGAGCAGGTGATCATTTGACTTTATTCTTTTGGGTAGAAAAGAATTTCTTTGCTTTAGTATCCTCTTCTGAAGACAAACCTCAGTCTTTTCTATCCCCACAGTAATTCTCTAAAGTTGGATTATTACTTCTCCTTTGTCTGTGCATTTTAAAAATTTGCAGTAGCTTAGTTTTTATAATCATCTCTAGTCCTGGATGAAAGTAGGTTTCTAATAGTTCTTCCTCTCACCTCATTTCTACAAAATAATTACTCTTTCTAGTTGTTCCTAAACAGTTTTACTTTTTAAAGTCACATCATACTTAGATCTATCCCAATCTTTCTTACAAACCATCTAATAATTAGTAAACATCTCAGACACACGTTTTAATATTTTACATACATAAAGGTAAACAGTCCCTTACTGAGGCCCTTGTAATTAGTCTTTGGTATGGGGGATGGTACCTCTGGTCTCAGACGAACTCCAGCCTGGTGTAAGTGCCCCGAGTCAGCAGGGTTCCCTCAGGTGCCCAACTCCCCTCCCTGTCCGGGGGTAAAAGTTCCTGCTGCTGGAGCTGAGGCAGCCGCCCCACTTCGCTAACCCCAGGGCTTGCTGCTCGTTGTTTAAGCTAAGCTAGGACCTAGCCTGGAGGTGCTTACCCTTCACAGGGACCAAACCCCATTATGGGACTTTTCTTCAGATCTTTGACTGTCCCAGGAGGACCCCTGTTCTGCCCCTACACTTGTTTATTTTTACTACTCAATATTCACCCTAAGGTGCTATTTAATTTCTTTTGTGAGGGAAAATCTTGAGAATTTGGAATTTTCTGACCTACTCCGCTATTTTCCCAGAATCTTCCCATCTTTTGGATTGAAATGAAAACTGTCAAAACACAAAATGAAAGGTCCTAGCAAAGTTGATAAAGTTGAAAAACTTCAGTCTAAACCTCCAGAGATGGCATAATTAGTGCAGTGTTATATAGAAGCCATCTTCAATTTTAGGGGCATTTATTTTACCATACCCTACGGATACTAAAGATAGCATCTAGTTGATCTACTTCTAAGACAAAGAAGTAATGTAAAAAAAAAATATTTGTGCTCTGTTGTCCTTTCAGTCCCAGAGAGGAATTCCTCTTGAGGGATGGAGTGTCCTTTAACAGATTCCAGAGAAGACCATACAATCTTGGCTTTTTCTGCAAGGATCAGACCAAACAATTTTATTTCCTCATGTATCTTAAAAATGCTAAACTATGGGCCAGCTGGGTGGTGCAGTGAATAAAGCACTGGCCCTGGCGTCAGGAGGACCTGAGTTCAAATTCATCTTTAGACACTTACTAGCTGTGTGACCCTGTCACATAAATAACCCCAAACGCCTCCAAAATTCTCCCCTCAACAAAACCTAAACTGTACTATCAGTACTATTTTTGACTCTAGTCAATATGATCATAGATTTAGAGCTAGAAGTAAACTTAGAGGTCCTCTAGTCCAATCCCCTCATTTCCTAAATGAGGAAATTTAGGCCCAGAGAGGTGGCAGAGAGAGGACATGAAACCAGGGTCTCTGACCCCAAATGCAGAATGCCTTCCAATATATCATACTACCTATAATTTGCCAAATGGAAATTACCTTGTGTCTCTTGATAGGACTGGGGAATAAGGAATGGCCAGTGACTTACTTTTTAAGAAAACTTTATGAGCAAGTTACTAGCAATGCATTTTTTCTTAGTTTAACAAAAGAAAACATATGAAATGGGGAAAGGATGTCTCAGAATTAGGAAGACCTAGATTCAAGTACTATCTTTGATCCATAGTCACTGTGTGACTCTCAGACAACAACTTACCCTCTTTGGGCCTCAGGCAACTCTTAAGGAGCAGAAAGATCTGTATTGGTAGATAAAGCTCTTCACTGGGAGTTCCCTATACTAACGAAATTACAGGTACAATTTTTCAAAAAGGAAGAAAAATGAAAATCTTTTTGGAATATTTTGGAATATTTTCCCCACTTTGACAGACAAAAGAATCTTCATAAAATGTAACTTTCTTAAAGATAACAATTTACAAAGTAATTAGTGTTAGTTACAAAAAATGTTTTTTTGAGAAATCAAAGTATTATAAATATCTAACACAGACTAAACTTTTTTAAAAAAGCATTTTATAAGTAAATGTTTCTATCAATTATAATTAAGTAATCCAGCATCTAAAAATATTTTCATTACCTTTGCTTCATCGACATAAGGAGAGAATAGTCTTGGTCGAACATATATTCCAGCATTTTTTTGACGTAACCATGCATTCGACTTTCCACCTTCAGCTGTAGGCAGCATATCTGATGGAGGAGTACTAATCAAGCTCCTCTTCAGCTTTTTAAAAAAAAGATTAGAGACTTAGATAAATTACAGGCACTGTAAACATACCATATGAATGAACTATTTTTGAACCATTAAAATGATTCAAAACCCAGACAAAGATAAAATGTTTACAATTTAAAAATGTTTTCCAATAGGCAAAGGTTGCTGCTTAAAAAAAAAACCCCAACAGTTCTTTGTACCTTTAAATTTTTCTTCAATTAAGGGACAAAGTCCTTTCAAAATCAGAGAAGTAAACTCTAAGCAAAGATGAATTAAAATAATGAAAAGAATACATAAATATCATTTTTTATTGAACCATGAATGAAACCAAAATTTATTTTTAAAAAATGTATTGAATTGATTTTTGTAAACAAAAAAAAAAACCAAGCCTACTGTACTAGACCATTAGAAGTTTCTGAAGCAAAATTTCATTTTATCTAATTTCAATCTGATTTAAACAAATTCTCTACTTCTCCAACTTTATTAAGTAGTCTTTGGAAAGTTGAATGAGTTTTCTTTCTCTCAGTTTAATTTTTTTAAACAAAAATTGATATTCTTTCTTTTCTACATCCCCCTCCTCCAAAGTGGATTAAAGAAAAAAAAGAAATCCTTTGTACTACATATGCATAATGAATCTGTATCTATTTCAAAATGTGAAAGTGATTTCTTAAGTTGTAAAGGACCACACAAAATGTGTTGAAGTCACAGTAATTTACCAACAAAATGATATTTAGATATGACTTTCTGGTTTAGGTATTCACAGATTTTGAGTTGAGATCATCTCAGAAATCATTTCGTCCAGGGCTAGGGAACATCTGGATGAGGCCACATGTGACCTCATAGGTCCTCAAGTGTAGCTCTGACTTACTTCACAGAACAAATTCTCTTAATAAAAGGGACTGTTCTGGAAAACCTGAATGAGATTATTGTCAACTCCTACAGATAAGAAAACTGAGGTACAGAATAGGAAGTGCCTCATTCAGGATCAGAGAGTCAATTACAAACAGGATGAAAACTTATGTCTTCTTATACAATGTAATAAAATTTCCTTCATTTTTTTAACTGACCGTGATGCTTCTTGATTTGAGCCTTAATGTATAGTATATATCATGTATAATGTGTATATGGGTACATGTATGTGCATATATATGTACAAGAATTTATTACTATGCATTAATGTACAACATAAAGTGTACTCTTGAAAAGCATACTCAAACTGTATTTTAACTGATTATACAACATCCCATACGAATAAGAGGAATTATATTCACTTGAAGAGATTTAATTTTTTTCAATGAATGGATCATGGAGAAGAAAAACCACTTACCGCATCATTCAGGACTTCACTGTTCATAGGTAAAATATGTTCAATTCGAACAAAGGGTAAGAGAGAAGAGAGTATTTCTCTAAGCTCCTCAATGTCTAGGTCTCGCCTTTTTACACCTCTCTTGTTCACACTATGAGCAGTACCACTTAACAAGTTTGGTTCTGTAGGAGAGACAGGAGGAAAATTAAAGTTACAGGAGGAAAATTAATTGATATTAAAGTAAATTAGGGTTTTCAGGAGGTGAGATTTCTACGGCTTTTATGTAAGAACATATCTTTTAAAAAAATTACTATTAAGCTATTTTTAATTTATAAAAACCATGTTAATATATTTTATGAAAAAAACTCAAAAAGTGCAAATAGTAAAAATAACTTTTAAAGATCATTTTATATTTTATGCAGATTTTGTTTCTTTGCTTCCATTTAGGGAAGTAAAGGGGTATCAATATACTTGGGAAAAAATGCTATTTGGACTAGGATTCTCCCCACCTCCTACCATTTTTACATCTGAGTTCTACTGAAATTGGAACATCATGGTTATGTTAAAAGTTCCTTGAGAACAGAGATTATTTCATTCATTGAATTTGTATCCAGAGCACCTAGCTCAGTGTCTGGCATTAGGTAGGTATATAAGACGTTTTCTGTTTAATTATTTTTGGTCATTGTAGATGTATCAACATAATTCTTAACTTGCCATAGTTAATAAATATTTAATAGTAATAAGATAGACAGTGATCACTTGTGCCAACTGGAACAAGAACACCTTCACTGACATTCAAATCTCAACACTGAAGCCTGACATCTTTTCTAAACATTAGACCAATGTCTACAGGATATCTTATTTTGCAAACTTTGTTAATTATCAATCACTCTAAAATTGTTCCTTCTTCTGAGTTGTCTATGGCACCACCATTCATTCAGCCTGTCTCTGAGTTTGGGGTTGACTCTTGACTTTTCATATTAAATAATTACTCCTAATAATTTCAATTTTGCAACAATTCACAATTTGACCCACTACTCTCAACCTTAAGAGCAGTCTCCATTATCATCTCTAAAGATTATATTGCAATAGGGTCCTAAAAGGTTTTACTGTCTCTACTGTCAACCTTCTTTCTCATCATCTCCTCTGACACTATACCCTCCAAACTTCTGGTGCACTGCCATCTCGTCTGTCAATACAGCTACAGCCCTGCTATGCCATCTTTATGTCCTATTTCCCCAAAGTAGAAGGTAAAGTCACTGAAAACAAGGACTATTTTGATTTTCTATTTACATCCTGAGTTATGGTAGGAGAAATATCCTAAATCAAGGGCCGGGACTGTGTGGCCTGAAAGCCACATATGGCTGTCTAGGTCCAAGTGCAGCCCTTTGAGTGATTTGTTCTGTAAAACTTGGACCCAGTCAAAAAGCTGAACCCAAGGGACCCAGAAGGCCATGCTTCCCATCCTGTCTAAAACTCTACTCCTAAGCAAGTTAGCCTGGTTTTTCCTTAGAAGATTTTGAAACCATCGCTCAGGCTCAAGGGGCTCAGGATACTGACATTACTTCCTGGCCACCAAAGTATAAAACAGTTTAAACAGTTATCAGGAGATCTCTGCTGTTTATTGGATCCATGATAAGCAGCTTAGGCAAGGAAGCTTTTACTCAACTGAAATCAATTTAAGGTATTCTCGATGCGTATGCTTGTAGTATACTATTCTCTCACTAAGGCTAAGTAAATCTCATTTTAACTATAAAATGACCATTGAGTGTTCCATTTTGTTCCAGTATTGAATATAAACTACCAGTGCGTTCTGAACTTGCTGGCACACATTAAGTGCTTAATAAATAAATGCCTTTTCTTTCACTTATGTGAACTCCTTCCAGAAGAGTCTTTTAAAAAACAGACCTGGTCATATAACACCCATGCTCAAAAATATTCAGTGCCTGCCACTGCCACTCAAGTCAAGTTCAAGTTCTTCCAGCTGGCATTCAGACCTTTCCACAATCTGAAGCAATCTATTAGTCATCCCATGTTACCACTTGCCATACCTTATGTTCCCATCAAACTAGACTGCTCTCTGGCTCAATGATATACATTATTCTTACAATGTCCATGTCTTAGGTCCTATTACTCATTTATTTATCCCTTTCCCCTCTTACTTTCATTAACTGATAACTTCCCCATTTTTAAAAGATCCCCTCAAATACTCTCTCCTCTAGGAAGCTCCCCACATCTCCCTTTCTTCCCACCAAAATCACACGGCGCTGTTTTGTAACTTCTAATGTGTTTATCAGAAATCTGATTTTCCTATTAGGCTCCAAAATCTTTTTAGGACAGGAATGATGCCTTCTTTGAACTTTTTATCTCCACCAGTGCAAACATATTGATCTGCACCCAGGCATTTAATAAATGTTTACTCTATAGTATTGTTAAATGTGAATGAATGAGAATGTCTATGAACTTGAACCCTTTCCTTTATAAAATGTGATATGGAATGCCAATTTTACCTGTGCAGGAAAAAAGTTTTTTTTTCTAATGAGAAAATTAGGTATTCCAAGAATACATGAGCTTACAAAATACAGGGAAGGTTAAAAGTACAACAAACTTAGGAAACTTTGTGTTTTTGATCTAGGAATCTCCATTTTTTCTATGAAAGGGGAAATATTAATAAACAGAATCAATGCCGCTCAGGGCTTTAGCAACAGCGAAATTGTATTTTTACAAGCATGCTGTTTAACTATTAAAAAAGAGACTTTTTTTCAGCCTTTAACTTTCTTAACCTTTAATATGAAATCTCCTTGTGCCAAGTGATCCAGGGGATGACTGGGTTTTTTTGGGGAGAGTAACAGGGGGAAGGAGTAGAGGTGGGAGGGAGGTTTGCTGAAATTTGATTATAACCCAATCCAGATTCGGGTATTATTATCCACCAACACCCAGGATATTTTTCTGCTTTTCTCAACAACTTCAATGTATGGTTCAGTTGTCCTCTTTACTACAACATCTTCCCTCACTCTAATGGACATTTACCTACCTCTTATCTGTATGTTCTGATGTTCTCTCACACACCATAACTTCTCGTTGTGTTCAACTCCTTCCTTACTCCAATTTAGCTACACACAGGGATTTTTGCCTTCACTAAGAAGTTTCATGTTCTTGTTCAACGACTCTGAATTTCCATATCATCGTAATTTGTTCTTTCCATCTCTCCCTATGACTCATCTCTCCTAACCCTACTCTTGACCCTCAAAGCGACCTCAAATCCCTCCAGCTCTCAGCATTATACCGGGCTATTACTACTGTTCAGACTACGTTCTTCTCCCTTTCCAAAACACTGTTGTCCTGCTGCTGCTGTCTTACCAAGTCCCAAGCCTGCCCTGCTCTACCGTCTTTCTCCTCTGCTTCTACTCACGTGCTGCTGAGAGGAAGTGAAAAAACTTCTGGCTGGGTCTACTATAGTTTTATGCTAACTAATCTCAAACGGAGTCTGATTTCAGCAAAATAAGCCCACTGCTCTGCTACAACTGACTCGTTTGGCACGTTCTTTGTGTTGTTTATTTTCTTTCACACCATCTCTACGACTTTTTCTCTGACTCACTCATCATTTAGCATTTCATCGTTAAGTCTTCATTTGAGTTTGTGTTCCCTGAAATGCTTATTCTTTTTCACGGTATTAGGGATAGTAAAGGATCTACTTACTATCTTTTCACATCTATTTGTAACAGTGTTGTATCTGGGTAGCCAGTGTTTACAAAAGTTTCACATGGTGCTAAGAAGTATGCGTATTCTTTTAGCAGTCCCACTCAGAAGACGCTACAATAATTTTTGTATAGTTCAAGCTTCTTCAGCAATTTTTTCACTCTGTATTTTCATTTATTTTTCAAATGCTAGAATTATATAAAAGAGGGCACTGAAATCACCTGAACCTACTCTATAATTATGTCTTCTTGTCATAATTATTTTCTTTATAAATTTTTTTTAATTCTCTATAAATTTAGAAGTTAAGGGATTTGCAGCACTTAAGTTTATTATTTATTTTCTTTGGTTCCTTTCAGCATAATTTAGTTTATTTATCTTAATGTTGTGAATATTTATTTTTACTTTAAAAGCATGAATGCAACCTCTGGTTTTTTTGGGTTCACTTCATCCACAGCAATTTTTTTTCCACTCCTTCAATTTTATTCTATGTTTTATTTTTTTTTTGGTTTGTTTCTTGTAAGCAGCAGCCTGTGAGATTTAATTTTCTTATCCAATTGGTCACTTTTTTGTTTTATTCAACTGTTTAATTCAGTTACATTTAAAATTACAAGAGTTAGGTTGCATTTTCCTTTATTTTTCTACCAATTCTCCACCCCCCCCCATTTAGATTTCCTCCCTTTCCTCTATAAATAAAAGTATTTTTGTCTTTTCTGTTATTTTAGCACAAAATATTTTAAGGTAACCCTGGTGCCTAAAGGCTCTCTTCCCTTCACCCTCAACCATTCTTCCCTCCAATTTCCCCTAATTCTAGAGTTTTGTTTAATTTATTATTATTATTTTATCTAGTTTTTTGATTCTTCCCTTCCTTTTCTCCCCCTCTCAGCTAAAGTCAAGTAAAATTCTTCCCATTAAGTTTTTGAAAATTCTATTTTCTGCACCTTTTTCTTTAAAAAATTTTTTTCTTCACTTTTTTCTAAAAAGGATTTCTTTTCCTCAGTATCTTTATTATTTAGTTTCCCTTTCAGTCTACACCTTTAATTTTTGGTTTATGGCCTTTATACTTACCTTAGTCCTTCTTCAGTCTCTATTACTCATGGAATTAAAGCTTCTGAGGTATCTATTTTGAGTTTCTTCTTCTAAAAGTTTCTTTCTATGTTATTGACTTGTAATCCTTCCCTTTACCCGCTTGTTCTCTTTTTCTGTTGTGCCTCACTCTAAGAGACACCAATTCCTGCAGGTGACAGAGAGAATATTGCCTCATGGTAGGAGTTTTTCCTATGTCCCTGTACAATTCACTTTATTAACCTTTGCTCTTCCTATGGTAATTTTTCCCCATCTACACCATAGGTTTACTTGCCTGGATACTAGATACATAGTTTTCCCCTCCTCTGCATGTTAGCTGCCCCAGGAGCTCTAATTCCCCTTTCCCCAAGGCAGTTATGAATGATTTAAGGACCAAATCCCAGCAGATTTTATCCATTATACAATAACCATTATCTGTTTATAGAATATCTCTCTATAGGAGCATTTATCAGTTGTACATCCTCTCACCACTGAAACAAGATTTCATTATTTCTTTCTGTTTCAATCCCTCCCTTTCCCTCCTCACCCATCCTCCTAGAGACTATCTTCTTCCTAAGAGACTGAAGGAGTTATTTTCTGTTGGTGTTAACCTTTCATTTGATTATGGTATGTTATAAAGCCTCTTCTTCTTCTCCTCCCAACTCTTATGTGCCTTCTTATTCTGCAATTTAGGCCCTCAATAGCATTGGTTCGTGCGAAGGTGAGCCTGTTGAGGATTAGCCCATGTTTCAGACCTGTTTCTACACTATCATCTGTATTTGACTTTTATTCATCCTTAGCATCTCAAGTACTTTTAGAAAGAAATCTCTTAATGTTATCTCTGTTGTTATCTTTCGTTGCTGTATTTGTTTACCTTTTTTATATTTTTATCTGGTGGGATATTTGCAAAGCAAATAATTTGTTCAGGTCTAGATTTCTTTCTATGAATGCTTCAAATGACTTTAAAAAATTAAAAATCTTTTATCACTAATGGTTAGGCCACCCTAGGTTACATCTTGAGGTCCTTTACTCTTCAGAAGAAATCATTTCATTTCACCTTGTAGTTTCTGGAGAGTGCAGAATAGTTTTGTGTTATTTGAATTTTCTGTTCTTTAGATCTGAAGATCTTTCTCTTGCTTGTTTGCTGAATTTGTTATCAGTGGAATTGTTAAATTTAACCATTTGAATCTTGAAGTTTATAGTACAGGAATTTTTCTTTTTTTCTTTTTCTTCTAGAGGCAATCATGAATTCTTTCACTTGGCATTTTTTGCTGTATTTAAAAATTCTGGGACATTTTCTTGTATTATTTCTTGCACTGTGGAGTTGAGTTTTTTTTTTTTTTACTTAATTATGCTCCTCTGAAAGATCTATAATACTTAAATTATCTCTAAACATCCTGTGTTGGAGATCAATATGTTTTGTTTGTATGGAGATGATGTTTTCTTTGAACAATATTGCCTTTTGCTTTACTTCTGTGTATTTGCATTTCCAAACAATTATCTCTTGTTTCTATGGTGGGACTTGCCACCTGCCACCTTGGATTCAAAATTTTCTATTCTGCCAATTTTTTTCTGCTGTGCAGCTCGTAGAATTCTGCTTTCACAATTTTTATTTCTTTTTAAGACCACTTTGAGATACACTGTTGTGGTTCCATGCTCTTTTGGGAATACAGAGGGTCCTATGTCTCATCAGGTGTTGATTCATTTTCCTTTGTCCTGATATATTTATTCATAAATGTATGGACTCTTTCACCTGATTTAGAAGCCACATTTCTTTCTGTTATCCTCCCTGTTGGTTTACATTAACACTGGGCCTGATGGTCTTGAGACCACCATGACAGTCTCTCCTTAAAGGAGGTTGTAACTTCTAGAATCTATGCATAGAAATTACTGTTATAAGATTAGGCCTATGGTTTTGAGGCCATTATGATGGTGTGCCCTTAAGAAAAGCTGTAAGGACATACTCATGGAAATAACTAACAATATTTTTTTTAACACTGTCAACCAAGAGTTTGTTTTTCTCCATGATAACAAACCCCCAAAATATTTTTCCTTACCCATTGATATGTATATTGGCCAAATGCAAGGGGGACACCCAAAATCAAAGTATAAGAACCTCATTCTCAGAAGGGCACCTGAGAGCATACCCTTCCCTTTCCAGTGGGAGTGTAACTTCCTGTTGGAGCACCTCCTTTCTGATGAATGGACCCATGTCTCTATGCTCCTCAATGCAGCACTGCCCTTATGTGAGTTAATAGTGGGTTCCCTTTTCTCCCTTCCCCTCTTCTCCATTGTTTGCAATAAAGCTATGCATTGAAGTCATTCTCATTGTTTTACATGTTATTTTTATCACCCAAACTCATTAAGAAGTCATTTTCCCTGACATCTCTGGCTGGTCCACAGGCTTCACATTAGACATAAACTAGGTATCTGGACAAGGACTTCACTTGTTGACAGGTGCACCTAACACAGTCCCTATCCCAATTGACTATGGGGGGGCGGAGCACACAGTACCCCTTCCTCCACATGTATCTTCTCCTACACTTCCCCCTGTCCCTCAGTTGTCACTGTTACAGCACAGAGCACTGCCACACTGTTTTCCCAGCCTGGATAAGCTTCTGCCTTTTGGTTTTCCATGCTCTGGGGACAGAGGTAGAACTGATTTCTTTTGCGAACATATGGGTTGGCTTGTGCAGCCCTGCTAGAGAGTAGTAAGTGGTGTGGGAGGGGCTCTTGAATGAGCATGTTACAGGTCAGTGATTAGCTTTTTCTACTAATTTATCATATTGTTATCTCCTTAGGATTTGTACTCCAGAGGATGGAGGCAGATGAAATTGCTTTATCTCTTGGGTATAATTTTTGTTTTGGAGAAGTTTGAGTAGTTGATCTGTCTAGTACTCCCTGCTGGCCATGTGACTGATTCCTGAATCCCACTCAACACAAGTTATTCCAAACCTTAAGCCTTCCATGACACTTATTTCCTGTCTACTCAGGAACCTACTGAACACTTCCCTGAAAAAAAGAAGGCTGCCTCTCCTGTCTTCTCTCATCTCATATTCTGATGTTATTCCCCCACTAACCGTGCAGATGAGCCGTGGCAATGTCCTGGGCTCTCTTTTCTCTGTATACTTTCTCCCCCTTTGATAATCTCATTAGCTCCAATGGGTTCAACAACTTTCTCTCTGTAGTGATTCACAGATCTTTATATCCAGCCTGAGTTTCTCTCTGTCTTAGGTCCATTCCCAAATTACTAACCACCTTTCAAACATGGATATCCTGATGTATCTCAAACTCAACATATCTACAACAGATTATGTCCTGTCCTGAAACTCTACTTCCCAATTTCCTATCACTTTGAGGATACCACCATCCCTTTTCATTGTTCAGTTGCTTTGGTCATGTCCAACTCTTTGTGATCCCATTTGGGGTTTTCTTGGCAAAGATACTGGAATGGTTTGCCATTTCCTTCTCTAGCTCATTTTACACATGAGGAAACTGAGGCAAACAGAGTTAAGTGACTTGCCCAGAGTCTGAGGTCAGATTTGAATTTAGGAAGATGAATCTTCCTAACTTCAAGCCCAGTACTTTTATCCACTGTGTCACACCAGCAGCCATCATTGCAATTTTGGTGTAATTTCTGATTTTTCTCTCTTGATTACTCCACAAATCCAATCAGTTGTCAAATCTTGTACTTTATCTACATTATATCTCACATACTTCAGAGGTATGCTAGCAAATGTTTAACAACTAGTTCAGGGAAGAGGGGTGGCACGGGAGAGGGAAATATATGCACAAACACACTTTAATGTTTAAAGTGTCCTATTAATATTTTTTTCACCTCACTTGTAGCTTTTGCCAATTTCCCTGTGTAAAAACTTATGTTGAAATTTTAACAATTAGTTTCTTGAGAACCAGTATGAACTGGTTCCAATATTTCTCTCAACTAATAAAATTACAACAAATGCAACTATCACCCTAGTTTTGGTCCTTAGACTCTTATTTATCCCTTGTCTGGATTAATAGTCTTGTAATGAACTCCCTCCTCAAGGGTTTCTCCACTCTAATCCATCCTCCACACAGCTGCCAAGGTGTCACTCCCTCCTCCACCCTATGCCATGTTTACTTCACTTCTGTGTCTTGCATTGCATGTTTCCTCTGACTTACTTTCCATCTCCCCTGTATTTTATCTTGTATGTTCTGATTGACATCTACTGTGTCCCCTGGTAGAATGTAAGTTCCTAGAAGGCAAAAACTGCTTTTGCTTTTTTTGCTTAGCACAGTGCCTGGATATATAATAAGTGCTTAATGAATAGTTATCTATTTCTCTAAGAGAGAATACTACTTGCCTGAAAGGTGAATTAACAGACATGAGATTTATTTTCAAATATTTGGAAAATGATGACCATACATAATTGTATACTTTTATATCACTCTAAGACACTCTCACAGTACATTTGAACAACCAAATCAATTACTTACTAGAGGACCTAGAGGATAAACAGAACTATATAAAATAAACTTGTAAATTATTATATATAGTTTACCAATCTGCCCTTCACTGAAAATATAACAACTTTCTATATTTTCTGACAAATTCTTTGTGATGGACAAATATATTAATGCCTATACTGAAGCCTGATATATATAGTATTACATGTAAGTATATTTCTGAGTAGAATAAAAAGTATTTTGAGTATATTTTCTTAAAAAAAAAAACCAACAAACCAAACCCCCACAAAATCTCTTACCTCTGTCTGCTATTCTTTTCATCAACTGATGTTCACCCCATTTAATAAGATATTTAAGGATATCTTGTTCGCTTGCCTACAATGCAAATATATATAGTATTTTCATCTAAGTGAATTTTCTTTAAAAATATACATTCTATCTTTTTATGATATATTATACCATCACAAACAAAAAGAATAGAATAAATAGAAAGTCAAGATTAGAACTAAGGCAAAACAATTATTTTGAGAAAATAAGAATCCATCACAGAAAGATAAGGTCATATATAGAGAGATGAAAAGAAAAAATGTCTCTGTAGCTAGTCACTTAACTGTTATTGGTGATTTTACTTTTTCCATCCTGAGTAGCAGAGACTACATTTCAAAAAGGTACTCTAATCTGATAACTGGTAAAGGGCCCTTCATGCACTGGATGTTTAAAGGAATGTGCCAACTTTGTATGTTATATTAAAATTGTTCCCCAATTTTTGTACTTTCCAAGAAAAGCAACTCGCTCCAAAACCAATCACTGGGAACAGTGGACTATTTTTACCTCTCATATATCTATATATGGTTTGTACAAAATACTAATGAATCAAGAAGTTACTGAATAGAATTTTCAATAAATGGGCACAAATAAGAAATGATTTGCTTTATATTAGACTGGATATTTGCATAAAAAAGAATAAGAGATTCAAGACCACTGAAGAGTTGACTAAGATGAGGCAATTTTACAGACCTCATACAAATATAAAGCAAAAATCAGATGTTTCAATATAAAATTTTAGTAAAATCAATAAAACTAGTTAGCAACACACACAAACAGTGAAATGACTTGTATGTACTGTCACTATGGAATGGAGTCCAAGGGAAAAAAAACCCCTGCATATTTGCTTAATTACTACCTAAATGATTAAGTTTGTTATAAAAAATACCCCAAATTAACAAGTATTATTAAGGGTAAGGTAGGGCAAATTGATAATTTGCTATTTTAGCAAACTAGAATGAATTTGAAATTTGTCATTAATTGATTTAGTCAACTCTATTTATTCTAAACCAATAATAACAACATATTAAGCCTAAATCGTCCTTTTGTCTCTGTCCTGGTGACTAATGACACTACAAGGAAATGCCCTCCATTATTCTAAAAACAGGAAACTGATGTATTATAATTATGGGAACGCACAAATGCCACAACTTCTTTTAGAGGTATATTGATCAGGCTGTGCACAAGGCTGTACCTTGGCAATACTCTCCTCTCCTTTGTATAAATCTGCTATGGGTCTGCTACAGGTATCTTTTCATTAGTTTATGATAGCATATGGTGAGAATGGGGCATTTGGACATCAGAATTCTAACGTAGGCCCTGCCACATGGCAAAACATTTTTATCTTTTTACCCTTTGTTATCCCATCTTCAAAGACAGTTTACTTTACAATGATAAGACAATAATTAATTACCTGTAAGTAGTCAGATTGGATAGCAGTAAGAAGATGGTCTTTGCTGAGTTCATAAAAAACATCCGAAGTCATGACTTGAGTAAATTCCTCACAGAGGAAATGTAAAGCTTGTCTGTGTACCCACTTAGAGCCATACGGATGAGAACTCCACTTGAGGATAGCAAGTAAGGTATCTAATGAGATGCTCTCAGCAATAATATCCTCACAGCCTAAAAGAAAATGCAAATATTTATCACTGAACATCATTACCTGAAAATGGTCAAAAATGCCTACCTTATTCAAAAGAAAACAGAAGGGGGAGGAGGAGAATAATACTATATATCAAGAAAGTATCCTTATCTGGAAGCCCACAAACCTGAGGGAGGATCATGTCCTAAAATACTAAATAGAGACAAGTTAGCCTTTTGGGAATATACTTCAGAGTATTTGACTGTGAAGAGGAAATAAGATAATACTTTCTGGAAAACAATCAGAAAATCAACATTAATAAAAGCTATGACAACGTTAAGGGAATAACACTATCTGGACATTTGCTGTATCTCATTCTAGAAAAAAAAAGATGTGATAAATTCTGAGAGACAAAATTATCAGTAAGACAAATCAAAAAGAAGAAACGAGATGAAATGCTTCCCTGGACTTAATTCTAACTGATAAATAAAAACTGCTGGTTTTGGATCTGATGAATTGGAAATGATGGTGGGAAAGTCAAATTCAATTGTCCTGTTGAAAAATGCAAGACTAGGACTACAGGCTGGAATGACAGATGTGACTTGGAGGAGAGTATGGATATATATGGTAGCTCTAAGAACATAAGGTATCATTAAAAGGGAAGTGGGGGGAGAGGGAGGAAAAAGCAGATGGGAAAAGAGAGATGAGAATTTAAATCAAAGCATTTGGAAATGCTCATATTCAAATCAAAAGACAAGCGAAGGACAGTCAAGCAAAGCCTATAGAAGAGATACATCAAGAGATAAAGAATAGGCATACCATGGTATTATGGAAGCCAAGAGAGTAAAACTTCACTAAAAATGGGATGACAATAATGTGGAAAGAGTTTTCATGACTTCATGTATTTAAGGGTTATCATATATCCTGTCTTCTCAATGGATGGGGAAGGTAGAGAATTTGGAACTGAAAATAAAAAAATTTCAAGAAAAATTAAATGCATACACACAAAAAATGGGGTGACACGTATCAAATACTAAAGATAAGTTACAAAAAATGACAATAAGGGAAAACCATTAAACTGCCAATTAGGAAGTCAAGGAAGCAATTTCAGCAGTATGGTGAGGGCAAGTCAAATTGAAAAGGTTTACCTAATGTAGACTACTTCAGGGATGTATTTAAGCTAAGAGGAGAAACAGAAAAATATCTCTAAGAATTAACAGTCTTGGCAAATTGGCAAAGATGATTTAAACCACACAGTTAACTCTGGGATGGGATGGGAGCACTGGGGGGCTATAGGAAGATAGGAATATTAAATACGCTTTTGGTAGAGCTGTTAAACGGGTTCAAATAATTTTAGAGAACAATTTGGAATTAGGAAAAATGTAACTAAAATGTTCATACTTTGAACAAGAGATCCAATCGTTAGGCATATGCAACATAAACAATAATAGCTAATGTTTATATGGTGCCTTAATGTTTACAAAGTGCTTTACGTTTATTGTCTTACTTTGAGCATCACAACTCTGTGAGATAGCTATTTTATTTCCATGGTCCTATACTGATGAGGAAACTGAGTATCAGAGAGGAAAAGTTGATTTGCCCAGGGACTGCCAGTTTGCCTGAGGTAAGCCGTGAGCCCAAATCTTCCTTGATTTAGTGCTCTATTCCCCACTCCATGCAGCATTCTATTCCAAGAAGGTCAAAGTCAGACAGAAAGTTCCTTGTGGATCCTGTATGAGATATACATCTCTACATCAAAATATTCATGGTAGCACTTTTTGTGGTAGCAAAGAGCTGTAAACAGGGTAAGTGCTTGCTGATTGGGGAATGAATGAACCTAATGTGGTATGTGAATGTAACCGAGTATTATTAGACTGTAAGAAATTATCAATATAGAGAATACAGGGAAATGTGTAAAATTCTACAGAGCAAAATAAGCAGAATGTTTATAACAACATAAATGAGATTAATAAGAAACGTGAATATTCTGTAATTATAAACAAGGAGAAAATGAAACACTTTCCATTTTTTGTAGAGGGAGAGACTCATGGGTGTGGAATGTAAAATATGGTCTCAAAGATCAGTCAGTCAACATGCATTCATTCAGTGCTTACTTAGTGCCAGGCATTGTGCTCCAGGGAGGGGCGTACAAAGAATGCAGCAAAAAAAGTTTCAGCTCTCAAGGATAAACTAGAGATAGTTAAGAGAGGGAAGGCACTAGCACAAAGAGGGATTAAAAAGGGCTTCTTGTAGACCGTAGGACTTTAGCTGGAATTAGAAGGAAGTCAATGGATGGCAGGAGGCAGAGAATAGGTGGGAGAGCACTGCAGGAATGGGAGACAGCCAGTGAAAATGCAAGGTCAGGAGATGGTTAAAGGAACAACCTGGAGGCCAGTGTCACTGGATCGCAGAGTACATAAAGGAGATTAAGGTTTAAGAAGAATGAAAAATTAGAAAGGAATCAGGTTATAAATAACTTTCAAAGCCAAACAGGAATTTTTATTTGATCCTGGAAGTGATAGGAAGGCACTGCAGTTTCTTGAATTGGTGGGGGGGAAAGGCTAACATGATCAGATCTGCACTTTAGAAAAATCAATTTATTAGCTGACGAGAGGAAGGACTGGAGTGAGGACAGACATGAAGCAAGGAGACTAACCAGCAGACTAATGCAACAGTCAAGGGGTGGGATGAGGACTTGCATCAGTATGATGGCAGTATCAGAGGAAAGAAGGGGGTGTGAAAGAAAAATAGGACTTGGAAGTTGACTTGATAGGGAAGCGAGGGACAGTGAGGAATCAAAGATAAGAATTAGGTTGTGAGCCTAGACGTCTGGGAGAATGGTGGTATCACTAACAGCAACAGGGAAGTTAGGAAGAGGTGAAGACTTAGGGTGGTGGATAATGAGTTGAATTCTGAATATGTTGTATTTAAAATGCATAGAACACAACTAAAGATATCCAAGAGACAACCGGAAATCAGGAAAGAGCTGAATAAACAGATCTGAGAATTATCTGCACATATATAACTGAATCCCTGAGGAGCTAATAATATTACCAGGGCAGAGAATGAAAGAGGGACTGAGGTGTCAAGGACTCAAGGTATCCTTGAGGTGACACCTATAGTTACTAGGCATGACCTAGACCTAGTAAAGCGACAGCAGTAGTATCACAAAAAACTAGAGAGAAAGCAGTATCAGGAGGAAGGGAGTCACTGACAATGAAAAAAGGCTGCAGAGGGATCTAGAAGAATGAAGATTGAGAAGAGGTCATTAGATGTGGAGATTAAGGGTTCTTTTTGGTAGGCTAGGGGAGACCTATTTGTAGCCAGAACAAGAGACAAGAGACAGATAAGAGTCTGAAAACGTGTGTTTGAGGGAGGATGCCTGATAAAGCAAAGAATTAGAGAAATTTAGCCTTGGAGAACATAAGGGAATTTTTTTTTTAAGATCGGAGCAAAGTAGAGAATGGAAGAAAAAGAGAAATATTCAAACAAAGGAAGCTGTAGCAGTTCCTACAGGATAGTCTCAATCTCTATAAATAAAAGAGAAACGGAGGTAGGTAGGGGGGCTTTCAGGCCTCAAGTGGTTTAGAACAGGTAACAGCAAAATACGGATAAGAAGCCAAAAAGAGAAGAAGTGCAAAATGGTAGTAAGGTATAGTGCAGCAAATACATGAGGAGTATATGTAAGAATAGGCACTGGCAAGACAAGAGCAAACGGATATTCAAGGGGGTGAGGGATTCTAACGCAGGGCTTCTTGAACTTTTTCCACTTGTCACCCCTTCAGCACTTCTTTAACTGTGGGTTACGCCATATGGGGTCTTAAACCTAGTTTAAGAAGCGCTGTCTAGAGGGGTAGTAAGTGCATCATGGAAATGATTAGTGGGTCCCTGGTCTGGATAGGGAGACAAGTGAAGTCTCTAAGCTGAACAGAAATGAAGAAATGAGGAACTCGGAAGACGCAGAAAGACTAGAGAATAAAACAAGAACAAGCATTCAGGAGCATAACAAATAAAAATAACATAGAGGCCCTGGTTACAGAAGGGAATGATATCATGGGAGTGACATGCTGATCATCAGGTCCAAGATATGGTTAAGCTAGGTGAAAGAAATGAAATTAAGGAGGTTAAAGGCTCAGAAGATCAAAAGAGAACCATTAACACAGATGCTGTAGTCAGAAAGAAAAACTCCAAGCAACAGATCTAGAGAGGAAGCTTAAATTAGATGAGGAAAGAGCAGATTACTTTAAAGTAAAAACTGAGGCAGGCCAAGGTGGAAATTTGTTTTGCTGAATGTTTATTGTTGTTCAACTGGAGAAAATGTAACCAATTTACACTTCAGACTCTGATCAACAAAATGAATGATTGTGACTCTAGAAGATCAAGGATGAAGAACAGTATTCATTACCAGACAGAAAGAATGGTGATATAGCCAGAATACAGGATGAGATACCTATATTTCAGACATGGACAATGTCAGAATGTGTTTTGCTTGATTATGCTTTTTTTATTCCCAATAAGGAGAGAGGATTTATTTTAAAAAGAAAGTAGGGTGGAGTTTTGAAGGGTTTTAAATGCCAGAAAAATTTCAACTTTATCCTAGAGGCAAAATAAGAGCCACTGAAGCTTCTTAATGAGAGTGAAATGGTCCTAAAAGATAGGGACTATTTCATATTTATATTTCTATCACCTAACACATGGTAAGTACTTAATAAGTGCTTGTCGGTTGACTGAAGTTGCAAAGAGTAGATTCAGTCTTCTGCAATGAAAAATCTACTAACAAGTAAATGTATTCAAGAGTATCCCTTAATAGAGAGAGACCTTAAAGCAAAAGACAAATGAGCACTTACTTGGGGTATTGTGAAGAGGGTTCCTACTTAGATGTAGGTTGCAGTAAATGACCTTTTAACAATCACATTTTGTGGTTTATAACCTAGTCAAGGGATAATTAAGAGGTGAAACAAAATAAGCTATATCAAAAGAGTGAGCTCCCTGGAGCTTTAAATGTTCAAGTACAGGTTGACTGACAATCTGCCAGAGATGGCTATAAAATTATTTCTGTGCAAGGAGCTGATAATTTAAAGGTCCGTTACTACTCTATGAAAAACAAAATTAAGACTTATGTAAGAGATTAATTTGTAATATTAGCTAAAATGCTTAGGAACAGAAGACTGACACAACTTACAGGTCATTTACTATGCAGATTTAAGTTATGACTACAGATCATTTTGTCAATAATGTGATGACAGATTGAAATGATTAAATGACTACTTCTTATTCTAGGCTAGTCTTCAGACAAAAGACATAACTAGGCTAAACTTCAAGTCTTTCCAGCGTAACGGGACCTATGAGAGATTAGGCTCTGGCCAAGTAGTTTTCGCATCTTAATAAGGCATTGGAATGGCAGTTCAGTGCAAGGAAAAGACATATATATATGTATACACACACACACCAAACTGTGTCAAATAAGGAACAGAGATGTGTCTCATTTTTAACTGTTAATTTGGTTATGGATCAAGGTAGTATTTCCTCCCTTGGAGTCAAGTTACTGGGTTAACTTGGGGAGGTTAACTGGAACCACTTGAGGCAGATTCAAATGAAAACACACATCCTCAACTATCATAGGATTAGGATCATAGAAATATGAATTGTTTCAGGCAGGAATGCCACCAGATTAAGAGGTTTTTAATGATATGGTAGCAAAATGTCTGAGTCAAGTGCCAGTGCTTTAAATGAGAAGAAAACAGCTAAGTAGAGAGATAGGCAATGTATAATTATAATGAATTAAGAGACAAAGCATACTAAAAATTATTTTTTCTTTGTTGTACTTGATATTCAGTGTTTAGCTATTTATACATATAAACATACCTATGTATATTTTAAGTCAGTTATTGATTTGAAAAATTCCAGTAATTTAATTCCTGTAAATATTTTCCCTTATGTAAGAATTCCATTTTAAGAAAAAATTAAGCGAAGACAATCAGGACATTCATCTTAAAGGATAATGTATACAATGTATACAACATGCTGCCCAATAAGAGACCTTAGTACTTCTGCCAAGTATGTTTCATTGTTTCCTCATGCTGCTCTTAGTTTTTCAATTTCTCAGAATTTTTTTCATTTTAATGACCTTTCCATTTTACATAGTTGCAGTCATTGTGTATATTGTTCTCCTGCTTCTCTTTATTTGACTCTGTATCAGTTGATATTGATTTTCTTGTTTCTTCGCAATCCTAATGCTCAACACTTCTTATTGCATAATATATTACATTAGATTAATTATTATTAGATTAATGCATTCGTTCAGTCATTCCCCAATAAATGTGTGCCCATTTTGTTTCTAGTTCTTTGCAAAAATAAAAGGGTGCTGCTATGACTATCTTTACATATACTGGACCTTCATTTCTTTTACATGTCTGTAGGACATATACCCTACAGTGGGAAAACTACCGAAGTCAAAGTTGAGTCACTTTTAAAAAAAACTTGTAACTTCAAACAGGCATTCAGAATGGTTGAATCAATTCATAACCCTACAGACAAAAAGAATGACAGGTCCAACTCCACCTGACTATTTGTTTTTTGGGTTTTTTTTTTTGTCATCTTTGCCAATTTGTATGGTATGACATAAAATCTCTGAGCTGCTTTAGTTTGCATTTCTTTAGCTATTAGTGATTTGGAGCATGTTTTTATGTAGTCACTTATGATTTCCAATTCTTCTGGAAAGTATATGAACTGTGTCTCCTGTTCTCTATTATATATAGGGAATGCTGTTATATATTTGGGCCACTTCCACAAAAATAATTTTATTATTTCTACCTGAGAACATAAAAGCAAAATCCACTACAAACACATATAGTTAATCAGAACAGATTTCCATTGATATTAACAAAATTGTCTCACTCTGTACTCACTCTTTATCTCTAGCAGAAGATGGACAGCACATTTCATCATTGTTCTCTGGAATCTTGGTTAGTCACTGAACAACAAAATCATCTATGCTTATATCTGTGTTATTGATGGAAAATGATATAAGCACAGATGCCTTGGACACTCCACTGGAGACACCGAATATTAATAACTACTCTACCTATTTGACCAGTCTCAAATCTATCAGATCACACAACCATAAAGAGTTCGGTATGAAAGTATTCCATCACGTTTATATACTATAACTTACTCATCAATTCTCCAATTTAAGGGCAACATCTCAGATTCTCATTGTTTGCCAGCTCAAGAAAAAGCTGCAAATATTTCTGTACATCTTTAAGCTAGTTTTGTTTAGGACTAATCCCTTCCTTAATCTACCATCCTTCAAATTCCTTTTCCCATTTCTCTTATTTTCCTTTTGAATGAAATGTACTTTTGTACCAGAGAGAGTGCTTGTATATGTGTATTCTTCCTTCTTTTGACCAGTTCAGAAGAGAGGAAGATTCAAGGGTCAGCTACTCCCTGATACAGCCTCCTTTGTTTGCTTAGGAGTTTAGTTGTGCATGTTGATTATGTGAGATAATTTTCCCTACTCTTCCTTCATTCCCTTCACCCCCACTCCCCCACTTTAGGGAAATCCTCTTCCTTTCCCTTTCCTTGAAATCATCAAGAAAAAACAGAATCACTCCTAGGCCCTGTCTAATTGGATTCCTTCTATGAATAACAGGGTTCAGAGGGATCATGTTTTATTTCCCCATATTAGAATGTAAGCCATTTATCTTTGCTTGGTTCTCTATCTTGTTCATCTCTGTGTGTTTCTCTTCATTTGAACTTCAAAGTTTCTCCACAGCTCTGTTCTTTTCCCTCGTAGCCTGGATAAGTAGTTCTTGGCTGTAAGCCTACATACTTTGCTCTCTGGGATATCATGTACCAAGTATTCCACTGCTAAATCATGTGTGATCCTGACTGAGGTTCCTCAGTACCTGAATTATTTGTTTATGGCTGCCTAGTTTCTTTGACCTGGAAACTCTGGATTTTGGCTATGATATACCTTGCAGTTTTCATTTTGGGGGTTTCTTTCAGGAGATAAATGGATTTTCTTCCATTTCCATTTGTCCTCTACTTCTAAGAGATCCAAACAAGTTTCTTTCTTTTTTTATTTTTCAAGATTTCTTAAAATAGGATATCTAGCCTCTTATTTTGGTCATGGTATCAATGCAGTCCAATGACTGCTAAATTTTTTTTCCCTTGATCATTTATTTTAGGTAAGTCGTATTTTTCGTAAGATACTTTAATTCTTTCATTTTCCTCCTAGTCTTTTAACCATGTTTTTAATATTTCTTGTCCCATGGAGTCACCAGCTTCTCTAATTTTCAGGGAGTTTTGTTGCTAAGGCAAAGTTGTGCCAAGCTATTAGTTTCCTTTACAACTTTTTCTTCCATAGCTCCTATTTCTTTTCCAATTTTTTCCTTTAATAAAAAAAGTTAAGTTTTAAAAACTCTTGCTTCATTATATCCCAGGAATTCTGGCTGAGTTTGTGCCCACAGTGAAGCACTGTTTTGTCAATATTTTAGAGACATTCTCTTCTTTGCAATTGTATTTTAAGCATCTCCACACCTTAACAACTCATTAAAGGGAGGGAGCCGGGACAGAGAGAAGCGGGGGTAAGGCAAAGGAATTGAGAATTAAGTGACTTGCTCAGTGTCACACAGCTAGTAAGTGTCTGAGGCTGGATTTGAACTCAAGTCCTCTTGACTCCAGGGCCAATGCTCTATTCAATGTGCCACTGCCCATTCTTACAGCCTGCTTTTTGCCTCTGGACTTAATGTCAGCACCGGGCTCTGTCATATTTCTGGAAGAAAAGGTCTGGGCTGATCCTGCTGCTGCTTTCTTGGGAATACTGAGATCTGTGTTATTACAAGATCTGAGGGATACACTGGGGACCTGATGTGTACACAGTGCTTCCAAAGTGCAGGACAGCTATACTGCTGTACCCCTGGTCTGAAACTCTGCAAGTTTCTGACCTAGCTTTGGGTCAGTATAGGAGTACGCTGATGCTAGATTCTGCCCTTATCAGTCAGCTGGTAAACTCTGTTGCTTCAGAGTGAAAGATTTTCTGGCTCCCCTTTGGTCTGAGGTTTGTCTTACTTATTCCTCTGCACGCTAGGCTAGATGCTGGAAGAGAAACCCCACTCTGAGCCTGGGGTGTGAATCACACCACTGCCACTGGATTATGAACTTATGCTATACCACCTGAGGTCTTGTCATTGAGGAACAACACCCCTGTGTAGGTCTCCTTCCCTACTCTCTCCCTTGGATCTGTGACCCAGAACTGGGCAGTAGGCTGCCACCTGGCAGGTGGGCTGGTACGGGTCTGGTAGAACCCCAGCATGGCCTGAGACTGCTGAATACTTTTGTGCTGGTGGACAGTCTCTCCTTGGGCAGTGGAGTGCCCTGCCCAACTAGATCCCCAGTGTCCGCAGAGCTCCCAGTCTGCATCCCTATGCTGAATTGGACTAAAGACTCACTGTGACTTTTCCTGGATTTCCCCATCAGGATCTGGTCTGGTGATTTACTAAGTCTTAGGGAATTTTTTGGTTTGAAGCAATATATGGAAGGGAGCCCACTGCAATGCTTCCTATCACTCCATCATTCTGGTTCCTCCTTAGATAAGACTTTTATTGGTGATATGTATTATAAGTATTTTTTCTTACTCTAACTTTTCTAATTATACCTTCACTGATTTTGATCGTGCAAAATCTTTCTCATTTTATACAACTGAAAAATCTGTATTTTTTCTTTTGTGATCATTTTTTTTAGTGGCAAACACTAAATGTGGACCATTAAAATAATTTTAAGATGAATACCACACTAGTGTTTTTATCTGTTCCACTTTATCAAATTATATGCATATATAAGTAGTGGGAAACCCAGTGGGAAAGGCTTTGAGTATGAGTTTCACAATGAAGAATTTTGGCCTAACACCTGGCCTAATTTAAGTCCAGAAAATCCATCACTAGAAAGTTAACTACCAAGTAACGTACCAAGTAATTAAATGGAAGTACAACTAATGAAGACTATCTCAGACTAAGGCATGGAGAAGGGGATAGTGATCAACAGGTTTCCAACATTCCTCCCACTGATAAAATCAAGACTCCTTGAAATAGTATATTAAAGCACTGATAATACTGAAGCAAAAATAATTTTCTCAATCATTAAATACAAGATAGAGGAAGATTGAGGAGTAAAAGGTAACCTAGGGTTCATTTACCCCTTACTACCTCAAATAAAATGGAAAAGTGCCTAGCAGTAAAAACAAAAATAACAACAGGAAGAGAGCTAAAAGAAGTCACAAGATAATTCTTACAGAAAAATAACTTAAGATCATTTCACTTTTCCTATACTTCCATTCTTGGAGAAGCCCTGTATTCCTTCCGGTGGTGGTAACATCAGTTTCAAAGTTAATCTCTTGTCTAAGGCCAGGACCCCGTTCCCCAAAGCAGGTTTACTGAATCAAACTTGCCCCACACTTAAGCAGAATATGAGGCCCGGAAAATCTGAGTCTGCCGCTGTTATCTAACGAGCAGGAGAGAAGAAAGAAGAAGTTATGACAAACATTCTGCAAAAGTACTGAGAGAAAAGTGAAGAGGCTCAAATGACTTCTTGGCGCTTCCTCGCATCAGTACTTCAAAGAATTCTACAATTTCCCCTTCATGAGTTAGGCCTGTAATTCCGATCAGCCCCAATGCTGTATCTCCAAGTGTCTCGCAAGTGGGAGGAACTTCATAAATACTCGTTGAGTGATAATCTTAACAGGTTACCACCACCACCTGAAAGCCCGACCTCTCTGAGAATGAACTTCAAGAGCTGAGAGGATCTGTCCTACAATGCTAGAATCCATCTCAAAAGTTACGAATACAAATGGCTTTTCTTTAATATGGTTAAACTAAAGCCAAAAGCTATTGTCTGCAATTGAAAAAGACATTTCTTGTATAAAAAAGATGAAGCATGGAGATATCCCCTCCCACCACTGCCTGATAGTTCTAGAAATGCTTGCTATGGGACTGAGACAAGAAAATGAAATTTAAGATGCACCTAATAGCAAAGAGTATACACTGGTTTTGGAGTTAAGAGTACCTGGGTTTGTGTACTACCTCTGACATTACCAGTGTAACCTTAGGCGAGGTTTATTCTAACTGGGACTCAGCTTCTTCAAAACAAGGATTGGAATTTCTGTAAGATTATAAAATCGTATAGTAAGAAAACCCCCAAGAACAAGCAAATATTGACTTCTTGCCTTTAGAGAGCCTAACAAAAGATTCAGGGTAGGCAATTCTGGGTTTGAGGTTCATGCTGCTTCATTATGGAATTGCCATTTCCCAATTTCTGTGATGCTTCATTGGTCTCTTTGTAAAGTCCACTTGGATTCTAAATACAGGAATAAGTATAATAAATTTTTATTTCTTCCTGCTCAAAGTCTTATGGATTCTGTTTGCCTCATCATTTTTAACCTGGATTTTTTTCAACAGCCTCATAACTGCTTCCAGTCTCTTTGCTCTACAATCTATCCTCTATATGACTTCCAAATTGATAATACTATATACATATGACCAGTCATTTCCCTTTAAAAGAAACTTCACTGGCTCCCTCTTGCCTCTAAAATTCAAACTGCTATACTTGGCATTTTAAATCCAGCTCTTTTCTTATTCTCTAGGCTGATTTAACATGGCTTACACCATCCACCCTCTAGATACCAACAGACAATGCTTGCTGGCTCCCTCTCTGCCTTTACACATTCCATGACTTGGCATGCCATCCTTCTTTACCTCTGTAACTTGTAATCCCTAGATGCCTTTAAAATTCAGCTCAAGTACTACTTTTTATATGAAGATTTTCCTGATATTCCCAGGTGTTTGTGTTCTCTTTTCCTACTCTGGAAGTACTTTGTATATATTTTATATTTACTTCTCTATGAGAACCCAGTAGAAGATAAGATCCTTGAAGGAATGGTCTGTTTGAAACTGAAAAGTTCTGGGGAATTTTCTTTCACCACTTCTTGAAATATAGTGTCTGTTACTATCCCCTGTTCCCCTCACCCCTAAGTTTTCTGGAATTTCAATAAACCTGAGATTGCTATATTGTGACCTATCTTTCAGATTTTTCTTTTCTCTGTGTGTGTGTATGTGTGTGCTTTACTGGACCTAAAATAATTTTATTAAAAAAGATTATGAACTTGACAAATAAGCAAATATTAATATTTCTATGTATAAAGCAGAACAGAAAAATCAATGTGTATTAAACCATGTGCAGTTTTTAAAAATATATATATCAAATTTAATACATTACCATTAACACTGCTCTGCTTGACTATGTTCCCCTCTGAATTACCATCTTCTTCTTCAGTGTAGTTTACAAATGTTTAACATCTTTTTTTTTTTTGACACTGTCACTCATCACTTCTCCCCAACTCCAGGTATAATTCCTCCCATACCTTCCCCTTCCTGCCCTGACCTCCCCCCAAAATGAATGATTCGTCATCATCAATTTTCTGGAAGTATGAGTGATCAATACATTGTTCAGTGTTCTTAGTTATCAATTCGTATCCTTTGACACCTTGTAGAACAAGGCTTCTTAAAACTTCTCCACTTACAACACTTTTAGTGCTTCGCTTCTTAAACTGTTGGGGTCACAATCCCACTGTTTAAGGGCTGTTTCTAGAGGCCCAATGATAAATTATGATACTAAATTCTAAAAGAAGTGATGGATTAAAAATGTAGAACAAGACACAGATTTTTGAATACAGCCAATCTGAAAATTTATTTTGCTTGAATATCCATCTTTCTTAGTAAGATTTTTTACCCCCAACTAGAAGGGAAGATGAGGTTCAATCATGCATATATTGGCTCAACATGAATAAAAGTTTTCTAAACATAGGAACTGTCTCAAAATGGAAGGGGCTGCACTATGTGTGTGTGTGTGTGTGAGAGAGAGAGAAAGAGAGAGAAAGAGAGAGAGAGAGAGAGGGAGAGAGAGAGAGAGAAACAATAAACGCTATGAGAATTGTAAACAGGTTTAATGACTACGGTAGGAATTGGACTATTATCACCTCTGAGGTCCTTTACAACTTTAAAATCTTAGTATTTGATGATTTTAAAATCAAGGAACTTAATAAGATTAAGTTAAACTAACAGGGTCAATGACTTATACTTTACCATTGTATTACCAAGACAGAGGCACATAGAAGGACCTCAAATATCTGGTAACTGGTGGATAAAAAAGTCCCTAAATCATTACCCTTCCCTTCCTTCTCCATAACACCGATGTAAGAAGCTCTAGTTTATTTGTATGTGAAAGACTTTAAAATCTCACACAACACTGCAGTTCTGGTCAAAAATGCCTTTATGGAACCTGTAATAACCTTGTTCTGATTTATTTTTAGATACATTAAAATAACAGATTCTGGTGGGAGAAAAAGTAGCTGGTGTTAGGTAGCTACAGTTAAATAGCTAAAAATTGACTCTAAAAATTAACTACTGCATTTACCTGGATCCAATCTTTGCTCTTAACCACCAATCCTCCACTCTAGTACCAAAATGGTATTTCTAAAGCACAAGTCTGACCACACATCTTCTCTGTTCAAGATGATTCAGTATCTTATCACTTGCCTTTACAATAATATTTTTTTAAAATTTTTATTTACTCTTCCATTTGGCATTTGCAGACATTTACCATCTGGCTCTTGCCTATCTTTCCTGGCTGATCATATATTACTACCCCTCAAGTGCTTCTCAAGTCTACCCCAAATATCTTAGTTATTGTTTCCTGATACTCTTCAGCGTTTGTGCCTTTGCAGTTTATATACCATACTCTCCCTCATCACATAGGCCTTCTGAAATACTTGCCTCCTTTCAAGTCACAGCTCATGAGATGGTTGCTGATTTCCACCAACCTTGCCTGATCACTATAGTTTTTGTTTGCATATTCTGTATCTGTTTATCCTATTTGCTGAGTAGAACATAAATTCCTTGAGGGTAAAGTCTGCCTCAATTCTATATTTTTATCTCCAGTGCCTGGGCACAATGTTGAACGTATTAAGTAATCACATAAAAATTACTACTCAGTTCCAAAAATCCAATAGTAATATAATTGAAAAGAAAAAATTTGAGCAAACCTGGCATGCTCCTGAAGACCACCTTACTGAATTCAAATGCAAATATTTTGTATATGTAGTCTCCCCTGATAAAATGTTTGCTTTGTGAGAAGCCAGCACACAGCACCGTGCCTGACACAAAACAGATTTAGGTGTTGGCTGATCTTAGTTGTCCAATTCACTTGAAATACAGACACCATGAGACTAAGTAGTGAGCACCATCTAGCACCACCTGTGCGACTATGGGCAAAGGCCTTCACTTCCTTGGGCTGCCTTTTCTGTACATTCCTTCCAGCTCTGGCTCTATAACCCTTGAGACATACACAGTCAATTCGGGGCAGGAGGAGGCATGAGAAGCTGAGAGGATAAGGAAAGGCTGCAGGTAGGTGGTGTAGCAGCTAAGGTTTAAAGAAAACTCAAGTTTCTAGGAGGAGCAGGGGATGCAGTCCAGTCATGAGGGGCAGCCTCTGCAAAGGAGACAGGAAATGAAATACTATGTGTGAAGAACTGCATGAGTGTCAGTCTGGCTGCAATGCACAGTGTGTGAAGGGAATTATAATGAGGTAAAGCCTGGCTGAGAAACGCTTGAAATGTTAAAATAGTCTGTATTTGTTCCTGAAGGTACTTAGGGAGGTTGTGAACCATGCCATGGGCTATGTGAATGATGTGACATAGGCATAAAGGAGAATGAAGAGTCAAGGATGACCCCAAGGTTATGAACCCAAATGTCTAGAGAGATGCCCTCAACAGAAATCTGCCAGTCAGTCACTAACCATTCCCAAGCACCTATGTGCCAAGCACTGAGCTAAGGGCTAGGGATACAAAGACAGACAAGAAGAAAGCCCCTGCACTCAAGGAGCTCATATCCTCATAGGGGAGATGATGAAGTTATGTACAAACATTTTATGTAGGACAAATAAGAAATAATTAACAGAGAGAGGGTACTAGAATTAAGAGGAATCAGAAAAGGCTTCCTACTGAAGGCAAGATTTTAGCTGAGATCTGAAGGAAACTAGGGGACTCTAGAGGTGGAGATGAGGAGATGAGCATCCCAGGCATGGGGACAGCCAGAGAAATGCCTGGAGTTGAGAGATGGAGTGTCTTGTTCCTAGAACAACAAGGAAGCCAGGGCCAGACTCACTGAAAAGAAGTAGAGGGAATGAGTAAGATGCAAAAAGACTGAAAAGGTGGAGGGTGGGGAGAAGATACATTATCAAAGACTTTGAATGCCAAGCAGGGATTTTATATTTGATCCTGGAAGTGATAGGAAGCTTTCTGGAGTAGGAGGATAACAGGTTTGTGTACTTGTGCTTTAGGAAAATCACTTTGGTGGCTGAATGGAGGATGGACTGGAGTGAGAAGAGATTTTTTGTGGCTGGCAGACTAACCAGCAGCTGCTGCAAGGTTTGAGGAAGTGAAGGCCTGAAGCAGTATTAGAAGAGAGAAGGGGGCATTATCAAGAGATGCTACAAAGGTTAAAAAATCAAGCCTGGGATGGTAGTGCCTTTATATAGTAATACAAAAGTTTGGAAGGGAGGAGGATTTAGCATGAAAGAAAGTTGAGTTCAGTTTTGGACATGATGAATTTAAGATTTCTACAAGGTATCCAGGACCAGGTGTCCAATCAAAGCAGGAAAATCTGAAAGAAGGATGGATTTGGGGAAATTATAATCAGTTCTGTTTTGGACTTGTTGCATTTGAGATGCCCATAGGATATGTACTTTTCAATGTCCAATCACTCATCTCTACAACTCATTTGGAGCTCAGTAGAAAGACTAAGGTTATTTATGTGTGGTTATCAGTTAGACTTTCAAATTCAAGGAACTATCAGTGAAACTACAAATAGCCACTGGTAGGATTTAATAGTAATGTGAGAATTAACCTCAGATTTTTATTTGCAAATTAGTATTTAGCAAGTGATTACAAGCTGTGAGATTTGTTAGAGCAGAATTATTTATTAATATTAAGAGCACCTTAATTATTACTCAGTGTATTGTAAACTTTAAACTGTAATGTAAAGGTCATCAATTACTGATTTTTCCAATCCTTTCTCTGTCAAGATGTTACTGAAGCATAGTTTTACTGAGGGATGTAAAACTATTGTCTAGTTTTATTAGCTTATTTTAATTCATTATTTGGTACTACTCTGGTTGTTATAATGTAATGTTGTACTTTAATGTGCAATTTTCACCACTAGACTGGAAAAAAAAACAATTGTGTTTATTATTCATATAATAATTTTGGGGTCCAACTTGGACCCCCCAAATTTTTTTACTTTGCTGCATACCCTAGCCATAGTTTTTCTTTTTTTTCACCATAAATATCTTTATTAAATGTGAAAATACATTGGCATAAAAATAATACTCACATTTGCAAACATGTCTGAGACCCAGTTCATTGTGTTTTAGGTTCCTTTCCTTTTTTTATATAAAACATACAAGAATTTTAAGATGCATTAAGTTAGTCATCTCACTCAAATAGCTGAAGTACAGATTTAGGGTAGTAGTATCTCTAACTTACAGTAAGAAAGATCACCAGTTCTAGGCACAGTATATTAGTCTTACATACCCTTTATAAAATTAGCCAACTTTATTTTTCACCTTTATATCTTAGTTTTTCATCTAGGGCTAGATTTAAATATTAATCTGCTACTGACAATCTTAAACAACCTTTTACTGCATCTCCCTTGCAAATAAATGTGTATTGCTATAGACAAGAGTGAGCAACTTCAGCAAAGTGGACCTCAGCAGTAGCCAATTTGGTCATTGTGAACTTCTATCTCTTTGGCCATGTGAATTTTTTTTTAATTATCATACCAAACTATTCTATGTAATGACTATATGAAAGCAAGAGCACTCTGTCAATAAAAGACAACAGTCATAGCACATTACAGAAAATTATTCTTTAAGCAATCCTTGCAACAAGGTTATGTTTAATGCTTATCTTTGCCCACTTTAGTTCACCAGGCAGCCTTGTGACTTGGAAAATATTTAATTCTACCCTTATTCCTATTTTTTTCATTCCTGGACACCACAGAAACCAGAAGCAGTCGAGATCTGTTCAGGTGGTAGCATTCATTTTGGGTATGTTAAGGTACCAAGGATAAATTTTTATCTAAATCAAATTTGTTCTTAGAGAGATGGGTTACAAACCTAAGATGGACAGAGGCTAAGTGAGGTTTTGGTCTACTGTATTTGTTTCTACAACACTCTCTCTCTCTCTCACCATAAGAATTTCCAACTGTTATGTATTTTAGGAGGCATGGGAAAGAAATGAGAAGTAATTTAATCCTGACATAATTTGTAGAAGTATATAATAGTGACTCTAATTAATATGTAACACACCAGGAAGTTAACAGGTCACATGGGTGTATCTCAAAACAGTAGCTGCAAAAATGCTGCTCAAGGGATCATTATTTGCAAACTTGCTTTACTTATAAGGTATGTATTTATAATTATGTGCTACATAAATACTGTGTTCGTAGCAAGTCAAATTAAGGCTGAAGCCAAATGTGATGTCCACAGTATCACTAAACAAGTCAATACGACCTCAAGCTTTGCAGTGCTTAGCCTGCAATGATGCTATACTATTAATTTTCTCAAAGATAATGTTTAAATTTGAAACTATGCTACAAGGGCTACAAAACCATGCATACTCTTTGACAAAGTACTAGTAGGCTGTATCCCAAAGAGATAAAAAAAAAAGAACCTATATGTACAAAAATATTTAGCACGTCCCTTTTAATAGCAGCAAAGAATTGGAAATGGGGATGTTCATCAACTAGGGAATGACTGAACAAGTTGCTGTATATGATTGTGATGAAGTAATATTGTGGTATAAGAAATGATAAACAGGACACTACAAAAAACCTGGAAAGACTTATGTGAACTGATGTAAAGTGAAATGAGAGAACCAGGAGAACACTGTACACAGTAACAGCAATAATGTATTATGATCAATGTGAACGACTCAGCTATTCTTGGCAATACAATTATCCAAGACAGTTCTGAAGGACTGATGATGAAAAATGCTCTTCATCTCCAGAGAAGAACTGATTGAGTCTAAATGCAGTCAAAGCATAATTTTAAAAACTTTCTTTATTTCTCACATATTGTTTTTTTTTGGGGGGAGGATGGTCTGCGTTTTATTTCACAACATGACTAATGTGGAAAAATGTGATGCATGATTGCACATTGTATAACCTATATCAAACTATTTAACTTTCTTAATGAAGGGAGGAAGTGAGAGAGGGAAGAGAAAATTTGGAACTCAAAATTTTTTTAAAAGCTTGTTAAAAATTATTTTTACATGTAATTGGGGGAAAATAAAATATTAAGTCATTAAAAAAAGGTAATGCTAAGCTGGATAGTTTTCTCTCTTTCATACACTTGTCTACCATTTTGGATGCATATCCTCTTTTAAAGTCTTATTCTGATTGCCTCATTCTGGGATGGAGATAGTCCTGGGCTCTCAAACACTACAACAGCACAGGTCAACTTTCAGCAAGTTTGGCCATGCTTGTAAAAAGTATTGAATCTGACTGAGTGAAGCCATGGCCTGTCATCCAAGATGCAGTCTGGCTAGGTTCTAAAAGTCTAACAGCCATAAAGTTGACTATTTGGCAATGAATTTTATTTGGCCACAGAAATTCCTAATGGTCAAAGGCAAAGAGAGGCTAGGATCTGTATTGGTGGTAGGAGTGCTCCCAATGATGAAGTCATCAAACTTTCAATGTATACTAAAAAAAATAAAAAATTCATGTCTACTTAGAAAAAAATGCTTACTTTTCATAGACACAACAAACCAATTATTTGGAGAACTGGCAAAACATTGTATTTAAGTTAATCATAAATGGTGTGGAACATGATCATGATTATCTTCTCATTGACTTAATGACAATGTTTTGCTAATTCTGAAAATTACTGGTCTGTTGTGTGTATGTAAATGGAAGCTTCTGGGCTCTGGAGTAGTTATTCTTCAAGATCTTTTGGAACTGAGTCTTTAGAGTTTCACTAATTCAGAAGATTAGTGTTTTCTAGATTCTTTATTGCTTTAAGCTTACCTTAATAGAGGGGATTTAAAACTCACTTTCACCATATAGTCAAGAGGGAAAATGGATCTAATATAATGGCCAAGTTCTCCAAAGTTCTCCCGCTTCATAATTACATGGCTCATAGCTAACATTTATCTAGTGACTCAGGATCTGCACAGTGATCTTATCTGATTCTCACAACAACTCTGTGAGGTGAGTGTTAGTATTATCTCCATTTTATAGATAAGAACACTGAGGCTGAGGTTAAATGACTTGTATGCTTAGGATCACACAGCTATTTAGTTAATTGAAGGTACAATTAAAACTCTAGTTGACAGCTCTATTCATGTAGTACACACGGTTTTTATAAATTTGTTGGGGAGTATGCTCAAAAATGTTTGAAAAGCGTGAGTTTGTAACCTTGAGAAGTTAACTGACTTGTGACTTGCCCAGGGTCACAAAACCAGTATAAGTCAGGGGTGGGGCTTGAACTGAGGTCTGCCTGGCTCCTTTACGATCACCTCTCTACATTCTGCCCCTTCTAATTCCAGAGAAAGATAAATGAAAAAAGATAAAAGGAAATAATTTTACCTAACAAAGCCCAAATAAAGTATAAACATTAGAGATATTGACAATAAACATATGAATAAAAGCAATGTAAAATGATTTATATCAGAATATGTACATTTGCATAGTTTACATTTTGGTGCTTGTTCTGTAGATCTGGGTGTTTTAGTTTCTTTGTGATGTTGTCTCTCTCTCTCCCCAACAATCACCCTGACAGTTTAGTTAAGGTGGTATCTAATAATTTTTATGAGTCTGGGTTTTTTAACATATCGATTTTTTAAAAATAGGACGTATGTCAGTATGTTTAGCGGGATGTCAGGAACAAACAAACCGGTGTCTGAAAATATTAAAACGGCAACTACAGGGGGAAAAAAGCTTTTGACCAAATAATTTTAACATTGTTTACTCAACAAATTTTGCAGTAACAAAAAATATTTTCAGCAGTTAATAAATTATTTAAGTAATTTTCACTTTTTACAATACTATTAGCTATCTTTAAAGTTGTTTTATAGTAAAATGTTACAGGAGAGAATTAAAGTCTCGAAAAACCAAGCTGTTCAATCTATTCCACATCTTTTAAATATATTTCCACTTTAAGAAAGTCAGAAAAAACATTGCTGAGTTTTTGAAGACAGCTTAAATAAATGTACTGTGATCCACTATTTTCCCAAGTTAAAAATTAAAAGTCATATTTTTGCTTGTTGTAAAAATTAAGTATATATTCCAACATGGCTACTGAGGAGTGGAAGAGGAGAGGGTGATAGTGGGGAAGGGACAGAGTCCCATATGACAACATTCTATCCCTCTTTAAAAAAGGAAACTCAAACCAAGCAAACAGCAGTTCACAGGAATTGTACTATTTACACAAGATAGAAAATTGGAAGTTATATGTATGCAATAGAAACACTGGAAATTGTTTTAGAAGCAGTCAAGATTTCAAGATAGTCCACTGGTGTTGTATCTTATTTTGTTATATGCCAGGACATTAAATATTCTGGTAGAGACAAAAAGGAAGAATATTAATACAGGAATTAGGGTCAAGGGTCCTTGGTTAAAACATTTACCCAGAGCTATAGCTAAGCTACAATTTTATTTAAACATTTTAAAAATTATTGTGTCTGTGGCTCCATTTCTCATTTTTGAAAACAGTAAATTATTAATGTAAAGATACTCTGGTTTAATTCTTTTAATTAAGTATCTTAAAGACTTTAGACATTTAATACTTGGTCTCTCTGGTAATGACACAAACTTAAGTTTTCTATACCGTGCTAACTTTATTTTGTGGAGGGTGGAATCAATCTACTGAGCTAACTTATTTCCTGAAGAATTAACAATATTTTTCTACATTCTTCTGCAACAGAAACATTTCAATACTGCTAGGATAGTTGAACTCTTGAAAAAAAAAAAGTAAAAGCTTTAATTTCAGAAGACTTTTGAGTTAAGTTATATTATGAAATAAAAAAAGAAAAAATTTAAAATAGTATTTAAATCTATCCATGAACAAACTTGCTTATCTACTTTCATTCTCTCAAATTCTTAAGTCCTTTTTTTGGGGGGGGAGGGGAGATAACTTCTCTCCTATTTTTATTGATATTTTGATACTATCACATAATCTCAGAATTGGAAGTGAATTTGGAGATCAATCTAATACAATGTACCTGAGAACAAGAATCCCCCCTTCCAAAAATGCCTGAGATAAGTAGTCATTGTTGGTCAGGTTGAAGATTTCCCATTAGGGGAACTCATTACTTATTAAAGAGGTCCACTCTAATATGTATAGTTTCTTAATAATTCCTAATAGTTAGGAAAAATTTCTCTTAGAGACAAAATTAGCCTGTCTTCAACTTCCATCCAGTGCTTTTAGGGCATTTCTTTATCTCAATTTGTTGGCTTAATGCAAACTATTCTTATTTAAGAACTCAAAGCAGCCTTCAACAATATCCTTTCCTCCCCAATCTTAGCCACAAGATTTATCTATAGTTACTTAAATTTACAATGGCAAATCTGATTTCATTTAAATCTCTGCTTCTTTACTGCTCACCACAGATATCATCTACGGTGGTTTTCAAAAACACTTCCAAACACAACATAGTCATGGAAATATAAATATATAACCTTTAGTAAAATTCAAGAATCTCTTTAGTTCTGTGGAATGACATCAAGTTTTTATTTTCCCTCATCCATTCATGTATAGAACTTATATACCATAAACATTCAGTCAAAATTCTTTTGATATAGATAAAAGATGGCAAATGCTTCCAGTATATAGTTCCTTGCCCACAGCAGATATTCAAATAAATACTCATTATTCAACAAGATAAGCTTCACATTTCAAAAGATAAAGGAATTTAAGTTTAAACTTAGGTCAGATTTGCATCCAAAAGTCTCTAATACAAATTAAACTCTTATTGGGCTAAACCATGACACTCCCTTACAAAAATATATTAAGTAATGCCTTAGATGAAAATATCAACAGATAAGGGCCAGGGGCATCCTCCAAGTACTATAACAAATTTTTGGAACTTTAGATATATTAAATTTCAACTTCCCTTTGAAGCCAAATATTCCCTTAATCACTGGAATTTTGGAGAGCGCACCAAGGGCCACTCAGCCTTCATACTGCTGCAGATGACCAAGTTATAGATAACCAGGCCAAATCATGGTGCTGAATGTCATAAACAGAATTTCCTGAAATTATTTTGATCATTTTAACTAGAATTAAACATCCAAATTCAAAAGAAAAATATATGCAACTACTGATTCTGATACAAACTTTTTTCAAGGAATACTTACGGAAAATCAAATCGGTTTCATACCTTGTGCAAGCATGTTAAATTCCAAGAACAGTGCTATGTGATAAAGCTCCATTGCTTCTTCAGCCCTAGTCAAGTTTGGCTTTCCTGCGACAAGAGCCTGAACTTCACTCAGACTCCCCACAGAAGGGCTGCAGTGCAAGACTGAGAGATCAACGACATCGGTATACATACAGTTTAATATAACTTTAGCATATTTTTTTGGTATGATGGACTCATCTAGTATAATTCTAGTGGGAGTCCGCAACGTTCGGTCTGTAATTTCTTCACCAGTCCGTATCCTCCTTTGTAATAAATTTCGAAAAAATGGAGATCGTGCTGAAATGACAGCCTTGTGAGCTCTAAGTTCTTCATCTAAACAGTTCTGATTTCCAACAAAAGCTTCAACTAGTTCAGAGTCTGACGAAAAACTGAGGACAACATCATAGTAACACATATAATCAAACAGTCCACGCATATCTACATCAAGGGAATTTGGTGTTCCAAATTCTTCAGTGAGCTGCACTAGTATGTCAACATTCTGAAATCTTGAATCCTCCACTCCGAATTCTCCTGTGTAAAGATAGTGTAACAAGGCAGAGAACATGGGCATATCTATACCTGCTGTACTTATGTCCATTATTATCTCTGCTCCATACTCTGGGGAGGAAGAAAGCAGGGTCTTAAAAAACGGACACCTTGCTGCTAAAATGGCCCGGTGCACAGGAAAGCAAGTTTCTTGAAATATTAAGTCTACATCTGTACAATACTTGTACTCATAAAGATCAGCCATATCTTTTTGCAGTGTTCGAGCTTCCGGTCGGGCCAAGCTGGCTTGCAGAGAAAGCTCCTTTAAGGCTGATGTTCCCTCGTATTCCTCCACTAATGCATTGACATCTCTTACATCCCACCCCGAGAGGAGTTCTCGCATCTGCTTAGCGTGGTCAGCAGAGCGGCTAGATTTCCGACGTTTAATAAATTTCTTCTTAAGGGTGGCAAGGCCAGAGGTTTTCTTTTTCTTATCTTGTGGCTTTTCATGGCCATGGTCAAGACTATATAATTTTGATTCACATCCATAGCCTTGATGAGAATAGGACGATGTTCCTAAAGCAGAAAAATGAATAATTAATGAAAGCTGTCTTCCCCTTTCTTTTCCAATATAATCTTATTTTTCAATAGTCTTTCCAACTGTTTCATGACAGAATTCACATCACCTTTATTTAAAGCAATTAAAAAAATTTTTTTTAAAAAGGAAACCAAATATTGATTTTGGTAGTAGCATAGTGGCCTTTTTTGGGGGAGAATGTATAATTCACTCTAATAATATCCATCTCTTTTATACTCAATACTGATTTTTTTCAATAAATCATCAACATATTTTCTAATCTCTGGGCAGATAAGACTGGGTTGACTTTCAAGGTTTATTATATTTGAAATTTAAGGCTTAAACAGCATGTAATTAATAGGGCTCACTTGTAGGGCTGTGTCCATGTAGATTAAAATAAACAAGTATATCTATACCATTTTAACCTTCGGTAGAGATTTTCACAGCATAAATGCGGCAATGATAACTTACAATTACAGTGAAAATAGCCAAAATGAATGACCAGCTATGCTCTAGCAGCCCAGGTAGTGTAAAAATCATATAGACAGAAGCAGAGGCCTCATTCTTTGCTTAAAAAAACTATAACCTAAGAGGAAAACTTTTATATATAGCTCAATGCTTTTCTATTCAGTCCCTGCTAAACAGTTTTATTAAATTCACTAAAGAACACTAGTAGAAAAAAACTGATGAAGTTACCTATAAATGTTTGTTGGGCCTGTGAACTTCCCCCTGCCCTTGGGGAACATGGATGGGGATAGCTAGATGCATTAGCACCCATTCTCTTCAGTCACTCAGGCATTTCACCTGCTGGCTCTTCAGAGGACAATCCCACAATCCATTTTGAGCCTTCAACCCTGGATCCAAAAGCCTCTTTTCATCCATTTCTTAAAATCAAACAAAAATCATTATATTCATTTTTACAAAAGCATATTTAAAATTGCACTTGAGAAAACATAAACATTTGTTGGAAAAAATGCATAAAGTTGCAAGTGCCTGCGTCTGGGGACAAATTATGATTATAGTATTAGAGTATGGAAAAGGGCTAGAAGCTAATCATAAACATAATTAAATCAAAATGATAAACTCATACTAAACATATTTTTTCAAGCTACAAAACAAAGCAATGTTAAGTTAGTGAAGAGTAATGAGTTAAATTTTTGTGGGTGTATTTGAAATTTCAGGAAGAAAATAACTTAGTCCAAAAATAACAAAATAATTTTGTAGATTCACAGAAATGTTCCCTATGGCCCCCAACATTATATTTTCAAGCAATATGGAAAAGAAGTATTAATAATAGATTTTCACAGACATACACATGTTTAAAATAATCTTTCATCTATGTCTTCAAGCTTTTTTGTTAGAAGAGTAGGGAAGGAAAGCATGGTAAAGAGTGAACTCTGAATCCTTGAGCTTTGTGTTACACTCCATAAGAAATTCTATGCTTTAAACACCTATGATTTCATTGATGTAGATACTTTCTCCACAAAGATTACAAAACCTCTGTGCTTTGGGTAGGCAGGTGATCTTTGGAAGTTCATAGAACTACAAATATGAGCCTCAATAATTCAGCCAGGCTGCTCTTCGGAAAACAGTCTGTCTCCAAGAGCACATTCCAAAGCCTTTCCAGGTTGGTTGTACAGCTTTAAGAACCCAGGATGTCCCCTTCACATGACACCGGAATGGGATTTTAGTGGATGTCAGCAGTATATATTTATAAGATACAATTTATAATGCTTTATATTATTTACATAATTATCCTCACTTGAGGAAAAAAATATTTTTAATGACTTAAAGGATTTATAGTGTTCTAAGTATATTAAAGTGATGTGCCTCAATGGGATGCTATTCTTTGCAGATAGAAGGTATTTTTATTGACAGCACTACTATCTACCCAGTTAGTCAGGCTGCTATTTCTGGAGTTATTTTTGATTTTTTATTCATCACTCATATCTAATTAACTGCAAATGATGATGATTATCCTCTTTCCCACCACTCCACCACTGAGAATCCTTGGCTCCTTTCAAAGTTCAGTCCAAGTGGCATCTCCCACAGGTGATTTTTCCTGATTCCCGCAGTTGTTAATGCTGCTTCAAATTTACTCATTTAATGTATATATTTAGCTAATTCATTTTTATATACGCTATTTTCTCACAATATAATGTGAGCACTCTGGGGGCTAGGACTATTGTCTATGTATCCTCACAGATTAGCACAGTTCCTGGCACAGAGCAGATGCTTAATAAATGGTTGCTGAGTTGAATTAAACAATAAAAATAGCTCACACACATATTTACATGTATATGTATGGCTATAAAATTTGCAACACAATGTACATATAGATTTCATCATGATGCAGGTAATAGCAGGTCTCATCCCTATTTTATAGATAAAGAAACTGGTGCTCAAGAAAGTTAAGTGAGTCAGTAAAAGTCAGTTATGATTTGAACAGACTTTTCTCACTTCTAACCAAGGCTTTAATACTATGTTGCATATTTCTGTTCTCCTAACTATATTAAGGTAATTTGTCACCAAAGGAACGCCAGGGGTAGTTTTTTCCCTAAAAGAAGCTGATTCCAAGACTTGACTGGATGATTACTGGTTGCCTAAGGGTATAAAAGGCCACCCCAAGTAGAGAGTGCCCTTCAGATCTGGCAGATATCTCAGAGCTATGCCAATCACCACACCTTGCTCTGCTAACCAGAGGGGGATGTACCTAACCAAGTCAAATGCTATATCACTACTGAGTATCATTTTATGCTGTGGCTAAGAAAGTCTCCTTCTGTGAATTGCTAAATATTCTATGTCTTAGTTCTTTCCAATTTTGAACCTGAATTTCCAGGACAGTCTGTTTCTGGCTTGGTGGCCTTATTCACGACCCTTCTTAAACCCTTGTCACTGTTGATTGCCTTCCCCTACCTAAATCCTCTCCTTTCTAGGTTATTTCCCCCTTCATTCCTCTTCCAGTCCTGTTTCTGACTTTCTCTGGACTTCTGCAATACCTGTTCCCCTTCTCCCACCGGTGAGTTCTTTCTGAAGCCTCCACTTTGTGAAAATGTCCAGCCCAGATTGCCTTTATTCCCCTGCAGGCCCTATTTAAGACTTTGTCTGGCTCTTGAAATCATGCTCCTAAAGAGGTACCTTCCCCTTTTTCAGGATCCTTTTGTGTGTTTTCTCCCATTACAATTCAAGCTCTTTGAGGGCAGCAACTTTCTTTCTTTTTGCCTGTGTTTGTATCAGCACTTAGTAGGTCTTGTCACACAGTAATATTTATCCTTCCTTCATGAGACACTGTTCTAATTCTCCTTTCCTAATTTTCCGCTGGTGTATCTTTCCCAAGTTATACTCACCATCATGGGTATCTTACAAGACTCAGTCTTGAGCCCTCTTACTTTGTCATGCTACATTATCTTGTGGAATCTCATCTTTTCTCACAGGTTCAATTAACATCTCTATGCAAATGATTTCGCTCCCTCTCTCTCCTGAGTCTAATCCAGCATTGTTAACTACCTGGAGGATATTTCAAACTCAACATGAACACAAAACTGGACTCATTCCTATTCCCCTTTCCCAACTTTTCTAATATTGTTGAGTTCTACCACCTTCAGTCACCCAGGTTTGCAAACCCAGTGTCATCCTTGACTACTTACTTATTCTTACCCTACACAGGCAATCTGCTGTCACATTTTTTTCATTTCTGCCTCCACCAGATTCCTAGTATATATATGATTCCTTCTCTCCACAATAGCTACTACCTTAGAGGACCTCATCATCTCTCTCCTAACCTACTACAATACCCTTCAAATTAGTCCAGCAGCCACACGTCTCTTCCCACTCCAATCCATCTCTCACTATGCTATGAAATTAATTTTCGTATGTCACACTTCCTCTTTGAGAATAAAGAGCAAACAGCAAGTCACCCCACTCCTCAATAAATCCCAATGGCTACCTATTACTTCCAAGATCAAATACGAAGTCTTCTACCAGGCCTTTAAAGCTCTTACTAATCTGGTTCCTGCCTGCTTTGTGACATTTCTGCACTTTGCTTTTCTCCATGCAGTCTATAATTCAATTTAAAATTTAAATTAAAGTAGACCCAACAAGATTTCAACACCTTTTATACCCATCTCTTTTTTGCCCCACTCATATGGCCTCACACTCTAATTCAGGTTCTCCTCATTTCATTTCTTGCCCATTCTATTTCAATAGTCACCTAACTGATCTCCCTGCCTTTTCTAATCCATTTTTTAAAGAGCTGACAAACTGATATTCCTGAACCACAGATCTGTCGTTTCCCTGCTTTACAAGCCTTAGCTGCTTCCTCACTGATTCAAAAATAAAATGAAAAACTCTTCTGGCAATTAAAGTTCTTCACAATCTAAGCCCAGCCCATCTCTGTAGGCTGATTACACATTAGTTCCCTCCATACAAAGATCTAGCCAAGTTGCCCTATTTACTATTCCCAGGATATGACAGATTCCTTTTCTGAATATGGTGCCTTTGCACAGTTTATCCTCCATGCTTGGAATACTTTTCTTCTTATATCTGCCTCTTGAAGGAAGGAAACAAGCATGTATTAAGCACCTACTATGTACCAGATACTGAGCTAAGTGCTTCACAAATATTGTTTGGTTTCATCCTCACAACCCTAAAAGGCAGATGCTATTATTATCCCTATTTTACAGTTTAGGAAAATGAGGCAGGCAGAAGTTAAGTGACTTGTCTAGGTCATACAGTGTCTGGACTGCATTTGAATTCAGGTCTTTCTAACTGCTGACCTAGCCCTGTATTCACTATACTATCCAACTGTCTCTTGAAATTTCTAGCTCCCTAGAGACCACCTTCCTACCAGTTGTCTGTGCTCTCTTAACTGCATAACTCCCCCACTTCTGCCAAAAATTACTTTCTGTATATATTCTGTATTTTCTATCTATGTACATTTGGGTTACCTCAGTAGAATGAGGTTCTCACACTTTTTATCTTTTATTCCTAGCGCCTGGCTGAGTGTAGATACAATGTTAAACTGAAATGAAATCACACAGCATGCAAAAGTGAAGCAAAGCATAAAGTGGGTTTTCTACAGAATGGAAGCAAGTTGGATTAGACACAAAACTAGGCATCTCACTCCAAGAATTCTCAATTTCCACGTAAAAAACCCCATTTTCACTAAAGCTTTGCACATTTCACACTATATATATTTACATATACTGAAAACATTTAAAACAGTTTAATACACACACATGTGTGTGTATAACCTTACATTAAATCCTCATTGGAGGAGTTAGTATACACAAAAAGGATCCCACCCCCACCAAATAATTCCAAATGTAAAGCAATTTCTTACTTTCTGACTGTACTTGAAGTTGGAAAAAAAAGGGTTTTGTAAGAAACAGAATACTGTTCATGTCTACAAAATGGGAAATGCATCACAATTACTTTTCATGAATAGAAGTAACCTAGTAACCCTGAAATAGTAATATGACAAATGGAATTTTATTTAGCAAAAATTTGCTACTATTTGAAAGCTACTTGCTACTAGGTATTGAGGAAGACATAAACATCACTAAGATATATTTACTGCTCTCAAGAAGTTTACCATGGCAGGAAAAATGCTTTACATGAACAAAATTAAATGTAATAAAAAGTAAAGTCTGACAAAGTACTATAAAATCCCATAGGAAAGTACGGTCAGGTTCTGTAAGAGGAGAATTAGGTTTTTTGACACATTACTTGAACTAGATTTTGAAGGATGAGGCTTGATTTAAATAGGCAGTGACTACTTAACAGATGCTTCATCATTCACTGACAAAGGTGACAGAGTTGAAAGTACAAGCAGAGGAAATGTTATAAACTAGGCAAAGACTTAGGGTATTTAACAGTCCATTTTGGCTGGAACAAAACAGTTGCTCAAAGGAATTTTATGCTTTTGTTTTGGGACAAGGGAAAGTTGGGAGGATAATGAGCAGGTTGCCAGTGAAAAGTCAAAGAGCTATTAAGTAGATAAAGAAAAAGTAAAGTTTAAACAGCACAAGAAGAATATAAAGAAGTTCTGAGAAGGGAAGGAGATGAGCTAAGGGAGTATATACCAGATTAAGGGATCAAAATTTGGAGTTGGAGGCCATCTAGTCCAACACCTTCATTTCAGAGATCAAGAAATCAAGGCTTCTGGGCTAAGAACTCACTTTTTGACAAAAATTGTTGGGAAAACTAGAAAACAGTATGGCAAAAGCTGGGCATAGATCAATACCTGGTACCATATACCAAAATAAAGTCCAAACAGATACATGACCTAGTGTATAAAGGCTGATACTATCAACAAATTAGGGAGCAAGGAATAGTTTATCTGTCAGACTTATGGAGGAACTTATGACCAAACAAAATAGAGAATATTGTGAAATGTGAAATGGATAATTCTGATTATGTTAAATTTGCACAAAGTCAATGCAACCAAGACTAAGAGGGAAGCAGAAAACTGGTAAAGAATTTTTACTAGCATCTCTGATAAAGGCCTCATTTCTAAACTGCATAGAGAACTGAGTCATATTTACAAGAAATGCATCTGCTCTTTTAAGAGCAGGCCCATGAAATCACCCATGCTGAAAGCACATACTGCATTCAAACCTGAAGGCAAAGCGCTGTTGCTCCAAAACTGTAGCCTCCCTTCATGGATCCTCTTAGCTTCTTCATGGTGTTTTTCTTGCTGACCCTCAAGTCCCTGCGCACTAGATGTGAACTCTCCTTCCACTGAATTGTGTTTTTCTTACAAGAACAACTCTTGTGGGATACTTTAAGAGAAGTTAAGACATTCAGAATGAAGTTTATATCTTCATTTTCTTCCCTCATATTCTAAATGGGAGTAGGTGAGGAATGGACCTGTATTGCCTCCATATAGAATATGAAACATTTTAGATTTATTATAATCTCTGGATAGGTATTTGCGGAAGGACAGCAAATGGCAAAGTTAGTACCTCAATTCAAGTCTACTGCTCTTTTTACCACGTTACACTTGGTTCTTACGATAATATAAAGAAAAGAAACCAAATAGTATGCAAAACTTCTGGCAGAAAATATTTTAAAGTAACTCCAGATAGTTTATGTATGGGAAAGGAAAATAAGGTTATCTGTACTTAGTATCAGATCAAACAAGCGTTAACTCAATCTTCACTTCTAAACTAAAAATTAGATACTAAGAATTTGTGTTTTCATTATAAAAGTGGGAATAAAAGTAGTTCTTCAAATAACTCTACAGAATTTTTGCTAAAAACATAGTACTGAGAGCTTTTCTCTAACATATGCTTAACTTTAAAATGTGAATTCTCTAACTTCCATTAGCATGTACTTACAAAAAAAAAACCAAACAAACCAAAAAAACCCAAAAACCCAACACAACAACAACAAAACCATCTTCTTTATGCCAGGAAGCTGGAAAAAAGTTGACTTCATTTCACAACCTATACATACTGTCATGAAGAGCTCTAAGGACTCAAGATATAGACAAACAATGCTGGTTTCCAAGAATATAAATACAACTGTAGTAACTATCAAAATCCTGAAAAAATGAAGATGAGCATTTTAGGACCATAGAGGTAAAAGGGAATCTAGTCCCATCTCTTTCTGAAGAATGACGCAAAAACAGACCTGAGAAGTTAAATGAGTTGCTCAAGGTCAGAGAGGTAGTAGAACCAGATTATGAACCCACTGTTCACAGTACTATCATTTTCTGTTACTTAAAGAAAAACAAACAAAATCCTTAGTCACCTAGATTTATTGAGTACATTAGGGCTAAGTGTTGGGGATTCAAAGAAGAAAAAAATAGTTCACAAGATCTCAGTTTAATTGGGAGACAAATGCAAACAAAGATATGCAAACACAACACACACACTCTCTCTCTCTCTCTCTCTAAATTGGGAGTTGTCTCAGAGGGAAGCCACAAAGATTAAGGACTGGGAAAGGTTCAGAAATACTATATATATATTTTTATCAAATCAATCAATCAAATCAATACTCCAGCATTTCAGATAGCTAAAAACCATTTGCCTGAGTATCTGCCTTCAAAAAGACAGATTTGGGGAAAAATATTTTCAATTCAACAGAAGAGTAGGAATTTACTTATTCTGCAGTCCTTTTACAAAGGAAACCAATCTTATAATAGTCATGAAGGCCAGAAACCTCATAGGACATTGCTAATTTTTTCCTCCACTCTTCTCCTAAATATAATCAAGTAATTTCATCTTATTAATTCTTCTGAAGTAGCATTTCCCAAAACAAATTCACAAAAATTTTAGTCCCAAAGTTTTTCATTAAAATTTATAAGCTGAAAAGACAAATTATAACTTGAAAAGATCATTGTAAATAGCCCTATCAATTTCTAATGTGGAAAGTTATCACAACAATAGCTCTCAATGGGAGCAATCACTTTTCAAGGCTATGGTTGCACAACATCTCCAGTGTTTGTATTCTTTTATGTATCAAATGTTAATGAAATATAAGAGTAATCTTTAAATGAATGGAAAAAATATGGGATGCAGCCTGTGTTTTCCTAGCAAAATTCAATGAATCAAATATTTTAGATTTGCCTGACAACAATGAAGTAAAAAAAACTAGGCTGTCAACCTGAAAAAGTTAGGTTTTATACAGAATGTCAATTATTTTCAAGTTTCACCTACTGCTTAGTAAGAACATGACACATCTTGCAATTAAAGCAAATACATGGGGCACCTGGAATAATCACTAAGGTTGAAGGTAAACCATTCTCTCCTGTGGGAAAAAGAAGTTGGGGTTGATATCAGGAAACATACAAACCTGAGGACAGGGTTCGATCAGGAACCAGGTCTTCTCAAGGATGCCAAAAATCTAAAAGGGCACAAATAGAAGTTGGAAGTCTGGATCCAAAGCATATTTCACATTGCATATAAGATTAGGAGGCACATCCTTGGGTTGTCTACTGAAACTCACCTTCCTTATTGGGATTACTACTATTACACACCACTGACCTGTTGTCATACCACCTATTGTGCCCCACTGCTACCTGGTAAGTCTCTGAATTTGGAAATAATCCTGTGTCCCACAATACTGAGGGTATCATCGATGGAAAGCTATCTCTTAGCTGAGGACTTCACCCCAAAACTGAGGGTATTTACCATGAGATCCCACCTTTTCCCTTATTTCACATTATTTGGACATCATTCCATCTACCATCTCCTTCACTACAGTTTCAGTGAAGAGGGGGCCTTCACATCAAAACAAACTTCCCTCCAGACACTTCTGATCCAATAATTTCCTGTCTTCTCTATCAGACTAGTCCATAAATCATTCCTACTCTCTTTTATCCTTAAGCTTTCCCTAACTATGGCTCCTTCCCTGATGCCGCAAACACTCTCAAATCTCCCCTATACTTAAAAAAATGCTCACTTGATTTCTCAGATAAACTCCCTAATGCTCACTTGATTTCTCAGATAAACTCCCTAAGAAAGTTGTATGGATTTAGTGCCTTCATTTTTATCCTCTCACTCTCTTCTAAACCTCCTGCAATACAGCTTTCGATTTTATCATTTTGCTCTTTCCAAAGCTATCAATGATTTTCTTTCTCAATTGCCAAACCCAATGGCCCCTTCTCAATCCTCATTCTTCTTGACATCACTGCATCATGACATTGTCACTTTTTCCTACTGGATACTCTCTCTTAAGCGTTGGTGATACTGCTCACTCCTAGTTCCCTTTCTACCTGTCTGACAGCTCCTTCTCAATCTTCTTTGCAGTTCTTTATGCATGCTTTTCTCACTGATGAGAGTTCTTCCAAGTTTCCATCCTGGGTCCTCGTTTTTTACTTCTTCTACCCTTTCTCACTTGGTGATTTCATCAGTTCCAACGGATTCAATCATCTATCTATTCAGACAATTCCTAGACCTATATATCCAGCCCTAATTTCTTTCCTATCTCCAGTCCTGAATTAACAACATTTCAGATACCCCCAAACCAGACATCTAGCAGGCACCTTAAAATATGATCAAAACAGAACCCTTATCTTCACCTCACTTCTCCCTATCCAAACTGTTCCTCTTCCCAACCTCTCCATATACAGGCTACCATCACCAGCCACATTTACTCAGGATCACCTTTTGTCCTCAAGTCCTCACTTTACCTCACTATATTATCAGTTGCCAAAAATTATAATTTCTTTCTCTACAACATGTCTCTTGTATATTGTATATAACCCCTTCTCTTTACTTAGGTAGCTACGACTCTCATTTGGGTCCTCTTGTTTAGACTAATCTTCTGGACTCATTTCACCTCATTCTAACCGACCCTTCATAGAACTGCCAAACTTACTATTCAAATAAACCCTGGTCAAATAAACCCCAGTGGCTCCCCCTTGCTTTGGGGATCATATATAATATCCTGTTTGATTTTGAAGACATCCATGAGCTTGCCTCCCTTATCTTTCCAGTCTTCTTATACTTTACTCCCCTCCACAAACTCTGTGATTCAATGACTGTGTACCTTTGTACATGGCTGCCTCCCATGCCTGGAATGCTTCACCTCCTCACCTCCAACTCAAATTTTCCTGGTTTCCTTCAAGACTCAGCAAAAACTCCACCTTCTGCAGAAGGACTTTCCCAGGCCTCCCAGGTACTAATGCCCTCACTCACTCTCAGATGCACTTCTACTACACAGTATGTAGCTTTTACGTTATTTACATGTTATCTCCTTCATTAGCATGTTAACTCCTAGAAAGCAGGATTGCTTTTTGTTTATCTCTTAATACTTAGTATGGTGCCTGGCACATTGTGTTAACTTAATTCTAATTAATAAGCATTTATTAAGGAAAGAAAGGCTAACTGGAATACCAGATAAGAGAACCAGACTCAAAAGCAAAAGTAAAGAAGGATTTATTAAGCATGTATTAAGCATGACAGGCAACGTACAAAGCACTAAAAAAAAATCCAACAATAATCTGCTGTCAATGAGTTCACAATTAAATGAGGGAGACAAGTAAATAACTATGTACAAGCAAATTATATAAAACTCAAATTGGAGATCATAAACAGAAGGAAGGCACTATGCATTAAGGGGGGTTTCTTGTAGAAGGTGAGATTTTACTTGAGACTTGAAGGAAGCAAGGTAAATCAGGAGGTGGAGATAAGGGAGAGAATTCTAAACATGAAGGAAGCCAATGAAAATGCTGGGAGATGGAGTGGTTTGTTTGAGGAACAGCAAAGAGGCCAATGTCAGTGGATCACAGAATACATGGGGAAGAGTAAAGTGTAAGGAATGGAAAGGGAGTTATCACTTCACACCTATCAGATTGGCCAATATGACAGAAAAGGAAAATGACAAGTGTCGGAGAAGATGTGGGACAGTGCATCATGGGAAGATGGAGTTGTAAGCTGATCCAACCATTCTGGAGAGCAATATAATATAAAACTATGTATGTCGTTTGATCCAGCAATATCGCTTCTAGGGCTGTATCCCAAATAGATCATAAACATGGGAAAAGGACCCACAAGTACCAAAATGTTTACATCTTTGTGGTGGCAAAGAACTGGAAATTCAGGGAATGCCCATCAGGCGGGGAGTGGCTGAACAACTTGTGGTGTATGAATGCACTGGAATACTATTGTGCTGTAAGGTATAATAAGCGGGCAGATTTCAGAAAAATCTGGAAAGACTTACATGAACTGATGAGTGAATTGAGCAGAACCAGGAGAACACTGTACATAGTAACAGCAATAATGTGCAATGATCAGCTATGACAGACTTAGCTCTTAGCAATTCAAGACAATTCCAAGATGTGATGTAAAATGTTATTCACATCCAGATAAAGAATTTATGGAGTCTAAATGCAAATCAAAACATACTATTTGCACTTTTTTGGGTTTTTTTTTTCTTTCTCATGGTTTTCTCATTTTGTTCTCATTTTTTCACATGACTAATGTGGAAATATGTTTAATATTATTGTACATGTATAACCTACATCAGATTGCTTGTTGTCTTGGGGAGGGAGAAGGGGAAGTATAGAGAGCAAGAATTTTTAAAATAACAAAAACAACAAAAATAAAGAATGGAGGGCTAGTAAGGGCTCAGGTTATGAAGGGCTTTTAAAAGACAGGATTTTATGCTTGACCCTGGAGACAACAAGGAGCTGCCAGAGTTAACTGAACAGGGTGTGTGTGCATATCAAGTTGACAGATGAGTTTGGGATAAACTGCAGTGGGGAGAGAGTTGAAGCAGGGAGACCAACTGGCAGGTTAGTACAATAGTCCTGGTATGAGGTAATGAGGGACTGCACCATAGAAGTGGCAATTTCAGAGGAGAGAAGGGGGAGGAATCTGAGCAGCTGCGAGAAATCAGGAAAAGCTTCATATAGAAGACCTTGAGCTGAGTCTATAAGGAAATCAAGAATTCCAAAAAATGAAAGTGCAAACCAAGTATGAACTACAAAGGTATAGGGAGAGGAAATAAGGGTACTATGTATGCAGATCAAGTGGGTCAATATGACTGGACCATAGAGTGTGTGAAGAAGTGTGATGTATGAAGCCTGAAAAGACAAAAAGACTTGGATGTGAAGACCTTTAGAGATTTTATTTGATTCTAGAGGTAATAGGGAGCCACTAGAGTAGAGCAGGGAGGGAGGTTGAGATGGCAGCTCTAACATCAGCACTCTTAGCTCATGCTTCACGTTGGGGTGAATCAAGGCACTGGAAAGTCATCAAACATTTAATAAGCAGATTACTTTGCACTAATACGCAAAGCTTATGTAACAGGGATACAGGGCTCTTAGCTCTTCTGGACTCTGTACCGCTTGTCTGTATATGGAATATCTCTGCTGGTTATCAGAATAAAGATAGTTGAAGGGCATGGTGATTTCTGATCTTTAGAAACCTACCAAATTGGAAGAGCGCAATATATGAGACCCTTTATTTTGAGGTGACTGGAAAATTGCACTGAAGAAAGTCATAGCCTATCAGGTATTGGGACAACTTTGTCTCCTTTTAGGGAAAGCTAATCCTTGTCCAAAAAGGAACCCAGACCTAAACCATGTTATGGTTGGGGGTCAGGGGACAGAGAAGTTGCATCAGTAAAACATTGGTAAATATCAGTCCTATCACGGGAAATAAAGGAAGATAAATTAAGCTGAGAGATTTATTATGCATAGTTAGGTCACAACAATAAAATAAGGCATGACTATGCAGTTTATGTGTTATTTTAAATGTCAAGCTATTTTCTGCCATAAATTTTTCCAATCTTTTTATCTCTTAATTATGTTTTTAGCTGTATGTAAGTTTTTCATTTTAATGCAATAATGTACATATTTCTTTTGTCCTCAATCATTTCTTCCCTCTGATAAACTAAGGGGAAAAAAATTCTCTACCTGCTCTTCCAAAACTGTGATAAACAATGATTTAGAGCTAAAGCCTGAAAAAAAAATATTAGACAGGCAGTGAAATTTTATTAAATGTTCGCAATTACTAAGCAAGTTTAGTTATCTGTCTTGATACTTAATGCAGTTCTATACTATCTAATTTATAGATTTAATGCTATACTAAGTACAAAATAACACTAAAATTCATTTGGAAGAACAAAAAAATCTTGAAAGGTGGTATCATAACTGTGATCTATTAAGCCTCTACACCCAAGTCAAGGCTGTATTTTAGGGTATGTGTGAACTTAGATGGGGAAAATAAAATCACATCCTTGAGAAGCCCTAATCTATAATCTCAAGGGAAATAATGAAAAAAAAAAGACAGGAATAAAGTGGAAAGGGAGAAGAGTAACATCAGACTTCAAATTAAGCTATAAAATAATAGCCATTGAAACTAAATAGAAAAGTAGATCAGTAGAATACAGAAAAGAGAAGCATGATGCAGAAGTAATACAACAGAGAAGCCCAGTGTTTGAAAAATCGAAGAATAAAAAAACTACTGGGAAAAGACTCCTTATGTGACAACACTTCTGGGAAAACTTATAATGAAGTTTGGGAGAAAGTGGCTTTAGGCTAGTATTTTACTTAATATTCTGTAATAACCTCTAAAACGGATACATGATCTAAATATAAAAGCTCATATTCTCCCCCCAAAATAGAAAATAGGCAAATTCTCATGACAATTGGAGAAAATTCTTTAAAAAGGAATAGAGTTTATCATAAAAGACAAAACAGTCCATTTTGATTACATATAATTTAAAAGCTTTTGTATAAACCAGGAAAGTAACTGTCAAGAGATACAAAGAATTTCTGCACCAAATATTTCTTTCAGTGCTTAGTATTCAAGATCTATGGAATACTTCAACAAATATATACAGGGCCAAGAACCATTCTCCAACAGATCAAAAGACAACAAAGTTTAACTTAACATTATTCCAAACTAATGAGAGAAATGCAAATTTTACCTTTTTAAATAAAATTTTATTTTTTTCAATTAATGTTTTTCTCTTCCTTCCACTTCCTCCATTGAAAAAAATAAAAACAAAACACTTGCAACCAAAATGATTAATCAAGTAAAACAAAGTCTCACAATGTATGTCTCATTCCACACTTTGATTCTGGCACCTGTTAGGAGGTGGGTAGCATTGCTTCACATCAATATGCAGGAATCAAGACTGGACATTTCACTGATCAGAGTTCCTGAACCTTTCAGTTTTTTTGTCTTCAAAATATTGTTGTCTTGGCATCAATTGTTCTCTTGGTTCTGCTCACTTCACTCTGCACTGTTTCTTACTATCTGTTTTGTCATTTCTTATATACAGTACAAATGTATTCCATTCCATTAATATGTCCTATTTTGTTCAACCATTCCCCAGCTGATAGGTGCTAAACTTAATCTCTACTTCCCTGACACAATAAAAAGAGCTGATATAACTATTTTTATGCATACAGGTTCTTTTCTTCTTCTTTTGTTCTCTTTTGGGTTTAGACCTGATAGTGGTATCACTGAATCAAAAAGCACGCACAGCTTAATTAACTTTTTGCAGTTTCCAAATCGCTTTCCAGACTGGCCAGCCACACAGTTCTGATAATAGTTCATTTCTGTGCTTCTCTAATCACAGCTCTCTGTCATTTTCCTTTTATCAACTTTACTAATCTCACGGGTGTGAGGAAGAACCTCAGAGGTGCTTTAATTTACATGAAAAATGCAAATAAGAACAAATTAGAACATTTTACCTCATAGTCTAAAGATGAAAAAGACAATGATCAATGTTAAGAGTTGCTGTGGGAAGATAGATTCTTTTACTGGTTCTGTGAATTGGTCTAGCCATTCTAGAAAACATTCCTAAAAGTTACTAATCTGTTCTTATTCTCTGTCCCATCAATCTCACTCCTCAACAGTTAAAGGTCAAAATCCCAGAAAGGTTCCATATATTCAAAATACTAATAGCAGCATCATTTGTAATGACAGTTAAAAACTGGAAAGTAGTTGTCATCAAATAGAAAATGGCTGAACAACTTGCACTATATAAATGTTGCTATAGTGTTCTGTAAGAAATGATGAACATGAAGAATTCACAGAAACAAAGACATGTAATGATGAAGAGTCAAATAAGCACAACATTCACAACTACAAAAATGTAGATGAAAACACTAAAAGGCTGTTAAACTTTAACTGCAATGATTAATCTTGATCTCTAAGCAGTGGGAACACAAAAGGAGGCATAAGACAGTCCCTGCCCTAAAGGAGTTTAGATTCTAATCGAAGATATGAGAAGATACGACATACAAATATATGCAAAGCAAGCTATACACAGGATAAATAGGAAATAACTACAAGAAGGAAAACACTAAAATTAAGAGGATTTGGGGAAGACCTCCAGTAAAAAATAGTATTTCAGTTGAGAATTAAAGGAAGCCAAAGATGTCAGTAGTCTGAGTGGAGCAAGAATGGCATTCTAGGCATGGAAGAGAGCCAGAGAGAATTCTCTGAGCCCAGAGATGAAGGGTCTTGTTCGTGGAACAAGGTCAGCGTCACTACATCATAGAGTATGTCTGGGAGTAAGGTGTAAAAAGACTGGAAAGGTAGATGGGGGCAAGGTTATGAAGGGCTTTGAATGTCAAACAATACTTTGTATTTGCTTCTGAAGGCAAGAGGGAGATATTGGAGTTTATTAAAAGGGGGAAGGGGGTAGAGTAGGGGAAGAGAGGAGTGGGAATTGTACTTGTGCACTTTAGTGGCTGAATGAAGGATGAATTGGAGTAGGGAGAGGCTTGAATAAGCATACCCAAAAGCAGGCAATTACAATAGTCCATTCATGAGGTGATGAGGGCCTCTAGAGAAGTAGGAGGAAAGAAAAAGGAAATAACTACCACAAGATAGCTTTTTTGAGTTTATTTACAAAGGGTAGAAGACATATGGGACAATAATTAGGAGGGATAGAAGGATCAATTGGGTGTTTTTGGAAGATTGGGGAGACATGAGCTCGTTTGTAGACACTAGGGAGTAAGCCAGTAGAGAGGGGCAGATTGAAAGTGAGTTGAAGCTTAGGAACGACAGGGGGGGCAATCTGTTGAAAGAGATGGGGCAGGATGGGATCACTCAAAAAAAGTGTTGTTAGCCTGGAACAAGTGTTAGCCTTGATATGGAGTAAAGCTGCCCCATCATGTGAAAGGGATGAATGAGGAAAGAGTGGCATATGGCACCTGACTAACAGGAGATGAAGAAGAGGGGGACAAGAGAAAACTCACAGTGAATGGCCTCAGTTTTTTTCCTGTAAAATACAAGGCAGCATTCTTAGCTGAGAGAGCAAGGGGGAGAGAGACCCATGGGCCATTTGAGGAGAGATGAAAAGCTTTGGAAGAGCTGCTATGGAGAGTGGGATAATGAAATGATAGTAGGATTGCCTAGCAACAGTGAGAGCCCAGCTGAGGTTGTACAGCATAAATTTGTACTGGACCTAATCAGAATGGCTCCGTGATTTTTTTTCTATATGTGGTTGAGGTAGAGTGGAAGAGTAGTAGTTTATGAGAAATGAAAAGGCCAAGAAAGTGAGTGCTATGGGTATTTGAGTGTATGCTGAAGTTTCCTGGTATAAGGAAAAGAAGTTGGGAAGGAGAAAAATTGTAGGCCAGGTGTCACAGAGGTCAAGAGTTGAGTAGAAGGTTTAAGTTTCTTAATGGCAAGGACAATTTCATTTTTGTCTTTGTATCCCTTGTATCTAGTACAGTGCCTGGGGGTTAAACTGAATGGCCACCCTTAATAAAAAGATTTGTTTTGTGAAGCTTGGATTCAGTCAAAGGGCTGCACTTGAGGACCTAGAGGGCCACAAGTGACCTCAAGGCCACAGGTTCTCCACCCCTAGTTTAGATTAAGGGAGCATGGGATTTTAAGGGTACTCATCCTAGGTCAGAACTCCAAAGTCCTGGAGTCTCCAAGTCTGGGACTAGGATAACCAAGGATACAAAACTATATGGATGAACCAGAACATGCCGAAGTGGTTAACAATCATCCTAGACTCTTCCAGGTGTTCTGACACAAGAAGTTATGAATGTGATCTAGACTGTAAAATTAGAACCTGATGTGGAGTGTCCCTGTTCTGATACATCAATTTTTGAAGAGTTTGGTTATGACTTTATAATTAACTTATTTGGGTGACATATACCCCTTGGTAATTTTAAAATTCACAGATACCCTGAAATCTATTCAAATGCCTCTTAATCTAGATCTGGGGCTCTTGACCTGGGATCTGTGAATTTGTGGGTTTAAAAAAAAAAATCTGATGACTGAATTTCATGTAGTTTGTTTCCTTTGTTACCCTATGTATTTTATTTTATACATTAAAAAATATCACTCTGAGAAGCAGTCTGTTTCAACAGACTGCCAAAGGTGGTCTATGTCCCCCTCAAAAGGTCAAGAACTCCTGGTCTAGACAGAATTGGAATATTCTACCCCTAGTGTTTTGCCCCTCCAAAGGCAAAGAATCATTGGGTTAGTCTCCCCACTCCACTGTCCCCCACATGTAACTGTAGTGTAATGGAACTGTAATCAAAGTTCCTAACTCTGTAGGAATCTCCCCATATTTTTTGATAGGGTTCCCCACCCCCGCCAAAGCAAGGAATGGCTCAACAGGCAGACGGCCCTACTGAGAGGACATAATGAAGGCAAGCTTGGCTTGGGTCATGGTGCAAGGCATGGAGCTCAATGAACAACATGCATTAGGCAGAGGACAGTTATTTCTGTCCATTCAGTGAAAAATCCTGGGAAGGCATGCTGACTTAGTTATTAAATTTGGGCAAACTACTTAACCTCTTTGAACCCTGGTATTGTTACCCTTAAAATGAGAAGGTTAGATGAAAAGACTCTCAAAGGCCCTCCGTGCCAGCTCTAAATCATGCTTCTTAAGGTGGTGCACAAAACCTGCAGCTTCTCAAATATGGGCTGCAACTCCAAAGCCCCTGGAGCCCTCTGCTGGGGGACTTGCAGGGTAGCAAGCAGCTTAACAACTGTAGGCTATAGGTAGCTTGAGCACAATGCTACCTCTACCACAGTTAACTACCCTTCCCCCTACTCCCTTAAAACAGGATTTCTCTCAGTGTCAGGGAAGTGACTACATTTTATAGTAAATCTTTGATCTGTGTTCCCTGTCTGTATCCCCTGTCTGTATGTGTTGTCCCCCACTCTTGGATCATCAGTGGATTCTAAAAAGTAAATCTTTCTCAACATTTAAAGACAAAAAATTTGGTTTCTGAAAACAAACCAACCTATATAAGTAAAAAATTTCTTCAAGTTAAAAAAAAAAATCTAACATTACCTTCTTGTCATTTCAAGTATTTGTTACTTTGGAACCTCTGATTTTATCTGTGTATAGCTGTCTTTCTACTAATGCCAATTACAAAGTTTTCCATGCCTTCTTATCTATGTCTTTTTGGAAATGCTACATAAGGGATCTACCAATGTGCTAAAAGGCTTTTTCCTTTTGTTGTAAAGACTTCATATGCACATGTAAATGCTTTTCACTTTATTGTCAGCAAGAAATCATTCTGACAACAAAAATCAAAGAAATCAGTTTTTGTCTGCCCCTGCTGCACAACTTTTAGTTACATGTCTGGTTCCATAACTAGACAAGTTAGTGCACGAAAAGGAACAATGACAATCATTAGCTTCAATTTCTACATGTACGTGCTTGTTTTTCACTATAACTTCCAGAGAAGCAGGATGATGACAGTGGACAGTGAGCAAGTTTTGGAGTCAAGAAGCCCTGGGCTAAAAGTCTGGGCAGCCCATTTAACCTCTGGGTGATTCTAGGCTATAAATTGCAGAGCAGTTGCTGAATTGCACTGGGCAGCGTGTTCTTTATTATGCACTTTCTCTACCAATGAATTTACAGGTCCCACAAAAAACAAACCAAAAAACCCTGTTTAATGTGGCTTTGTATTTCATTTCAGTCTTAAAATGAGTGAAAAAAAATTAATTGAAATTTGTACTGTTTAAATCAAATAAATATGTAGAAACATAGTACACGGCTATATGATTTCTGTAGGCCACAATAAAGAACTGGATACATTACAAGGTCTAAGTTAAGAAATTCACTACTTACATATATATTTACATTAATACACCATGTAACGGCTTACATGCTTTGAGAACAAATACCTAGGAATATCTCAGAAAAAAAGTAACTTGTAGAGAGAATTCCACACCCATTTTATTGTCTGGATTTACTGGCATAAGGGGCTCCCCAACAAGGATATGCTCTCAAAACAATTCAGATCATGGCTATTCTGCCATTTGTAGTCTCAGCGGCCCAGAGCACTGAAAGGCTAAGTTGTTTTGGGTCTCACAGCCAATAAGCATCAGATAGAGGGTCTTTAATCCAGGTTATCATCCTGACTCTGGAACCTGCCCTCTATGCACTATGCCATGCTCTCTCGCATTATTTATAATAACATTTGTAAGCAATTCCGATGATCACGAGCAGAGAAAGTTTAAATTAACAATAGAACTTGGCCACTAATAAGTGCACAAACTGCTGATATGTGAAAAACAACACAGAAAATAATACTAACTGGAAAAAAATGCAGGGCTTTTTAGTGTGGACAAATTGTTTAAAAGTATATAAAGACAAAGGTACTGTAGATAGGAAAAATTTCATAGGATCATAGGTTTGATACTGGAAGGGATCTCAGCTAGCCTAAACTATATACGTATATTACACATGGAGAAACTAAGCCCCATAAAAGGTTCCCTAAGGTCACAGAAAGAAAAGTTATAAACAATGTAAATGTTTATTAGATTATTTTTAAAGGTTGTTTCAGTTCATTTTTTAAAACTCTCTCTCCTCTTTTCCTTCTTATTGTTACCACCTTAGTTCAAGTCCTCATTACTTTAAGCACAGATTAGTCTTACAGGTTAACTTGTCTCTCCACCTAGATCTACTTTCTTCTATTTTCAATTAAACCTGTAGATATACATCAAATGATGAAACCACTAAGGTATAGAAGACTGTTATGACCTAGAAGTAAAAGAACTTATACCAATGAAAATATGGCTCCTTAAAATACAGTGTGCCATTTCCCCAGTGAGACAGGAAGTTCCTGGGAGGAAGATTTGTGTCAAAATTTGTGCATCCCATCTGCCAACAGTACCACTGCGCCCATAGGATGTATTCAATACTTGCTGCAATGACTGTAAGTTCCCCAAACACAGAAGCGATATTATACCTCAATGTCATGCCAGTTTCATCTTTCACTAATTCTGCAGGTCAACCTGTGACTGGTACTATAAACTATAAAGAAACTTGCTATGACTCAGCACAAATATATAGGAAACTAAGTCACTCTAAGTTGAGAAATGAGTATCACATATCTTAAAATTATTTGATGGTATCTTAAATTTCCACTATGGCCCTACACTTAAAAGAGTTAATTGTGGAATGGAAGGGATGTTGGGTTCTCAAAGTCTGTGCCAGTACAAGGTCTGGCAAGTGCCACCAAACTGGAAGGGCTTTGAGTACCAGCCTGGCAACAGACTCTGTATGTTGGTCCAATGGCCTGCCTAAATAACCTTAATGAAATCTATCATTAGAAAACTAGAGATTTGGTAACTAAGTCTTTTGACCAGAGAAAGGTATAGACAATCTATTATAGTATGGTAAAGTATCTTGATTTGTGTCAGTATCCATGATGATGAACTAATTATTTCAGTTACTACGAAGAGGTATATTTTAAAAACTGGGGAAAATCAACTTAGAAGTGACTTAAAATGTTAGTATTGTGGAAATGCATACATATTTGTGTCAATAGTCTAACTTATAATATCATTATACCAATCTCTTAGCAGTTAATGTTTAGGGGCTGTATGGACTCATGAATACCCAAGGTTAACCGTAATAGTAAGTTGTATTTATATTATATACATGTACATAATATATGTGTATTACACACATATATGATAATATATAAGTGTAACATAATATATGACATATGACTATATTTATGAAGCTATAAAAAATTTGAAAGAAAATTATTTTAGTTTTAGAAAATTCAAGTGAAAGATAAGCTTAGTAAGACAAGATATATAAAGCATTAATTACTTGAAGTGTTTGGTAACTCTTCTGGCCACAAAGTGAACTTCCGAATAAAAAATACTGTGAAGACTGCCCCATTTTAAAGTTTGCTACTTGCATACCCAAAGACAATGTAAAAAAAAAAAGAAACAAGGAAAAGTAATATTCCTAACACAAAGATAATGTGGTGGAATGGAAAGAACACTGATTTGGAAATCAAAGAGACTTGACTCTAGTGTCTGTCAAGGAAACCACTAGCTTTGTGACCCTGGGTAAGTCACAACCTCTGGAGAACTCGGTTTGTTCATCTGTAAAATCAGAGGGCTGGACTAGGAAAGGTCTCAGCCAGTTCAAAAATCCTACTACTTTCATATATTGTTGAAATCGGGAATGCTTTTTCTCCCAGTTCTAGTGAGATAAAAAGTCACTGATTTAGAAACAAAAGACGATTCAGCGAACTGAAAATGCTGAAGACCCAGGGAAGCAGACAAATTCTAGTCCCGTTAATATTCTCCGCACGGATAGGAGGGTCCAGGACGTAGAGGACCGAGCGAAGTCTCCCTCTGTAAATCAGGCCTAACAGCACCTATCTATGAGTACGGTAATGCCGAGCGCGCTACGAGAAGGTAAAGGCAGCACAGCCTTCGGGGCTCTCCCAGGAATGGTGGGAAAGTTCTCATTCTCCGGACGAGCCTGCGGCCACAAGGCAGCCCGGGCGGTGAGAGTGCGAGCCGGGGCCCCTCCACGTTCACCGGGCGGCTCCTTCGGCCTCCCTCTCGCAACTGTCAAAGGCCAGCTACAGCCGGACCCCCGGCGGACTCTCGGACCCTTCTCCCGCCGGGCCACCCGGACCCAAGAGGGCCGCCGGGGTCCGCCCCCCTCCCCCCGCACTCGCTCCCCGCTCGGCGGACCGGACTTCCCGGCTCGCCCGGCTCCCTCCCCGCCCCCCGCTCCGCTCGCTCGGCCGAGCTCCCCGGGCAGGCACGGCCGCCGGCCGGAGCCCCGCTCCTCTGCAGCCCCGGACGCCGGAGGCACCGAGCCGGGCGAGGGCCCCCTCCGCGGAGCCGGGCCCCGCGGCTGCACCCCGGATAAAGCAGCCCGGCGCCCACCGCGGCCCCGCTCTGCGCCTCGGCGCGCCCGAGAGAGGACCCTTACCCCGCAAGCTGCTCCCGCCGCTGCCGCTGCTGCCGCTGCCGTCAGCCCCGCCGCCGCCGCCGCCGCCTCCCCCAGAGCCGCCGTCCGTCCCGGCGCCGGCACTCCCGGCCATTCTCCTCCCGCCGCCGCCGCCCTCTCCGCTCCTGTCACACACAGGCTCAGGATCCGCGACCGCTTCGGGCTCCCCTCGCCGCCATTTTGACTCCTCGAGAGAGAGCGGGAGGAGCTCGCTCGGCGCGGCCCTCGGGGCGCCTGCGCGGCGCTGCGGAGCCGGCCGGGGGGGCGGGGCTGAGGGCGGGGGGAGCGGGCCCCCGCCCCTTTCGCCGTCGCCGTCGCCGTCACGTGGCTCGACGCTGGCGGGCGCGTCCCAGCGAGGGGGGGGGACGCTTTCTGGAGCAGAAGGGAGGCGCGCAGGGGGCGGGGAGCGCTTTCCAGGGAAAGGGAAGAGGGAGGTGTGCGGGAGCCGGATGGCCGGGCCGGGTTCTTTCTTCCCTCGCTTGGTCTGCTGTCTGTGCGGTCGGCCCCTCTAGGCCGAAAAGTAGAGCGTGGTCACGCTTTGTCCCCCACAAGCGGGCTTGTGGTGATCGCTCATGCATGAAGTGCGGAGGACCCCAGCCTAGGGGGATGCTGCCGCTCCTCCGAAGACAGACTTTCTTGTTCTTTCTGGTTATTTTTGTTTGTTTTTTTCAGGACAGGAAGATTGGAATCTTCCTAGACAAGATTTCGACCGCAATGAGTTTTAGGCGCCTAGCTATGTGCTCAGTCACAAGTAAGGATACATTGTATCGTTTGGTCTTCATAGGTGATAAATTGTAACCCCTAGTTTTACATGTGAGAGAATCAAGGGTCAGAGAGCCGGGATTGTGCTGTTTAACGACCTGCCCTCCGGGAGGACAAAACGTACTACAACGTGCTTTTAAATTTAATCTACGCTCTTTACTTTTCCCCCATCACTTTCTTAAGTCTAAGCAAAGAACAAAACGATAAATGGAGCAACATTTGCAGAGTTCAAAAGTATAAATGCTAATGCTAACACAGAAACATTTTTTTTAACCATCAGCTGCCGCAGAAACTGGTTTGAGCAGGCTCCAGTGTTGCCCTGGAGAGAGCCACAGTGATCCCCCTAGGACCGAAACCCTGGTCTGTTCCAAGGTCTATGCCCTTCACAATACATGATGGGACTTCCCTTATTCAGACTTCTTGTACTTGTAGATATCTAGGACTTTAGAAGCCTCAAAAATACTAATATTCCCTAGTCACCCACCTAAATAAATGTCGAATTCATAAAGTGCACAAAGTTGTAGACTGGTTTTCTCAGCGGCACCAGGAGACAAGTGTGGGAGCACAGCTCTCCATGATTCAGAGCTCAGAATGTCCCTAATTTCCCCAACCATAATAATTTGCTGTTTCCTGTTGGTTAAACTATAGTTAAGTGTGGCCTGATCGAGGTCAGGACACCTCTGCCAAACACTGATTGTATGATCCTGGGAAAATCACTTAACCTCACAGTACTGCAATCAGCTCCCTAAAACTGAAAGTTGCCTGGAAGACAATGATCTGCATTGGAAAAAAGGAAGGGACTTCCTTAATGAGAGTTCCTTATAGATGGAATTGTAGCTCTGCCTTAAAACAAAACAAAACAAAACAGTAAGTCTTTCCAGGTGCTCCCAGCTACTAGAATCTTCCCCTCTAAGGTTATTTTCCATCAACTCTGTATGTATTTTATATTTTGTCAGTCATAAACATTTATTAAGCACCCTGTACCAGGCACTAGGAATACTGTACTATGTGCTGAGGATACAAAAAAAGAAAAAAAAATACAACCCTTGCTCTCAAGGAACACTAAAGAAGGAGACAACTATGTACATACAAGATATATAGAGAATAGATTGCAAATAACACTAGCAATAAGGGGGAAGGTGGATCCTAGGAAATGCTTTATATAAAAGGTGAGATTTTTTGCTAGAGAAGCCAGGAGGTAATAATGAGGAGTGAGAGCATTGTATGCATGGAGGACAGCCAAGGAAAATGTTTGGAATGAGGACATGGACTTTCTTGTTTGAGGAACAGCAAGGAGGTTAAGAGTACAGGAATATAAGTTATAAGAAGATTGGATATCTTTGAAAGCCAAACAAGAGGATTTTATATTTGATCCTGCAGGTAATAGAAAGCTATTGGAACTTATTGTGCACCTTAGGAAGATCTCTGACTAATGAGAAGAGAATTGACTGACATGGGAAGAGACTTGTGATAGGGAGTTAGGAGAAATTAATGCTATACTATTATATAAATAACTAATTCCTTATTTCTGTTAAAACCCAACTCCTAAAAAGGTCAGTCTAGACAAGACTAAGTGATGAGTTTGCTACTAGTCCTCCAGGCACATGCTCATTAACCCCACCCAACTGGCAGACCTAATTTCTATTTTGAGCATAAACAGAATCCTGTCTGGGTGAGCCTTTGGCTGGAGAAGGAACCCGGTCTTCCTTGGTCCCTTCTATTATGTTTTAGGGCAATCTAACTCATGAAGGAGAGAACTTGCCAGAGAAGTCCAGACAGTTCTCTGCCCAGAAGCCTTGAGGCTGAGAGCTGGAAGACTCTTAGCCCACCTCCTCCCTAGATGGCCATGGAGCAGAGGTGATTTTCACATGGTCAGGGGAATTCTCTTCCAGGAGAGATTTAAGGCTTTTCATCTGGTGTGTTTGTTTGATTAGTAAGAGAAACTACTGACCATCAATTTATTGACTGCCCGCTAACCAAATTAATAAATTGATTATTCGTTATGTAGAAACTCTTTTTCGGGGTTTTCGTTCATTTCAGAATTCAACAAGAAGGTGATCACAATAATGCAGGAGTGAGGTGATAAAAGCCTGTACTAGAGTGATGATAGTGTCAGGAGGAAAGAGAACGTATAGAAGAGATATTACAAAGGTAAAATCAACAGGCCTTTGTAACATTGCATATGTAGGGGGAGGTGTTGAATTGAGAGAGAGTGAAGAGTCAAAGATTACACCTAGGTTCTGAGAGGAGGATGATGATAATACCCTCAACATTAACTGGGAAGTAGGAAAAGCAGATAGTTTTGAGGAAAAGAAAATGTGTTGAGTTTAAGATGTCTTGGGCTGGAAATTGGTTTTACTCTATCATTTTGTGGGTTCTGCTGCTTTATAATTTATTTAGTGTCATTTTTAGAGGTATTTGGAGGGGTTTGGTGGTGAGTTTAAACAAGTCCCTGCCTTATTCCACCATCTTGTCCCCACCCCGACTTTAAGATGTTTATGGGACATCAAGGTCAAGATGTCCAATAGGTAGTTGGAGATGCAAGATTGGAGGTCAGAGAATTTTGGTTTGTAGATTTGAGAATTATCAGCATAAAGACGATAATTAAATCACTGGGAGGGGATAAGATCATCAAGTGAAATAGTGTAGAGGGAGAAGAGAGACCAGAACAGTCATAATGGGACACACCTAGATTAGTAGTGTGATCTAGATGAAGATCCAGCAAGGGCATAAGAAACAAAGCAGTCAGATAAGGAGGAGGAAAACCAGGATACAGTAATGTCATAAAAACCTAGAAGATGATCAACTGTATTAAAGACTGCCCAGAAGTCTGTAAAATGGCAAAGCAGCAAACTCCTACCAAAATGGCAGCAATATACCACTTGTCCTAGGGGTTTTAAATTTGGAGCCTGAGAACTGAGCCATTCATAACAGCCTGGAAGAGCTCAGTAAACTATGCAACCAAAGGATTCAGAGCAATTCTCAACCTGCCAACACTTTGTGCCGAGCAGATATTAGTGGAAACTTGGATCATAGATAAGACCTCAGAAGATACAAATTGTGGCTAAATAGGGGCTTAGCATTCCATTCAAGTCTACAGGAGTAGTCAGAGCCTGGCCTTGACTAAGAGACCCAGTTAAGGAAGAAAAGAACATGCCAACAATAAAGAGGAAAATCAGCAAATTCTTAAACTTCACCTAAACACCCAAAAAGAAATTGTAGAAATCAAAAAATAGATTAACAAAATTAAAAGCCTTTTTGGCTTTTTTTGAATTAATGAATTAATTTAGCAGCTATTTTGGGTAAGAAAACCCATAAAGCTAGAGAGATCATTGGTTAGTCTGACTTTTAAGGAGAAAATCAAATTGCTGGTATCAAAAAAGGAAAATGAGAAATTACAACAAAATTTTTTTAAAATTATTGGAAATCATTTCACCCAATTACATGCCAACAAAGTTGATATTTTAAATGAAATGGATGAATAGCTAGAAAAATAAAATAACCAGATTAACAGAATGAGAAAGAGAATACAAGTCCTAAATGACCTACCAAAGAAAAACCAGGACAGGATGAATTTATAAGAGAATTCTTTAAAGATTTAAAAAACAATTCCAATATTACTTAAACTGATTGCAAAAATAGAAAAAAAATCAAGGATCCTACAAATTCCTTCTTATTAAAAAAATGGTCTTGATATCTAAATTAGGGAAAGAAGTCAGAGAAGGAAAACTAGAGAGCAATATCACTAATATATCAACACAAAATTTGCAAAAAAGATTCATATCACCAAAATAGAAATAGTTGCTAACATTTATGTAGTATTTTAAAATGTACAAAATGCATTTGTACATATCTCATTTGATGTTCTAAGCAACCCTGTGCTACTATTAAGTGCTATTATTCTAATTTCAAGTCTGTGGAAACTGAGGCTGAGAAAGGTTAAGTAACTTACTGAACATCATACAGCTAATAAGCATCCAAGACAATATTTGAACTGAGGTCTTCCTAACTCTAGGTCCAGCTTTCATGGCCTTCTTTGTTAACGAAGGACAAACACAATCCAGCTTTCTATTAGCAGTACCACTTTTTTATTTCCCCCATCCCTCCTTTTTCCCTAAGACAGCTCTCTAATTGCAAATAATGTTTTTAAAAGAAAGAAGAGAAAAAGTCAGCAAAATCAGCAAGCATAAATTTTTTGCAGAATTTCGCAATCCTATACCCCAGTCTTTGCAAAGAAGCAAGGGAAGGTATCTTTTCATATCATTTCTTTGGAGCCTAGCTTATTCTTTATAATTTCAAAACATTACTTTTTTAAAAATTTGTTGATATATTTTTGTTTTTATATTACCAAAATTTCTCCCTGTATTCCTTCTTCTCCCTCTCCCCAGAGAACTGTCCCATAACAAAATATTTTTTAAAGAAAATAAGACAGAAGCAAAAGAAAAATAATCAGCAAAAAAAACCAATATGTTTTTAAAAAATCTGAAAATATATTCAATGTTTCATACCAGTGGACCTCCCAGTCCTATAATGGAGTGAGTGGGGGTGTCTTTTCATATCTCTTCTTTGTTCTATGTAATTTTGCAATATTTCAGTTGTTTTGTAATTGTTCTTTCATTGATATTGTTGGGACCATTGTGTGTATTATTTTCTTGGCTCTTCACACCACATCAGCTCCTGAAAATATTTCCATGCTGTTCTATATTTATGATATTTATTATTTATTATAACATAGTAATATTCCATTATATTTATGTGCCAGAATGGATTTATTTATTTATGCCCCTCTTAAATTGATGGGCATCATCTTTGTTTCCCGTTCTTTGCTACTACAAAAAGTGCTGCTATAAATATTTTGATGCATATGGATCCTTTCTTTCAGCCAATGATTTTTTGCAGTATATCCCTAGGAGTGCAATGTCTGGGTCAAAGGATATGGACATGTTACTTTATGTCACTTTATATCACAAGTCACTTTACCCTCTTTGCCTCAGTTTTCTCATCTGTAAAATAAACTGAAAAAGGAAATGGCAAAACATTTCAGTATCTTTGCCAAGAAAATCCTACCCGGAGTCACAAAGACATGACTGAAACACTTGATCAACACCACAACAAAAAGCGAGTATGTCCATTGTCATCACTATTATTTAGCATAGTCTTAAAAATGCTATTTATAGCATTAGTACAGACCTAGAACAGAGATGGAACCAGAGAGGAGCGTGAGACAAGTGGGATGGGACCAGGAAAAGAGAGTAGTACTTCTGTGAAACTTCAGATACTGGTAAGATCAAGCCAGGAGCCCAAACCAACCCTCTTCTTGTTTGCAGTAATCGTTGGCAGAGCAGATTTGTACAAGTTTTTGCCATACAACTCCTTCCCCTAATTTATCTCCCAATTCCCTGACCCTAGTGAGAGTTGTTGGGGGCGAGGTGGGGGAAATCAGTGGTTTGGCCAGGTCTATCAGGACAATCTGGTAGGTTAGGTTGAAAACTGAAATGAAATAAGATTCTTATAGAACATCGAATACCTAACAAAAGGAAGCTTACTTAGCCAAAGCAGGAGAAGGATATTCAGGGCAAAGAGAGGAGATTCAGCTAGAATACAGTATTGATTTAAATTGGGTCCATTTTCTTGGCCTTTGTGCTGCCCATGGTGATCTGCCAATCAGAAGCTTGAGGGAACTCCTAGCCTGGCTTTTTTTTATACTTGGGACACCAGGAAGCTGCATTAACAGCTCAAACCTTTAGTCCCCTGAGCCAATTAAGTATCTAGGATGGTTTCAATATCTCTTACAGGAAAACTAACCCACCCTCAGTGGAACAGAGCCATAGGACATTGCTCCTATGATGAATGAGAAATAGAGTAACATAAAAACAATTTTTAAGAGTTTTGCTCTACCCTGAATCTGACTACTTTTGTTTTTGTCTCATCATTGCCTAAGGACCCCTGAGAAAAAGGGAAACAGATAAGGCGTCAATAGTGTTTGTCAAGGACAAGGTGGGTGGTACAGTGGATGGAGTGCTGGGCCTGGAATCAGGAAGACCTGAGTTCCAGTTCAGCCCCAGACCCTTTCTCATTGTGTGACCCTGGGTAAGTCACTTAACGCTGTTTACCTCAGTTTCTCCCTCTGTAAAAAAAACTGGAGAAGGAAATAGCAAACCACTCCAATACCTTTGCCAAGAAAACCCCAAAAGGAGTAATGAAGAGTAGGACACAACTTGAGTCGACTGACCAATAACAAATACATGTCAAAGATGGGACTTTTCTCTTTTGCTTTTTAAAAATCAAGACCTGTGATTTCATTGGGGTATGGGACTCCTGGTGAGGAAACTGCCAATTCAGAGTAGCAGCTGTGCTTATAGTTTCAGAAAGTTGCTGAAGACATTAAGTGGTAGTGATTTCCCTAGGGTCACACAGCTAATATATGTGAGAGGCAGGATTTAAACACAGGCTTTCGTGAATCTGAAACCAAGTCTTTGTCCACTCCACCACATTAAAGAGAACGTTATGTACCCTTCTTTTGCTGTTGCCATTTAATTAGAGCTGATCTGCAGACACTGATGCTTTTGTGGTTATTGATAATTCATACTACACTTATTTGACATGCCTAGACAAAGGCATATCACTCATCCTGAAGCATCTGAAAAAACCCAGCGTATCTGATCTTAATTCCCCTTCTTAGCCCAAGACCCAGTTGATTGTGCCTGAATAGTTTTAAAAATTCCACTAACATTAGCAAGTTTTTCTAATAGGTTGTCTTTTCAGTTTCTTTCATGATAATAAACTTACTACATAACTAACCACTTAGAGAATATTTACTATGGACAGGAGAGATTGATTTCACTTTTCTAGTTTCTAAAAACTAGCTCCTTGAACAAGGGGAAGTAACAAAAGTTCGAGGTATACCATGAAGTACTGCATCAGATTATAATCAATTCTATGCAAGATATGTACTGGTACCCAAAACCCACCAATTCATGACTTTCAAAGGAATCCATATGATTTTGGACATGAACCAAGAGAACACTGTAGGGCTGGTATAAAATAATTTCTAATAACCCAAGATAACGATAGATATGCTATCAATTTGAGTTACTTTTCCAGAAAACATATGTATCATTAAACACTTGGAGCTATTGTGAATCAACTTCTTTTCCTTTGGAGGAGTATATAAGCCATATCCTATCTGATAAGCAAAGTCCTACCTACCCAAGCAGCAGGAAGAGTCCTACAGTAGCCAAGGCGATATGAGAGAAGTATTTCTTTGTATATAGTTTATCTGACAGGATTAATTCTGATGAATTTTGAGATTTTAAGAACAACCTACTTAAGGTACTAGTCTTATGGGAATCAAGAAATATAGAACCTCACCCCAATATTCTCAATAAAACTTATAGCCAGAGTATTTTTATCACCCACTGATAAATATTCTAGGAACCCTGAAGGTAGAATAGAAGGCTCAGTAGATTCAGCACACAGCTTTCCAGCTATATGATGCCATGTATATAACACTATCAGGCATGATGCCATAGGCCTTACTCTGTAACCGTTGATTTTTGGGAGGGAACCACAGAAATTAAATGCTAGAAGGAACCTCATTGTTCCATATCCCAAAATAATCACTACTATAATATGCCCCCAAAGTGGTCATCTAGCCTCTGCTTAAAGATTTATATGGAGGGAAAATTTCAATGTGTAAATGAGGTAGCTAAGCTTTTCCTAAAATTAAGCCTAAATTGCTCCTTTGAAACTTACATGTATATATAATAGATCTGGGGTCTTATAGGGTCAGATAGAACAAGTTTAATCTCTCTTCCACATGAGAGTCCTTTAAATACTTGAAGACTATATCATGGAAACTCTTGAGTCTTTTCTCCAGCCTAAACACTCAATCATCGTATGACCTGGATTCAAAACCCTTCATCATCCTGATTGTCTAATGTCCTTAAACTGCAGTGCTCAGAACTGAACCCAGTACTCTATATGAGGTATGATTAGTGCAGAGTACATTAGGAGTATAATCTCACTATTCCTAGAATCTATACCTCTCTTAATGTAACCCAAGATTGCATTAGCTTTTTTTGGCTGTAACATCACACTGCTGTTTGAGTTTGAATTTGCAGTCTTCTAAACCCTGCCAGATACTTTGTAGAACAACTATTGTCTATCCATTCTTTTTTCATCTTATACTTAAGAAGTTGATTTTTTGTACCCAAATGTAAGACTTTACATTTATCCCTTTTGAAATTTATCTTATTAGATTCAGACCAATGCTATAGCGGCTAGAGTCTAGCCTGTTAAGATACTTTTGTATCTTATCTTTTGTATCTCACTTAGTGTGTTAGTTGTCCCTCCCAGCTTCATGTCATCTGCAAATTTGATGAGCCTATCATCTATACTTTTATCCAAGTCATTGATAAAAATATTAAACATCCAAGTGCAGAGCCCTGAAAATCTCCACTAGAATCTCCACTGGAAATCTCCTGCCATGTTGACTTTGAATCATTAATAATGACTCTTTGAGTCCAACTATTCAACTGGTTCAGAATCTTTCTGATTCTTCTTAACCTACAGTGCTAACTTCACAGGATATTTAATTTGGATTCAGTAAAAAGGACACACTTGAGGACCTAGAGGGCCACATGTAGCCCCATGGCTGTAGGTTTCCCACTCCTGACCTATAGTCAAGAGACCCTGTTTACTTCCTGTTTACAAAAACTTGGATATTTGCTCATCTTCAATGTACCTTTGAGATATCACTGATGATGGCATAATAATCATATTTGCCAGTTTTTTCAGGACTTAGTAAGGTAGTCCATCTAAAATAGGTGACTTGAATTTATCAAGGACAGCTAAATGATTTCTTACCATCTTCAGATTTATCCTTATATCATCTCTCTGTTAATCAAATTTATTTGGTCATTTCTAGTGCCAGGGTCATTTTTGTTTGCAGAGAAAAATAGGAACCAAATAAGAACTTATATTTTCTTTCTGCTGTCAGTTTTCATCATCCCATCTGCTCCAAGCTAAGGTCCTATCCCTTCTTTGATCTTCCCTTTTCTCCCAAGATAACTAACAAACCAAAAAACCCTCTCTTTTTGTTGTTCTTAGTGTCTCTCTTCATCCTCAGTTCATTTCTGAGAATTAATATTGTGACACTATTTTTACAGGACCATGCTATGTTCTTATATTCATTTCATGTCACCTGGTCAAACTTCTATCTTCTTTCTGTACATTTTTAAAAAAATCTAAATGGTTCAGACAAATGCCATTTTTCTTCCTTGAAGGAAAAGTTTTCTTTTGTGTCTATGGTATTTCATTTTTGAACATCAACCATACCTCTAGGAATAACTATTTTAGTTATTATCCATGCGGTCCTACCTACTTTTTCTCTGAACCCCATAATCTAGGGTACATGTCAGAAAATAGTCATATTTCCTTCTCTATCACAAAATCTAGGATGGAATGATCCCTTATCCCAAGGTTTCCACTATTTCATTCCAGTAACCAGTTCTTCCTATTTGTGAGACTCATATCCAAAATAGAATGTCTCTTTTTTGGTTCTTTCACCTTTTGAAGGATGAAATTATCAATAAGGCAAGTTAAAAAGTTATTCACTGCTTTGTCATTGCTAAAGCAAGCAGTCTAGCAGATGTCTGGATATTGAAGTCTCCCATTGCCCCTATCATGCCCCAGTGCCAGGCTGGATGTAGTAGAGCCAAAATTCTCATTTATTTCTTTCTGACCAAGTGTTCTGTAGTATACTCCAGTGACCAATCACTTTTGTTTTTCCCTTCTTTGATCTCCATCCAAACACTTACAATAAACTTCCTGACTTGAGTTCTGGATTTGCTCAAATGAATATAGCTGCTTAACCTACAATGCTACCCCTTTTACCTATCCTATTTCTTTTGAAAGTAATACCTTTCTAGAACCATAGGCCAGGCATAGGGTTCATCTCACTAAGTCTTATTAATAACTATGATATCAAATTTTTCCCCTTTCATTAAGACTTCTAATTCCTCTTCTTTGTTGTCTAAACTTTGGGTATTTGTGTATAGACATGAAGCCCTGGGTTTTTATACTGACTCCTTTCTTGAATTTTGTCTCTTGTGAATTTCTAGCTGTTATTCTCTTTCCTTCTTTGTGACTGCTCTGTTAAGTATCTTAACTTTGGGGAATATACACACATATACACACATATAGTTTCCTCTCTCTTTATCAATGTAAAGTTCCTTTAATTAGATTTGTAAGACATCTGACAAAACCATTCTTAACAGTCTTTGTTAGGAGTACTCCATCTCTAGGCAGTAATCTGTCAACCCTATACTAATAATAATCCAAAAATCCAAATTTCATTCTCATACACAACCTTCTTAGCCTCTTCCTAAGTTAACTTTCTTACCTTTCTTGCCTTAATTGGTAAGAGGAAAAAATAACTGGCAGGTCTTCAGTTTCTTGCCTATATTTCATAAATTTGCTCAAGACTTCAGTTTTCTTATTCTGGTAGTAAGTATCATTTGTACCCAGGTAAATCACCAAAAGTATGTGTGTATGTGTGTATGTGTGTATGTGTGTGTGTGTGTGTGTGTGTGTGAGAGAGAGAGAGAGAGAGAGAGAGAGAGAGAGAGAGAGAGAGAGAGAGAGAGAGAGATCCATTTGGATAAAGCTTTAGGAATCCTCCCCTATGTCTTCAAACATACTCTAGGAGACCACAGACTGTGGAGTCTCAGAAGATGGAAATGTACAGACTTTTGCAGTACATCACTTTGCTGAGAGTTGAAGGAGGAGTATTATGTCATCGGATTTTCCATTCAAAAGTACTTGAAGAAAGGAAGGAAGGAAGGAAGTATGCATTTAAAGTATGAAACAAGCACTATGCTAAGCACCGGAAACACAAATACAGGCAGAAACAGATAGTCTACCTTCAAGGAACATATATTCTAAGGGGGAACAAAATACAAAAGGTACTTGAAAAAGTGGGTTAAGAGGACAGAGGAATGAAGGTACCCAGCATAAAGGCATGCTTTTTAAGTCCAGAAAGTCAGGAATAGAACCTGGATGGGAATGAAAGTAGGATGGCCTTGTGTGGGGTACAGAGACTCCTCAATGAATCAGAGACTCAGACATATTAGCTTTTTGCTAATGGTTTTTTTATTGCCTTTCTCGAGAAAGAGCACCCCCAGAGTGCCGGAAAGATGGCACCAGCTGAAGAGAGCAAAGCTGTATTTAGCTCAGTAGATTATATAGGCCTTAACCACAATGCCCCCTCCCTAGCCCCCTTGCTCAGGGCTCATTGGTGCAAGCCCTGAGGGCACAGTCTACTCAAGGCAATCTACCCCAGCCACAGAGAACAAAGACAGTTTTCACACATTAGCCCAAAAAAAGGGAGGGGGGAGGTGTTATCCCTCTCTGCTATGTGTCTAAAAACAAGGGGAAGGGGAAAGGCTGGGAAAATACAGAGGGCAGTCTGGCAAAGTAAAGGGGGTAGTCTTGGGAAAATACAGGGAGTAGTCTGGGAAAGTACAGACTATGTTGAAACATTTCTTCTACAAGGTCAACCTGCTGCAAATGTTTCAACAAGACAAGAAACAACCCTTTGAAGAGACTTCACTCCTGAGAGAGATGCTCAGAAATCATCTCTCACAGCCTGAAGCCCTTCACAAAATGGAAGTTCCAGAGGAAATAAGTAACTGGAGAAGGGGTGAGCGATGTTCCAGGGGAGCACGCCGCTGAGATAGAGCGCTATTTCAAGTGAGGAAAACTCAAACTCTAAAGGAAGCTCGGGGATGAGATGTAAAGTCACGATCCTGAATTCCAGAGAAAGTCAGGAACAGGCAAAACATATAGCAAAGCATTACAAAGCCATCTCATGGAAATTAGGGGAAAGGCTGGGTAATTTCCTTGCCAATAAAATAGCTCTTGAGAACAGTTGGCACTCTGAAGACATGATACTTGATAATCACATTGTGACTTGGGGACCGCCTAGGAGAAAGGCTGAAGCAAGTTAGGTAAGAAGTTAAATAGGCAATGGGTTCAAGTACAAATAATGGTCTATTGGAAGAGGTTACCTTCTTTGTACCTTAGTACCTTCTTTGAGGATTGAAGAATCCACTTAAGATCCACCCCATCTCAGAGGGAATGCTGTTAGGATTAGACAGAGGAAATCTGTATTCTGACGCTTGCCACTGTAGTCATGTATACCTCAAGGGAAGGGAAAGTCACTCAGAAAGTGTCAGTTATGTCACCTGGATGGAACTGGCTCCAAACTATGGATGGCAGGAGCTGAACAGAGCGAGCTATGTACAGGAGAATCAGGAATCAAACAAATTTAATTGCAAAGAGGAAAACAACTTGAAAGCAAGGATACATGTGCTGGGGCTGCGCTCTTAGTTGGGGGGCCCAAGGCAGTGTGGAGAGATCTCAGTGCTTATACCAACGACTGCACAGTGAGCTGTAACCCTGACAATAAGGGGTAACAGCAACAATGGGACAAGTTTGATTCATGGCAGGGTTTCCTGACCAGGACGGAGAATATCCTGGTGCTGGTCAAAGCAATACAATACAATAATTATATGATTTGTAGAGGGTAAGAGCATCTGGAGGATGAGCAAGTGCAAAGGACTGTTGTTATGTCAAGCTCAGGGCACGGCTTGCTTGCTGGGCCTTAGCTCTGGAAAATAGGGTATCTCCTGATATCGTGACATTTATTAGGGGCGGAGACTGCAGTAGTCAGCTTGGGTCATGCAAGGTCACAGAATTGGCACTCTAGGTTACTGGTCCTAAAAACACCATCCAATGCAAATGGATGACAAAGATTCAGGATGCTGGCTCACCATAGCAGTACAAGATCTAGTTTTAGTCAGCAACTCGCCTGACATAAAATATTTCTAGAATAATGGGGAAAAGTGTTACATATGTAGCCAAATGAAGTCCACTAATAGATTGTGTATTAAAAAATACACTCTGTAAAATCCCCACATGTGCTATGTTCTGTGTTCCTGCATGTAACATCTGGGTTTGATCTGCAGCATGCATCTTTATTTTGGATATTTTCTACCTGCATGTAGCCTATGTATTGGGATAATTGTCTGTATCTTATTTTTTCTGAACAGGATCTAGGTAGCTCTTATGAAAGATTTTCCTCAATGAAGATCAACATTTACTCTGTAATTTATAATCTTAAAAAAGTTGCAAGGGACATTAAAAAGTTGAATGATGTCATGTCTGTCAGAGGTTGTCAGAAACACTGAACCATGTTTTTTTGCTTTACTCCATGGCTCATTCTCAATATCATACTGTCCACATAACTATGGTATATACCCAGTAAATGGATTTCTCTCTAAACTCTAGGCTTGTTCCTTTTTTTTCTCCCGCATCGTTCACCTAAAATCAGGAAAAAGCAAACACAAAAGAGATTGCCAAAACCCAAATTCAGACTTGTCTAGGCAGAACATAAGCTTTGATGCCAGGTAAGAGGTCAGCTTGGAGATTAAGGCAAGTCACCCTTCTCTCCACCCCTTTCTTACAAGCAGCTAAAGACAATCCAGGCTAGCTTCAAGAAGAGGAAGACAGAGGCTGAGGGAGTGGTCACTCTTATTATATACATCAATTGAGTCATCTAGCTATACCAGCTTTGAGTTTCAAAGTACATTGTAAACTTTAAAGTACTACACAGGTAGTTTTCTATTATTGCATTTACTCTCCACTTTTTATTATATTTATATGTTTTAATAGTGAGTTGAAGACTGACTTTGGAGTGAAAAATACTTGAGTTTGAGTACTGCCTCTGACATATACTAGGCAAGGCATTTAACCCATTAAGCCCCAGGCAACTGTTTAAAGGCACAGAAAAGTTGTCAATCTGCATCTGAATTACCAAGGGAAGTTTCCACACAGGGAATTCCCCACATGGATGAAATTGCTGTTCACAGGTAGAACATGAACATAGCATATCTTCTCTGGCATTTATCACCATTCCCAACCTGGCTCTAGGCTGACTTCCCAGACTCGCTGTTACCATTCCGAGACTCTCTATACCACCTGTCTCCCACCTTCCCCCCTTCCTGGAGTGCATTTCCTTTTTACTAGGCCTCTTACATTCTTACAAAGCTCATTTCTGGTTCCATTTCCTTAGGTAGTGGTTTCCTAACTTTTTTTCTGTTTTGGGAATCCCTTTCAACAACTAAAAATTTATTGCAAACCCTCAGGAAAATGTAATATATTACTCACAATATTCTTTCAGATTATTTTCACTAAGTGCTTATAATAACTACAGTGGTAATAATCTTATAATGCTTCAGACATGTGCATACTTGCTGTCACAGAGAAAAAAATATTTCTAACATATGGGAAGGTTTTGCTCTACTTCTATTTGTTAACTCTCTCCTCAAATTGCTTTGAATTTACTTATCTATATAAATCTTGTATATTTCCATTAGAATGTAATCTCCTTGAAGTCAGGGACTTTGTTTTGTCTTTGAATCTCCACCACCAACCACTGTGCCTTGCACTTAGGTGGTCAATAAATCTTTGTTGATATAAAACGAAATTGAATTACAGAAGAGGGCTATTGTGATGAAATGCTATAAATTGTATTCTTTTTGAGTTGCTAGTCTTCCTTTTAAGCTCTCGTCAGGTGACTTTCTATATTGGGATTCTTGCTAAGAGTAGTTTTGCACCAATGAAAGATGTGTCATGTGAAAGTCTGCTGGTCTCTCTGCATTTTTGATTCTTAAAACTCTGCAAGATTGGTATGTTTCTTGTCCGATTAGTTAGTTGCAATAATACATTTCCTAATTCCACAAATATTATGCATCCAATATGTACTAGGCTCTGGGAACTATTCAGAGATATTAACTGAAAGAATAAATTCAACAGAGCTAAATTTATCTGTAAGCAGGTCACCAGAGTCACAGAGGAAGTAGGGTGCAGTGAAAAGAACTCTGGATTTAAATACAGAATAACTAATGGGAAATGCTTGTATTATCTATCACAAAGGACTGTGGTGAAACGCTATTGAAAGGATGTTTCTAAAGTGCTTTGCAAACCTGAAAGGGTTATATAAATGCCAACTATTGTTCTTATTATGATACTATCATGGTTCTTAGCAACAGTAGCTTTCCTTTCTAGTTTTACATAAATCATCTCTTTAATAATACATTCTAGATTTCCTCCATAATAGAAGTCAACTGATTGGCCTCTAAGTTGGCAGATTCCACCCTCTGTCCTTTTCTCCAAGTCTGTGGCGCTCTTTCATTCTTCATGCTCTTTCAAAGATTAGTGACAAGCTACTTAATTTATCTGGGCCAAAATCCCTAAAATATGGACAAGACTATATTTCACAATAAATGTAATGATCACTGGGAAACTGATTCTGAGTCTTCAGGTAAAAGAACTTTAGGGGAGATTTTGAACTATGTCTCTAACTCATTACCATTGGGCATCTACCATTATCCATAGTTATATGAATATATTACCAGTCATATTAAAAACACAACTCATATTAAAACCCAGTCATATTACTGTTTACTTGTTTTCAGTCATGTCCAACCCTGTGTGACCCCTCTTGGGGTCACCCCTTTCTTGGTAAAGGTACTGGAGTGCTTTACTGTTCCATTCTCTAGCTCATTTTACAGATGAGGAACTGAGGCAGACAGGGTTAAATGACTTGCCCAGGGTCACACAACTAGTAAGGGTATGGTCAAATTTCAACTCAAGAAGATGAGTCTCCCTGACTCTAGGCCCACTATCCTATTCTCTAGGCCACCTAACTACACAGCAAATTTCTCCCTGGCTTCTAAATCATTGGCAACAATTGAGACTGAATTATAAAATGTCACCCCCAGGACACTTAGGGTTGTAGTGTTCGAAGCTTCATATGATTTTTAAACTTTTCTGAGTGAAAATTATAGAAACATATGTAAAGATGAATTTAGATAAAACTCAGGGTCTGGGACAGAGAATGTTCTGTGTTTGTGGTTTTTATAAATGACAATTTTGAACTAGCAAAAACCCTTAGAAATTCTGGGTTTCACGAAGAGTCTAAATGCTTTGCAAGAAGAGGGACTAGATGTTTCATAAGAAGAGTGCCTAAATGCTATTTTAAAAAGGAATCATAAGGCAATATATAAACAAATGCATGTGAATTCCATTATTTAAAGAAAAAGATACAAATTTTAAAGAAAAAATCAACCTTAGTAAATTATGAATTATTAGTTAGATATACTTAACTAAGGAAATTTAATTCAACAAATTAAATGTCTACTGTGTGGAAGCCATTATACTAGGTCCTGGGGATGCAAAGATAAGAATAATATCACTTCTGTCTTCAGCGAGCTTCCAGTCTAATGGGGAGGATGGGGAGGATTGTTTGTCCTTTGTTCTAGAAGAGGACGGGGACCAGAGAGGTTCATGCCATGATATGAAAGTGGACTGGATTTACGTGAGAAAGGAAGGGCTGTGCAAACTCCCCAGTTTCTCTTTCTTCTCCAGAGCCATCTGGGTGGAGTGGCCAGATAAAGATCGGGACTACTGGAGATGGCAAGGATGCCATGGGGAGCCTTTTCAAGTTAAGGTTTTATCAGGTGTCAGTTTGACTGAGGCAACACCATTCAATGATTAAGGCTTAATAAGAAATGAGTTAGAGAAAGGTCTCTTTATCTAGTCAAAAAAACCGCAATCAATCTGGGAGGGGAAGCCCCTCAGGGTTCTGGCCAAAACAGAAACAATTGCTATTTACATTCGTTCTGAGCCAATCACGGCCCAAACAACGACCAAGTGGGGGTTGGGCTGGGACTTACTGTTGACCAATCAGTGAAAACCAGAGTAATTTGGGGTTAAAGCTGATCTGTAAAAGGAAAAAAAAGGTTTCCAAGATTAAAATTTACATTTCCTTTGGGCAGGGCACCATGTAGACAGAGACAAGGAAAAGAAAGAAAAAAAAGAAAAGAAGAAAGCCATATTGCCCAAATGGTCACTTCCAGTCTGGTCTGCAGTGGGCACCTCCTTTTCTGCACACATAGGTTCTTGTAAAAGTGAAAGAGATATGCTAAATGGATAAATAATCATATTACTGATATCAAATAGAAATACCCATAATTACTAATTATTCTCAATTAAATTCAATACATATTTATTGAGCATCTATTAATTCAGTTTACTATATGTGCTAAGTGCTGGGCATACAAAGATGAAAATATACATGCCTTGGAAGCAATTTGTACGTGCTGAGCCTGCTTCTGGAAGTGTCTGAAGCCATCTAGTAGGGACCTTTCCATTACTTGTCATGAGGTACTTCTAGAAGCACGTTCACCAAACCTCTGTAGAGGTGCACAACTGGCAGAACCTATGCTCTATGCTCCTAGGACATGCCTCTCAGACAATGCTATACACAGATAAATACAAAGTTTACAGTCAATAAACACACATTTATTAAGCACCTACTTTTCGGCTGTCTATGCTAAGCACTTGGGGATATAAGAAAAGATGAAAAATGTTTGACCTCAAGGAGTTTACATTCTAATTGCGGAGACTAAATATAAGTAGCTAGCTACATAAAGTTCCATATAGAGTAGGTGGAAAGCACTAAGAGAGGGGAAGATTTTAGCAACTGGTGGGGGAAGATGGAAAAGAGAGGAGACGAGGAAAGGCCTCCTGCAGAAAATGGTATTTAAATTGAGGAAACTAAGAGACTGAGGGGGCAGAGAATTCTAGGTGTGTAGAACAGCTAATGCAAAGGCACAAAGACAGGAGATGTGAGAGATGGAGAATAGCATGCCGGCAACGACAGTGACCCCTTCCACATCACAACTTTCCCCGACAAGATTCTGATATATCATGGGTTGGCATAAAAAATTAAAATGGAAATTTTGGGGGAGTTTTGCAGAAACCTATGACCAAATGCTTAACCCAAATTTTACAATATGGTACTGTAAACACCCCATAAAAGAAAAAGAAAAAAATTCAGATTTTTTTTCTCTGGTATGAAGGAAGCACCAAAAAATTTTGCACCTATTTTCCAGATCAAGGGGGCACCACGCCCCTAACCTCTGCAATGTGGAAGGGATAACTATATAAGTAGCTCAATGAAGCTAGACTACATGATGAAGAATAAAATGTTACAAAAACTAGGAAGGTAGGTAGGGGCCAGCTTATGAATAGTTTTAAATCCCACACAGAAATTTCTATTTGAATTAGTAGAATAATAGTGTCAGAATCACTGCAGTTTGCATATTGACTTGGAAAACTACAAATTAACATTACCTATGTTGTATTGTATTTTTATTTATTTTGTTAAACATTTCCCAATTATATTTTCTGCTGGTTTTATCTGTGCTGGGGAGTTTTGTAGCTATACATAGACTTTGCCTATCTCTGTTGTAGACAACAAGGAGCCATTGGAATTCATTTAAAAAGGGAGCAATATGATTAGATTTATTTAGAAAAATCAGCTTCAAAGAGGATGGATTGGAGTTGGGAAAGATTTGAGAAAGGGAGACCAGTGAGGTTATTGCTGTAATTCAGGTAAGAGATACTGTCAAGGTAGAAATGTAAAGATTTGCCAATGGATTGGATTTGTGGGGTGAGTGAGAGTGAGGAGTTAAGGATGATAGTGAGTTTGCAAGCCTGAGTAACTGAGAGAATGGAGGAACACTGAACATTAATAGGGAAGTTGGGAAGGACAGCGGGGTTTGGTGAAAAAGATCAGTTCTGTTTTGGACACTGAGTCTGAGGTGCCTATAAAGACATCCACTTTTAAGATCTGTGATTGTAGCTCAGGAGAGAGGTTTGGGTTGAATATATAGAGCTGGAAATCATCTTCATAGAGATGATCATTGAATTCTTAGGAGCTGATGAGATAATGATAAGAAATAGCATTAAGGAAAAAGAGAACAAGAACACCTGAGGTTAGTTAGCACGACGCGGATAAAGAACTAACAAAGAAGACTGAAGATTTGTTTGGACAGATGGAGGAAAACCCAGAAAGAATAGTGGGGATGAGAGTGGAAGTAATCTGTTGGAAAAATTGGGAGGGGGTGGGATCAAGGGTGCATGCGGATGATTGACTTTGGATAGGTTATCTGAGACCAGAGTAAAGAGGGAATAGTGAGAGAAGATAATGGATTTATGTGAAATGAGATGGAGGGAGAAGGGGAAGCTCTTGGTGAATGGCCTAATTTTTTTTTCAGTGAAGTACAAAGTGACAAAGCTATTTAAAGAGTGAGAAGGTGATAATAACTAGAGGAGGAAGAATCAGTTAAAGTCTTATGGAGGAAAATATTCTAATAGTAGGGGGTTACAGGGGAGAGTGCTTCTAGATTTGGAGGCCTATTGTACAAAGTCATGGAAGTAGTAGATGGAATGTCATGGATAAGGAATAACAAATAATCCAGTTTGACTGGAGCAGAGAGTGTGGGAAATACAGCAATATGGAATAATATTGGAAAGTTAGATAAGTGATACTAGACTATAGAGGGATTTTAATGTCAGCTAGAGAATGTTTTATTTTCTTTGAGGCAAGAGGAAAGCCATTGAATATTTTTGAGTTGCAAGTTGACACAATCGATACATATTCTAAGAATATCAATTTTTTGAGGGGGGAGGCAATTGGAGTTAAACGATTTGCCTAGGGTCACATAGCTAGTAAATATCTGAGGTCAAATTTGAACTTGGCTCGTCCTGACTTCGGGGCCAGCATTGCATCCATTGTGTCACTTAGCAGTTCCAGGAATATCAGTTTTGCATCTGTGTGTGGACGCCACATTATAAAAGGAGAAACCAGGAAGACCAATTAGCAATTGCTAACTGCTGTTGCAATAGTGTAGGCAATGAGCAATGGTGACCTAATCTACAATAGATGAATGTAAGAGATGGCAGATGCAAGAGATTTTGGTGGTATGATTGAAGAGATGTGGGAACTAACTAGAAATAGGCATTGAGGAAGAAGGAAGAGTCATTAATACTTCTAAGATTGTTAATCTGGGTTCACAATCATGAATCTGAAAGTATGATTGGGCCATCCTTCCAAAGAAGGAATGTTTGGTGGCGGGGTGAATGGAAAGAGGGAAAATACCATTGCATCATGTGCCAGTCTTCTGACTTTGAAGAAGGAAGAGAAAATGCCATTCCATCATACCAGGTTTTCTGCCTGGTTTCCAAAGGAGAAACACCATTTCATCAAGTACTAGACTTGTCCTCCACTACAGAAGAGGAGAAATGCATTCCATAATGAACCCACATTGCTGTCCTGCTTTGCAGAAAGGAAAGTAACACCATTTCTTCAGCTCTCAGCATGGTTTCTCTAACCAGAATTATCTAAGGTCCTGAAAAGACATTACCAAACTCATAGCTTGGGACAATGAAAACCTCTCTGAACTCATTCCTGAATGATTAAAACAGTGTCCCTTGATTATACCTTCTCCACTCCCATTCCCCATCATTCAAAACTCTAAATCTACCCACCCCTTCCACTGTGCTTTCAGGAATGCCTGCTCAGTAGATAACAAACTTGTTTTCATCTTAAATCTTTTCCTTTTCCACTTCTTGCTATCTAGCTCCCTTCTGATGTGCCACGCTCCGTGGCCTCCCTTTCTTGCACTGACTAAACTTTCGCTCATTCAACCTGACTCATTGATCAAAGTGAGAAAGTTAGAATATTCCTTGTTCCCTATCACCACTTCTAGGTTCTTCCTCTACCAAACCTCAGTAACCTTTCCTTCTTTTGAGAGTCACTCAATCCACATATATCATCCAATCAAAATTCCGGAAGATCTTGTCTGCTAACCTCCAGGACACTCTCATTCTTCCCTCAGTGAGTTCAGTGCTTGACTCACAGTTGTTTCTTTCCTCTCCAGCTTCTGCCTCATATTAGGGGACTTCACCACAAACACTGACACTCCTTTAAACACTCACAGTTCCTCAGTTTACTAATTTCTTGTGACCTATTCCTTCACCCCACCTCAGTTATACATAATCTTGCCATAACCTACAAATGTACTACTTTCATGTTTATGAATTCTGAAATTTCCTTTTCTGATCACAATCTATTATCATTCTTCATATTTTACTGAAAAAAATGAAACCATTCACTGGGATTTCACTCTTTTCTCCTTCTCTCCATCTCACATCACCCAGAGGACTTCTGCCACTATGTTTTCCACTCCTGTCTCACTCATAGCTAGCCCTTCTCCTAACTGATGGTCCTCCAGGTGATACTGAGGTCAAGTTGTGTTACAAAAGAACAAAAGACATTTCTTTTTGAGGTCTTGAGAGAAACCCAAACTTTTTCCAGTTCTTTAAAAGACCACCTGGGGTGAATTTCTGAGAATTGAAATAGATTGGCCCATTTCTTTGCCAGTAAGTCTGCTTAGAAATGAAAAGGCACCTGCAGTTTCTCAATTTCCCAGCATCCTAGGGAAATGAGAGAATTGGGTATATGTTTCCAGATAAGGTGTCCCCTATGGGAAAGAAAGTTGGCTTGGGTCTGAGATGGCCTTGAACCAAACCCAACCTACTTGAGCCTGAGACAGGCTTGAGAACACCTCTAAGTCTTCCTACGTGCTTGGAGAGTGACCCCAACTGCAGAGGAAGAAAGGCATAGAGAGAGGAGACTTACATACCTTCCGGTCTTGACTGGAGAAGGGCTTGAGAGGGTCAGGCAGTTCCCCATACAGGGCCACAAAAAAAGCTGAGATTTGGGATTGCTGGGAACCCTGAAATGTCAGGGTAGAAAGCAGTATCCACCTGGAATAAATTCATGCACTCAAACCTTCTCAAAAAAATAGGAGAGAATCTTAGGGAATCTACAACTTGATGGGAGGGAGATTGATGCTTATATACAAAAAGGACAATGAAAGGATCTGGATAGGAGTGAAAGGAGTGGAAGTAGTCTGGGGTGGGCCAGAAACTACAGAGAAAAAAATGTCAAGTAAGCTAATTAGGTCATCTAGGTGGGCTGGGGTTGGCCAGGTGCCTTGGGCAGAGGTTACAGTGATCTGGGCTACTTAAATGTATGGGAAAATTCAGGGACTGGGTTGCTTTCAAAGACATGGTCTTTTCCTTCTGGGGGTCCCAGTCCCATCACCCCATCATCTTGATATCACGGTCCTCTTCAAGAACAAAGGACAACCTGTGAGTAACAGCTCCTCCACTCTCTTCCCCTCCCCTCTCCCCTGCCCTTCTCTCCTCTTCTCTCCTCTCCCTCCTTGCCTGGGATGCTCTGCCCAGGGGAAATTCCACTTCTATGGCCAAAAGCTGCCTTTTTTCTTTGGGTTTACTGGATAGATTTCTAGCTCAAACACCAAACCTTAAACCCAATTCACTCTGGAGCTCATAGACTGAACAGGTCTCTGCCTTCCTAGCACAGAGTAAATGTAAATACTAAATGGTAATTGTTTCTCTTTTACCCAGGAACCCAGAGTATCTTCCCATCCCTGTTTGATTTTTTTTTTTTTTTTGATTAAAGGGGCTATCCTTTGAGTAACTACTTGAAGAGGCCTATTCATTGAATGGGTATGTGTCACTCAAAGTGAGAATCTGATAAGACCTTAGCTTAAAAAGACCAAGGTCTCCCATTGCATCCTGGGCCATCTCCAGTCATCCTCATGAATATCTGGTCACTGAACCAAGAGAGGTCAGGAGAAGAAGGTGAGGCTGGTGACCTTGCACCGCCCTCCCTCACTGAAATCCAAGTGAACTGCAAGTCATGTCATCATCATGATGTCATGGTGCTCTTTGAGAAGGCAAGACAAACACAACTGCATCATAACCAAGGCAAACACCTCTACTTACACAAATGATTCCATTACCCCTCTATGACCCTGACTCTCTCGCTTTTCCTTAACCTCTCCCTGACCACTGGCTGCTTCCTTTTTGCTTTTACAAACAGGCTCATATCTCTCCCATCCTTTGAAAACCTTCACTTGATCCATCTATCCTTGCTAGCTATTGTCCCATATCTCTCATATCCTCTTATATCCCATATGTCCCATATCCTTTTATGGTCCATTTTATGGCTAAACTCCTTGAGAACAGGACCAGTAGTTCGATCTATATCTCATCACTGGACCCAGATGGCTCCAGAGGAGAAAGTAAGGCTGATGACTTTGCACAGCCTTCCCTCACTTAAATCCAATTCATTTGCATGTCATGGCATCACCTCCCTGCTTTGATTTGATTTGAGAATGAAGGATAAGCAACAAAATACCTTGAGAAATGCATCTAATGCCTAAAAGTAGGTGCCTCTACTTGCTTTCCTCTCACTTCTTAATTTCTACAGGAGGGCTTTTGACTTCCTCATTCAACTTTAATTGCTTTCTTCAAAGTTATTGATGTTTTCTTAATTGCCAAATTTAATGGCCATTTCTCAACCCTCATCCTTATTGACCTTTATGCAACCTTTAACAGTCAATCCCCCTTTTTCCTTGATACCCAATTTCATCTAGATTTTTATGACACTACTCTCTTAAACCTATAGTGGCTCCTCCTCTTCCAACTCTCTCAGCTGAGAACCTCACCATTCATTAAAGTCATTCCATGAGATTCCTCTTTTCTCCCCTCATCCTCATTTCACATCACTAAGATAGCTTTTGCCACTATCTTCATCTTTGCCCATGTCTCACATGAAGAGGTAATCCTTCTTGTCATGGTCAACGCCTCTACCTGAATAGCGATCCCATTATGGTATGCTCCAGAAGATTCCTCCCTCTATCATCCCCATCCTTTCACTCATCTTCAATTTCTACTGATTTACTGGTTGCTTCTGTACTGCCTACAGACATGTCCATGTCTCTCCTATTGATTTTCCACTAGCAGTAGTTAGTTCCATATCTTCCCTCCCTTTCTTTGGTAAATTCCTTGAGAAGGCCTTCAGTGGGTGCCTTCACTTTCTTTTCTTTTACTTTCTTCTTAAATCTCTATAATCTAGCTTCCCCTTGCTTTTGCTTGAACAAGACAATTCATCTCTGAACACTGGACATTTTCATTGGTTATTCTCATGCCCAGAATATTCTCCCTCCTCATCTCAGTCTCCTGGAATCTCTGGTTTCCTTCAAGTTTCAACTGAACTCTTACCTTATACAGGATTCCTTTCCTATAGATCAGGATAGCTGTATGGTATGGATTGAAGAATTCTTTGCTATTCCCTTGTACAGATCTGTAACAAAAACCAAAAAAACCCAAATGGAATTAATGCTGAAGTGGTGTGGTTTTTAAAAATTAATTCTTTACTTTTTTTTAAGACTGGCAAAAAAATTGTACAATTTTAAATTGTTGAAGTAATTTAAGCTAATTTAAAACATATTAAAAAAACATGAATTGCATAAACTCCAAAAAGAATTTTTTTTTGCTTAGAGTGCCTTCCCTCTGTGAATTATTTCCAATTTATCCTCAGTATAGCTTGTTTGTACATAGTTATTTGCATGTTTTCCCCTCCATTACACGGTGAGCTCCTCAAGAATAGGGACTGTCTTTTGCTTTTCTTTATATACCTAGCATTTAGTACAGGGTCTAGTAGATAGTAAACACTTAATAAATGTGTATTGACTGACTATTAAAAGAAATGGAAAACAGATTCAAGTAACAGCCATATTAGATTAGATTTCAGTGATCAAAGAATTAGTGACATTCTAGAAAATTTAGAAAAAGAAAAGTATCTCAATAATGTATTCCAGGACATCATTCAATAAAACTTTCCAGAATTAATAAAAAATAAATTACTACATACAATTAGAAAGAATCTGTAGGAGCTTAACAAGGAAGGGAGAATCTAGGTTTCAACTGTCCTAGATCCATGATAGTTAAAACTCAAACACTATAATATATAACAAGGAAGGGGAAAAAATGACATATCAAGGAACATTCAGCAGGATGGTTTCAGGTGTCTCATGGAAATCAAAGAATGATCAAAGAACTAGGAATATGATATGTACAAAATGAAAAAAGCTAGGCCATGAAGCTAGAAGACCACCCCAATATAATTAAGCATGCAATGTGAAGATAGGATACAAGGCTTTCAGAAAACATTTATATGCTAAAAACTTTGCAGAGAGATATATGCACTTCAAGGAAGCCTTTGAACTGCAGCCAAGTCTCTAAGTAAACAAGATAAGTATTTTTAAATATTCACACTTCTCAGATCAAGATTAAGCAGTTGCTAACGAAATGTGAGAAGCCTCAGATTACTGTATTGGCTAAATCACTGAATGTTTCAGAAGGATGTTTCAGGTAAACAAAGGAAAAAAGGGAACAAATATGAGGGAAGGGGGGGCAGTAATAGGACAAGGTAATCTCAAAATAAAGCCACAATTTTGGATAAGAGGGAATTCCAAGTTAAATAAATTTACACAATTAATAACACAAAACACAACCATTTGCTTGCAGTGGCTTTCTTAAGTCTGAATTAATAATAGAAAGAAAAATAGAGGAAAATCCACCAAGTCTTGTTCCAGTGCCTCATTTTGGCATGGAGGTTACCCTGAACTCTGCTAAGACAGTCAAGAGCAAGACCTGCTAGGTTCTACCATGTTGGAAAGGCTTCAAGTGCGGTCTCAGCAACAGAATGATCTGCTTCTTAGGAGGAATCATCGTAAGCATGGAGAGCCTAATCACTGATAGGCTAATTACTTGGTGGCGACTTCTTTGACCATGGTAATTCATGAAACAAAGAAAAGTGCAAAATGATCTTCCATCCTGGTGACCCCTTTCCACTTCCCTGTGGCATTGGAGGTCAAAGAATGCTAAAAAAAAAATCACAGTTTTTCAATTCCATATAAATTTTAGTGGATTATTGCTACTCTAATTATGAGATCATTGCATGACAACATATTTGAATATGTTCAGACTTACCTGAGGGTGAAGTGTCAGGGACTTGAATAAATTTCTGAAATTTGTATTCCTAAAGAAAGATTATTCCCTTTTGGCTCTGAGGGGTGGATGGAAGGGATTCTGATGGAAAAAGCAAACAATACAGATGGGCAGAACACAAGAATTCTATGTGAACATTGAAACTGTGGTGTTAGAGCAGCTAGTTATACCATCAATTAAGCCACTGTTACCTAGTAAATTCCCAGTGAGGAGGTGCTGACATGTTCCCCAAATGATTGCTTGAACAGGTGAAATTCTTCAGCTCTCTCTTGCCCTGTGTTTCTCTCTGCCTGTAGATGTCAGATGCCCTGATTTGGTTTTGTTCTTCAAGTTTATTTGTAACTTCTGATTTTAATTCATGTCTTTAAAAGTGTTTTCTCTTTGGTATAGAGTCTATGCTTGATGAGCATATAACAATTTTTCATCTTTGATTTCCTTTTATTAATTTTTATTGTTGGTTCACAGAGTCATCCCTCTTGCAACTTGAAAGCCTGTCTTCTGTTACTGATCAAGACCTGACTCATGGAATAATAGTGTTAAGGGGAAACTGTTTAACATTCCTCAGATAAGAAGCCAAGGGAGTCAGGGCTTCCCATTTAATTTGATTTAAGGAAGGGATTCTACTAATTCTGACTCTGTAGGCATATAAACCTCTTCCTTAATTAGCCTATTTGTGGTCCTTCTAGGTGTAGTTTAATTTATAACCTGACTTAGTTTACCTAAGGAATCTGTTTAACTTGGTTTGTTTCCTTAGGGGATGTATGAGATTATTACTCTGCTTAAATAAATCTGTTTGATTTTTATAACATTTAACTAGGCATGGGTTTATCTTTTAAAAAACTCTTACAGACTAAGAGAATTATGAGATTGCAATATGTAAAAGAATTAGTTCTCTCTTATGTAATTTTCTCTATAAAAGTTTGTCACAAAATCTTAATCTCTGTTTAGGTATTATTTCTTTCATCCCTCTTAATTTGTACTTAAGCATAATAAAACCTAGAGTTTTACCTCTATAATTTCTATATAAATTTTTTTTAGCAGCAGTTACTCACCACATGAACTCAAAAGGAAATATTTCTCCCATATCAACGGTTGTGTGTTGCATGTCTGTATATTTCTGGAGAGGACCAGTGACTTCAGTGACTCCCTGTAAAATACATACAATTTAGCTAGGGCTAAGAGATCCAAATCTATGTCCATAACGTTAGGGTTTTATTCCCCTAATGCCATGATCTGTATGTAAGAGAATCTTATGGTGATTTAAAAAAAAAATTAATTACCTTTATTTATAACTTCCTAAAATAGCAGGGACTCACATGACTGAGGATTAATTTACCCTAGGCTAAAGCCAAGCAAGGCATTGCAATTAGATCTAGGTCCTTTAGACTAGTGATATCAAACTTAAAAAGAAAAGAATTCCTGCAGACTGCATATTGAAATAGAAACCCACAAATTAATATTATTTATATTGAATTGTATTTTTATTTTTTTGTTAAACATTTCCAATTACATTTTAATCTGCTTTTGGCCCTACTTTGTCCCAGTGCTTTGAATTTGATACCTCTGCTTTAGACTATGGGGCCTTAGGCAAATCTGCCATCTTTAATAGTGGGAATTTCATGTCAATTTGATATTTACATCTGCCAGAGCTTGGTAATCAGAGCTCCTAAAATGCTGATATGGCTGTTTGTGAATCAGCACTAGAACCAACATCTTTCTTCTCTTGTCAGTTGCAGGGGCATTAATTGCCTGCCCCAGGACCTAATCCATACACATTCAAAACAGAATTAGTGTTGGAAGATCTGTGCTCAATAACCTTTGTCTCTCATACACTCAACACAGAAGCACAGAATTTACCCTGAAAGTCTAGATCTAGATATCTTTCTTTATTTTCAGTAAATACTGTCCAGTATTCAATAACCGTTGTACAAACACTTGATAACTATTCTATATTCTATTCTCTTTTACAGTGGTGGGGTGGAAAAGCAACTCAGTGAGACATTAATATAAGGTTTCATTTCCCAATTATAATGGGAATTATAGGGTAGAATTGGAGAAAGGAATGGTTAGGCTTGCCCCTGATTTCTGACATGTAAGTTTTGCACAGATTGGTATTCTTTAAGAAAGATTTAAAATGATCGCTTTGGAGACAGGTATAAGAAAGGGAACTTAGGCATGTAGCCAATAAAGTATTCAATTCTATGGAATTAACTTCTCTTTTTCTCTTCATCTCATATGACATGTAAAATATATCCAGTCTAGGGAATTGTGTCTTGCTTCAGATTTGAAATCCCCCTCCATTAACTACTTTTCCTTGTTAGTTTGACGTGGCTGCAGAATTCTACAAGTAAATCAGTGCTACCAGGGTGGAGGTTTCTACCCTCAAGGGGAACATCAGTATTCTACCACTTCCTGTCTGGTGTTCCTCACTCTAGGGGGCTGATATATCTTCTTTTGTATGTCAGAACATCCAATTTCCTTAAATCCATATCTATGAGGTTAAAATTAAATATACAAGATTCGGTGGCTGCTATTTTCTTCATATAGCAATGGGAATATATAGTAATACTAGTAGGTGGTATTAAACTTAGAGTCAGGTCTTGAGTTCAAATTTTGTTTCAGACACTTAGTTTCTTCATCTGTAAAATGAAAGGGTTGGACTCCTTGTTCTCTAAAACACATTTCCCTCTAAATCCTATGATCTTATAAGGGAAGGAACAGGAGAGCAAAGAAGAAGGGAACAGTTTGTGGGCATTTATAGATGGTGTAGGATGCTGCCAATTCTAGCAGAGAACTCCTTCCTGGGGAGAAGTTGAAGAATTTTCTTCCTTCTCCAACTTGGAGTCCTGGGAGAGAACCCTTGTCTCCAAGGAGCATGGGGCTAGGGAGGCATCTCATCAGAACTAGTCCCCAAGCACACTCATTTCTCTTAGCCACAAGAAACAGCCGCTGTGTCCATTGATCTCAGGTTTTTTTTTTCTTCTGGAGATTGGATGCATACACACCTCAGATAAGAAGTCAAAGGGCTTAGAACTGAATACATAGACCTGAAGGCCCTGACTACATGATTCTAAGATGGAGGGTAAGCTCTGAACTCATACCCTTTTGGCTTTTTTCTCTCAGCTTTTTTTTTTTTCTTCAAAAACCGTCCTACTATCCACAATGCTGGTGAACTCTGGGGAAGCATCACTATCTTTATGCCTGTTGTGATAATGGACAATATTCCTTCCCAGGACCAGAAATTTAAAATTTCTTGCAAAAAATCATCCGTTATACTGGACTATATCTCATTTACATTCTCATTGAATATCTTTCTAATTTCTTATGAGAAGACCATAGAGATGAACCAAACATAAACTTTAAATAATTTTCTCTGGGGTTTCAGCGTAAAGGTATAAAGAACAAGTGATAACCGAAAAAAAACCAAACCAAAACAAAAAACAAACCCAAACCTGACCAATCTCTTTAGAAGGTAAAGTTTCTTCTGACTGAACCAGGCTTGATATTTGAGCCCAGAGCTAGGGGTACCTTAGTGAGGAGACAGTGGGTACTCCAGCCCTAGCAAGTCCAGTAAGTTCTTTTGTTATGTTACATTTTATGGAATAGAGTACAATGTTTTCTAAGTTGCCCTTGGCAGAGGTGAATAAATGAGGTTCATGACCAACAATACAATGAAGGGAATGCTTAGTAAAGTAATTGAGTAGCATGATTGGTGGAAACACAAATCTATACCCTAGTCTGATAGCACTCCACTGACTTACTTTCTGACTAGGGCTAGGTACCAGACATGGGCAATCAGAATGGCCATATTACAAGTATTCTAATATTTCCCAGATGTTGGCTGGGGGAAATAATTCAGTATGTCAGTAGAGAATATAGGAAATGTATGGGGATATACCCTTCCCAACATCCTTGAGTCTCCTTTGCCCTTGAAGACATTTCTACCCAGCACTGTGGCCATTTTTTTCATGTTACCTTTGGAGCTGGTTGTTAAAAAAAAAAAAAAAAAAGGAAATGCTCATATCTTAGCCACAAACTATTACTTTATAGCCCTTTCCCTGAAGCTAAATAGTAGGAGTCAGTGGTCACTAAGCTCTAGGTCATTGCTTCTTGACTTGTTGGCAAAGCTCATTGTGAAGAGCAGGAATTCTGGGGCCCAGGGTGACTATATTGCTGATACAGTTATAGATCTCATGCGTCCTGGCCTAAAATGATAACTTTGAGTACCCTGAATGTTCACTTTCTTGTGAACTTTGTTTCACCTGTAGATTAGATGTGAACCTATATACCGGTTAATTGGTATGCTCTGAAAAACTGAAAGAGTACTGTATAACCTTAATAGTATATAGCACCATATTATAATAATAACAATTATTATTGTAGCTTGCATATATATATATATATATATATATATATATATATGTTCCAGGAAATGTGCTGATTTTTTTTTTTTTTTTACAAATATTACATCATTTGCTCTTCACAAAAACACTGGGAGACAAGTACTATTTTATCTCCATTTTATAGTTAAGGAAACTGAGGCAAAAAGAAGTTAAAGTGACTTGCCCAACATCACACAACTAGTAAGTGCTTGAGGCTGGGTTTGAACTGAGGTCTTCCTAATTCCAAGCCTAGTGCTCTACCTAGTGAACCAGCGACTGCCTTTTTTTAAAACCGTGTAAGGCTCAAAATGTTGTCTTCCTTTCCTCACCTCTTTATGTTTAGATCAGAGCAGATGCGCCCTGGATGATATTCCCTCACCTATAGTCTTAGTAATGGGTCTCAGATGACATTTAGGATTCTACAGTTGTGGCACCTGAAACTCTCAAGACTGGTACTGAGGATGCTTGTTTTCGAGGGCCAGGGATCTTACAGTAGGCGGTAAGGAGGTTTGGGGGGTGCAGATCCCCTTACCAATGAATCAGAAAGAATAGCTTGTCTATTGACTTTCCTGAGAAAGGGCTCCCTCGGAGTGTCAGAGGAGCTGCGTTTGGCTCAGCAAGTTATATAGGCCCTCATCACAATCGCCCCCTTGCCTGGGGCTCACTGGTGCAAGCCCTGAGGGCACAGTCTACTCAAGGCAATCTACCCCAGCCACAGAGAACAAAGACAGTTTTCACACACTAATGCTAAAAAAAGAGAGGGGGGAGGTGTTATTTCTCTCTGCTACGTGCCTAAAAACAAGGTGAGGGAGAAAGGCTGGGAAAATACAGAGGGCAATCTGGGGGTAAAGTCTTGGGAAAATACAGGGAGTAGTCTGGGAAAGGATAGACTATGTTGAAACATTTCTTCTACAAGGTCAACCTGCTGCAAATGTTTCAACAGGACAAGGAACAATTAACCCCTTGAAGAGACTTCACTCCTGAGAGAGACCCTCAGAGATCATCTCTCACAGAGGGTTCTAGAAATTGGACTTCCTGGGAAAAGGTAAAGAGACGATAAATGTGACAGTATTGCGCGTCTTTTGGAGAGTGGTAATTAGGTTGGTCAATACATGACCCTATTATTGGATGATTTTTACGTCCAAGTAGCAGAAGTGGTGTGGACCTGGTACCTTTGAGAAATATACAAGCTTGCTCATGTCAGATATTGTATAGTCAGCAGGAGGGCTGAGAAAATTCTGGAGATATCACAGCTTTGGTCATAAGAGAAGACTGGTACACCATATGGGGAGTATATTTATGGATGAACATGGCTATGTTGATGGCTCCCTCCAATTATGCTAATTTATTGATAAAAAGTGCCGTTAAAATTTGCTAAGGTTATTCAACTAGGGCAGGTTTGGTTTAGGTTCCTGAAGAAATTGGCAGATTCTTTTATGGCTCTATGCCCTTCTCTGAACCTCAAATCAGTGGTGGTTAGTTATTTTGGCTGAAAGGGAGATGTTAAAACCCTTAAGCTGTAGAAAATCCTCTACATTATCCAATAAGAGTTAATTTCTCATGAAGAGGCAAGTAACTGTCTGTATAGAACTGAGGATGGAATAAATTAAGAATTTCCTTTGTTACCTCCATGTATTTACCCAGGTCATTCCTCCATGCCTGGCATATACTAACCTCTGATTTTCTGGGATACTTCAAAGTCTTCCTGAGCCTTGATATGGAGAGTTTCTGGGGATGGAGGTCCATAAATAGTTTTCCTCAAAACAGAAACCCTGGGACATCCTATGCCTGTCAGGTTTAAAAGTCAGGATCATTCATTATTCTAAGAGGAGGTAGTAGCCAATTGTCTGTTTTTAGAGCCAGGTTTTTATTTCCTGCAGTTTTCAGTGTTTTCCAGAGTATAGCCAATTCTGAGGGCAGGTTCAAGTTGTTGCTGGAGTGCTGAAAGTCTGGCCATCCCAGGTAGAGAACCAGCTAAGGAGTAAATGTCATATCCCCAATGCCTATGGCAGGGATTCTTCCTTGTGTTTTATGGACAGATTTTAAGGCGTCTCTGGCCTTGGATGGTTAAAAAAAAATTACATCTTTATTTCAACATAATTGATTTTCTTTGTAATTCTATCTATTTTATGTGAAACATGGGTTGACTCTGGCTCTTCTCAACCACTGACAGGCTTGTTCCCTTTTCTTCCTCCCCTCCCCCAGGATTTGAGGTACCCTGAGAGGGTTGGGGAATTAAGGCCAAGTTTTTGGGGTCATATTGCCTAAGGAGGGGAAAGGAGGTGATTGTCACCTCCCCACTGACTGCACAGTGTCACCTTCTATGAATGGAGTCCTTCATCCTCAGATTCGAATGCAGGTGAAGCCCACTGTATTGCTGAGTCATTCCATTTTAAAGATACTGATATTTTTGGGCATACAGTTTATGAAAAAGACTGCTTTCTACCAATTGGTAGATCAACACACAATGTCCACGTGTGGTCCAGAATGTCCCGTGGTCTCCTAGAAGCAGTTCCACAGATTCTTCCACATGAATGGTATCTTTTTAGGTGGTCTAGGCATGAACTCATGACATATGAATTTTAAAGCATTATTCTGAGAAGGGGCCCACATAGACTTTGTTAGATTTCCAAAGAGATCCAGAGAATAGTTAAGAACTCTTGCTCTATGGAGATAAATCACATCAACTGGTTCAAATAATAGGCTTGGGGATAAAGAACATACCCTGGGGGGAAAAGAGCTGGATTCTAACTGGATGTGGAAAAGGAACAGTAATGTCATTCTGAGGCCAAATCAGAGATAAATTGAGTAAACAAACCCAAAGGATAAAACAGGAGCTGTGAATTAGAGGTCAGAGTTGCTACCAAAACTAGGGGCAGGCTAACATGGATCAGGTCACATTAGGGAGTGAGTAACAGAAGATGATTTCTCTCATGCAGGACAATCAGTTTGATACAAAATTCCTGACTAAAACATGTCACTCAATGACCACAAACCCTGTCAGTCACTCGACCTTCTCCCTTGGCTCCATGTGTGTTGCTGTGGGTTAAGACCCAGTCAGTTCTCTGTGAAAAGGCAGTTCTGGGCTTAGAGTGTTGCAAGATCACTTTGTATAAACAGATAGATGGATGTAAACAGCTGATGGATTATAAAACTCCACACTCATATTTGGAAGGACCCTTAGAGGCCATCTAGTACAATTAAGGAAATGGAAGAAGTTAAATGACTCATCCAAGTTCACACAGATAATAATCATTGATTGCAGGATTTGAACCCAGATCATAGGACTCCAGAGCCGGTTCTTGTTCCACTAATGTTCCCCAGGAATACCATTCTACTAGCAGGCAAAAGCCCAGGGGGCCAGAGAGTCAAACAGTCTTTTGATAAGTAGCATCTATAGACTTGTGTTCCATGCCTATTCAAACTATTAAGGTCTGGGCATTCTGAAGAGAGAGACATCTACATCATCTTCATCCCCATTCCTTTCCATACCTTAGGATGAAGAGAACTTCGCCAGATTTGACCCTGAGATACAGTGAGAGTGCAGCAGTCCTCTTTGTTAATATCTCCCTCCTTCTCTTCAGTTAACTCTGGCTCCGGTTTTCTGGAGGGAGCGAAGATCAGAAGCAATAAACAGTTTGAACTGTGACACGTATAGCCATTACATGACAAGTTGGCCCTTCAGCTTTCTTACAGCAGGGACTTAGAAGGATTCTTTATTGTTTTTTCTTTTTCTCTTTTTCTGCCCTTTTCAATCTTGTATGTTTGTTTCTGTCTATTTCCTTATTAGCCATGCAAAATCATTTCCCCCCATCTTTAACATTTCCAGGGTCACAGTTGTCTTGACAATGAATTCTACTCTATTATGTACTCTGACCTCTTCTGCTTTGTTTATGTTCTTTGTAAGCAGTTAGCACAAAGGATTATTAAGAGGCAGTGGTGAGATATGTATATCTACATGCAGAAGTGCACACATGCATATCAACACATATCTTTATGTGTATATATGCATATGTATATAAATGTATGTTGCACAATACACACATATACATTGTGTTCCCAAAATCTTACAAGAGTTTTGAACTTCAATAACTTCAAGGATGTTTAGTAGCTTTTTAAGTGGTGAAACTCATTGGGACAGTGTGGGTGATTTACATAATTATTTATATTAACATAATATATTTATATGTATCATAAGATATATTATGTATATGTGCATGACAAATATTTATATTATATCCAAATAGAATGAATTTATGCTACATATATAAATGTTTGTATACTTAAATATAGAATAATTAATAATTTCATGTTTATATTATGTGATAATATAAATATATAAATATATTTATATGTATCACACAAATACAGTCAATCATCAACTTTTGTGGAGGTAACATTACTAGAAAACAGCATGAAAGTCAAAAACACAAATGCTGATATAGTGAATCTATGGGAAATGGGGTTAGGTTTCCATGACCATCATAATCTTTCACTGGAGATTGCTGAAAATATACATTCCTTCATATAATGCTTTATAACAAGATATGAATTCTGATAATATGTGCTTTTCCTAACACAGTAACCTTGAAATAGCCCATAAAATAAAATTGGTAACATGCAAAACATCTTTTCTCACTACTAGGATTCTGTGACCTTTTGTGCAGAATTCTGTGAGCTTTTGCGCTAACATTGATCTCAGATAATACTCACTTTTCATAATACATGAAACCTATGGTTTCTTAAATAATGTAAATACAATTCTTTTTCTCCCCCAAATTTATTTGTTTTCAATTTTCAACAATCACTTCCATAAGTTTTAAATTTCCTTCCCCACCCTCCCCAAGATGGCATGCAATCTTATATGGGCTCTACACATACATATACACAACATATTTTCACATTAGTCATGTTGCATATAAAAATTAAAATGAATGGAAGAAAGCATGAGAAAAACGAAACAAAATCAAACATAACAAAAGAGAAAATAGTCTGCTTCATTCTGAGTTCCAACTTCAGTTTTTTCTCTGAATGTGGATGGCTTTTTGCATCATGTATACTTTGGAAATATTTTAAGTCCTTGCATTGCTGTGAAAGACTAAGTCTGCCAAAAACAGTCCTCGCACACTATGGTTGTTACTATATATAATGTAAATATAATTCTTAAAATGAACATTTTTTAACCTGAATCTTAGTTTCCACTATGTCAGATAAGAGTGTGAGGACATTGTACTGTATGCTATACAGCTGTAAACGTCTCTCCTTTGGCAGGACTCTGAAAAAAGGGAGAGGCTGCTGGTACTTTAGTCACTACTGTTGGAAGATGTGTTCGCTGGTGGGGTCTTGACACTGTCCTTCAAGGTGGGTGGATAGTGCGTGAGATCCTGAAGGATGTAACAGCTTAAAATAATCCATCAGTGACTTCTGTTTCCTGTGCAGTTTGAGATCCTTAAGGGTCTCTGAGTATATGAGCAGAGTAGTGGTGAGTTATTGTTTAACTTTGACGCAATAATTGATGATGGGATTGGTAGTTTAGATGTCTCTATTAGGCCTGCAGCAGCTACAGTATCCTAGCACAAAGTTTATCTCACACCTTTATATCTCACTCAGTCACATCACTGATTCTGTGAGCCTGGGCTTTGAGCCCAAAGAGCTTGCACTAGGCTTTGTGGGGGCATACTCACAACACAAAACTTGAGTTTTAAAGGTAAACGATGAAAATATGCAATGAATGTATGGGGAGCGCTTTACAACAGCAAGGTGAACAAAACCCGTGAAGTGCCTAGTAGGCAACCAGGTGCTCCACAACTTACCTACATGGTATTTCTCATTTTTTTCTCTACTGCCCATAGCCACAAATATGTGTCATTGCCAATTCAAAAATGAAAACGAGGTTACTAATAAAATCACATAAATGCTTGAAGTTATGAAAATTAAACACATGAATGTTGAGGATTGACTATATGTATTTATATGTTTCAACATAAATGTGTAAATATACCTATATATTTGTATTATGTGTAACACAATATGAACATGTAAATAAATATTTGTGTCATACACACGTACATGTGCACATACACATGCATGTTAGAAAGAGTGGTAATTGTGAAGTCAGAAGACCAGGTTTGATGTCCTGATTTGGACTTCTACTAGCAATGTGATCATTCCCCATTGGTGACATGGAGACAATCCTACTTGTACACTATTGTTAAAAGGAAAGTGCTTTGGAAACTTTAAGGTGGTGGGGTATGGTGGCCCATGCTGGCAACTCCTGCTAGGGATGGTGGGGGAGGGGTTGTGGTGATGTATTTGAGGCTGGGGGACATCTTGAGTTTTGAAGGGAAGGGGAGGAAACAGGCAGTAAACATTTATATAGCATTTACTAAGTGCTAAATAAAGGTACTACCAGACCCCCTGCTAGGGGTTTTACAAATGTCTTATTTGATGCTCACAACCCCGGGAGGCAGATGGCTATTATCATCTCCATTGAGGAAACTGAGGCAATCAAAGGTTAAGTGACTTACCCAGGGTCACACAGCTAGTTAGTGTTTGAGACTGAATTCCAGACCCAGAGCTTTACTCACTGTGTCACTAGATGCTTCAAGCTCTGACCTTCAGTGTCCTATGCAGATTGAGTATTCACATGAAATTCAGCATTAATTTGGCGTTGGTATGGGGGACACTAGGTGGTCTGTGAAGTAAACCTTCCAAGATAGGAAACCAAGCAGGTCAAAACTTCCAAGAGGATGAGTAGCAGGACAGGGCCTGGGAACACTTGTACTTCCAGTCTGGGTGATATGGGGAGACCCAGGATTGAAAACAAAACCTTCCCCCAAACACAACTTTAAAATACTGCTGAAATATGAGTCATTATTACAAAGAAGTCATGGATGTGTTTAAAGAGCAGTACCTCCTGCAGAAGAGAATGGGACTCTAGATTTCTGCCTGCAAAATTCTGTAAAAAAGACAATTTGCGTAGTACTGGGAGGCCTGCTCTGTTTTAGATCCTGGACAAAGTTCTGTCAAGCCCATATATAAGATATGCTAGCATATTCTTAATGTCTTGCCATCCCTATGATTACCATTATGACCCTGTGATATAGAGCTGGTAATAGTAATAAAGAAAAGAAAAATAAGCATAATTATTTTTCCAAAGAGTTTTAAGTGCTTTCTTAGTAGAAAGAGCACTGAACGTGGAGCCAAAAGATCTGGGTTTGTGTCCCAACGCCTTTAATTACTTTCTGTGTGATTTTAGGCCTCCATTTTTCATTGGCAAAATGGGGCTAATAATCCTTGATTTCAGAGGAGTAACAAACTCTCTGTGCCTCAGTTTCTGAATCTGCCAATTGGGGTTAATGATGCTTGACTTTGGTAAGTCACTTTCTCTGAACTTCAGTTGACTCTTTGGTAAATATAGAATAACATGCACCCTTGACTTCATAGGGTCATTGAGAAGAAAGTACAATTGGAAATTACAAAGTGTAAGCTAGGTGGTACAATGGATAGAATACTGGCCCAAGAAGACTTGAGTTCAAATCTAGCCTCAGAAACTTTCTAGCTATGTGATCCTGGGCAAGTCACAAAACCCTATTTTCCTCAATTTCCTCATCTGTAAAATAAACTGGAGAAGGAAATGGCAAACCGCTCCAGTATCTTTGCCAAGAAGACCCCAGATGGGGTCATGAAGAGTCAGATATGGCAATAGCAACAACAAAAATGTGAACCATGATTACTAATTTTGCTGTGATGGCTTCAAGGACAAAATGAAAAAAGTCACTAGGTCTTAGAAAGAATTTTGAATATTGAAAAAAAATCATATCACGAATTTCTCTGCCCTTAAAAGTGGCAATATAGCTAAAGCATGATGAGTAACCTCAATTTTAGACTTCCCGAGGAGATTCCACAATTCTTGTGAACCATTCCCAGTGTGAAGAGAATTTATTATGTAATCTTAAGTATTTAAAACACTAGAACAATCATCTATGAGGTCTGTTTGTTGGGAATCCCAGTCAATTGTAAATCTTAGGGATATACTGTGCAAGACCCAGAGAGTAGAAATGAAGTGTATCTTCAAACTTTACTCCAGCCCTTCATTTCTGGGATGGATTCTTCCTACATCTTGCTCTGTTGGACTCCATCTGTCTTGTTGAAAGTGATCTGTCCCACTGATACTGAGAGAAGTAATAACCAGGAAAACTAGATGAACAGCAACGACAACAATGTAAGAAAGAAAGGACAACAACAAAAAAGCAGTAAATGCCCTGTAATTGTGACATGAGAGAGGAGAATATGTCATCCTTCTAGGTTTTGCGGAGGTGAATGGCTATAGGTGTGGAATACTGCATTCACTCGCAGCCTGGATTGATTTAAAAAGTTCTTTGTTACAAAGGATGACTTACTAGAGAGAAGCGAAAAGGAAGAGGAATATATTCAGAAATGAGAGTAAGGTAAAAACAAAATATCTCAATAAGAGTGAAAGAAGGAAAAGAAAAAAAAAGGAGTCCTGTCTCTTCTCCAATTTTATTAGATCACTTGGCCATCATCACATTTCACATTTTGTCCTATATTGTGTACAATTCATATTTGTCCTATTAAAGTTTCTTGAGAGTAGGGTCTGCATTTGTTTTTCATCTTTGGATACCCATTGTCTAGGATAGATGTAAGGAGCCTTGCACAGAGTAGGGACTTAAAAATGCTTGCTGAAGTTAATTGACTTTTCTGGATGTAGCTGGGAAGGGAATAGGGTGTATACATTTACAAACCAAGAGATGCCAGAAGCAAAATTAATTTTTCATAATTAATGTTTAAAAATGTAAACTGTCCTTTTTATGCTATTATCCAAGAACAATATGGCAACAAATCAAGATTACTTTTTGAATTTTCCATGTGTAATGTAGAATATGTGGAAATCCTCCTTTTTTTCACTAAGAGGTTGAAGCTTCTGCTAGAATTTGTTATCCCTTAAATTGAAGGACAGGATAAAAATTTACTGTGATTTTAATTAAAATATGGGTTATTACTTTTGTTGTTGTTAAAACATTTTTTAGTTTTATCCAACTCTTTAGGACCTCTTTTGGGGTTTTCTTGGCAAAGATACTAGAGTTTGCCATTTTTTTCCTCTAGTTCATTTTACAGGTGAAGAAATTGAGGCAAACAGGTTTAAGTGACTTGCTCATACTGCTAGTAAGCATCTCAGGTTAAATTTGAATTCGGGTCTTCCGGATTCTAGGTCCAGTACTCTATCCACTGTGCCACCTTTCTGCAGCAGTTTAACTTAAAATTTGTTTTCATCCTTTCAAATATTTCAACTTACCCCTATGTTGGCTACATGATCAAAGTAAGTCATTAGATCTCTCTGAGTCCCATTTTTCTAATTTACAAAATGGGGATAATGGTGCCTATACTACTTAGCTCTGAGGGTTGCTGTGAGGTATTCTGGGCCATGTTTAGTCAGAGACAGTACAGTAATTCAAGTTCAAAATTATCACTATAAAATGTGATAAAAACAATTTGTGACAATTACAAAAAAGGAAATAGTTTCTAGTTAAATTCATATAAAATGACTATTTCTCTTCCCCACACCTCCCAATTCCCCTGCATTCACCAAAACAACTAGCAGCACTCCATCAGGAAGTTGTCCCCATAGTGCAATCAGAATTCCATTAAAAACTTTGGAATGGGGAGTCGAGATGACAGAGTAACAGCATGGATTTGCTGATACTCTCTCAGCAAAACCAGTCAAATACCTGTAAAAATGCCTCTAAACAAATTCTGGAACTGCAGAACCCACAGAATGATGGAGTGAATCAAATCTCCAGCCCAAGACAGTCTGGAAGATCGCTAGGAAGTGTCTATTGTGCAGTGCTAGGAGCACAGCAAAGTCCAGCATGGGCTGCATCAGCACAGGCGGGATCTGAGTAGGCCTTGGGGGGATTCAATCTTGGGCACCTGTGGTGGTTTCCAGACTTCACAACCCCAAAATGCCAAGGACAAATTGGAAGGTCAGTGGAAAAACCTGTGGGACCTTTGTGTGAGGGTAAAGTGGTCGCATCAACCCCAGTATAATGGAGCGGGTGGAAGAGCCCATAGCAGAGGATCCTGCTGGCAGTAGCAAGGGCAGGGCAGCTGCAGTGACTGTTTATGCAGCTCTAGGCCCACAGATTGTGGGGGGAATGACTTTATGAAAAATCAAGAAATTATAAAACAAAGCCAAAGGAATGAAAAAAATAGTACACACTGTGAAACATCTCATTGGAAAAACAACTGACTTGGAAAATAAATTCAGGAGAGATAATTTAAAAATTATTGGAGTACCTGAAAGCTATGATAAAAAAAGAGCCTAAACATCATCTTTTAAGAAATTATCAAGGAAAATTTCCCTGATATTATAGAACCAGAGGGTAAAATAAATACTGAAAGAATCTGCTGATCACCTCCTGAAAGAGATCCCAAAAGGAAAACTTCTAGGAATATTGTAACAAATTCCAGAGTTCCCAGGTCAAGGAGAAAATATTGTAAACAGCCATAAAGAAATAATCTGAGTACTGTGGAAATACAATTAGGATAACACAAGATCTAGCAGCTTCTACATTAAGGGATTGAAGGGCTTGGAATAGGATATTTCAGAGGTCAAAGGAGATAGGATTAAAATCAAGAATCATTTACCCAGCAAAGTTGAGTATAATACTTCAGGGGAAAATATGGTCAACTCAGTGAAATCAAAGACTTTTCAAGTATTCTTGATGAAAAGACCAGAGCTGAAGAGAAGATTTGACTTTCAAACACAAGAATCAAGAGAAGCATGAAAAGGAAAGAGAAATGAGAAGGGACTTACTAAAATTGAACTGTTTACATTCCTACATAGAAAGATAATATTTGTAACTCTTGAGATTTTTCTCAGTATTTGAGTAGTTGGAGGGATTACATACATGCAGACAGAGGGCAAAGGGTGAGTTGAATAGGTAGGGATGATATCTAAAAAAATAAAATTAAGAGGTGAAAGAGGAATATATTGAGAGAAATAGAATGGGGTAAATCATCTCACATAAAAGAGTCAAGAAAAAGCTTTTTCAGTGGAGGGGAAGAGGGGGGAGAGAATAACATGTATACTCAATTTGGAATGAAAATCTATATTATACTACAGAGAAGTAGAGAGAAAGGGGATGAGGGAGGAGTACAGGATGATAAAAGGGAGGGCAAATGGGAGCAATTAGAAGTAAACACTTTTGAGGAGGGATAGGATCAACAGAGAATAGAATAAATGGGGGGCAGGATAGGATGGAGGGAAATATAGTTAGTCTTTCACGATATGACTGTTATGGTAGTATTTTGCAAAAATATATATGTGTATATATATATACATATATATACACATATATATGTATACATATATAAGCTATATTGAATTGCTTGCCTTCTCAGCGGGAATGGATGGGGAGGGAGGAAAGGAGAGTAGTTGGAACACAAAGTTTTAAAAACAAATGTTTAAAATTGTTTTCACATGCAGCTGAGAAATAAGGTATACAGGCAATGGGGTATTGAAATCTATCTTGCCCTACAAGAAAATAGAGGGGATGGGGATAAGAGAAGGGAGGAGTGTGATAGAAGGGAGGGCAGATTAGGGGAAGTGGTAATCAGAGTGCCTTCCTCAGAATGCCTTGAGGTGGGCAGAGGGGAAAGATGGAGAGAAAATTTGGAACTCAAAATCTTGTGGAAGTGTCTGTTGAAAACTAAAAATAAATTAATTTTAAAAAAAAGCTTTGGAAAGCTAATTCCCCTTAGGCTGGGTCTTTTATGACTCTGGGGAGAAAGAAACCAAACCAATCATTCAAGTCCTACTCCACCTGGGCCAGTCAAATTCTATGAATGGTCTCCTTGTATTTTTAAAACAGGGATTTTCAATCTGGCGTCTCTGAACTTGAATGGCCAAAATTGTTTATTTAAAAACATTATTCTGAAAAGGGTTTCATAAACTCATCAGATTGCCAAAGTGACCAAGATACAAAAAAAGGTTAAGAACTCTTGCCTTTAAAATAAAACTAGCTCATACCACATGAAACTGGTAGTGTGGCTGCTTCATTGTAGAAAAGTCCCACAAAGTTTTCAGAATACAGACCACCATTAAATAATCTTAAAATAATTCTGACCTCATAAGCAGCAATAGGAGCTTGATGCAAAAAATAAAAACATGAACAAGATAATCTTATAAAACAATTCTTGTGGTTGCTGTTCAGTTATTTAAGTTGTGTCTGATACTTCATGATCCCATTCTGGGGTTTTCTTGGCCATGATACTGGAGAGGTTTGCCATTTCCTTCTCTAGTTCATTTTATAGATGCCAAAGCTGAGGCAAACAGGCTTAAGTGACTTGCCCAAGGTCACACAGCTAGTAAGGTCAAGTTTGAACTCAGGTCTTCCTGACTCCAGACTCATGTTTTATCCTGGTGAAAAGATTATCATATTTAAAAAAATCCAACTTCTTGCCATCTGGGTAATGTCAGGGACAATTCAGAGGAAGTTTTCTGATTGTCAGGAGAAGTACCAGGAAGATCATGTCTACATCACAGAAGAAAACCTTTCAACAACATCACCAGTCACCATTAGAGGCCTGGATATTGTCTATAACAGGGTAGCTAAGAGGTAATGGACCTCTTGCATTCCACCTGTCCTGAGTTGATACTGGGACTCATGCCATATCACTACCCTTTTAGTGTTCCCCAGTCCACCAATAAAATCTTCTTCCTGCCTGCAAGTCCCACTGTGCAGAGGGTACCAAATTTTAGACTCTTTAGAGGTTTCTACTCATTTCTACCCAGTGCCTCAAGATTACCAATGTCACCTAGAAGATTCTCCCCTTTTCTTTAGGACTGCAAAACTGGGCCCCCCGCAACTACTTCACTTTTCTCATTTTATTAAAAAGCATAGGATCTCCCAATAATTCCAACCCTTGGTTCTCTAAATCCTGTCTAGTAAAGAGTTGCTCAAATCATCTCTGGGGAAAGCAAATCCATCAATTTAGGGGAACCTGATCAATTTCCCTGGGTTGTATAGAAACCTCTGAGGGAACAACTGAGCTTGGGGAATAGAATAAAGAAATACTAGAGAATTAACTGGGATTATGTCCAAAAATAGTCCAGTTATATTGACTGACCCAAAGAGCCCTCCTCCCTTTTCTGGGTACTAATGATTTACCAGAGACACAAAATCTGGGAAGTGGGATACTCAACCCTGCTAATCGGGCTCATAAGGGAGAAGCTGTTGTCTTAAAAGTACAATCAAGCATTTAACAATATCACTCGTCAAAGGACTACAGTATGAACTTCCCCCACCCTCCAGTCTGAGGCCTTCTTCATGGCAAAATGGGCACTGTGATCAGAGGAAATGGTATGGAGTAGAGGATATTCTTGGAGCCTTTTGATAGAGGCTGCCATTGTGACCGACTTAATGGGGACTGCAATCCCATCCTATTATATTTTGAATGCCATACCCAAAGCTTCTTAGAGAAATGAGTATCATTATGCTCTGGCCACTTAGTGACAGGAATAGCTGCTCCTCCCATCACATCCAGAGTGCTGTTTATGTAGAGAATTCTGCTTATCTCCTTTTCATAGTTTGCTAGTTGATCTGCCCAAGGGTGATTTGGTAGGGAATGTCCACACCTAAAATCTGATGCTGTTAGTCGCGTCTTTGACCAGAAGGTGGGATCCAACTGCACCTGAAGCAAGTTAGTCATAGGAAGTGGGGGTTGTGGGGATGGGATGGAAATCCAATGTACTAAATCCTTCTATTTAAACATTTTTACTCTCCTCCTTGCTTTCCTCTATGGGGAACTGCTTTCAGAGGAAATTCATCTTTGTGAGGTCAAATATGCAAGACTTTCCATTTTAGCCACCTAAAGGACAGAAAAAAAGAGCATTTTAAAATTTTTAGTCCTTCATTAGCATTGACCTTTCCACCTGTGCTGTTATTGGATCCATAAGCTGCTTCTCTGCCTTCCAATGGTTCTTAAAAATAAAAAAGTATTCATCTCTGTTTCTAATTGCCAAATACAAAGGACAATTTATCTTCATTTTCCTTAGGTTGATGATCCAACTTAAAAAGCAAAATAAAACACTACTACATTTTTAACAGCCAAAGGATATTTAATTTTGCTATTTTTCTTTTCTTTGTTGAGTTCTTAAACATCAGGCAAGCTAACCTACAGGGATCATCCAGGGTGGTGCCGGAGCTAGCTCAAACCAACTGGGAGAGCCAATTGTTAAATTTTCAGTGTGAACATTTACACCTCAATCAGCAAACTACAAATCAGGACTTGATCTGTTGTTTTGTTAATTATCTAGACTTAAGAAAGTGATATGGAGAATGTTAATAGTGTAGGTTAAATTTAAATGTGTGTTTTGCTTGTTAACCTTTAGCATCCCTTAACCCACTAAGAGGATTCATCATTGTTAGGGTTACCCCTAATACCGTTGCGACCACAGTATATCAAAATCCATACTCTCATTCTTTCTTTTCTAACATCCTTTCCCCACATCAACAATGAGTCCAAACATCAATTTATGACAAAAAATATTTACTGACAACTTCCAAATATTCTAGCCTAAGTTTAGCTCAGGTCAGGGCAGTGATTCAGGCTCGAGGTTAGAATGTAATGTTGTACTAATAGACTATGAAATAAAATGAAAATTTATGACAAGATCTTAGAATAGGGGTAGGGAACCTGAGGCCTTGAGGCCACATGGGGCCCTCTAGGTCCTCAAGTGTGTCCCTTTGACTGAATCCAAACTTCACAGAGCAAATCCCCTTAATAAAAGAAATTATTCTGTAAAACTTGGACTCAGTCAAAAGGCCACACCCAGGGACCTAGAGGGCCACATGTGGCCTAGAGGCCACAGGTTCCTCACCCCTGTCTTAACATATCTTAGAGGGTCTTAAGGTGTCCAGGTTCACGGGACAGTCTCAAAACTCCAAGAAGTTATTAATCGGCATGTTCGTGCTCAATCATATTTTGAAATAATGGCCTCATTCCTTTAGCCATGTCAGGTTGATCAAGTTTCCATGTTGAAGCCTTTGTGATTTCACTGGACTTAGGAACTGCTAGATAAGGAAACTCTACCAACATAGGGCACACAGAGGCTTAGAGCTGCCTAAAACACAGGGGTTGTGACTTACTGTGTGACTTTCACATGCAAATGTTTCGTAAACTTCAGAGCCCTGTAGAAAATCAGCTGTTATTGTTACTGGTTTCTTTTACTCTTCTCATGTGTACCTGTCAAATCTGGCCATTTTCTGTCCCCCAAGAATGCCTTTTCCTGTGTCTATGTTCACACTGTGCCATAGGCTTGCAATGTGTGGAATGTCTTGCCTTCCTATCTTTTCCGAAAATAATTTTTGTCACTATCTTTTGTTTTCATCTGTATTTTTCTCCATCCTTCCTCTTAGAGATCTATCAATACTGAAAAGAATAATTTTTTAAAAAGAAAAAGAGGGAAAAAATCAACAAAACCAATCAATACATTAGTCTGGAAATCTGAAATGTTTCTTATTACTTTGATTTTTATCTAACTTTTGCCATAGTTACACTAGTTCAATACACACAAAAATCCATGGTTTCAGATTGTATTACTCTCATACTCTAGTAGAACAGCTTTGTATGTTGCCATGGCTGCAAATTTAATTATCTGGTGACACACCTGATGAGGAGCCTCTTTGAACGTAGAGGAGAGCTACATGGCCCCCTGCTGGGCCAATCTAGAAGACTTTCTGGCTTGGGTGGGACACAAGAGCTTGCAGTACACTGATACAGACTTGGAGAGTTCAGGATCATCTCCAGGCCATCCGGAGGCATGGGGAGAAGAAACTTACGACAACATGAAGTTGTTGTGGCAAAATTAAAAGGCGAAAAGTAATGTCATCACAACCAAAAGCTATTTAGTCCTTTAACAACCTCTGAACTTTTCTTTATCTTGGGGAGTCTTCATGGAAGGTGGACAAACTGGTTAGAGTACCTTGGAAATTTGTAATTTGGATGAGGGAGAGGGGGTGCCTTAATTCATTAAACTGTTTTCTAGACCTCTGAAAACAGGTGATGGTATTTAGAGTGTGAACAATTTACTCAAAATTCTAGTAAAAAAATGCTAGTGAGGATAGTCTTTTCTCATTGTACTCGGGGCTCCAAAAACCATGATTTTTTTCTTTATTGCTCTACACGTTGGCTCTGCTGATGAGTCACTCTTTCATAGCAGAGGAAAGAAAAGAAGTTCTTCACTGAAAAGACAGCAAAACTAGGGCTTTGCTGAGTACAACCTTTGCTTCCAGTGGTGGAGGTTTGTGTTTACAATGCTGGTCTTTTGTGACTTGGTGAAATTGAACTGAGGCAAATTATTTGCGTCAGGTAATTCGAGGAGCTAAAAGTGCTACCTTCCTGGCGAAGATTTCAGTTCAACTGGGGTTGTGTTTTCAGGCAGACCTATTGACATTTGTCAAGTGTAATTTATGAATTTTTTTTGTGTGAAGGAAACCTAAAATTCTGGGTTCTGACATCTGCTACACTATATTCTAAGTTTTTCAGGATGAATATCCCACTTATTCCAAGGCTATATTCCATTGAATTATTCGAGAGATTTCCCTAGCATTTTTTCCTTTTATTCTGCAAAGTACATGCACCCTGAAAAAGAGACGATGGAAAAGAAAATTAAACTCGTCTGGGGAATATAGCCTGGAAATTAGTGAGAACCACTAGGATAAAGGTGTAGGAAAGGGATTATTTTTCCTACTGTATTTTGGCTAAATTTACACAGTGCAAAATGAAGTGGACAATGAACATTATCTGGTGAATTTGTGTTACATAGGCAGCTGATCTGACAATTCAGGAGTCTTGATTATCTGTATCATGGCATTTCATCACATAATTGCCACTCTTTTCTTTAAGGGGTTGGCTGTTGCTGCCAGGTTAGCTGGTATATGTTCATTGTTTCTTGTGGAGTATATTCTACAGTTGCTATGGAAGCTAATGAGGTGGCCAGTGGCAGGAGGAGCTCTCCTGCTGAAAGGGGATGGAGAGAAACTAATGGGTGGAGCCAGTTATACACAACTCGATTTACACATTTCCTAGTAGGGCAAGCTCTTCCAGACAGTGGGGGGATTTGATCAGGACCATGGAAGCAGAGCAACTTTAGAGGGGACTGTGGAGAGCAGGACATTCAGTAGGTTTAATTTGTTATGTCCATTGAAGAAGGAAATAGCCAAGTGAGTGTCAGACTTAACAGGAGGAGAAAGTGAGGCATTATTGAGGAGAGAAGTTGAGAGATGTGAATGCTGGAAGGCAGAATACAAAGAAGAGAGTCCTCAAGGCAAAGAGTTAGTGGTCCAGAAGTTAAGGCTTCTGCACAAATGTTTAGATGTCAGTCAACAAGTATTAAGTATTTGCTGTACTGTGCTAAGCTCTGGGAACACAAAGAAAGGCAAAAACATGGTCCCTGCCCTCATGGAGATGCTATTCTAAGAGAGGGAAGGGGATCAATACTGATTGCATTGACTGTTGTTTGTCATTCCTTCAGCAAGAGGATCAAAGGCATCAGGAAGGTGATGTCTAGACTTGACTAAGTGAATTGGATTTAAGTGAGGCAGGGCTGTGCAAAGTCACCAGTCTCACTTTCTCCTCCAGTCATCTGGGTAAAGAGCCAAGATATAGATCAAGACAACTGGAGGTAGCCCCAGATACCGTGAGAGACCTTGGCCTTTTAAACTTTAGGCCTTTCCCAGGCCTCAGTTTGTCTGAGGCAACACACATTCAGTGATTAAAGCAATGTAAGAAATGAAGAAAAAAATGACTTCTTTTACCTAGTCAAAAAAAAAAAAAAAGAAATCAATCTGGGAGGGGAAGGCTCTCAGGGTTTCTGGGAAAAATAGAAACAACTGCTGTTTACATTCACTCTGAGTGATTTAAACAAAAACCAAATGAGGCTTGGGCTGGGATCTACTGTTAGCCAATCAGTGAGAGTCAGAGTGGTTTGGGTTGGAGGTATGGTCAGGTAACTATTTGAATTCCAATGGACTTTATCAAAGCCTGGGTGTCCAATGTTATGTTTCTTTTTCTTTTTTAAAATTTTATTGTATTTATTTTTAGATTTTGACATTCATTTCCACAAAATTTTGAGTTCTAATTTTTCTCCCCATCTCTCCCTTCCCCCCACCCCATAATACCTTGCATTCTGATTACCCCTTCCCTCAGTGTACTCTCCCTTCTATCACACCCCACTCTTCCCTTACCCCATCTTCTCTCTTTTCTTATAGGGCAAGATAAAATTCTATTTCCCATTACCTGTGTTTCTTATTTCCCAAATACATGCAATAATAATTCTCAGCATTTGTTTCTAATACTTTGAATTCCAACTTCTCTTCCTCCCTCCCTCCCTACCCATCCCCACTGTGAAGGTAAACAATTCAATACAGGCTATATATGTGTGGTTTTGCAAAAGACTTCCATAATAGTCATGCTGTGTAATACTAACTATATTGCCCTCTATCCTACCCTGTCCCCCCTTTTTATTTTATCCTCTCATTTGACCTTGTCCCTTCCCAAAAGTGTTTACTTCTGGTTACTCCCTTCTCCCATTTTCCCTCTCTTCTGTCATCCCCCTCACCTCACTTGTCCCCTTCTCCCCTATTTTCCTGTAGTGTAAGATAGATTTTCATATCAAATTTAGTGAGCATGTTATTCCCTCCTTAAGCCATATGTGAAGAGACTAAGTTTCACTTTTCCCCTCTTACCTTCTTCCTTTCTCCTCCATTGAACAAGATTTTTCTTATCTCTTTTATGAGTTATAGCCTACCCCATTCCATTTCTCCCTTTCTCCTCGCAGTATTTTCCTCCCTCACCCCTTAATTTTTTATTTTATTTTTTTTTGTGGATATCATCTCTTCTGATTCAACTCAACCTGTACTCTGTGTGTGTGCGTGTGTGTGTGTGTGTGTGTGTGTGTGTGTGTGTATGTGTGTATAATCCCTCCTCCTACCCAAAAAATGAGAAAAGTCTCAAGGGTTACAAATATTATCTTTCTATGTAGGAATGTAAACAGTTCAGCCTTAGAAAGTCTTTTATGATTTCTCTTTTCTGTTTACCTTTTCATGCTTCTCTTGATTCTTGTGTTTGAAAGTCAAATTTTCTATTCAACTCTGGTCTTTTTATCATGAATGCTTGAAAGTCCTCTATATCATTGAGTGACCATTTATTCCCTTGAATATACTTAGTTTTGCTGGGTAGGTGACTCTTAGTTTTAGTACTAGTTCCTTTGACTTCTGGAATATCCTATTCCAAGCCCTTTGATCCCTTAATGTAGAAGCTGCTAGATGTTGTGTTATCTTGAATTGTTCCTTTTTAGCTGCTTGCAATATTTTCTCCTTGACCTGGGAACTCTGAAATTTGGCCACAATATTCCTAGGAGTTTTTCTTTTCAGGTCTCTTTCAGGAAGTGATCGGTGGATTCTTTCAATATTTATTTTGCCCTCTGGTTCTTGAATGTTAGGGCAGTTTTTCTTGATAATTTCATGAAAGATAATGTCTAGGCTCTTTTTTTGATCATGGTTTTCAGGTAATCCCATAATTTTTAAATTGTCTTTCCTGGATCTATTTTCCAGGTTAGTTGTTTTCCCAATGAGATGTTTCACATTATCTTCCATTTTTTCATTCTTTTGGTTTTGTTTTCTAACTTCGTGGTTTATCTCATAGTCATTATCTTCCCTGAACTCCACTCTCTCTTTTAAAGAACTATTTTCTTCAGTGAGCTTTTGAATCTTCTTTTCCATTTGGCTAATTCTGCTTTTTAAAGCCTCTTTCTCTTCATCAGCTTTTTGGATCTCTTTTTCCAGTTGAGTTAGCCTCTTTTTAAAGGTGTTAATTTCCTCAGTATTTTTTTGGTTCTCCTTTAGCAGGCTGCTGATTTGCTTTTCAAGCTCTTGTATGGTCTGAGCCCATTTCGTATTCATTTTAGAAGTACTGGAGGCAGAGGTCTTGACTTCCTCTGACAGTGTGCCTTGTTCTTCCTCACCTGAAAGGATGGAAGGAGACATCTTTTCACCAAAAAAAATACAGTCTTATTTTTTTCCCTTTTTTGGGCATTTTCCCAGTCAGTTACTTGACTTCTGAATCCTTTGTCAAGAGAAAGGTCCTAGTGCTCCTCCTCTCCCTAGTACCATGCTCAAGGATGAGATTCAGATCAGCTGCTCAATTCCCCCAGGGGCTTTGGGTGGGGGTGGGGCCACGGCTGAGGGTTGAGGTTCAGATCAGCTGCTCAACTCCACCAAAGGTTTAAGGTGAGCTGCCTGGACAATGGACCCAGGCTACTTCTGCTTAGCAGCCTGCTGTTGCTGCTGCCACCTGTGGCCAGTGCTGGGAGAACCCTGTTCCCCTTTTGCCTGCTCGAAAAGCCCTCCCACACTGACCTTTGGAGCTTTCTTTGTTGCTTGTGGGTTGAGGGATCTGGAACCGAATTCTGCCCCAGAGGTCTGTTCAGGTCCTACTCCTCCCAGTGCCATGCAGCCAGGGCTGTGCTGTGCTCCACTCAGTGTCCTGTGAGATAGACCTTTGCTGCTGGCCTTTGACAGGTATTTTGTGGGCTGTGGGGGAGGTGCTAGAGTATATGTGTCTTTCTACTCTGCCATCTTGACTCTGCCCTCCTCCAATATTATATTTCAAGAAATCATAAATGGAAGTGTTGAGTTTTGGGGTGCTGGGGACCCCAAAATACTGATGCTCTGGGTCCTGCTGAATGAATTTGACCCAAACCCTCTTTTAGCCAAAGTAAAACAAAGTTTATTAAAGATTCACCATATTGGATTGACTCTTAAGGAGCCTAAGCATTTGTAACACTTGTATTAACAAGAGGGCCAGATAGAATCTCAGCTAGACAGAGTCTGAGCTGGATTGAATTCTGAGTGCCTTCATGGGGATAAGAAGGATCTCATATACAGAAAGAGTCAGGGAAGAATCTAAATGTTGCCAAATAGTCTAGAACTCCAGGGATGGTCTTGATAGGGGAGGTCAGAAGGAGGATCTTGATGGAAGTGGTCAGTAGCCCAGAGAATAGGATTTTGATAGGATCAGGGGTGGGGAATATCTATGTGGACCTCAAAAGAATGTTGGATCAAATAAGGAGTATCCAAAGAGTCCTCAAGGTGAGGCTCTCCAGGGCCCCCCAGACAAATGGGACCAAAACTCTCCTGGGCCAAGAGATAAAGGTCTAGGCTTGGGCTCGTACCTGTCATGAATATGAGAGGTAAAAGAATTAACTGTCCCAGTTTTTTGAAATAATAGAATAAGTAAGTAGGGAAGAGAAAAAAAGAAATCTGACCTGTAAATCCCAACGTATCTTGTGAGGTTTCAGTGAAGGAAGGAAGGAGCAGCATTACCCAATGGAACTCAGTTGGGTCTCCAGTATGGCAGCTACTATTGCTCACAGATTATTCTTTGTCCTTCCTTTGACTAATGACATCAGAAAGGTAATTTCTTGACTTGCAAACTAAGTGGATTAAAGTGAGACAGGGCTGTGCAAAGTCATCAGCCTCTTTCTTCCCAGAGCCATTTGGGTCCAGTGGCAAGAGAGATCAGGAAGACTGGAGATGTGCTGACTTTTGGGAACACAAAGAAAGGCAAAAACATGGTCCCTGCCCTCAAGGAGTTGCTATTCTAAGAGAGGAAGGGAGAATCAATACTAGTGCAGTGAAGTTGAAGGAGGTGGGAACAATGAAAAATGAAACAGTCACACTCCCAAAATTCAAGGGCAAAAGACCCAGATCCTGCTTCAGAAGAAATTGACCCAAGCCTTCTTTCAGTTAGAGACAGAGTCTACTAACATACTGGGCAAGAGTTTAAGAATATGAGCATTTGTGATGCTTGTATTGACAACCAGGTCAGACTCTTAAGGAATCTGAGAGATCTAAAGCGGGGAAGATGGATACTTGTATGACTCATATACGGTGGTCAAGGAGTGGGTCTAGATAGAATCAAAGAATATTGGTCTAGGGTGGGGTCAGGTGCAGACAATGAGGAACACTATGAAAAGGAAGTTAAAAGGATTATTCCTTAATACTTGACAAATACCAGGGATCCGAATTCAGGGACTGGGTCCTTGAAATTTATGGGAAAATTCAAAGGGAGAGGGGTCCAAAGTCCATATCCCATCATTACAAGGACCAGGAGTAGCCTTAGTGAGCACTGAGGTATATTGCCTCCAGTGAGCCTGAAGTCATTCATCACATACAGTTCCCAAATGGTGCTCACTGTGGCCAGACCATGTTGCTTCAACTTGACCACAGACAAGACACCTTGAAGGGAGACATTCGGGTGGTGGTGTATAGCAATAATTGGTTAACAGACTATTCAAAAAATTTCCAGAGGACAAAACTGGTGATGGGCAATCCCTGATAGTTGTGTTTTTAAAGACCATAATAGAAGTTATGATCTTTCTTAAAGACCAGCCTTAATCCCCAAACTCTACTTGGTCATTGTTTGGATGAAGGTTGGCTCAGAATGAATGTAAATAGCAATTGTTTCTGTTTGGCCTTAAACGCTGATTGTCTCCCCCTCCCAGATCAATTTTTTTTTCCTTTTCTTTTTGACTAGGTAAAGAGGCTATTTTCTGCCTCATTTCTTATTAAGTCTTGCTCACTGAATGGGTGTTGCCTCAGTCAAACTGAGACCTGTTAAAGATTTTAACTTGCAAAGATCAAGGTTCCCCACTGTATCCTGGGCTGTCTCCAGGATCTTCATCTCGTAACTAGTCTCAGATGGCTCTAGAGGAGAAAGTAAGGCTGGTGACTTTGCATGGTCCTCACTTAAATCCAATTTACTTGCATGTCACGGCATCACGTCCCTGGTGTTATTGTCTTCTTCAAGAAAAAAGGACAAAACTAAAAAAGAAGAAAGAAAGAAAGGACAAACAGCAACAAAAGTAGCCAGCAAAATATCAATCAACAAAATTAAAATCATGATTAATACAATGAAAGACAAAATGACAGTTAAGTCCAGAATTATTGTGATCTCAAAAAGCATATGGGGGGAAAAGAACATGATCTCTACTTGGAAATTGCTCAGTAAAACTTCCCAGAATTACATTAAAAAATACTCTTTTCATAGAAAGGAGCTATCCATCTTTAAAGTACCACATCTCTAAAGTACCACATTACTTAGTGATTGTGTTCATCTTTCATTTTCAAAGAGCACCATGACATCAGAGAAATGATGACATGACTTGCACTTGACTTTGTTTTGAGTAAGGGAGGGCTGTGCAGGTCACCAGCCTCACTTCTCCTCCTCAGCCATCTGGATCCAGTGACCAGGTAGTCAACAGGATGACTGGAGATGACCCAGGATGCAATGGGAGACCTTGGTCTTTTAGGATAAGGCCTTTACAGATACTCACTTAAAGTGAGGTAATGCCCATTCAAGTGAATAGGCCTCTTTAAAAGTAGGCATGGGGATGGCCCCTTTAATAGAAAAGAAAAAAGATAGACAAAACACAATGAGAGGGGTGGGACCAAGTGGGATAGCATCCAAATTCTTAGAAAAGAAGTGTAGGGGAGTTACTGGAAGAAACAGAAAACAAAACTGTGCTAGTGGGAAACCTAAACCACTCCCTCTCAGAACTGGATAAATCTAGCCACAAAATAAACAAGAAAGAAATTAAGGAGGTCAATTAAACCTTAGAAAAGTTAGGTATGATAGACCTCTACAGAAAATTGAATGGCAATAGAAAGGAATAAACTTTTTTGTAGTGGTGCATGGTACTATGCAAAAACTGACCATGTACTGTGGTATAAAAACCCCAGAATCCAATGTAGTAAGGCAGAAATATTAAATGTATCCTTTTCCGAATATGGTGTAATAAAAATTACACGTAATAATGGGCCATGGAAAGACAAACCAAAATTTAATTGAAAACCAAATGATCTATTTTAAAGAATGAGTGGGTCAAACACCAATCACAGAATCTATTAATCACTTCATCCCAGAGAATGACAGCAATGAGACAACATAGCAAAACTTATGGGATGCAGCCAAAACAGTTCTTATGGGAAACTTTATATTTCTAAATGCTTACATGAATAAAATACAGAAAGAGGAGATGAATGAATTGGGCATGGAACTAAAAAAAAAAAGCTAGAAAAACAAGTAATTAAAAATTCCAATTAAATATTAAATTAGAAATTCTGAAAAATCAAGGAGAGATTAATGGAATGGAAATTAAGAAAACTATTGAACTAATAAATAAAACTAAGTGCTAGTTTCATGAAAAAAATAAAACATATAAATAGTACAGCTCAAAACTATAACAAAGAAAGAAATCCTTCAAGCTACCAGAATAAAGGAAGATATGGCATATCAAAATGCATCAGTCAGGTTCTCACCAGCTTTATTTATCTGTGGAAACCAGGAACAAATGGCAAAGTTGGAACTTGACATACCTGAAATTGAAAAACATAGGCCATGAGCCTAGAAATCAGTTTTCAGGGAAATCTAAACATGCTGTTTGAAAGCAAGAGCTGGACATTTAAGAATCAAAGGGACTTCAAAGAATTCACAGAGCAAAATATGTATTGAGGCACCCAACCCCCCCAATACTTTTGAATAGAGTAGAGTTCTCCTGACTTGAAGAATTGAGTATTATAGCAGTATCAGCTTTTAAGTTGGCAAATAATTAGTTAAGAACCTTTGTGAAGGATAAAAATAATTAGTTATACTCAATAATTATGGATATTACAGAAGAGAGTTTCAAATAAGTACATAAAAAGAAAATATAGGTGAAGAGAGTAGAGAAGGAAAATGATACAATGATCTCAAAGGTAACATGGGATTTTCAGTATTAAAAATACCTAAAGAATTAATAGCACAAAATATAGTCAAATCAATTCAATAAGCATTTATTATGGCTTACTTTGAGCCTTGTGCTGTGCTAAGCCCTGGGGATATAAATAAAGGGCAAAAATGAAGATAGTTTATGCACTCAAAAAACCTACATTCTAATAAGGGAAGGCAGTGCATAAAAGGGAACTGAAAAGCAAAGGGAGTAGGGTAAAATTGAAGTGCATGTGAGACGATGGTGGTAAAATCTAGAGAATGAAGGATGGCTCAAAATGGAGGTTCTTGGAAAAACTCACCAATGAGAGAAAGCGGCTTCTGAGGCAGAGGACAAAGGAAGCTAAGGCATAGTGATGAATTGTATTACTATAGTTTATTAAGTTTCTTTAATGATACATAGAAATAACAAAGTTTTCATTCCTTTCTGACAAACCAAATAATTTAACAGAGAACACAAGTCAAATTTAATAATGGGAATAACAACATTGCCATAGATGAAGAGAATTTCTGAATTGAAAGAGACATAAGTGGTCTACTAGTCCAACTCATTTTATAAAAAGAATCCCCTTTTTAACAAATTTAAATGGTCATCTAGTCTCTTCTTGAAAATCTCCAGCGAGAGAGAAAGCACTATGTTCTGAGGCAAATCATTCCACTTTTGGATAGTTTTATCTATTAGGAAGTTTTTCTTTCCCATTGTCCCTAATTCTGTTCCCTGTTGCCAAGTGGAATAAATCTAAACATTCTTTAACTGGCCTGTCCTTTAAGATAACTATCCTGTTTGTCTTTTCTCTTCTTGGCTAAACATTTTGAGTTCTTTCAACCAATCCATTTTTTAATCTTTTATTTATTTTTTTTTTCAGTTAACAAGCATATATTTTCTCTCCCTTCCACCCACCCTCAACTTACAATTTAAAAAAAGGGAAAACTTGTAACAAGCATACATATCCTACTAAAACAAGATTACAAAAATGTATGTCTTATTTTACATCTTGAATTCATCACCTCTCTGCCAGGAAGTAAGTAGCTTAGCTCATTATCAATGCTTTGAAAGCCTGGTTGATCATTACATTGGTTCTTAAATCTCTCAAAGTTATTTTGGAAATGTTGCTGTTGTATAATTTGTTCTCCTGGTTCTGCTTACTTCGCTCTGTTCTAATTCATACATGTTGTCCTAGGGTTCTCTGAAACCATCTTTTTGTCATTTCTCAGGAGACAATTGTATTACCTTCATATACCATGATGTATATTTATTCAACCATTCTTATACAGCTTGAACTCAATTGAAATTTTTCAACATCCTGGTTGCTTTCCTTTGAACACTTTGTATTCTACTGATGTCCTTAAAATGTGGTGCTCAGAACAGAACACAATACTCTACACATTGTCTTCAATATCCTATAATATGGGATCCTCCACCTCCTCATTCCTAATGTCTTTCACAATGCAGCCAAAGATTGAATTAGATTTCTTGGTTTTGATAACATTATGAAACATTAAATAACATTAATAAAATTTAAATGGACCAAATTTCCTAAGAGCAACAAAAAGGATTTCACAATGGGTCAAAACAGAAGCCAACAATGTTGTCTATGTTAAACACATTTAATAGAAAGATTTATATAGACTTAAATGGAAAGGTTGGACTCAAATTTTTGCGATAACTAGCTTAAGAAAATTGAAAGCAATATTGATGATATGACTGAATTTTATCAAAACCAAAAAACATCAACAGAATTAAATAAGGATGTTTGAACTGAATTGTTTGAAAGTATTATTGAAAAACAGAATTGATGAGAGCTGGAGAGATAGGAGTATAGGAACTCCAAGACTAGAGTTGCCTGCGTGGGTGTCTGGAGAAGAATTCATGGACTCAAGCATTGTTAAGATGCAGGTAAAGATTTATTATGCTTTTCAGCAGGCAAGAGTTCTTAGGGAACCTGCAACCTTAGAGGAGCACAGGTAATGTTTACATAGGATATTCTATAGTAAAACATGTGCCAAATATGTTAATTAGGTGATTCAGGACAAGATTAAGGAGAGGTTAAGAAGTGGTCAGTTCTTAAAGGAACAGCATTTTTGTTATCTACTATGCAGGTATTTTACCCAAAGTTCATCAAAATAGCCCTGTGAATAAGGGGGGCCCTACCTGGAGGTGTGATTTTAGCCCTGAACCATCACTAAGTCAATTAGTGGTCAGGACAGACTAAGAAATACCATGTGGCTCTCATCAATATCTTGTTAGACAAGATAAATGTAAGGGAGTATACATATGTCTAAGTCTGGGATACATATGACTGATTTATCAGTGAGTAGTAAATGTTGTTATAACCTAGTACACAGTCTGTTCAGCCAGTACACAGCTGGTTCAGACTAATAAGTTCTATAGATGCAGCTGGCTACTGTATCAAGAAGGGAGATAACCCATTGTTGCTGGGCAGATTGTGTCCTAGTCTGGGGAGAAACTGCCTGAGACCGTGTTTTGAGGCTAGGGAGAAATGTGATTTTAGGACTGGAGTCCAAGCACATGCACTCAAACACCCCATCAGAATATATGTATTTTTAGGAGAATTAGAGACAGTTGAGTCAACAGGAGATAGCAGTAATATGTTTGGGACCACTTAGGATATCAATATCACCCTAGGCTGTCTGACTTTGAGTCCATTATATCACCATGGTCTCTTTACCTCAGTTATATTTCTCCAGTTTAGAAAACAGTTGAGATAGCAAAGGTATCATTTATTTTTTAGCTATTTGACATAATTACTTTTTGAACCCATCTGGTCTAGTTGTGTTTTCTTGTGCTAGTTCTTTTATGGCTTATTAATGTCTCTTTCTGAGATTGTGCATTTAGGTTATTTCTTTCTTTTCTTCTTTTTTAGGTTATATTTGTAGTTGTGTAAAACATTTCCATAATAGTTACATTGTGAAAGAAAACATAAATTAAAAAAAACTTCAAGAAAAATAAAGTAAAAAAAAGTGTGCTTCAATCTGTATTCAGAAACTATCAGTTATTTGTCTGGGAATGGATAGCATTTTTCATCCTAAGTCCTTCATAGTGCTTGGATCATTGTATTGCTGGAAATAACTAAGTCATTCACAGCTCATCATTTTACAGTTACTTTGTACATGGTACATTTCACTTTACATCAGCTTATGTAAGTCCAGTTTTTTTGGGGAGCATCCTGCTCATCATTTTTTTATAGTACAATAGTATTTCATTATAATCATATACCACAATTTGTTCAGCTATTCCCCATTAATGGGCATTTCCTCAATTTCTATTTTTTTTGCCCCCAGAAAAGAGCTGCTATAAATATTTTTGTACATAGAGGTCCTTTTCCTTTTTGTTTTTTAATCTCTTTTGGGATACAGACTTAGTAATGGTATTGCTAGGTCAAAGATTATGCATGGCTTTATAGCCCTTTGGGCAAAATTCCAAATTACTTTATGGAGTGGTTGAATCAGTTCACAACTCCACCAACAGTGCATTAATGTTGGCTTTTCCTAAATCCTTTCCAATATTTTTCATTTACCTTTTCTATCCTATTAGTCAATCTAATAAATGTGAGGTAGTACCTCAGAAATGTTTTAATTTGCATTTCTCTAATCAATAGCTAGAGTATTTTTTCAAATGACTATAAATAACTGATTACTTCATCTGAAAACTGACCTCATCTTTTGTCATTTTTCAGTTGGGGAATGACTCTTATTTTTTATACAATTGATTCAGTATATGTTTGAGAAATGAGGCCTTTATCAAAGAAACTTCTTTCAAATTTTTTTTCACAATTTCTATTACTAACTGTATTTCCTTCATCCTATCTCCACTCCCGTACTGTTTCCTCTATTCTCCCTCTCCTTTCACCCAGTCCCTCCTCAAAAGTATTTTGCTTCTAACTGCCTTCCATTCTATCACTCCCCTCCCCTTCTCTTAACCCCTTCCTCTCTTAGTCTCCTGTCAGGTAAGATAGATTTTTATACCCAATTGAGTATGTATGTTATTCCCTCTTTGAGCCAATTCTGATCAGAGTAAAGTTCACTCACTCCCCCTCACCTCCTTCCTCTTCCTCTCTACTGTAAAAGCTTTTCTTGCCTCTTTTATGTAAGATAATCTACCCTATTCTACTTCTCCCTTTCTTTTTCTCCAAGTAAATTCCTCTCTTAGTCCTTAATTTTATTTTTTTAGCATCCCTTCATATTTAACTCATACCTGTGCCCTCTGTCTATACTCCTTCTAATTACCCTAATAATGAAAGAGGTCTTATATCATTTTCCCATGTAGGAATGTAAGCAACTTAACCTTATTAAGTCCTTTATGATTTCTCTTTCCTGTTTACCTTTTCATGATTCTCTTGATTCTTTTCATCAATAATGCTTGAAAGTCCTCTGTTTCATTGAATATCCATTTTTTGCCCTGAAGGGATATACTCAGTTTTGCTAGGTATGTGATTCTTGGTTGTCATCCTAGATCCTTTGACCCTCAGAATATCATATTCCAAGCCATCTAATCACTAAATGTAGAAGCTGCTAAATCTTGTGTTATCCTGATTGTGTTTCCACAATACTTGAATTGTTTCTTTCTGCATGCCTACAATATTCTCTTCTTGATCTGGGAACTATGGAATTTGGCTATAATATTCCTGGCAGTTTTCATTTTGAAATCTCTTTCAGGAGGTGATTGGAGGATTCTTTCAATTTCTATCAGGCAGTTTTCCTTGATAATATTTTGAAAGATGATGTCTAGGCTCTTTTTTTGATCATGGCTTTCAGGTAGACAAATAATTTTAAAATTCTCTCTCCTGAATCTATTTTCCAGGTCAGTTGTTTTTTTTCCAATGAGATATTTCATATTGTCTTCTACTCTTTCATTCTTTTAGTGTTATTTTATTGTTTCTTGAGTTCTCATAGAATCATTAGCTTCCATTTGCTCCATTCTAATTTTGAAGGAATTATTTTCTTTAGTGAGCTTTTGAACCTCCTTTTCCATTTGGCCAATTCTGCTTTTTAAGGCATTCTCCTCACTGGCATTTTGGACTTCTTTTACTGTTTAGCCTAGTCTGTTTTTTGAGGTGTTACTTTCTTCAGTATTTTTTGAGTCTCTTTTATCAAGCTATTGACTTGTTTTTCATGATTTTTTTGCATTGCTCTAATTTCTCTTCTAAATTTTTCCTGTAACTCTCTTAATTTTCAAAATCCTTTTTGATTTCTACCATGGCCTGAAACCAATTCATATTATTCTTGGAGTCTTTAGATATATGAGCTTTGATTTTATTGTTTTCTTCTGAGTGTATATTTTGATCTTCCTTTTCACATAATAATTTTCTATAGTCACAGTGTTTTTTTTGTTTGCTCATTTTCCCTATTATTCAACTTTTAACTCTTGGTTAAAGTAGGGTTCTGCTTCTAGGGTTGGAAGGTGCACTGTTCAAAACTTCAGGGGCTTTATGCAACTGTTTTCAGAGGTACTTTTAGGGACCTGTAAGTTTTCAGTTCTTTTAGGGTAGCATGATCTAAGGAGAGGCATTTACTGCTCTCCTGGCCTGTGTTCTGATCTGTAAGCAACCACAAGTACTCTTTTCTGCCCTGGAATTGTGGCCACAAGCTCTGCTGTGCTGGTGCTCCTTTTCACCTGGAATCATTGCTTATGACCATGACCCAAATCCAAGTATGGACAAAACAACAGAGTCCTGCCTCAGTTCTAGCAAAGAGACACCTGTAATCTCCTTCTGACCAGTTGTGACCCCCTTTCCATCTGTGGACCGAGAGTTCCAGAAACAGCCACTGACACTGCTGCTGCTGATTCAGTCAATCCCAGGGTCTGCTCCTGGTTTACTGTGGCTGGGGCTTTACTGGCATGGCCTGTGCTGGACTACACTCCTCTCTCAATCTGGCAAAATGGACCTTTCCTGCCATCCTTCCAAGTTGTCTTTGGCCCTAAATTTGTTTCACTCTGTCTTTTTGTGGGTTCTGTTGCTCTAGAGAAACAGAGGATTGAGAAAGAGAGAGAAGGAGGGAGGGAGGGAAGCGGGGAAGGTGAGAAGACATGGGAAAGAGAGATAAAGTGAGAGAGGGAAAGAAGGAAAAGGAAGAGAGGAGGGAGGGACATAGAGAGTATTGGAAGGAGAGAGTGAGAGAGAAAGAGAAAGATCAAAAGCCATTTTAAAAAGGTATTTGGAGGACTTTGGAGGAAAGCTCAGGCATGCTCCTGCCTTTATTCTGCCATTTTGGCTCTCCTTCCCATTTATTTCTTGCTTTATTTTTGAGTATTTTATATTTTTATTATCCATTTAGCAAAAAAATTTCATTTTTTTTCTGTTATGCAACTGTGTTGTATCCAACTAGAGGAATGAGGAAGAGATACAGTCTTTAGAGTATGTGTGTATTTGTGCATGTGTGTATGTGTGAAATGTAGGTTTAAGAGCTGAGAGGAAAAAAAATAGAATTGGTGGGAAAAGTAACAAAGAGTTGTAAAAACTTGTAGAGAGTGTTTACTTTGTCTTGATTTCTCCATCAAATAACTGGGCTTAGAACCAAGAAAATCTGAGTACAAATGTAACCTCTGGCTCTTACCAATTGTGTGATTCTGTGCAAATCATTTAACCACTATCTGCCTCAGTTTCTTCAATTATAAAAAAGGGGATAATAATATCCCCTGCCTCCTAGGGTCTCTTTATGTTGTTGGTGAATCCAGATCTTAAATGCAAGACACTGATATATGAAACATTAAAACAATCCTTGTGTAATTGGCTTGTAGGGAGGGCTAGGTAGTGTAGTGGATAGAGTAGCGGGCCTGGAGTCAGAAAAATTCATCTTCCTGAGTCCAAATCTAGCCTCAGACACTTCCTCACTCTGGATAAGTCACTTAAACCCTATTTGTCTCAGTTTCTCATCTGTGGCATGAGCTGGAGAAGGAAACGGCAAACCACTCTAGTATCTTTGCCTAGAAAAGCACAAATGGAGTCACAAAAAGTTAAGCAGGACTGAAATACTGAACAACCGCAACAAAATTTGTTTGCTAAAAGTGTGCCCTGTTTAGATTTCAGCAAAGAGGTCTTGAGCAACAAAAACAGAAAAAGAATGTATGAGAGAGACCCATTCAAGGATAATCACACTTCAGAAGATTTTGGAGACTTTCACTAACTCAACTGCATATTAAAAGGATAGCAGAGACAATGAACTTGTCCCCTAGAATCTGGGAAATGTGTAATAGGCATCCTAAGTTACAGTGTGATCTCACACTGAGGAACTCACCTCTGAACAAGGAATAATTGTTGAAAAGAAGAAGCTGTATTTCTCCTACTCCCTCTCTGTTTAGTGAAAAACCTCAGAACAGAAGCTGGGAATGAACAGAATTGGAGAGGATTCTTACAATTCTAGGTGCAGTGTCTCTGTCCTTCCTAAAAGAACAAAGCACTCCAGCTAAAAGCAGTATTGCAACATCCCAGGTGGAAAAGTACAGTAACACCTAGCTAATCTTGAGGCAGATGGTAGAGACTGTAGCTGCCTAATTAACAGTGAGTCCAAACACCAATGGACTTATCCAATTTGTGCAGATGTCACACCCTGTGAGGAGCCAGGCAAGTGGCCCAGTCACCTGTCTGGCCTAAGATATCTAACAGAGATACCATACCCCATAAGGAACATTCATCACTGAGCCAGGCATATGGCTGAGAGTCCATACTCTTACATACAGTGAGCCAGTCCAGCCTAGTAATGGGTGAGAGTCATTTATTACTGATGCCATGTCACATGGTAAGACTTGACATTTTTTTGATCTCCTCCTTTTCCTCAATACCCTCTTCTCTTTAGGTTTCTGTCACACATTCTCTCCTGGTTCTCCTCCTATTTGCATGACTGTTCTTTCTCAGTCTCCTATGCTGGATCTGTATCTAGGATCTGTATCTACTCGCAACTGTGGGCTCCTATAGTCACCCTCTTCTCTCCTACTTTTATACTACTTTACTTGGTGATGCCATCAGCTCTCATGGATTTATTTACCATCTCTGTGTTAATATTCTCAGATCCACTTATCCAGCCCTAATCTCTCTTCTCACCTCTAATCTTACATCTCCAGCTGTCTATGGACATCTTAAAATGAATGTCCTGGAGACATCTTAAACTCAGCATGGCTCAAACTGAGCTCATTATCTTTCCCCCTAAATTCTCTTCACTTCCAAACTTCTCTACTGCTGTTGAGGACACCACCATCCTCACAGACACACTTAAGTGTTACAACTTAAGTATCATGCTCCACTCTTCCTTTCAATCTGTTGGCCATGCCCAGTAATTTTACCTTTGAGTCATCTCTCTCCTCTGACACCAAATACTACCTTGTTACAGATCCTCATCTCCTCATAACCTGGACTATTGCAAAAGCCTCATAGTTGGTTACTTGCTACAAGTCTCTCCTCACTTCAGCCCATTCTCCACTAAGCTCTCAAAATGATCTTCCTAAAGTACAAGTCGGGCCATGTCACCTTCCTGCTCAGTAAATCTTGGTGACTCCTATCACCTCTGATATCAAATATAAAAATTTAAGACCCTGCCCTTCTTCCTTAACTTTTCTAGAATTCTTCTTTTATTAAATTATTTTGTTTTCAGTGTTCTACAATCACTTCCATATATCTTAGGTTTCTTCTCCTTCATCTTCTTCCTTCTTTCCTTCCTCCCCACTCCCTCCCTGAGATGGTGTGCTATCTTATATAGATTCTACACATACATTCCTATTAAATACATTTTCACCTTATCATGTTGTATAGAAGAATTAAAATGAATGGAAGAAACCATAAAAGAAAACAAAACAAAAACATAATACAAAAAATAAATGATCTGCTTCATTCTGTGATCCAATTCCATAGTTCTTTGTCTGGATGTGGAAGGTTGTTTTGCCTCAAGAGTCCATTGGGAATGTTTTGAGTCCTTGCATTGCAATGAAGTACTAAGTCTATCAGAAAAATTCTTGGCATACTGTGGTTGTTGCCGTATACAAAGTTCTCCTGGTTCTGCTCCTTTCACTCAGTATCAGTTCATATAAATCTTTTCAGGCCTCTCTGAAGTCTTCCTGTTCATCATTTCTTATAACACAATAGTATTCCATTACATTCATATACCACAACTTGTTCAGCTATTCCCCAATTGATGGCATCTCCTTGATTTCCAGTTTTTGGCCACCACAAAGAGAGCTGCTACTAATATTTTTGTGCATGTGGGACCCTTTCTCATTCTATAATCTCTTTGGGATACAATCCTAGAAGCAATGTTGCTGGGTCAAAGGGTATGCTCATTTTTGTAGCCCTTTGGGCATAGTTCCAAATTGCTCTCCAGAATGGTTGGATCAGCTCACAGCTCCACCAACAATGAGTTAGTGTTCCAACTCTCCCACATCTTCTCCAGCATTGATCATCTTCCTGTTTTGTCATGTTAGCCAATCTGATAGGTGTGATGTGGTACCTCAGAGTTGTCTTGATTTGCATTTTTCTAATCAATAGTGTTTTATAGCATTTTTTTCATATGACTATAGATAGCTTTAATTTCTTCCTCTGAAAGCTGCCTGTTCATATAATTTGAACATTTATCAATTGAGGAATGACTTGTATTCTTGCACAGTTGACTCAGTTCTTTATATTTTAGAAATGAGGCCTTCATCACAGATATTAGTTGCAAAAATTCTTTCCCAGTTTTCTGCTTCCCTCCCAATCTTGGTTGCATTGGGTTTGTGCAAAAACTTTTCAATTTAATGTAATCAAAATTATTCATTTTGCACTTCATAATGTTCTCTATCTCTTGTTTGGTCAAAAAATTCTCCATTCTCCATAAATCTGACAAATACACTATTCCTTGCTCCCCTAATTTATTTATACCTAGATCATGTATCCATTTGGACTTTATTCTTGTGTATAGTGTTAGGCATTGGTCTATGCCCAGTTTCCATCACACTGTTATCCAGTTTTCCCAGCAATTTTTGTCAAACAGTGAGTTCTTATCCCAGAAGCTGGGGCCCTTGGGTTTGTCAAACAGTAGATCACTATTACATTGATTACTGTGTCTTGAGTACCTAACCTATTCCACTTGTCTACCCCTCTAGTTCTTAGCCAGTACCAAGTGGCTTTGATGATTGCTGCTTTATAATACAATTTGAGATCTGGTAGGGCTAGGCCACCTTCCCTAATATTTCTTTTCATTAGTTCCCTCTTTCTAAAATTTTTGAACCTCATACTCATCAACCCTTATAATCTTGATCCAGCGCCACTGACATGCTTGCTATTCTCAGAGCAAGACAATCCATCTCCCACCTCCAGACGTTTTAACCATCTCTTTCCTAAGCCTAGAAAGCTCTCCTTCCTTATCTCTGCTTCCTGCCTGCCCTGTCTTCCTTAAAATCTTTGCTGAAAATTCTGCCTTCTATAGAAAGCCTTTCAAGATCCCTCTTATATCTGGTGCCTTCCCTTCTATTAATTATTTCCTATTTATCTTATATATATATCTTCTTTGTACGTATTTGTTTGCTTGTTTGTTAAGCCTGGCACATGATAGGTGCTTAATAAATGATTATTGATTGACTGAATTAAGAAATACTATTTATCTAGCCTAAAATCCTTTACAGACCTGTGTGAAAAAACAAAAGCCAATGCCTTTCTTTGAAACTGAGTAAGGGTGATAACCAAACTTAACTCTTTTCTATATGATTGGTACTAAGAGCTACCTAAGGACAGAGTCTGTCTCCTTTTGGAAAACAAGGTTAAAGTATTGATCATAGTAAAGAACTCTTAAAAAGAAGTGGTCCAGGAAGGAGCTGAATGGTGACTATTCTGGAATGCTAACCCTGAACTGTTTACTATATTATGATCTTTTCCTTATTCAAGATTCCTATAAATGTTATCTGAAATTTTGGGGCAGAGAATGATGTCAGAAGGCATGGGGGAGTATGTCAGTTTGGACATTTTGCAAATTATTCTGGCATACTTGGTCCTATTAGTGTATTATTTTTTCTTTAATTGTTTAATAGTGCCAGTTTAATGTTTGCTTGGATATCAATGTCTAATAGAAAACAAGTGCAGAGTATAACAGCTTCTCTTGTAAAAACATCCATGGCCATCCATGGAAGGTTTTTGGAGGACAGTCTTCCCAGTCTTGTTGACTTCTGATTAGATTCAAAGAATGAGACTGAGTAAGGCCCAGTCTGTTAGTGTAAGGGATATTTGTGCATGTAATGCACAAAGAATGAGACTGAGTAAGGCCCAGTCTGTTAGTGTAAGGGATATTTGTGCATGTAACATATGGAGTATCCTTATAGATGATTTATTTACTGTAATATATGCTAACGAGCAAGACAGAAAGAGTGAATAGACTTACATTTCTTTTTCTTTATAAATTTATTTATTTAACTTTTTACATTCATTTTCACAAAATTTTGGGTTCCAAATTTTCTCCCCATTTGTCCCCTCCCCCATCCCAATACACCGAGCATTCTAATTGCCCCTATCACCAATCTGCATCCTTCCCTTCCCTTCCCTTGTCCCCATCTTCTCTTTTGTCCTGTAGGGCCAGATAACTTGCTATTCCCCATTACCTGTATTTCTTATTTCCTAGTAGCAAGAACAATACTCAACAGTCATTCCTAAAACTTTGAGTTCTAACTTCTCCCCATCCCTCCCTCCCCACCCATTTCATTTGGGAAGGCAGGCAATTCAATACAGGCCATATCTGTGTAGTTTTGCAAATGACTTCTATAATAGTCATGTTGTATAAGACTAACTATATTTCTCTCCATCCTATCCTGCCCCCCATTGCTTCTATTCTCTCTTTTGATCCTGTCCCTCCCCAAGAGTGTTGATTTGAAATTGCTCCCTCCTCCCATTGCCCTTCCTTCCATCACCCCCCCCCCCCACCCTGCTTATCCCCTTCTCTCCCATTTTCCTGTATAGTAAGATAGGTTTTCATACCAAAATGTGCATTTTATTCCTTTCTTTAGTTGAATGTGATGAGAGTAAATTTCATGTTTTTCTCTCAGCTCCCCTCTTTTTCTCTCCACTAAAAAGTCTCCTGCCTGCCTCTTCTATGAGAGATAATTTACCCCATTCCATTTCTCCTTCTCTCCTCCCAATACATTTCTCTCTTACCACTTAACTTCATTTTTTAAAGATATGATCCCATCCTATTCAATTCACTCTGTGCTCTCTGTCTCTGTGTGTGCCTGCACGTGTGTGTGTGTGTGTGTGTGTGTGTGTGTGTGTAATCCCACGAACTACCCAGATACTGGAAAGTTTCAAGAGTTACAAATATTGTCTTTCCATGTAGGAATGTAAACAGTTCAACTTTGGTAAGTCCCTTATGACTTCTCTTTGCTGTTTACCTTTTCATGCTTCTTTTCATTCTTGTGTTTGAAAGTCAAATTTTCTTTTCAGCTCTGGTCTTTTCATCAAGAATGCTTGAAAGTCCTCTATTTCATTGAAAGACCACTTTTTCCCCTGAAGTATTATACTCAGTTGTGCTGGATAGGTGATTCTTGGTTTGAGTCCTAGTTCCTTTGACTTCTGGAATATCCTATTCCACGCCCTTCGATCCCTTAATGTAGAAGCTGCTAGATCTTGAGTTATCCTGATTGTATTTCCACAATACTGCAATTGTTTCTTTCTAGCTGCTTGCAATATTTTCTCCTTGACCTGGGAATTCTGGAATTTGGCCACAATGTTCCTAGGAGTTTCTCTTTTGGGATCTCTTTCAGGAGGTGATCGGTGCATTCTTTCAATACTTATTTTGCCCTCTGGTTCTAGAATATCAGGGAAATTTTCCTTAAGATGATGTCTAGGCTCTTTTTTTGATCAAGGCTTTCAGGTAGTCCCATAATTTTTAAATTGTCTCTCCTGTATCTATTTTCCAGGTCAGTTGTTTTTCCAATGAGATATTTCACATTATGTTCCATTTTTTCATTCTTTTGGTTTTGTTTTGTGATTTCTTGGTTTCTCATAAAGTCATTAGCTTCCATCTGTTCCATTCTAATTTTGAAAGAACTATTTTCTTCAGTGAGCTTTTGAACCTCCTTTTCCATTTGGCTAATTCTGGTTTTGAAAGCATTCTTCTCCTCATTGGCTTTTTGAACCTCTTTTGCCAATTGAGTGAGCCTATTTTTCAAGGTGTTATTTTCTTCAGCATTTTTTTGGGTCCCCTTTAGCAAGGTGTTGACTTGCTTTTCATGCTTTTCTTGCATCTCTCTCATTTCTCTTCCTAGTTTTTGCTCCCCTTGTCTAACTTGATTTTCAAAATCCTTTTTGAGCTCTTCCATGGCCTGAGTCCACTGAACATTTATTTTGGATGTTTGGGATACAGAAGCCTCGACTTCCATGTCTTTCTCTGATGGTAAGCATTGTTCTTCCTCATCAGAAAGGAAAGGAGGAAATATCTGTTCACCAAGAAAGTAACTTTCTATGGTCTTATTTTTTTTTCCCTTTTCTGAGCATTTTCCCAGCCAGTTACTTGACTTCTGAGATTCCTCTCCACCCCCACCTTGCCTCCAGTTCCTCCCAGCTAGTGCTTGGGGTCTGAGATTCAAATGCTGCTTCCCAGCCTCAGGGCTTTCAGCGGGGGCAGGCTTGCTATTCCGTGTAAGATTAAATTCAGGTGCTCAGGTTGGGGCAGGGCTGCTATTCAGTGTAAAATTAAGTTCAGCAGCTTGGGTGGGGGCAGGGCCACCACATGGGGTTCAGTTCCCTCAGCGGGTTTATGTGGAGATCTTCAACAATGGATCAGAGCTCCTGTCTACTTTGGGAGCTCCTGTCTACTGCTGCCTCTGCTGCTGCCTTCCGAGGGGGCCTGAGTTATGGAGACACCCTGACCCCCTGTCACCAAAAAGGCTCTCTCACTGACCTTTGCACCTGTGGGTGGAGGGACCTGCAAGGCCACTGGAGATTCCATCCCTGAAGCTTGTTCGGATCTGCTCTTGGTGCCATGCAGCCAAGGCAGGGCTGGGCTCCGCTCCAGGTCTGGTGCATGACAGACCTTTGGCGTTGGTTTTTCAGGTCTCTCTGGAACAGAAATCTCCTCCACTCCATTGTTCTGTGGCTTCTGCTGCTCCAGAATTTGTTGGGAGTTCTTTACAGATATTTTGTGGGCTGTGGGTTAGGAGCTAGCATATGTGAATCTTTCTACTCTGCCATCTTGGCTCCTCCAGAAATTTCTTAATGCATGCAGTCAAACTTTATTAATCAATATGTGCAATTAATACAACCATCAGTCCCCTCTGTAAAAAGAACTATCAACCTGCTTCTTAGAAATACTGATAAGCAAATCTTTCATTATGGCGTTCATGACAAAGTTTTCTTCCCACCCGATCAGAGATAGTGTGCCTTTCTTGAAGGTTCCTTGGACATCTGATGAGTCCCTGTTCATGAGTACTGCCTTCAAATGAACATATAGGAAATGCTGGAGCCTATCCCAGTTGTGATATAGGAGTGGGATAATGCCTAGGGCCTCTGGTGGGTTTCTTATACTTCTAGCTATGGATGTTTCTAATTTGTTTACCATATAGATTGGTAATTTGTTATATAAACTATGGATAAAGTTGTTTATGATATTTTTCTATTGGTCATGTGTCTTATCAGAGGGTTCACATATGCCTATCAGTTGTATAAGAACACACACACATACTATTTCAAATCACATAAGTGCTTATGTTATTATTGAAAAACAATTTACAGAAAAACAATAAAAATAATTATCACAAAATGGAGGCTTAAAAATGGAGTTAGTTGTGCTAAGTTGACAAACAATCCCACTATCTTATTAAGGTAATAAACACTCTCACCACAATGCATGTCTATCTCTATGTTGGCGGCCATCCTACCTTGTATATGGAAGATGGTAAGACATATTATGCCAGTAGGACCCCTTCCTTCAATAGTTTTAAATCACCTCACTCTGGGAGTAAGTCAATTTCAGTCAACACCAGGACACTGATGATTCTGCAAAAATATCTCTAATAGCAAGGAAAATTGTGAGCCTGGTGACAGGTAAGCTTTTTTTATTCTCTTCTTAGCCCTGGGCAGTAGATTGAGGCAGCATATTGCCTCAGACTAATGGCCCAGTTCGGAAGCTTAATTTCTCCTAGCCACTTTGGGAATTACATAAACCCTGTGCCTCTTTATTTAGAGGTTTCTAACTAGTAAAGAAGGGATGTTTTGTATTTTTCACTGTTTTGTGACTTGTTTTTAGTGTCTATTAGTCTGTTCTATGTTTAGAGGTACAAAGACCCAAGGGTGGAGATGGAAATGATTTTAAAATCGTCAGATTCTCCACAGTAAAGAGCTTTATTATAATAATAGTTAACATTTATAAAGTGCCTATTACATGCTAGGCATTATGCTGTATTTTTACAAGTATTATTTCATTTGATCTTTATAACAACCCTAGGAGGTAGGCGATATTATTAACCCCATTTTACAGCTGAGGAAGCTAAAGCAAATAGGGCTGAAGTGATTTGTCTGGAGTCCACACAACTAGTAAGTGTCTGAGACCTGAATTGAACTCATGTCTTCCTAACTACAGGTCTGGGTCTCTATCCACAGCCCTACCTTGTTGTTGAATAGTTTTAAACTCTTTCTGCCCCTTTGTGGAAAAGATGTTAGAATGGTTTGCCATTTCATTCCCCAGCTCATTTTCCAGATGAGGAAACTGAGGCAAACAGGGTGAAGAGACTTGCCCAGGGTTGTACAACTAGTAAGTGTCTGAGGCTGGATTTGAACTCATGAAGATGAGTCTTCCTGACTACAGACCCAGGACTCTATCTACTGTGCCACCTAGCTGCCCCTATATTTATCCTTCTTATGGCTATGAGATCATAAAAATTTCCCCTCAAAGTACTTGATTACTATATTTCACTGCATAATTGTTGCACTCTTTTTTTCCAGTCTAAAAATTGGTTTATAATCTTTCATTGTGTAATCATCACATGGTATAATGTTGTTCAACATGCAACACAGCAGTAATGTATTCATTGATGGCATATGGATACACATTTACTTCTCGCACATTATGAGCTATGAGTCTTGAATTCTCAGTGCATGTGCATTGTCAGTATTGAATTTTAACATATATTCACAAGTATCCTGTGCACCCTAGTCTTCCACCAAAGACAGTTTAGTAAAAAATGATTTTTAAGTAATAATGGTACATTTTTTTAAAAAAAGCTTCACATAATTGTCACATCACTTTTTGCTAAAAAATTTGGTGTAAAATCTGCGACAATTATTTGGTGAAATACAATATTTAGTCAGGGAATCCTTCTGTTCATTAAGAAATGCTTGGCTATTTTAGTCTGAAATTCTTCTGGTCATTTTAGAATACCTGATCAGTGACCTGTTGGTTTGAAAGATTGGCTGACTGAGCAGACCACTGCATCCTCAGCAATGGGAAATAAGACTAAAGGAATCTATATGCCAAGGAAAAAGACCAGGCTTTTTGCTATCAGAGTAGAGTTGGACCCAGGCTGAACTTCAAACTGGGGAATAGGGCATTCAGAATGTCTGTCCCTTGTAAAGCTGATATTGTATCTAACCTACAAGGCAAATGAAACATGCAGATTCTTGGACAAAATGATCAAATGACAAGAAACCCAAATAACTGCACTCCTCTCTCACCTAGGTATGACAGACCTTTCTCACTGGCCTTCTGAGCTGTCTTTGGCGTTTGTGGGTTGAGAAGTCTGGAAACCACCTCATCTGCTAGTTATTCAATCACCTGAGGCCTGCTCTGGGTTTACTGGGGATCAATGGGTGCTGGTGGGGCCCATACTGGATTGTGCTCCTCTCCCTGGTGCAACAGACCTTTCCTGTTTACCATATGGATTGCCTTGTGCTGGAAATTTGTGTTATTCTGTCTTTTTGTGGGTTCTACTGCTCTAGAATTTATTTAGAATCATTTTTTACAGGTATTTGGAGGGGCTTGGGGGAGAGCTCAAGTGAGTTCCTGCTTTTACTCTGCCATCTTCCTGAACATTTTTTTAAAAAGTCAAATTCAGTTTTGCAATTTATTGGGCTAAGTTTGGGTTAATCAGTCAGTTAAAAAAATTAAAAAGGAAATTTAGAGGTCTTTTATACTGACACAAGGTAGAATGATCTTAAACTCAAAAAGTAATGAGATGTATAAAAGTCCTCTTAAAAATGGAAAATTCTAGGGGCAGAGTAAAGATGGCGGAGTAGAAAGACTCACGTATGCTAGCTCCAAACCCACAGCCCATGGATTTAATGTAAGAAGAGCTCCCCACAAATTCTGGATCACTGCAGGGTGTGCAGAAACACAGTGGAAGAGATTTCCGTTCCAGAGAGCCCTGGACAGCCATCCCCAGGGTCCGTCGCACCCTGGAAAGCGGAGTCCACCCCAGTGCTGCCCTGGCTGGGCAGCCAAGAAGAGCAGATCTGAGCAGGCTTCAGGGACGGAATCTTCGGCAGCCGGGAAGGTCCCTCTGCCCACAGACGCTACAGGTCAGTGAGAAACACGTCTGGGCTGGCCGAGAGGGGAGTGGGGTGTCTCCGTGGCTCGGGCCCCCTCGGGAGGAAGCAGCGGAGGCAGAGGCAGGGGCAGGAAGCGGAGGAGGCAGAGGCTGCGGCAGCCCGAGACTCCCCGAGCAGCAGGCAGGCAGAACTTCAGGTCTCTGCATAAACCCCCTGAGGGGGCTGAGCCTGGGAGACGGCCCTGCCCCCACCCCAGCACCAGAACTTGAGCTCACATTGAATAGCAGCCACGCCTGCCACGGAAAGCCCATTTGAATCTCAGACCCCAAGCACTAGCTGGGCAGATCTAGGCGGGGGTGGACAGGAATCTCAGAAGTCAAGTAACTGGCTGGGAAAATGCCCAGAAAAGGGAAGAAAAATAAGACTATAGAGAGTTTTTTTGAACAGATGCAAATGATCCCGACCTTCGGATCTGATGATGAGGAAATATTCTTGCTATCAGGGAAAGACGTGGAAGATGGGGCCTCTGTATCCCAGACATCCCAGGGGGATGTCGGGTGGGCTCAGGCCTTGGAAGAGCTCAAAAAGGATTTTGAAAAGCAAGTTAGACAGGTGGAGGAAAAACTGGCAAGAGAAATGAGAGAGATGCAAGAAAAGCATGAAAAACGGGTCAATACCTTGGTAAAGGAGACCTAAAAAAATGCTGAAGAAAATAACACCTTGAAAAATAGGCTCACTCAATTGGAAAAAGAGGTTCAAAAAGCCAATGAGGAGAACGCTTTCAAAAGCAGAATTAGCCAAATGGAAAAAGAGGTTCAAAAGCTCACTGAAGATAATAGTTCTCTCAAAATTAGAATGGAACAGATGGAGTCTAATGACTTTCTGAGAAACCAAGAAATCACCAAACAAAACCAAAAGAATGAAAAAATGGAAGAGAATGTGAAATATCTCATGGTAAAAACAACTGACCTGGAAAATAGATCCAGGAGAGACAATTTAAAAATTATGGGACTACCAGAAAGTCATGATCAAAAAAAGAGCCTAGACATCATCTTCCATGAAATTATCAAGGAAAACTGCCCTGACATTCTACAACCAGAGGGCAAAATAAGTATTGAAAGAATCCATCGATCACCACCTGAAAGAGATCCCAAAAGAGAAACTCCTAGGAACATTGTGGTCAAATTCTAGAACTCCCAGCTCAAGGAGAAAATCTTACAAGCAGCTAGAAAGAAACAATTCCAGTATTGTGGAAATAAAATCAGGATAACTCAAGATCTAGCAGCTTCTACATTAAGAGATCGAAGGGCGTGGAATAGGATATTCCAGAAGTCAAAGGAACTAGGACTCAAACCAAGAATCACCTACCCAGCAAAACTGAATATAATACTTCAGGGGAAAATATGGTCTTTCAATGAAACAGAGGACTTTCAAGCATTCTTGATGAAAAGACCAGAAAAGAAAATTTGACTTTCAAACACAAGGATGAGAAGAAGCATGAAAAAGTAAACAGCAAAGAGAAGTCATAAGGGACTTACCAAAGGTGAACTGTTTACATTCCTACATGGAAAGACAATATTTGTAACTCTTAAAACTTTTCAGTATCTGGGTAGTTGGTGGGATCACACACACACATGTACACGCATGCATGCACACACACATACATATATGCATGCGCATACAGAGACAGAGAGCACAGAGTGAATTGAATAGGATGGGACCATATCTTAAAAGAAATTAAGGTAAATGGTGAGAGAGAAAGGTAGGGGGAGGAAAGAGGGTGAAATGGAATGGGGTAAATTATATGTCATTCAAGAGGCAAGCAGGAGACCTTTTAGTGGAGGGAAAAAGAGGAGAGCTGAGAAAAAAAAAACAAGAAGTTTACCCTCATCATATTTGACTAAAGGAAGGAATAAAATGCACACTCATTTTGGTATGAAAACCTATCTTACAGTACAGGAAAGTGGGGGAGAAAGAGATAAGCAAGGGAGGGGGGGATGATGGAAGGGAGGGCAATGGGAGGAGGGAGCAATGAGGGACAGGATCAAAAGACAGAATAGAAACAATGAGGGGCAGGATAGGATGGAGGGTAATTCAGTTAGTCTTACACAACACGACTATTATGGAAGTCATTTGCAAAACTACACAGTATGGCCTATATTGAATTGCCTGCCTTCCCAGAGGGAATGGGTGGGGAGGGAGGGGTGGGGAGAATTTGGAACTCCAGTTTTAGGAACAACTGTTTAGTATTGGTGTTCCTACTAGGAAATAAGACATATAGTTAATGAGGAATACAAAGTCATCTGGCCCTACAGGAGAAAAGAGAAGATGGGGACAAGGGAAGGGAGGGATGACAGAAGAGAGGCAGATTGGAGTTAGGGAAAATTAGATTACTTGGTGTATTGGGGTGGGGGGAGGGGATAAAGGGGAGAAAAAATTGGAACCCAAAATTTTGTGAAAATGAATGTAAAAAAGTTAAATAAATAAAAACCAAAAAAAAAAAAAAAAAGAAAAGAAATGGAAAATCTAAAAATTCAACTTTGCACAAAGTGGTATGAATTCATCTAGAATCCAGATGAGTGACTTCAATTTCTGATTCTAATCAGGAGCAGGAAAATAGAAACAATGATTTTTTTTTTACTTAAACATGGATTTTGCACGTTCCTTATTTGTGCCAGCTCTCAGAATCTCCTCTAGCAAGCACCAACTATGAAAAAAAACTCACCTAAGATTTAGAAAAGTTGCAATGCAAGTTTAATAAAATTTTAGACCTCATTGAGATTAGAGGAAAATAGCAAGATTGTCTGTACAGTTGTGACATTCCACTTGAAGAAATGCTTATTTCCTCCTCTGGAAGCTGGAGTTAGTTTTTACTAATGGTTTCCAAGCTTCATTTCACAGATTGTGGTGTTCCTGTGGATGTGGAGAAGTAGCTGGAATCACGTAGCAAGTTTTAAAATTGATTAATTGGGAATAATTATTATTCACAGCATGGACAATCTGTGCTCTGAAAAGCAACTGCTGGTGCCATACCTTTGTAGTTGAGAGAGTAAAAATCATAACTACTCTGTGCTGGTTTCTGAGTGCAACTAGTCTAAAATACCAAAAACTCATACGCCAAAAAGATGAATGGAATGATTTTTTTTTCAGGTAGACAGTTTGGAGATTCATTCAAGTAATTGGATCAAGGTTATTTGACTGGCAATATATTTTGTGTTAGTTTTAAGTATGAGATTGTTTTAAGTTTGTAGTTTTTTACCTCAGTATTTTGTGCACGTTGCTACTGGGTGTTTGTTAAGGTCAGAAATTCCTCTTTTTATTTATTCCATACCAAATGTCTGACTTTCTTCCAAGAGCACTTACTATGTATCAACTGTGCTCCCTTGAGAGGTCAGTTGTGCTTTTGATTTTTGAAACGAAATGCAGTATGAGTCATATGTAACATTGTGTTGTTAGATTTTTCTTCAAAGTGTTGGCTTTATGAATTAGGAGACATTTTCCAGTAAAGACTGAGTCCTTTTCAACCTCTTCTGGTGGAGGATTGTCTTGGGTATTCAAATACCTATCCTCAGGTTTGTCAACGAGCCAATTTATATTTGGTTAGCAGAATCTCCTTTTCCAAAAGACTAGAGACCAATACCTCCTACTTGAAGTTCTGGAAAGGCCTCTCCTGGAATGAATGTCACCTTCTTCCTCAGGAGACTTAGTTCTTTTTAAAAAAAAAAATGTTTCTTTTCAGTTCCAAATTATTTCCCTCCTATCCTTCCCCCACCCATTGAGAAGATAAGAAATCTGAAACCTATTATATATAGAAAGTCAAACAAAACATAGTTACACATTAGTCATGTTGTAGAGTGGGGGAGGTGGGAAAAGGAAAATAAAAAATAAGTGGAAAAAAATGCCCCAGTCTGCACTCTGAGTTCATCAGTTGTTTCTCAGGAGGTGGATAGCATTTTTTCATCTTGAGTCCTTTGGAATTGTCATGGATTTTTGTATTGATCAAAGTATCTAAGTCTTTCACAGTTGATTATCATTGCACTTTTGCTGTTACTATATACAGTGTTAGGAGACTGGATCCTAGATAGTTAAAAAAAAGTTAATGGAAAAATTCAGGGCACTGATAAATAAATCTGTGTTTTGTAGACTACATCAAGCCTATTCGGAAAGATTTTTTACAAGTATAGTTCAAAGTCATCCTGGGAATGGGCAAGAAATTTTCTAAAAAGTAGATCTAGGCTGGCTTCTTTGCCAAGATCTGTAGTTTTTTTCAGCCTTGTTCATGCAACAATTTTGACCTAATTTTACTTCTATTCAGCTTTGTTAACCAACAAGACTTGTTTTTACAGCCAAGGTAATTCTTTTATATCTTGCTTCTATGCTTGGCGTAATACACTTCAGCAAAGGGGGAACTCAGTGTTAATTAGTGTTGTTGAGGCAGTGCAGAATTTTGGTTGAAAAAAACTGGTTGAATAGTTGTTTTTAATAGCCTAATGATATCCTTGTATTTGCAATATTGTCATGCCTGTCTCATCTACCAAGTAGATACATGGTACTGGGAAGCCAGGCTAAGACAGAGGCACTGTGGATAGAGGCTGCACTTGAGATCAGCAAGATCCGATTTCAAATTCCGCCACAGGCACTTGACCTTGGTTTGTTACTTAATTGCTGTTAGCCTCAGTTTCCTTATTTGTTAAATTTGTTAAATATGGATATTAATAGTATCTGCTACAAGATTTTTTTGAAGATCAAGTACTTTGTAAACTTTAAAGTGCTATATTACATAAAAGTCAGTCATTAAGACCAAGAGAAGCATTCAAGATGTTTTTTCTTTTGTTATCATAGAAGTTAGTTCTATCTAAGTGCCTAAATGCTGTAATGATAAACATGTTCTTGTTACTTTATGTATGTTTTAGGATGAATTGAAGTGTATCCTACTGTTAAAGTCATCTCTAAAGTAGTTTTACAAAGGGAACTGCTAGAAAACTTTTGTAACCAGATTACTATTAACCGCCAAAATGGCAAGTGAAAGCTGCTGATGGAACCTCAACTGAGTTCACATATTCTGCTCTAAATAAACTTTTGCTCTTATGGATCCAGAGCAAAAGGGCAGGGTGACCTTGTGAGTAACCTTTCTCCTGTCCAGAAAAGATGTGCCACTCCAGAGCAAAGGGACTGTATCTTCTGTGTCTCACATCTCTAGGATAGAGTCTGTATGTTTATTTCTGATGAATGCCTTTCTGGAAAGAACTATAAGTTTAGTGGACAATATGAGAATGTATTGCCCTATTGGAGCAGTCAGCTGCATTTATTGTTATGTCCTTTTATTTGCCATCTTCCTTTGTGACCAAAAATGTATTTTTTAAGAAGGTAGTTAAGTGTGCATACTGATAGGAAATCTCTGCACTGTTTTATGTATGAACTATTGCTTTAAATGTTCTTTATAATGTTATTGAATTTTGTAAGGTTATAAGATTTAGCCATGGTTCCTGCAACCATGATCTCAGCATGGAGCCATAATTCTATCTTACTATAGGATCTAAAATTGGGAAAGAAGGTAGATAGTTAGAAGCTATTCGTGTGATGGTACAGTGGCCATTTAACAACCTTGCTTCCCAAGAATGTTATAGCTCTAAGTTTTCTGCTATCTGAAATATTATTGAAATTATTGAAATAATTTTCCTATACTTGACACCACTTGACTATCCCAAATACCTAGGAGCTATAAAAGAGTTTTAATTATATATTTTTTGTGTATAAGCAACATTGGCGTTTTAGTTGGGAATATACATAATGTTCTAGAAGATATCACTTGTTGGTAAAATTAGAAAAATCATTTTTCTTGTGATAGAAGCCTACTGAATCAGTTTCAGGAATATAGGGAGTACTCCATATAATTTCTGCTCTAGGCAAAGACCTGAGAACCCTCCACTCATTCCTCAATAACAAGCCAGGTTGCTTAATAGATTCAGGTACTTCAACAGAATAAAACAATATTCTGAGTGCACAGTTTCTAGAATGACCAGCTGTAGGCTGTTTATGACAATCTCACTCATCAAGACTGGCTGGATAATTCAAAGAATCAAGAATTTTTTCTGACCTGGAGTTATACCTAGAGGTACTCAGGTTAGAAGTGGAGCACATTTACTCATGCTGCACTTACAACCCCATGAAGGGCATTTGGACCTTGTCTCAGGGATCTTGGGAAAGATGTATATGGTACTGAATACCTCATTAGGATATGTCGGGGCTTAACCCCTGGGGAGATCTGAATTGGTGCATAAGTGCTCCTGGAATAATGTCAGTTATTTGATAAGGAATAAATAAATAGTGGACTTTCACTGACCTTTACAAACTCAATAGCAGTGTACACAAAATATTGAGGTGAGGGTATAGCTCAGTGCTTGATAAGCTTTGTTGGATTCAACAAATAATAGTAAGCACATTCCTCAATGAGAATGATGGCCATGTGGAAGAACCAGTTTATGGATTAAGAAGAAATAGACTGTAATAGCTCTGTCTAAAGAAATCAGAGTATCTACTTGCCACCCAGCAGAATCAAGTAATTGCCTTTAAACTGGATTACTTTGATCTCAAGCAACTTTGTTAATCTACGTAGCTTTTTAGCTACTGTTCAAGATTGAAGGATGGAAATGTGTTTAAACACTGTATTTTTTGTATGTACAATTGCTTTCCACACCCCAGTTCAAATCTTGGTGCCATTTGGAGTAAATTATAGAATGGAGAACACTTTTTGTCATCTATTCTGCCGCATTCAAAAAAGCAAAACACAGAACTCTATTTTTGTCTTGTTACCGATTAGTAGGTACAAACTTGAGATCCTAGGATGAATAAATATGGAATATGCTTCAAATTGTGCAGAAGCACAAATGGCATAATTGTGGAAACATTTAACCCCTCATTCCTTTTTAGTTTCTTTAAAGAAAATTAAGAAATACTATTTTTACAGCCTTTCTCTTAGACAGAGTGGGAACAAAGGCTAAGACCTTCCTTTAAAAAGGAGTATGGTTAGGGGTGTGCTCTAGCACACCTACCTACTCAAACACTTTGCTAAATTTTCAGTGTGAGACTTTATCACTTTGGAAATCAGCAAATGCTATAAATCAGGATTTGGTTTACTGTTTTGTTGATTGCTTAGACTTCAGAAAACGTTAATAATATGAATTAAATTTAAACTGAGTCCTAAATACATTCCCCTCATTCCCCATCAAGGTTGTTAAAAATTTTACCAGCATACCCCTGCGTAAGGGTGTTAACCAAACTAACTTTTGTCCAGATAGTTTGATTGCCTCCCTACCTACCACCTGAAGTGACTGGTGCCAGGGACCATCTAAGAACAGAGTTTGTCCTTTTTTTGAAATCCAAGATTAAGATTCTGATCACAGAAAGAAATTCATGATGGGAAGAGGTCCAGGAAGGAATTGAGTGATGACTATTTTTGTAATGTTAAACCAAAACTATGTTTTAATATGTTGCACAATCTTAAAAAAAAGGAAAAAGACCTACATATACAAAAAATTTATAGCAACTTTTTTTTTTGTGGTAGCAAAAAAATTGGAAATTAAAGGGATGCCCACCAATTGGGGAATGGCTGAACAAATTGTGTTATGTGAATGTAGTGGGACACTATTGTGCTATAATAAATGATGAGCAGGCAGATTTCAGAAAAACCTGCAATAACTTCATGAAAGTTTTCACGATACAAAGTAAAATAAGCAGAATCAGGAGAATACTGTATACAGTAACAGCAACATTGTATACAATGATCAACAATGAATGACTTAGCTCTTCTCAGCAATACAATGATCCAAGATAATTTCAAAGGACTCATGATGAAAAATGCTATCCACATCCAGGGCAAGAACTGATGGAATCTGAATGCAGATCAAAGCATACTATTTTCACTTTATTTGTTTTTTCCTTTTGGTCTGTTTCTTCTTTCACAACATGCCTATCATGGAAACATGTTTCACATGATTGTACATGTATAATCTATATCAAATTGCTTATTGTTTTAGTGAGGATGGAGGAGAAGTAGGGAGAAAAATTTGGAACTCAAACATTTTTTAAAATGAATATTAAAAATTGTCTTCACAAGTAATTAGAAAAAATTATACATGTATATCTCATTTCATTATTCAGGATTTCAATAAATATTACCTAAAATTTTCTTGGGACAGAGAGTGATGTCAGAAGGCATGGGATATTATGCCATTTTGGATATCTCTCCCAAGCTGTAAATGAGATATTTAAGTAGTCAACACAATTATTTCTGACATAGTTGAGCAATATGTACATGTTGCCTCTTTCAATAATAATTTTGATAGCTAACACTCACACATTAATTTAAGGTTTATGAAGTGTTTTATAAAAAATGGTCTCATTTTATCTTCACTACAATCCTAGGAGTTAGGTGCTAGTATTATTTTCATTTCACAAATAAGGTATTTTATACTGGATTTGAACTCATTTTTTTTTTCTGATTCCAGGTTCAAAAAGAGATCTTGAAAGAGCTTAAAAAGAACTTTAAAAATCAAATAAGAAGGGGAGTTAAGTGGCACAATGGATAGGGTACTGATCCTAGAGTGAGGACCTGAGTTCAAATGTGATCTCAGACACTTGACACTAATTATTTATGTGACCCCACACAAATCACTTAACCCTGATTGCCTTGTACAAACACACAAAAATCAAATAAGAGAACTTGAAGAAAAATTAGGAAAAAAATAAGTAACGCAGGAAAATCTTGAAAAGAAAGTTAACCAGTTAGAAAAACAGATCCAAAAACTCAAGGAATAAAGTAGCTCCTTAAAAATTAAAATTGGGCAAGGGGAAGCTAGTGACCTCATAAAACACCAAGAAAAAATAAAACAAAATCAGAAGAATGAAAAAAATAGAAGAGACTATGAAATATTTGATTACGAAAACAACTGACCTGGAAAATAGATCAAAGGGAGACACTATAAGAATTGTTGGACTACCTGAAAGTTATAATCAAAAAATCTAGACACTATACTTCAAGAAATTATTAAGGAAAATTTCCTTAAAGTTTTACAACTAGAGGGCAATTGAAAAAAAAATCTACTTTTTCACCACCTGAAAGAGATACAAAGATGAAAACTCACAGGAACATTATAGCAAAGTTTCAAAGCTCCCAGGTCAAGGTTGAAAATATTACAATCAACTAGAAAGAAACAATTTAAATAACATGAAGCTACAGTCAGGGTAACACAAAGTTTAGCAGTTTCTACATTCAGAGACCAAAGGTCATGAAACATGATATTCCAAAGAACAACGGAGCTGGGTTTGCATCCAAGAATAATTTACCCAGCAAAGTGGGCAGCTAGGTGGTGCAGTGGATAGAGCACCAGTGCAGGAGTCAGGAGGACCTGAGTTCAAATGTCACCTCAGACACTTGACACTCACTGGCTGTGTGACCTTGGGCAAGTCACTTAACCCCAATTGCCTCATCCTGGGTCATCTCCAGTCATCCTGATGAATATCTGTTCACTGGATTGAAAAGTGAGGCTGATGACCTGCACAGCCCTCCCTCACTCAAAAAAGTCCAAAAAACAAAGTCAAGTACAAGTCAGGTCATTATTTCTCTGATTGTATGGTTTTCTTCATCAATAAAGGATGAACGAACACCCAGTAAAGCTGAGTGCAATCCCACAAGGGAAAAAAAAGGATATCTGATGAATTAAATGATTTTCAGGTATTCTTGAGAAAAAGGCTGGAAATGAAGAGAAAATTTGACCTACAAAAATGAGAAGAAACAAATGAAAATGGAGCAATTATTTTTATACAAAGGATGTGTAAATGGAAGAACTGTTAGAGTGGAGGGCTGGTAGTGCTAGAATTTTATTCTCATTAGAATTGGGTTAAAGATGTAATAACATATACATCTAGAACGTTTCAAAAGTTCTCTCAACTTATAGAGAAATACAAGGTGAGAGGATAGGATAAGGAAGGGAGTCTTAGAATGGCATGCATATTAAGAAATAAGAAGGCAAGGGGATAAGAAAAAGGAGGGGACTTTTTGAAAGGTGGGTAGATTAAGGAATAGGAGGGCAAAGGGAGAGGATAAGGGAAGAACTATTAGGAGGGGTCCAGATTAGGGAGGCAGTGGTCAGAGGTAAATTAGGTGTCTGAGGAGGAATAGTGTGAAAAGAGAGGGAGAGAAGGATAAACAGTGAGGAAAAATAGGGTGCAGGAAAATACATGATTAGTAATTATAATTTTGAATGTGAATGGGATGAACTCACCCATAAAATGGAAATGGATGGCAGAATGGTTAAAAAACCAGAATCAGACACTATTTACAAGAACATGTTGTTTACAATAAACATATTTTAAAATGAGAGATACACAGAGTAAAAATAAAGAACTGGAGTAGAATTTATTACGTGTCCACTGATGCAAAAAAAGCAGGGATAGCAATCAAGATCTCAGACAGAGTTAAAGTAAAATAGATTTAATTAAAAGAAATAAAAAGGAAAACTACATTATGTTAAAAGGTACCATAGATAATGAAGTAATATCAATATTAAACCTATATGCACCAGGTGCTGTAGCATCCAATTTTTAAAAGGAATAGCTAAATGAATTACAGACAGGCAGAAATATATAGCAAAACTATAATAGTGGGGGACTTTCACCATCCCCTCTCAGAACTAGATAAATCTAACCAAAAAATAAATAAGAACTCAAGGAGATGAATAGAATTTTAGATAAGTTACACATGAGAGCTATCTGGAGAGAACTGAATGGAAATAGAAAGGAATATACTTTTTTCCCAGCAGTAATGGTACTATTACAAAAACTGATCCTATATCAGGGTATTAAAAACTTTATAATTAAATGTAGAAAATAATTATTAAATACATCCTTTTTAGATCATGATGCAATATATTTATATTTGATAAGAGATCATGAAAACACAGATGAAAAATTCATTGGAGAATATATAACGTAATCTTAAAGTATGTGTAGGCTAAAGAACAAGCCATAGAAACAATAAATATTTTATTAAAGAAAATGAAAATAAATGAGACAACATACCAAAACCTATGGGATGCAGCAAAAGCAATAATCAGAGAAAAATTTATATCTCTAAATGCTTATATCAATAAAATAAAGAGCAGATCAATGAACTGGGTAAGCAATTAAAAAAACTAGAAAAAGAAATTTAAAGTCCCCAATTAAATACCAAATTGGAAACTGCAAAAATTAAAAGGGTACATACAGTTTGATTGCCCTTGGCATTATTCCAGATTGCTCTCCAGAGTGACTGGATCAACTCACAACTTCATCAACAATGCATTAATGTTAGTTTTCCCACACCTTCTCCAACATTTATCATTTTCCTGTTTTGTCATGTTAGCCAATCTGATAGATATGATGTGGTACCTCAGAGTTGTTTTAATTTTCATTTCTCTAATCAATAGTGGAAAACATTTTTCTGGACAGTTTCTCAGATAAAAGTCTTATATCTCAAATAGATAGAGAATTCTGTCAAATTTATAAGAATATGAGTCATTCCCTAACTGATAAATCATCAAAAGATACAAACAGGCTGTTTTCAGATAAAGAAATCAAAGATATGCATATATACACATACATATGAAAAATGCTCTAAATCACTATTGCTTAGAGAAATGCAAATTAAAATAACTTCAAGATATCATCTCACACTTATGAGACTGGCTAAAATGATAGAAGGGGAAAATAGTAAATATTGGGAGAGATTAAGGAAAAACAGGGACACAGTGTATTCACTGTTGATAAAGTTGTTGGAGTGGTCCAACCATCATAGATAAAAATTTGGAACTTTACCCCATGTACAATAAAACTGTTGATACTCTGACCCAACAATACCACGAAAAGGTCTGTATCCCAAAGACATTGAAGAAAAAAGAAAAGGACTTAACAGTGCTTTGTACATAGTAAGTGCTTAATATGTGTTTTTTCATTCATTCATTTATTCATTCATTCTCCTCCAGTATCCTCCAGGGGTTAACCCTTTAGTCTTTTCTCTTTAGTCTCTCCTAAATTATTGGCTTCTTCCTTACTACCCACACACATCTGGATCTCCATCTCTAAAAAAACCCCATTAATTTAACCCTGTCATTTCCATAAGCTACCACTCTATAGCCCTCTTCTCTTTTGCAGTCAAATTACAAGAAAAAGTCTTCCTCATTTATTGCCTCCACTTCATCTTGCATTCTGGCCTCAACCCCTTGCAATATGGTTTCTGACTTCATCACTTGACTTAAACTACTATCTCAATGGTTACAAATGATTTCTTAATAACCAAATCCAATGCCTTTTTCTCAGTTCTGAGTTTTCTTGATTTCTCTTTAGCTTTTAATGCTGTTGACTGGTCCTTCTTGCTACTCTCTCTTCTCTTGGCTTATTATGACACCATTCTCTACTGATTTTCTTTTAACCTATCCTTTGCTAGATTATCAATCATTTACTACCCATTAAACATAAATGTTCCCTAAAGTTCTGTGCTGGGTCCTCTTCATTTCCCTCTCTATACCCTCTCTCTTAATGATCTTATCTCTCATGGATTCAATTACTGTTTTAAATGGCATTCTCAAATCCATATACCTACTTCTTAACCTTGCCAGAGCTCATATCACTAAATACTGCATGTCCTACTGGAATCTGAAATTTAATATATCCAAAACAGAACTTATCTTCCCCCCTTAAACATGCCCTTTCATTCTCTATTTCTGTTAATGATGTTGCCATCTGGTCAGCCAGTTTTTTAACCTCAGTCACCTTCCAATTTTCACTTTTACTCCTGTATACAGTTATTGTCTTGCCAGTTTAACCTTCATAACATATCTTATATCAATCCCTATTTTTTCATCTACACAGCTGTCACTTATATTAACTCTCACCTGGAAAAATCACATTAATATCTTGTGCCAGACCTCTGAAGGTACATTTTGGGGATAAAAAGGCTTACACAGAAGAAATAAATTGGCCAAGAGTATGTATTTTTGGTGTATTTTAACTCATACTATGGAAGAATTGTGTTTTAACTTCAGGCTAAAATCACTGTCCCACTGACTTCTCTATGCTTCAGGGCTCTAAAACAAGGAAATTTAGTTGCTGAACCCTCAGACTTTCCTCTAAACTACTCTTCCCCTTTCACATATTGTAGTTTCAAAGCTATATTTCTTTCAAGAAGATAGATTTCAACTCTGAAAATTTATGTAAAATCATAAAGCTCTGTAAAATTTTATCGTGTTCTGGCCCCACTGACTCCCTTCCCTTTTTTCTAGTTAGTATAGAAATTTACAAGTAGTAAGTAGGGCAACTAGGAGGCAAAGTGAACAGTGATGTCAGAAAGTCTCTGTCCTGAGTTCAAATCTGGTCTCAGACATTGACTGGCTGTGTGACCATGGGCAGGTCACTTAAACTTGTTTACCTCAGTTTCTTCATCTGTAAAATGAGCTGGAGAAGAAAATGCAAACCAAAAAACCCCAAATGAAGTCCGAATATGACTGAAAAACTACTGAATAAATAAAATAACGGTAGAAGGAAAGAGGAACCTAGAACTCATGTATAGATTGTCCCAAAGATCAAAGAAGAATAATTTGCAAACTGTATCACATTTTAAAGCAAAAATCACATCCTGACCTGTGCTGAATCAGAGGTAGCCATCTCTAAACTTTGCTGTCAAGACTTTTTGGTCCTATGATATGGAAATCTCAGATATATTCCAGATATTTGCAGTAAGACCAGCAGAACACCAAACATTACTGATAACTTTGGAATGGTGTAGACATATTAAAGTTTTCCTGACAACTTTGAGATGATCTGGATATATTAATGGACAACCCCAATGTGGCATGGATAGTAATTTGTCTCTCTACAAAAGCTATCTAAAAATGAGACCTAGGAGAGGATTTTGACAATATAGCAGGTAGGTCATAAAATGCCAGGTTCTCCAGATTTTCCCTACAAACAAGATAAAATAGTGCCTCAGGAAGAATGTAGAGTGGTAAAAATAAAAACGTTGGGGCAGAATAGTAGTCCTCCCAGAACAACCTGAAGGAGAACAGAAGAAAAATCCTAGGATTGAGGTTTGAATCCTGTGAAGTGTAAACATCTTCAGGCTAATTCCACTGAAATAGCAAGCCTTGAGCACTGGGGACAGATGGTTTGGGAGATAGCCTTGACCAGAACTACAGGAGTTTTCATCTCCTGCATAGTGTGGTGTCTGAGCAGGGAAAGAGTGAGGGAACCTCTGCTGACAAGGAACACCAGACCCAGCTGTGTTGGGGAGATGAGGCCCTCGGCAGAAGGAAATGATGGAGTACAGACTCTTGGAACCTCCTTGAATCCTCCTGAATCTCTCTATTTAATCTGGACTTTCATACTCAGATTTGTAACCAGGTCCTCCTGAATCATCCCACTCAACCTGGCCTTTCATACTCGAATTTGAAGACAGGTTCCCCCCAAATCTTGCCACTTAACCTGATCTTTCATACTCAGATTTGTAGCCAGGTCCTCCCGAATCTCCCCACTTAACCTAGCCCTTCATACTCAAATTCATTTCATACTTAGACATCACTAGTTATCCCAATCACATCAAGATCCTCCTTACACCCTCCTCCCAGACCGCTAGATATAAGTTCCATTTCGCTTCCATGAAGGGGCTCAGGTTTAGTCCAGCTCAGACTCTGTCTAGCTGAGATTCTATTTGGCCTGCTTGTGAATACAAGCATTACAAATGCTTAGGCTCCTTAAGAGTCAACCCAATATGGGGAATCTTTAATAAACTTTTTCTTTGACTTTGAGAAGGCTTGAGTTAAATTTATTCAAGCAGGACCTGGTGTGTCAGTATTTCAGGGTCCCCAGCAACCCTAGACCTCAGCATATGGTTTCCTGACCGAGAAAAACTGCTAATCTCAAGTTCTTCTGCCAAGACTGGAAGGTATGTAAGCCTCCCTCTTTCCCCATCCCCTTCTCGCTCTCCAAGCACCTTGGAAGAGGATTTTCAGACCTGGCCTCAGGTCTCAGTATGGGGAAGTATGTGTCTAACTCTCTGAATTCCCTGGGAGCTAGAAAATTAGGGAACACTCTCAGGTTTTTGGTCCAGTGGCTATGTTTGAGGCCATGGACCTGGGTACACCCTCCAAAGCAAGTGTGTGCCCAGCTCTCTGAATTCCCTGGGCACTAGGGAATTAGAGAAACATCAGTTATTATTTTCTCTTGTTTTTTTTTCAAATCTTACTCCCAGGTCCTCCTTCACAGAGTGAAGGACTTCTAGCCCCTAGCCTATAAATGAATCAATCCTCTTCAATCCCCAAAAATTTGCTTTTGGGATGTCTCTTACAAAATTGGAAAAAATTTACAAATGCTTAGGCTCCTTAAGAATCAACCCAATACGGCAAATCTTTAATAAACTCTGTTTTTCTTGGCTTTAAGAAGGCTTGAGTCGAATTCATTCAAGCAGGACCCGGTGTGTCAGTATTTCAGGCTCCCCAGCACCCTTACACCTCAACAGAACCAGTGAGTGCAGAAGCAGTGGGGCGGGCTGCTGCTGACAGGGTACACTTACAGAAGGCCTGAGTTCTTGGTTTTGGTTCCAGGCCTGAGGGGAGAAATGAAGGAGAACCTGGGGCCAGAGGCACCACTCCCAATACCCTACGACTAGAGGTGATTATAAAAACTAAGCAATTACAAATAAAAAAAATGCACAGGGAAAGGAGAAAGAATCCAACCATAGAGAGTTACTATGGGAATACAGAAGACTGGGGTTTGTCTTCAGAAGAGGATACTGAAACAAAGAAACCTTCTTCAACCCCAAAATGTAACATCAAATGGTCACCTGCTCAAAAAGAATTCATAGAAGAAATTAAAAAAGACTTTATAAATCAAATGATAGAGACTGAGGAAAAACAAACTAAAAATAATCCAAGAAAACAAGAGTATGAAAAGAAGAAAATCAGCCAATCAGAAAAGGAGATCCAGAAAATGACTCCTTGAAAATCAGAACTGGGCAAGGAGAAGCCAGTGAAGTTATAGAAGACCAAGAAATAATAAGACAAAATATAAAGAATGAAAAGAGAAGCGACTGTGACACATTTCATAAGAAAAACAACTGATTTGAAGAACAGAGCAAGAAAAGAAAGCATAAGAATCACTGGACTACCTGAAAGCTATGATCAAAAAAAGAATCTTGATACAGTAATACAAGAAATAAAGAAAATAGTCCTGAAGTGTTAGAACAAGAGGGGAAAGTAGAAATAGGAAAAAAAAAATCCACTAACCTGAAAGAGATCCTACAAGAAAAACCTACAGGAATATCATGGCTAAATTTTGAAACCCTCAGCTAAAGAATAAAATATTAGTGACAAGAAAAAAACCCATTCAAATATGGCACAGTCACAATTAGAATCACACAAGACCTAGCAGTGGCTACTCTAAAAGTCTGCAGGTATTGGAACACTATATATTGAAGAACAAAAGATGTGAGATTGTGGCTGAAAATGTCATACCCAGCAAGTAAACCACAATCCTGAATGGAAAAAAATTAAGGATATTCAATGAATTGATAGACTTTCAGGATTGTATTGCAAAAGGACCTGAACTTAATAGAAAATTTGACATACAAGATCCAAGAGAAATATAAGGTAAATATCAAAGACTAATTACAAGAGATTCAATAAGGATAGGCAGTTTACTTTTTATATGGGAAAATGTAAACTATATCTCTAAGACTGTAATTAGTAATTGGGTAGTTTGAAAGAAAGATTAGGGTAGAGCTGAGTATGATGTGATTCTAAAAAGTAATACTATCTAGGCAGATGTAAAAAAGAGTAATTATCTCACACAAATGAAGTGTGAGAGGAAAAACTAACACAGAGGAATTAGATGGGGGAGGAGAACTGATAGTTCTGGAACCCTACTCACATGGGGAATGAGTTAATGAGGAACAATACATATATCTCTAGAAGAGTATAAAAAAGTCTTCTGAATTTAGAAAGAAATAAAAGACTAAGGTGATAGTGGGAAGGGATTTTTAGGGATAAGGAGGAAGGTACAGAAGGCTGTCTAGATTATTGGAAATGGGGCAAAGAAGGAACAACTTATATATCTGGAAGGCTACAAAAGTCTTCTAAATTCAGATAGAAACGAGGACAAAGGGAAGGAGTTTCAGGGAGATGATAAGGGAGGGATCCTTGGTGGGGGAGGTTATGTTAAGTAACAGGAAGGCAAGGTAGTGGGTAGAGAAGTAAAGTAGAAGAGTCAGAAAGGATAGGAAATGAGAGATACACACAAGCATAAAACAAAGATCAGGAGTACTATTAGGGGAAAAAAATCACAGTTAGTAATCATGATCTCAGACAAAGTTAACCACAAATAGATTTAATCAAAAGAGAAAAATAGGGATGTCAGCCATATTAATCAATATTGTTTTAGACTATTTAAAATAATTGGACAGTATAAGGTGGGAATATTTTTGTGGCATAGGAAACAAGTTGGTGAATTTAGAAAAATATGGAAAGACTTGGACTTAGGAAGATGTTATCCACCTTTAAAGAAACAGAGCAAACAAGTACTGTGTAGTCTTCTGTAGATGCACATGAATGTATATGTGCATGATTATAGGTATCTGTGTATGTCCATATTTGTGTATGGATATATATATATATATATATATATATATATATATATATATATATCCATACACATACAGACATGCATTATCTACCTATCTGCACTTAATTGTAGCCTTCTTGGGGAAAGGGGGAAGGGGGAAAAAAGAACACAGTAAAAAGTTCACAGCAGAGAACAAAAAAAACAAGTAGGTTCTTTACTTCTGAAGTAAAGATAGACAGTTTTGAACACAATGTGTAGTATTTATTAAATGTTTTCTTGAAATGGTAATTTATATTTTGAATCCTCTCATGTTCTGTTGTGCACATGGCAACTTCCCCCCCTTATTTCGTGTTTTTTTGGTTTACAATAAAATTTATTCAAAAATAAGAAATCTCAAACTCCTGCCCTTCCACCACCCTCCTGTCACTCTTCTATTTCCATGCTGCCATGCTGTCCATGCTGCCAAGTTCTCCCAACTCTAATCCATGGGTACATGCTTCTCTGCGGCTCTCTACCCTCCCTTATTTTCTTCCCCACCCTATCCTTATTTTCACACCATCTCCAGTATCTTTTTCTGACTACTGACTCTGTACTTTGTGCTGTTCATCCCATGTACCTTATTATATCATGATTGTAGCTTCACTAGAGTACCTGAAAAACTGGGTGTGCTTCCCCCATTTAATAAATTAGCAATTCAAGCAAGGGATTTTGCATAGGTGCTGATCATAGCAAGATATATGCAACACAGAGCCTACTGTCAAGAAATTTAAAATCTTGGTACAAACAACAGATCCAAAAGAATCAAATACAGAGTATATGAGTTTCAAGTGAAGTATTATGGAAAATTTTGTCTCACTTGTGGACACTTTTCTTTTTGGATAAATGTCCCATCATCTAAACAGTTTCATCTCAAGCTAAATTGTTAGTGAGGTTTAGAGGATTACTGGAGATGAAAGGTATTTGTAGAATGATAGATGCAGAGCTGGAAGAGACCTAAAGAGGTTATCAAGTCCAACCCCTCTTCCATTTCAAAGATAAAGAAACTGAAGCCCAAGGTAGATTTCCCTAAGGTCTCAAAAAGTGTTAGAGCCTGACTTAAAGCTGAGGTTCTAAATCTAAAATATTAGATTTAGAGCTCTGTACCATAGCTCCTCTCCAATTTTTTTTAATCAATGCTATTCCAAAATGTCCCTCTTAAAACCTACCTCTTATTCTCTTGCTTTGCAATTTAGGTCACTTCTACCCACTTAACTCCCTTTTCCTATAAAACTTCAGGCTTTTCTCTCAAGTTTTATTCTATTGGGTGTCCTACCCACAATCAGATGTCAGTATATTCAAGTGGCCCACCCAAACCAATCAGTTTCAAGTCTTTGTTAAATACTCGTTTTGTTTGCCCAGGATCCTCATCTTCCACTGTCATTATGGAACTGATTCCTGTAATATTGTTATAACTAGCCATATTTTTGTAAAATCAGTTAACTTTTAAGTGTATCTGCATATGAAATGCCATCAATTATTTTTTTTAAATTTTATGAAACTCTATAATATCTGCCCTGAAAAATATAACACAAATTTTTGGGAAGAGTAGAAATCATTCTAGATTAGCTAGCACATGCTAGTGAATCCATTGATACTTCTTCATGAGTAATTTTAAAAATCAAGTATAAACTTCTTTTAGACTGAATAAAATCTAAGTATGATCAAACTTGTTCACCAAATTTTAGAATATTAAAAATGTGAGAATTCCTTGAAACTTAATTTAAAAAGAAGCTATAAATGGAAGTATTAATTATATTGTGGGAAGTAAAATATGAAACTTATTACTCCCAAAGGAAGTACCAACCAACATAGGAGTAACTTGAAAAAGGACCTTAGTTATCATCATGAACAAAGCTTCGCTAGTTTCTGTCATTGTGAGTTAGTGGAACATGAGTATGACACTGTGTAGCAACTGTTGTTACTTATTTTTTAACTGTCACATCTTTCACAATTCTTAGAAATGTATCCGTAATCACAAGTAACACCAAGGAGAATGTCTGCTTCAATTTTATTTAACAAGAACTGAACAAAAATATGTGCTGTAAAATATTCAGAGGATTCATGTGAGTTTTAAGACTTTAAATGGTTGTCAGCAACTAACATTTTACTGTGTATGAAAATTTAAGCTTTTATAAAGCATTTAGAACAGATTCCTCCAATCTAGATTCCTCTGTAGGTCTCCATGTGGCTCAGCACCCATCCACATGGTATTAAGTGTGCAGAAAAAAACACTGCCAAGGCAAGAGCGGTTTCCTGAAAGACAAAAAGTTAAACACTAAGAAGCAGACTGGGTAACTCCAGGCCAAGGGAGGTCAACCTTTCCCACACTCCATCATGAACCCACTAAGATGGTGTTTCATAATTGTCTGTTGGTGGAATTAATGACGTCTATTCGAACATTTAACGAAATGTCTACTGTATACATAACAGTCTTTCTGGAAGGCTATTTTTTACTAATAGAAAATGCTTTCATGCTACTTTTCTTTCCGCCATACACATCGTAGCTTACTGGCATCTTAGTTCTCAAGTTCACGGAATTTAGAGCTGGACAGAAGCCATCGATGCCCATCCCCGCTCCCGTCTAGGCTGGGCGGGGCTTCCAGGGAGGAGGGGTAGTAGTAAGACGGCTGTCATTGGCGAACCAATCCGGAGCAGGGGCAGGCCCTGGGAGGGGGAGGGGAGGCGCGCTGGGGCCCTCCCCCACGCCCCTTCTCCAACCGCTCCCCCGACGTCTCTTTGCGTTCCTCCAATAACCGTCTTTCCCACCTCCTCCAGGCCCCGCCCCCTCCCTTGGTCTCTTCCTCACAAGGCCCTTCCCCTCCACGTTTCCTGGCCCAACACTCCTAGGCGTTCCTGCCCCGTCACCCTCCAGTTTCTCACAAGGATCCTACACCCGTCCTCTGGCTCCTCCTCACCTGCCCCGCCCCCAGTCTCCCCCTAGGCTTCAACAGTGGTCCCTCAGGGGCCTCGACGATGGCGTCGCTCATTCCCTCCTAAACAGGCGGGAGAAGTCACGCGGCTCTTTCCTCCTCTCGCCCCGGTCCCGCCCTCCCTCCGCGGGCCTGGCCTTCCCCTCCCACTAAGGCCACCTCCGCCTTGCTAGGCCCGGGGCCGCGCCCTCTCTCACCACGGCGTTCACCGGCTCCACCGGCCCGCTCTGAGTCTCAGGGGCTCCGGTGTCTTCGACGAACTCGCTGTGTTCCAAACGTCGGCCGGAGCCCGTCCCGGGGGGGCCGGGCCGGGGCCGGGGCCGGCGGAGCAGGGCGGAGAGGTGTCTCCAGGGCATGGCCTCCCGGGGAGTCGCCGCGGCTGCTGCGGGAGGGGCTGCGGGAGCGGTGGAGGCCGCGAACGTCGGGAGGCGGCGGCGAGGCCGCGGGGTGGACGGGGCGTGGCTCGTCGCCCCCTTCCCACTCGCCCCTCCCGAGGCCTTCGGGGCGGGGCCCGAGCCAGCGCTCCCCCTGGCGGCGGGGCGGGGAAGAGGCCGCGCGCAGGCCAAGCTCCCCGGGACCTCGCAGGGGCCAGTCCCGTGCTGGCCTGCGGCCCGAGCCCGACCCTGACGAACGTGCACGCGACCGTGGGCCACCACCCCTCCCCCCAGCCTCCGGAGGCCCCTCTCCTCAGTCACCGTGTGACGGTCATTTGGGGCGGCCCTTATGAAGCGCCCGGGGGCAGAGGATAAAGACAGGCCTTGCTCGCGGCAGTTGTGGGCCTGTGGGTGGTCGTGCGTGGAGCAGGCCCGTGTTGTTGCCCCCCCCACCCCAGTCTCACGCTTGCGTCTGCTCTCTGCTGCTGTCCACTCTTCCGTGGACAACTGTTTTCTCCTTTTAAAATGAAATTATTTTCTTTGTTCTCCTGTGTTCTATAATCATTGCTATATAGGATTTTTTCCCTTCCCTACCCTTCCTCCCCGCCCCCACTCCCACAATTTATATAGGTTAGAACCTGTACATTCCTATACACATACTTTCCACTTAAATACATTTGTTGCATGGAAGAATTTGAATGGGAGAAATTACAAAACAAAACAAAAGATAAGACTAAGGAAAATGGTCTGCTTCATTCTGGAATCCACTTCCGTAGTTCTTTCTCTGCATGTGGGAGGCATTTTGCCTTAAGGAGTTTTTATTTTTTTAATTTAAATTAAATTTTAATTTAAGGAATTGGGAATTTTTTAAGTCCCTGCATTGCTATGGAGTTCTAAATCTGACACTTGTGGTTGTTGCTGTGTACAAAGTTCTCCTGGTTCTGCTCCTTTCACTCAGCATCAGATCATATAAGTCCTTCCAGGCCTCTCTGAAGTCTTCCTGTCCATTATTTCTTATAGCACAATAGTATTCCTTTACATTCATATACCACAACTTGTTCAGCCATTCCCCAATTGATGGGCATCCCTTTGATTTCCAGTTTTTGGCCACCACAAAGAGTGCTGCTATAAATATTTTTGGACATGTGGGACCCTTTCCCATTTTTGTGATCTCTGTAGGATACAGTCCTAAAAGCAATATTGCAGGATCAAAGGGTATGACCGTTTTTTTGTAGCCCTTTGGGCATAGTTCCAAATTGCTCTCCAGAATGGTTGGATCAGCTCACAGCTCTACCAACAACGTATTAGTGTTCCAGCTTTCCCACATCTTCTCCAACATTTATCATTTTCCTGTTTTGAGAACCATTCTCTATTCCTGAGTCCCAGCCCACCAGGCCTCACTATGTATAATTTCAAATTTTCATCCTTACCTCAGGATCTAGAGATCTAGTACTGGAACTTTTTACATTTGGACATAAAACACATGCTTCACTTGGATTTTGTTCCCTGGTGAAATAGGGGGGCTTCACTATTTTTCCTTTGTTGCAGCTCTTGCTATCCATGGTCTCTTCCTTGGCAGACTGCCCTTTTTAATTTAGAGCCCTTTTGATTAGATTTGTAAGATTCTAGGCAAATATATTTTTACCAGAACTTCTTGGTCATCCCTGGACAGAAAGAATTATTCTAGTTCTGGTTCTGCCACAAGTCAAGTCAGCTAGCAATTATTGAGTGCCTCCTGTATGCCAGACACTATGCTGAGAGCATACAGAGAAGGTGGGGGGCGGGGAGGAGAGAAGCAGTGTCTACTCTCAAGGAGCTCTCAGTCTAATGGGGGAGACATTATGCAAATAACTATGTACAAGCAAACTATGCACAGGAAAGGTTGGAAATAATTAATAGAAGGAAAGCACTAGAAATCAGATGTCAGGAAAGACTTTCTATAAAATATGAGAATTTAGCTGGAATTTGAAGGACACCAAAGAATCCAGGAGGTGGAGCTGAGGAGGAGGAACGTTCCAGGCATGGAGGGCAGTTGGTGAAAATAGGCAAGAGTTGGGAACTGGGGGATCATGTGTTTGAGGAACAGCAAGGAGGCCAGTGACTTTGGATTGTAGAGTACTGGAGTGGGAGTAGGGTGTAAAAATAATAGAGGAGGAAAGGGGCCAGATTATGAAGCACTAAAAGACAAAGGGTTTTGTTTGATTCTGGAGATGACAGAAAGCTACTAGAGTTTATTGAATGGAGGGGAAGGAAGTGGAGTGATATGGTCAGACCTGCACTTTTAGGAAGATCAGTTTGATACTTGAGTGGAGGATGGATTGGTACGGGGAGGGCTTGGGGGCGAGGAGAACAACCAGAAAGCTATTTCAATAGTCTCAGTTTGCTCCTCTTGATAAAGGGATTGGATTGGTTTGTAGGGACCTTTCTAGCTTCCCTGTTTCTATCATTTTCTGCTCTAACTGGCAAATTAGAGAGATCCATTGTGATTCTTAATTAGTGGACCAAGTAATAATCTTTATGGCTGATTAATGTAAAAATTAATTTCTTAAGCTAGGAAAGAATTACATTTTACTTTATTATTTGTAAATTGTATGATCATAGGTGTGGTAGCTATGCAGATAGTTTCAAACATAGACCTCAATATTTTTGGAGGCTCCAGATTTAGTCCCTCAATACCCTCTAGTAGGGGTATTATCTTAGTCAAAAGTATTTTTTGTGTATTTTACTAAGCGTAGTTGTAGGATGCAGAAAAATTAGAATTTTATTGCTGGATAAAACCTTAATAATTATCTATTCTAATCCTCTTTATAGAGGAGAAAACTGAGGCCCACAGTGCTTAAGTTATGATCTTCACCACACAATGAACTAATGGATGAGTTGGGGCTAGAATTAGTGTTTTTTCCATCATACCGTTATGTCATATAATCCTAACCATCCAGTGAAGATATGAGGCAAAATGATAATACTCTTCTAATATAAAAATGTAACTTGCCTCAAACTTTTCTTCTTTTAAATTAGGTATTTTTGATGGGTAGGTACAGGCTCTCATTGATTTAAACATGTAACTTTGCAGAAATAATCCTTTAAGTGATGAGGAAAAGCATATAAAACAGCAATAATATATTGCCAACAATGACATAGTATTTCATGGTTTACAAAGTACTTTATGGAATCATGTACCTGACAGCCATCCTATGATCCTTTAGACATTTTAGGAGAAAACTGAGGTCTAGACATGTGATGCCATGCTCACTGTCACAGAGCCAATAAATGAGAGAATTGGGATTCAAGCCCAGATCTTTTGGCTCAAAACTCAGTGCTTTGCTACTACTATATAATACCACAGCTTCATCTATGTTTACATTCCCATGGTCTAGCATAACACTTTGTATGTAGAAGGCAACCAATAAAGTTTACTGAATTGAAATGCAGGTATGTCAAATGATCCAAGTTCAACTAAGCTCTCACCATTGTGCAGAAATACCTTCATTTATGTCTAATGAATGCTCATCTCACTCCATGGTGGGGTTATTCTAAACCATGCTTCTTTGATCCAGTCTCTGAAGATAATGTGGCCCTTTTCCTTGCCAAGACCAACCACTTCTCAGATGCTCATGTTACCATCCATCATCTCTTCTCTCTTACATTTTAATCTGCCTGCCAGATCTTTCTCCATTGCTTAAAAATAAGCTCACACCTTCCCCGTCTTTATGAACGAAACAGCACCCTTTAGAGTTGCAATTCAAATTCATATTTCACTTATATTATGAACTTACCTTAAGAGGTCTTACCTCTCACTCCCACCATCCATTACATCACAGGGAAATTTTAGAGTGAAGTAACCATCTTTATGGCTCGAACATGGGGAAAGGGATGATCTATGTCCTTAGATTGGCTCTTTGCCTTAGTTGCTTTCTAGAAAGATCTAGTTTTTAGCCACAAGGGGTCGGGGCGTAAATTTATCAGTCAATCAAACATTAAGCAGCTGTTTATGTACCAGGCACTGTGACAAGACCTGGGGATACAAAAAGAGGCAAAAGACAGTCCCTGCCCTCAAGGAGCTTACAGTCTAATGGGAGAGAGAACACGCAAACAAGTATATGCAAAGCAGGTTATATACAGGATAAAAAGGAGGAGGGAAAGCACTGGAATTAAGAGGGAAAGTTTCCTGTAGAAGGTAGGATTTTAGTTGGGACTTAAAGGAAGCCAGGGAAGTCTGAAAACTGAATCTATTAGTATATACCAGTGACTATTGGCCTTTATTCCTTCAAGACTTGAGGGAAGGTTAGTTTTAGCACATCTCTCTCTACATTATGTTTTTTCAATTTATTATAATAAAACTTACCTTTCCAAAATTAACTGCAGCGTGGATGCAAATATCTAAATGATTCAAGGCATTTTGACAAAGGCATTTTTGACAAAGGCATTTGTCCCTCCAATTTTGTAGTTTATGAGGGATGCATCCAGAAATCTACTGCAAAGAACAATATTAAAATTTAACACCACTGATAATTAATTTTAATCCTCTAATAAAAAAGACTTTTTAATTAGATCAATCCCAATTTTCACCCCATTACAATGTGTAATCCATAAAATAATGAACATTCCTTAAATGAGTTAATGCTCCTATGAACCAAAATTTAAAAAAAAATTAAGAAGTAGGATTCAGATATTTTCTTTGTTCTATATGTGTAAAGAGATTAGGATGTTTGTTTATGATAAATTGGTGATAATCTATACATTTAGTCCTCTTTTTTTGCTACAAATTTGTGAGCTAGATTCCTAGCTGGACAGGCTAAGATGTGAGCTGAAACTGTAGTATGAAGTTTACAAGTACCAAAATCTCAGATTCAAATTATTCTCCTACTCTTGCCCCATTTTGCTCCAGTCTACTGAAATTTTATTAGGAGATTTATTTTTCCTTTCATGGAAAGAGCTTCTTACTCACTCTTTCTTAGAGAGTTAGAAGCAGATGTGATCTCTAATAGTTCTCTTAAGCTTTGCGAAAGAGAGCAAAATAGTACAATGGAATGGGTATTGTGTTTAGGGTAAAGTTTCTTAATCATTTTTGTTTCATGGACCTTTTTGACAATTTGGTGAACTTGATGGACCCCCTTCTCAGAATAATATTTTAAAATGTATAAAACAAGTATATAGTCTTGCAAAGGAAACCAATTGTATTGAAATGTGGTTATCAAAAATAAAAAGTTTGTGGATTTATTTATGGAAAATTCAGGTTTTGAGTTAGAGGACTTGGGTTCATGTCCAGAGTTATGACCTATGTGACCTTGGGAAAATCTCAATCTCTTTGGGCCTGTTTCCTCATCTATATGAGAGAGGGTTGGACTTGATTTGTAAGGTCCTTTACAAATCTAAACATAGCCTCCTATTATCCAAATTGACCAAATACTCCAATGCCCACCTTTACAGATGATTCATACATGTCATTATACCCATATACAACGCATGAATGTAGATTTAACACTGAAACATGAAATGTTGTTAAAACACTCATTTACTTCAGGGAAAGTCTTTCAGACATTTTATAAATCATTTTATAAGTACTTTAACTTACTTTCCTGGACTGATGCTAAGTAGCATCACTTTTCATGTTTTATTGCTTACATGTTTAACTGTCTTTAAATCATTAAATTGGAATGCCAAAGTTTTTTTTTTAGCTTTTTAACTCTAGAATGAATTTCTATTAGTGCCTCTTGGAAGTAGACACTTAGCTTCATCTGCTTCTTTCAGCATCCTAACTCTCAAGTCCTATGACTTGAACCATGTTGAACCATGAATGACTGAGTGAAAAAAAGATTAAATGCCTACTAAGTCAAGCATTGTACTAAGCACTCAAGATACAAAAAGAAAATTAACAATCTTTGCTCTCAAGGAATTTATACTTCAATGGGGGAAATAATACATAAAAAAGAATTAAACTGCATGGCAGATGGAAAGGTCTAGAAGTCTCAAGGAATTATTAGTGAAACCGATGGCAAAGCCCCAGGGTCCTTAGGGTATAGTGACAGATCAAATAATAATTTTCTTGGCATTAGAAGGGAATAGCAGATGATAAGGCCCAGAGGACCTTAGAATACACTAGCAGGGTAGGTGAATGAGCCTTGAAGTCCTCTGTCTTCTGGAGGATTGTGATAAGTGATTCCCTGTCCATCCAGACAGTATCTATTTTTTATCCAGAGAGTAAGAGGTCCTAAAGGTGCCTTACTTACCACCATTAGAAAGGGAGAAAGTGGATCAGAGGTATATAGTAGAAGAGAATTCTGGGTTCCCATTTACATAACTAGAAATAAGGGGTAGATCATTGACCAACCAGGAACAGAAAAAGGGAAGGGGTCATTTGTAGGAAGATAGAGGAGGGTACCTTGTGTCCCTTGCTCTGTCACTCTGTTTAGCACTTAAATGGTTTCTGTGGTAGATGGGTTCTGAATCAACCTAAGGGAAGCAGACTCTAGGAATCTTTGAATAGATAATAAAGATAAGGACAAATATAGGCATTGGTTAAGTTTCTTTGGTATCTGGGGATGGGTTTATGAATTGAAGACTGATTTTATCTGTTGCTCTCTTCATGTATTTCCTCCTTGTTGGGGAAGGAGACTCTTCTGATCAGATTGTATCAGACAATTATCTTTATTCAAGGAAGTTAAATTTAGACACTGAGGTGGTTTTATTTTTGGGAATGACATTGTCTCTAATTGGAATGAATATATGTTAAGTTAAAGCAATGTTTAGGTGGCGATGCAGATACTTCTACCAGTCCCTGCCATCTCAGGGACACTAGGCTACAAATAAGTCAAAATCTTCTAATACTTCTAAGTTCACAAGGTCATCCTGTAGTCCAGACCTGCACAACTTGGCAGTAGGTAGGGGCAAAAATTAAAATAGACTAAACTTCTTTGGCTGCAGATAGGTTTTTTAGAAACTGACAAAGTTGATTGCTGTTGGTCATGTGACAAACAGGAGAGAGTGTGCAGTGTCAACTCATCCTCCAATTTACATAGCAGGCACAATAGTGACTAGTGGAAGGCAGGTTAAGCAGGGTATGGACAAAGCACTCCTCACCTCTTCACTTTTTTTGACATCCTCTACATTTTTTTCTGGCTGCCTGAAATCCTTTGGTGGGCTGCAAGTGACCTGTGAGTCATATGTTGTGCAGGTCTACTCTAGTCAAAGGTGGGAAGTAGGAGACAAAGATTCTTCTGCCCCTCTCAACTGATTTCCTCTCGGAGGCTTAGCTTGAATCATTTCTGCCAGTGGGCTGGTCATATACTCAGATGCTGGATTCTGAAATGGTTTCCTATTTTATCTGTGCCCCACAGTCATGACTGAGTCTTCTCAACCATTCCTAATAACATTCCCTTGTGGCATTTCATTTCATCTAATGGTTTTCTCTCCTTCCAAAATGACTAAGGATATTTCATGATTAATTTAATGCTTTTGATTTATTGATTGATTCAATAGCAGTGTTTTTTTAGTATCATTCACTCAATAGCAGTCAGGTATTTTGACTGGACAAAGGCATTTGGGTTCAGAACATTTTGCTAATTATTTTAGCTGGGGTAAGGGTGATCAGTTGGTTGATTCATTTGATTCTTATCCTTATGCTTTCCCTATAGTTTCATATTTACTGTTCCAGAAAATCTACTGCAATGTGTATGGCAATAGTCTCAATTTCTGGGTTGTTCTCTAGTCATGTGAAGGGGGTCAACATCATCCTTTCTGAATATCTTCTCCAGTACTGTGTACTAAAGAGTTTCAGGACATAAATCTATTTGGTATAGTTCATAATCAAACTTGAAAGATGAAATTCTTCCATACTTTTAAATACATGATGACATAACTTAATAAATATGTTGGAGGCAACATATGGAGTCTTTTGATTTGGCTCATTGTTTTCCATATTTAAAAGTTGTGGGCGGTTTTCTTATAATATTTCTTGCATTATGGTGTTCAGGGTTTTTGGTTAGTAGCGCTCTTTTGGAAAAACTATGATTCTTAAATTGTCTCTGTACATACTACCTTTAAACTCAGTGACTTTGGTTTGTATAGATATCATGTCTTTTTTGACATTGTTACTTTCTGCTTCTCTTCTGCCAGATTTTCTTCCATTTCAACATTTTTGTATTCCAAATATGTTAATCTCTCTTTTGTTTCTCTAGAGAAACTCTCCACTATAGATCCTTCCTCCCATCCATTAATGACTTTTGTTTTGTGAGCTGTAAATTCTGATATTGTTCCTTCCTATTTAAAAAAAAATCAATTTAGTTTTTCTTTTGAACCATTCTGTTCATAATCACATAACTAGTAGTTTTTAGTGCTAGGACTTTAGGAGGCCATCTAGTCTAACCTCCATATTTTACATAGGAGGGTATTGTTGCCCAGGGAGATTAGATGCCTTGCTTGAGGTAGTAAGTGATGAGGGCTAGAAGGGGGTGGTGATGTGAGACCTTCACAAGGATCAGAGTACCAGGGGCAGGTTGCCTGGAGAAGAATTTGTGGATTTAAGCATTGTTGAGGTCAAGGTAAAGACTTATTATGCTTTTCAGAGGGCAAGAGTTCTTAGGGGGTACAGGTAAAGTTTATATAAGATATTCTATAGTAACATGTAGCAAATATGCTAACTAGGTGATTCAGGATGGGATTTGGGAGTGGTTGGTTCTTAAAAAGAACATATACTTTTGTTATCTACTACACAGATGTTTTACCCAGAGTTTATTGGAAAATAGCTCAAGAGGTGGGGCTACCTGGTGACGTGGTTTTAGGCCTGAAAAGTCACAAAGTCAACTAATGGTCAGGGCTGGCTCAGAAATACCAGGCTGCTCTCATCAATGTCTTGTTAGACAAGATAAATGTAAGGGAGTATATATGTATGTCTAAGTCTAAGATACATATGATTGGTCAGTGAGTAGTAAATGTCATTATTACCCAGTGCACAGCCTGTTCAGCCAGTACACAACTGGTTCAGACTAATAAGTTCTATAGGTGCAACTGGCTGCTGTAGCAGGAAGGGAGATAATGGTTGTTGCTGAGGCAGGCTGTTTCCTTGGGCTGGGGAGAAACTACCTGGGATAGTGTTTTGAGGCTAGGGAGAAATATGATTTTTAAAGAGAAATGTTAGAATTGGGGTCCAAGCGCATGTACCTAAGCACCCCATCAATAAGTATCAGAGGTAGGACTTAAATTCAGGTTTTCTGAAACCAGTACTCTTTCCATTATACAACAGGGAGACACAAACAAGGAAATACAAAGGTATAAGAAACTTCATTAAGGGGACAGTTATAATGTCAAGAGTTTGGGATACTCTATGATGAAAAAGAAGATTTATTGTCCTTTGTAAGAGCAGATTTTGTACTCATTTCCCTGTCATTAGAAAGAAAATTGCAGGGGAAAATGAATCTCATAAGAGTTTAATGGTTATTCGGAGGTAGCAAGAGTATAGTTTTGAGGGAGTAGATGCTAGTTTAGATACTGTGTTGAATGTAGTATAATGAATTGAAAGGCAGTGGTTTTAATGAGTGTATTTTATAGTTGTGAGAACAGTTGAGTATGGAGAACAAATTTGTGGCAGAATGTTTCAGGTATAACCTGATAGGTGAAAGTATGAACAGGTAAGTACAGAGTTTGGAAGCCCATGGGTTGTTGTGGAGTTCCTTCCCTTGAACAGACATCATGGGACATGCATAAGGGCAAATCTTGTAGTTTGCTTGTTAGTATCCTGTCCCCTTTCCCCAATGCTGCATCTGCTAGGATAAAGTGACTAGTGATGAAAATCTACAATATCAGATTTGGTCTAGTACAGCTTATCTCAGTCATTGGCTGCTGAGTTTGCCTCTGAGTTTCTGTTTCAGAAGGAGATTGCTTGGTGATAAAGACCTAATCAACCTAATATATAAGGATAGGGAAGAGTCATGGAGTAAGTGTATTCACTTTAATTATCATCATAATTTACAATCAGCTTTGTCCTTAATCCTTATTGATTACTTGCACTATAGTAGAGGTATGTGATATAGTGGAAAAATCACTGAACTCTGAAATCAGGACCAGGACTTTTGTCTTGGCTCTACTACTAACTAACTCTTGTTACCTTGGACCACAAATTCCTTTATTTCTCTTAGTTTCAATTCATTTATCTCTCTATAAAATGGGAATAATTCCTATCTCACAGGATTGTTGTGAGAATAATACATTGTGTTATATAAAGTGTTATAGAAATGTGTCATTACTAGATTATGAAATGAACACAGAATTTTTGGTAAACAATTTTAACATTGAATCATAAGAGAATAAAGCTACTGGAGATATTTTGGCTAGGTTTTTAATGTCACAAGTACACTAAAGAGTTAGCAGATCCATTATCTGTAGACTGATTATTTTTACTTAAATTCACTGGTCATTTTGTGTGCTCCAATTCAGTTTTTCTGAATATTTGGTTATTAACTCATCAACTACATGGAATATGCCTCAGATTCTTCACATCTATCCCTCTTCCACAATAATAATTATTGTTATTCTCACCCCATCTGATAAAAGTGGGTTAGCTAGGTGATGTCCCTGAGCCAGCTTTGGTTTGCCTGGAAATTCTACTTTTAGAATGTGTGTAATCGTAGAAGATCAAATCTAAAACATGATACCTAAGCTCTCTTGGGTTTTGATCTCTCCCTTACAGCACTTAAGTTGGTTGGACAGATACTGTTACAAGTGTCTTTGATACAATGTTGACTGGCTTCTGGTCCAGACTGTATTTGTTAGGCATTTATTAAGTGCCTACTATGTGCCAGGCATCCTGTTAAGTACTGTTCACTACAAAGACAAAAATAAGCCCTGATCTCAAGGAGCTCACAATCTGTTGGGGGAGACAACATATACATATTTCATTGCATAATTGTGGCAGATTTTATGCCAAATTTTTTGGGTAAAAAGTGAGATGCAACCATTATGTGAAACTTTCAAATTGTGCTGGTATTATTGGTCTTTTAGTTTCCTCCAGTCTCACACCAGCTTTTCCCTCACTGAAAACTTTCTGCATCTCTATTTCCATGCTGTTGAGCAAATCACTTTCAGCTTGAAGCTCACAGAATAGTTTTTATATCTACCCATAATCAGAAATAAATACTTCCTATGTATCACTGGCAGACAAACTGTAGAGTTTAGCCAGGGGATGGAGGGGAAGATGCAAGTCCTACCCCATAACACATAACTTTCTTATGGCAGTTTTGCATGCCTGCCGACTACCCTGTCACCTGATGTCTCTTATTTAGGTGAGTGACAATACTGTTAATAATGCAGCACCCTAAACAAACCATGTAAGTTGGCTTTTGGAAATACACTGATAATGTGTGTGCGCCCAGAATTCTAGGCTCACAATGTGCAAGAGATAAATGCGTATCCATATGTTGCTGTTGAATACGTTGCTGTTCTGTTTACCTTTTAAACAGCATAAGGAACAGAATTATACCATATGACAATTACACGATGAAACCAATTTTTGGATTAAAAAAAAAAACAGGGTGTAATGATTATGCAGTGGTGACATTTATGTGTGAAATACAGTAAATAATTATGTAGAAGTAAAATATATACAGAGTAAATTGGAGGTCACCTCAGAGGGAAGGCCTCAGCATTGAGGAGAACCAAGACAGGGTGCTTATAGAAGATGGGATTTTAGCTGAGACCAGAAAGAAGCCAGGGAAACCAGGATGCAGAGGTGAGAAAGGAAAGCACTCCAGAAATGGGGGCAACCAGCAAAAATGGATGGAGTTGGAAAATGGAAATTACAGACTTCCAACTTGGTGGGACCTGCCAAAGCTTCAATTTCACTGACAAAACCTTTGAGAATTCTGGGTATAATATATAATGCTTATTCAAAATCAATGTACCATTACTTACGCTAAATACTATGATGGAAACACCAATTATATATACCTATATTTCTTAAGATTAACAGTAAAACTTTAAGAATTGAATGCATGCAAACATTATTTTATCTATTATGCCAGGGGTCAGCAAATCATGGTTCACAGGCCAAATTTAGCCTGAGGTTTGCTTTTGTAGGGCATGCAAACTAAGAATGTTTTTTTTTTTTTAATTTTAAAATAAAATTTTATTGTGTTGGCATTCTTAGATTTCAGGAACTACAAAACTAAGTGGCTGGCGTTATTTGACTCTTGTGCAGCAGAAGTTTGCTGACATCTGTGTTAGACAATACAAACATTAAACCCACTAGGAACAGCTTTAATTTCTAGGGCATTCAGTAAGCATGTACTGGTATTCAATGACATAGTTGCCTCTTTGCCCAGCTGGAGGCCATGTGTCTCTCAATGAAATGAAAAGTTTGCAAATCTTCATCAGTCAATCAGCTCTGCCCTCAAACTAATATGAGTAATTCAATTCAGGTATTTTTCAGCCATGTCCAACTCTTTGTGACACCATTTGGGATTTTCTTGGCAAAGATACTGGAGTAGTTTGCTATTTCCTTTTCCAGTTCATTTTACAGATGAGGAAACTGAGGCAAATAGTGTTAATTGACTTGCCAAAGTCACAGAACTAATAAGTATCTCAGGTCAGATTTAAACTCAGGAAGAAGAGTCTTCCTGACTCCAAGTCCTATTTTCTATTCACTGTGCTAACCAGCTGCCTCCAAATATGCTTGAGTCTTAAATTCAGGTTACATACTGACCCAAGATCAGGCAGAAGACGGGAGTGGGGAGTGGGGGTGGTGGTGTACTCTGATGGGTTTCTTCTAGTTCTAATTATGGGCCTTAACTGGTTACTCCCAACTTGACTGGTGACTGATTACCAAAGTTTATGATGAAAGAAAACTATCAATCAAAGCTAACATCATTAGCAAGTGTTTATGAGTTGTTGTGGTATATAGGTCATTAGCAGTTGTTTATCAAATCTGAGGAACACACATCATTAATAGTTGTTTATCAAATATGGGGAGCACATACATCATTAGTAATTTTTTATTTTTAACTAAATATGTGGGTCACATATGTCATTGTCAAACCATACCACTCAAGTTATTATATTATTACAGAAAAACAATTTACATAACTGCTCAGGCACAAAATGGAAGCTTAAAACAAAATGGAGTCATTTATGGCAAGGCAATAAGTTTATTCTTACCATTCCTGGCTATCTCAGGATAGGGCAATTGAAAAGAAGTTGAGGTTTTCTTATCACAGCAAAAATTATATTTCTTAGGATAAATACTATGCAAGACTTCAGTTGTTTCTTGTGATTTGAAATTTGGTTTCCTGAGCTATTGACATGAAATTATATGTAATATGACTCATGATTTTATCCATGAACTTAGTTATTAAATTCACAATTTGAGTTTCTAAAATATGAATAACTTGAAAATCTGAGAGCTAAATTCTCTTCTCTTGATTCCTTCCCAAACCTTCTATATGCCAGCCAGAATGTTACTGAAAGGGTTTCAATGACAGAGAATCCTAGTTTTGTTTTCCAGAAGTATCCATTTTGCTTCATAGAAGAAACAAGTTAAAAAGCATAGTAACATGCCTGGAAGCTTAGATTTGAGATTGTTTATAGAAAAGGGATCTTAGACAATTAAAAAAAAGGTTAAAATACAACTGAGGCAAAGTTACTTTGAATTTCATGAGAAAGATTTTAGCTTCAAGAAATGTTCATTGATCCCATTTTTTTTTTTTTTGTGATTAAAAAGGTGAATTCCCCCTTAACTAAGGACCATCAATAATTTGGCAACATTTTTGATATTAAGTGACTAATATGCTATTTTGTTCACATGAGATAAGCAGACATTTATATAACTGATAGGAGGACTCTCCCAAAGAACCATACTAGGCAACTCTTTGGAAACTGGTGCTCCAGGTTCACTTGGGAAATAATTTTTGGGGTTGATGCTAAAAGTGCCAAATGAAATCATGAGAAACATCTTGTTAAATATGAAAATTTTCCTTATGACAATGATTTATGAAGATGTTAAGATATTTTAAGAAAATTTTGATTTATCAAGATTTAAAAGATATATATATATATGTATATGTGTATGTATATCTATTATATGTATCATCTGTCAATATCTAGTAGAATTCTAAAGATAGTTAATATTTTTGGGGTTTGTTTCAACGCTTGTTTTCACCACTATAGGGAACTCCCAGATGGGGAAACTCCCTCTATCAAATGTACATCAACAAGTGTTCTGAAACTTATAGTGTTAGAGAATTGCCAGTGTAGGAAAAGTCAAATGACTTATCTAAGATCTCACAGACAATGAGAATGGAGAATTGAATCCAGGTTTTTTTGATGCAGAGGCTGGCTCTTTATCAATATACCACACTATCTCACAGTCAGCAAAACATTCTTATATTACCAAGGATTTTGCATAACTAGTTTTGAGTATACTTTGACAATAACAAGAAATATTACCAATAAAACTATATCTAAACTTTTAACAACATTTTTTTCTGATGATGGGAGTTGAAGCATCTTGTTAATCTTTTATTAATTTTTAATTAATGTTTTACTAATGATCACACACATTTTAAACCCACTTAATAATTGTTCAGAGAATGTTATTGAAAAAAAATTTTTTAACCACCTGTGAGGTTATCAGGGTTGCTTTAGAGATGACAATTTTGTAAAATAAACTACACATTTGATGTATTCAAATGTTTGAAGGGCTATCATGTGGAAGGGGAATTAGACTTGGATCAGAAAGAGAAACTAGGATGGGAAATTACAATAAAACAGATTCCAGTTTGATATGAAAAAGAATTTTATTTTTTCAAATTTATTTGTTTTCAACATTCATTTCCACAAAATTTTGAGTTCCAAATTTTCTCCCCATCTCTCCCCTCTCTTCACCCCAAAACGCCAAGCATTCTAATTACCCCTACCACCAATCTGCCCTCCCTCCTAACACCCTTTCCTTTCTTTATCCCCATCTTCTCTTTTGTCCTGTAGAACAAGATAAATTTCTATACCCTTTTATCTGTATTTCTTATTTTCCAGTTGTACGCAAAAACAATTCTCAATATTTGTTCCTAAAAGTTTGAGTTCCAACTTCCCTCTCTTCCTCCCTCCCCACCCATTCCCCCTGAGAAGGTAAGCAATTCAATATAGGCTATGCATGTGTAGTTTTGCAAATGACTTCCATAATAGTCATGCTGTGTAAGACTGACTATATTTCCCTCCATCCTATCCTGCCCCTCATTTCTTCTATTCTCTTTTGAACTTGTCCCTCCTCAACAATGATTTATGTACAATATTTACTTCTAATTGCTCCCTCCTCCCATTTGCCTTCCCTTCCATCATCCCCCACCCCCTGCTTATCCCTTTCTCCCCTACTTTCCTGTATTATAAGATAGGCTTTCATACCAAAATGAGTGTGCATTTTATTACTTCCTTGAGCCAAATGTGATGAAAGTAAGCTTCACGTTTTCCCTTTCACTTCCTCTCTTTTTCGCTCTATTGAAAAGTCTTTTTCTTGCCTCTTTTTTGAGAGATAATTTGCCCCATTCCATTTCTCCCTTTCTCCTCCCAATATGTTCCTCTTACCCCTTAATTTTATTTTTTTAGATATGATCCCTTCCTATTCAACTCACCCTGTGCCCTCTGTCTCTCTGTCTCTGTCTCTGTGTGTGTGTGTGTGTGTGTGTGTGTGTATAATCCCACCAACTACCCAGATACTGAAAAAGGTTTCAAGAGTTACAAATATTGTCTTTCCATGTAGGAATGTAAACAGTTCAACTTTAGTAAGTCCCTTATGATTTCTCTTTCCTGTTTACCTTTTCATGCTTCTCTTGATTCTTTTTTATTTTTTTTATTTTTTTATTATTTTTTTTTAATGTTTTACAATCATTTCCTTAAAGTTAAGATTTTATTCCCCCCCACCCTTCCCCCAATACCCCCCTCCCTCCCCATGACAGCATACAATTCTGTTTAGGTTCTACATATACTTTCCTATTGAGCACATTTTCGCTATATTCATGCTATGTAGTCGAACTAAAATAAATGGAAGAAATCATATAACAAATCAACATATAATACACTGAACCCCACCCCCATACAAACATGATCTGCTACATTCTGCAAGTGACTTCCACATTTCTTTCTCTGAGTGTGGAAGGCATTTTGCCTTAGAAGACCGACATTAGGATTTTTTTTTTTTCTCAGTAAGTTCTTGTATTATTACAAAGTTCCAAAGTCTACCAGAAAAAACTCTCGCACATTGTGGTCGTTGCTGTGCACAAAGTTCTCCTGGTTCTGCTCCTTTCGCTCAGCATCAGATCATATAAGTCCTTCCAGGCCTCCCTGAAGACTTCTTGTTCATCATTTCTTATGGCACAATAGTACTCCATTACATTCATATACCATAATTTATTCAGCCATTCCCCAATTGATGGGCATCCCCTTGACTTCCAGTTTTTGGCTACCACAAAGAGTGCTGCTATAAATATTTTTGTACATGTGGGACCCTTTCCCGTTTTTATAATCTCTTGGGGATACAATCCTAGTAGCGATATTTCTGGGTCAAAGGGTATGCACATTTTTGTAGCCCTTTGGGCATAGTTCCAAACCGTTCTCCAGAAGGGTTGGATGATCTCACAGCTCCACCAACAATGAATTAGTGTTCCAACTCTCCCACATCCTCTCCAGCATTTATCATTTTCTTGTTCTGTCATGTTTGCCAATCTTACAGGTGTGATGTGGTACCTCAGAGTTGTTTTGATTTGCATCTCTCTAATCAATAGTGATTTAGAGCACTTTTTCATATGATTATAGATATTTTTGATTTCTTCCCCTGAAAATTGCTTGTTCATATCCTTTGACCATTTATCAATTGGGGAGCTTCTCTTGATTCTTATGTTTGAAAGTCAGATTTTATTTTCAGCTCTGGCCTTTTCATCAAGAATGCTTGAAAGTCCTCTATTTTATTGAAAGATCATTTTTCTCCTGAAGTATCATACTCAGTTTTGCTGGATAGGTGATTCTTGGTTTTAATTCCAGTTTCTTTGATTTGTGGAATATCCTAATCTAAGCCCTTCAATCTCTTAATGTAGAAGCTGCCAGATCCTGTTTTATCCTGATTGCATTTCCACAATACTCAAATTGGTTCTTTCTAGCTGCTTGCAATATTTTCTTCTTGACCTGGTAACTCTGAAATTTGGTCACAATATTCCTAGAAGTTTCTCTTTTTGGGTCTCAGGAGGTGATCAGTGGATTCTTTCAGTATTTATTTTGCCCTCTGGTTGTAGAATATCAGGGCAGTTTTCCTCGATAATTTCATGAAAGATGATGTTTAGGCTCTTTTCTTGATCATGGCTTTCAGGAAGTCCCATAATTTTTAAATTGTCTGTCCTGGATCTATTTTCCAGGTCAGTTGTTTTTCTAATAAGATGTTTCATATTATTTTCTGTCTTTTCAATCTTTTGGTTTTGTTTTCTAACTTCTTGATTTATCTCATAGTCAATAGCTTCCCTGAAATCCACTCTCTCTTTTAAAGAACTGTTTTCTTCAGTGAGCTTTTAAGCCTTCTTTTCCATTTGGTTAATTCTGTTTTTTAAAGCCTTCTCCTTATTGGCTTTTTGGATCTCTTTTTCCAATTGAATTATCCTATTTTTAAAGGTGTTATTTTCTTCAGCATTTTTTGGGGTCTCCTTTAGCAAGGTATTGACTTACTTTTCATGCTTTTCTTGCATCTTTCTCATTTTTCTTTCCAATTTTTCCTCCACCTCTCTTACTTGATTTTCAAAATCCTTTTTGAGCTCTTCCATGGCCTGGGACCATTGAATATTTATTTTGGATGCTTGGGATACAGAAGCCTTGACTTTCTCTGATGGTAAGCATTGTTTTTGCTCATCTAAAAGGATGGGAGAAGATATCTATTCACTAAGAAAGTAACCTTCTGTAGTCTTATTTTTTTCCTTTTTTCAGGCATTTTCCCAACCAGTTACTTGACTTTTGGGTCCTTTGTCAAGAGTAGGGTATACTCTGGGAATCCATAAGATTTCAGTTCCTCCAAGGTGGCACAATCAAGCCTGTACACTGGTCTGGGAGCAACCAGAAACTTTTGTGCCTAGAATCTACAAGTAGTAGAGTTTCCTTTCCACAACCACCTTGCCTCCAGTTCTGCCAAGCCAGCACTGGGGGCTAAGATTCAGATCAGCTCCTTAGTTCCCTCAGGAGCTTTAGGTGGGGGCAGGGTTGCCACACAGGGCTGAGGTATGGATCAGATGCTCAATCTCCCAGGGGCTTTATGATGATACCTTAAACAATGGATGCAGCCTGCTGCCTGCCTAGGGAGCCCCTGCTTGTTGCTGACTCTGCTGCTGCCTCCTGAGGCCAGAGCTAGGGGGACACCCTGCTCCCTTTTTGGCCAGCTGAAAAAACTCTCTCACTGACCTTTGGTGCCTATGGGTTGAGGGATCTGTGCTGCTGTTGGGGATTGTGTCCCCAAAGCCTGGTTGGTCCTGCTCCTCCCAGTGCCGTGAAGGTTCTGTGTCTGGTGTGACAGACCTTTCCTGTAGGCCTTTCAGGTCACCCTGGGCTAGAAATCTCCACTCCATTGTTCTGTGGCTTCTGCTGCTCTAGAATTTGTTGAGAGTCTTTCTTTACAGGTATTTTATGGGCTGTTGGGGAAGAGTTAGTGTATATGCATCTTTCTACTCCTGAGAAAGAATTTTCTAACAATCAGAGCTGGCCATTAATAGAATGGGCTGCCTCATGATACAATGAATTATTCTCCATTACTTAATGTCTTCAAGTAAAGAGTCCATATGTCAAGGAGAATACTGAAGAAATTCCTCTGCAGGGGAAGGGATTAGACTAAATGATCTCTGAGGTCTATTCTAACTCTAAGATTCTTTGATACTACTCAGTAACTGGCAATATTGGAAGACTAAAGCTTTGTCTTCAACATATAAAGGCATCTAGTTATTTGAGTCAACTCAGAAAAAAGTCATTTGTTCCCATTTTTGAGAGGATGGAGGAAGGGGGTCATTATATAGACCAGACTTGTAACTGATTAAATTATTTTTCCATCAATTTTAATGTTCTGTAGATAGCCATTGAGAGAAGTCTACAAAGACTGGGCCTGCATCTATTTTACAACAATAGCAATTATTTGATGGGTGCCTTTGAAAGGATGCCCATATAAATTTTATGCTTAACAAGACAGAAATGCCATTCCTTGTCCTGTCCCCCATCATTTGCATTGTAGTAGTCATTGTTTATATTATTTTCTGGCTCTGCTTACTTCAGTTTATATCAATTCATGTAAATATTTTCATATTTCTCTGTAGTCATCATATTTATTTTTTCCTACAATATTCCACTTCACTTATGGTCCACAATTTATTTAACTGTTCTCCAATGGATAAGCATCTATTTTGTATCCACTTCTTTGTACCCCAAAATGCTACTATAAATCATTTGATATACCTTTTCTTGTTTAGGACATCACTATCCTTCTTGTTGTAGAGATTTGTAACCTTGGTGTCATCTTCAGCTCCTTACTCTCACTCATCCTACATTCTAATCAGATGCCAAATATTGTATCTATCTTCACAGTATCTTTCATTTATCTATATCTGTATCTTTTATCTCTAGTCATATAGCCACTACCCTAGTTTAGGCCCTCATTGTTTTCCACGAGGACTATTGCAATTGGCCTCCCTTATTGAAGCCTCTCTCCAATCCAAAATCTCCACAAAATATTTTCCTAAAGTTCATTTCTAACCATCTTAGCTTCCATTCCTATCCACCTCGCCCCCTTCCATCAACACAATAAACTTAGGTGACTTGCTATACTTCAAGGATGATTAAACTCCTCTTTTTGCCCTTTAAAGTACTTTATGACCTGGTCTTATCCTTTATTTCTAGGCCTAGTATGGTATATGTTATTCTCCCTTATATTTTATAGAGTCTGACCATACTGGCCTTTTTGCTGTTTGTCACACATGAATGTCCATCTCCTATCGATATGCCTTGGCATGGACCTTCCCCAATTCTTGAAATGCACCTTTTTCTCACTTCTACCTTCTTGGAATCCTTAGTTTTACTCAGTATTCAGGTTAAGGCCTATATTCTGCACAAAACTTTTCTGGGTTCCAACAGATCCTATGCCTTCTCTTCCAAGGTTACCTTTGTGCATTTTGAGCATATCTATAAAGTAAATATTTTTCCTTTTAGAATTTAAGTTTCTTGAGAGCAGGAATTATTGCACTTTTATCTTTGTATCTTCAGTGACTAGCACATAATAGGTGCTTAATAAATTCTTGCTGATTAAATGATCCAGATCCTCCAATAACATGGTCATGTTTAAAACAGTTTTTTATATTAATATGGGTTATTATATTAATGGTTTTTGTAATTTTGAGCCATCCTTGTTTATTATCTATATGTCCAAGCAGGTGATTAGGAAAAATGTTTTAAATTTTATCATAGCTTCATTATTAGTAATTTATGTAATTTTTTGCATTAGCATTCTTTAGTGATATTAATTTCTATTTTCCATTTGTTCTTTATCTGTTCCTGGTTTGGGTATAAGGGCTATATTTATCTCATAGAAAACATTTGGTAATATACCTTTTTTTTATTTCATACCTCTTTCATACCTCTATTTTATTTCATAAAGTACTATTATTTTTGTGAATATTTAATTTAGTATAAGGGTTAGTTGTTCTCTAAAGGTGAAAGAATTTTCACATAAGTCAATCTGGATTCATGTATTTTTTGAGGGGGGGAGATTTCATTTATGGCCTATTCAATTTTTCTGCTGAGTAAAATTTTTTGGATTCTCTATTTTCTTTCTGTTAATCTGGATATTTTATATTTTTGTAAATATTCATCTATTTTATTATAGTTTTCAGGTGTTTTTTTTTGGGTGCTGATTATATCCCCTTCCTAGATACTGCTACAGGGCTTTCTTAATGAGATCCACAGTTACTAAAAAGATATTGCCCAGTAATCAAAGAATCACATAATTTGGGAGTTGGAAGAGAATTCAGCAGCCAAATCAAACTGAAAGTTTTGTTGGTGCATAATTGGGTATAATAGTTTCCCATAATTCCCTTGTATTTCCTTTCTATTCATTATGAATTTTCCCTTTTAGTTTTGAATTTTTAAAATTTGCTTTTTTTCTCCTTATGTTGAATAAATTAGTGAATTGTTTGTCTACTGATGATTTTTTTAATGACACTTTTTTGCGTGTGAAAGTCATCATTTATGTCATTTTGTCGTGGACAGTCTGCTGAAGGTGTGACTCTGAGGCCAGCATATTCTTACTTCAGGCTCAGTTTTTGGAAGGAATTAGGTACCTACCCGTAAGTGATCAAACCTTTAACTAAAGAGATTTACTTTGTCTAAACATAGCAAGGATATGCACTGAAGCATAATCAGGGAAGCTGGGTCTAATCAAATCCCAGGAACAGCTTTGTCCCAGGCCTACCCCATGTTAGTTTGTAGAGGATACTGAGAGGAAACTGGGTGAGGGAACCTGGGGCTGAAGGAAGGTGGTTAGGAAAATATTGGTCCTATCACACAGCCCATTGAATTAATTCATCAGTACATGTTTTTGTGGAGCGTTATTGAAAGTGGATAATAACAATGACTAGACATACATAACCAAGTAACTGGACCAGAAATTTTAAACCAAAGCAAGGTTTATTGAGTTTGCCAGCGATGGTAGCCCTCCCACTAGAGTACAGGGACACAGGAGGAAAGAGTGTTTCTATAGAGCTGAAGGGAGTGGGGTTGGGGTATCTGTTTCTAGAGTTCTGGGGCAGATCTTACTTCATGTGTGTTTGTCCATTGAACCCAGGATCCTGAGGTTAAGCTAGTTTTTGGAGTCAGGATGCAAAATAAGACATTGGCATCTTATTCTGGACTGCTTGCAATTTCAAGTGGAAACAGGGTCAGGGGGTATAGTCAGGGGGAACTAGCACATGATAGGATGGTGGAGTCAGCACAAGTTGGTGGAGTCTTCCCCCTACCCCCACCCTTTCATGCTATACAAGCACAACATTCTGACTAAAGCAGGGGATGTGTCATATTTTTACAGCATGATATGATCAGGGGTGCCCTTAGAGGTTAAGGTTTCCAAGGAATTGACAATTACAGAGTAGTAAGGGATCCTTAGGAGGTTACAATAATTCTTTTTAATCTCAGGGAGCTGTAATTCAAGGGACTAAAACTAGGAAACAAGTGCATTGTGGCCATGTGTAACACCAAAAAAATCATAATCACATGTTTCCTCCAATGTCATAAAAGTTGATCAAACAGTTAAACTGAGTCATAATTTCATACATCCCTTAAGGGGATAAACCTGTGAAACAGAGTCTATAGGTAAATCAGGTTGCAGATTAATCTATTAAATTAGGACATTGATTGAGAGGGGAGATTTATATATCACCAGTTAGCTAGGGTAGCTGACAAATAATTGAATGAAGGAAGCTCAAACTCTCCTTTGACTTCTACTTGACCAATTTGAACAGTTAACATTATTATTTTCATAAGATAAGTTTCAATCAGTTGGGGTTAATAGAAACAGAAGAAAGGCTTTCATCTGACTAGAAGTTGCAGGAAGAATGACCCTGATTCCTGAACAATTAATAAAAGGAATCTGGGCACACTCCTCTTGTAGGTAAACATAAGCAACACAAAACCTTAAAGCCAAAGTAGTACAATAATGATCACAAATATTAAATAATATCAAGTCTCCTTATTCCTGGTAATCCACTCCCAATGTCCATGTAATCTGAAATTACATTTTTAGACCCAGCTGTCACATGTAGTCCTCTGGCCCCTGGAAACATCTTCCTTTGGAAATTCTGGAGTAAGCTTTATTCTCAGGGCAGCTCTGGAAGGGGCTCCTCCTAGTAGAGCCACTTCTCTGACTCAAGGTCACTTGTAGAAATTTCTTATTTAACACTACTAAAATATGCCAGTAATAAGAATACAATTCCTGGATTTGGAATTCTAATAACTAGTTCATGTGGTGAAAACCAGTTCAGATCTGATGTAGTGAATCCTAATAGCAACAGAACAATAGATTACAAACCAATAATTTACCTGAAACTTCAGAGAGTCTCGGTTTTTACATACTACTTGCTTTTACTATCTTTACTTAAACCTTGTACTTGATATGGACAATACTAACAACAGACTGAAGAAATAATCTTAAAAAGGATCCGTGAGGGCCTGACTTGGAAAATCAGGCCTTCTTTTCTCTTAATATTATTAGAGAAAGACTTCAAAACAGGAAAAAAAAATATGATTTAAAATTTTTCATAATTTTTAATGTAATTTTATATATAAAATCCTTAATCCAAATTTGAAAACTTATTACTAATCATATTCAAAGCCTGCATTTTCCATTTGAAATATTTAGAAGTCAGTGTACATATGTAAGTATAATATATGTATATACTAGTTCTTAGAGAAAACATCCTAATCTTGTTGCTTTCTTAATGTTTACTACTTCATCAAAATTTAAAACTTTAACATCTTTATCCTGTCCTCTTTTGAGGATATATTTTATCCTTATCACCTTGAAAGAATGAGATACTATAAGGACGTATCTTATATTTGAGTATATAACTATTAGTAAGGAGATAGCAAGCTGAAGAACACCTTCATCTAGTCACTTAGGATATGGGTTTGAACACAAATTCTGATTAAAAACAATAAAATCTTTCCCACTTGCATCCAATTATAGTAATTCAGAGAGGCAGTGAGTCAGATCTTACTTAATACCTGTTTGTCCACTGAAGCTACCATTTTGCAGGTAAGCTAATTCTCTGATTTGGGTTACAAAACAGAACCTTGACACTTTGTTCCAAACTGCTTGCAATTTCAAGTAGGGAGCCGGTCAGGAGACAAAAGGAGGGAAATGATAGGACCAAGATCCACAAAGCACAGTAAAAAGTGTTAGACTTGTAGTCAGGAGAACTTTGAATGCCATCTCAGGTACTAGTTATGTTACCATGGCCATATCATTTAACTTTTCAGAATCTCAGTTTCTTCATTTTAAAAATAGCATGATTTTTTTTTTTTTTGCTATCTACTTTGGGGAATTGTTGGGGGAAAAGTACCTTATATATTGTAAAGTGCTGTTATTTCTCACTATGCATAGGGGACTCTGATTTCATTTGGATTGTAAAAGGCATCTCTACTATTACAATGATGAATACCTTTGGTAAATGTATATTTTCCCGGTTTATGATTATCATGTTCATTCAGAAAGCTGGTAAACAAAGGCATCAGTATTTTGTTGGAGGAGAGCCTTTATACTGAATTTTGCTCTACTTAAACATTCTTTATAATCAAGAAATTATACTCTGATGCTCTCTGCTGTTACTTTTTGAGGTCGAGTGATGTAGAGAAAACCTGTAATTATGTAACTGTATAACAATGTTATGTAACTTTGTTACTTTCATCTAGCTCTAACTGGCATGTTTGGAAAATAAGTTTCTGCATATAGTTAGATTTCAACTTTCATTTTACTCCTGGCCTTGTCCTGTTCCTTACTTTCTCTGGGTTTCAAAAACCATGCCTTGATGGCTTATACTAGAACTTGTGTTAGCACCTGGTGCTTCCTTACTTTTGAATGGCCTACTATATCCACAGCTTACTCACCCTAGAATGTTTTTCTGAAAGATCTAGCCACTTTCTCTAATTAATCAATTCCTCCTAGAGCCTCCATTTTCTGTAGGGGCCATTTACAATAGGTAGCTCCATTTTTTCCCTTCCTTCTCTTTAACCCCTTATAACCCTGCTTCCAACTTTATCATTCCAACAAAACTATGCTCTTCAAAGTTAGATGATTTCTTGGTTGATAAATCCAGTGGTCTTCTTTCCTCATTTTTCTTGATGTCTCTGTAGCTTTGGCACTATTGATTACCCTCTCTTCTTTCTAGGTTTTGGGGACCACACTCTCTCCTGGTTTTCCTACCTATCTGACCCTCCTTTCTGGATCCTCTTCCAGATGATAGGTGCCTCTCAGGGTTCAGTTCGGGGCCCTCTTCTCTTCTCCTCCCACACTACTTCACTTGGTGATCTCATTAGCTCCCAAGGATTTAATTACCATCTCTACGATGATGATTCTCAGATCTATCTGCCCCAAACTCTCTTCTAGCCTCCAATCTCACATCTATAACTGGTTTTTTAGACATCTCAGACAGGATGTCCATTAGACGTCTTAAACTCAATATGCTCAAAATAAAATTCATCATCTTGCCCCCTAAACCCTATCCACTTCCTACCTTCCTTAGGGCAACATTATCCTCTCAGTCCCTCAAGCTTGAAACCTAGAAGTCATCCTAGACTCCTCACTTTCTCTCACTCTCCTCTCCCCTCAATATATTCAATCCGTTGTCAAGGTCTGTCAATTTCACCTTTCCAAAATCTCTCCAATATGTCCCCTTCTCTGCTCTGACACTGGCACCTCTCTAGTGCAGGACCTTGTCACCTCATGCTGGGACTATTGTAATAGCCTGCTTGTGGGTCTGCTTGCCTTAAGTCTCACCCCTCTCCAATCCACTCTCCATTCAATAAGTAAAGTGATTTTTCCTAAAGCACAAATCTGTTCATTTTACTTCCCTCCCCCAACTCAAAAAAAATTCCAGTGGCTCCCCTCTTGCTTCCAGGATCAAATACAAAATGCTCTTTTTGTCAGTCAAAGTCCTTCATAATCTTTTCCTTTCTACCTTTCTATTCTTCTTACCCCTTATTACCCACCACATACTCTTCAATCAAGTGACATTAGCCTTTTGGCTATTTCATGAACAAGACATGGTTGGAGTAATTTTCTCTAACTGTCCCCAATTCCTGGAATGCTATCCTTTCTCCACTTCATCAAATGACATCTCTGACTTCTTTTTACTCCCAACTAAAATTCCTCCTTTTGCTGGAAGGAATTTTACTCATTTCTCTCTGCTATTCTCTCTGCCTTCTCTCTGTTATTTCCTATTTATCCTGTATATAGCTTGCTTTATATATATTGTTTCTATGTTGTCTTTCCCATTAGATGGTAAGCTTCTTGAGAACAAGGTCTTTTTTTTGCTTCTTTTCGTATCCCCAGTGCTTAGCACAGAGATGAACACATGCATATGCTTAATATATGTTTATTTATTGATTGAGTTAATCCTCTGGTACCTCACTCTGATCTCTACTGGTTTGGTATTCCTTTGGTCTTTTGTTGGTTACCTCCTTACTTGTTGATGTTTGACTAATACAGTGAATGACAGAATCAGGATCCAAAGAGTTGTTGATAGGTTTGAATAATGACACAGAAACTTAACAGGATTAAATTTAATAGGGTTAGTTAAAAAATTCTGCATTTGAATTACAAAAATACATTTGACAAATACAGGATGTGGAGAAATGTACATCAATTAAATTATGATGTCCAGTCATTGGAATTGACATTTTTCCCTGGTCATATCATATTTGGACTACTATATCCAGTTTTGAGACAAGGGACAGGGTACATATGAGCATACTGTGACATATTTCATAAGAGAAATTATGAAGGAGAATTTAAGTGAAATATGTCATTTAAGAAAGTGTGAGTGAAAAAGATGGACTGGTCACATAATGAGAGCAATAGATTACTATTGCATAGCCCATGTGCTCTACTGTGTATTTGTGATGTTAAGAAAAAGTATGAAAGGCATCTAGTATATTAGATGGAATCCTCTGTAGCAAACATGAATATATGACCACAGAGTGGATGTCATTGAAGAGAATACCTACATTGATGAGATTATGGATTCATTTGTTTACATGGATATTGAGAAAATGGAGCTTGTTTGGAGGAGAGTCACCAGGATGACAAGAGAGCTGGAAAGAATACCATACAAATCTTGTTTGAAGAAATTGATAATATTTAGTCTGGAGAAGAGTAAACTTGCTGATGTTTTGTTACTGTATTCCAATAATTAAAACATGTCTTATGGAAAAGGAATTAGATATTTATTGCTTGGTTCAAGAAGGGAGAAGTAGGACCAATGGGTAGACATTGCAGAATCATAGATTTTGGTGGGATATAATAAATCTGACAGGAAAGATAACAGACTATAGTCTATTGGATAAATACCTGGGCATGCAGTTGGAAGACCTTCAAATTCCCATCTTAGACTCTTGCTAACTTTGTGATCATGTGATTCTCAGAGTCTGTTTCCTAATCTATAAAATGTGAGAAATGATACTTTTACATTTGCCTCATAGGCTGTCACTACATAAAAATTTAATTATTACTCTAAGATAATCCTTTCTAAGAATTAAAGCTACTAAAAATGGAATAGATTGCCTTTTAGGGGTAATGTGTTTCCTTTAATGGAAATGGTCAGTTGGAGTCTGGAGTTTGAGACATTTTTAAAGAGAGGGTTCACACTTTGGGTAGGGAGTTTGATTGGATAACTCTTGAGATCCCTTGCAATTCTATAATTCTGGGAGTCTGGATTAGGAGTATCCATCCTTATAACAATTTTTTATCAGTCAAAACTATTGATGACACTGCCTCACCCTTATGAATTTATTTTAATGTGTTGTATCTCACTTCAGTATTTGTTAAACATTACATGGAAGTTAATATTAATTTTTTGTTTTAAATAATGACCACTCATTTTTACTCAGACAAGAAGCAACCTGTATGTCTATTTTTCACATTTACTTGCATATTTAATGCCCGACTTTCAATGTCCTCCTGCTGCATGTTGAAACATGTCACCATGCATCCCTGCTGTGATCATTTCTTTGCTTCTATAAACCACTGAAGGAAATCAGACTTATTATTTAATAATAACAATATGTATGTGATAATACACATCTGGATATAACAAGCTTAGGTAAGTTCTTTGGGAGACTGAATGTCAGTGGGTCATAATTTTGCTCTTCCTCACATCTATATCTATTATTTTGCCATAATTAGAGAGAATTTTGAATTGATGGGCTAGTAGCATGGTACTTTGGCATTTTCTTTTTAGATTATTTAGTCTTATTTTCTTTTATACTGACCTTATACCATGTGTAACAATTCTCTGTTTATTTCTTCATAGTTTCATAACTACAAGAAAACAAGAAAGATTTCATTCATTCATTCAGTCAACAAATATTTATTGAGCATCTACTATATTCCAGGCATTATGCTAGCTGTGCTCACAAAGTGATTCTTAAATCTTAAAATTCTTAAGGAATTTATAGCCTAGTTGGGGGAGACAATATGTATATATATATAAGTGGGTACAAATATGTAGAAAAACGTATACATTGATGAGGAAGGCACTAGCAGCTGAGGAGTTGGAGCGAAGCTTTTATGAAGAAGGTGGCATTTAGCTTGAACCTTGAAAGAAACAAAGAAACTAAGAGGGTGAGATGAGCGAATACATTGTAGGCATAGGAGGTAATCAGCACAAAGGCAACTGAGATGGAAAATAAAATGGAGAAAAATTAAGAAAGGCAGCTTGGCTAGACTGTTGTGCGCATGATGAGAAATAATATGTAATACAACTGGAAAGATAGGCTGTAGTTAAGTTGTGAGGGTTTTCAAAGACCAAACATTTATATTTAATCTTAGAGGTAACAGGAATTCTATTCAGATATTACTTTGATTTCCTCTTCCTTTTCCTATCCCTTCTCCTCCATCTTTTTTCTTCTTCCTTTCACTCCTTCACCTCTCCCTTCCACTCTTTTTCCTATCCCTCTACTATACTTTAGGGGAAGATTTGCCTCCTTAACCTATTTCTTTAATTGCTGGCCGTATCTCTTTCCTTTCCTAATTTTCAACCTTAATTTATCTGTCCTTTTAAAAATCACAACCTATTCCTACAACTACTTCCCCTAGGACTTCCAAGAATTTCCCTTTCATTTCATAAGAACAGAAGGAAAATCTACTAGGAACTGTGGCATTATGTTGAGATCACTGATCTTGAAACAAGGAAACCTGGATTCTAATCCTGATTCCTCTGCTGATTAGTTTTATGACCCTGGCTAGATAAGATGCTTCATCTTTCTTCTATTTCAGTTGTAAAATGTGGACTGTAGAATGTGAGAATTATACAGAACTCATGAAATCCAGCTCTCATTTTACAGATGAAAAATCTGAAACTGAAAAATGAAGTGACTTACGAAAGGTCACACGAATAGAGGCAGAATCAAGACTTGAATTCAGGGCTTTTCTTCCACTTTTTCTCACTACAACACAAGCTTTTGCTGTCTACATTATCTACTTCACAGGCTTGTTGTGAGGATCAAATGAGATAATGTAGGTAAAATGCTTTGTACACCACAGCGGGCTATATAAATGCCATCTATTATTAGGAAGGAAACTAGAAAGAGCCTTTGCCAGTAGCGAGAGAAGAAGGCATCTCCTGTTGTTGCTGTCTTCAGAAGCAATATTCCCCTTTCTATGCTTGTCCTCTTTCGCTATCCCTAGGAAAGCCATTCCTCCCATCCTCCCCTGCAGTTAGGACTAAGCATGGGTCACACCTGTGCCCCTCCCTTTCCCGCCTGCTGAGCCATTGAGGGGCATCACTGGAGGAGGGTCTACAGCGAGGGAGAACTCCGGTGGGGGACCCACATGCACGGGGACTCCGCCACTTTAAGAGGCTTTTCTCTGGGAAACTCCCATCCTCTCCTTTCGCCTTATGAATGGAAATACTGCTCCCTCCCCCCATCCGGTCGAGTCCATTTCCCTATTTCACTAGGAGCCACTTCTGTCTCCCTCTCCCAGCCTCTCTTTTGGTTCTCTCGCCCACGCCGAGGCGGGCAACCCCAGGGGAACAAGGACAGGAAACCTTCGGCCGCCCAGCAAATCGCATTAATCTCCCCGGGGGCGGTTCCCAAACCTCCCGGGAGTGATTCCAGCCTTTGCTGGGCTCTTGGTCCGAATGGTAGCGACAAGGCCGTAGGGGAGGGGGGAAAGAAGGGGAGGGGAGGTGGGAGGGGGGTGGGATGCGTTCATTTCCTGGCCACATAGCTGGCGGAGCGAGGGAGCCCGCAAGACCGAGACATTGGGGGCAAAGCCTTGCCACCTGGGCCACATCATGTCCACCAAAGCGGAGCAGTGTAAGTAGCAGTCGGTCCGGTATTCCTGCTCGGCCTCCGGTGGGGAACTAAGGTAGTTGCGGCTGCGATCGCAGCAGGGAGAGAGAGTCTGGCATGGTGTTGGGGCGGGCGATGGAGGGGGTTGGGGGGGGCTAGAGGCTGAAGGCTTGAGGTTGCAGGGGGTCGTGGACCATAGCAGGACGCTGTCCGCGGTGCTGAAAAAGCAACCTCCAAATCTCTTCTCAAGAGCTGTTAGAGATTTGCAAAATATTTTGAAAGGAGCAAAATAAAATTAAAATGGGGTCATTCTGGGAAAAAGAGGCCTTGTACCTTGCAAATAAACATTTCAGTATCTCCTGGTGGGGGAAGGGGGGTAACGACAAATCAGAGGCGGAGAACTGTCGGTGGCGTCCAAGCCTGCCTGGGCTACTGAGCATGCCCAGCATTCGCTGCTAGAGCCATAGGGGACTTTCAGTCTGCAGTTTCCACTCTGGGTTGCAGTGGTAATGAGAAGAAGGGGGAGGGAGCAGCAGCTAGGCAGAATATTGGGCTCAAATGAGGGATGGAGTGGGGGTGGGTGGGGAATGAACCTGAAAACGACTTAGGGGAAAAAGAGAAAAAGAGGTGGAAGGGGAACTGAAGAGACTAGTATGAACACTGACCTATTAAGTCATCAGATCTGAATTTTAACAAGAGTAGGTTTCCTTTGTGGAATAACTCACCATGAAACCCCAGGAAATGTCAAATGGGTTTTAGTTGTGGTATATTGAGAGAAAGACTGGGGTCAGAGGTCCCCCTCAAAAAAATTGTGGGAATCAAGGTCATGAACGATTTGGAATCTCCTTGGTGGCAGAAGGTACACATTGTAGGAACCAAATTATATTTGTTGTGGGTTGAAGTGAAAGCTTTCCATTGTGTGCACTTGACAGATTTAGTGACTAACTTTTGACTGGAAATCTAAAGTATGACTATAAAGTCAAAAAACTGATTTTTTAAAATAAACATACCTAAACTTATACATACAAATGAATTTTGTCTCTTTGGGAGGCAATAAACTTAATCCAAAATTGCTTCCACTGTATAAAACATGTCTGTAACTGGTTTTGGAATTGTTCTGAAAGTTGGTTTTTTTTTTATTAGCTATGCCAGAAAATAATTTTGTAGTTATACTTTTGGGGCCCAAATAATGCCATCATACAGCTGGAACACTTTATTTATCATTGGCTCTGAATGACTTTTGGTCATTTAAAAAAATCAAATCTACCCTTAATATGAAGATTTGTCACCACTGATAATATTCAAAACAATGTTCCTGAATATCTGAAGGCATTTCCAACAGAATAGTTCCCTGAAGATTTGCACCATCAATGGGATAAAAAATGTATTATCTCCTATTGAGGTTATACATCCTATTTTGCATACCCTACTTTGAACTTATGATAATTATTGGAAACAATAATGGATTTGGAATCAGGAAGTTGATTTTGAGTCCTGGCATTACATCTTAAGCAGATCTTTTTGAGGACTTGCATTAAAAAAATCTGAATTTGAATTCTGACCCTTCCATTTATTAGACATGTTTTCTGGGGTAATTCATTTCATCTTTCTGAGTATCTGTTTCCAAATCCATAGGATGATGTACGCTCATAATTGTTAGGAAGGCATTTTGTAAACTATAAAGTGTTATATGTGCTATTACCTATAAGAGGGGATAATAATACTGTCACTGTTGACCTCGTGGAATGTTAAGAGCTAAGTGAGGTAAGTCAAGGACCTTGTGAGAATTCCTTTCACCAGCAACAGGCAAAAACCATCTATCACAGAGAATTTCCTGAAGCTCAGAAAGGTTAAGAAATTTGCCTGTGGTCACACAGTTAGTAAGTATCAGCACAGGTAGGATTTAGACTCAAGTCATCTATTGCTCTGTCCACAACACTGCCTTATATGAACTATGAAGTCTTGTAATGATATGCATTATTATTGGGGTATATTTATTTTCACGTTAGTTTAAAAGACCAGTCACATGATTTTATAGTTATATTTCTTAGATATAATTTCAGGTCAAATTGTTGATGCTTTTTTTTGCCACTGTTCTATACTTTTCCTCTTTCCTATTTTCTTATGTTACCCACATTCTGTTTCTTCTCTTTCCTCAAACATTTAGAAACATGGTTGAAATTCATGTATCTAGTTTCGTTGTTGTTCGGGAAGTGAAGGGAGTTTTCTTTTAGTAGGTAGTTTCCTTTGTTTGTATAGGGGCTGCTTCCAGAAAGGCAAGGGATTCCGCAATATAGTGGAAAAAATGCTGAACTAGGATCTCAATTCTAGTTTTGTATTCACCCTTCTGGGACATGGGCAAGTCACTTAGTTACTCTGTGCCTCTGTTCTTCCATATACAAAGGTGAGGATAGGAAAAAAAAATTTTTTTTTATCACAGGCTGTTTGAAAGGTTTATGAGATGAAGCAGAATGTATTGGTGCAAAGATGCCTAAAAATATCTAGGGATATCTAGGCTTTTTTATATAGATTGGAGAGAAGTTGGGAATACTTTGTTTTCTCATACTTCTCTCTCCCCCTTTCCTCTTTTTGCTACTTGTGTGAATATCCAGAGTGGGATTTTCTTCATTGTTTGATGAATAAAGACCCATACAAAGCATAATATTAAGTATTAATTAATTAAGCAAGCATAGATGTTAGTTTTTTTCCTTTTATTTTTAACCTATAACCTCATAGCTAGAGTAGGGCCATAAAAAAAATATGGCAGTTGTGCTATAGGATTTTTACCTGTACCAGAGGGGAGGGGCTTATCGGAGGAGACAGGAACAGAGGAGAGGTTATTTTCCTTCATTGACTAGGAGTTGCACAGTATTATTTTCCAAAACTTGAAGGGAGAAAATTGAGTTTGATATGTGTGATTAAAAATTCCTCAAAAGATGGGCACTTATTATTCATGGAATCATAGAATCTCACTTTTGGAAAGAACTTCAAAAGTCATCTGGTCTAGCCCATACTGAGCAGAAATTCCATCTACAATGTATTTGACACATGGTCATGCATCTATTCTCTGAAGCCATCTAGTGAGTCAGAACCTGAGGCAATCCATTCTGGTTTGAATGACTCTAATAGTTAGATGTTTTTCTTTAGCTCAAGCCCAAATCTGACCTGTGGCTTCAATTAATTTTCTTCAGTTCTGTGTTCAAGGATTAAGAAGAACAAATCTAATCTCTCTTCCATTGGACGACTCTTCAAATACTTGAAGACAAACGTCTCTCCTCCTCTTCCCTCTTGCCTATTTCTCCTCCTGTCCACATCTCTTCTTATCCACTCTGTCCTTTTTAGGACATCCTTTCTACTCTATGGCTAAAAGTTCCTACTTTTTGGGAAGTTGGGGTGATTAGGAAGTGAGAGGAAGTACCAGGCATTTATATGATATAGTGGAAAAAACACTGGATCTGGAGTCAGAAGACCTGAAGTTGAATTCCACCTCTGCTATTTATTATTTGACTTAGGGCAAATCATTTCATCTCTTCATGTCCCAGTTTCTTTATCTATAAAGTGTGTATTTTGGACTAGATAATCTTTTGAGTCCTTTGCAGTGCTAAATCTTAGGAACCCAAACAGATGATGTAATTTATCTTGGAAATATGATGAATGACTTATGCTCAGATGATGACACATAGTTATAAATACTTCAATGCTTCTTACTTTAAAAATTTTATGATTTCATCAATGTGGTCACTTACTTCAATGCTATAGATTGCATCCACCCTATCCCTTTGTGTATTTTTAAAAATGAATTATTGTGGTAAAAAAAATTAATCCCTTTATAGCCAACTAACCCTCTGGTGATAAACCTCTCCACACTTCACTGGACTCATCTTTCAAGCCATTCTTGCTTATAAGGAATTGATAGAGATTGTATCCTGCTGGCATCACCTTTGAGAACATAGGGTCATCATGCCACTGTGACATATTCAGAGTAAAACTTAACATTTTTTCCACTTGCTAGCTATGTGAACTGGTTCAACTTATTCAACTTCACTGAGCCTCAATTTCCTCATCTCTAAAATGATAATAGTAGTAGTAATAATTGTTCTATCTGCTCCATAGAGTTGCTATGATAATCAATTAAGATTATGCTTGTAAAGCAGTTTGTAAGTTTTGAATCATTACATAAATGTTAGAGTTATGATTAATTCTTTTTTTTATATTGTGGCCTTTTCTCTCTGCTTATGAAACATGTGAAAATAAAGAAGAGAGGATAGTTTTATCTAGAGATATAGTCGATTTTGGGCCTTTACTTATATGTTCAATCTGTTTTCTGTGCCATGTGCTAACAGCCCTGGCAGAAGGTGAAAGCTTCTTATCAATTTCCCAGAAAACTGCAAAGATTTACATGTTTTTTTTTTAAATTTTCTTTTCTTCCAATCTTCCATTTTTCTTGTTCAGCCATTCAGAGAACGTCATTGAATTAGTCTTGACCATTCCTGGTCTGACCTGGTTTCTGGTATGGGGAACATTTGGGAGAATAGGCTACTTTTGGTCCTTCTTCCTAGGAATTCCAGGTGAGGTATTTATTTTAGTTCAGACTTTTCTGACATAACCTTCAGGAACCCCTAAAAATATCCTTAAAATCATCCTGTTAATGATTACCTATTTGTTGAGTAGATTATAAAGAATTATAAAATTATAAACTCTCAGAGTTGAAAGCCATATCCAACCTGTTTGAGTAGAAAGTTAAGTCCACAAGTACTTATTAAGTGCCTACAATGTCATTCAATCTTCTTCTTTTTTTTTTTTTTGCCAAAATGATGCTGTGCCAATACCACTAATAGGCCTATATCCCTAAATGATCAGAGTAATAGTGAAAAGTCATATATATATGTATATATATATATATATATATACACAAAAAATATTCATAGCAGTTCTTTTCATAATGTTTCATAGAAACAAAGGGGGTACCCATCAAATGGGGAATGGCTGAACATATTATGGCATGTGGACGTAATGGAATAATATTATATAGTAAGAAATGATGAAGGGGATGGTTTCAGAGAAACCTGAGAAAACTTATAAGAACTGATGTATAGTGAAATGAGCAGAACTCATTTGTTAATTTGTCCCATAACAAAAACATTTTAAAAATGAACAATTTTGAAAGACTTCGACCTCTGATCAGTGAAATAGTCAACCATGCTTCTAGAGGATTAATGAAGAAGAAGTCTATCCACCTTCTGACAAGGGGATGACAGACTAAATACTCAGTTCATAAGACATATTGTTGGACATGGCCAATGTGAGAATTAATTTTGTTTAGCTGTGCGTGTTGATTACAAGGTTTTGTTTTTGTTTCAAGTGGTGCTGGGAAGACCAGAGGGAGAAAAAAATGTTGGATACTTGAAAAAAAATGCTATAGGTAATACATTGCTTGAATTGAATTGATTGAATCTAAGGAGACTTTTCATTTCCTGAATTTTGTTTTCTCATCAGAGAATCTGTACATTTTTCTTATTTCTTCAACATGCTTTTTCTTTTAAGAAGCAAAGCTGGCCTGTTTGGATTATTCTTAATATGATCTTGTCAGTTTTCCATGGTTTGGTCATAAGGCATCAGATGAGAAGTAGTACATCATCATACATACCCCGAATCAGGGAGCAAGTACTTATGGCACTGAGATGTGTGAAGACTTTCACTACTCAGTATTCTAGATCCCTGGAACTTCAGGGGCCACATCACTGCATTTGCCTTAGTCATTACTGGGCTGACCTGGTTTCTGGTATGGGGGACATTTGGAAGAATAGAGTACTTTTGGTCCTTCCTAGGAATTCCAAGTGAAGGATTAATTTTATTCAGCTTATTCTGCCATAATTTTTAGGAACCCCTAAAAGTATTCTTAAAATTATCCTGTCAGTGATTGCCTGGATGTTGATATAGATTGAGGCAGAATTATAAAATTATAGAATCTCAAAGTTGAAAGCCATATCCAACCTGTCTGAATAGGAAGTCAAGTCAGCAAATATTTATTGTGCTAATGATGTGTCATGCATTGTGCTAAATGCAAGAATTCCTTCCATAACATCTTCAGCAAATGATCATCCAGACCTTATCTGAAGTCTTTTAGTAATGAAAAACTTTCTTCTTCTTGAAGCATCCTATTTTATTTTTGAACAGAAATAGCATTGCTGGGCAGCTGAATGCCACAGCGAGTATGCTGGACTCTAAATCCTCACCTCTATAGTAGAGCTAGGAATATCTCTATCCGTTGATGTGGAATCTTTGAATGCAAAGCGATCTGCTAACCTGTGCTCATGAAGTGTACAGCTGTTGTTTCTTACACTGAGAATTTGGGCAGATCACCATCTAAATAATGTGAAAGATGCTAAAGAGCAGGGTTTATATAGGACCTGACGTTTCCAGTGTATTGAGAGCTAAAAATTCTTCCTATGAGTTATTCATATAAATCATAGAGTCAAAAGATTAGAGTTACCTTAGAGGTCCTCTAAACTATTCCTCTCATTTTATAGATGAAGAACTTGAAGACCAGGGAGGTTAAGCGACTTGCCCCAGGGAGTATAGCAGAAGTAGTAGAAACAGGTTTCAAAACTATGTCTTCTAGGTCAAATTTGTAGGAGGTGATTTCATATGTAAGTGTAAACATACATATGTAAATATAAATAGAACATACATGTACATACATATGTATATAGTGTGTATGTGTGTGTCTAGTTTCTTAGGCTATTTCTCAAAAAACAGGCATTTGTATTAAAGTAACTACTATTTCACTTTATATGGCACTAAAATGGTTTGCTCTTTGGATACTATTCTTACCAAGAATGCCAGATTTATATATTTCTGTAAAATAAAATAGCTCTGAGAGTTGGCCACTTCGTTTAGTTTTCTTTAAGCTCTCATCATATCTCAATCACATTTATGATTGAATGGGTCAAAATACTGACTGTATTTTCAAGTACCTCTCAAAAAGAAGAGTCTCGTAAAACTTGTGCAATGTTAATATATATTTTAAGATTTAAAAATCAATTAAAAAAGATTTAAAACAAGTGTTTTTAAGTATGCTTTAAGTATAGCTTTCAGTTCTCTTTGGGGGAAAGTAATCTATATGCCCAAATTACCCAGATTTGTACACATAGTTAAAGTATATAGAAAAACATTTCGTTTGTGTTGGAGTGGTTTTATTTGGAGGCAGCATTTTATCATGGAAAAAGCATTGACTTTGGAGTTATAGTTCAAATGGATTTACATCAATGGGTCGAGGAGATATTTCTAGTTTATATCCCCATGCTCTGGGGGCAGAACTGCTCCAGGGGTTAGGGTTTAGTGCCCGGGATGCCCACTCTATCATAGCTTCAAATCCTAGTTCTGCTACTTACTGGTTGTGTTATCTTAGGTAAGTCATTTAGTCTTTTGGGCCTCAGTTTTATAATCTAACATGAGGGGTTTCTGAAGCTCCTTCCAGTTACAAACTTTGTGTTCCTAGAAATGAAGAGAGACATTATGTCATCACAAATAACTGGCATCTTGTTCAACTCCTGATAGTTAAAATGGAAACTCTTTTCTCTTTTCAGTAATGGTACAAACTGAAAATAGAGTGGCTGTTTAAAAAAAACCCAACAAACCGCTCAATGTTGCTGACTTTCTATCATAGAAACTATGAGGACTACACATTTAGGTTTACAGGAATGAGAGGTTATTTTCAATGAGCATATGTTAGGTGCATCGTATCTATGTGAAAGGAAAATTCACCTTAGTTTTGAGTCATGCTTCAATTTTATTTTAAAAAGTACTCATTTAGTATTTGCAATGCTCAAAACATTGTGGGAGATAATGGTATAAAGGAGGCAAAGTGCTGCCCTTTCAAAGTTTACAGTCTCATGCTAAACAAAGTGATTGAAACACTTTTGATTTGAGTTTGGAAATTTATTCTTGGAAACTGAAGATAAACTTTAGAATGAGTGGAAAAGAGGGGACTTCAGTTCGATAACAGACAAGTTGATAGGTTTAGAGTTGGAAGGAACCTGAGAATTTGTCTAGGCAACCTCCTGCATTTTAGAGTTGAGTTAACTCAGGTCCAGAGATGTTCAAGGTCTTTCCCCAAACCATACAACCAGTAAATCACAGACACAGGGATTAGAACCCAGGATTCCTGATTCCAGACCCAGTAAGTTTTTTTCTAATTAATAAGCATTTTTTCTTTCCCTTCAACCCTCTCCCCCATGAAAAAAAAGAGAGAACAAAGTCCTCCTAACAAATAAGTGTGGTCAAACAAATAAATTCCTATATAACTATGTCCAGAAATGTGTTTTGTTTTGTATCTTAAATCCATCACTTCGCTGTCAGGACATGAGTAGTATGCTTTATCACTGACTCTCTGGAATTTTCCTTGGCCATAATATTCATAAGAGTTCTTAAGTTTTTCAAAGTTATCTTTACAACATTTTTTGTTATTATATAAATTATTCTCTGGTTCTACTCACTTCATTTTGTATCAGTTTGTATGAATATTACTAGATTTCTCTGAAACTATCCCATTTGCCCTTTCTTAAGGCATATAGCATGTAATGGAATATTTCACATACCATAATTTCTTCAGTCATTCCTTAGTTTATGGACTCCCCTTATCTTCAATTCTTTGTTGCTTCAAAATAGCTTCTACAAATTTTTTTTTTACAGTTAGGTCCTTATTCTCTTTCTTTGATATATCTGGGGCATAGACCTAATAGTGGTATCACTGGATCAAAGCATATATATATATATATATATATATATATATATATATATACTGTTTGGAGACTTTGGGGGCTTTTTTGTATGTGTATGCAAAATATTACTTAAATACTTCAAGGACTTATAGATGCCTTTTTTCAAACTGGCAAAGATCATAAGTATTGTTCACTTTAGTCTTCAAGAGTTATTGTGACTGAAAAACATTATCCAATGGCCAAACTTTTCTAACTTAGTTTGCCTGATAGTCACAGAATTAGGTATAGATTTTATCTCTTGAAGCCTGTTAAACTTGATAAAAAAACATAAAACTAGTGCTTGAATTCAGTTGGCATAGACCTTCAGGAATCCAGAAACACCTCCATTTCATAAATGAGATACTGGACTAGAATTTTAGTGGAGGCAAAATGTGTATTAGATTAAAAACACATTTAATATAAAAATACCTTTGCCAACCTGCTTTCTTGTAGAGGATTGTAGAAGGTCTAAACATTTAAAGATTAAACATTCCATTTAGCATTTCTAGCTAATTTCAAACCATAGGCTTTGATTTTGAATAGGCCAGTTCTGTTTTTTGTCCTTCTAAGGCAGAAACCCCAAATAACATATGGCTTACCATGTGGGAGTCTTTTACTTTTAGAGTTAGACCTAAAAATGGAAATTTATCCTACTCTGTTCAGTATCTAATGGTAAAATTCACTCAAATTATTGGTCTAATCTGTCTGTTGTCATTTCATCTTCATTGCCTAACACAGTGCCTGGCTCATAGTTGATACTTAATAAATATTTTTGATTGGTCAATTAATCTGATTCAACAGTTCAAATTAAAATAGTTCTTCGGTTTTAGTTCTCTCTATTCTCACGTAAAGGTGGAGACCTCAGATTGCTCTTCCTCATACAAGAACTTTGTAGCCAAATTTCAGCAAATTTTAAGAATTCTTACTTGATGCCACTATTACTTCAAAATGACTTTCACATCAATAATCTCTGATATTTAACAACATATATGGATTACAATAGGACTACACTTTTTAGGAAGACATTAACTGTAAGACAATTTTATCATGAACCAATGTCTAAATCCACAGACTCTGGACAGGCTATGGGAAATTCAGTAGTTTTTTCATTGTGCCACATTCAACTAACATTAAATATCAGTTATGTGTTACTAAGCACTTGTTTTTAGAAAGTAGGGGTGATAATTTAAACAAGAGGTCTCTTCCTTTAATGAGAAATTGATATGTATAAAGTAGAAAGAAATAAGTGTGTAAGGGAGTACAACATGCAATGAGAGTTTTGAATAGGAAAGATCATTTTTTGATAATTTCCATGTAGATAAATGTAGTGATTGAACCAAACTAGTTTCTCATTTTCCTTAAGGGAGCATCTACTCTTCATTGGACTGCCTCTTGACACCAATGAGGTCACATCCCCTCTTAACCCATTGTACTTCTTGGAAACCTATCTGAAGGTGCTTCTCCAAAGCAGCCCAAACTATCATTTTCTCAGTATCTCAGAATTTCTATTATTCTCACAGCAACCCATGTGGAGATGAGGTCAGTCATCCCAATCAACTGGCCATGGTCAACATGGTAGATAAGCCAGCAAATCAGCAAGGCATTCTGAGGGAGACACAGAAGGTAGCTTGTCAAGCAAGTCAAATCACTGCTATCTGGATACCACCTCAAATCTAGATGGAGATAGCCCAGGCTCAAGAGCCCCAGGAATAGCAGCACTTCCCAGACCACCAGCCCTGCTTCCAGCTTAGATACTATAGCTATCCTCCAGGGAATCAGCCCTCGTCTTTCAAAAACTACTGGCCATCTCTTGGACTGACAGCATCCTAGGAGACAGAATTAGATGGCACAGGGTAGTACTCTAATGATTCTAATGGAGATGTGGACAAGTCAGTAATGAAATCCAGCCCCATCCTGTACAATGGAGGAAGAGTGACTGGAATAAACTTTATTCAGGATTATTTGTTGCAGTGGCTCTGCTGTCATCCTTATATATAAAGTTATACATCAAAAGAGGCAGCTAGGTGGTGCCAGGACAGAAGTTAGGAAGACTCACCTTCAGGAGTTCAAATGTGGCCTCTGACACTTACTAGCTGTGTGACCCAGGGCAAGTCACTTAACCCTATTTGCCTCAGTTTCCTTGTCTATGAGTGAGGAGAAGGAAATGGCAAATGACTACAGTATGTTTGCCAAGAAATCCACAAATGGGGTCATGAAGAGTTGAACATTACTGAAACAATTAAAAAGCAAAAATACATCAGAAGGCCACCTGAGTCATCAAGAGTGTGCAGGAGAAGAGCAGAACTTTGCTATGAAAGAAGCTTGAATGTCCCACTAAGATGGTGGTAAAATGTGCTGGAAATATATGAATAGGATCTGAAATTATTTTAGACTCTGCTGTATATAAGTTTGGAACAATATTGTAAATATAGCTTATGAGAAGACTGGATCTATATCACTGGGGTCCTTTATGTATTCCATATTGAAAGTATTTAGGTGAGAGTGTCAGTGAAATATTCATATAGTGGTGGAGTGGTGGATCTGTATAATGCTCTTGAGGTTGAACCATGGGAGGAGGAGACTCAATATACCTGGCAGTAGTAGAAGCTTAAGAAATTCTTATTGACCGAGTAACTGACAATGTGCATATAGACTAATCGTATGATTTGTAAGAATAATGAAGGGGATGACATCTCTTTTAGAAAATAGTGCCAAATTTCTGAAACCACAATTGCCAGCAATTCTGGGTCAGTATAGTATTTCTATTAGCCAAAGTAAACTGTCTCAAGAAATAGATAATGGGAAAGTGAAAGGACTCTGGTATGTGGGTTCTGTGGGGCTGGACACCCATGGCCACCCCAAAGGGACAGTGAAGGTCCAAGCCGTAAAAGAGCAATGCTAAGGGACAAGCCTACTTAAATAGACCAGAAGATCATTTCTTATAACATCCAAAGAAATAAGTTTCCCTTTTTCAGTGTTTGAATAAAGGGCTCCAACAATATGGAATATTTGGGAAAATTTTGACCATGATAAATGAGGACAAGAAGATTGACTGCTGTCAGGAGATTTGGGTTTGAGGTGGCTAAGTGGTAGACTGTGTGGAGAACTGGGAGTCAGTAAGAACTTACTTCAAATCCTCCTTCAGATAGAGCAAGTCACTACTCTCTCAGGCTCAGTTTCCTCAATTGTAAAACAGAAGTGGATGAACTTGATATTCTCTAAAATCTCATTCATCTCTAAATCTACAAATTTGCCAACATTTATTAGTAGCACTTTAAGGTTTGCAAAATGATTTACATATGTTATTTTATTTGGTATAAAATATCCTATGATCCTGGCTTTGACTCTTATTAGCCGGGTGATCCTGGGCAAATGATAACCAACTTTGAGCTTCTGTTCCTTTTGTAAAATGGGGATAATAACACTTGTACTTTTTATCTCATAGGGCTATGTGGAGTAAAAACCTTTTAAATTTGAAAGTACTATTTAAATATGGTTGATCCAACAACAATAATGTGTCTGGGTCATGAAGAATGGTTTATAATGGTGATAACTTTGTTGCTGTTCAGTCATTAAGTTGTATCCAACTTTTTATGATGACTAGGTAATTGCTACCAGAAATTACAGAAAGATCATCTTAAGGATCCTTGAGTCATTGATCATGTAGATTTCACAAGGAAATGGTAAAAAAAATTTATATCACATTACTGCAGGGTACAAAAATTTCATCCTTACCAAGAAAGACATGATCAAGTAACCAGAATTATATGCACCGGAAGCTTGCCATCCTTCATCAACTAGCAGAAAATGAATTCCTATACTATAAATATAAACCTCAAAATAGTCTTAAGAATTCAATATATAAACTGTACTAGAGTTTCCAGTCAGAACATCCTTACAGACAAAGCTACTACCCACAATTTCCCAGGCAGAACATGAGTCCATAGAATTTATGTACACCATTTGAAATAGATGTCGCTATTATGAACACTAATAATCTTTAAATTATGTGAAATGAAAAGCTCTTAAAATATAGAGACCAACTGGACAAAATAAAAATTATTTAGAAATGGGGCAAAATACTCATTCTTGTCATTTTAAGTGCTACTGGAGTTGTCTTGAAGATGCTTTCATTTGAAAATAAACTATCTCAACATTTTATTTAACTACAAAAGCAATAATTTTATCTACCTGCACAAGAATCTGCCAAACATTAAACATAAAAGAACAAGAGTAAGACAGTAATTTGTCCCAGACTATTCCTATCTGAACTCCATCGAATAAGATGAGAAGAATGATAGTGATGATGATGATAAAGAGGAAGAAAAATGTTCTTTTCCCTGGAAGTATTGCTCAAGCATTAATAATGGTCACTTATTAGCGATACCGTAGAGGGCTTCTGGTATATATTGGGGTGGATGACTTCTGAGTTTCCTTCTAACTCTAAGAACTTGTGATCTTCTGTGGTTAGATACCATTACAGATCATTTCTGCAGACCTTAATCTGTAAAATGACTTGTAAAAGTTGTGGGGTTTTTTTCAGGTTGGCAGTCAAGGCCATGGGCCCAAACTACTATAAAACCCATTTAATCTGCTGGACGTGCTTTTACAAAAAAAGTGAAGATATATTCAAGTCAATCAAATTTTTCCAAACCTCATTAGTGGGATGTTGAAATGTAATAGGGATCTTAACTAATGCAGAGAACATAATTTATTCATAAAGAGTAAGGAAGATCATCTTTCACTTGACTCCATGATGAATGTGTATCAAGCTTTATACTACCTTCTACTTTCCATAGTTCAACTCTAGTATATGTCTAATTGCCCTGTACTCAGTTATATCATCAGTGAAAATAGAAAAAGCTTGATCAGGGGTAAGAAAAGGTGGGCAATGTTCTTTAGGGTATTTTTATTTAAAGTTTGTATCCCTTCTAACAGAGTCCTGCTTTGATAAATCTTTATGGTGTGGAGGTGATGGTGGATTTATCTTTCTCCTGCATACTAATCCTGAGTAGTCACAAGACTTTATCTTAGCCCCTCTATTCTATTTTCTCTATGTCCTTTCAGTGACCTTATTAGCTTCTATGGTTTCAATTATCATCTCTATGCAGATGACATATATATACATATTTATGTGTATATATAAACACACCTAAAATATATTTATATATGTGTATATATACATATATGTGTGTGTGTGTGTTCATATGTATCTCTAGCCCTAATCTCTTTTCTGAACTTTGGCTTTGCTTTACCAATTGTTTGCTAGACACATCTTTATTGAGATGTCCTGTAGGCATCTCAAATTTAACTTTTCTAAAACCGAGCTCATCATATTACCACATAAACCCATTTCCTCCAAATTTTTCTATTTCAGTTGAGGGTACTATCTATTTCCACTCACTCAGGCTTGCATTTTCAGAGAACTCATTGAATTTTACTTCTTTCTCAGAACCACTGAATCAGTCACCAAGTCTGGTTGATTCTATGTCTCTAACATCTCTTGCATAGGTTCCCTTCTTTCCACTCACACAGTCACTGTCCTGTCCTAGTTCAGGACCTCAACATTTCAAATCTAAGCTATTGCTATATTTCCTAATTGATTTACTTGCTTCCATTCTTCTCTCCCCCCTTCATCCTTCATTCTACCATGCTTCAATTGATTCTTTGCATAGCTGCCAAATTGATATTTCTAAAACAGGAATCTGACCATGTCACTACAATACTCAAACTATTAGTGCCTCTCGATTGCCTCCAGGACAAAAGCTTATAGAATGTGTTCTTAGTCTGACATTTAAAGCCCACCTTCCCATATGGCATCCATATACCTTTTTAGTTTTATTTCATATAGTACCCTTTTACTCATGTGAAAAAAATGGGTGGGAGGTGGGTGCTCTACATGGGATGGGATGGAGGACAGTGAGAAAGTAAATAATCTGCTCTTTTTTTCTTGCCAAAGAGGCCTGGAACCTGGACCTCTTATTCTCTTGCCCTCAACTAATAGCATTTAAATTTATGTTCTCCTCACCTCTTTCTACTCAGGTAAAGGAGTATGTGTTAATTTTTTGTGTTTCCTAAATTTCCTGTTCTATGGCAAAGACTGGATCATCCAATGATAAACAGAATTTGTTACCAGTGAGGTTATTTGAAAGAATTTGTTATCAGTGATATTATTGCTTCCAAATCAGCTGTCTATATATAGATTCTCAGCTTGTTTGAGCAAAGATCAAAATCTGTCCCACATTAGTGACTCCAAAATGGTCTTTTTAGGCCAGTTGTTTGACATTGATAAATGGAAAATGAAACAGATATTAATATAAATTATCACCATTTCTCAGGGAAACTTAACTGATATAAATCAATCTCTACAAGGAGAAGACTAAAAGAGCCTAAGAACAGTATCAATTAGCAAACACTTGATCTTCTTGCTAAGCAGAGAGATGTGGTATCCAAGGGCAACACACAGTTTAGAATATAATCTCCATTGTAAAATTCTTTGGAGAAGGATGGTGGAAGATTATGAGCATTATCGCCTCATAAAACAGCAAAAAACAGAGGGGAAAAATAGTTCAGAAGAAGCTTGGCAAGACAACCAGTTAAGCCAAACCATCCCAAAGGTATTTAAGAAACTGTATGAAGGCAATGAACAGACAAAATTCTAGAAAGATTTCTGTAACGAATCTTTTCTCTATCAATGATATGGCGTCACTGAATTTGGACTCTAATATCACAGTTCTTGATATGCTACAAAAAAATTAGAAATTACATTAAAATAAGCATGGGAAAAGAGGCTAGATTAGATCACATACACATCTATATATCTATCTATTTATGTATATATGTATATGGCATATGATAGAAGGGGTGTAGTTCTGTGGGTGTTGAGGAATTGATTCTTAAGATACCTTAAAAGGAGAGGTTATCTTGAAAGAAATATGATCTTATTATTTTAAAAATGTAACCAAGAAAATGTTGATAACTACTAATTAGTATGTCTACTTTCTATAAAATTTTTGTGGGAATTATTTCTGGACACAGTGAGGGCATCCTTGAGAAATGATCTACATATGTGCAAAGGACATCCTTGATGAAGAGAAAGTATGGGAGCAAGGAAGCTTTTACAAATTATGCCCTACAACAGACCATACCTTTACAGTCTCACAATTGACTGAAAGCAGTGGGATCCTGTAAAACTCCACTGTCATTATTTTTTACTTGCAAAAAAGTATTTGGTCTGGTAGAGAAAAACACTATCTCAATATCTCTTTTTCAGCATATGCATACATTAAAATCATATGCCATCCTTTAAAAGCTAAAACAACATAGAGAACTGCCAGATAATGCTCAGATTGTTACATTCAAGGGAAGGGTAAAACAGGGAGAGGTTTATCAAGGAGTTTGCCACTATCATGGAGGATGTCCTGTACAGAGTCAAAATGGAAAATGCTTCTTTATATAGATGGTGAAATCTTTCAGATGCTTCCATTTATGGAACATTTTGCTGACTCTGTCAAGCTCTGGAACATCACAGAACATTCTAAATGATATCCATAATCACTCAGAAGAGTCTGGCCTAACACACACAGGAAAAAAATAAGGGGATGATGGATGCATATTGTTTGACTTATGATATACAATTGGATGGACAGACAATAGACAGTGTGCCTATATTAGTACCTATATTTTGGACAAATATCATGAATGGACAGTGAACTGGACCTGAACTAACTTGAAGAATGAGAGAAGGCTAGTTTGCTTTGGGAGATTTTGCAGAACTTATAATGACCCCAATGTTTATCCATCCATTCAGGAAGCATTTATTAAGTTTTTACTTCACAGCTTATTTATCTCTAAGGTTTTCCTGCATTGGAACTCATTAAGGTTCTCACTTTTTTTTCTGGACTAATATACTGTCAACATCAATTATCAAGTGATGGGCCAAGTTAGTTCATTAATCAATCAATAACATTATTGTAAGTACTTTTAAAAAGTACTTACAATATGCCTGGTTCTGAGTTAAATGTTAGTGCTACAAAGGAAAATTGAAAATAATTTGTATAAGGTACATACTAAGTAGATGGAAAGTACTTTTTAAGCAGAAGATGATAACAACTTAGGAGCCAGAACTTGAACACAGGTCTCTTGACTAGGTCTAGAGCTCCTATTACAATATAGCTGCCTTTCCAAACATGTAGATGTGATCCCAGCAGCTTGTCTGTGTTCTCCATCAAAGAGGTGACTGCATTCTACTTTAGTGTGGAGACCATTGGACTGGCACTCAGGAATGAATAAGAAAAGTGTTTAAGTGCTTCTATATAAGCCAGCTCTTTGTCTTAGGCCCAGTGGTGACACTGATTAGCTTTAAGACCTTTAGCATGTTAAATGACTTTTAAGTAACCCAGTTTCTCATTCTTTGAAATGGGTTTATAAATCTTTATTGCTTTTTGTCCCACTGGAATTTTGTGAATATTAATGGGTGCAAGCCAAAATGACTGCATCTATGAGGAAGGGATTTGTATAAAATACAGGTAGAAGAGAAAATAAAAGAGGCAGTATTTGGAGGCCAGCTTTGAGCAGAAGAAGTAAGGATATAAAGTAGAATAGTAAACAAAGATAATATTGGGCCTTGAATTCTTTCCTGGGGAAAATGGATAGAAATTGTAGGATGATTTTGTTGTAAGGAAAACCTCCAAATAATTAGAGCTGTCCAAAAGTAGAAAGGGCTTCCTTGGTAGGTAAAGAGTTCTTATCACTGGCAGTCTTTAAAGTGGAGACTAGAGGGATCTCCTTTTGTCAGGAATTTTGCTGTGTTAGTTGATCTCTGAAGTCATTATTAACTCTGACATTCTGTGATTCTGAGGGTAAGTTGCACATGTAGAATAAGAGGGAATACAACTAGGAGAAAGCAGCATTTATACATGTAAGAAGACAAAAGGAGCGGAGTGAGGTCCTAACGTTACTACGTTGTTGGTGGAGCTGTGAATTGGTATTAAACGTTCTGGAAAGCAATTTAGAAATTAACCATCTGAAATAATTAAAACGTCCATATATTTGGACCCAGAGATTTCGCTACTAGGTATATTCCTCAAGATCATTCCCAGAAGAAAAACCTATACCAAAATATTAAACAGTACTTTTTGTAGTAGCAAAGAACTGGAAACAAAATGGATGCCCATTGATGAGAGATTTGTTAAAGAAATTGTAGCACCTGAATATAATGGAATATTATTGTACCATAAAAATGATGGACATGATGAATTCAGAGAAGCATAGAAAGACTTTCATATGCTGATATAAAGTGAGGTAAGTTGAGCTGGAAAATCAAATTATGTGACTACAGCAAAGTAATCAGAAGAATGAGAGCCTGCCAGTTCTTTAGCTGTAGATTGACAAAATGAAGCAGGGAGTAGCTTTATGAGCAAACACTTTATTGTCCTTCAAAAAAGAGCATTTAAAAGAACACTTTAACATTTGAAAATCACTTCAGTATTAAATGTGTAGATTGCATTTATTAATTCTTTGATTCTCATGACAGCTTAGTGAGGTAGGAGTTATTATTAGGTGCATTGAATATGAGGTTCAGAGAGTTTAAATGACTGGCAGTTATAGATAGTATTTGCCATTCCTCTCATGAGCCCCAACAGAGTGGGCCAGGAAAGGAGGAATCCTTTGTGCTTTTCTGTCACCTCCAGGCCGTCCTTATGTCACTACTCCTTTGAAGTACATTTCAGCTGTCTAGGTTGCCATGTCTAGATTATTTTTTCCTGTCACCTTCCAACTTTCAGGTCACTTCCCTCCATTCTTTCTTAGAGAATTTGGCACATGATTCATTGTCTTCCTTTGTCTTACATCCTTCACCTTTAGGTTTGAGTTTTTCAGTTTATGGGGATCACTCTGTCCTCTGAATTTATTTTCTTCCATGACCTCCTTCTCTACTTTGCTTTAGTCACCCCAGAGAGGGTAGTCATATCTTTGACTTCATCATCAACCTAAACTGTTCCATCTCAGTAATCTTGAACTCTATTCTTCTGTTTTCCAGTCTCTTGTCTTTCCATCTCCTTGATTACCTCATTCCTCCTTAATTACTTCTTCGCTATAGCCTCCACTCCATCTATCTCTTCCTATTTGTCCAGATGACACAGAGGATAGAGTACAAGATTAGGAGTCAGAAGACCTGAGTTAGAATTCTGCTTCAGACGTTTATTAGCGTGTGACCCCGAGTAAGTTATTTAACCTTTCAGGGTCCTAGTTTTCTCATCTGTAAAATAGGAACAGTAGCAGCACCTACCTCATGGGGCTGTTCTGAGTGTCAAATAGGTTAACATATGTAAAGTACTAATGCAAATCTTAAAGCGCTATGTAAATGTTAGCTATTCGTTATCATAATCATTTTCTTCCTCTTCCCACCCTATTCCCCTTCCTTCCCTCTCTGGTCTGGCTTCACTTTCTTCTCTTCACAGTCTGGACCCAATAATTAACCAGTTCAACAAAGTGCTGTCCTCTGCTCTTGAGTTCTTTGCTCTATATTCTTCCACCATTCATGCCCTGTCAGTCCCCACCTCTTGATCACTCCCTACTATGTGCTTTTTCTGTCTTTGAAACAAACTGCTGAAGGAAATTGTATCATTATGCCAACTAGTTTGGCTGTAAATTCTTGTTATATAACCTTGACTGGGTCCTTAGTGAGGCATAATACGCCTTTTACTCATTTTCAGTTGTCTCCATCATAATGTTCATCTGTTCAGAATTTCTCTCTTGAAGCTGCCAATGCCTTTCCCAATCCCTCTTTCTCAGATGACCATGCCTGCTATTTAATTGAGAAAATCAATGACATCCACTGTAATTTTCCTTTTCTCTTTTCTCCTCTTTACATCTTCACTCATCTCTTTTACTCTAATCTGAAAAAAATGTGGTAATTTTTCTCCTTGTCAAGGTTAACTAATGCCTCTACTTCTACCCTGTTCCATTCCCCCATTCCTGTCTTTTTCAGGAGTCTGACCTATCAGTCACTTTCATTTTGTTCTTCATCTTTGATCTTTCCCTTATGTCTACAAATATACTCAGATTTCTCTATCCCTGAGAAAATCACCTTAAATTGAATTTACAATCTCTTCAATTTATTACCATATTTATCTCATCTGTCAAACATTCAGAAAGATTGCTTTACAGACTTTACCTTAATTGGTCACTACCCACTTCTCTCTCAATCCTTTTCACCACTCTCTGGAAACTGTTCACTCAAAGCAATGTCCCCTCAATTACAAATACCAGGTGTCTTTGCCTTTTATTTATCTTCAATCTCCTTGACCTTTTTATAGATTCTGAACACCTGGACCACATTGGATACCCTGTCTTCCCTTGGTGTCTGTGACACTGCTTTTTCCTGGTTCTACAGACCTTTCACTTGTTTGAGTACTCCTCAGGCTCTTTTGCTAATCTGTCATCCATTTTCCACTTCATAATTACGGGTCCCCCTGAGGCCCTATCTTGGATTACATTCTTTTATGTTTCTGAGATTTTTTTTTTTCAATAACCTCATTTACACTCATGGTTTCAGTGATCATCTGTTCATAGGGTCATAGATCTAGAGCTGGAAAAGACCTCAAAAAACAAATTTATGTGTCCAGCCTTAAATTACTCCCATTCTCTAGGCATCTAATGGAACAAATGTATAGTATTATATACTGGTGTTCATTAAGTACTTGGTTAATATATTAAGGAAAGATATATGAATATGGGAAAGACCTGTGGTTTTCTCAAAATAAGGAGCACATGGTATGGGAACTCCTTTTACCAATGCAGATGGCAGTGGGCTGGTGACTAAATGTCTTAGTAACATAAAGGGAAAAAAAATTGACTAGGATAATATAATTGGTAACTCTTAGAGGTAGAATTTGAACAATAAACCCAGCATTCTAGCCACTGTACCTGCCTATATAAGATATGTATGACCATATAATGAAAGGTAACTTGGGGTAAATAAAAGGATAAGGACAAGAGTGGAATAACTGATATCATAGTATAAGGAATAGAAGCAATATGTGAAAGGCATAATAATAAATATATTAGGAGAAACATAATGGTAGTAAAAGGCTAAAGAAGCCTGATTTTGGAATCATTAGAAGGAAAAATGGCAAGGAGAAGAACACTGGGGAATAGCACAAATGACAAAAGGGGAATATTTGTGTTCATAGTCTTTTAAAAATGTTGCTTTTGAAATACTGTGTGTAAAATGCATTATCTCTCTTCAAGAGAGCCTGCTTCTAGAGTTTCCAGCTAAGGCAGTATTTCCTTTATATTTATTTATTTATTCTATACAAAGGCAGTATTTCATGAATTCTCTATTACGAACCTCATGAGGCAGTGAGTCCAAGGGTGACACTCCAGTTTCATATGTTTCAATAAAATACAGTGTGATACGAGATGGATGTGCATTGAAAATTCCCCTTTATCAGCTATAGCCGAGGCTAGAGGAGCATTCCTTCTCTTTTTTGGTAGGTGTCCTGATGCTTATCAGTCTCCATCTCCATTTTTCCAGTTTTTCTCCTGGACTTCTAACTCTATCCCATCCATCATAAAGAGAAGCAGAAATGCTCTGCATAATGTAATTAATTGTTTCTGCAATCTCATGATATTAGATGAAACCGTATTATATTTGGGAGATAGTTTCCATGTAAGTAGACAGTCAGCAGCTGCATGAAAGACTTTGGGGATAATACTTGCTGTTCTTTACACACAGCATCCTGTTTTTCATCTCCATATCTTTTCCCAGGAGGTCTTCCTTTCTGGGAATGTATTTCTTCCTCTCCTTTGCCTTAAGACTCTCTAGATTCCATTAAATTCAGTTCAAGTGCCAGCTTCTGTAAGAGGTCTTCCCTGATCCCTCAGCTGCTAGTGCTGATCTCCTACAATTACTTTGTGTTTATTTTCTGTATAGTTTGCATTAACTTATGCGTACGTGATCCCTTGGATAGAACGTAAGCTCTTGGAGGACTGGGATAGTTTCTTTTTTTTTAATCTTTGAACCCACAGGACCTAGAATGGTATCTGGCATGTAAGAGGTACTTACTAAATGCTTGTTGATGATTGATTAATGGCATTCATACAAAATGACATTGATTAGGTCAACTTTATGCAGGATATACTTGTAAAAACTTGCTGAGGGTCAAAATATGAGACTGACTTTAGCAACGAGGCATGACCACAATGATAGTATCATCATAATAATAACTAACATTTATATGGCATTGCAAAGTTTCCAAAGCACTTTATTGACCTTATCTTATTTGAAACACCTTAAAGATTAAAAATTACATGTTGTGTGTTTAAGGAGGGAACCCTCCTTTAATCTGAATGAAAGATGATGACTAGTACAACAGAAATGGGGTCAATGTAGTTCAGAGAGGCTGTGCAGTATTATAAAGGAAGGAGGGTGGGTCTTAGCGTAAGAGGGTCTAGGTTTGAATCCTGCTTGTGATAACTTCCTACTTGTGTGACATTGGTCAATTCATTAAGCCTCCTTTCGACTTAGTTTCTTCATCTGTGAAATGAGTGGGTTGGGTTAGATAGCCTCTATCTTTAGTAGAAGGGTCACTAGAACTAGACATCAGGGTCCTGGTCTCAACCCTTCTGCTTACAAACTATGAAACCTGGGGAAAATCACCACCCACCTAAGACTCAGTTTTCTCTTGTGTCAAACGAGAAGGTTGACTTAGACAATCTCTGAGGTCCTTTCTGAGGGCAGATAGGCAGTGAAGTGGATAGAATGCCAGACCTGGAGTCAGGAAGATTCATCCTCCTGAGTTCAAATTTGGCGTCAGACACTTAATAGCTGTGTGAGCCTGGGTGAATCACTTAACCTTGTTTGCCTCAGTTTCTTCATCTGTAAAATGAATCGGAGAAGGAAATGGTAAACCACTGCAATTATCTTTGCCAAGAAAATTCCAAATGGGGTCATGAAAAGTTGGACATGACTGAAAACAACTGAACAACAACAGCAAGAGGTCTCTTCCAGCTTGAATGTTTTGTCTGGTATGATATTGGCTTTGAAGGCAGAGGACATGGATTGGATGCTGACTCTGGCATACTAATCAGCTATGTGACTTTGGGCAACTTGTTTCCTCTCTCCGGCCTCTGTTCTTTTTTACCCTCAAAATGAAAGGATTGTACCAGATGATCTTTAAAGTCCTGTTCAACTCACAATCGATGGTACTATCTATGTTCTGTTTTGTAAGGTACCTGCCAGAATTGATATTCTGTGTTTAATGTCTTTTCCAACTCTAGTCTTCTTTGTTCTAACATTCTATTAATGTAATATCTCTTCCAGCTCTGATGTCCTATGATTTCTACAGAGGATATAATTTAGCCTTTTTTTTTTTTAAAGAATTTTATGTTTTTGCACAATGCTCCTGGGGAAAACCAAACAACATTAAAGCAAAACATATATAAGGATAAATGTGATATCAGAAGTGAACTTGTTTTAAGGCAGAGGTGCTGTACAAGTCCAAGATTTCATGGTGATTGGCAGCCTTGGACTATTTTTCTAAGGAATTGCCTCAAAGACATAATTCAAATAGTCTAAGTAGAAAAAGGAAAATATGGCTAATATTTTTTTCTCCCTCAGAACTCAGAAGTAGTATTAAGGTCAGAAGCAGTCAGAAATTGCCACCTCCTGGGTGCCATTGAGTAAAAATTTATCACTTCTGCATTCATTAAAATTTAATAAGAATATGGGGTTAGTGGAGAGAGCACTGGATTGGGACCCCTTGTGTTCTAGACCTGACTGTACCATTCACTAGCAGTGTAAACTCAGGCAAGTCACTCTCTGCTCTAGGCATTAAATTTTCCTTTCTATAAAATAAGGGTATTGGACAAAGTGCTTTCTTTAAGGTCCTCTACAGTTCTAAAATTGTGTGATGATCCTATTCCCTTTTCCTGCCATGGATATCTTGCTTATTTCTGGTTTGCTTGAGTCATTTTGACTAGAATTCATTTAGAAGCTAATTTTCATTCACTATTAGGAGCAATCAGCAGGACCTTGTCTCTCCTGGATTTGATACTAAAGAGTTATCTTATGTTGACTGCTGATAGTGACAGTCGTACTGCCTAATGGTCTCTCTCAGTAGCCTCAGAGACATATGACTGAGAAGGACCAATGGACACTAATTGAGCTCTGTGGAAGAGGATACCAAAGAGAAGTTGACCATCATGGCTCCTTGGGTTGTGTCAACGAGGAATGACTAGAACTGGTCCAGTCACTGCAGCCAGGTCAAACAGTCAGGTCAGGAGTATGGACAATGTTGGTGACTCCAGGTAGGTCTAGGAGAATGGAGATCCTATCCAAGCCCCAGTATTCTGAGTTCTTAGAAGGTCTGGGCAGCCAAGCTCAGAAAGGTATTAACAACTCTTAAGTTCCTTAAAGAAAATGAGGGATTCATTTTAAAAATTACTGCAGTCACTAGTTTATTATTTTACTTGTATGGCTCAAATTAATCACTTTTTAAACATAATTTATCAGTGTGGCTATACGCCAAGTACAGTATCATTATGTATTGTTGAAGTAAAGATTTCCTGGTTATGTGATAGGTATTTGTCTTTTGAATTGATGCCAATGCACAATACCCTGTTCCTGAAGATTGGGCATTATCTGAAAGAGTTTTCAGTTCTTGTTTTCAACTTCAGTTGACTGGGATGTAAAGGAACCAGAATCACAACCACAATATTTTCTGAGAATAGAAAAGCTATTGGTTTTATTCTGTTTTTTCTTTGCCAATAATGAGCTGTCTATAGAGGAAGTGTTATCAAGAGCTCCTTCACCTTCTTGAATTTCAGTTTTTTCATCCATAAAATGGGACAATAATACCTATAGTATCTGATTCACAGGATTACCACAACTTTACAAATTACAATGTACTGTAGAAATTTAGACTATTCATATTATTATGAGTGTGTCTCTCATTAGAGGAACAAAATCAAAGATGGATAGTTTGCAATTTCTGTAAGATATATTACTGGTGTGTTGGCCACAAGCAAGCATAAGTTATTGGAACACTGTTGTCATGGTTTCTATTATAAATTTTAGCAAGAGATTCTGGTAGAGAATTAACATATGACTTCTTAGAGTTGTAATTAATGTCAGACTTGCGAATGATGATGAAAACAAAATGAAACTCTTAGGAACAATACATGCTACAAAATCCTTCTTGTTTTGTTTTGTTTTGCTCTAGTTGCTTCCAAGATCCGCCACCTGCAGGAATATCATAACCGGGTCCTCCACAACATTTATCCTGTACCTTCAGGGACTGACATCGCAAACACCCTGAAATACTTTTCTCAGACCTTGTTAAGGTAAGCTTTAAATTATTCTCTTTTTCTAAGAAGTATTAGGCAGTATTTTGGAATTTATTAGCACCTAATGTTTGATTGAACTAAAAGTTTTAATGGACATTAAAATTTTCACTGCTCTGCCAGAAGAGTCGGGACTCAATTTCTCTCAAATAGATAATGTCAGATCATAGACATCAATTTAAAATGATGACTTGTATGGCTACTGCCTGATATGCTAATTTAATCTCCCTTTCAAGTGTCTGATTCAAAGGAATAAAAGTTATAAACTTTATGCCAATAGACGGTTGGATTAAACTGAGAATGGACATTGTTTTAACTTAAGGTCAGGTAACGCTTTGGTCTTAAGACAAATCCCTCCATTGTTAATGCTCAGTAGGACTTAGATATATTACTAGGATTTCCTTCCTCATGACCAAAGAGCACTAATGCCATGACAATAACTTTTGCACATCTGTGGTGCACTTCATTTGATAAAAGTATTTTTAAATTAGTTATTTAAAATTCTTAAGGGACAAGGAAAAAGTAAACAGAAGTTTAGGTCCTATTTTTCATTGTCTGCTCTTACGATAAGGTGAAGAAGATTTAAAACATAAAATCAAGGTCCATCTGCTTCATGGCAATCATCAAGGTAGCCAAGTGGGCAAATGGGCCACAATAGCTCAAAAAATTCAGTTCATTGTTTGGGTCAATAATGTTCCTACTCTGATGCCTTGTGGTGGGAACACCTGTGGTGTAGAACAGAGGGGTCAAATGTGTGTCAGATAGGTATCAAGACTTAAGATCACATGTAGCTACAAGAGTCCAAGTGTGTCCTGAATGAGATTAAAATTAATTGGAAAATATTTAACAAATTAAATAAAAATACATGAAAATATAGATAATGTTAATATTTGGTTTTTCTAAGTCAGTGTGTGGCTGCAAGGCTTCTTATACACAGTTTATTGGCCCACCTCCCTATGTGAGTTTGACACCACTGGTGTAGTGGAAAGGGTACACACTGAATTCAGAGGACCTGGATCTGAATTCAGCCTCTGTACTTGGACAAGTTATTTCCCTCTCTGGGCCTCAATCTCCTCATCTGTAAAGGAGGGGTTTAGGTGATATGTGAAATTCCTTTAATCTTCAAAACCATAGGGCATCATTTGGGTTTTGGAAGATGTTACCAGAGGAACATAAGCAGACAGGACTGAATAATAAAGACTTAAGGTGTTCATCCAAGAAATAGATTGTGACCTTCCTCTCCTTAAGTCTTTTTATGGTCTGTGATTATGGACCTCACACTTGCACACCTTTCTGTAAGCTAGGTGCCCAAGTGAAATCTTTTATTACCTCTTTTAATGACTAATTACTGGTCCAATTTCTATTATTACAAGAGATTGCATAGTGAACACTTTGCAAGCCAAAGAACCTGACCATATTCTTTTGAACAGTGTAGTCCTTGTGTCTTTGAGGTTAGGGTTTTCAAAGGGAAACTGATCATTTCCCATAATCCCAGATTATGAAAGTGCACAAGGTAAGATAGCAAGATATTTCATTTTAGCAAGACCTGCAGTTAAATACAGTGATACCAGTGGTATACTTAAGGAATTTCCCTTTTATTTCAGTAAAAGCTTTGAGCAAATGTCTAAAGACTGAATTCAGCAGAGATGCTAAACTTCATTTATCAAAATCATATCAGGAAAGGATTCTTGAATATTTCCAAAGAATCACAATTTCACCAATGTGGCCTTCCCTCTACTGGCTTAGATTTTAACTCTTCCTTGCCTTAATATGGTGGCTTGCAACAATTTTTGTGTGTTTTATATATCCCTTTTGTGGTAAGCTGAAGCCTATGGATCCCTTCTTAGAATGTTTTTTAAATCCATAAAATAAAATACACAGAATTTCAAAGGACAGCAGTTGTATTGAAATATAATGATTAAAATATATAAAAAAATCCATACTAAGTTCACAGACCCTACGTTAGTAACTCCTGCTTTAAAAGATGGCCTTAACAAGTTACACAGATCAAAAACCTTACTAGCTTATAGCCAACACTGTGATAAGCCTTTTTGAATTTAGCAAAGTTGACCCTCAAATTACAGACACATGATCCATCACCAAGCCCTTCCCAAGCTTGTTAGGTTCTGCCAGAGCTTGTGTTTTTGCTGGCACACTTGTCAGAAACCCAGAGTTTCCTCTACACCATGATGAGGCATCAAAATAGGACTTTAGAAGAAAAACCATTAAAGAAAACATATCAAAACGTTACCATACTCCTGGAAAATAAATTGGGTAGAGCCGTTTTATGTTTACTCAATCCATAATACATTTCTATTCAATCCAACAAATTTATTCATTGCCTTACTCTGTGTAAAGTCATATGCTGGACATTGTCTGGGATAATGAAGAATATCATCTTATCCCTGTCCTCCCTGAGGAGTTTATAATTTTATTTCATGTTAAAAACATACCATAGCCATTTTTTTTTCACATCTAGGTTCTCTTTGAATGGGCTTGCTCTTTTCCCAATTTGAAATTTTAAAGTTTCCTGGCCTTTCTCAAAATTGAAAACTCTCAGATTCCTTAGCACCAATCTTTGCTCCAGTGCCATTCAGGCTAACAGTGGATATAAATTTTTTTTTAAAATGGAATCAAGGTTGAACTGATTGGTGCTAATTTTTTAGAGAGTTTAAAATAATTTAAAAAATGGATTCCATTCTCAGCCCAGAGTTCTCAATTGCAACCAACAAATATAGTGAAGAGAAGGAGATTGGTGTGTTAATATATATACTTTTCAATTATTTAGCTTCAGAACCTAGATTAGTCAAGGAAATTTTTTTCACCATTTAGAATGAATTCACACGTCAAACTTGCAAACTCATGGGAAACTTTGGACAAATTAATTTTCTTTACTATGAATATGTGAAGGCAAATTCTCATCTTCCCCAACACTCCTTCAGAGGTTCTCTCTTAGCACAGAATTTTTATGAATATGGAAGAGTGTTTGCATGATATTTGGAAACAACTGTTTTAGGAGTCCCAAGACCTGGTTTTTAATATCAGCTCTGCCACTAAGGAGCTGTGGGCCTTGGGTAAGTCACTTCGTTTTGGGGGCCCTGATTCCTCATTTGCAAAATAAGGCAGTTAACCTAGATAATTTCTAAGATCCCCTCTAGCTTTAACATATTCTAATTTTGAGTGCTATGAAAGGAGAATCTCTTATGGGTTGAAAAGGAAGGGTGAAAATTTGGCTGCTAAGCTTAACTCTTCTGAGCAGGGCATTCCTCGCATTCTCTGTGATTTAATGTCTAGTGTATATCTATTAGTAAGAATTGCAGATAGGGGAAATGGTTTCATCATTCCCGAATTGCACCATTTGGTTGGGAAAAATACTTTTATTTTTTGAAAAAACTTCACAAAACATCATAAAATCACCATAAATGATGCATTACACATTTATTCATTAGCTCTTAAGTTTCTCCACAAGTGAAAGCATTTCCTTACATTAATACACATGGATAGCAATTAAAAACTGGTTTCATGGATTACTCATTATCAGCCTTTTCCTCCTACCCTCACCTGAGAATTGAATCTAAAGGCAGTGAGGGGGCAGCTCTGCTATCAGATTTGTAGCCCAGATGTTACTGCTGACATCCTTCCCGCCCTGCATGTGTGCAACTGTTATTGAAAATACCACACATGAGGAGGCAAAAATAGCAAACTGGAATTCAGAAAGTGGAATTTGGCTTGTGATATTTTAACTAACTGATCAAACATTTCTTGGGAAAAAGTTTTCTTATATTCATATTTTAAGGAGTATAATAATACTCATTTTAAAACATTATAGTGCTTTTCCCCCTCCAAGAAAAGTTTGATTGGGGCAGAAGGCTTTACTTAAGGGGTTGTTTTTATTTCATTATATTGGACTAATTTTACCTGAGATGATAAGTGCTGATCTGTTTGTACCATTTCTAAAAAAAAACCTATCCAAATGTCAATAATTTGGGGATAGACTAATAATTCCCTGAATTTTGGGAAATAACATATCTGACTCTTCTCCTGTGCGATTCTATGGGCATTTTCAGTGGAATGCAGACTCATGTGCAAAATGTTGTGCTAATAGGACTTTAGAAATAATTTTGGAGCATATAAAAATGTAATTAGTGGGGCTAGGTACAAATTCCAGCTGGGACCCAGGGTGCCCTGAAAGGGGTATTTCCTTTTAATGCTCCAGTGTGATTATGGGCTTGGCCCAGATAGAATCCTACAGGACGAGACCTGAATTTCTGAGGGCTGGCCTTCTCAAGACTACATTTAAAGGTGATATTTTCAGTCGAGATCTGTTGTTGCAAGAGAGCTCAAAGGCTGATGGATAATTTGATGCCACCCTCAAAAGATCTAGATGGACAGATGTGACAGGAATTTTAATACTGGCACACTTTTCATTGTGAACTATTAGGCATAGCAATCAAAGTCAAGCAAATAAAAAAAATCACATTAAGAATTCAGCACTCTGATTACTTAAAAACAAACCACTTCCACTCTTAGGTTATTTATTGCTAAGAAATATTTTGTAACTATTCTGAAAGTATTTTCTATTATTATCAATTGTTTTGCACTGGACATTGGGTAACAGAAGCCAAAGGAAACTGAGAGGTAAATAAGGCACATGGAAAACCATGTAGTCATTTATTGTAGATTGTGACCTATCTGTCCATAAAAGGGAAGAAGAATAAATGAATAGCTGACATAGCAAGCATGCCTGATACTAACCAACTTGTCACAGAACTGTCCATTTGTACATGTAACAGCCAATCACTAAGAAATTTAGTTCTGTGTAATGACTATAGAATAGACGTAGATTAAGTTTGCTTTATATAATGAAGCATAGATAAAAATAAGTGCTTTCTACTTTCATATTTGTTAAGCTTATATGCTTACTATAGAACTGCGCTGTATAAGTGCAAAGTATATCACTATTACTATTATAATTATATTGCCTATTTATTGTTTCTTCTTCTGATAAATAGTATAATCTACTTTGTAAGCAAATAAAACCCTAACAAATCCCCAAGTTTTTTAAGCAGCAATTTCTTCTTTTAAAAAAACTTGATAACCTTTTTTAGCTGCAGTAATTTTTACTAAAATGTCTTTTAAAATGTCCAAGCTAAAAGCAAGCGAAATTTATTTTTAGTTATTGATTTTGATTCCCTCTAAACTTTTTAATTTTCTAAATTATTTTTCCTCTAATTTATAGTGAGTTTTGTTGAATAATACCGTAAGTAGCATCAGTAACGAATGGGAGCATACTGTATGATGTGCAGCTATATAACAGGTGTTGCTTGCTTAACCCTTAGAATTTTGAAGGTAAATATTTAACAAAGCAGTGTTTGTATTCATAAGAGAAGATGTTTCCTTCCCCAACATGCAAAATTTAAACACACACATAAACAACCATTATCATTAGCTCACAAACATATGCTACAGACCATCAACTATATATTATTTTATAGCTTTTCCAAATGTAGCTTAGTTAAGCATTTTAGAAATATATATTATTTCTAAATCCATGTGCCTGTTTAAACTCATTATCTCAAATGATACTGACAGAATGTCATGAAACAGTATCATAAAATACATACAGACATTATTTTGATGAAATAAACATGTGATTTTTAAGACTTTCTTAACAAACACACATGTTTATTCTTTGCTAAAACATGTTTCTGGAAGTGCCATGCCTATATTTTGCATGTTGTAATTGACTTGATCTAGACAGTTATGCAGAAAATGCCCTTTCAAGTGCCTTTGCATTGTCAAACAAAAACTATCTGATAGTCTTTTTCTTCTTTGAGAAAACTACCCCCTCACCAAATTGCTGAACTGTAAAACATGGGTCTGGCACTGAAACATGAAACATGCATTTTTATATTTTTGCTCCTTATTAACCAGATAACACATGAGATGCAATGCAAATTATCACCAAGTCCAACCTTAATTTCTTAGTATCTCTAAGCATGAAGTATATGGCCGGTTACTAGATTTGTAGACACTGCCTTTGTAGCAATTGCATCTTATGTGGGGCAATATCTGGTGTTTTATTATTTGTTTTATAGTGTCATTTCAATGTAATGTGCTGTTCTTTGTGTCTTTGTTGTCTCTATTTTTTCTTTGTCCCCCCAACAGCATTTTGTCCCGCACAGGGAAGAAGGAAAGCCAAGATGCCTCCAATTTGACAGTGCCCATGACCATGTGTCTTTTTCCTGTGCCATTCCCACTCACCCCATCTCTAAGACCACAGGTCAGTTCCATCAACCCTACTGTTACTCGCTCCCTCCTTTACAGCGTCCTGCGAGATGCTCCATCTGAACGTGGCCAGCAAAGTCGTGATGCTCAATTATCAGATTACCCTTCATTGGACTATCAAGGCCTTTACGTGACTTTGGTGACTCTGCTGGAGCTCATTCCATTACTACAGCATGGTCAACATGGTAAGCACCTATCCTGATTATTACAATGGATTCAGGTGAATGAAAGTATCAAATGACTCTGCTATTTGGTGGTGGGGTGGTAGGGAGGTATGTGACAGAGACTACTTTTTATTTGTGAGTCACTTGTTGGGATAATGCGCTTCTAAAGTTTGTTTACAGTGAAACTTTTTTATGATGTCCCCCATTCCACCGTTTTAAAATATGCATACTGTTGACATTCTTATATCTACTTTCTAAGCCAATCTGCATTTCATAGGGAGAGTTTAAGGATCAAATTATTTTCAGCTAGACAGTGACTTATTTGGAAGCAAACAGAAATGGAATGTTTATTGAATATTCGTTTGTAGAAATAAAAATGTACACAACTCAAAGAATCAATGAACTAGGAGTCAAGAAATCTTGGGTCTTGCCCACTGAATAACTTTGTAACTGTGGACAGTCTTATAACCTCATTTTTTTCTTACTTCTGTAAAATAAGGGAATAAAGTAGGACGATGGTGGCAGACTCAAATGGAAACAGATTTCTGAGGGCAGCATATTGACTTAGAAAACCACAAATTAATATTATCTATATTGTATAATGTTTTTATTTATTTAATAAAATATTTCCAATTACATTTTGATCTGGTTTGGCCATTCTCGTGGTATATACCATGGGCCATGCATTTGTCATTTCTGAACTCAATTATTTTTAAGCTGCTATATAGTTTTATGATTCCACAAACCTTCTTGTTCTAATATTCTGTGTTTATGAGTATGAATATTGACTTTAAAGCATTTTGGCCACAATTAATAGTGTTCTAGAATGATCATCAAGACTTTTCTTGACTCCTCCTCTTCTTGGATAATGTGATTTTAGACCTTAATCACTTTTCTTAACCTTTCTGTGTTTCTTTTCCCTAAACTGTAAAGGGAATATTATTAACACCTTGTACCCTAACCTAACAGGAATCTTGGGAGAATTCATTGGTCAATATATTCAATAAATTACTCTGATATTTTTGGAGAAAGGCAGTATGTAAAAAGAAGTTCTCTAAGAGTTATAGCATTAATCATTTTATTCTTGAAAGCCCAATAAAGAATTTTCACTGTATAGATGAATGAGAGTATTTTCCAGGTATCTTATCATGCATTCCTAGTTAAATCTTTTAATAGTGTGTGTTATGTTTTGCCATAGTATATTTAGTGAGTTTTTTAAAAAATTGAATTGAATTCATACTGACAATTTGATTGTTGAATTTTGGTGGTCTTTTGGGTGATATGATATGACTATAATCCAAATGGTATATCAATGTACAAATGATCTGCAAAGTAGATTAAAATTCATAGTTGAACAAAGATGTGCTACTTGTCAGAAATTGTTAAAATTATTCATCTTTTTTTATTTGCTTAAAACAATCAAATTGTTTTCTGTGATTACTTGAATGGAAAATAGGTTTTTATTTCAAAATATAAAGACCAGTTTTTAATTCAATCCACTTTTTTTGAAATCTTATAAAATAATCAAAAGGACATATTCTAGTTCTGATTCTGTTGGCCTTTTAGTTTTGACTCCACTATTATCAATTTGGCCTTGGCAAATATCTTTAAATTTCTGTTCTCAGTTTTCTCATCTCTAAAATGAAAGATTTGATTGCAATCATCTAAGGTTCTTCCCAATTTTTAACTGATGAAGATTTAAAGCAATATAAATCTCACAACTTAAACTAGAGCCTTTTTGAACAGAGTGCTCTGAAAGATTACTATGATAATGCCAGCAATGGAATATAAACATGACTTTTCATTATTACCAATATTGAACGAATACTGCATGGTTCCAGAGTGGTCTAGGCTGCTACTGGGGCTATTTGGCCATTAAAAGCCTTCTGTATTTGAGGTGTTGTTTTTTTCTCTTCTTTTTTATCAACTGGAATTACTTACAGTATCATGTTCTTTAAATGGTTTACCATGGAGTCTCCTCCATGATGAATTATTAATCCTTTGCCTTTAGTTTGTTCAAAATACAGGAATAAATCTTCACTGTCTTTCAGGACCCAGTGTAGCATGAATAATTTGAATAGATGTGTTGTCACTTAGAAAGATGGGTGGAATTTGAATAAAGAATCTGAAATTAAATAATGTAGCATTCATTAAGCTCTTTGGTGTTTATTGGTAGTATGGTATAGTGGAAATATACTGAAAGAGAATAGAAGTTCCAGCTTGGCTATGTAAAAACTATGGAACCTTGGTCATAGGATGTCTAAATTAAGAGGCCATTAGTTCAACTCTGCGTTACATATGCTAGTAATTTCTCCTAAACATCCTTAATAAGGAAGTGTTTATCTGAAGACCTTGAGTGAGGGCAAAATGACAACCTCTGAAGCATTTGAAGCCACTACTTTTTGGGGCAGTGGACAAGTCAATTTACTTGTCTGGACTTGAATTGCCTCATCTGTAAAGTGAGGCAGTTGGACTAGAGAGTGTCTTAAGATCCCTCCTAGCACTGACATTCTGTGATACTTTGACTCAAGAAGAAGAGTGTTCATTGTAATAAATTACAGCTCAGGTCACTTTTGTTCTGCTTGCTCAATTTGTGGGGAAGTTTAAATAGTACGCTTTATGTTTTGTTTTAAAATTGTTTCATTTTACTCTTTGTTGTCATTCACTTGCTGTTGTTTTTGCATTAGAAAAGTTAAAAGAAGACAGATAACTTTAGGTCAATCTCGAGAGGTAAAAGGATTTAGAAACAGAGGGTGTACCTTCATAATAATTTGACTGAGCAGCGGTTTAGGGCAGGGAAATGGCACAGTCCTGAGGGGCAGGTCAAGTCAAGTCAAGTCAACAAGCATTTGTTGTTTACCATGTACCAGCAACTACGCTAAGCACTAGGATACAAAGAAAGGCAAAACGCCATAATCCTAATGGGGGATATGACATGCAAATATGCAAACAATATTATATGTAAGTCGAAGGTAGTGTCAGAGAGAAGGTGACGTATAATTATTTTGGCTCTGCTGCATGAAGCTACTCACTTCTTTTTGGCCCCATTTTCCTCAGATGTAAAAATGAAGGGATTGAATTAGATGATAGCAAAGGTCCTTGTTTTTCTAACATTTTGTTGCACTGTGGTTCTAAGACTATTTCAATGATGGGCTACTTACTTGGAATAATATTTGATAGAGTGAAATCACAGAACAACTAAATGTTATTTTTCCCTTTCCCTACCCACTAGAGTACAGTATTATTAGAATGACTCCATAATAATGAGTTCCAAAGTGAACTAGAAATGACTTTAAAATTATCTACTCACTATTTTGCATGATTTGTAACTGCGTTTCCACTCCTAGCACAAGTAGTTAATTATTTAAGGGAATGCAATATTAGTGTCTACATTTTTATTTCTTGGATTTTATGGCACCTGCACCTCAATTTTGGAGGCAGTGATCATGAGATACAGTTTTTCATGTTATATGGCATGGTTGGATGGGTATTGTAGTTCCCTGGTATTATCAGCTTGACAAAATACTGGTAGACAAGTCATATAATGCCTCTGAGTGTGTCATCTTACTTAAAATATATTGGAAATAAGAACGATACAGGAATTTAAAGACTCATTACTACATAGAAAGCTATTTGAGAAGATTAAAGGAAGGAGCAGCGTGGATATCCAGTGTTTTTACAATGGTCGATCAACAAGCGTTTACCAAGCACCTGTTACACGTCAGTCTCTGTGCTAAGCAATAAGAACTCAAGGAATGAAACAATTCCTACTCTCAAGGAGGGATGTATTGTATCTTCTTAGCTTATTCATTCACTTAACAGACACTTATTAGGTACTTATTATTTGCCAAGCATTGTATTAGGGAGGCACTGAGGAAAGTACATTAAGAATAATCCCTGTGCCTAAGGAACTTGCATCAATGGGAGTATGTGATGTGTACAGAAGTAAATATTAAATAAAAAGAATGTGACAGGTGCATAAGAAAAAGCAAATAAAATGCTATATGAATTCCAAGGAGAGAAAAATCATTTCTGTCTTGGGGGATCAGGGAAGGCTTCATGGAGAAAAATGATGTCTTGAGCTAGCCCTTGAATAATGATTGGAATTTCAATGTTGTTGAATAACATTATGTATACATATATTAATTCAACAAACATTGGATGTCTACTATGCATATAGCAATAGACTAGGCAATTTTCAATTGAGTTCCTAATGGCTTGGGAGATATAGTGGCTTATGTCTTTAGTCAGTTCATAAAACTGCAAGCCCCCAAACTAGTATATTTTATTGGCTACAAACTATCTTAGTTACTAATTTCTTTTTGTTTTTTGCAGATCTTGGACAGTCAATATTTTATACAACGACGTGTTTGCTACCCTTTCTTAATGATGACATTCTGAGTACTTTGCCCTACACGATGATATCAACATTAGCTACCTTTCCTCCGTTTCTACACAAGGATATTATTGAATATCTTAGCACATCTTTTCTACCCATGGCTATATGTAAGTTCAAGTTCAATGTCAGTCAATATTGTCACATTTTGCAAGATACATTAACATATGCCAGCAATGAAAATTGTATTTGGTGCCATTGATTACAGGTTTTCAGAAATATAATAGAGTTACTTCAAAGACTGATTATAATTTAAGGACATAATTTGACATGAATATTATTGTGGTAAAGATCAAGTGAAGGAATGAATTTTTACAGATTCATACTTTGTCCTTATGTTGTAGGAAAAACAAAATGTTGTAGAGCATGCATTATTCAAAAATTTCCATTTTACAGATGATGAAAACTTTCTGTCATAAAAATGGAAGCATGCACACCTTCTGAGATACAATAATCCTTACCTTTTGCACCTAAAAGAAGTATGCTATTGTGTAGAACGTACTAGATTAAACTTAGGTGATCTGGATTTTAGTCCTACTTCTAATTTGGTTTGTGACCTTCGACTTAAGAGTAAATCATATGATTTGAATCTTTTTGTTTAACTGCAAAATGGGAACTAAGAATACTTACACTGCCTACCTCATAGAGATATTATGGTGATAAAAATAAAAGACAGATGTAAGAACCTTTTAGAAAAATTTGGAGTGTTGATGCAGATACAAAATATAGTTATAATTATGGGGTTAAATTGAATTGTGTTTCGTTGCTAAGGGGTTAATCTTCCAGGCCCTTCCAGAGCATGGACATGAAAAGAAAATGATATTAAGTCTCAATGGTTTTCAAAATTGCAACCTCTCTCTATATTTTTAAAAGCCTGGAAATTGATTATCAGGTAACTTTCTTCTTGCGGGAAATGTGTTTATTGGCCTACCCAAATTCAGTCCTTAAGGAAAAATAATCGTTTTTCATCATTACATTACCTACCTCATTAGAAACTGCTGCTTAGTTAGCAATTAGTGACTTTATATAGATATGTTCTATACCAAAGCATAGTAACATTTGGCAACTAGATATTTATTCTACTCATTATTTTAATGTGCTCAGTTCTTTTCCATATATGTATATACACATACCTTCATATGTATATACATATATTCATATATGTGTATACACACACACATACACACACACACAGATCTGTTTTTTTCACAAACTAACAGAGCCAAAGAGCTAGAAGGAACCTAAAAGGTTATCTAATCCATCTTTTCCCCTGACTCAGATCTCTTTGAATTTTGAGTTTCACATATTGGTTAATAAAAGGTTATATTTCAAGATATGGAGTGTTCATTTTCTTTTAATTTAGGTTGAGACAATCTGCTTTTACCTAAATTATCCAGAGAATTGAGAAACTATCAGATTGGTTGTCTATACTACTCAAATTTATAGCTAACATGGTAACTTATTTCATTCTGTGTGGTATATATAGTATTATGATGGCACTAGGAGGACTTACAATGAATGACTGAGTGGCTTCTACAAGGAAGAATTTATTTTTTAAAGTTTAATTAATTTATTTGTTTTCAGTTTTCAACAATCACTTCCATATGTCTTAAATTTTGTCTCCCTCCATCTCCCCTCCCTCCATGAGATGGCATGCAATCTTATATGGGTTCTACACATACATTCCTATTACCTTTTTACATTCGTCATATTGCATAGAAGAATTAACACAAATGGGAGAAACCATGAAAAAAAAAGACAAAACACAAGAAAAAATGTTCTGCTTCCTTCTGTGTTCTGATTCCATAGTTCTTTCTCTGGATGTGGATGACATTTTGCCTTGAGTCCTTTGGGGATGTTTTAGGTACTTACATTGCTGTGAAGGGCTAGAACTATCAGAAACAATCCTTGCACACTGTGGCTGTTACTGTGTATAATGTTTCAGGAAGAATTTATTTCATGAAAGTTGGATAATGACCTGCCATTTTTGTTTGAAAATTTACTCTTTGTTTATTGAAAGCATTTCATTAAGATACTCCTCAAGAAGGGCTTCAGGTCATGCCATATGACATGAGTTGAAAGCACTGAGAATATGTAGTGTGGAAAAGAGAAGCCATAGGGAGGATAGGATAGCCATCTCCAAGAATCTGAACACAAGAATGAGGCAGAAGCCTTTCTGGCTTAAGCCCTTTCTCGGTTGAGATTTCTTAATATAGAACCTGCTCCAAATTATAGAGTCATACACAGAATGCTAGAGCTAGGAGGCAGCTTAGAAAGCAAGTTCAAACTTCTCATTTTAGAAATGGGGTAAAGCCAGACACAAAGAGAAAATGACAGTAGGTCTTATAGTTTTCAAAATGGCAACTTCTCTCTATATTTTTAAATGCCTGGAAATTGATTATCATTTAGGATTATCATTTAGCTTCACCAGGTAACATTCTTCTCACAGAAAAAATGTTTATTGGCTAACTCAAATTCAATCCTTAGAAAAAAATTAATTTTTCATCATCATATTACCTCATTAGAAAATGCTGCCTGGCTCGTAATTGGTGACTATGTATACAAATAATCTATTCCAATTCATAATAATGTTTGGTAAGTAGGTATTTATCCTACTCATTATTTTAATGTTATCTGGAAGAAGGATTAAACTTTGTTCTGTTTTGCCATAGAGGACAAATCTAGGTTCAACAGATGGAAGTTAAAAAGAAATAAATTTAGACTTTCTTTACATCAGCAAAGGGAGATAGAAATTTGAGAAAGTTATCCAGTTAGCTTTGGTCTAAATACATTTTACATGAAATATCCTGATAAGGCAAAATATTTTTTAAAAACATCAATTTTCTACCAAATTGTTCTGTTCTCTTATCAATTGTGCTCATCAAACATTTTCTAGATCGACCCCTAGAACTTTTTAAAGGCATGAGGTAAAACATTTCTGCTGATAGAAGTAGATAAAATAGGTAAATTTTAATTGAGAATGATTCCGACAGAGTAGGAAATAACTTATAATGGCCTAGTGTACACAAAGAAGAGCTGGTCCGGAGACCTGAATTCTAGCCTTAGCTCAAGACTGGATTCTACCATTTGCTATGTGACTTTTACATGTCACTTTCAGCTCCTATGAGATTCTACATCCTCAGCTGTAAACAGAGGGGGTTAAACTAGACCACTGTCCTGGTATATGAAAAGAGGGCTGGTTTTAGAACCAGACTACTGGAATTCAAATTTTATCTATGCCACTTAATATCTATCAGATCCTAAGAAGTTATTCTTCTTTGAATATCAGTTTCTTTGGCTATAAAATGAGAGGCTTTAATCAGCTGACCATTAAGATCACATTCAGCTCTAGAAAGAGTAGTGTAGTAGGAAAGTAGGGGTGGCTAGGTGGTGTGGTGGATAGAATGCTGGGTCTGGGGTCTGGAAGACATTTTCCTGAGTTCAGCTCTGGCCTCAGACACTTATTAATTGTGTGGCCATGGGCAAGTCACTTAACCCTGTTTGCCTCAGTTTCCTCATTTGTAAAATGAACTGGAGAAGGAAATAGCAAAATACTCCAGTATCTTTGCCGAGAAAGCCCCAAATGGGATCACGAAGAGTTGGATATAACAGAAAACTGACTGAACAACAAATAGAAGAGTTAAGTCATCTGGTTTCAAATATCATCTCTGTGATCTTGAACAAGTCACTACTAATCCTCTGGGTTTTAGTTTTGCCATCTGCAAAATAGTGACACTTGCACAACTTACTTTCCATGGTTGTTGTTTGGAAAGTATTTTGTTAGTCTTTAAGAGCCATTTAAAAGTGAGCTGCTGCTCTCTAATATTAGCTGTGTGATTTTAGACAAATCATCTCATTTCTCTAGACTTACATTATTCTGTCTGTAAAATGAAGGACTAGAAAATATCTAAGGTTCCTTCTGACTGTAAAACACCACGATGATATTTTGAGTTTATTAACTTATTTGTAAAAAACTTGTCTGCACATAAATTTCCCTTTTCCCATAGTTAAGCTTCAGTTCTCCACATCAACAGTATGTATATCTACGATAATAAAAGATCCTACTTTACATCTGACTGAAGTAGTTTGACAAGTGGCATTCATTCCATTGGTTTTTAAGATCTTTGAAAATGTTCTGCTGAGCCATTGATAGAGTCAAACTCTGAGGAGCTGATTCCTCATACATCTGTCACATTTGCTGTGTCATAGCCCAGGCAGTTATACAAAGACTCAAACAAAAAGGGAAAAAGTAATCCTTCAACAGCAATTCTACTTGCATTGGAGATTGGGATTGGGGTTAGGAGAGTGAAGGATGAATGAAGGGCAAATGTATGCCTAGTAGAAATTTTGATAGCAACAGGAGATTAGTGTTTTATTTTCTTATGAATTTTTTGAGACCAAAGAGGCAATATGGGACAGTGACAAAAGCCCTAAATTAGAATTAATAATGGTAATAATAGCTCCCATTTCTATACCACTTTAGGTATGTAAGAAGGTCGGCAGGGGACAAAGGGCTTGGCTGTGACACTGAGAGACATCATGGTGTACTAGAAAGAGCCATGGGATTAGTAATAAAAGACAAAGGTTCATGTCCCAACTCTAAAATTTACTACCTGTGTTTACTAGCTGCTAATTATTAGCTGTGAAGGTAACCAAGTTGTTTACTTTCTATAAGCCTCAGTTTTCTCATTTGCAAAATGGTCATGAGAAGTAACGTGGCATAGGGGATAGAGAACTGACCTTGGAGAAAGGGAGAGTGGTACTTAAGTCTTACACTTGATAACATAATAGCTGTGTTACCATAAATAAGTCCTTTACCTTCTTAATGCCCAAGTCAATTCTCTTGTTATTGTAAGTTATAGACCAATTGCCTAGGTTGACACAGACTTGTACTGATCTAAACTAGTGGGGGAAGTTTCTATATCAGGTTAAAATCATAGATTTACCTGTCTCCCTGAATGATGACTAGAAGATGTAGTTTATGGAATTTTTTGAGGTTTACTGCTTTGCGAACTTTACATTTCTACAGAAATGTGAGCCTTGATTATATCTGATCTTGAACTCTGAGTAATCTTGGGCACAGCACTCCTCCACCTCTCTGGGCTTTACCCCATTTCTAAAATGAGAAGTTTGAATTTGCTTTCTAAGGTGCCTCCTGGCTCTAGCATTCTGTGTATGACTCTATAATTTGGAGCAGGTTCTATATTAAGAAATCTCAACAGAGAAAGGGCTTAAGCCAGAAAGGCTTCTGCCTCATTTTTGTGATGTTCCCAAGGCCGGCATAAGGATAGCCAATTTCTCAAATGCTGTAAGAATGCACTCTTATGGGCCCAAAGTATGAAGGTCTGCTCTTTAAAGTGGATCTAATAAGTTACTGGCAGCCCTTGAAAGTTAAAGAGGACAACAGTGGTAAATCCTCAGTGCCATCCTGCTTCAGATACCAGCTGCTATGATTTTACTAGTTAATAATGCCTTTTGAGTTTCTGGAGGGCAACATTTGGTTCATTTAAAAAATGTCAGCCTTTCTTTTCAATTTCTCCCTCCTATATGTGACGTGTAAACATATATTTGTATGTATATATTTTCATATATACACATTATATATGTATATGTGTATATGTTATAGAACTGGCTAAGGACTGAAAATCATTTGTATTTTACCCAGGAAACCTTACTTTCTGTAAGAGTTAACTCTAGAATTTTTAGATATCTTTGAAATATGTATGCTTGGGGAGGTCCTTTGGCAGAGAAGCTTACCAATTGTAGTCAAGTTAAAATTTATTGGTGAAATCTACCTTCCTCCTTTCAAATATATTCATGGAGGCAAGCTAGTTTGCAAAAGATCATTTCTTCTAGATTTATTTTCTAAGAATTCGGCCTTCCTTAGAATTTTGGGGTCTATGTTGTCTCATTAATTCTCTTTTGCAAGCCTAGATTCCCTTAGGATGTCACTCAACCTTAGAAAAGAAACTTAGTTGTGCCTTAAATCTTAACAGTTATTGTAATGGCAATATGAATCTTCCTTGGTGTATGAATGTTTGGGGCATTCAGGACCAAGGAGTTCCAGGTTATTGCTACACTTACTGTATTCATCCAGTCTAACATGGTAGTGGAAAACGTGTTAGACTTGGAATAGAGAGAACTGGGGCTTGACATTTCTTAGATTAATTATGTGACTATGGGTAGTCCATTTAAATGACTCAGCTTTCTCATATGTGATATGGGTACATTAATATCTGTTTCTTTCATCTCACAAAACTGTTGTGGAAAAGGGAGGGAGGGAAGAAGAAAGAGAAAGAGAGAAATGTTTTGAATGGTTTTTTCCTTGTTTGTGTTCTTGACTATATTCAGTGTCACGGGTACAGATTTCACATCTGCTTGCATCATACCTTTTCAAAAACTAGATTCAGTAAATTACATGTGCTTGTACCTATTTCCTAAATTAAAGGTGAGCTGTTTGTATTCAGTTTGTTAGAAGATCCTTCAGGTACTTTCTTTTTTATACATCATCAGTATCAATTTCCAGGGCTTTGGAAAAGGAAATACTCTTGATTTTGTGATTTGGTCACAGTTCAGAGAAAACACAGATCAACAGTGATAGGAAGGACAGCCTCCTTTAGTACCCTATTTCAGTATATCCTTACTTTGAGCTGGTGTAGAACGAAAGTGAAGATACTCCCAAATAGTAGTATGACAAAAAAATTGCATTTTCTCCCTTGGGTGAGTCTGAAAGTCGGGCTCGTAGAATGGAAAGATCACTAAGCCAATAAATAAGAAGAAATGGCTTCAAGTACTGCCTCTGCTACTTACTGGCGTCTTGTATTTAATCACTTGGCTTCTCTGCACATCACTTTTCTTATCTGTAGAATGGGGACAATAATACCTGCTCTATCCATTTGACAGATTTATTGTTTGGAAAGTATTTTATGAACTGGAAAGTGCTTTACCAGCATGAGCTATTTAGCATTTTTTTCTAGAAGGAGGGTAGCAACAATACAGTCTTATGTCCCTCCGAATTCTTCCAGGAGTCCTCAATTACTAAATACAAACCTGAACATACATCCTCAAGATACTCTTCCAGCTATCCCAATGATATTTAATATAATTCTGATCTCATATTATAATATCTGTATCTTCTCTGCTAGACACAGATTTATATTCTACCAGTTGTGTGTGATTGATGCTTCTACTCGTTACTCCCTGTGCTTGGAACAATACACATCAAGTTAGCCATTATCGACTGTGTAAAGCATAAACATCAAGGTGATGGTGGCTCAAAAGTGTTTTACTTGTGGGCTGTTGCTTGCTGTGTTTGAAACTGATACCTAAGGTTCCTTGCCACTGTAAATCTCTGATCTTAGTAAACAGAAGTGGAGAGGTTCCATTTACTTGTTGGGGTCTGATCCAGGGTTCTGTTCAGAGAGTTGTTGAGAGTGGAGAGACAATGCCAAAAAAGACAACAAAACCAGGAGTTGGAAGGTTTGGGTTGGTTTGGTTCACAGGAATCAAAGATGGGAACTAGGTGACAACACAGAGCTAGAGGAAGCAATCAGAGTTGGGACAGTCAGAGTAAATCAGGAACCCTGGGAGCATAACTCAATGACCCTTTTGTCCACTCTTCCTATGTTTTGATGGAGTGACCTTTTACAGTGAAGCTGCATTTTTCAGCCATGCTCCTCTCTGCTTATTAAAGAAGCAAAACCTTCAGATGCCAGGATTCACACAAAAAAACTTGTTGCCTGTTTCCCCTTTACGTCCTCTAGGATTTGGCTTTTCAAAAAAATGTCCTCTGTAGTTAGCTAAACCAATCTAACATTCATTGCATGGTACCTGAATGATCTTACATTTCTGTTTATGTCATCATCTACACCATCAACGTTTTTGGAGAGCTGACAGTGCAGAGTACTGCTTGTGTGTGTTGGTTTTACATCTTAATACTTGATCATCCTCCCTCCTTTCTTTCCCCTTCCCTCTCCTTCCTTTCCTTCCTTCCTTCCTCCTTCCCTCCCTTTCTTATTTATAGTACTAGGAAAATACAAAATTTATATCAGACATAATTCTTGCCCTCCTGGAGCTTAAAAGTCAGTTGTTTTGTGCAAAATGATAAATAAAAGTTCATTATATTGTATTTAATCTAAAAATGTTTACTTCCAGTGGGCTCATCCAGGAGAGAAGGTGTTCCCGCACATGTTAATCTCTCGGCATCTTCCATGTTAATGATAGCAATGCAGTACACATCGAACCCAGGTAGGTATAGTGTAAGATCCTTCTACTTCTCTCCAAAGTCATGGAGCCCCAAGTCCATTCCAAAAACTCTTATGACTCTAAACAAGTGGTGAATTCTCATTCTAAGAAAGACTTCTTTTGATGAACTAGGGAGATGTGAGAAAATGTATTGGAAAACAGGATTTAGAATCAAAATAGAATTTTCTCTAGCCTTCTTGTGGAGGTGAGAAAAAACTTGTTGGCTCATGATGCTTTCAGAATGATTAAAAAGAAGCTTTTGCTGAAAATATGTGAGTAGAAATAGACATGTATATTCACATTAGAATGAAATTTCTTAATCTAGTGGTTAATAGATTTGTATCCAGTGTGCTTTTTGCATAGGCATATCTGCAAGTGAATGCTGGAAAATGACCTTAAAAGCCAAACTATTCTGAGCCACCTTCTACACATGTAAAATCAGATTTTATTCGATTTTTAAAAAATTCTCATTTATGAGGAAAAGGAAAATTCTTTGATGAAATACCTAGCTTTTAACATCAACTTTTATGATTTCTCTCTTCTAGTATTCTCAGATATAAAAAAATAAGGTCCTCCAATGAATAGTGTAAGGTTTTCATAAAAATGTATTTGACTAAGGAATGATTTTCCATATATCACTCTATCAGGACAAATAGGATAAAGTTCAAATTTATTACATTCCTTATTAGTCTGTAAAGAAACCCTATCAGGGTCTGGTCAAACCAGTCCCAACTTTAATGTTTTAGTATTAGTGAATACTCTATCTTTTGGTTTTCTGTGCATCATATAGATAAATATATTTGGTTTTCTCTGCATTATATAAATTAATACTTGCCATTGTGGGTATGCGTGGCCTCCAAATCTGTTGCCTCATTTGTCACTGGGGAAAACCCTTTTGCCTGATTTTTTCATGTATGTTGTTTTAGCCTAGAAAAGTAATCCTTTCATTTTACATTGGGGGAACTAAGACTCAGAGAGTAGAGTACCTTGCTCATGATCACACACAGGTGGCAGAGCAGGGACACAACACTTAGGTTTTCTGAATCCAAGCCCATGGCTTTCTGCCACCCTGGACTTCTTGTTGAGTAATTCTCAAAGAATTAAACAATTCCCCCCGGGGATTCTCTGGCACGAGGTGATAGGGTATTGATCTCTCCATTCTGAGGTCACAGCCTGGTGGTTGTAACTAATAGTCTGGTCTTACAACTTATGTGATGTAATTCTTCTCTTACTGTTATTCAGTCTGTATATAATAATTGAACTACATCAGTATATTGTATTAGGAACTATAAGGGATAAAAAAAAAAGATACAGCACTCTCTTCAGGTAACTTCACAATTTAGTTCAGGAAGCAAAACATGTAGTCATGGTGGTATGAGATGGGTGCCCCGTGAAATGAAACCAAGAGCAAATGGTGGTTGGGATTTGAAAGAAGGATACCCTACTTTGGGCCAGAGCAGTCAGGGAAGGCTTCACTTTGAATCTCTTAGCTTGTTCTATCAAGACTTTTCTTTTGTTTCCAGGTATTTCTTGACTTTCTTTAAGTCTAGGTGATAGACACTATATTGTGATTCTTGGGGGTCCCTTAAGTTCTATTTTGTTAACATGATAAATTAAATATTTCTAGTAGATACTAGAAGAAAGACCTAGGAATTCCAAGGCCATTTTTATTCTTTGAAACTTTTACAAAATAAAAATGAATTTTTTTCCTAATGCCAACTGTAGAGTAGTGAATTAATCCTTAGCCTGACAGTTTGGAGACCTGGTTTTGAAACCTAGCTTTGCCAGTATCTTACTTTATGATCTTGGCCCAGTCACTTGACTTCTCTTGATATTAGACCCTCCTCTGTAAAATGAGAAGGTTGAATTATATAATTGTTTGATCTCTTTCAGCTCTGATATTTCATGTCGCAATTTTCTCAGGTTCTTTCTAGCTATGAATATGACTAATTCTTTGATTAATTTTAGTTGCATAGTCTATTATTATTGTGTGTAAAAGCAAATTTTCATGTGTTTACAAGTTAATTTTATGTTAAAATTGCATTTTCCTTCTTCTAGTGTATCATTGCCAGTTACTGGAATGCCTCATGAAATATAAGCAAGAAGTCTGGAAAGTAAGTTTTGGACCAAATGTAGCTGGTGGATGAAAATTGAACTTGCATAACATTGTAAAAGATGGCTGAAAAGTAGAATTTATTGTGTAGGTCAAATACATCAAAATCCTACTCTCTTGATGTGACAGTGCCCATAATTCTTTCCTCCTTAGTGAATCCATTTATTAGTTGGAACAGAAATGATGCTTTAAGAACAGTGTTCTGACAGAATAAGTTGATGAACATGTCTTCATTCTGGGAATTAGTTTATTCCTGTTTCTCTTATTTTTTCAGATGACAAATTACTTAATTTAATTAACAATTTACCTGAATCCCTTTTTTTATAACAGATGTGCTTTTAAAGATGATGTATATGTAGCCTAAGTCATTCTAGAATATTAATCTCTAGGAACATTAAATATTTTTATTTACTTCTGAAGGACTTCGTGTAAGGTAGTCTCACCTATAAGACAGGCCCACAGTATGTCCTTTAGGATGTCATACTATGGAACTCCAGTAATAGGATTTCTTTATGTTTTTTATTCCTTAACTTACTATAAAATCTAGTAATATTTCTTTAGTAATGTTGAATGATCACAGCACCTTTAGGTTCTGTGATGCTGAGTAAATTTTCTCTTTCTCTAGGATTTGCTATATGTAATAGCATATGGACCTTCTCAAGTGAAACCTCCAGCTGTGCAGATGCTCTTTCACTACTGGCCCAATTTAAAACCTCCAGGGGCCATAAGTGAGTACAGGGGATTGCAGTACACAGGTAAGAGCACAACCAAGTGAGAGAAATGGTTCAAGTGCTCATTTGTGCCACAAGCAGGGCCATACACAAGCACTTGTAAACATTCAGGAATAATGATGGAGCACCCCGAGAATGGTGAAGACTTCCACCTGGGACCTACATGTCCCCAAATGCGACAATAGCCCCAACTGTTTTAATGGGGTTTGGGCCTTGATCACAGACTCATTGTATGATAAGTGATAGCTAACACTTACCTAGGAGGCCATTGTAGTATAATGGAAAGAACACTGGTAATCAGGAGTACTTGCGTTCAAGTCCTGGCTCTACCACTTATTAGCTGTGTGACCCTGGGCAAGTTACTTGACCTCTCTGGGCCTCAGCCTTCTCATCTTTAAAGTAATGACAATAATACTGGTACTATATACTTCACAGAGCTGTTGTGAGGAAAGTGATTTGTAAACCTAAAAGTATTATATAAAACAGACCTATGGTGCTTTAGACTAGCAAATATAAGGCCTGCTTTTTAGGTGTTTTCAAAGATATTTTGTTTTGCTCACAAAGGTCCCATTTAATTTACTGAGATGACTATACAGAGATGGGTAGAGTAGAAGTTAATATCCGCTTGTTCCCATCCCTCTCAGTAGGTACTGTTTGCTTCAAGTATTTGAAGTGCTGTAATACAGAGGGATTAGAGTTGTTCTCCTTGGATGAAAAGAGAAGAATCAATGGGTGAAAACTGCATAAGCAGATGTTGGCTTCTTAAGGATCAGAGCTTTCCAAAAGTAGAAGTAATTCCTTCGGGAAATAGTCATTTCTCCATCTCTGGAAGTTACTAAGCAGAAGACGGATGGCCTTTTGTCAGGAATTATATCGAGGGAGTTCTTGCTCAGATATGATTTGGGTTAGATGGACATTGAGATCCCATCTGACTCAGACATTTTCTGGTTTTATTGATTTAATCCCCAATAGTTGATCAGGGTTTGTCTGTACTGACTCCTACTTTGAATGCATGAGACTGAAAAATATTGAGGGGTGACATGGGCATTCAAGCATTGCTGTTGTCCCCAACTGTCTCAGCAGTAATGCCTGCATCATAAAAACACATTTCTTAGACTTATTACTGAAGATGAGGTGATCTCTTTGGGTAGCAGCTCTTAGAAAATTATGTAAAACGATCCATTTTAAAATGGTGCAATAGATTGATAACTTGACATTGTTTTAAGAATGTTAAAAATCAACTATAGATAATAAAAATCATTATTGTGAATGATAAATACAAGTTGGGTTTTCAGTTCAAGGAAATTATAGGCATTTATTAATTCATTAATAACTATCATTAATTTATTAATGATTCTAGCCCTCCACTAAGAGTCGGTGTCTTACAGTGGAAAGAGTATTGAATTTAGAGTTAAAGGGCATGAATTTTAATCCCAGCTCTGAAACTTCCTCTGTCCTTGGAGATGTCATTTAAACTTTCTAGGACTCAATTTCCTTAACTGTAGAATGCAGTGATTAGTTCAGGGGTGGGGAACCTGTGGCCTCGAGGCTACATGTGGCCCTCTAGGTCCTCAAGTGCAGCCTTTGACTGAATCCAAACTTCACAGAACAAATCCCTTTAATAAAAGGATTTGTTGTATAAAACTTGGACTCAGTCAAAGGCCGCATCCAAGGACCTAGAAGAACACGTAACATCTATGATGTTAGGATATTCAAAGATGAATACTTAGATGGTTATCTTATTTGTGAAGAAATTCACAGTTTTATAATATGAAAATGTGGCACCTTTAATTCTCCTGAAAATAAACTTGTTATTGCCTTATTAGGAAAAAAAATTTGAAGTGCTTTAGGCAATAACATTGCAGGGATAGTAATGATTCTTAGCTGTGATGCCACTGGCATGGTTTCATGCTTTACTGCTATGTGTCCCAAATGAAGGATTTAGATAGAAACAGATAGACAAATAGAGGTTTCATATGAATAAGACACACACTATTCTGAGTGGGGTTATTGGGAGAAGGAATATTTCTCTTGGTCCAGAAATTTACCCCTTCATGTTTCTATTGTACAGTAGAAAAGGTGCTGGATTTAGAGTCAAAGGACTTGAGTTCAAATTCTGACTTTCACTTTGGATCATTGGACAAATCATGTACCTTCTCTGGGTCTCAGTTTCCCCATCTGTAAAAAGAAGGGATTAGGGGTGTGGAGTCTAAGGCCTCAAGGCCACATGTGGCCCTTGGACTGAATCCAAACTTCACAGAACAAATCCCCTTAATACAAGGATTTTTCTGTAAAACTTGAACTCAGTCAAAAGGCCATACCCAAGGACCTAGAAGGCCACATGTGGCCTCAATACTGCAGGTTCCCTACACTTAGCACTAGACTAATGTCCCTTCTATCTCTAAATCCTGTAAGAGTATGGGCTTATGATCCTTCATGATTGAGAAAAGAGCTTAGCACAGCTCATAAGTATTACCAAATTGGGATAATTCCACAGGACTAAATCTGAGACTTTTAGGGAAATGAGGCATAGTGAAAAAAATGCAAGTCAGGGAGTCAGGAAATTAGGACTCTAGACTCTGGTCGAGCGCCAACTAGTTTTGTAAACTTTGACAAATTGCTTTATCTTTCTGGTCTTAAGTTTTCTCATCTGTGAAATGGGGATGACAACACTTGAATAGTACAACAATTTTAAAGATTTCAACAATAGATAATAAAGTGTTTTGTTGAGTTAAAAAAGATTATGTAAAAGTCTCACTCTGTAGGACTCCTACTTTTAGCCTGGTGTTGTTCAATGAGAAGAATTGTATGAGTGTAAATTTTTCCCCCAGTTTTTGATTTGTTCAGCATTTAAATAATTAGAGTATGCCTTGAGGTATCCCAGCAAAGGATTCATTTAAGCAAGAATCTAATGAAAGAACCAAAGTAGTGATGTTAGGGAATATAATAGCTGTAATGAGTAAATATTGATCAGTTATGCTTTGCTTTCCAGCCTGGAATCCCATCCACTGCCAGCATATTGAATGCCATAATGCAATTAACAAACCAGCGGTGAAGGTACTGTTCTATTTGACTGGGGGCCATATTGTTCCGCTAGTGGTCAAATTACTAGAAGGAAATTACCATATTAAATAGAGCAGAATGCTGCCATTTTCTTCTGAAATTCATAGGCTTGTGCTCTGCGGAAACCTTCTCTCTCTCCGTAAACTTTTTCTCTCACACTATATTCAGCTTTTGTTTGCTGCAAGTTGATTGGAACTTGGCAAATCAGATTAAGATAGAGCATGGAATAGTTAAATCTGTAGATATTGACCAAGAGTTAACAGCCAAATAATCGAGAGATAGGATAATTATCACAGTCACTGTATTGCAAACACTTGTCCTGGCCTTTGCCGGCTTTTACCTTAGTTATTATAATTGTGGTAGTAAATTAAATACTTAGTGGATGCCACATTTTAGATAAGGGATTGACAAACCAGAGTGCGTCCAAAGGCTGAGAGATTCCCAACAATGTCATATACCGACTGGTTGAAGGAACTGATGTTTCACATCAAGAATTAAAGACTTTGAGGATGGGGTGGAGTGAGATTGTAATGAGATTATCCTCATCAGGTATTTTAACGTTTGCTCTATAGGAGAGGAATCAGACTTGCTTTTGTTGGTCTAAGAAAATAAAATAGCACCAATAAGCGACTTCCTGTCATTGGCAGTCTTCAAATGAAGGCCAGGTAGCTAGCTGTCATGGATCTTGTAGAGGAGGGTTCATGTTTCAGGTGGGGAATGACCAAATTATTTCAGAAGCTTCTTCAAATTCTAAGGTTCTGCGAATTCACATTTTTGATTACAAATGGGGGAAGTTCCATTCCGTTCCACAAACTTTTAATGAGCACTTCCCTTGTCTAAGGTGCTATGCTAGAAATACAAAGATGAAAAAATGGTCTTAGCTCTTGCTTTCAGGTGCGTACTATCTAGTGAGACATGTACACTAATAACTATAACATAAATCAGAAAAGGTTCCCATTCTTAGGAGTTGGTATGGCTTGAAAGATTTGAAGGAGGGAGAGATCACTTTTAGTTGAAGAAGTTTCATAGAGAAGCCTGTATCTGGAGAGAAGAATTATCAGTCAGATAAAGAGCAATTTTTTCCTAGCATGGGAAGAAAATATATAGAGGCACAGAAGAAGGAGAAGTCAGGTGGAGATCAGGGATTTTTCCTTGCTCTCATGTTTGTTTCAAGGTAAGATGACTGCAATGTTGTTACATAAATCTAAGGAGCATAAGCAATCAATAGTTACAGCTTGCCTAAAAAACACACTTATGATAAGTGACTGAGATGTAGTGAGATAGCAAACATGATGAGATTATTGGATTGAAAGAAATGTTAGGAAACGAGGGGAAAGAAAGCATTGATTCTTTGTATACAAATGATAAACTCACTCATTAACTGAACAAACACTTATTTACCTTTATGTACAGGGCAATGTGCTAGGATCTGGGCAAGAGACAAAGATAATTAATTTACATCTATCCCTTTCTGTCTGTCTGTCTCTATCTATCCACACATATGTATAGTAGCCACTCTTAAGGAAGTTCTAGTCTAGTATGGAAAGAAGAGACATACACAAATAACATGAACTATTTGTGCCCAACCTGTAGTAGAATATTTTGAGCTCATATTGGTCTGATCAGCCACAGTCAGACAGACTATAACTTGACTCTAGCATACTGATGTCATTTTGATTCTCTTTGAGAACGAAGGACAACACCCAACCAACCAATGTAACTTACATAACTTAGAACAAATCCTTAAGAGAAATAGAAGGTGTTATGAGGTCAAATGAGGAATAAATCACTTTCCACCGGAGAGACTGAGAAATCATCATATAGGATGTGTAGATAGTACAAGAAACTAAAGGAAACCAAATGATAAGAATGATTAGGTTATAATGAAAAGAGCAGAACTGGGGGGAATAGCACTGCAAGATTTTAACAAGTGCCATTTGTGTACATTGACCAGTCAAGAAGCTAGACGAAACCTTTGTGCATGATCGTGCATTTCTTGTCGCTCCTGAACATACTTCCACAGTACGTCTTCTAAACCTTTGTGATTTTCATGTCCACAATCCGATGCCCCTTTTCCTGAGAAAATGAGCTTGTATCCTACTTTAATTGGGAAGTTGTAGAAGAAATTCATGTTTTAGGTAAGGCTTGAACTTCATGGCCTGTAAGGTTATGATTTTCAAAATTTTGTTATTCCAAGATTTTTAAAAAACACACCTTCTCAGTTTATTCTCTTTTTAATTTTTAAAATAATTAAAAAAATTAATCTGTCTCTCCCACTGTTTCACCTCCTCCATTAAGCAAACTAAAAAACGACCACAACAATAAATATCTCAATGCATATCTATGTAGTCTGGCAAAACAAATTTCCACATTAGCCATGTACAGAAATGTTTGTCTCTTGTTACATTTCTTTCTTTTAAATAGTATTTTATTTTTTCTAATTACATGTAAAAGCAATTTTTATCATTCATTTTTATAATAAAATTTTGACTTCCAAATTTTCTCTTTTCCTCCCTCTCTACTCTCCGTCTACCCTAAGAGGATAAGCAGTTCAGGTTATATGTAGTGCTACACTTTAAATTCATTACTATAGTTTCATTTTTGTCAGGAGGTTAGTGCTACGTCTTCATTTTTTGGACTCTTGATTTTTTATTTAATTTCATTGATCAGTGTTCTAAAGTCTTTCAAAGTAGTTTTTTCTCTGTAATGTCAGTATATGTAATACTATAAATATAATAATATAAATAATATGAATTGTTTTCCTGATTCTGCCTGCATCAATTCATGAAGATCTTACCAGTTTCCTCTGAAATTGTCCATTTCATCATTTTTTATGGAAGAACAGTATTCCATTGCATTCACATACCACAGTGTTTTTAGCCATTCCCCAATAGGAGAATACCTTTTTAGTTTTTAATTTGTGGCTACCAAGAAAAGAACTACTAGAAGTATTTTTGTACACATTTTCATATGTTTTTGATTTCTTTGGGTGCAGACATAGCAGTGGCATAATTGGGTGAAAGGATACATAAAGTTTGATAACTTTTGGGGCATAGTTCCAAATTGCTTTCCAGAATAGTTGAATTTACGGTCCACCAGAGTATCTGTTTTCCCACAGCCTCCCCAATGTTTGTCATTTCTTCTTTTGTTATCTTTGCCAATCTGATAAGTGTGAGGTGGAATCTGAAAGTTGATTAAATTTTCATTTATCCAACTATTAGTTATTTAGAGCATTTTTTTCATGATTGTTGATAGCTTGGATTTATTCCTTTGTCAAATTGCCTGTTCAAGTCCTTTGACCATTTATTTATTGGGAAATGGCTTCAGTTGCTTTTTTTTAAAATTCTATCTTTATATCCACAGTTTCCTTCTTTCCTTAAATACTGCAGTGTTACCTCTCTTTATAATATCTTGTCTAAATACCTTAAGCATCTTACATTTGCCCTTATTCCACCCACTGAAACATCTTTGGCATTCTCCAGTGACTCATTATCTCCTGTTTTCAGACATACAGAGGCATTGCCCATCCAGAGAAATCCTTTATTTGATCCCACTGCCCTCCACAACACCATGTTCATCTCTTTCTTTTTACTGCCAGTCTTTTGGAATGAGTGACTTGTAGCTGCTGCTTACAGTTTTTTATCCTTTTTTTCACTCTTTATCTCCTTACTGTTTGACTTCTAATACCCCCTCCCAAACAACTGATGCTTTTTAAAAAGTATATTTTCACTTATATTTTTTGTTTTCTTTCATCACTTGTATTTCCCCTTCCCCCATAAAGAATCATTCCTTCATAAAGTATGAGTAAAGGAAGAGAAAAGTTCCATGAAACTCAATCTCATATTAAAGGAGCCTGACTTTACATGCAGTGTTTGATGCACGTGGTCCAGACTTTTGCAAGGGAGTCAAGGGAAGTGTCCTTGCATTTCTGTGTTTTGGTCCAACGTTGGTCATTCTGACTTCATAGCATTTGGTTTTGCCAGTTCGCTGTTCAAAGTTAACAATGATTTTGTTAAATCTAATTTTTTTCTCAATTGTTATTTTACTTGACTTCTCTGCAAACTCTGAAGCTGTTTATTATACCTGCTTGAAACTTGAAAATTCCTCTTTTAACTTCCTGGTTCTTCTCCCTTTTATTGTACTTTCTCAATGTTATCTTTCCATTCTTACCCATAGGCATTTCATAGAGCTCAATCTTCGGTCCATGTCCCCGTAAAACTCAAGTTAATGGAAATATTTCCTTGCTCCTCACCTGGGTGCTTTTTCATCACTGTGCATTGCTTCTTATCATTTCTCCCAAATAAGTTCTCTCTATTCCTATCTACTCCAAACTCCCCATTTCAAAGGATACGTGGGATTTTAGAGCTGGAAAGGACCTTAGAGATCATGTAGTTCAATCTCCTAAATGTAAAAATGAGTAAATAGAAGCATAGAGATGTAAGAATGACTTGTCCGGCATCACACTGTCAGTTGACCGAGCCACAATATAATTGTAGGTCCTATGATTCTAAATCCAATGCCTCTTCCACTGCAACATGCTGTTTCCCTTTTTGTTAACAATAGATACTACTCTTTTTCTATGTATTCACCATGAAAATCTTAGTGTCATCTTGTATTCTTTTCTTTTCTCCATTAACTATGTCTAATCAATAATCAGAGGCAGAATGGCACAAAGACTAGAGAACTTGTGTTGAAGACACAAAACTTTGGATTCAAGTCCTACTTCTGACATTTACTGGCCATGTGGCCCTGAGGTTAACACTTAACGTTTGATTGACTAGGGGAAGTTCTCCAAGACTTTAAAAGTTGTAGAAAGTGTGACCTTATTTGGGGAGGAGGGTTCTTTACCTGAGTTTCCTATTACCATTGAAATCACAAGTCCAGTCCTTATCACTAATGAATGAATCAACATTTATTAAGCACCTACTATGTGCCAGACACAGTGTTAAGCCCTTCCCCTAATCAATAGCCATATCCTGCCAATTCTTTCTTCAAAATCCGTAGATTTTGAAGCAGTTACTGCTCACTTATGGGTTGAACCTTATGTGCTTATTAGGGCATAGAATTGGGAAGGGGCAGAATGAGAAAAGCTGAATTATATAAGGTGGAAAGGTAGATTATGGGTGGAACCTTAAATGCCAGAATCAGAATGTTATGCTTTATTGGGTAGAGAGCAGGGAGCCATTGAAGATTTCTGCGTAAGAAAGTAACACAGAGTGGTACCTTAGTAAGATTACTTAGTCCACTAAGGACTGGAGTAATCACTTAAGGTAAATATTCTTTTTTATCCAGTTCTCACATCTATGGAAAACTGTATAAAAAGATATGAAAGAGACTGAGATAGAAGTGGCTATATGATGATGACATTTATGATCTTAATGATAAGGAGGAGGCAAACCACTTAAAGAAAATGCACACCTGGAAAGTGGATTTTTGAAATTTTTAGGTCATAAGTAGGAAATAAGTCTAAGATATCAAAAGCAATCTTTAAAAAAATAATTTTATAAGCATGGTAAATAAGTGGGAACAAAACCAAGAAGAGTCTAAGATGTCAGAAGATTCAATACGGATGACCCAACATAGGGATCTCAAAAGACATCCAGAGTCACACAAGCATAAGTACAGGCAGAATAAAGATACACATTAGTTTGGAAGACAGAGCTTGAGAAGAAGTATTATAAAAACCCATCCAATTCTGGATAAGGTGAGCAGATTTATTCACCAAATTCCAGGAGACTAGGGAAGGCTCTTCCACCTTGAAATTCAGAAGAGAGGTAAGTCTAGGACAAATGAAAGTGGTTTTAATTCAGTTCAACAGAACATTTATTCAATATGTTCAAAGTTCAAGGCATTGTGCTTAATGCTCTGCATACAAAACTGAAAAACAAAACAGTCTCTGTCCTCAAGAATTTATAATTGATTAAGGGTATATGACACCGACACAACTACATAATAATAGTCATAACATAGATTTATAGTACAGAACATCTGCCAAAACACTTTCCTCAACACAACTGTGTGAGGTACATAAAACAACTATTGGTTTCATTTTACCCAGAGAGAATTTGAGGCTGCAGGGTTATATAGATAGTAATAGAACTATGACTTGAACCCAAGTTTTCTTAATCATGGATTTGTGTTCTTTCCACCTCATAAGGCTGAGGAAAAGAGGGGTCTAGGAGAATTTAGTGGGGAAAGATCACTTTCAAGTGAGGGGTGTGTGTGTGTGTGTGTGTGTGTGTGTGTGTGTGATTTCATCTCAAAGATAAGATCGAGGATAACTGATAATCTGGTTTGGTTGAAATGCTGAGTTTATGAAGGCTAAAAAGATAGATTGGATCCAGTTAGTAGAGGGTCTCAGAGACTAGATTAAGGAATTTGTAAGACTGTAGTTGCATGAAGGCATGGGCTTTGGTTTATCTAAAATTTATACCTCTCCCAGTGCCTACTACAGTGCCCTGCATATAGTAGAGCTTAATAATGATTTGCTGAGTGAATAAATGAAAGGCTGAATAAAAGCTTCTGATCAGGGAAGTTCAGACCTGTCCACTGGGTAGATGCTTTGGGCACTGTGTGAAAGCTGGATTGATGAAGGAGCAGCTGATAGTACTTATAGTACAAATTATTTTGACAAGTGGTACTGGCTAAACATACATTACAAAAAGATGTAAGTAAATTCATGGTGGACCTTTAGGGAGTTACTAGGGGAGACAAATATTTGTAGTTGTTTCTTGGACCTCTGAGGTTGATGTTAAGGAGGATGAACACATTTTCCCCTAGCGTGGCTCTATGGAAATGCTTTTGTTCTAAAAAGGGGAAATAGAGAAAGGTGACAATTTCACCAGAGAAACTGGGCATCTGCATTGAACAACCTGCATATTTCATAGGGACAAGGGAATAGTGACCTGGTACTCTTAAGAAGTTCTACCAGGGAAACTTGACCAGTGTATTTTGTGATGCTCTGCTAAAATTCTATGATGTCTTTCTTGTTGTGGTGTGGAGGTGACAGTGGGTTCCTAAAGATGATGTCCCAGAGTACAAACTCTGGCAGGTTTTACCACACTGGATAAGTTTTCGGTGTGGGTTTGGTGATAGATTGCATGCTTGTCATCTGAGGATCAACTAAGGTTGAAAAGTCTTATCATCTGGTTAGCCTCAAAGTGATGAATTTTTTTAAGCTATTCTAACTTTAAAAGACCATTTATTATGTCAGAGAAAAGTGACCATTTATATCAATTGGGAAACTTCCCATAACAATGAAACTACCCATAGTTTAAGTATTGTGTAAGCATTTTGTGGGGACAGTTCTTCTTTAATTCCTCACTGTGACATGGAGGTGACTCTGGATTCTCAAAAGCTATGCCAAGAGGGCACAAGCTCTAGAAGGTTCTATTAAGCTGGACAGGATTTGAGCATGAGGTCCAGGAAGGAAGGAAGGAAATATGCATTTATTAAGGATCTACTGTATACCAGATACTGTGCTAAGAACTTTACATATATTATCTCATCTGATCCTCCCAAGGACCCTAGGAGATAGGTGCTATTATTTATCCCTATTTTGCAGTTAAGGAAATTGAGACAGACAGAGGTTAAGCAACTTGCCCAGGGTTAACTAACTAGTAAGTATAGTCATATTTGAACTCAGGACTTCTTGAGTTCTCCCTCTGCTGTATCACCAGACTAGCTACATATAGTTATGCTCATCAGCTGTGGAATGACAATTAGGTGATAACATTTTTGGAAGTAGCAATCCTTGAATCAAAGAAAAATACAAAATGGCTCTTTACTCTGTGTAGTCCCATTCAGTTTCTGTTTTGATGGTGGCAGAGCAATCAAAAAGGGGAAGGGAATGATAAGAGTCAAGCACTTTTTAAACCTCTAAATATTAACTATTGGTATCCTAAATATGAGATGCTTATCCAGTGATCAAAGAATGTATTTATTATTGGGGTGACTGAGTCATATCAATATTGACATTTTTATAATAGGTGAAACTCAAAGACAAAAGGAAGTTGCAACAAAAGGGAAAGATGATTCACAAATTCTCCTTGGAAATGCAAAACAAGCTGTTGTCAGAGTAGGTTTTATTGTTTGTCTGAAGGGTGTAAGAAATATTATTTCATGGGATTCTTGATCATCTTATTTTGAAGTGCTCATAATATTCATCTCTTAAAAGATAACTAGGAAGATAATTGAAGCTTCTACAACATCTGTTACAAGGGATGAGGATATAGAGAAATTCTACAGAGAAGTCAATAAGTCTTTGAACTTTATTAACATATGCTTTAAAACTTAATAACTTCAGGGGAAGACAGTAAAATCTATGTTGAAATGTGGACACAAAAAAAGAAACAAAAGAAGGCAAAAGTTACACAAAAATTTCATATGTATACACACACACATATATATGTGTGTGTGTGTGTGTGTGTGTGTGTGTGTGTATTTTAAAGAAGCAAGCTTTGAAGTGATAGACCTAGTAAGGACTGAATGACATTCCCCAGAATAAAATTGGCTCTATCCCAACAGCTTGGAAACATTTAGTTATTGATGAGATATTAATTTTTGAATGAGATGTTTGTCAAAATCAAATCATCATCTTATGAGAGCAAATATCAGTCAGTTGATAAACATTTATTAATTACATACATCAGACATTGTGCTAAGTTCTGGGGATACCAGGAAAGGTAAAAGTCCCTGTTCTCAAGGAGCTCATAGTCTGAAGGGAAAACAACAGTACCTCCAGTACCTATCACAGTGCCTTGCATATGGTAGGCAATTAAATGTTTATTGACTACATAATACAAGTTGTTTACATGATAAATTAGAAATAATCAACCAATGGAAAGCACTTGAATTAAGGGACATCAGGAAAGGATTCCTGTAGAAGGTGGGATTTTAGCTGAGACTTGAAGGAAACCAGTGAAGCAAGGATGAAGAGATAAAGAGGCATGGAAGATACTGAAAATTCCCAGAAGTAGGAGAGGGAGTATCTTGTGTAAGGAACAGAAAAGAGGCTAGTGTTACTTGATCACAGAACATGTGGTGGAGGGTATAATGGTCAGAAGACTGGAGAGGTAAGGGGTTTAGCTTACGAAGGGCTTTGAGTGCTGAATGGGATTTTATATTTGATCCTGGAGATGATAGGGAGCCACTGGAATTTACTGAGCAGTGAAATGGTATGGTCAGACCAACATTTTAGGAAGATCAGTTTGTCAGCTGAGATGAGAATGAACTGGAGTGGGGAGAGGTTTGTGGCTAGGAAACCCATCAAGAGGTTATTGCAATAATCTAGGTGATAAAGGCCAGAACCAAGGTGGTGGAAGTGTGAAAATAGAGAAGAGAGGAGATGAGAGAAATATTATGAGAATAAAATCAATAAACCTTACCAACAGATTGGATACGGTAAGTAAGAGAGAGTGAGGGGTCAAGGATGACAAGTAGGCTGTGAGCCTGGGTTCCTGGGAGAATGTTAGTTTCCTTAGCAGTCATAGAGAAGTTTGGAAGGGAGAAGGTTCTAGGAGGAAAGATAATGGGTTTAGTTTTTGGAGATGATGAGTTTAAGATGTCTAAGGGACACTGAATTCAGAATGTCCCATAGGCAGTCAGAATCAATATAAATTGGAAGACAGAATAAATATGTGAAAATTTGGCATGTAATTAAAACTACTCCCTTCAAAGCTATTTAACCAAGTTATTGGTTGTGAAAAGGACAAAAGAACAGGTATACAAAATTCTTATCATTCTCAAGTTAGTTTAATTGATGTAAATCTATTACCTCAATGAGCAGAACAAAAGAGCCTTGATTTCCCTGTCAAGTGGCGAGACATGGCAGACAATGGTAATGTTGATTTAGAATATAGTCTCATCTCTAAAATCTTATAGAGGATGACAGAAGCTTCTAAGTAGTTTTACTTAAAAATGATACCCACTAGATGTTTCAAACTAAATATTCTGTAGGCATCTAAAACTTAACACGTCTAAAACAGAACTCATCATCTTTCTCTCCAAACCCACCCCTCTTCCAAACTCTCCTATTTCTATGGAGGGCACAGTTATTCTTTGTCACCTTAGTTCACACCCTTAGTGTCATGCTAGCTTCTTTGCTCTCACTCATCTCATATCAGTTCTACTTTTTCATTTCTACCTCCACAATATCTTTTTGATTTATTCACTTTCCTCTACTCACATGGCCACCACTTTAGTTCATTTTTTCATTACCTATTGCTTTGGTCTATAGCATAGTCTCCTAATTAGTTTTCTGACCTCAAGTGTTTTTCCTCTTCAATCTATCTTCCACATAGTTAGCATATTGACTTTCTTAAGCACAGGTCTAACCATTTAACTCTACTATTTAAAATGACTACTTATTGCATCTATGCTCAAATATAGACACCCCCACCTATTGTGTAAAGCCTTATACAATCTGACTACATCTACTAAGGGAGAGAGAGGTCAGATTTGGTCAAAGTCACAAAGCTAGTAGGTATCTGAGGCCAGATTTGAACTTTGGTCTTCTTGATTCCAGTACTTTGTCTACTGCACCCCTTGGTTATCTAAGATAAAAACAGTCCAAGTCAATCCACAAAATGAAAGTTTTCCAGCATTCTATCACAATCTAGGGACAGTTTGGTGCCACAGTGGATGGAGTGCTTGGCCTGGAGTCAGGAAGACTCATCTTCCTGAATTCAGATCTGGTCTTAAACTCTTCCTAGTCGTATGACCCTGGGTAAACCCTATTTGCTCCAGTTCCCTCATCTGTAAAATGAGCTGGAAAAGGAAATAGCAAACCACTCCATTATCTTTGCCAAGAAAACATCAAATGAAGTCACAGAGAGTTGGACACGACTGAGTAATGACTGAACAACACAGCAGTAATCACAACTCAAATGCAGAGGCATTTATACATGGAGTCTATAGCTCTAGGACTCTTATTTTTCCATTTTACTATCACCTGCTACTTATCCACATTAATTCAGCTTCACATTGCAAGCTCAGCCGTTTGTACAAAGCTTTTTTTGCCATGTTATGAAGAAATCTTGGGATATATGTACATAGGCAGGTCATTTATGAATCCATAATGTATTCATGTAACCCAGCTTGACTGAACCTAGCACAATGGCTAGACTTTCACAACATCCTCCTCCTTTTATTACCTACTTTTACCTTGTGTCTCACATTTATTGCCCACTTAATTTTATGCTAAAGAGCCAAGAGCCCCTCAGTTTGTTTTCTGTAGTTGTTTTCTATGCTACTCTCTGAACAATGACCTCTCACTTGGGACAAGAAATTTGCTTTTGTCCTGTCTTGACAGTCATACGTTCCTATTCTAGAACTCTTTCTCTGGCTCCAAAATACCCAGTATTAGTCTTTCCTTAGGGAGACAGTGGGGTGTAGTAGAATATAAAGTATATGTCCTTGGCCAAGTCACTTAAAGTTCTTTCAATCCCACTTTCCTTATCTGTGAAATGGTGATAATAATACTTCCACTACCTTATTCACAGAATTTTATGGGGTACAAGTGTGTTAATGTGTGTAAAATATTTTGTAGCCATAAGATGCTACATAGATTTTAGCTATTATTGTCATTTCCCATATCTATATTTGTATAAGTATACATGTGACATCAATTTTTTTGGAGGGTGTCTGTGGTAAAATAAGCTATAAAACAATCCATAATAAATTAGGAAGAGGCCACCCCTTCCAATTTCACCTCTTAGTGGAAAGTCAAACTAAAAAGGCTGATGACGTCAGGGATCCCTAACCCAGGTTGTACTGAGAAATGGGAAAGAACTCAGAAAATGCTCTTGAGGATGTAACTTCCTCTGTGTAACACAGAGGCATCAATTCCCAGCCTTTATTTGTTTTCTGCATCCAAGATATCAGGTAGCTTGGATATTGCAAAAGACTTCCCTATGGACAAATGCAAAAACAGGAGAACATAATCACAGAAATATAAGGAAAGTCATTAGAGAATATTTGACCTCTGTAGCCACGTAATTATTCTACAAAAAGTTCTTCCTTTGCTCTCTTGTTTTTCTTTCTTCTAGTTTACACCCCTCTGGACACACATAACTGAAGTATGATAGGCCAGTATCAACACCAACCCAGAGGCTATGGTTCTTCCTATCTTTACCTGTGAACTTATAGGCAGTTACAGACTAAGAGCTAAATGGGTGCTTTCATTAGATCTATGAGTAACAGGAAGGGGTTAACTGCTCTTTCCCTCCAATTGTTAAAATAGATGATTAAAGTTGTTTCTTCTCAAAAAATCTAACTTGTCTTTAGTGGTTTAAATCAGGAATTCCCAACATGTAGAATATGGCCTACTGGAAGTTCTCAAAGCATTGAATTATGGAACTTTAGAGAAGGACAAGACTTAAATATCATTGGGTCAAACCTCTGAATTCTACAGAAGAGGGCGATGATATTAAATCATTTCTCTCAGATTACAGATTTAACAATAGAAGATAAGTTTTGTGGTTCCCAGACCACAATATACCTTATTTGATAGATCCCCAAGTCTGTGCTTTGTGCTTTTCTTCATCCATGTTCTCCTTTCCTACACTCTTCTCTGTGAAGTTAACTAGTATTCGTCATTGGAAAGGAGAGCTAAAATGGCAATGACATGATGTCTAAGGTTTGCTTCTAGCTCCAGCAAGCCATATTCCACTATACTCAAGAACTTCATTGTTGCCAAGTCCTTCTCCTACCCTGTCTCCCTATTTACAGATTTTTAGCATTCCTTTCCTAATGACTCCCTCTTCCAGTTATTACAAGGTTTTGAGAAGATGAAAAATAGCTCTTCCTAAAATAATTGGGAATCCTAATTAATTTATCTAGAGGTAGGAATCTCCACTAAAGCATTCCACCAATACCTCAGCATGATGTGGAAGTGACACTGAGATCATGAAGTTATGTCAGTAGAAGACTTTAAATAGATACTCTTTGATAGAATGCATGTCTGTTGTCTGATGGCTAACCTAGCTATGTGGGTGATACTTCCAAAGGGTTGACCACTAGGTCATGAATATTTTTAGCATAGTAATATGAGAAGACCATCTTATAAAGAAGACCATTGGAGAGAGTGATGACACCAATGAAATCAGCTTCCTAAAGCATGGAAATAAGAGGCAGGGAGAAATGAAGCATTTTAAACGTACGACTTCATGACATCTTTTCCAACTCTTTGATGTAATTAATCATGCTGCCAATGGTCCTGAGTGGGAAGGAGAGGCTCTTTAATGGGCAGACATGGAACTGAATCTGTAGAGGTAGAAACAAAAGCATCATTTGTAAGACCCTTTTGGATTAGTTTAATGTGGACGCCTTCTGGAAAAAAAACCCACGGATATTGCTATATAAATCCATTAAGAGGCAATGTATTGTGATGGAAATGACACTGGAATTCTAATTAGAGTACCTGGATTTGAATCTCAGTTCTGCCACTTTTTAGCTGTGTAACTGTGGGAAAAGGTACTTAGTCTTTATAAGCCTCAGTTTCCTCAACTGTGAAATGGAAGTAGTATTACTTGAACTTCCTACTTTGAAGGGTTGTGATAACAGTGCTTTATGAACCATAAAATACACATAGATGTTTACAGTTATTATGTTGTGGTGATGGGATAAATTTCTATAACAGGGCTTGAAGGGGGTAATGACACTCATGAAATCATATTTCTAAAGCACTGAAGTAAGAGACGGGGGATATGGAACACTACAAATGCACTACTCCATGACATCTTTTCTGACTCTGCCATGGTTGTAAGTGGGAAGGAGAGGCTACAATCTACTTCAATTTACCTTTAACATTTGGCAGTCTGATAAAGCTTATGGAATCTCAGAATACTGTTTTTAAATGCATAAGATAAGATTACAAAGGAAATAAATTACATGGAAAATAGTTATCAAAGTAGTTACAAAAAACAAATTCAAAGAACCCTAGGTTAAGAACTTTTGATACAGACCATAGGGCTCAGAGATAACCAGTAAATTTTAATTTGAGAAAGACTAAAAGGAAACAATGATCTTTCTGTAGACTCACAAAGGTATTATAGAATAGAGGGATGTGTAGTAGGTTTAAAAATGAAAAAAGATCGTGCTAATGGGATTGTTATGTATCTCTTTCATTAAGTTCTCCTAAGTTTTTCATTTTGTTTGGTTTTATCTGGAAATCACTTAATTAAATATTTTTTTTATCTTCTTCATTTATTTATTTATTTAATTTTTTACATTCATTTTCACAAATTTTTGGGTTCCAAATTTTCTCCCCTTTTATCCCCTCCCCCCACCCCAATACCCCAAGCAATCTAATTTTTCCTATCTCCAATCTGCCCTCTCTTCTGTCATCCCTCCCTTCTCTTGTCTCCATCTTCTCTTTTCTCCTGTAGGGCCAGATGACTTTCTATTCCTCATTAACTGTATGTCTTCTTTCCTAGCTGCAACAACAATACTAAACAGTTGTTCCTAAAACTTTGAGTTCCAAATTCTCCCCATCCCTCCCTCCCCACCCATTCCTTTTGGGACGGCAGGCAATTCAATATAGGCCATATCTGTGTAGTTTTGCAAATGACCTCCCTGATAATCGTGTTGTGTAAGACTAACTGGATTACCATCCCTCCTAACCTGCCCCTCATTGTTTCTCTTCTGTCTTTTGATCCTGTCCCTCCCCAAGTGTTGACTTCAAATTGCTCCCTCCTCCCTTTGCCCTCCCTTCCATCATCCCCCCCCTTACAATATCTCCTTCTCCCCCACTTTCTTATACTGTAAGATAGGTTTTCATACCAAAATGAGTGTGCATTTCACTCCTTCATTTAGTCAAATGTGATGAGGGTAAACTTCTTGTTTTTTTTTTTCTCAGCTCTCCTCTTTTTCCCTCCACTAAAAAAAACCTCCTACCTGCCTCTTAAATGACATATAGTTACCCCCTTCCATTTCCCCCTCTTTCCTCCCACTACATTTCTCTCTCACCATTTACCTTAATTTCTTTTAAGGTATGGTCCCATCCTGTTCAGTTCAATCTGTGCTCTCTATCTCTGTATGTGTGTGCATGTGTGTATGTGTGTGCATGCGTGTACATGTGTATGTGTGGTCCCACCAACTACCCAGATACTGAAAAGTTTTAAGAGTTAGAAATATTGTCTTTCCCTGTATGAATGTAAACAGTTCACTTCTGGTAAGTCCCTTAAGACTTCTCTTTGCTGTTTCCTTTTTCATGCTTCTTCTCATTCTTGTGTTTGAAAGTCAAATTTTCTTTTCAGCTCTGGTCTTTTCATTAAGAATGATTGAAAGTCCTCTGCTTCATTGAAAGACCATATTTTCCCTTGAAGTATTATACTCAGGTTAGCTGGGTAGGTGATTCTTGGTTTGAGTCCTAGTTCCTTTGACTTCTGGAATATCCTATTCCACGCCCTTCGATCCCTTAATGTAGAAGCTGCTAGATCTTGAGTTATCCTGATTGTATTTCCACAGTACTGGAATTGTTTCTTTCTAGCTGCTTGCAAGATTTTCTCCTTGACCTGGGAGTTCTGGAATTTGACCACAATGTTCCTAGGAGTTTCTCTTTTTGAATCTCTTTCAGGTGGTGATCGATGGATTCTTTCAATACTTATTTTGCCCTCTGGTTCTAGAATGTCAGGGCAGTTTTCCTTGATAATTTCATGGAAGATGATGTCTAGGCTCTTTTTTTGATCATGAGTTTCAGGTAGTCCCATAATTTTTAAATTGTCTCTCCTGGATCTATTTTCCAGGTCAGTTGTTTTTCCCATGAGATATTTTACATTCTCTTCCATTTTTTCGTTCTTTTGGTTTTGTTTGGTGATTTCTTGGTTTCTCGTAAAGTCATTAGACTCCATCTGTTCCATTCTAATTTTGAGAGAACTATTAAATTCGGTGAGCTTTTGAGCCTCTTTTTCCATTTGGCTCATTCTGCTTTTGAAAGCATTCTTCTCCTCATTGGCTTTTTGAACCTCCTTTGCCAATTGAGTGAGCCTATTTTTCAAGGTGTTAATTTCCTCAGCATTTTTTTGGGTCTCCTTTACCAAGGTATTGACCCGTTTTTCATACTTTTCTTGCATCTCTCTCATTTCTCTTCCCAGTTTTTCCTCCACCTGTCTAACTTGCTTTTCAAAATCCTTTTTGAGCTCTTCCAAGGCCTGAGCCCACCCACCACCTCCCTGGGGTGTCTGGGGTACTCTCCACGTCTTTCCCTGATGTCAAGAATACGTCCTCGTCATCAGATCCGAAGGTCGGGATCATTTGCATTTATTGGAAAAAACTCTGTATAGTCTTATTTTTCTTCCTTTTTCTAGGCATTTTCCCAGCCAGTTACTTGACTTCTGAGATTCCTTTCCACCCCCACCTGGATCCGCCCAGCTAGTGCTTGGCCTCTGAGATTCAAATGGGCTTTCCGCCGCAAGCTTTAGTTCTGGTGCTGGGGTGGAGGCAGGGCTGCCTCCCAGGCTCAGTTCCCTCGGGGGCTTTATGCAGAGGCCTTCAGTAATAGAGCGGGGTGGGGGCAGGGCCGTCTCCCGGGCTCAACCCCCTCAGGCTGTTCATGCAGAGAGCTTCTGTAATGAAGATCCTGCCTGCTGCTGGGGGATTCCTGAGTCCCGGGCCGCTGCCGCCTCAGCTGCCGCCCACACCTCTGCCTCCGCCACTTCCTGCCCCCGTCTCTGCCCGCCGCTTCCTCCCGAGGGGGCCCGGGTCACGGAGACGCCCTGCTCCCCCTCTCGTCCAGCTCAGCCTTCTTTCTCACTGACCTGTAGCTTCTGTGGGCGGAGGGACTTTCCCGGCTGCCGGAGCTTCCGTGTCTGAAGCCTGCTCGGATCAGCCTCTCTATGGCTGCGGCCAAGGCCGCGCTGGGGTGGGGTCCGCTTTCCAGGGCGCGACGGACCCCGGGGACAGCTCTTCAGGGCTCTCTGGCACGGAAATCTCTTCCACTCCGTTTCTGCACACCTTGTATTGACCCAGAAGTTATGGGGGTCTCTTTTTACATTAATTCTATGGACTTTGGTTTCAGAGCTCGTAAACGTGCGTCCTTCTACTCCGCCATCTTGGCTCCGCCTTAATTAAATATTTGAATACAGACGGGTAGTTAACGGCTGAATTTAAATATAATGAACAGCAGAAATACAGAATGAATGACGCTATATAACAAACATATTTAATAAAACAATACTGTAAATATCTGAATATGGAGGTTCTTGAGGGCCACAGGGAATCTGGGACAACTACATCTTGCCTTAGGGAACAATAAGAGTAACTGAGCCTGTGGATCTGTTAATTTGGAGAAGGAGCAGTCCAGTCTTGGCAACCCTCCTGACCAAAATTGGAAAGCTCTCTTAACGTCTCTTAGGACACTGGATCCAGCTGTGTGGACTTAAGTGTGGGATGCATCCACAAATCAAGTGTAGCTAGTAACAAATGTGCAGAATAAGGGCTGTCTCTGAAATCAGAAACATCAGGGAGCTGATGTATATACATAGAACCACAGAATCTCCAGCTATCTCAGAGGCTATGTAGTCCAGTCTATACTTAGAGAGGAATCTCCATTATCACAATTGTTACAGCTACTCATCCAGCTTCCACTTATAGATCTCTAGTAACAGAGAATATGTAGCACTATATTGTATTATTTCACCAAGAATTGACCAACAAATATTTATTAAGTTTTTGCTATCTACTGTATTATAGTGCACAACACAGTGCTGGGCATGAGGAATACAAGACATAAGTAAGACAGTGTCTGCCTTTTAGGAACATACAATCTAGTTAGGGGAGACTATATATATATATATAGTTAAGTGAAAAATGGAGAAAACATAATTTTGTGGGGAAGGTGCTAGTAGCCGACCAGGGATCAGGAAAGGTTTCATGCAGAAGGTAATATCTGAGCTAAACCTTTAAAGACACTCAGGATTTTAAAAGGTGGAGATGGGGAGGGACTGCATCTAAGAAACAGAAAGAGCTAGTGCAAAGGTACAGAAATAGAAGATGGAGAGCTGTGTGGGAATAAAAGTAATAGGACCAGTGACTTAACTGGAGACTGTGTAAAGTGGAATACCTGAAAGATTGGTTAGGACTAAATTGTGAAGGCCTTTAAATGCCAAACAGGAATTTATTTTTGAACCTAGAGGTAATAGGGAGTTCCCAAATTTTACTGAGTAGTGGAATGGTATTGACATTGTGCTTTAGGAAAATTCCTTTGGAAGCTTAGGGATGGAATGGAAAGACTAATGAGATGTTGATTACAATAGTCTGGCAAGTAGAATGAGGGCTTAAACTAAGGTAATATTTACGTGAAGGAGGTAAAGAGATGGATAGGAGAGATGGTAAGGAGGTAGAAAGGAAAAAATTTGGCAACTGATCAGATGTTTGGCGTAAATGAAAATTATGAATGTAGGATGATACTAAGGATGTGAACCTAGGTGCCTGGAAGAATGCTGGTGTCCTTAAGAGAAGGAGGGAAATTTTGAAGAGGGGTAGGTTTTGAGAAGGAAAGAAAATGGATTCTGATTCAGATGTCTATAGTATTCCCAGCTCAAAATAGCCAGTAGGCAGTTGGTGATGTGGTCTTGTAGTTCAGGGGAGAGACTAAGGGTGGGGAGATATAAATCTGGGAATCATTAGCATAGAGGTAAAAATTAATCCATGTGAACTGATGAGAAGACTCAGGATAGAGCTTTGGGGTACACTTAGAGAGAGAAGGTGAGACACAGACGATGATCCAGCAAAGGAGACAGAGAAAGAATGGTGAAATAGGTAGGAGAAGAAATAGAGGTCAGTGTCATCAAAAACCAGAGAGGAGAGATTATTTAGAAGGGGGAGATCAGGAGTATCAAGTGCTGCAGAGAGGTCAGGAAGGATGAAGATTGGGAAAAAGTCATCAAATCTGACAACTGACAATTAAGAGATCACTAGTAACTAGGAGCAAATATTTTTACTTGAATGGTGAGGTCAGAACCCAGATAGCAAACACAAACACAAACACAAAAGGCTGCAGGGTGAAAGGAGAGAAAATAGAATTAACAATTGTAGATGGCTTCCTTTTAGGAGTTTAAGAAAGAGAGAAGATGTAGAAGATGGTAGCCTGAGGGGATGGTATGGTCTATTGTACGTCGGTTTATTTTTTTAAGGAATGGAAGAGATAGCCCATTTAACACACATATACACACAAATGAATTGCATGAACTGACCTTGCAAATAGAATTTTTCTTGTTAATGTTTACTTATTTTTAGTTTTCAACATTCATTCCCACAAAATTTTGAGTTCCAAATTTTCTCTCCATCTCTTCCCTCCCCCACCTCATAATGCCTTGCATTCTGATTACCCCTTCCCTCAATATGCCCTCCCTTCTATCATATCCCTCCATTCCCTTATTCCCATCTTCTTTTCTTGTAGGGCAAGATAGTTTTCTATACTACATTACCTGTATTTTTATTTCCCAGTTGTATGCAAAGACAATTCTCAACATTTGTTCCTAAAGCTTTGAGTTCTAACTTCTTTCTCTTCCTCTCTCCCCATTCATTCCCACTGAGAAGGCAGGCAGTTCAATATAGGCTATATATGTATAGTTTTGCAAAAGACTTCTTTAGTAGCCATGTTTCGTAAGACTAACTATATTTCTTTCCATTCTATCCTGCCCCCCATTTATTCTATTCTCCCTTTTGACCTTGTCCCTCCTCAAAAATGTTTGCTTCTAATTGCACCCTCCTCCCATTTTCTTCTATCATTTCCCCCCACCCCACTTGTCCCTTCTCCCTTACTTTCCTGTAGTGTAAGATAGATTTTCATACCAAATTGAGTATGTTATTCCCTCCTTAAGCCAAATGTTAAGAGAGTAAGCTTCACTTTTTCCCTCTCACCTCCTCCCTTTTCTCCTCCATTGAAAAAGTTTTTTCTTGCCTTTTTTATGAGAGATAATTTGCCCCATTCCATTTCTCTTTTTCTCCTCCTAATATATTCCTCTCTCACCCCTTAATTTTATTTTTTTAGATATCATCCCTTCTTACTCAGCTCTCTATGCTCTGTGTGTGTGTGTGTATAATCCCTTCAACTACCCAAATACTGAGAAAAGTCCCAAGAATTACAAATATTATCTATACATGTACGAATGTAAGCCATTTAACTTTAGAAAGTCCCTTATGATTTCTATTTCCTGTTTACCTTTTCATGTTTCTCTTGATTCTTGTGTTTGAAAGTCAAATTTTCTATTCAGTTCTGGTTGTTTCATTAAGAATGCTTGAAAGTCCTCTATTCATTGAATGACTATTTTTTCCTCCTGAAGTATTATACTCAGTTTTTCTGGGTAGGTGATTAGTTTTAATCCTAGTTCCTTTGACTTATGGAATATCATATTCCAAGCCCTTCAATCCCTTAATGGACAAGCTGCCAGATCCTGTGTTATCCTAATTGTATTTCCACAGTACTCAAATTATTTCTTTCTAGCTGTTTGCGATATTTTCTCCTTGACCTGGGAACTCTGGAATTTGGCTACAATATTCCTAGGAGTTTCTCTTTTTGGATCTCTTTCAAGAGGTGAACAATGAAGTCTTTCAGTATTCATTTTGTCCTCTGATTCTAGAATATCAGGGCAGTTTTCCTTTAAAATTTCTTGAAAGATGATGTCTAGGATCTTTTTTTGATCATGGCTTTCAGGTAGTCCCATAAAATTTAAATTGTCTCTCCATTTTCCAGGTCAGTTGTTTTTCCAGTGAGATATTTCACATTATCTTCCATTTTTTCATTCTTTCAGTTTTGTTTTGTAATTTCTTGGTTTCTCATAAAGTCATTAGCTTCCATCTGTTTGACTCTAATTTTTAAAGTACTATTTTCTTCAGTGAACTTTTGAACTTCCTTTTCCATTTGACTAATTCTACTTTTTAAAGAATTCTTCTCCTCGTTGGCTTTTTGGACCTCTTTTTCCAATTCTTCCAATTTTTAGCCTATTTTTAAAGGTGTTATTTTCTTCAGCATTTTTTGGGTTGCCTTTAGCAAGCTGTTGACTTGCTTTTCTTTATTTTCTTGCATCTCTCTCATTTCTCTTCCCAATTTTTCCTCCACCTCTCTTACTTGATTCCATTGCCTGAGACTATTGCCCATTTATTTTGGAGGTTTTGGATGCAGAAACCTTGATTTCCTGCATTATTCTTCCTTATCTGAAGGGATGGAAGAAAATGCCTATTCACCAAGAAGGTTCACCTTCTACAGTCTTATTTTTTTCCTTTTTTTGGGCATTTTCCCAGCCAATTACTTGACTTTTGAGTCTTTTGTCAAGAGGAGGGTATACTCTGGGGACCTGTAAATTCTCAGTTCCTCCAAGGGAAAGAAGTTCACTCCTTTCCTGGCCTGTGCACTATTCTGGAAGCAACCAAGAACTTTTCTGCCCAGAATCTCCATGGAATTCCCCCTCCACAACCACCCCCAGCTCCACCACACCAGCACTCCTCCTCACCCGAGGGCTTCACTCAGGTGTGAGATTCATATCGATGACTCAATTCTCCCAGGGGCTTTAGGCAGAGGGCTCCAAAAAAGGACACTGCAGCAGCCACTATGGTCCAAACTGTGTTCTCTTCTCCTGGGTGAAGGAACTTTCTCACTGACCTTTGAAGTTGTTTTTGGCATTTGTGGGTTGAGCAATCTTTAGAACTGTTGCTGCTGGTGGCTCTCCCTGAAGCCTGTTCTGAGTCCTGTCCCTCCTGTGCCCACGGACCACACTGGGCTGCACTCCGCTCCATGCCCAGTGCAATAGACATTTTCTGTTGACCTTCTAGGCTGTCTTGGGCTGGAATTTTCTTTCACTCTGGTGTTTTGTGGCTTCTGCTGCTCCAGAATTTTAGAGTTATTTTACAGGTGTTTTATGGGCTATGTCGGGGAGCTTCTGCAGGTCTGTCTTTCTACTCTGCCATCTTGGCTCCATCCCCTCAAACAGTATTTTGATAAGTGATTTCACTTGGTTGGGCTGTGAGTCAAATTGTTTTCCTCAAATATAACAACTCCATGTAAGTGAAATCACATAGTGCATGGATTTATTCTGTCACAAGTATGTTAAAGGAAATGTCACTAATTATACTGGTTTCCTTGAAGTCTTTTCCATATAGTAGACTCTGACTTCCATGATTTCCTTCAAACTATTCTCATTTTATATGCTCTTTCCACTATACACAGATTATACTGTTATGCCTTTCACATTGTGGGGGTTAGAGGTATGGTGCCCCCATGATCTGGAATATCTGTGTAAAAGTTTTGACCCTTCCTTCATACCAGAGGAAAAGTCTGAATTATTATGATATTAAAAGATAAACTATATTGATATTATACCATACTATACATATATTTGATGCATTTCTGAGTTTTAAACTTTTTCTGTGTTTGCTGGCCTTCACATGTCACCTGCAGCTTCCACAAAATTCCCCTCAAATTCCCATTTAATTTCTTATGCCAACCTGCAATATATTGAAATCATTATAGGGAATGTCACAGTATTGAAGGGATAACTATACCCATTCTTTGAAGCACAAATCACATTGTAACTGCTCAGTGAAGCCTTTCCTAATCATTCCAGTGCTCATTTATATCTTCAGATGACAATATCTAGAATCACAGAATATTAAAAAAGATTACATGAATAATACCATCTGCCCCATATTTCAAAGATTATTTGTAAAAAAAGAAGTATGAAGAATATTACTATTGTTGTGCCATCTTGTGGTACAGTATATATATATATATATGTGTGTGTGTGTGTATTTTATATATAAAATATATATACAGGATTTGAGCTAAACATGGAACTAAATAGCACATGTGAATAAATATGATATAAACTACCTAGATGCAATTAGATAAAATTGCAGGTTGTATGAAAACAATTTCTAAAATATTTGACAAAGAAGCATGAAAACACTTGATGAATTTGTATATCAATTATTCAAAGTAGTTATGCTGATATTTAAGAAACACAAGGTATGGAGAAGCAGCATGTTTTTGTGGAAAGAACACTGTATTTGGAGTCAAACGAGCTAGGTTTAAATCCTTGTTTTGAAACTTATAATCTTTGGCAAGTAATATAAGTTCTCTGGGCCTCAGTTTCCTGTTCTATAAAATTACCGTTAAACTAGTACCCTCAAAAGTCCCTTTCTTCCTGCAATCTGTGATTCTTATGACAGAAAGGACGTAAGTATAACTCAGCATATAACTGTGATTTGGAAAAGTGCTTGCATGTAAGGGATACATTCTCTAAGTCATTAGCTCTCATATTTTTCGCTATGAAATTTTTCCCATTTAAATTCCAGTGAAGTTCAAGAAAGATATTATTCGAGAAAGATATTATCGAGAAAGATATGAGAGTTATTTCAGTTGTCAAGAGAATGATAATAGATTTGCTTAACTGAAAAAAAAAAAGACAGAAAATCTGAATCTATAAGATGTAGTTAATATGTTGGAAAGCGATTACTTGTCTGCATAACAACTCTTCACTTAAAAAAAAATGAACCTTCTTAGTGTTTCAGACATTTCAATATAGATGAGTATAGATTTCATACAATTTTAAGCTGGAATGGACTGTGGAGATTATCCAACCCTTTTTTCAGAAGAGGAAACTGAGACCTAGATGGGGCAAGTAGCTTGCCCAAGGTCATGTAGCTAGTAAGTAGCACAGCTGGAATCTAAGCCAAAGTCTCCAAATTCAGTACTCTTTCTTCTAGGGATGAGGTGAAACTTTAGGCTAAATCATTGTTGATGATCAATCAGGAATCAAGGTAAAATATTTCTAAAGTTAAAATGTAAGTAAATGAGAAAATAGGACTCATTGGCAAAAGTTCAATTTATATATAACTTTTGAGGGATGCATGAGTTGTTTAAAATGAGGTCCATCTATAAGAACTTGAAAAAAAACTCTCAGTTTATGTATCTATTAGCTCCCAGTGACAATCTGCCATGGAAACACATGAGGACTTTTAAAAAACATCTATTAGTTTATATATCCACTAGCTGTCAGTGAAAAAATTGTCTACCTTTTCTAGGAGGAAATTTAGGTATCCAGTTGTTAAAACAATAAAGGTGAACTGAGTTCAGGCATTGGCAAATTGTCAAGTTAAGTAATGCATGCTCTATTGTAGTGGTTCTGCCAAGATCATTATCATAAATCTCCTTCTTTTAGGGACATGATTTCTTAACCATAAAAATTCAGCTGGCTTTTAATGAGCAGGATGCTAGTGTGCTTGGTAAAATGCGTGTACATTCCTAAATCTGGAATGAAGGATAGCATGACTAGGAGTGAGGAGATCTTGGATCTACAATAAATTCACTGTGTGACTTTGGGCAAGTTCTTCTCCTCCTTTATCAAATAAGAGGGTTGACATGTCAATTAACATACATTTATTAAGTATGTACTATTTGCTAGGCATTGGGGCAGATGCTGCAGAAAGAAAATTACAGATCTGGCCTGAAAGAGCTTATATTCTATGGGGAAAACAACTGTAAAGATATAGGTAAATATAAAATCTATTTTATAAAATACAGAGTAGAAACCAGGTAATGTTTTCAGGGGAAGTGGTGGTGAGATAGGAGGTAGGGGATCAGGAAAGGTTTCAAGAGGTAATACTTGAGCTGAGCTTTGAGGGAAGCTGGGAATTTTCAGAGACAGAAGTCAAGAGGAACCAATGACTTTAACAAAGAAGTCTATTCTCTTCACTTTAACAGGTGAAAATGGAGTTCCACTGTGGATATAGTAATCATCTGTACTTGTAGGAGGGCTCAGGCCCTCACTCCTTTCACCTAGGTAGGCGAGACATTCCATTTCTCTTTGGGGTTATCTTGTTCCTTCAGCCTGTTTATACAGTGGAACATTTAAGCTTTTAGAGGTATACCGCCATCACAAAGTTACCTTGAAACTGTCTCAGGCTCCTAGGGGTAACCTCTTTTGAGGGAAAATAGACTTCCTCTAATCGTCACTCTAGTTCTTTAACACCTGTGCAATATTTTTTCTGTTTACACAACCAGCTACTCACAATAATAATACTTTTGATATTAAACATAACTAATAACTTAATAAGGCAAAGGAAATTATTTTTATAGATATTATTATAATCAGATACTTAAATAATATATCACAACACACATGCAAACCTGGATCACACTTTCCCACCACAGTACTCAATAGCTATGGTGAATATTCCTAATGTTAAAATATAAGTAAATGAGAAAATAGAACTCATTGGCAAAAGTTCAATTTTTATACAAACTTAGAGGAATGCACGAATTATTTAAAATGAGATCCATCTACAAGAACTTGAAAAAAAAAAACTCAGTATATGTATCCATTAGCTCCCAGTGACAATCTGCCATGGAAACACACGAGAAAGGAAAATTCATGCTTTGTGCAATTAACTCTAGATTTCAGTTAATACTACTGGCTCATCCAAGAACATCTGCACCAAATGAAACTGCTTTTCTACTCATTACTTAACTGCTAAATCTCATCGTTCTTAAGCTGGGGAAATCCTCTATTTGCCTGGCTAGTTGACTTTGAGCTTCTCTATAATATATGCAAATTAAGAGACTGTCTTTTGCCTCTTTTTGTATACATGGAGCTTAACACAGTGCCTGCTACATAGCAGGTGCTTATTAAATTTTGACTATCCAAAATAAACATGTGTCATCAAGAACATAATTTGAACACAGCTTTTATAAGGTTTTGCAATTAATTATCACCATTATAGCCTGTTTAAAGAATGTTAACTTTCAATATAAATAGGATTTCTCTTTAAGCCAGACAATTGCAGTGCTGATGAAACTCTCTCTGGGCTAGACAGACTAGCCTGGTCAATTATTTACTCACCTGGATGCTATTCTGTCCAATCAGAACAGAGCTCTCAACAACACAACTCCTTTCACCAGGATACTACAGTTGCAGCAAACCTTCCTCTGCATTTACTTCCTAAACTAGTGGAGGCAGCAGCAAGCCCTTACGAAAAGCATCATTTCCAAATATGTTGTTCAGTTATTCAGTGGTGTTTGACTTTTTGTGACCCCCATGGACCCTAGCACACCAGGCCCTTCTATCCTTCACTATCTCCTGGTCGGTCCAAGCTTATGTTCATTGCTTCCATGAAACTATCCATCTCATTAAAGGAGTCATCCTCTTTCAATCTTTCCCAATATTAGGGTCTTTTCCGGTAAGTACTGTCTTCTCATTATGTGGTCAAAGTATTTTAACTTCAGCTTCACTATGTGACCTTCCAATGAATAGTCTGAATTAATTTATTTTCAAGGGACTCTTAAAAGTCTTCTCCAGAGCCACAATTCAAAAGTGTTGGTTCTGCAGTGCTGAGCTTTTCTTATAATCCAACACTCATAGATATGCATTACCATAGGAAAAACCATGTATTTGACTATATGGACTTTTGTTGGCAAGGTGAAACTTGCTTTTTAGTCTGCTGTCCAGATTTCCCATAGCTTTTCTTCCAAGGATCAAGTGTCATTAAATTTCATAACTGCAGTCACCATCTGCAGTGATCTTTGAGTCCAAGAGTATAAAGTCTGACACTGCTTCCACTTTTCCTTCTATTTGCTTGGAAGTAATGGGACCAGTTGCCAGGATCTTAGTTTTTTTTTTGATATTAATTTTCAAGGCAGCTTTTATACTCTTTTCTTTCACCCTCATCAAGAGGCTTCTTAATTCTTCTTCACTTTCTGCCATTAGAGTGATATCATCTGCATATCTGAGATTGTTGATATTTCTCTGACTTCTGATTCATTCAGCCTGGCCTTGTCATACTCCTTTACTAATCTTAAACTAATCGGTTTTCCATGTTCAGTTCTAACTGTTGTTTCTTGAGAGGTTCATTAGAACAAAATTAAGATGATCCAGTATTCTCATCTCTTTGAAGACTTGCCACATTTTGTTGTGATTCACACAAAGACTTTAGTGTAGTCAATGAAGCGAAACTAGACATTTTTTTCTGGAACTCCCTTGCTTTCTCCATAATCCAGTGAACATTGGTAATTTGGTTTCTGGTTCCTCTGCCTCTCTGAAAATAAGCCTGCTCTTCTGGTAATTCTTGGTTCACGTACTGCTGAAGTCTAGTTTGCAGAATGTAAAGCATAACCTTGCTGGTATGTGAAATGATTGGAATTGTTCAGTAATTTGAACATTCTTTGGTATTGCCTTTCTTTAGAATTGGTGTATAGACTGATCTTTCCAATACAGTGACCACTGTTGAATTTTCCAAATTTGCTGGCAGACTGAGTGCAGCACTTGAACAGCATCATCTCTGAGGATTTTAAATAGTTCAGCTGGAATTCCATCACCTCCACTAACCTTGTTATTAGCAATGCCTCTTAAGGCTCAGTTGACTTAAGGCCCATTCTGGCTATAGATCAGTAATCACACAATTATGGTTATCAGTGATGCTATATTCCTTCTTGTATAGTTCTTTTGTATATTCTTGCCACCTCTTGTTAATCTCTTATGCTCTCCTGAGTCTCTACTATTTTTCTTTTGTTATGCCCATTTTTGCATGAAACATTCTCTTGATATATCTAATTTTTTTGAATAGATCTCGTGTCTTTCTCTTTCTATTATTTTCTTCCATTTCTTTGCATTTCTCATTTAAGAAAATCTTCAATCCCTGCTATTATGTGGAATTCTGCATTTTATTGGGTATTTGTTTCCCTTTCTCCTTTACCTTTTGCTTTCCTTCTTTTCTCAGTGAATTATAAAGCCTCATTAGACAGCCATTTTACATTCTTGCTCTTCTTTTTATTTGAAATGTTTTTTGTTACCTCTTATACGATATTGTGAATATCTATCCCTAGTTCTTCAGGTACTCTATCAAATCTAATCCCTGGAATCTATTCATCACTTCTACTTCATGTTCATAAGTGATATTATTTAGGTCATACCTATACAAACTTATGGTTTCCCCCGCCTTGCAATAAGAAGCTCATGATGTGAGTCACATTCAGCTTTACGTCTTGCTTTAATTGATTACATATAGCTTCTGTATCTTTGGCTGAGAAGTATATCATCAGTCTTATTTTTATATTGACTATCTGGTGAGGTCCAGTTGTAGTCACCTTTTGGGTTGTTGAAAAACCTTGGATCTACTAAAGGGCATGGAAACTCTTGGCCAACGAGAACAACTCTTTCTGACCAAACAAATCATTCAGATGAAGCCTTCTCTTAGATGACTCCCTATTTTCCTTAAATGACTCCAATTCATAGGAACAGTTTTTAAGCCCTTTTACTGTCTTCACTTCTCTTCTTCCTTTGCTACTGCTCTCTTCTCTGGCTTTTCTCCTCTTGTTTTCTTACCATATTAGTTGTGGTTCAGTGGCCTAAATGAGAGCTTTCTAATCCTCAGTGACTTGCCTTTTCCTTAAAAAAACCTCACAACTTCACAGATTTCCCCTATTCAATTGCCAGCTCTTTTAAAATCATAATTTGGCCTTCAAATATTTATATGATTTATTATTTTCATAGTTTTACCCTACTCTAATGCTATCTCTCAGTAGGAAGACACCTAAGAGAGAGTAGCATCATGAAAACTCAGAGTAACCCAGAGGAGAGGGTGATCAGGAGAGTCAGACGCTATTGAGAGGTCAAGAAATTTGAAGACTGAGAAAGGACTATTGGATTAGACAATTACTAGAGCCTTGGTATTACTGGAGAGAGCATTTTCCTTTGAATGATGAGGTTGGAGGACAGCATGCAAAGATTGGAGAAGAGGGGAAGAAGTGGAAGAAATGAGGATAGATGGCTTTTTCTAGGAGTTTTGCTGTGAAAGACAAGATAGATGATCTCTAAGGTTTTCTCATCCCTGACCTTCTGTGTCCTAAAATTTTATCTAGCTTAATGTTCTTCGTTCTAATATCCCATGTCTCAAGTTCTTTTCTACATTCTAATTTCTGTGTCTTTAAGTAGACAGTTGCACAGACAAAATTCAGTTTACCCACAACTTTTCATTGCCATACAAATTATTTTAAATTATGTTATATGCAAAAGTTTTTAACTTAAAAATTTTAGGTGACAAATGGTCATGTGTTTGGAACATTAGATGCAAATATTCCTGGGTGAAAGTTCACATATTGGTGGGTAAGCAATCAGAGGTAATTGCCTAGGTTGTTATATGTTGGGGTGGGAGGAAAGCAGTGAAAAGCCTTTCATATATATGATTTTTAATAAAATATACACAATTATACTAGAAAATTATGCTTTTGACAACTTTGGCATGTCAATAAACATTTATTAAGTACATTCTATATTTTAGGCACTGTGCTAACTTCAGTGTATGTGCAAAAAGGCAAAAGACAATCTCTCAGTTTTCATGTATTATGGTGAAGCTCCAAGTCAATCAGTTGATAAACTAGCATTTAGTAAGCATCTATGATATGTCAGGCACTGTGCTAAGCCTTGGAAACTTAGCTTGCAATGGACAGTAACCCAAAGGAAGCACAATTTTCAAACCCTGCTAAACTCACAAAGCCTTGGATTCAGGTTTAATGGTTTGCTTCATGATTATGTAGGTGGCAGTGTATCTCCTTAACTGTTTACCCTTGTATTGGCTTATTGTGTTTTAGGGAGTCTTCTAAAGTACATTCCACAATCTTCTGAGATTATTTAATTTATAAAATTTTAACCAGATTTAAAATAATTTAAGAATTTTATTGATTTCTAATATGCTTATATGATTACTTCTCAATTTTTTCTCCCTTCTCTTTCTCATCAATCAATCAACAAGAATTTATTAAGCACTTATTGTGTGCTAGGCATTATTCCAAGTACTGGGAATATAAGACGAAATATAGAAAACCCAGTCCCTACCTGCAGGGATCTTCTATTCTAATGGAGGAGATAATATACATGTAAATCAGAACATACAAGATGAATACAGAGAATATGGAAAGTAACTTTAGAGGAGATGGTACAAGTGTCTGGGAAGACCAAGAAGATCCTTCTAGAATAGGTGGGGTTGAACTAAAGGAAACCAGGGATTCTTAAGAGTTGGAAGCTAAGGAGAATGTTCTGGCAATGGAGAATAACTAATATGAAGTTAAGGAGACAGGAGATGAAATGTCATGTGGGAGAAACAGCAAAATGTGTCAAGAGGGCTGAATAGAATGCAGGGAGGGGAGATTTGAGACTGGGAGACCAATGAGAAGGCTATTGAAATAGTTCAGGCTAGATGCGAGAGGGTCCAATGACCATATGAGCAGAGAGAAGGGAACATATGTAAGAGGTATTGAAGGCAGAAGTAAGAAGACTGGGCAACAAACTGGGTCTGTGGGTAAACAAGTGAGAGGAGTCAAGGGTGAGACAGATTGAGAATCTGAGTCATCAGAAGGATGGTGGTACCTTCAGTAGTAATTAAAGGAGTTTGGGGGAGGGAAAGGCTTGAGACAATATGTTCTGTATTAGATGGATGCCTACATCATCTAGCCTGGGATGTCTAAAAGGCAGTTAGTGATGTTGGGGCCAGAGATAAGAGCTAGACAAAACAATCTGGGAATAATCTCCATAGAGATGATAATTGAACCCATAGGAGCTAATGAAATCACCACATGAGATGGCATAGAGAAGTATAGAGAAGAGGGCCAAGGTCAGAGGCAAGGGAGATACCCACAGTTAGTGCCATGACCCAGGTGAAGTTCCAACAAAAGAGACTGAGAAGAAACAGAGGAGAAAAATCATGAGAGAGTAGAGTTATAAAACCCCAGAGAGGAGAAAGTATCCAGGAGGAGAAAGTGGCTAACAATTGCAAATATTTCTCATTTTTCATATTTAAGTGCTTCCCTTGGTCAAGAAGAATGAAGACAAAGGCCATTGGCTTTGATGGTTAAGAAATAATTGGTAACTGGAAAGAGCAGTTTCAGTTGAATGATGAGGTCAGAAGCCAAATTGCATAGGTTTTTAGAAGAGAATGAGAGGATGTGGAGGCATGTAGTTCAGACAGCTTTCTCAAGGCATTTAGCTAAGATGGAGAAGAGGCATAGGACAATAGCTGGTGGATATGATGGCAGACACCTAGAGTTGTTTTTCATTTTTTTAAAGTTGGAGTAGAATCGGATGTGTTTGTAAATAGCTAGGAAGGAGGCAGTAGTTAGGGAAAGACTGAAGATTAGCAGAAGCATAAACCTTCCCTTGTAACAAAGAATCCCAGTTAAGCAAAACCAACCAAGACAGTAACAATGTCTGGCAGCAATTTTTGGCACTGATACTCTTGCAACTCTCTAAAGAAAGGAGGGAGGCACATTTCCTTGTTTTGCCTGAGGGCCAAGATTGGTCCGTGTAAGTACAGAGCACCCAGCTTCATTTTAATGTACTTTTTGTTTACATTATTTTAGTCATTATGCATATTGTTTTCCTGTTTCTCCTTACTTTGTATCAGTTCATACAAGTCTACATATTTCTTTGAATTACTTATTCATCATTTTCCCTGATGCAATAATATTCCTTACATTCATTCATATACAATAATTTGTTCAGCCATGCTCCATCTACTTTATTTCTGGTTTTGCTAATAGGATTTATTGAAACTTACCCATTTTCACTATTTTTCCATATCATTGAAACTCCTTCAGACTTTGGATTTTAAAAGAAAGGCTGATTGGGATAATATGATCTGGTAGCTTTTTTCCCTTGAAAATTAGTAAATGCAATTAAAGAACAGAGCTTTGCTATGTTTTTATGGCCTGTGGATAGAAGGAAATCTCGGAAGACTTTGTACCCAGCACATTAACTACACAGCAGGGGTTGTGTATATTTTGAAGACCAAAAAGAATTGAAAATGACCTTGGAAAATTAGACAAATAGACTTTCTCTTAATTTGTTCACTCTTGGAACATCTTTTGAAAAGTGGAAAATTCACTTGACCTTCTGGATGTTCCATCCATGTAATGCTAGATATTCAGATGTTTGAAAATACCCAGAGAGTTGACTAGCTGGGCTCACAAGACAATTGTATAATAGGGATAGCAAATCAGAGCAGAGGCAGAGTGTTATAGTGAAAACAGTTACTTAACAAGATTTTAATCTTTGCTGCATGACCTTGGATAAATCACTTCTTTCTGGGTCTTAATTTCTTTCTCTATAAAATGAGAGATTGAACAAGATTGTCCTGAAGGTCGCTTGCGGCTCTCACAGTCTATGATTCTGAGTATTTGGCAGGGGAAAACCTCATGGTCAATAAAATCATTGATGGATGGAGTTTAACCCAATAAAACTTTCTCAGTAATAGTTAGAATGATCAAATTTCTGAATGAAAACTTAAAAAAGCAAAGATTCCATACTAGCATCTTAGAAAACAAAAATGTATCCTGATTTAGAGAAACAGAGAAAAGCCAACTGCTTTAAGTATAACTTCCTTGTTTTGTAGTACTTTTCCAAACTATAATTTTTGTCCAAAAAAATTATAACATGCGTTCTCTCTTCTCTTTATGAATGACTAATTGTTTTCCTTCTCCTGAGGAGACATTATTATCTGTTACCTTAGAGAGCTATATTCAACTCCAATGATCTTTATTCAAATGGGAAGCTTTATTGTAATGTGTAGTGGCAGCTAGGTGGCTCAGTGGTTGGAGAGCTCTGGGTCTGAAACCGGGAAGACCTGAATGAAAAACTAGCTGTGTGACCCAGTGCAAGTCACTTAACCTCTGTTTGCCTTAATCCACTGGAGAAGGAAATGGCAAACCCCTCCATTATCTTTGCAAGAAAATTCCCAAAGAAATCAAGGATATGACTGAACTACAAATTATACTCTTTAAAAGTATTTTCAGGGGTTGGGCAATCTCCAAGACTGAATATTTAGACTATCAAGTAACAGCAAAAATGGAGAGATAGAACAGCTAGTTTAAGACTCAACCATATTAATATTTAACTGGAAGAGCAGTTCTAAATTTTCATGAAAACATAGGTCCTCCTTGGAGAGAAGTGATCCTGCAGAGTAGGAAGAGCGCTACTGTGAGTAAGAAGTGGGTCTGACTCCTTGCTCTGCCGGTTCCTCATATGGAACATGGAGATCATCCTTATTTCAAAGAGTTTTGGCAACATTTGAAATTGAGGAATGTATGGAAGGTATCAGTGTATGTTTATTTAGCAACAAGGAAGCTGCTATGCATGAAGAGAAATGTTCACTTGGTCTTCTCTTTTTTGTTTCAGATGTGCATAGACCCCTCTCTTTCTGTGGCTTTAGGAGATAAACCCCCACCGTTATATCTTTGTGAAGAATGTAGCCAGCGGATTGCAGGGTAGGTAAAGTCATAAATGTCACAAATAAAAAGAAGTGTCACAATGAGTTCAGAAACGACATCCTTGCAGTATTAGCATTGCATACATAAGCCAAATTTCTCTAAAATGGTCCAATAATTAACTTTAAGATTTTGTTGTGTGCCATTGAACGTTTCCAGTCGTCCTTTAGAAGCTCTCTACACTGAGCAGTTGCAAAGTGACACTGGAAGCAGCAGGGGAAAACAATTATATTTAGCGAATTCAGCCTTGCATTTGAAGTAGTCCCTTGTTACCAAGTCACGGGGTTAAGTAAATGGAATCAAATCCTATGTCTTCCAAATTTAACTCAGATAGGTGTCTCTGCTTATTAGTTCTGCAGCAGTCACAATTGGTTCGGTACACACCATACTATATTTTCTCTAGCCTGATTAGTATCTGGAAAGCATCATTTAAAAATAACTGAACATCATGAAATGTCTATAATTTTAAGTTTAACTGCAAAGAAACAGACAGTTTAAAAGTTTATTATGATAGGACTCAATTTAATGATACTCCATTTCTATAAAAGTGATTTTAACATCAGGGGGTATTACAAAGCACTCATCTGGAGAAAAATGTTGCAGTGTATTTAAAATATGAAATGTAATGTTTTTTCTCTATAGGGATCATAGTGAATGGCTGATTGATGTTCTCCTCCCACAAGGTAGGATTTATTCTATCTAGGATAGATAATGAGGAATTATGAATAATGCTATTTTACTTTGTGTATATCTTTATTATTTATTTAATTTATTTTATTAAGATACCAATGGCCTCAAATTTTTGACATATGGCAAAAAGACACTAGGAATATGTAGACTGATGATTTTCTTCAAGTACTTAAAGGGGTCCCTCTCAGACACTAGGGATATGTAGACTGATGATTTTCTTCAAGTACTTAAAGGGGTCCCCCTCAGAAAAGGGATTAGAAAAGGGATTGTTGTATTTGGTCCCAGAAAGCAGAACCAGGAACAATGGGAGAAAATTCAGAGACAAAATTGAGGAAGGGATAAGTATAGTAATGAGTAGTCTGATTAGTCCTTAGACAAAGTGCAGCGAGCTTCTTTGGGAGTTAATGAGTCCTCTGTTCCCTGAAGATCTTTAAGAAAAGGTTGGATGACAGCTTACTCTGGATGTTTGTCATGTAGAAGATTCTCAAGTGTTGGACTAGATATCACTTGAGCTTTGGTAATTCTGTAGAGCAGAGGTGTCAAACATAGATTGCAGACCCATGTGGTTTACAAGGCACCCCCCAGTGTGCTGGAACCAGATTAAAATGTAATGGGGAAATGTTTAACAAAATAAATAAAATACAATAACACATGGATTTTATTAATTTATGGTATTCTAAGTCAGTATGTGGCTCACAGGGATCTTTATGTATAGTTTAGTGGCCCTGTTTCTATTTGACTTTGACATCTTTGCTGTACAGCAGAATGATATTGTGAGAACAGCCCTGGAGTTGGGATCATAACACTTCAGCTTAAGTCCTTATGCTGTTCCTCATTGGCTGAGTAGCTATTGATAGGCCAAATTATCTTCTTTGAGCTCCAATTCCCCCATAGGCAAAATGGAGCTAATAACTATACTATCTACATCATAGGATGATTTTGAAGAAAACACTTTGCAGATCTTAAGTCACTGTAGAAACTTTAGCTTTATGACAGTAATTTTGACTTAAACATCATTGAACTTATGATCTTTTTCTTTCTGATATCAGATGAGAGTGGATTTTGACTATGTTGCATCATTTAGAAATCATTTAGCCCTCTTGCTTCATACACGTGTTACAGAATATGAATGTTGACAAGGGAAGCCGGATTAATGAGTGAATCAATTTTTTTCATCTAAGATAGATCATAAATTTGCTCATATGAATCTACTTGTATAAGAGCTGACTTTTCAATTCTTTGGACCAGGTGAGAGAGAAAGATAGCAATTTAACACAAAGGAGGATACAGTGTTGGAATTGACTCCCTGTCTAGGGAAAGCCTTGCTCGTATGTGTCTTGCCCTGATTGGGCTAGAATTTTGATGACCTTGAGGAATTCTCATTATAAGAGTCAGAATGTTATAGTGGAAAGTATATTGGGCTTAGAATCAGAAGATCAGGATTTGAGTTCAGGCTTTGCCATTTATTAGTGTGTGACTCCCTTTTCTTAGCCTAAGGCTCCTTATCAGTAAAATGGGTCTAATATGTTACAATCACAGCCCAGCTTACCAAGTGGTTTTGATGCAGCCTTTGCAATATCTCTCACACCTCTCCTCTTATCTCTATTCTTATCACCTCTTATCTAGCCTGCTGCTTCTGACCTCTTTTTTTCTTCAATCCATCATCCATAAAATATTCTTCCTAAGGCACAAGTCTGACTTGTGCTCCTTTGCTCCAAAAGCTCCAGAGACTCCATTGCTCCCAGGATAAAATATAAATTTCTAAGCCTGTATATAATGCTAATGTATAGCATTTTGTAAACTTTAAATACTTTATGTGTAAACTATTATTATTATTTATTATCACCATCTGAATCTTTCTCTTTACAAAGACTTGTTAGTCAAATAACATTTATATAAAGTAAGGAACAAAGGATCTTATAATATACCTGAGAAGGGAAGGGAGGGCTGAAACAAGTCCTGTGTATCTGAGGTCTCTGAGCTAGTCTAACTCTCTCCATGGTAGGCAGTCCTTTCCACATTATCTTTGAAAGGCTGCTACTATTTTTCCGTGCATCTCAGCGCACTTTTAGGCACTTCTGTTTGTTAGAAAGTTCTTCCCTTTACTTTACTTTGATATTTGGATTTATATGAAAACCACCCATGCCTTCTGACCTCATGTGTCTTATTTTTCCTGTAAATCCTGTAAAAGTTTTTTATTTTCCTGTAAATTCTCTGTAGAGGATCTGTCTAACCCAGTATAGTCTTTCTAATGGTTATTTTGATAATCAATTGATCAGAAGGCATTTACTTAGAAGCTTGGAATTGTACCTGGAATCTTGATAGTATCTGGAGTCACCAAGACAAAAGCCGAAACAGCCTTTGCCTTCAAGGAGATCGTAGGCAACATGTACATATATGATGAATATATATGGAATACGTACAAAATAAATATAAGGTAGTTAAATACAAGGTAATTAAGGAAGGAAAATAAAGAAGGGAAGGAAGTAAAACAGGTGAGGAGCCAGAAGAGGTAATATGTGAAATGATTTTCTAATTTTCTTGTAATATGTCCCTTTATATCTAGGTCATGTATTCATTTTGACATTACCTTGTCAAATGGTTTAAGATATTGATCTATATCCAGTTTCTGCCAGATTGCTTTCCAGCTTTCCCAACAATTTCAACAAATAATGAATTCTTATCTCCCAAATTAAATCTTTACATTTGTCAAATACATTTACATTTGTCAAATTACTATAATCATTTACCATTGTATAATGTATATCTACTCTGTTCCACTGATCTACCTTTTTATTTACTATTACCTGATAGTTTTGATAATTATTTAATAATCACTGCCTTACAATATAGTATAAGGTCTGGTATTGCTAAACCTCCTCCATTTTCTTTTTTTTTTCATTCGATTCTTTCTCCTTTGCTTTCTCATTGTTATGACTATTTTTTAAGGAGCTTACTATGATAGTCAAATTCTAGTGTCAAGGTGTGGGGGAGGATGCCTCAGGTTTCAGATTTTACTTAGGGTTGTTTTCTAAGCTCTGTCTGGTATCCTAACCTCAACCCTTCCACTTTACCTCTGAGCTATGGCTAGGACCCCCAGCCACGCAATCACTGTAAACACTCTTGCTCTTTACAATTCCTCTCATGGCTATGAACTTCAACTCATCCCTCTGCCCTGGAAGCTAAACCCAAACCAGGGATTCTGCTCTTGTGCCAGTACCCACAGCTGGCAGGGTTTCTGCCCCTTTGCTGCTGTTTTCACATGCCTGTGCTCTTGCTGCTTCTCCTTCCCATCCCTTGACTGTGTCTGGTCAACAGATCTGCACCTGGCTTTTAGCAGCCATGGAGGGTCCTTCAATCTTCTGCTCAGCTGTCTGACCCCACGCTGTCTTTGAGGTGAAAGTTTCTGCTGCTGACCTCTGCCCCAATGTCAGTTTTCTTAAGGTCTACCCAAATTGTCTTAGGAGGACAACTGCTTTACCCCAAGTTTTAATTATTTTTGCTACTCAAAATTCTCTTTGAGGCAGAATTTTTATATATTTGTGGGAAAATTTCAGAGCCCCATTTTCCCTTCTCATTCCACCATCCTCCCAGAATCTTCTGTTGATTTCAGTTTGTTTTAAAAAGAATTCAGGGAACCATAAGAGATAAAGATGAGGAAGGAGAGCATTCCAGCATGCTGAATACAAGGTATAAAGGTATGGAGAATAGATTTGGAGTATTGTTTGCAAGGAACAGCAAGTAGACAGTGAAAATGGATCATAGAGTATGTGGAGACAATTAAAGGAAAAGAAGACTGGAAAAGTGGGAAGTGGTCAGGTTGTGAAAAGCTTTAAATGCCAAGTAGGGAATTTATATTTGATCTTGGAAGTAATAGGGAACTACTGGAATTAACTAAAAAGGAGAAGTGATGAAGGCAAATCTATGATTTAGAAAAATTATTTTAGCAATATCTTGCAGAATGGATTGGAGTGAAGAGATTGGTAGGATTCAAGTTGGAAAGGGGTTAAAATGATAAATCGTGATTTTTATTGAGTTTAATGGCACTTAATGGGAGTTTATTGAGAATAGAGTTGTGTGGTTTGTCCTTTTTTCTCAAAGAAGACCATGACCTTAGGAAGATGATGCTATGAGAATAGGGTAATAACATATTTATATCTATATTTAACTAAAATGTATTTTGGGAACTGTTTATAGGACGAATTGGAATGAGGAGAGACTTGAAACAGGGAAGCCATTGTGGAGGCATTAGTCTCATAGATGTCAGTGCAATAGTTAGGCTGTCTTATATGTTATTCATCAATTGATCTATGTGACCAATCTACCTCTTTTCCTGGTCATGTATGTTTTTGTACTAGTCATACTTGGTAGCATGGCATAATCCACTTTTATCTGCCATATATCTTTGGGTCACCTAAAATTGTGACTATTCTTTGACTTGGTATTCTCTACAGCATCATGGAAGTAATATTGGTTAAAAATATGGTCTTTGCATTATATTGTTTCCCAAAAGTGAAACAGTCCAATTTCCTTTTACTGTTTTATTGTGGCCCATATAATTTTCTAATTTCAGTGCTTGTTCAAGCTAGTAAGCATATTGATGGAATAACTCAAGGGACTGGCCATGAAATGTATGTCATGATCTTAACAATACACATTTTTTCATCTATTTGTTTCTTCTCCTCTGTGGATTGCTAGATGATCTCCTTTGAAAGGCTGTGGATCTCATTGAGTCTACTGGATATATAGTGTTATGTAGCTTGGTGTAATCACTACAGTGTTCTTTGCAAACTGGAGCATCTGGAGATGCTTATCATCTTCAGGGAATCTTTCTTCTCTCAGACTTCCCATAGCACATCCTCCACTGCAGAAACAATAGTCACTGATTAGTATATATCTCCCCATTCTATGTCTTACTTGGTATTGATAGTGAAACTATTGTTGGATAGAATTCTACATGGTTGCCTCTATCATGGAATCTTGTATAATTTTAACAAAAACATGGGAAGTGCCTGTTTGGAAAAGAGCCTTTAAGGTGATTTTTTTTCTACTTCTAAGCTAAGTTTTTAGGGGTAAGTAACAAATAAATAAAAAAAATGTAGTCTTACATTCTCTAAATTTCTCAATTATATGACTATAAAAATTCAATTTACCGTACATTATCTTCTACAACAGTCTTTCTGTTCCCTTCTGAATTCTTTCTCAGACTAGGAATCAAAATATATTGTTCCTACTAAGATTTTATATAAATGAGAAAGTAGACAGATGGGTTGGCCGTTGACTTTTTTCTTGGTTATATTTTTTAGAGATAAAAATACTACGCCTGATCATTTCCATTCTTTTGGAATACCTTCTTTGAGGTGTCTTGAAAAGTATTGGGGACTATTGTCTGTTCCATAGATCATCACAGACAACCCTCACTTTACTACATCCCCTTATTACTAGTTACTCATTGCCCATATTACTACCAACCCACTGCTAAACTCTGAGTGCAGCTGTGTTACTTTGTGGTTCTTTTCAGAGATCCATTCTGCAAACTATCCTTTTTCCATGCCTGTTTATTGCTTCTTCCCTTAGCTATACAGAGGTCCCAAGAAAAGCTATCTTTAAGTCAGCCTTCTAAATTTCCTTTTTGATTCCTCATAGTCACTGATGGAGCTAAATAGGGGTTAGCGGTTAGCACTAGTTTGCTCAGCTAGAGATCAACTCTTCCTTCTTTAAACAGCCACTGGCAGCCACAATCAGCAAATACAGGAACCAATGACTAGAAAAGTTTTCCATATGGACTTATGAAACGATTTATGAAATTTTAGGTCCTGCTAATGGTCTCATGAGATAGTATAGAGCTCAGGTCACTCAAAATGACCACACACACACACACACACACACACACACACACACACACGCATCTTTCCCAGATCTGATGATGGGTATGTGAACTGAGTTATCCAAACAGAATGTAGTTGACTTAAGGTGGTAAAAAAATAAATCTTGGAAAGCATTTCCTAGCAACTCCTGCTGCAACCATTGCTACTCCTCCAGTTCTTGCCATTCTACTGAAAATTAGGTTAGGATGGTGTAGGACGAGAGTGTTCTACAAAACTTTGCCAATGTGTGTAGTGATTAGCCTGGCATTCACTGGCAAAGCCATATGTACACTTTATTTAGGGATAATGATCCTATACCAATTCTATTATCAGAAATAATTGCTGTTTTAAAGAGAATATGGTAGAGAAAAATGATTGCGTAGTCAATAAAGAATTCTGTGCAAAGAAATCAGATAAATTGTTTAGTTGGCATTGCATAAACAAAATAACCAGTGGATGAAATAATTTTTAGTTTTTTGATAAGTTGTGATATTCTTTCTCTGAAATCCTCCTCCAAAGCATTGTTATTATTTATTATTAAATTACCATGGCTTTGTTAATGGAGCCCAACCTATAACAGACCCTACAAAGCAGGAAGGGCTTTGAGTATGGGCCTGTCTGTAGTCAGAGTATCAGTCTTGCTAAATTTGAAGGCACTTATCACCAGAAGGTTGGCCATGAGGAGGTGAAGCTTTTGGGTCACATCAAGTTACAGAGACTCTTTATTATGATTTGGTAAGATTGGGATCTTTATGCTTTTATGTACCAATGATATAGCCACAAATGATGAAATGATAGAATTTTTAGGTTATTGAAGTACAAGTTGTGTTATTGTATAGACATAGGTATACACTCTAAAGCTCTACTGTTATACTTTATACTAATCTCACTTATATAGCATGTTGGAGACATTTTATCGACATATTCATTAAGTAGTAAAGTAGTTCTCGAATATATGGTCTGAGGAACCCCAAGATTCTTTCAGAGGATACACAGTTAAAATTGGTTTTATAATAATATTGAGACATATATATATATATACACATATATATATATCTGAGACATAATGCTGAGACAGTAAATATAGATAAATATAACCCACATAAACAAAAAACTCTTTGGGAGGTATTCAGTAATTTTTAAGAATCTAAAGGGCTGTGAGACAAAAAAAATTGAGAACTGATGAACTAGGGTACTGCTTTAAAAGTAAAAATGAATGAAAAAGTATCTATTAATCTATACTACTATATGATAGGCACAGTGCTTACAATACTATTGTGAACAGATCTACCTGATTTACTTGATTTCAAACTCTTCAATGACTTAATGTCCCTAATGCCTCTAATTAAAAGAAGATAATATTTGTACTACCCACCTCACAGGGTTATGAATACCATTTGAGATAATATATGCAGAAACAAGCACTATGTACAGGTAAGGTGTTATGGTAATGAAGAAGTTGATGGTTATGATGCATGCCACTGGCCACTGATGAAAAAGAGCACTCAGACTGCCTTGTGGCCCATTGAGGGTCAACTTAGGCCTAATAATACAGGCCAAGATGAAGTAGGTATCTATTGGAGACTTTTAAGAATATGGATTTCTATGGCTAGTTCCAGAGGCAATGTTACACTAAGCTTGCTTCCCCCCTGAATGCCCTTGGGGAGATGGACTTTCTTTCTCTGTTGATGTTTTGTATACCTTCCCCTTACAGCTGAAATATCTGCTATATGTCAGAAAAAGGTAAGACCAAACCATCTGTGTGGTGAGGCATGACTTTCTGTGTTTGTTTCATAATTTCATTTCATGAACATGTGCCTCATTTCTGTGTCATGGTCTCCAAAATGTTTATGTGATCATAATTTGTGAAGGGGGTAAAAGTGATTTAGCATGCAAGATTGCTTACTTTTCAGATGCCTAGTGTTCTCAGCCCTGATCTTGCTAATCCGTCCTGCACATCCTGCTTGATAATAATAGAGATAACATATAATTAACCAAAAATGATGGGATAACATTAGTTTAAAAATAAAATACTTCACCAAAACATCTGAACAATGATAAAACAAATGTAGAGCTCAAATATATTGAAATGGTGCAACTTTCATGCTAAAAAGACTTTATGGTGGTGGGAAGGGGGTATGTACCAAAATATATCTGCACAAAATATACTACTCCTGTTTCTGTGCATAGAAGATAGTAATTTATTTGTTAGGCTAAATGATTAACATGACTTCCTTGCCCCCAAACTCTCTCTTTCAAACTTCAACCGTGAGTTTCTCTACATCTTTTCCATCTTTTTTCTTTATCTAATACTTGTTTGAGTAGAATAAGGGAACAAGAGAGGCAATATGTTGTAGCAGAAAGAATACTGATCTTGTGAGCCAGGAGATCTGTTTCTGATTTTGGTCTTGACCCTGTCACTAACTAGAGGTGGCGGATTGGAAACAGAGCTCCAAAGGTAACAGGTAGTATAATGTGTGGTATGCTTATATGCTTATAAATACAGTGAGAAAGAGAAAACAAAGACGCTAAGCAGAGAGGAAGTTGGAGAGAAAAAGGTGGTCTTGAAAATCAGAGTAAGGAAACATATATATTGGGAAAAAGAAGGAATTCAAAAGTTGAAGGAACTTCTTAGATTTGAGAGAAGTAATTTTGGCAAAAGTAGACACCATTTACTAAAAAAGGAAAAAGACAGATGTTTCTATCAGACTATTAAGAGAGAAAAAGACATTGGGAAATAGGTCCGAGTCTGTCCCTAATTATATCACTTTCATGGTTTGAAAGTCTGACTCTGGTATGGAAGATGCAAGAATACAAAACTATACATCTTGTGTGATGGTCAAAGTTTAATTCAAACCTTTGTTTTAATGATTGTTTCCTGTAAGCAATGCAGTGCCTCTTGTGGATCCTGGGCAATACATGGCTTGTTATCCTTCCCCTTTCAACAGCACTCTTTCATTTCCCTCTCATAAGCACCTTCATCTACTTTTGCCATCTCATGCATACTGCTCTCTTTAGCCCTCAGCTCCTGCCAAGATTCAAAAGTAGTTTGTTAAATTAGTCTTAAACTAAGGATCTACAATGTGTTCCTTCCCAGGGGCATTAAATTTGAATAGGATAGACTTTTGGAGTGAATTTATCCATATTTAGAGAATTTCAGTCCCCAGCTTTGAGGGAAGGTGATGAGGATGTAAATGGAGACCCTCAAGTCCCCACTGGGAGATGGGGAAGTGGTTTCTGCACCTGTTACTAATGCTTGACTTAATATTTCTTGAAACTATGGAAGATTTCTTAGTCAATATCCCAATTTTGTACCCTTTGTCTTTGGAATATATTCTCTCCCTTCCACTGGAGGTTTGTGACCAGTTTTTTGGAGGAGTCTTCTTCTCCCTATTTTGTGCTATTACCTTTGGAGTGTTCCTGTGGTTCTTATTGCCACATTATTTGGGGCTTCCCACAGAGAACTGCAGAGAATGGAAACAGTTGGCTTGCAGCAGTCAGTCAGTTAAGGCCACCCACAGGGCAACAAAACTTTGGGAAGTGTCCTTGGATGCTGCTTAAAGATGCGGGTGAAATGAAGTTCTGAAGTTGAACAAAAATATTGTGCTGGTTGTTTTCAAAAGGGTGGACATACAGAAGGCATGGATGCAGACTGCAGTCTCTGCCTTTTAGTAGGTGATCTCTCTAAAGAGGTCAGGGCAAAAAATCCATGACTCTGCGATGAGGAAGGGGTGGAGGACAAGCAGACAGTCCTGGTTGTTAGGGGCCAGTGTTTGCATCACAGAAAGCTTACTTGAGTAAATAATAAATATGTACTCGTTCATTAACACCCAAGAGAGGCGGTGTAAGTGCATGCAGAGACCACCTTAACACAGGCAGGCTCTGCATCCCTGAGCAGTGCCCTTAGCTCTCTGGGTAACTCTTTAAGATGCTATTCGCACACCAGGCGCTGACCTCCACAAAGAAGCGAGGGACAGTTCCCTCATCAATATGCAATAAAATCAAAACTGGTTAAAAAAAAAAATAAACCCAAAATACAGTATACACATATGCATTTATCTGAGCATCGTCAAGATTAATTTTGGAATATATATTTATATAAATATAAAATACGGCAATATAAAATATATTTATCTGTGACAAAAACACAAACACGTTTAAAATGAATTTTTGACTCCATGTATAAGTCGGGGAAATTGGCCAATGGGAAGTCCACCCTTGGAGCATGCGCACTATCGCGCCGCGGCCTCCCGAGGGGCGGGGTCAGGAAGGCGGAGCTCGGCCAATCACAGGCTGGGGCTCGGACAACTTCCGGCGGCTCACTCTTCCGCTTCTCCAAGGCGGTCGCCTTCCCCGGTATACTGCCCCGCAGCGACAGCAAACAAAAATGCACACGAGACGAGTGCTCTTTGCTTTACGGGGGCCCGGGTGACTCTGGGAGTCTTTTGAGCTCTCACGTTCGCGCTTTGCAGAACACGTGCGTGCGCGCGTTTGTTGTCGCCTCCACATCCGACCCCGCCTCGGGCGCGCCGAGGTGACGCCTCTGCCGGTAGTTTCACCCCCAAGGCCTCCGGGCGGAGGAGAGGCCCCGGGCCTCGTGGCACCAAGGCCTAGCCCGGGCCTCGTGTTTGCCTCCCGGGCCGCCGTCACCAGAAGGCTGGCCGCCCGGGGCCAACGTTTTGTTTTGTTTTTGGCCTCCAAACTCGTGGGGTGATAAGGCAAGGAAGGCCCTGACACAGCGGGAGGGGCGGCCGAGGAGGGCCTCGTGTGGAAAGTGGGGCATGGTTTCCCGGGAACATCCGGGGAAACGGGAACGCCCATTATCACCGCCGTCACTCGGCGGGGTACCCCGGATGTTGCTAGTGTCAGCAACGAGAGGAGAAAAGGAAACGGAAGGAGCTGGAGTGGGCGAGGAGGGAGCCAAGCTGTGGCTCTCGCAGGGGATAGGGTAGCGTACTTAGAGAATCAGCTCAGACCTGCATAAATCATCAGCCGAAGTCCACTTAAAATCACCCTAGGCTGTATAAAATATTTGGGAGTCTCTCTTCCATGACAAACCCAGCAAATATATGAGCACAATTAGAAAACACTGTCCAAATAAAGTCAGATCTAAATAATTGGGAAAGTATCAGTCGCTCGTGGGCAGGCACAGTTAATGTCATAGAAATGACCCCAAATCGACCCAAAATGTTGCTTGGCCTTTGTAAGTAAGGTAGGAGGGTAAAGGGGGTGAGAAGGTGCAGCATTCTGGGCTTGGGGGACAGTTTGTACAAAGGCACAGACAGAGTAACGAGTCCAGTTTGATTGACTCCACCACAAAATTCATGAAGGACTGGAAGGGGATGTGGAAGCCACTGGTGAAAGGCTTCAACTTCAAAACAAGGAAGTTTATTTTTGACTCTAGAGAGAGTAAATAGAGAGCTTATTGGCAAGAGGAGTGACATGGTCAGCACTGGACTGGCAGCTGTGTGGATCATGGGTTGAACTGGGGAAAGAGGAGGCAGGGAGGCCAATTAAGAAGCTACTGCGAAAGTTCTTATGCTAGGGGTGAAGATAATTTGTACTAGAGTGGTTATTGTGAGTGGGAGACAAGGAGACATGCCCAAGGTGGATATAAGTAGAAATAATAGGATTTGGCCATTTAGATGAATTATAATTAGAAGTCAGGAAATAATACTGAAGTTTCAAACCTGGTTGATAGGAGGAATGGTGGAGTCCTCAACAGAAATAGGGAAATTCAGAGAACATGTGTTGTGGGGAAAAGATATTCATGCCTCTTTTTAGTAGGAGATCATTGAGATATGTTTAGAGAGGGCTTTGAAGCACAGCTGATATTTAAAGGTTTTGCTTTCTTTGGTTTTTTAGATATTTAGGATTTTAAAACATTTCTCTTTTTGGCCTTTTGATTCTACTAGACCAATAGAAAATGTTTTGGATCATATTATCATTACTGAAACATAACTGACAGAGAGCCTTGCTTTCAAATGCTAATTTCCATTTTCAAGAATCCTGATACATTTGCCTGGCCCATTAAGTTCCCATTTGTTCCAATTTTTAACTAAATTTACATTAGTCATTTAATTTTAAAAATTCTTTTACTTTCAGAACTGCAGTTCTCATGTGAGGAGGGCTGTTGTCACCTGCTTCTCAGCAGGGTGTTGTGGTCGCCATGGAAACAGGCCTGTCCGGTACTGCAAAAGGTGTCATTCAAACCACCATAGCAATGAAGTTGGATCCACAGGAGCAACTGCAGAGACCCACCTGTATCAGACATCACCTCCACCCATCAACACACGGGAATGTGGGGCAGAGGAACTTGTGTGCGCGGTGGAGGCTGTGATTAGGTAATGTGACAGACTGCAGAGCTGCTGGCCTTCACCTTGAGTTACCTCTCATCTACAAATAAGAATATGTAGACACTGATGCACCAGCTTTTTGCAGTGATTATATCTGATGAGATACATCTTTGTTTTGAGTCTTCTGACTATACTATTTCCTTGGAAGTAAAAAAAAAAGTATCTCTTAAATAAAAGTTTTTTCCTTTTTTCAATTTTTCACTATACGTGTCAGAAAATTTATTGTTCCTCTTTCACATCTTTTGGGGGCGCCATATTCCAATTCTTAATCAGCTTTAAAAAAAAATAAACCTCCTGCCTCCCTTAGTAGTCTTGTATGTATTTACAACATTCATACACTTAAAGACAGGGGAAGGAGACCTTGACATCCTATATAAAGAATTTGTAAACAGAACTGGCTTTTTGTTTAGCTTCAATCCCTCCAGTGGCTGTTTTGAGGGAGTCATTTTTCTTTGTTTTAGTTTTTCAATTTACAAAATAGAAGTGTTGTACAATACAAATGAAATGAGTTCCCTACTACTGAAAGTGTTAAAGGTAAGGCTAAATGACCTCTTATTTAGAGTCCAGTAAAGAGGATTCATGCTTTACAATATCATAGATTTATAGTTGGAAGGGATCCTATAAGTGATCAAGTCCATTCTTATTTTATAAATGAAGACCAAGGCCTAGAAGGACCATAGGATCACAGGTTAAGTGATACAGAACTGGAAGAGATGACATACTATTTAGTGAAATCCTTATCCTTTTACTGATAAGGAAACTAACATGTCCTTGGGATGTTCAGTGATTGCACAAGGTCTCGTGGATATTGTGTGGTAGAGCCAAGATTTGTACCCATATCCTCCGACTCTAAATCCATTGTTTTTCTATTTGTACCAGACTGATCTTTGAGGTTTAAACCAATACTTAGGTTTCATGGGTATCCGTGCATAATTCATTATCTAACATTTGTCTCCAGACTGTTTGATATGAAACTTCCCCCGGTTTTTTTTTTACAGCTTGCTGAAGGAAGCAGAATTTCATGCTGAGCAGAGAGAATATGAACTAAACCGTCGAAGACAATTGGGGCTTTCCTCTTCTCACCACTCCTTGGATAACACTGACTTTGATAACAAAGATGATGATAAACATGACCAACGACTGCTTAGCCAATTTGGAATATGGTTCTTAGTAAGGACATATATCTATATCTATATCTTTATGTGTGTACATTTGAAAAAACAACCACTATCTTCCAATGTATTTCTAATTATGAGATTCCACAGATGAGGAACTTTGTTCTTGTACACTTCTGTTTTTTCAACGTTGGCTGGGTAATGGGGAGGAAACAATAAGCATAAGATATGGTTCTGGATGATTGTGGTAATGTACCTCTTGGCACACAACCAAATATTGACATTGGCAGGATATAATGTTTTATTTTTGGTTGTAGTACAGTACAGACAGTGGCATAGGACCTGGTACTCATCTACATGCAAATATTCTATATAGTTCAGGCCCTAGGGAGCTTTTGGTAGGTTTGTGATTATTTCAATGACTGTTTCAATACATAGCCCAACATATGAATTCCAGGATAATTGAATCATCCAATTTGACCTTGTTAATGAATAATCAGATAGCAGTGTGGTTGATTTAGCCACAGCAGTTCTGAACAGCCTGAATTGCCCCAGGGAACTAAAGTCACCATTTCTGCTGAGATGTCTAGGTTTCAAAGCCCCTGTAATAATCAGATCTCATGTCATAATACAGACACAGCCTGGATGATCATGGCAAGCAGAAGTTTTATTGTCTAGTAATATGATAGTGGAAAGGTATCATGGTACAGTAGGAAAAATAAAATATTTTATTGGAAGACCTAGGCTTCATTTCTAGCTCAGGAACTTAGTAGGGGAAAGTCACTAAAGTCACGTGAACATTAATTTTCTCATCTATTAAATGGAGAAAATAATATTTACTGGGTAGCTGGTGGTACAGTGAACAGAATGCCTGGCCTGGAGTCACAAAGACCTGAATTCAAATCCAGCTTCAGATACTGTGTGATTCTGGGCCAGTGACTTAACCCTGTTTACATCAGTTGCTCATCTATAAAATAAGCTGGAGAAGAAAATGGTAAACCATTCCAGTATCTTTAACAGAAAGATCCTAAATGGGGTCACGAAGAGTTGGACATAACTGAAAAACAACTTAACACACATATATACAATATTTTCTGCTTCATAGGGTTGTTATGAGAAAAATATTTTGTAAAATTTAGTGCTAGAGATACTTGGACTATTATTGCTCCCTTAGTCCAAGACTCCTTAAATAGTGCCTCTAAACACTTGGTTTTGGGGATGGAGCAAGGAATAGTCCTGATCCCCAGAATTCCTGGCTTTATAAACATCCCCCTTACATCAGCCTATCTTATAGCTGTACTTTAAATACCCGAGCCTTATTGAGATATTTCACCGCTTGAGCCTAAATGCTTCTCTTTTTTGTAATGATCAGGAATGAAAAAGGAACTATGGACATTTCTTACCCAGGTCGAAATAGAAGCCAGGGGGTCTTTCAAGGCAGTGAGGCACTGACCCTCTTTTTTCATGGAAGTATGAATGGAATAATACAGGGGTTCCAAATGGATTAAAACCCAGTATAAACCAAGGGTTAGCCAGAAAAGGGGGAGGGGTAAGAATCATATAGTTTTTAGACCATCTATAAGCATGAACTTAATCATGGGTACTTTAGATGTGAGATCCTTGTCAAGTGACCAATGAGTGGATAGTCTACTGGCAAAACTTATCTTTTATCAGTCATGACATTTTCTTTATAAATGAAAGCCAAAGACAAAAAGAAGTAGTAGCTAAATAGAAGGAGGGAGTGCTAGGTTCCCCTTGGAGAAGCAGTTAAGCAATTGGCAGAGTTAATTTTATTGTACATCCAAAGAGAAGAATAAACATTATTTCATTGGATGCTAATTATCTCACAGTGCAATAATCATGTTGAGCATTTGAAAAAGGACCACCCTGAATAAAATTGAGCCTTATGTGCCAGTATTAGTTGCAAAGGACGGAAGGTAGAGAAGTTCAATAAGACCTTTCAAATGAAATCAGTGTGTGTGTGATTGTAGGTAACTTCAGTGCAGTTGGCAGATAACAAGGTAGATATTACGGGATAAGTGAAAAATATATTGAAAAACATGGTTTATGAGGAAGAAAGGCTGGCCAAATGCTGATAAAATATACAAAATCTCATACCTATATGTCATGAATAGTTCAAGAAATTTATAAAAAAAGAATTGAGAAGTTCTGGACATGGTGAACACTGAGCAACATCACCTAAAATGAAACTGATTACAATCCAACAGGAAATGATTGGTTACTGATATGGGACTAATCTCTAAATTGCTGTGTTTAGTCAGATTACAATCTTATTATTATTACCATTAATAACGGCCTTTGCACATTTGATCCTTACAACAACCTTGTTTGAGCAAAGATAAAAAATAAAGAACAAATTGCAATCACAGAATTTCAGAGTTGGAAGGGAAAATTTCCAGATAGAGTAGATCCTACATGCCCTATTTTACCAAGTCGTTGACACCAAAAAAAGGGTAATGGATAAAAGAACAAACATCAACATGGGAGATTACCATTTGTTAAGGAAATTTTATCAATATAAACCAGTTGCTAAAATAAATAAAATAAAATAAATTGTGTGAATGAATTAGTGTTAGCCAACAGAAATACTGGTTTAGAATATAAACTTGTTTGTAAAACCTTACAAAGGGGGTTAGTGTGAGCTTATGAGCAATATCAATTCATAAAACAGGGAGAAGCAGGGACAAACAAGTTTACAGAAATAGGAAACTAGAAGAACAGATAAAAATGAAAAAAATATATAATGTTTTCTATAATAGACCTTTTCTCCATTATGGACTCTTAACATCACAGCTCACCAGAATGAGCAAAATGGGGAATGTCTAGATGTCTCAAGATAGAGTGTCCTGTACCTAGAGTAAGTAAGAAGAGTTCAAAGCCAGCCTTTGATGCCTGTTAGCTCTGTGACTTTGAGCAAGTCACTTTACCTACACTCTGCCTACCTTAATTTCCTCATTTGTAAATTAAGGATAATGATAACACCCACATCTGAGGGTTGTTGTGGGGATCAAAGGAAATAATATTTGTAAAATGCAAGCTCCTATATAGAAGTTGTCCCTGAGGCAGCCAACACAGTTCTGAGGACACAAGTACCACATTGTAAAGAGGGAGGAAGATACCAAACTCCTGGGGAGAGGATTGGTTTTTGTTCATGTGTATGTTGTTTTTAATGAAGCTGGGCTTTCACTGGTATAGGAAACGCCTGATGAGGAAACTTATTTGACTAATGCAGGTCAATATTTGTAACTTTGTAACTTACTCTTTTAGATTGTTGCCTAGGTTACATGAGGTTAAGTGACTTTTCAAGGGTACCACAGCCAGTATATATTATAGTTGGGACGTGAACCCAGGTCTTCCTGACTGAAGGCATCTCTCTATCTGGTATACCACACTGCCTCTTGAAGCGTTAACAGTACTGAAAAAAACAACAAAATATCAGTATTTAAGACCTATAGGCCACCTAACTTCTTCTATAAAACTCTTGTAAGAAAGAATACTTGATGAAGGTGTGGAAGGCTTTCATAAATAATATTCCAAAGAATGCCACATCTTTATAGTTACTCAATTTATTGAAGGGAATAGAGAATACAAGAGTCCACTCTATTGTTTCTGGACTATGAATTATGCATTTCATTTGGTTGAGCAAAATAGTAGTCATGTTCTCTCTATTTGCTAAAGTCATTCAAAGATCCTTGAAATACACAGAGCAAACTTTGCTCAATGATCCTATAATGGGAATATCAAATGAGGCATGAGAGAGAATAGGCATGATTTCCAAAGAGGCCATCTAAGCTAACCACCTCATTTAAAGATGAGGAAACTGGCCTAGAAAGGCCCAGTGATTTGCCCAAGGTCAGTCAAGTAGTGACGCACCATGAGATTTGACTGGAGAACCTTGCATCAATACTCTTTTCACTGAACTACAGTGCCTCTTTAAGACCTACGTACTGATTACATCAAACATAAGGGAAAGGTATATAAATTATATAACCAGAGATAAAGCCAGGAAAAACCAGGAAAAAGAGATGGGTAGACCATGTAGCAAAAGTTTCACTAGTGTCTGTGCAATATCAGAGGACATAGAGATAGATCTCCCAACAGTTTAGTTGAACCTCCTTTGGGGAATTTATAGAGAAATATGGTCAAAAGTCATATAGGATGAAAATACATGGATGGACTTTGTTACACACTTTTGGACAGTATATACACATTGATGAGACCACAGGTCCATCAAAGTATGGAAGTATGGAAATGTCAGTAATTCTTATGATGTACCACGATGAATCTTGAACCACTTTAACCTTGAAAGAAGTAAAATTATCAGTGTAACTTGTGTGTTCCTGTTTTATGCCTTATTTTATATTACTACACATAGGTTCATTGATCAAAAGTTTTTTTCTGTTGCCTTTCAGTGAATCTGTTGGGATTTAATTGTATTCATGGTAGACTAGGGGAGGGGTCTTAAATTAGGCCTTTATACTAAATTAAATGCTTTTATAGACTAATTAACAAAAAGTACAGTGGGAACTTGCTTTCAATGGTCATTTTAGTCAGTTGTGTGACTTTAGAATGGTTGGCTGTAGAATGATGTCTTTGAAAGCCTACCATTTCCCTTCTTGTATATTCATCAAAACTACTCACAATACTTGTTTAAGTTATTCTTATAAAGCTTTGAGATGTCAAAGTTAAGTGTATGGAAGTTGTTGACATTTTCTTGAATCTCTTTTAATAGTAGTAATAAAGTGTTTAACTTTTATTATTAAGAAATATATAAGCAAGGAGTCTTATACTCACCAAAAATTTTGCCATGGCTGTGAAGGCTGTGCATTGCAGAATTCAAATGGGAGAGGGATTCTCTAGAAATGATAAGATTCCAGCAAGATGTTCCTGATTTAGGATGACATTCTGATTTCTTGAAGCCATAGAACATTGCAAAGTTTCCTCAGTGAGATTCAGAATCGCTCAGAAGAGTTCTGCCTAAAATACAAAACTGGAAAAGCAAGTGGATGTAGAGATGTGTATCTTTCCACAATTGGCATTGCCAGAGACCTCAAGTCAGTGGATGTAGGATTCTAATTAGTCAAAGGACCGGAGGTCAGGACACCATAATCTGCACTCTCTGGGTGAGTGATTCCAACTAGGCTGTAGAACAGGGGGTCTTAACCTTTTTTGTATCATGGCCCCTTTTGGCAGTTTGATAAAGACTGTGAATCCCTTCTTCAAATAATATTTTTAAGTGCATAAAGTAAAAGAAGTCAGTCATATTAAAATACTAACATGATCAAATATCAAAATATTTTTAAAAAGAAAATGAATTCATGGACACAGGTTAAGAATTCTTGTGTAGAGATAGGTATGTATACATAGTTGTAGATGCCAGTTGTAACAGAGTTATGGAATATCCCTCTGCAACATGACTTCTGAAAAAAAAGCCTCCTTGTGTATATAGTTCTTATTGCTTTTGCTCCTGGATAAAAGTCATGAAATGTAGCTTGATTTAGGTCATATAAAAGTTCCAGTTGCAACAACTCAGTGGATGGTGAATGTAAAATCTTTGAGGGCAAAGGTATTGCCATTTTTATATTTGCATCTCCAGCGGCTGCACAATACATTGTCCATATCAGGTATTGTGTCATTTGCTAGGCTCTTATTGAATTCAGTTGAACCATGGAAGTGGAATAAGTACTAGATTTGAAGTAAAGAGTCAATTGGAGTTATGCTTCCTCATTACTAGAAGTGTGGCATTGGGCAAGTAAGTCACTTAATCTCTTTGAGTCAGTTTTCTAATTTATAACAGAATACTTATTTAATACTTATTTAACCTATATCACAGGGCTGTACTTTGCAAACTGAAAAATTTTAAAAAATGAGTTTTTTTTTTGGTAGTTTCTTTAATTAGGGTCAGGTATTCAGGCTTGTACAAGAAAGCACTGACTTACTGGTTCCAAGACCTTAGGATCATAGGATCACGTAGGCTAATTCCCTGATTTTGTAGATAAGGAAGTTTAGGCTTCAAGAGATGAAGTGGTTTACTTGCCCAAACTCACGCAGGCAGTAAATAATAGGTTTTGATCAGGTGCTGTGACTCAAAATACAATAATTGTATTGCATCTTGAAGTTAAACCAAGTGAAAAGTCACCAGAGAATCCGATTCTAAAACAGGCCTAAATAAAGCAAATTCACTGATTCAGGCATGGAGTTAAAATGCAATAAGGCATTCAATATAGACAACTGTACTGGTTGCGAAAGATAAAAAACGTGGTACAGTTCCCAGGGTTGAAAAAATACCTATTTAGATAAAAAGTCTACTCCTCTTTGCTTCCATATTCTCTATGGCAGCTGGCTATGTTAAGTCAGAAAGATATTCTTAAAGGCTGATAACAATTCCCCTAAAATTTTTGACATCCATTCCCCATGGGCTGGGCCTTTTATGCCTCAAACAGCAAGGAACACAAATAAGTGAGGATCTCGACTCAAAGAGTTCTTGAGAGCTTCTATGTCTCCTTAAAGGGAACTTTAAGGACTTCTGTATCTCCTTAAAGGGAAAACAGCCTGTTGGCATAAATACTGTGCTGGATTACCTTCCCCTCTCTGGATAATACTGTTAAGCTTAAAATGATGATCTTTAATGATTTGTTCTCTGGGGGTAGGTGAGCTTGTGGGACGTCTGGTGTGCTGAGGTCTGGAACTGTGTTGTTCCTGGGTGGGGCTGGGCAAATATTGCCATTGTGATTTTTTGAAGTATCTTCCTCCATTGTGAAGTGTCATTGCAGGGCTGAGTAGGACCAAGTTGGAAGCAAAAGGAAAAGCATTGCTCTAGATCATCAAAGGTCTGATGGACCTTAGGTGACTGTTGGAAGGTGTGGTTCCGAAGAAGGTTGATTAGTGATGCAGTGAGGGTGGAAAAGTGTGGTATGAACCGATCAATGACATCTCCAGGAGTCACTGGCAATCCTTAGACTGTTAGGGGGTTTGCTAGCTGAGAACAGTTTTGATCTTGTGGGAATATCCTTTGGATGCCTTGAAGAGAGAAAATCTTGATACATATATAGTTCGTCTGCTCTTCCCACTCCCCTCCTCATTTCTCTCCCCACTCCATCCCCATTCCCTTAAATATATTTAAAAGAAAAATAATTTGGGTATGCAGTGAAATATTATAGCAATTATAGGTTGCATTAAGGTTTTATACAAGCCATACTTAGAGAAAAATGTCATATTTAAACCAAAATAAGGCATATGTCCCAATAATTTGATTTCTATAAAGTTGAAGGTAGCCTTCTCCAGTTTGGTATATACCTTGTACTGTTGGAAGTGGGCCAGGACTATCTACACAAGTGCAGCCTGATAGACTGGATCTGGAGAATAGACACAATGCCTTGAAGGAAGACAATTACACACCAATATAGCAAGTCTCAGAAGCAATGACTGGGGTCATTTCTAGAAGGTTGGTAAGTTAGTCAACAGGCCATCATTAAAAGTGATTACTCTGTTCCAAGGACTGTACTAATCTGTCTGGTACTCTTTTTTAATGAATAGTTTAGGAAAAGCTCTGCTATGGAAAGGGACAAATCTGATCAGGATTTAAAGCAGGATTTCTTAACCTAGAGTCCACAGGTCCCCAAGGGGTCTGTGGATAAATTGCAGGGTATTCATGAACCTGGATAGAAAAATATTTTGATAACTATTTCAGTAGTTGATTTATAATCCTTTGTATCTTATTTTCTGCTTTTAAAAATATTCTGAGAAGAGGTCCATGGTCTTCACTAGCTTGCTAAAGGAGTTTATGACACAAGAAGATGAAGAACCTCTACTTTACAATGACCTATCCACCCCAGGAAGTCTGGATGGGATGTGGGAAGTCTTTGGGAAGAACTTGTGACTAGGGGCCTCGATCAGGGTTAGAAGGAGTCCTTGGGATGACAGTGGGAAGTAGGAAAGGAGCTTTGGTTGAGACTGACAACCTATTTGTGTAATATGGAATAACTTTTTAAATGAGAAATCAAACTTAGATAGTATTTTGTTCACCTTAAAGCACTATATAAACACAAATTATTATTATTGTTATTAGTCCAATGGAACGGCCTACTCTAAATGGATCATCAGAGATATTTGTTCCCCCATACCCCCCCACCCCCCGAATTTAAATGTAATAGTAAGTATGTGTTGATTGATTGTATCTGACTTTGGGTTCGTGTTTGATGTTTTTCAGGTGAGTCTTTGTACCCCTAGTGAGAATACGCCCACTGAAAGCTTAGCCAGGCTGGTTAGCATGGTCTTCCAGTGGTTCCACTCCACAGCTTACATGATGGATGATGAAGTTGGAAGCTTAGTGGAAAAGCTGAAACCTCAGTTTGTCACCAAGTGGTTGAAGACCGTGTGTGATGTTCGCTTTGATGTCATGGTCATGTGCCTGCTTCCCAAACCGATGGAATTTGCCAGGGTAAGAAGAGAGACTCATAACTTGCACTGGGAGTAAAAGGAGGCTGTGTTTAGAGACCAAAACCCAAACCAAAACTAGTGTTTTTATTGTTTGATCATTTTATCCCAGGGAATAATAATAATGATAATTACAGTTGATATTTATATAGTGCTTGAAGGTTTGCAAAGCACTTTATAGTGTAGTATTTCATCTCAGCTTCTATTGGTTCTGTGACGTTGAAACTATGGGTATTTTGAACCCTGTTTTACAGATGAGGAACCTGAGACTTAGAGTAGTTAAGTGACTTCCATATGCCACACAGGTAATAGATGTTGAAGAGGAATTGGAACCCATGTCTTTCTGACTGCCCAGCTATTCTGGCCATGAGTTTGGTAATGATATTTACAGTAGTGTGCACTGATTTTGCTTCAAAACATATTTTTGTGGGAGATAAAAGGGGAGATTGTAAGAGAACTCATAAAGCTGCTGAAGCCAGTCAGGTATGATATTGTCTTTTCTTCATTATTGGTTGCTTCTTATAAAAACAGAAACATTCCTCAATCCACAGTGTCCAAACTCAGGCTTTTTCTGGATGCTGTCAAGCTAGGGACACATGGGTAGGTGTATTCCTAAGATGAGATATGTATTCTTCAATATAGAGGGATATCCAACAGCTTGATCTCACTGATCTCAATGGAGCAAGTGATTGAGGTCCATATATCCCATGGAGATTTGAAATGTTGGTTTGGGAAAACATATGAATTTCAAGTAATTCGAGGCCAGACACTTCCACCCCATCTTCCTCTTTGCAACTGTAGGGATCTGAAATTTTGATATTATTAACTCCCATAGATTAAAGGAGAAGGTATAGTTAGAAACTAATGATGTTTCTTCTTCCTTGAAGCTTGCTGGTAGGATTTCTCTGTGAGTCTTCCAATTCACCTTACAAACTGTAAGCCTTCAAATGTAGAGCATAGTATCTCTTCACCATAAAGAGATAGATACTCGTTTTGTACATCTTTAGGGGCATAGGTCCTCAGGGAGGCCCATAGCTTTCTATATAATACTATTTATGACTGAACTAGAGAGGTGGCAACTCCCAGGAGCAGGATTTGGCTAAAATACATGAAATAAAGATAAGTGATTTTTCTCGAAATCAATCATAAAGTTACAAGTGACTTTAGAAATGATTTGAATTAACTTGAAGTATAAGTGCTCCATTACATCTCTGACCCTTTTTCTGTTTGATGTCCATTTGAAGACCTCCTGTGATTGGAGCTAACTATCATATGGGTTAAGCCATTCTGTTGTGTAACAGTTCTGTTAGAAAGTTCTTTCAGAATCTGCCTTCCCCTGATTTCTACCAAGTAATTGTTGTTCTGCTCTTTGGGGCTAAGCAAAATAAATGTAATTCTTCCACATGAGAGCACTCTGAATACTTGAAAACTGTAATGTCCTCCATAGGTCTTGTCTTCTGTAGGGCAAACATCACCAATTTTTCAGCCATTTATTATATGATGTGATTTTAGGCCCTCACCATCCCACTTTCCCTCCTTTGGATGTGCTTGTCCATGATCCTATGAAAATCTGATTCCCAAAACCGAAGAGAGTCAGAAATTTTAGAAATGAAAGGGATCTCAATTATCATCTAGGTGACAGGTTGTGGAGTAGGGTGGGACAAAACTACTGAGTACAGGAGAACTGCCTACTGCTTCTAGTTCTGTACTTTTAGGCCAAGCTGAACAAGTCAAATCCCTCTCCCATGTGATATTTCAAAGACTTACAGATAATTTGTATATTTCCTATTTCTTTCAAATGATCTGTGTATGTTATGTTCTCTAGACTCTTCACTATCCTGCTTGCCCTGCCCTGGACTCCCTTCAGTTTCTTAAGGTCCTTAAAGTATGGCACCCAGCAATGAACACATTACTTCAAATGTGGTCTAACTAGGGAAGAGGACAGTGAGACTACCACCTCCCCTTCTTGAATTCAATGCCTCTTCTAATGTAGCCAAAATTTGCATTAATTTTTTTGGCTGCCATATGAAAATGTTGACTCATATTCAGCTTGTAGTCAGTAATTCAATTATTTTATCTTTTTAAATTCAGTTAATCAAGCTAGTCTTTTGAGATTTTTTTTAACTCCTGAATCAAAGTTTTTCATTATTACTTAACATTAATGCTCTTTGAACCTGTTCACATCTTTTGCTGTCATCAGCACCATAATACTTCCTTTATGATAACCTCTGCCCTAGTTCTATTGGTCAAGGGGTGAGTTTCTTATGTTCACAATCTGCTCTACATTTTCAGATTTCTGGTTCAGTTCATGCAAACCCTTTTATCCTCTCTATGGTAAGCACTTCTTACCAGAGTGACTTTGGGCAAGTCAGTTGATCTCTCAGGGCCTCAGTTTCCTCACTTGCAAAATGAGAGCATTGGACCAAATGACCCCTAAGGGTCCTTCCAACCCTAGATCTATGATTTGGTTAGCTCTAAGTTTATAACCTATGATGAACCATAAGACTGGGTACATTTTAGCATATATGCCAAGAATCTTTCCTCTCTTACCCTTCATTTTAGTCAAATCCTTTGAGATCAGAGATCCATTGAAGTTTCAAATATTTATAGTCTCACCTTTGTCTATAAGTATTTGAGGTAAGTTTATAAGCTGAAAAGTAGGGCAAAAGAAGGCACTTTAAAGATAAAAATAGAACATAAACCCATCTGTAATGCAGCAGAAAGAGTAGGTTTCTATTTGGTTTTCAAAACTCAGTGCATTAACTATTGTAACTTTTGATTCAGATACTCTTATGGCCCAAAGATCCTTAGCACATTTTGGAAGTTTTTCCCTTTACTTGACTTGAGTAAATCAACCTAGAAAACTTGGGAAAATCACTAAGCGAAATTAAGATTGATTCGCCATCGATAGAGAATCCCTCTGCTATTTTGATTGTGTACTAGATATACTCCATGTAAGTGGAAAGCACTTTGGCATGCATATGTTTTCCTTAAACAAGTTTATTTCTATTATATTTTTCAAAGAATCTTGTACGAATATGTATGGAAGAGACATTTTGGGGGAGGGTCTTTGTGATAATAATAAAAAACTCTGATTTTTTGCTTCTCTAAGGTTTCATAAAATAGCCTGCCTCTGTTCAGTCTCTGCCCATTTCTTGCTAATTCTTCTATCCTTTTCTGGAAATCTCCTTATCCCATTTTGGAAATTCTGTGCCTCATCTTTATATATCCAGGGCTTCGTTAGCCAAATCCTAGTTTCTTCTTTCCTGTGACATCAGACACAGAGAACTAACTACTTAGATCGGGGAGAGAACCCGTTTTTTCCCCTATAATCCTTTCCTGGTCTGTCAGTTTGATGGCACCTGTTTCAAAGTACCAGATGACCCCTATCCCTTTTACAGATCTTAATCCCAAGACCATAGTACCCAAGAAGCAACAGTAGCACTTAGTGACTGATTCCTAGTTATGTCCTTTCCTCCCTGGCAGCTGAGATCTTTTGGCATCCTTTGCCAGGAAGCTCTCCTCCCTTGTTCCTGTTCACTTATGCCTTTGTTTCTTGGTGTCTCCTTTCAAACTGTTTATTTTTTCTTTGTATGAGTTAAAGTGTTCCATAAAAAAGCCAACTGCCTTATGTATTACTGTGCTATCTAACTTTTTCATAAAAGCCTCATCTAAGTCCTTAATGTGTTAGAAAAGATAAGGACAGTCTTTAAAATGATATTTTGCTCCTCAGAATCTAATACTTTTTCGTATTCAAGCAAAAAACAACAGTGGCATATGCTTTTCAGTCACGTGTAAAATTGTTAAGATATGGACTGCTATAAAATATTGCTTACAGGCATTTACCTGTTTCCTTGTCATGTTTTGGTCAAAGATTCCCTTGATGTGTTTGTAGGTTATTCTCATAAAATTTTGTAGAGATAAGAAAGTGGTCATGTGGGTTATTAGATATTTATAGCTTTTGTCACCTTATTTGGGGGGGTAATAATAAGGTCTGCGATTTTTTTACCCAAATGTTTGATATCTTTCCTTCTTTTATATCTCTTAATATGAAGTTGCCCAGTGCCTGCAAATCAGTGTGACTTTTCATGTGGACCTCCTCTGTGTGTTCTTAGACTTGTCTAGCTGCCTATCTCATCTTTTTTTTTGGTTTAGTGATATTTCTATTTACTCATGCAATAGGGACTGTGATGTTAGAGTGCAATGTAGTGGCTCCACTACCACTGATGGAGAATGATGTTTGCTCCATAAATCTTTATAGATATTTCTTTTTTGGTCTTCTCACTGTCATTCTGGTTTCATTCTTAAATGCTGTCTACATAAAAGCTGAAATTTAATATAATGGAAATCTCTCAGGATTTGATATTGTTTCTTAAAAATGAACCATGCTCATTTACTTTTTATTTATTGTTCCTTTTGGAAGGCTTCCCTGGTGAAGGATTGGTGTGTCCTGTCTCAGAAAGATAAGCAGGAGGTGGGTACATGGTCAAAAAGAATCTAGGCTATAATTTCATCTCAAGTTCTCGAGGGAATGTGTGAAAAACACTACTATAATTATCGTTAGCTTTTCTGGTCAGTGACCATGTGTCTGCAAAATGCCCAGATTTCCATCAGTTCAATGAAAATCCAGGCATTTAGTCTCCCTGATACCAAATAATTATTTTGAAGCCTAGTTTTTAAGGAAAAAGATGAAGGCTAAATTTAATGAATTCACCATTTTTTCTTCCTGCCATAGGCAATAAGTATCCAGCATTCAGTATTTAGCCACAATATCTAAACAATGTTAAAGTAGCCAATTAATCCAATATTCTTACAGTATTGTAAAGACTAATTATTTGTTCATTTTAAATTAAAGTGTTAAGTCTTCATCAAAGAAGTAACTACTAAATATTTTATATTTTATTTTTATATTTATACTTTTAATCTTTTAATTCATATCAAGTATTGAGGATCAGTCAATACTTTGATGTGCTGGTGCTTATAATGAAAGCATAGCACCTTACTTAAGTGAGAACAGCAGAAGAATAAACTAAAACTTGGTTCAGTTGTTGGCCAGTTCTTTTTTCCTTCTGCCAGACAGAGTCTAATCGTTAGCTGAAAAGTACCCTATTTTTTATACTCAGTAACTGGACCAAACTTAAAATAGTGCTTAGAAAAAAAATCTTACATTTTAAAATTTTGTAAAAGAAAAAACAAACCCAAACCTTATTGTTATCTTTTATTTTATATTGCCTTCATTTCTAAATATCCTTCTCTTCCCCCCACCCTGTAAATCATCGCTTGTAACAGGGAATAAAAGGAAAAGAAGAAAAGCGGGTTAGCAACACAAACACTTCAGTTAAGCCTGATATTGTAAGTGGCATTCAACCCCTCCTCTCCTACCTGTCCAAAGGAAAGGAGTTGGATTTTCTCATCTCTTTTTCTGGAATAAGTCAACTCATTTTATACTTACACAGCGTTTAACTTCTTTTCATTTCTTTCATTTGCTCTGTAGTCATTGTGTTTATTGTTATGTTTATTTACTTCATTCTGTCTCCATCTCTGAATTCTTCATATTTCTTGTACAGCAGTATTCTATTAACTTACCACAGTTTTAGTCATTTTTTCAATTGATAGTCCTACCAGTTTTGTGGGAGAACATATAGAAAACACCGATTCTGTTTCGTTGCATGCTCCAAGTAGAGAAAACTTTAATAAAATATCTAAAATCTAAGAGTGTTTCTACTGATAAAATTTCTCATCTGAGGGCTTATAAGTGAATGTTTATATGAAGATAGGTTATAAAGTATAATAGTGTGTTCCTTTTGGTATGTAGTAAATCTTTGGGGATTATATTTATGTATTTGTGTGAGAATTTCAATATTTAGCACAGTGCCTAACACGTAGTAGGTGCTTAATAAATGTTTATATATTGAATTAGAAAGTAGGCTGGGTAACTATTGAAGGCAATATAAAAGTAGTTTGGTCCATCTCCTGACTTTACAGATGTAGAAACTGAGATCCAGAGAGGCAAACATTATCTATGCTTTATGTTTTTCTCCATTTAATAGTATTTTATTTTTTCTAATTACATGTAAAAATAGTTTTCAGATATGGTTTTGAGTTCCAAGACTTTTCCTTTCTCCCTTAACTCCCCCAAGACAGCATACAATCTGATATAGATTGTAAATGTACAATCCTATTAGACATATTTCCACATTAGTCATATTGTGATAGAAGAATCAGAACAAAAGGGAGAAACCACCCATATTTTATATTAGAATAGAGAAGAAAAAGCAGTATAATTTTAAATTGTAAGGCATGATGTAGTTGTAAGGGCAATGGATCTCAGTTCAATTTCTGATTCTTACACTTTAATAGGAATATAAATCTTGAGGGGGGCAGTGTATGTATGTTCAAGGAAGACTAATACCTCTGGTGTGAGGGCTGCTGAACCCTTTTCAGGGCTATTTTCCATCTTTTGTGTCCACCTGCCACTCAACTCTCATTTGTGACTCTCAGAAGTTGTAGTATGTGCAGGGGCCACACTCCAGTAAACCACTTTGGCAGACAGGCTAAACCAGGTTGAAGGAAACTGGAGCCCTCAAACTCATCAGTGAGCTAGGGGAGTGTCTGCCCCAAGCATGTGAAGGAAGACTTCCCCAGTGGAATATGTGGATATGAATAATTTGTTCCAACAGGCTATTATAGAGGCTGTGAAAGAGGCATGGTGGAGTGCTTAGAACTTTGTCAGACTTGAAGTCACCAAGGTCATCTACTGCATCTTGTGTCATCACCATTCATTGACTTTTGTCTTGCCCCTGGACTTTGCTGACTCTGGAAGAGAGAGTGAGGTTGATGATTTCACACAACTTAGCCTCATTTAAATCTAATTTATGCATGAGTCAAAAGACAGCACTCATACCATTTTATAAAGTCTTATGGTGACAGGCAAGCGATGAAGCAGCAGGTGCAGAATGCAGTTGTGTAAACACAACTCTGCATATGGGCAGCCCAGGCCATAAGGTCCTTTTCTTGCTGGCACCCTGGATATCTGAGCAACCATTTTGAAGGACTGCACTGCTCACCTTCTGGTGTGAGGAAGGGGATAGAAGAGATACCCTAAAAACTATCTGTTTCACCTATCCTAGCTGTGACCTATTTACTGTGGCAGGCAGGCAGGGGTCCTATAAAAACTTTTGTAAAGATGATTTCATTCACCATTGGGATGGAATGTGTGAATGCTTCTGGTCACAAAATCCAGTAGACATGAAAGACAGGCAGATTGTGTTACAAGAGAACTCAACGAATATCCTATTCAAATAGTAGCCTTGAGTGAAATAAGGCCAGCTTACCAAAGCTGAATCTAGATATGTTTTTTTCTGGAGTGATTGCAGTGATTGGAACACAGCAAAGCTGGTTTTGCAATCAAAACTAATCTAGTCAACAGACTTCTATGCCTCCCCAAAGGAGTGAATGACAGACTCTTGACAATGTGATTGCTACTTGCAGGAAAGTGCCACACCACAATCATGCCTATGCTTCTACTATGACAAACTCTGATGAGGTCAGAGAAGATTGTTATGAAGATCTGGAGACCCTCATCATCAGTGTGCCAAAAGAGGACTATCTTGTAATTCTGGGTGACATTAACACCAGAAGACGGACAGACTATCAGGCATGGCAGGGAGTCCTTGGGAGGAATGGAGTCAGAAACAGCAACAGCAGTGGTCACTTACTACTGAAGACTAGTGGGTCTCATGACCTTCTTAGCAACAACACTGTCTTCTACTTACTTAAACACAAAACTTTGCGGATGTACCCTTGCAGCAGACAGTATTTGGGAGTGACAAAGGTGATGTGTGGCACAGAATGCTGGATCGAGTATAGCCTTATTTTCTCTAAGCTAAATATTCATATTTACAAAAGTGATAGCCCCAAGGCAAGATGACTATCAGAAGACTTAATGTCTACAGATTAGAGTGCTTCTCTATGTGTGAACAGTTTGTTGCTAACTTGGAGGAAAAGTTGAGCCAACACATGATTAGCAGCAGTGGAGCAGAAAAGGAGTGGGTTTCACAGATTTGGTGTACAACACCACACGTACTCATTAGGACCAGAACACTTGCAAATTTCAAGATTGGTTTGATGAAAATGATGAGGAAATTCAGAAACTGATAAATGAAAAACAAAAACTTCCCAGAGTTTACTACAGGTTAGTTTGTCTCTAAGAAGACCATGTTTAACTCCATCAAAAGTAAAGTGCAAGAAAAGCTTAGAGAGATAGAGGCATCTTGGCTCTGTAAGAAGGCATATGAAAATCAGTTTTACACTGATAGTAATAATACAAAAGACTTTTATGGTTCCCTGAAGGCTATTTATGGACCAAAGACCTATGAAACATCTCAATTACTCAATGCTGATGCAGTCATATTGAATAGTTATGAGAAGCAGCAACTGCTCCTGTTTCTTCCAAATATTCACCTCAATTAAAGTTAGGATTTTCCACGCTTGACCCTTCATCTGAATCATATTCATTGTTACCATTGACTGGACTGTTACATTTCTCCAGTGACAAATGTGAAGTCTCTTGCATGTTGGAAACCAAAGACACACTGCTCTCCATTCAAGGAAAACTGTCTTTTGCTCCCTATTTCATCCTGTAGAAAGAGTTTCTTTCACTTCTGTATGATGGTGCACCTGGCTCTACTCTGGTGAAGTTTGCAGACATATGGAGTCATATTGAGTTGTAGGGGCAGATTGGTGGTGCAGTAGATAGAGCACCAGTACAGGAGTTAGGAGGACCTGAGTTCAAATCTCACCTCAGACACTTGACACTCACTAACTATGTGACCTTGGGCAAGTCTTTTAACCCCAATTGCCTCATCCTGGGTCATCTCCAGTCATCCTGATGAATATCTGGTCACTGGATTCAGATGGCTCTGGAGGAGAAGTGAGGCTGGTGACCAGCACAGTCCTCCCTCACTCAAAAAAAACCAAAACTCAAAGTCAAGTGCAAGTCATGTCATTATTTCTCTGATGGCATGGTCTTCTTCATTAATGAAGGATGAACACATGTACTCTATGTTGAGTAATGATAAGGATATGATCTTGGAGAGATAGGCTGAACACTTCCATAGCATTCTCAACAGATCATCATCAGCCGTGCTGAAGTCACTGACCACATATGTCAGGTCAATCTTTCTCTAGCCAAACTTTCAACTGAAGAAGAGGTTTTGAATGCCATTAGGTTCCTTTCATGTGGCAAAGTTCTGATGCTATTCCAGCTGAATTTTGCAAGGCAGGGAATCCACTGCTCCTACAAATGTTGACTGAAATCTTCTGTGTTATATAGAAAGAGAAGGTTATTCCTCAGTAATTCAAGGACACCTTTTTTGTCCATCTCTATAAAGAAAAAGGATATTCTGTGACAATCATACAGGGGTCCCTTTTAGTCATTGATGGCAAAATTCTTGTCAGTCTTCCTTAATAGGTTGATCCTTCACCTGGAAGATAGTCATTTACCCAAGAACCAGTATGGCTTCAGAAAGCGCCATGGAATGATCAATCTGGTGTTCGCTACCCAACAATTCCAGGAGAAATATCAGGAGCAGAACAGAGGTCTGCATACAACATTTATCAATCTGACCAAAGTTTTTGTTACTGTTAGTTTTGAGGGCTTGTGGAAGATCATGGCAGAGAAGTTCATCAGTATTGTATGCAAGTTCCATGATGTCATGCTTACATGGGTTCTGGATAATGGATGACTCTTGGCAGGTAGACACAAAAGATCATACTCTACAAGATACTCTTGGGATTTCCCAGGCACCAGTGGAGTGAACAGGACTGTATGCTTGTTCCCATGCTTTTAGCATGATGTTTTCAGCAATGTTGTGATAAAAATGGCATAAAGGTCAGCTGCCACACTGACAGCAAATTGTTTAACTTGAAAAGAAGCCAAGACTGAAGTGGAGGGAGAGTTGGTACATGACTTTCTGTTTATAGATGATTGTGCCCTCAATGCAACCTTTGAGGCTGAAATGCAACACACTGATTCTCTGCTGCTTATGCTAATTTTAGCTTGATAACACAAAGAAAACAGAGGTTCTTCGCCATCCAGCACCACACCATCCATATGCGGAGCCATCATTTGCAGGAAATGGAGAAATTTTGAATACTGTAAATAAATTTACTTGCTTTGGCAGTATACTTCCCAGGGATGTACATATAGATGATGAGGTTGACACGTGCATTGCCAGAACTAGCTCAGTATTTGAAAGGCTCTGAAGGAAAGTATGGGAAAGAAGAGGTATTAGTCTGCCTATCAAATTGAAAAGTCTATAGAGCTATTGTGCTGACCTCATTGTTGTATGCCCGTGAAACCTGGAGAGTCTACCAGTGCCATGCCAGGAAACTGAATCACTCCATTCTATTTGAATTGTCTTAGGAAGATTCTGAAGATCACCTGGCAAGATAAGGTATTGAGCACTGAAGCTGAACTTGCCTACCAAGCATGCCAACTCTCCTATAGAGAGCACAACTCCAATGCACTCGTCACACTGTTCAAATGCCAAATGTAAATTTGCCTTAAAGACTCACACGAGGCAAGTGCTCACATGGAAGTCAGAAGAAGTGGTACAGGGACTTTTCAAGGATGTGAGACATGGGGAACATTGGCACATGACTGCTGAGCATGATGTGCCTGCATTGAAGAAGGTGCTGGGCTCTAAGCAGTAGCTTAAAAGAAGCATGAGATCTGCAAGTTTAGAGACATCTCCAGTTCAAACGTTCATACAGACTATCTGTGCCTGACCTTTTGTGGAGCCTTTTGATCTGTTGGTCGGATCAGCCACAATCAGACACTTGACCCTGACATAGTGATGTCTGGTCCTTCTCTGCAAGATGGACAACACTGAATCAAACCTTGAGGACAAGGATTATTTGTTTTTCTTAGTGTTCCCATTGTCCAGTACAGGGCCTTGTGTATTACAGATGCTTCAATTTTTTGTTGTGTTATTCTCATACTGCTAGCTGTCTGACTTTTGGCAAGTCAATTTTCTCAACTGTAAATTGAGGGAAATAATTTTTATGTTTCTTAGTTCATAGTGCTTTTGTGAGGAAAATGCTTTGCAAACCTAAATAAGCTAAAGAATAGGAAGTATTATTAAGAACCTCAGATGTTTTACACTTTTGCCTATTCACATAGCTATCAATGTAAGTTACATTTTCCTCTAGCTTAACTGAACCTTGAAGTTGGATAATATTTATAAATCTTTCCTTTGTAATAGAGCTGGTCCCTGAGACGCTGGGAACTTACCCCAAAAAAAGGACCATTAAAAAAGCCAGGTTAGGTGTGAACAAGTCCCTTGTTTGAGTCAGAAGGGAGCAAAATTATCACAAACACTAATTGGGAACGTACTTATGTGACTTAAAAGACAAGATCAAGTCAGTCATTTTAGGCAGGAACAGCCCACTCTTTGCCTCCTTTTTAAGAGGAGAGTCGTAGTACAGACGTTCAGTCTGCATAACACCATATAATAATTTCTAAGACTAGTTTCCAGAGTTAAAAGTGAATCTTAAACAAATTCATAATTTTTCTTCCTGCTACACACAATAAATATTTACTCAACATTTACTTTTTAGCCATATCAAAGTGTTCAATTCTATTAACTACACAATCATTTATTAATTTTAAACTAAAATATTCTGTCTTCCTCAAAGGGTATTTTTTCCTCTCCTCCTCCCTCTGGCCATTCACTATGGCATCTAGCAGCAGAACCATTTGTCCAGAGGAGATATCACATCTAGCGTTTGGAGAGTCAATTTAAGAAAGTTCAAAGCTCAGTTGATAGAACAGACACATGTGAAACAGAAGCAGATACAGAGAGGTAGTCACTTAAGGATGGAAGCAACTTTGGTGGCAGAGAAGAGAGACAGTCTATGGATTCGAGAGTGAGGCAATTGAGAGCTGAGCTACATAGAGGAGGAGTTCCTGGGAGCTCAGATGAGCATTTGAACCAGCAGAGAAACTGTGTTCAAAGGGGGAACTTTATGGGAACTTTAGGAGGAAAGGGCATCAGGGTCCTACAGTTTTGGAGTTGGAAGTTGTCTTGGCTGCGTATATTCCCTTATATGTGTACTTCACCATATCATATTCTAAAGTTGTGTCCATTCTTCACTTTGTAGAAGAGTGTGCCACAAATTTATGGGGAAGATGTTTTGTAGCTCCTGTAATTACTATACCATCTTTGTCAATACTTATACTAAAAGTCAATTGTTTCTGCTGACTGATTGTTATGGAAAAGCACGCTGGTGGGAGCTCATGAATTATATTGTTAAGGGCCGGGACCACAGTGTACCCTTGTATGCCCAAGATAGCAGTCACACTCCGGGAACTCACCCTACCAGTGTGAGTGCTAATTGGAGTAGTAACCCAGTGGGAGTGCTATATTGGGGAAATATTTAGGTCTTCTATACATTGGCAGGGACTGAATGGTGAGGTTCTCCATCTGAGACTCCTTGATTGCCGTTGTAGTATTGTGATGGACTAGAGAAAAATGAACACATTTTCTTCTAACCTTTTTACATTTTGGTGTGTTTCCTTTACATTTCAGACCAGTTATTTTCAGATAACTTTTTCATGGTTTAATGTGTATGCACTGGCATTATGCAGTACTGTGTGTATGGCAACTAATATGAACCCTATTAATGTGGCATTCCCTAGAATACAGGTGACTAACAATTGGCTTAGAGAACACTTTGCAAACTAATCAATATTTATTTAGAACAAAACAAAACAAACTTTTGACTAGATTTTGACCGCTTGCCTTAGTTGTGACTGTTGCTTGGTGGCACAGTATATCGACCTCTGAACTTGGAATTAGGAAAACCTGAGTTCAAATCCTATTTCAGATACTAGCTATGTAACCCTGGGCAAATCACTTAACACTTGACTGCTTCAGTTTCTTCATTTGTAAAATGGGAATAATGATAGTCCCTACCTCCCAAGGTTGTTGTGAGGGTGAAATGAGATGATACATGTAAAATGCGATGATATATGTAAAATGCTTTGTAAACCTTAAAATACTACAAATTTTTTTACTAAAATATTTTTACCTAAAATTAAATTCCTGAACAATCAATTCTAAATTTTTAATCTCTTTTTGTGAGCTCCACACCTCTTTGAGGACTTTTCTGACTTTGTTTTCTTTAATTTCTTGTTCTAGTGAGGGGTGAGTTCATATTTCTAGTTGGATTTCTGATGTATTATGGGAGACTTTGAAGATATTGGGGGTGTCCTGTGTATTGCAGGGACCCAGGGGAAATTTCATCTCTTAGGACTGAACCTGGCTGCATCTGTGAGTCCAGAGCAAGGGAGAGGGGGAGGACAAGTTTTCTTCTCTCCTCTCCTGCTTAGTGATTCTCTACTATTATATAAGAACAAAGACAAAGCACTATGATTTCTTTTTTTTTTTTAATTTATTTATTTAACTTTTTACATTCATTTTCACAAAATTTTGGGTTCCAAATTTTCTCCCCATTTCTCCCCTCCCCCCACCCCAATACACCAAGCATTCTAATTCTCCCTATCACCAATCTGCCCTCTCTTCTATCATCCCTCCCTTCTCTTGTCCCCATCTTCCCTTTTGTCCTGTAGGGCCAGATGACTTTCTATTCCCATTAACTGTATTACTTATTTCCTAGTAGCAAGAACAATACTCAACAATTGTTCCTAAAACTTTGAGTTCCAAATTCTCCCCATCCCTCCCTCCCTACCCATTCCCTTTGGGAAGGCAGGCAATTCAATATAGGCCATATCTGTGTAGTTTTGCAAATGACTTCAATAACAGTCGTGTTGTATAAGACTAACTGTATTTCCCTCCATCCTATTCTGCCCCCCATTGTTTCTATTCTGTCTTTTGATCCTGTCCCTCCCCAAGAGTGTTGACCTCAAATTGCTCCCTTCTTCCATTGCCCTCCCTTCCATCATCCCTCCCTCCCTGCTTATCTCCTTCTTCCCCATTTTTCTGTACTGTAAGATAGGTTTTCATACCAAAATGAGTGTGCATTTTACTCCTTCCTTTAGTCAAATGTGATGAGGGTAAACTTCATGTTTTTTTCTCTGCTCTCCTCTTTTTCCCTCCACTAAAAAGTCTCCTGCTTGCCTCTTGAATGAGAGATAATTAACCCCATTCCATTTCACCCTCTCTCCTCCCACTACATTTCTCTCTCACCATTTACCTTAATTTCTTTTAAGATATGGTCCCATCCTATTCAATTCACTCTGTGCTCTCTGTCTCTGTATGTGTGTGCATGTGTGTATGTGTGTGTGTGGTCCCACCAACTACCCAGATACTGAAAAGTTTTAAGAGTTATAAATATTGTCTTTCCATGTAGGAATGTAAACAGTTCACCTTTGGTAAGTCCCTTATAACTTCCCTTTGCTGTTTACTATTTCATGCTTCTTCTCATTCTTGTGTTTGAAAGTCAAATTTTCTTTTCAGCTCTGGTCTTTTCATCAAGAATGCTTGAAAGTCCTCTGTTTCATTGAAAGACCATATTTTCCCCTGAAGTATTATACTCAGTTTTGCTGGGTGGGTGATTCTTGGTTTGAGTCCTAGTTCCTTTGACTTCTGGAATATCCTATTCCACGCCCTTCGATCCCTTAATGTAGAAGCTGCTAGATCTTGTGTTATCCTGATTGTATTTCCACAATACTGAAATTGTTTCTTTCTATCTGCTTGCAATATTTTCTCCTTGACCTGGGAACTCTGGAATTTGTCCACAATGTTCCTAGGAGTTTCTCTTTTTGGATCTCTTTCAGGTGGTGATCCATGGATTCCTTCAATACTTATTTTGCCCTCTGGTTCTAGAATCTCAGGGCAGTTTTCCTTGATAATTTCATGAAAGATGATGTCTAGGCTCTTTTTTTGATCATGGCTTTCAGGTAGTCCCATAATTTTTAAATTGTCTCTCCTGGATCTATTTTCCAGGTCAGTTGTTTTTCCCATGAGATATTTCACATTCTCTTCCATTTTTTCATTCTTTTGGTTTTGTTTTATGATTTCTTCGTTTCCAAGAAAGTCATTAGACTCCATCTGTTCCATTCTAATCTTGAGAGAACTATTCTCTTCAGTGAGCTTTTGAACCTCTTTTTCAAAGCACTATGATTTCTTATATGAAGGTTTATTGCCGTTAGGCCCCATATCCCTAATACCTAGGGGAGGGGAGTAAAAACCTACAAGTTTTTGAAGTTCTCTATGAACCCAGCTTCCTTATGAGAAGAATGACAGGTTTTCTTTTTCTTTGTTGTCTTTGATTTGAGTGCCTTTGCAAGCACCAAGACGTGGTAACTTATGAGAAATTAGTAAAATGGTGTTTGCTTGTTAAAATTAAGTAATCATTAATTTGGAAGTGAGTGTAATCAATCCTTTAAGTCAAATGCTATGGTAGGCATGGGGGCAGGTTGGTGGTATGGTGAATAGAGCACTAGTGCAGGAGTCAAGAGGAACTGAGTTCAAATCTCACCTCAGACACTTGACACTCACTAGCTGTGTGACCTTGGGCAAGTCACTTAACCCCAATTGCCTCGTCCTGGATCATCTCCAGTTATCCTGATGAATTATCTGGTCACAGGATTCAGATGATTCTGGAGGAGAAGTGAGGCTGGTGACCTGCACGGCCATCCCTCACTCAAAACAATGTCAAGTGCAGGTCATATCATTATTTCTCTAATGGCATGTTCTTCTTCGGCAACGAAGGGTGAACACACACGGTAGGCATTTATCCTTGTGGAAGAATGTTAAATTCTGGACTGTGAACTGTGCCCCAATGGTTTTTCCCAAAATGCACCCCAATTGCTTTTTTTTTTGGGAACAGAAAATATTTAACTGGAATGGCGGTGTAAGGGAGTGGGTTCTAAAGGCTCAGGACTTAATACAGAAAAGGGGCTGAAGTTAAACTAATTATAAAAATGAGAAAGTTCTGATGATTATCATATTAAGCTATATGAACTGTGAACAAATCACTTGAATGAATCTTAGATATTGATGTCACTGGACAAGCAATAATGGGGAGCACCTTTTGTGTTACCCTTAAAAAATGTATCTTGTCACTTAGAGGTAGTTGAGCCAGGAGCCAGCAGTTGGGAAAGAACTTTCAGCTCTTTATCTCTTGTCAGAGAGAAGGACATTTTCTTTCCTTTCCTTTCACTCACTTCTGTGCCATCAACCATGGTGTTTAGCAGCACAGATACTCACTCAGAGGAAACACCCCATCCAGCAATTGAATCATTTTAAGAGAGAGTTTGAGACCAAGTTTGGGCCAACAGACATTGATACAGAGAGGCATTTAGTTACTTGAGGTAGGCTGCAAAAGTTTCAAGGAATGTGAACCCTGTCAGCATAGAAGAGAGCCACCTGTGAGCTCAAGATGGAGCTAGCTGTAGCAATCAGTAGTCTCACTCGTTAGAGGAATAGACCATGGGAGGCCAGCTAAGTAATTTGATCATCAGAGACATCATACCTGAAGGGAGAGCATTTTGATGACTTTAAGAGGAGAGAAAGGATATTGAGGCCCTATAGTTCTGGAGTTGGGGATTCCTTGACTTCAAGTGTCCATTAGACATGTACCTAACTGCCGTTGTGCTCCATATTTATGCCACTTTCCCCGTAGATGCTGTGTGTATGTTTGTGGGAAAGGGTGCCTTAAATTTATGGAGGGGAGCATGCCTCTTTTTAGTATGCCATTTTAGAACGACATTGCTAAGGGCTTCCTGTGTCTTCTGGCCGAATATAAAGGGGAAATGCACAAGTGGTGACTTATTAGCTGCAATAAGCTGTAGTGGCCTAGACACATAGAATACCCTGTAACTTTGTGGAGTTAGCTGCACCCTTGGAACCCAACTCAGAAGTGTGAATGTAACCTAGAGTAGGTGCTAAACTTATTTGGGTTTTCTTGGCTTAGGCCTTGAACTTACCTAGATATTGGCCCTGAAAGTGCACTCAGCTTCTTATGGGAAATGCTTTTAGATGACGGTCATAAGTGTGCTATATTCTTTCTTCCTTTGGCATTGGAAATCCTCTTAGGTTGGTGGGTATTGGGACAAGTCCTGCAGCACAGTGACCCAGCTAAAGGAAGGTCTCAACCGTATTCTTTGCCTGATTCCCTACAATGTGATCAGTCAGCCTGTGTGGGAATGCATCATGCCGGAGTGGCTAGAAGCCATCAGAACAGAAGTCCCAGATAACCAGCTCAAAGAATTCAGGGAAGTATTGAGGTAGGTAAAAGTGTCAAGAAATGTGGCAGCTAAATCTGGAACTTAATGAAGAAGTTTTCGGTACCAGGAATGAAATGTTAGTTAAGGAATCACATCTGGTGATTAGATTATTGTTCAGAAGAGGCTTTGTTCATGTTAAATGAGGTTATTCATTATTATTAGTATTATTCATTATTCATCCTCCATATATTCACTCTCTTTTAAGCACAATTGCAACTTCATATGATGAGATAAGAGCAATATGAAAAAAGTTAAATTCTGGAAGGTAACTTTAATTTTAATTTATTATATATTAAATCCTTTCTGTTATTTTTTAATAAGAAAGATTATAAGTACTAATATATTATTAATATATTTGTTAATAATCAATTTCACATGAGTCATTCTAAACATATGTAAATGGATTCATAAAATATTAGTACTGGAAGGGAACTTAGAATACAGAATGTATTAGAATACATGAAATGTTAGAACAGTATATAGAGCGCAAATTCAGTTTGAGAAATACTTATTAAGCTCTTATTATGTGTAAGAACCATATTAAGACCTGTTGATAAAAGGACAAAAATGAAATAGTCCTTATTATCAAGGAGCTTATAGTCTATTGGAGGGATACAACATAAACATAAGTAAGTATAATGCAAAGTAATTTGAAGAAGAGAGCACTAGTAAAAGGGGAGGATGAGGGAAAGCTTCAGGGAGGATGTGGCATTTGAGTTGAGCCCTGAAAGATGAAAACGATTTTGAAAGGTGGACATAATAAAGGAGTGTAGATAACAAGTGTGATTGAATGGAGTCAGGCCATGGAATATAGAGTTTGGGGAACAGTTTCACTGAACATGAAGGGCAATAGTATGAAAATATGTCTGTAGAGATAGGTCAGAGCCATGTGGGTCAGAGGGTCTTAAATGTCAGATTTAGAAGTTTATAATTTATCTTGAAATAGGGAGTCATGGAGGGCTTTTGAGCAGGGAAGAAACATGGTTAGATTTGTGCCTTATGGAGATTATCTTGGCATCTGTATGGAAGATATATTAGAAAGGGGGATGCTGGAAAAAGGGAATCCAGTTAGGTGTTTACTATAATAATGCAAGCGAGAGCTTATGAGAACTTGAATTTTCATTAGAGCTAGAAGGAATCTTAGAGTTCATCTAGTTCAGTTCCCTAATTTTAGAAATGAGGAAACGGAAGTCCAGATAGCTCAAGTGACTAATCTAGTAAGTTCTGAGGCCAAAGTTAGGTCTCAGATCTCTTAAGTCCTTCTACAAAAATAATAACTGTCATTTATATAGAGTTTTAAAGTTTTCAAAGTATTTTATATACATTATCTCATTTAAGTCTTATGATAATCCTGTGAGGCTGGTACCATGAGTATCATTATATTCATTAAACAGATGAGAAAACTGAGGCTTAGAGAGGTTGTGACTTTTTTTCATCTGAGTTTCATAGACTTTGAATCCAGGTCTTTTCAAGTCTTTTTCCATCACATTATTTCATGTTGCCTTTGTGCAATTGTACGCGTTTTGTATGTGAGTAATGATGTAGTTGAATCATGTAGAACACAGACTGGTGGAAGGATGGAGTAGGAGCAGATAAGGGGGGAGGAGTATATATGGTTTGATACCACAATACATTCCTGATATTAATTGACTTCCATTCTTTTCTTTTGTAGCAAAATGTTTGACATCGAGCTTTGCCCTCTCCCTTTCTCACTGGAAGAGATGTTTGGATTTATTAGTTGCCGGTTCACAGGATACCCCTCTTCTGTGCAGGAGCAAGCTCTGCTATGGCTTCATGTAAGTCAGTGATTCTGGTTGATCATGGAGAAAGGGATATAACCTGGGAAAGGGAGGCCCTTTGTGGTTAAATGACCATTAGTGTAAATATTGTCCAAATGATGGCATTTTTGGGCTTGCACAAGTGCAGGACCATTTTCTTACTCTTCTCACTGCATCAGCTTCATCCACATATGCCAAATGGGAGAACTATTTATATCACATTAGAAAAAGGATAAACTAGGACTCTTTCCAAAATTTAGACTCAGGAACTCGGAATTTAAATTTATTCAATTCATTCATGCACTCACTTAATATTAAAAAATATTAACCATTTATTTTGTGTAGAACATTGTGGGTACTAGAGGAGACATAAAATTTAGATCAGACATAGATAGTCCTACTTTTCTTGAGGTAGAATCTCTATGAGGGGGAGGTTACAAACTCTGATAACTCTAATATCCAGCCTTGCTTGATAACTGCTATAGAGATTTGAAAACATTCATTTATTTAACAAATAATTATTAAACACTTCCTGTGTTCAAAAGCAGTATTGAATGGTAGGTGTAGGGGAATGCTCTCTTGACTTCTTTGGAAAAGCCTACTGGTCGGCAGGGGGTCTAATGACTGAGTCAAAAGTTGGAGGCCATATTGAAAGCAAAGAGATTTATTAGTTTGCTAAGGAAGGTAATAAAAGGAAGAAGAAACTCTAGGGAAGGACTTGCAGCTCTTGCTGATAGCAGATTCACCTTTCTAGGGTGCAGACGTGGTATTTATGACGTTTTAGGCCCAATCAGCAGCATTCTTCACCACATTAGGCTAGATAAATAATGCATTTTATGGGAGACAGGGGTAGAGAAAGAAGGGGAATATTCAAGGGAGAAAAAGGGAATGTTTGAAATGTGACTGTTAGGAGTTATGATTGGGTTGAGAATACATGCGCTGCTCAAGGGCAAGAGACAAAGGGGAAAGACTAAATCCTTTCACAATTGTGAAAGAAGTTGTTTTAGATTAAACTTCAGAATCTTTTATCCAAGAACAGCAAGTAGTTGTTATAGCAGTGAATAAGACCACCTACTTTACCTTACAATATATATTATGTAATATTTTACTTCTCCTTTAATAAGGGTTGGGTGCTTTCTAGCATTTGGACACTAGCTGGGTGAGGGATTAGGCCGTCAAGATTTTGCAAAGTCACTATAGTTTCTATTTTTCTTTTTTGTAGGGGAGACTCAAAGTTTAGATAACAGATGTTCACTGCTTTCTTGGAGCTTTGGTTCTAGTAGGGAAGAGGATAACTTATAAGCAGATAACCATAGGACAGAGCAGAGGGTGATGAGTGAATAAGAAAAAGTAACAAGTGCTATTAGGAAATTGCTGCGAGAGAGATCACTTTGATCTGTGAGGGGATAAAGAAAGGGTGTATGGAGGAGAGCCTCTGATCTAGGCCCTGAAGAATGGGTAGAAGTTGGAAAGGCAGAGCTGAAGATGGTGGTGGTGGTAGAATGAAGAAGGTACCGGGCACAGAGAGTACATCCTGTGACTTTTCTTTCATTTTTGTCTTTTGTTTTCATCACAAATGAAACTTTGGTGAATTTGCTTTACATTTCAGGTTCGGGAAAATGATCTTTCCTAATTAATTTCTAGAAGTAGTAGCTTAGTTATTGTTTCTAGTGAAAAGGAGTAAACTTTCATTGTTCTCTATCTTTTTAGAATAAGAGGAATATAAATTTGTTTAAGGACAGGAAAGAAAACAAAACGTGACACATAGGTGGCACAGCAGATGGAGCTCTGGACCTGGAGCCCAGAAGACATGAACTCAGATATAGCCTCATACATTTAGTGATTTTGTGCAAATCACTTAATCTTTTCTGTTTCAGTTTCCTGATCTGCAAAACGGGGATGATAATAGCAGCTGCTTCCCAGGGTTGTTGTGATGACAAAATGAGATCAGTTTGCAACCCTTAAAGTGCTATCTGACTGCCAGCTACTATTATTGCTATTACTCATAACTACTTCTGATAGATCGTGATCTGTAGATTGTACGTGTTTGAGATGGGAAAGACCATAGAGTGTGAAAAGCTAGAACATGGAATGCAAGAGCTGAAAGGGAAATTAGGATGTAAAATGTTAACATTAAAATGTTAGAGCTTCAGTGGACTTGGTATCACATATTAGAACAAAGGAGAAATCAGAGACCCTGGATTTCAGTCTCTTTCTTTTGCACCCTTATTCTTTCAACCAACAGTTATTGAATGACTACTACTTTGTGCAGTCTTCTATTAGGCAGTATGGGGAATGTAAAGGAATTTAAAATGAACGTCATAGTCCCTACTCTAATGAAGCGCACAATTCATAGACAAGGAAATGGAAGACCAGAAAGGCAGTGACTTAGCCAAGATCATACAGGTAGCCATTTCCATTTGAACTGTCTTAGGAGGATTCTGAGGATCACCTGGCAGGACAACGTACCAGATGCTGAAGTCCTTGCTTCAGCTGAACTGCCAAGCATTCAAACTATGCTTCAGAGAGCGCAGCTCTGATGGACTGGCCATGTTGTTCAAATGCAAAATGTACACTTGCCAAAAAGACAATTTTATGGAGAACTTGCATGGGACAGGCGATCACATGGTGGTCAGAAGAAGTGGGATAGGGACACTCTCAAGGTCTCTCCCAAGAACTTTGGATTTGACTGTGCAACATGGGAGACACTGGCAAAGGACTGTTCAGCATGGCGTGCCTCCATCAGAATGGTTGCTGTGCTCTTTGAGCAAAGCAGAATTGAGGCAGCACAAAGGAAACAGGATGTGCAAATTTGGGGTATCCACCCCAGATATTCACATAGACTATCTGTGCCCAACCTGTGGTAGAACATTCTGAGCTTGTATCGTTCTGATCAGCCACAGTTGGATACACTGAAATTTCACTTTATCATGGTGATGTCATTTTGGTCCTCTTCAAAGACGAAGGACAACAACCAACAAGTAGCCACAATAGGACTAAAACTTAGACCTTCCAACTCCCAGTCTAGTGTCTTTCTTCACTACTTGTTGCTGATATCCAAGTGATCTACAAGACTAATGATCTCATGTTAAATAGTTAATTTTCTAAAAAATTGTTATGTATATCTTTGTTTAGATTTTGAAAGTCTATTTTTTCTCTTTTTGATATGTATATATGTTTTTCTTTCTTCAGGTATTATCAGAGTTAGACATCATGGTCCCACTTCAGCTACTAATAAGCATGTTTTCTGATGGAGTTAATTCCGTTAAAGAGTTGGCAAATCAAAGAAAATCAAGAGTCAGTGAGCTTGCAGGGAGTGTTGGAGCTCGAAGGGTAATTATCACCTCAATTCTTCATGTTTATCTTGCTTGTGGAAATTCTGGAAAGCACTGCCAATTGCATCAGTGTCTAAGATTGACATCAAAGGCTCAGATATTTGTAAATGATGAATCATTTCTTTCCCATCTTGTTTTCTTTTTATCATTGAAGATTTATATAAACTTTGAGATGCTGGATCTAGGAAATGTCAGGTAGAATCTATAATCAAATATAATTTTTATTATTTAAAATTATTTATGTGTATCTATCAATGTAACACATATTCATTAAGCACTTACAAGGCACTGCCCTAGGCTCTATAGGGAGGAAGATTGAAGAATGAGTAAGATATGATCTCTGCCATTACAGAGTAGAGAATTTAGCAGGGGGAATACTCAATAATTCCACTGGGTTGTGATAAAAACATTCTGTAAATTGGCAAGTATTATAGAAATAAGGGGTAATGGATTTATAGCCCAGTAGAGAGGTAAAATCAATCATCAACAAACAGCTATAATGCATAGAAAAATGTATTATAAAAGCATAAGCAAGTTGCTTTAAGAGTTCAGATAAGAGAGATTTCCTCGTCCTCAAGCCTAGAATGTGTTTTGGAGTGGGTGACTTTCCTTTCTTGCCCTTCTTGTTTGATGAAGAGAACTGACACCATTTACTCCCATCTCTACCTCACAAAATTTTTCCTCTGTTTTGCCAAACCTCTTTTCCGCTTTTGTACTTGTATCCCAGACTCTCATAGGGGATGTGACTAGTAGCTGGTAGTCTTAATGTCTCTCACTTCAATTAGAGACCACATCTTTAATTTGTATGTAGTACAAATCTTGATAAGCTACTTTTTTTTTAAAAAAGGTACAAGTTGCATTGTTTTTTTTGTAAATAGTGTTTTTTCCAGTTACATGTAAAGAAAAATTTCAGCATTCATTTTAAATAAGATTTTGAGTTCCAAATTTTCTCTCTCTCCTTTTCCTCTTCTCTCACCAAGCCAGCAGGAAATCTGATATAGATTATACATGCTCAATCATGTTAAACATATTTCCACATTAGTAATGTTGTGAAAGAGAACAAAAGGAAATAGCACACACACACACACACACACACACACACACCCATACACACTGCCCCCTAGAGTGAAAATAGTATGCTTCGATCTGCATTCAGACTCCATCAGTTCTTTCTCTGGATGTGGGCAACATTTGATGAGCTACTTTTTAAAATCATCATAGTTCTCAGTTTTTTCAAATAGGCCACCAACAATGAGTTACCTGGATAATTCTATAATCATTTTTATTATTAACAATAACATAGTGATTTGTATAACTTATATTTATGCTCTATCAAGTATTTCATGTATAATATCTTCTTTGAGCTCTCAGTGGCTCTATTTGGGAGGCAGAGCAGGACAGGAATTATCTCTGTTTGGCAGATGAGAAAATTGAGGCCAAGAGAGATTGAATGAATTGTCCAAGGTCACTCTTGATTTATTGACTTACTAATTAATTTACTACTTAAATTACTTCTTAAATTAATTAAAAACTAAATTAAACTACAAACTCCATTTACTACTGTAAGAATCTGGGTTTTCACCATTGCAGGTACTCCTGCTATTGATAAATAACTGTAGAAAGTATGGGGCAGTGGTTGGAGCACTGGACTTGGATATAGGAAGACCTTGATTTGAATGCTGCCTCAGATAGTTACTAGCTGTGTGACCTTTTAAATTTTAAACTCTCTGGGCCTAAGTTTCCTCATTGGTGAAATGGAAGGTTTGGACTCAGTGGTCTCTATGATCCCTTTTAGCTTTAAATTATGATCCCAAGTATGTAAAATATATAGAAGGTATATTTTAGATGTTTAGATCCATGCTCAAGATCAGAGGTGAGGAACTGCGGCCTCAAGGCCACATATGGTTCTCTAGGTCCTCAAGTATGGCCCTTTGCCTAAATCCAAAGAGCAAATCCCCTTAATAAAAGGATTTGTTCTATAAAACTTGGGCTCAGTCAAAAGACTGTACCCAAGGACCTAAAAGGCCACATATGGCCTCAAGGCCACAGGTTCCCCATCCCCGCTTTAGATGTTCTTTGTAAATTATTGTGGCCAAAATAAATTATCCTTGGTGGCCAACCTTCTGAGAAAGAGCCTTTAGCCAGGCTAGTCTTAGGCTGACAGATATAATCTATTGTTAGACCCGTAGTTGAAAGTTTTTCAGCTTTATAGCATGTAACTCTTACTTGAATTTTACTCAGCTCTACTAGCATGCCATGGTTAATCACTGGAGGAGGATATATCAGATTTATGAGGACAAAGATTTAGAGATGGGAGGGACTTAGAAGTTACTGAGTCCAGTCTCCTTATTTTATAGTAAACTGGGGCCCAGGGATGAGAAATAACTTACGTCAAAATCAAGTAGGTGGCAATTAGCAGAGCCAGGTTTAATATTCTACTTTCTATAGCAGATTCTTCCACTGCTGTGAACTTTAATAAGAAGGGCTTTTAGTAATGCCAAATAGATACATATCTATATATGCAAATGTATTTAATATTGACAGCCCATCTTCCTTTCATTTGTCATAGAATCTCCAATTCTTGCACATGGTGACTTTCAACATTACTTTGTGATATTTTGTTTTGAGATTATTCCCTAGACCTTATTTTACAGAAAGATCTAATAAAATTTTGGATAGTTTACTTAAAATGTTTAGTATGATCCAAACATAAAAGCAAATTCAAATGTCTTTTTCCCTTAGTGTCTCTGTACTTTATACATGTAGGGCAAATCAGCTATTCTAAATTTTTTAATAGTTTTCATTCATATTTTTACATGATTCACTTAATTTTTTTCAAAAAGTACGTATAGCCTAATTGCTTTTTCCTATATACCTGATCCTAGGGGAAGATTAAAAAAACCACTCCCCTCCTTCCTTCCCTCCCTTATCTTCCTTCCTTCCTTCCTGTTTTATCACAGAAGCTTTTTAATTCTTTTTTTTGTTCCAGATTTTCTCTCTCTACTTACCCCTTTCCCTACCCATTGAAAAGGCAAGAAAAACAAAACCCATTACAAATATATGTAGTCCTTCAAATCAAATTTCTTCAATAACCATGTTTTTAAAAAGGCAAGAAAAAGAAAGAAAAAAAAATATATTTCAATTTTCATTTCATTTTCATTCATCAGTTCTCATTCTGGATAGCATATTTCATTAGGAGTCCTTTGGAATTGTGAATCATTGTGTTAACCAGAGTTATAAAATTTTTCAAAGTTGATTATCTTTACAATATTGCTATTTCTGTATAGATTGTTCTCCTCCTTCTGCTCATTTTTCTGAAACCATCTTCTTCATAGTTTTCAGTAGTATCCCATCACATTCATATGCCATCACTTGTTCAGCTATTCCCCATTTGATGGCCATCCCTTCAGTTTCAATTTTTTTTAGTATAATAAAAATTGCTTCTTTAAAAAGTTTGGTACACATGAATCTTTTACTTTTTACTCTCTCTTTAAGGTGTAGAATTAGGAGTATCATTGCTAGATCAAAAGATATACATAGTTTGTTGGCTTTTTGGGCACAGTTCCAAATTGCTTTCTAGAAGGGACAGCACAGTACTAGTACTAGTACAGACTAGTTCAAAGCTCCACTAACAGTGTATTAGTATACTTCTTTTCCCATGTCCCTTCCAGCTTTTGTCATTTTGGGTTTTTTTGTCATCTTAGCCAAACTGTCAGATATGAGATGGTACCTGAGAGTTGTTTTAATTTGCATTTCTCTAATTATTAATGATTTAGGTTATTTTATCATGTGACTTTTGATAGCTTGGATTTTTTTCCTCTGAAAATTGCCTTTTCATATCCTTTTATCAGTTGGAGAATGGTTTTTCTTATTATAGATTTGACTCAGTTCCCTATTATTTTAGAAATGAGACCTTTATTACCGAAACTTTCTCCAAAGATTTTTTCCCCCCAGTTTCTTACTTTTCTTCTAATTTTAAATGCATGGAATTAGATACAATGCAAAAAATTTTTAATTTATGTGTTCAAAATTATCCAGTTTATTTCCCATAAGCCTCTCAACTTCTTCTTTCATCATAAACTCATCTCATCATAAATCTGACAAGTAATTTCTAGCCTACTCCACTAATCTCCTTATGAAGTTACCCTTTATATCTAAATCATGCGTTAATTTTGAGTTTATTTTGGTATGTGTATGAGCCACTAGTCTATTCCTAGTTTCTGTCAGGCTCCCTTCCCAGTTTTCGTCAAATAGTGAGGTTTTGCCCAGTAACCGGGATCTTTGGGTTTATCAAGCACCAGGTTACTGTGCTCTTTTACCTCTTCATATTGTGTCCTGTGACAATCAAAGGGGTGTTTCTCTCTTAGTCATTACTGGCAAAATTCATGCCAGAGTCCTCCTTAATAGTCTGATCCTTCAACTGAAAAATAGTCATCTATTTGAGAACCAGTGTGGTTTCGGAAAGGGGCATGGAATTGTCGGTCTGTTGTTTGCTTCCCAACAATTCCAGGAGAAATGCCAGGAGCAAACATTCATCAATCTGACCAAAGCTTTTGATACTGTCAGTTGTGAGAGCTTGTGGAAGATCATGGCAAAATTTGATTGCCTAGAGAAGTACATCAGTATTATATGCCAGTTCCATGCTTACGTAAGTTCTGGATAATAGATGATATTCTTGTGCTTTCCCAGGCACCATTGTGTGCTTGTTCCCATGTTTTTAGCATGATGTTTTCAGTCATTTTGTGATGAAAATGGCATCAAGGTCACACTGACAGTAAATTATTTAACTTTAAAAGGCAACAAGCCAGGACTAAAGTGGAGGGAGAGTTGGTTCGTGACTATGATGATTGTGTCCTCAGTGCAGTCTCTGAGGCTAAGATGCAACAGAGTATGAACTGATTCTCTATGTGCTAATTTTGACTTATAATTAACACTAAGAAAACATATGTGGAGTCACTGGTTACAGTAAGTGCAGAAATTTTGAATACTGTAGCAGTGTACTGCTACTACTACTGTAGTACTGTACTGTAGGGATATGCACGTAGATGATGAGGTTGACATGTGCATTGCCAGAACTAGCTCAGTGTTTGGGAAGCTCTAAAGGGAAATGAGAGAAAAGAGGTATTAGGCTGCCTGCCAAACTGAAGGTCTATAGAGCTGTTGTGTGGACAGCATTCTTAGTATGCCTGTGAAATCTGGACAGTGCCATAGACTATTTGTGCCGGATCAGTGATAGAGCCTTCTGAGCTCACATTGATCTTAACCCTAACATAGTGATGTCATTTTGGTCCTTTTTCAACACAAAGGACAACAGTCATTTTATTCCCAATCTTTTCCACTAATCTACCTCTCCATTTCTTATACAGTACTATATTTAAATGCTTACAGTTTTATAGTACAGTTTGAGATCTAGTACTTCTATCCCCCTTCTCATTTTTTAAATTGATTTCCTTGTTATTCTTGACCATTTATTTTTCCAGGTGAATTTTGTTATTTTTTTCTAGCTTTATAAAGTAATTCTTTGATATTTTGATTGACATGACACTGAATAAGTAAATTAATTTATGTAGTATTGTCATTTTTATTATATTTTCTCAACCTACCCATAAGCAATTAATATTTCTCCAGTTTTTTTTAAAACTGTCTTTATTTGTGTGAAGAGTGTTTTGTAATTGTGTTCATATAGTTCCTGTGTGTATCTTGGTAGGTAGACTTCCCAGTATTTTATACTGTCTACAAATATTTTAAATGGAATTTCTCTTTTTGTCTCTTCCTCCTAGGTGGGAGTTGTTGGTAACATACAGAAATGCTGATAATATTTGTGGGTTTATTTTTTATCCTGCAATGTTGCTGACGTTGTTAATTATTTTGATTAATTATTTGGTTGACTCTCTAGGGTCCTCTAAGTAAACCATTATCATCTGCAAAGTTATAGTTTTGTTTCCTTACTGCTTATGCTTATTTCTTTAATTTCTTTTTCTTGTCTTATTGCTAAAGATAGCATTTCTAGTGTAATGTTAAATAGTCATGGTGATAATGGACACTGCTCCATAGTAGGGCTTTTCCCCAGCTGCATCCCTACTAATGTAGCACTGATCCCTATTATTTTTCTACATTTGCCTAGAAGTCTCCTCTCTGTGTCCATGCTCTTCCATTCCTTTGGGTGCTGGTTGCTTGGGTTCCAGCTCCACTCCTCCCAGCATAGGACAAGTAGATTTTTTAAAGCATCAAATCTCTCTAGGCTTCATCCAGTATAAAACCCTTATCTCCCTTCACTGACCATCACTTTACACCCACAGGAGCATTCATCAGTGAAAACCCCTTCCATCTCCAAAGTAAGATCTTTCCTATACCCCTTTTCTATCTTCACCCCTTCCTCCTCACCCACTCCCTTATAGGGTCTTTTTCTTTCTAAGACCACAGTGGCTACCTTCCCTTCATTGCTAGCCATTGATGTGACCTCAGCACATCACACATTCCCTATTTTCCTGCTCTCCTCTCTACTTTTTATGTATCCTCTCATGTTGAAATGTAGTCCCACAAAAAAACATTGATTCACCTGTAGTCAGGGTGTTGCTAGGTTCTTTCCATCATGCTCCCTTCCAGCTTCTTCTCTGTTAGCTTTACAAGCTTCATTCTTGTCTCTTCGTGTGCATTTTTTTTCTAGTCTGTTACCACTTTATTGTTCTTGCTGTTTTAGCTGCTGCATTTATTCCCAGTGTTTCTGTTGTTTAGAGTGTTCAAAAGGCATAATCTCTTCAGTTCTTGTTTTCCTTCTAAAAATGTTTCAAACTCTTCTTTATTATTGAATGTCCATCTCTTTTTTCCCTGTATGGTTAAGCTCAGATTTGCAGGGTAGGTCACCCTGGACTGCATGCTGAGATCTGTTGCTTTTCAAAACACATTGTTTCATTTTCTCCTATATTTTCTAATCTTATGTTATTTGAATGTCCTTTCCTTTGTATTTAAAGGTCTTTCTCTTGATTGCTTGCAGAACTTGTTTCTGAATTGAACTGTTATATTTAATCACTCTCTGTTTTAGAGTTTGCAGCCTTGGGTTTTTTTCTGGAGGCAATCTGTGAGTCCTTTCGACTGGTATTTCACATTCTGTGTTCAGAAGTTCTGGGCAATTCTCTTCTATTATTTTCTTCATTATAGCGTTAATGTTTTTTTTTTTGTTGTTGTTCTATAGTGTTCTTCTGGAAGGACTTATGTTGTCTCTACACATCCTGTCTTCAAGACCACTATGTTTTGTTTACATGGTTAGCATAATTTCTTTTAATGTTATTTTTTGTTTCTCTTCTCTTAGGTTGTCCTTCACTTCTGTCTGTTCTTTCCCAGTATATTGTTCTCTTTTGTTTCTTCAGTGAGGCTTGCCATTGAGGAGTCAATGTTTTTATTCTGTTTATTAATTTTGTTTTACAGGTCGTATATTCTGCTCTCATAATTCTCATTTCTCTTTTAAATCAATCAGGAACATTGTGTTGTGGTTTCACATTCTCCTTACATCCCACAGAATCCTCTGTCCCAAATGTTGGATAATTTTCCTTTTTTTCAATATTTGTTCACATATGCCTGAAATTGTTTATTAGATATGGAGGACCCATTTCCTTCTCTTGTTACTGTTTTTTCCTTTTGATTTATCTACTTATGTTCAAGATTTTTAATTTTCTTCTTCCTGAAATATTTGGTAATTTCAGTCCTCCTCCTCCTTATTTGCCCTAACGCTCACTTTCTGACTCTCTCCCTTCTGTGGTTTCTTTGGGAGCTTGGTCTTAAAGCATCAGCGTCCTTTTTGCTGGGCAGTTCATGTGTCTCTGGCCAGCCTGACTTTTGGGTGGTCAGAATTGGGCCCAATTAGATATTGTGCTCTTTCCCTTAGTCTTGGTTGAGGAGTGCACAGCCTCCCACATGCACAGTGCCTTGTCCTACTGTCTGGTCCTGCTCCCTCTGTTCCTGGGACCAACAGTTTAGAGCTTTGCAATGCTGGTGCTTCCAGTTTGCAGCACCCAGCTGGCTTTTGTTCCTGAAGAGCTATGACCAAGCTGGCTGTTGAGGCCCAAGCAAACTTCTGTATCTTGGATCCAGGGTCTCTGTGACACTGGAAAGAAGCAGGAAGGACTGGAATACGGGGTTATTTTTATTGTAAACCTTGGTTGGATCCTTGGGTCTGCTAGAGCCTCATTGCTAGTAATGTGGGAGGTGGTGAGCCCAGGATCAGTAAGCATTAGTTCATGGGTTTTCAAGATTGTTTTTTTTTTAACTTTCTTTTGGATTCTGGGTGTCCTAGATCATGGGTTCAATTTACTGGTGTGGCGCTGGTGTTACTTTCCAGGTTTTCACAGGCATATAACAATGAAGTTAGCACAATGACTCTGTAGATTTTCAGTTTGGTAGGCTTTCAAGCTTTCCCAGTCATCAATGGAGTGAAACAGGGTAGTGTATTTGCTCCCATGCTTTTCAGCATGGATTTTTCAGCTGTGTTATCAAAAGCCTTCATTGAGGATGAAAATGATATCAAGGTCAACTACCACACTTGAAGGTAAACTATGTAACTTGAAAAGGCTACAAGCCAAGACTAAAGAGGAGTTTGTGCAAAATTTTTTTTTTTGTTCACATACTGGATAAGTTTGCAGATGGTTGTGTACTCAGTGCAGCCTCTGAAGGTGAGATGCAGCAAAGTATAGAATGATTCTTTGCTGCTTGTGCTAATTTTGGCCTAACAATTAACACCAAGATAACATAGGTCCATACATACCATCCATATGTGGAACCATCAATTACAACAGATGGAGAAATGTTGAATACTGTGGATAAGTTCACTTACGTTGGCAGTGTACTTTCCAGGAGTATACACTTAGAGGATGAAGTTGACACATGTATTGCCAGAGCTAACTCAGTATTTGAGAGGCTCTGAAGGAAAGTGTGGGAGAGAAGTATTAAGCTGTTGCTTACTTAACTTAGAAGTAGAAGAATGATTCTTTACCTATTATTTCAAATAATTTATGTAATTCTAGAATTAATTATTCTTTTGATACAATTCATGTGTAAATTCATCTGGTCCTAGGGTTTTTTTTCCCTTAGGGAATAACCCTAAATGCGCTCATTTATGGCTTGTTAATTTTTTTAAAGTCTATTTTTATTGAATTTTATTGAAATCCATTTCCTGTTCTGTTCATCTAGGCTATTTATATTTTTGTAAATATTCATCCATTTCATTTAGATTGTCAGTTTTATTGGCATATGACTTTTATCTCTTCTTCATTGGCTGTGAATAAATTAACTTAATTTTTAAATGAATTGGGTCTGAAAACATTTATGTTATTTACCTGAGGATTAGAAGAGTATGATCATTGAAGGCTTTTTATTATTACCTCACATTTATATCATATTACAAACACTTTCCTCACAGCAGTCCTAGGAAGTAGGTAGTGTAAGTATTATTATCTGTTTTGTAGATGAGGAAACTGGAGCTCAAAGAGTTGAAGTTACTTGCCTGAGGTCACATAACCAGTTAAGTGTTGAACCTGGGACTAGAGGCCAACCAGAGCTTTTGCTTCCAGTCCCAGGACTCTTTTCACTAAACTAAACTGATTGTACTCAATGAAGTCTCATAATTCTTTCCCATAGGTGAGTGTTGCCTCTGATCCTGGTCGCCGAGTTCAACACCATATGTTAAGCCCATTCCCCAGTCCTTTCCAGAGCCCTCTTCGTAGTCCCATGCGCAGTCCATTCCGGAGCCCTTTCAAAAACTTTGGACACCCAGGAGGAAGGACTATTGACTTTGATTGTGAAGATGATGAAATGAATCTGAATTGTTTTATTCTCATGTTTGATCTCCTACTGAAGCAGGTACTTGAAGTGAAAGCTTTCCTTCAGTTAACTTCATTTTCATTCATTTTATCATCATAAAATCATAGACTTAGAGAGTATGAAGAGACCTTAGAGGTTATATGGGCTAACTTCAGTTCCTAAATTCTTTCTGTAGCATCCCTGACAACTAGTTCTTGTCTTCCTTGAAGAGTATGAATCCTGTGCCTATTAAACACTTTGTGTGGCCAGGAACTCACTACCTCACAAAACAGTTCATTTGATTATAGTTATTAGGAAACTCTTCCATTATTGAGCCAAAATTTACCACACTGTTCTTCATTACTTGTCTCTGAGGCCAGGTAAAACAAATCAAATCCCTTTTCTCTGTGGCATTCACCAAGGATTGATCTCAGACTGAATTGTTTTCAAAACAGAACTTCCAAAGTATTTAAAATAATAGCAGCATCACTGAAGTGAAATCTGAATTTCTCTGGGCCTCCTTTTCCACTTCCTTAAAAGGAGGGGGTTGTAAAATGAACCTATCAAGCTGACTACTTATAAGGACAATGCTCATTTAAATACTCAGGCTCTGTTTAATATTTCTTAACTTCAAAGATAAGTGTTTTCATCATCATTGCAGATGGACTCTGTTCCTTCAATCCCCTCAATACCCTATATTAGTACTAGGTATTCATGAGTTTATGTGAGCAAAGATAATTCTCACTGTCAGCTAACCTTCCAGTGAAAGGCCTCTCCACTCTGGGTTAGACTGGTCTTCAGATGACACACAGTTTGTCACTGATTACATACTCAAATCTTTCCAACTGGGTAGGATCTATTAGTACTTATTCTGTAGTAGAATAGTTTCCAAGAGCCTGGGATCACTTTACTGTCACAGTGAGTCTGTTTGTTTGAAAAAATCTTTGTCATTACTCTTAGTCACACATTGCTTTGGTGTTATGTTACCATAAATCCCCAAATCAGTAATCACGGAAAAGAACACACATTATGCTGTGGTAGACAGCTATATGTTAGATCTTTGAATAAGGATTATACAGGATACCAGTGGGTAAAGGCTGCTCCTGGGGGAGTTTGCAAAAGTCATTGGACAAAATTACAAAATTCCCTCCTTTCCTCTTGTATCCTGCAGATGGAGTTACAAGATGATGGAATCACCATGGGCTTAGAAAACAGTCTGTCTAAGGACATCATTTCTATTATAAATAATGTCTTCCAGGCCCCCTGGGGGGGTTCTCATACTTGCCAGAAAGATGAAAGAGCTATCGAGTGCCACTTGTGCCAGTCAAGCATCCTTTGCTATCAGCTGGGGTGTGACCTCCTAGAACGATTGGCTCCCAAAGAAGAAAGCCGGCTAGTGGTAAGCAGCTAAGGAAGGGCAAGGGATGTAAAAGTCTATCTCATGAACATTTGCTTTGTTCCTCGTCACTTAGAAAGCTCTATTATATTTGATACATCATTTGATCTTCAATTAAAATTCATTTTAATGATGATTAAATTGCATAACAATGCAGAAAAGTGTACTTGGCAACCCAGTAATGAGAAATGTCCCCCCAAAATGTATGCAGAGCACCATAGAGAGAGATTCAGGTAAGACATGGTCTTTGCTCTCATGGAGCTTACTGCCTAATTGAGAGGTATGTGTATGTTCATCATGTGTATGTTCAACAGCCGAAGAAGACCACGCCATCAGAGAAATGATGACACGACTTGCACTTGACTTTGTTTTGAGTGAGGGAGGGCTGTGCAGATCACCAGCCTCACTTCTCCTCCAGAGCCATCTGAATTCAATGATGAATCCATCCTAAATCCATCAGGATGACTGGAGATGACCCAGGATGAGGCAATTGGGGTTAAGTGACTTGTCCAAGGTCACACAGCTAGTGAGTGTCTAGTGTCTGAGGTGAGATTTGAACTCAGGTCCTCTTGACTCCTGCACTGGTGCTCTATCCACTGTGCCACTTACCTGCCCTTGGAAACAATGGATAGATATTGAAGAGAGGAAGATTTAGGCTTAATATAAGGAAAAACTTCCTAATAATTAGAGCTATTAAAAAGTAGAATGGGCTTTCCCAAAGGTGGTGGCCTCCCACAGGTTTTCAGGCATGGGATAGAGATAAGTTTTTGCCAAGGCTGTTTTAGAGGGGAGTCTTGTTCAGATAAGGGTCCCTTAAGGCCCCTTCTAATTTATATTTTATACCTTTGTCAAAAAAGAAACTGACATGAAGTCACCTTGACTAAATCTATCATTGTTTCTTTTCTAAAATACTTGCAAACTAATATACTCTAGAATTTTGCCATAAATTTAAGTAATCATGCAAAAATAAACTAATATTTCTTAATTTTTCATGTGACAAAGATCAGAATAATTCAAAGCATACAAAAACTCAATGTTGTTTAATTACAATTTACAAAACATCTCAAAACAAACATATGGTGCAAAATTTTCTAGTGATAAAATAAGTAGGCTGACTGGCTTACTAGGGGCAAAGTAACTATCAGCCCAGTTTTGAGGTAACACTGGTATTCAAAGCCCTTTCCCTCCCCTCCCCCAATACATTTCTAGTCTTTTTACATCTTATGCACTCTTTACCTACCATGAACTCTGCAATCCCATGACATTAGCATTCTTGCTTTTCCTTGAACAAGACAATCGATCTCCCAACCTCGGTCATTTTCAGTAGCTGTCCCCTGTGCCTAGAATTTCTTCCTCCTGCCTTCTCTCCAGCTAAAGTCCCACTTTCTTTGGGAAACCTTTTCCTATTCCTTTTAATTTTAATGCTTTCCATCTGTTAATTATTTCAGTTTATACTGTATACCATTTGTATGTATTTGTTTGCATGCTCTCCTTGAGAGCAGGTACTATTTTTAACCTTTCTTTGTATCCTCAGTGCTTGACATAGTGCTTGGCACATAGTAGGCACTTGATAAATCCTCAGTTTCCTCTTGGAAAGTGACGATAACAATAGTACCTATCCCATAGAATTATTTTGAAGATTAGATATATGTATATATTTATGTATACATGTGCATACATATATGTATATATAAAACATAGAATGACGGTATATAAATGCTTGCTATCAATAAGGTAACATGAGACATATAACTAATATATATGATAAGGTGCAAATGAAATGTTGCATAAAATGTTCACAACTATTTTGTGAAGTTTTTATTTTACAGATGGAAAGTCAAGTTTTCATAGTGATAAGTATTAGTCTGGCAGTCAGGTTCAAGTTCTGTCGCTGAAAGAAGAGTGCTGATTTTGGAGTCAGTATCTGGGGTTTAAATTTAGGGTTTACTATCTAACATTTAATCTCTTTGGCCTCACTTTCCTCATCTGTAAAATGAGACTAGATGACCTCTGAGGCTCCTCCTTGCCTTAAATCTGAAAATATTAAATCCACTAACTGTGTCAAATGTCACTTAGCCTTTCAATGTCTCGGGTAAGGTTTGTCTTTTTTTTTTTTTTTGATCACCACTATCTTTTACTTTAAATACTTTCCTTTTTATTATGAACTTAACAAATAACAGCAAACATGAATATTTTCCTTTACAGAGAACAGAAGACGACAGATTGTTAAATCATGAATCTTCACTATGAGCAGTTTGGTTTTTATATTTTAAATTTAACATGGTAATTCCCAACCTGCTTCTTTGTATCTCCTTCCTTTTGTTCTCTTCTGTTTATTTCTTTTTAAAAAGTATTTGTTAACACACTCTTCTGTCTTTTTAAAGTATCAATATCAGTGAGTTCTTTACTTTTTACCCAACTCTAACCAGTTGTCTTCAAATGAAAGCTTTTTTGAAAAATAATTATAGTCATTCAGTGGAAATTCAAACAGTGACTGTCTCTGAAAATATCTCATTCAGAGCCTCTATTCCATCATCTCTCTGCCAAGCGTTGGAAAGCATAATTTATTATCATCTTTTGGAGTCATTATTAGTCATTGCTTTCATCATAGTCATTAAGTCTTTCAGGAATTGTTTTACTTTATTGTAATCATATAAATTGTTCTTTTGGTTCTGCTTCCCTCTGAATCAGTTCATAAAGTAATCTGAGATTTCTCTGAATCAATTCCTTTTGCCACTGCAGTAATATTCCATTACATTCAGAAACCATAATTTTTTTTTGTTCAGTCATTCCCCAGTTGATAGACGCTTGTTTGCTTAGAAGTTTTTCATGCAAAAAACTGCTACTATACATATTTTGCACAAATTAGTCCTTTCCCTCTGTCTTTTATTTTTTGGGGCTCGTGACAAGGATCACTAGGTCAAAGGGTATACTTAATTTAGTGAATTTCTGGTTTTAGCTCCAAACTGTTTTCAAAATGGTTATCTTCAGATATGTACCAATAGTCTGTTAGTATGCCTATCTTCTTGTAGTCCCTCTAACTTTTATAATTTTTCTTTTCTGTTATCTGAACGATGTAAGGTAGAACCAAAGAGTTGTTTTAATTTTCATTTCTTTTGTAAATTGGCATGTTAGTACATTTTTTCATATACTTCATGATAGCTCTCCTTTCTTTTTTTGAGAGCTGCGTGTTCATATCCTTTGACCATTTATATATTGGGGAATGGCTTTTATTTTTATATATTATATCAATTCCCTATTCATCATTAATATAGGACCTCTATCAGAGAATTTTGCTGTAAAGATATTTTTACTTTCAGTTAACTGTTTCCTTTCTAATTCAATTGATACTGTTTATGCAAAATTTTTTTGATTTTATGTAATCATATTGTCTGTTGTCTGTGAAACCCTCTATTCCTTTTTTCTCAATAACTCTTTCCCTGTACATTATTGTAAAGAATATCTCTTTCCAAGCCTCTTTAATGTGTTTATTATACGTTCATTTATAATTAGGTCGTATATCTATTTGGATCATATTGTGGCATATTGTATGAGATATTTGTCTAAACCTGTCACACTACTTTCTGATTTTCCCCATGGTATTTGTCAGATAGTGAATTATTACTCCAGTAGTTGGAATCCTTGTTTATCAAGTAGCATATTGCTATATTTGCTTACTTCTGATTATTTTTAATTTCATAAAGTTTTTCTATTCCTTTTATCAAAGTTTCTATTTTTAAATGAATGGCAAAGAGTTTTGACGATTACTGCCTGTAGTATAGTCTGAGATCTGGAATTGCTAGTGTATCATCCTTCCTACTTTTCCCCATTCGTTTGATTTTTAAAAACAAAAAAATTATATTGGTATCTTTTGTTTTTAATATAACATATTCTCTATTTTGTTCCCTCCTTTCTCCCTCCCAGAGAGCCATTCTTTATAATAATGAATTTTTAAAAAGGAAGGAAAAAATTTCCATAAAACTAACCAATATATCAAAAAGTTTGATGTCATATTTACATATGTTATATGTCACATATATATTATATGTAATATTTCAATGGTCCCTTCCCTTCTACAGAGGAAGAAGGGGATGTATCTTCTCTTTAGGGCCAGACTTGCTTATTATAACTTCACAGCATTAGTCTTTGATTATTTTGTTACTATTGTTTTTCTACTTTCTACTTACATTATTATAGCTATCCTGTATATATTTTTTCTGCTTACTTCACTTTGCATCAATTCACATGTGTTCTCATACTTCTTTCTATTTACCATGCTCATAATTTTTTACAGAATAGTCATATTCTATTATTCATGTCATTTTAAAATTTTTTTCTCTAGTTACATGTAAAAACAATTTTAAAAATTAGTTTTATAAACATTTTGAATTCTAAATTCCCTCCCTCTCTCCCTTTCCTCTTCATTGAGAAGGCAGGTAATTTGATATAGGTTATACATGTGCAGTCGTACAAAACATGTTTCCATATTAGTTATATTGTGAAAGAAAACAGACCAAAAGAAAAGAAAAAAACCTAAGAAAAATAAAGTAAAAAATATGCTTTAATCTGCATTCAGATTCCATCATTTTTTTCCTGTGAAAGCAGATAGCAATTTTCATTATAAGTCCTTTGGAATTACCTTAAATCACTGTATTCCTGGAAATAGCTAAGTTGATCATTGTACAATTTTACTGTTACTGTGTACACTGTTCTAGTTCTGTTCATTTCACATCAGTTTATGGAAGTCTAGGTTTTTCTGAAATTAGTCTGCTAGTTATTTCTTATAGCACAGCTGTATTCCATCACAGTCATATATGACCACTTAGTCATTCCCCAATTGATGGGCATCCTCTCAATTTCCAATTCTTTGCTACCACAAAAAAAAAAAACAAACCAGCTATAAATATATGTACATATAGGTCCTTTTCATTTTTTTCTTTTTTTAAATCTCTTTGGGATCTAGACCTAATAGTGGTATTGCTAGGTCAAAAGGTATGTTCGGTTTTATAACCCTTCAGGAATAATTCCAAATTGCTGTCCAGAATAGTTGAACTGGTTCACAACTCTACCAACAGTGCTTTAGCGGCCCAGTTTTCCCACATCCCCTCCAACATTTATCATTTTCCTGTTCTGTCATATTAGTCAATCTAATGGGGGTGAGGTGGCACCTTAGAGTTATTTTAATTTGCATTTCTCTAATCAATAGTGATTTACAGCATTTTTTTCATGACTGTAGATAGCTTTGATTTCTTCATCTGAAAATTTCCTGTTTATTTTCTTTGACCATTAATTAATTGGGAAATGACTTGTATTCTTATAATTTTGACTCAGTTCTCTATGTATTTGAGAAATGAAGCCTTTATAGAGAAACTTGATCTGAGAATTTTTGAGTCATGATTATTGTGTATTTCTCTTCATGCTAATTTTCCCCATTTATCTTTGTCTCTCCTCTCATCCAGTTCCTCCTCAAAATTGTTTTGCTTCTGACCCACTGCCTCCCCCAGTCTGCTCTTCCTTCTATTAGTCCTTGCTTCTCTTATCCTCCTCCCCTCTTACATCCATGCAAGGTAAGAGATTTGTATGTGTCACTGAGTGTATGTGTTATTTCCTCTTTGAGCCAATCTTGATGATAGTGAGGTTCAAGCAATACCCATCAATCTCCCCCATCTTCCCCTCCACTATAAAAACTCTTTTGTACTTTTTTTATGTGAAATAATTTACCCTATTCTTTTTTCCCTTCCCCTTTCTTTCAGTGGATCTCTTTTTATGATCCTTTAATTTTATTTTTTAGATATCCTATCACAGTCAAATCACATTCATACCTTCTGTCTATGTATACTCCTAACTGTCCTAATAATAATAAAACTCTTAGGAGTTATAAGTATCATATTCTGATGTGGGAATATAAACAGTTTAATCTTATTGAATCTCTCATGATTTTTCTTTCCTTTTTACTTTTTTTTGCTTCTCTTGAGTTTTGTATTTTCAAGGCTAATTTTCTATTCTGCTCTTATCTTTTCATCATGAATGCTTGAAAGTCCTCTATTTCATTAAATGTTAAATTTTTCCCTGAAGTTTTGAAGGTTTTTTTACTTAGTTTTGCTGTATAGGTGCTTTTGATTGTAATCTAAGTTCCTTTGCCCTCTAGAATATCATATTCTAAGCCCAATGTTCCTTCAATGAAGAAACTGCCAAATCTTGTATTGTCCTGAGCATGGCTCCAGGATATTTTGAATTGTTTTTTTCTGGCGGCTTGCAGTATTTTCAGTTTGACAAGGGGTCTCTGGAATTTAGCTATAATATTCCTATGACTTTTCATTTTGAGGTCTCTTTCAGGAGGTGATTGGTAGATTCTAGTTCTAAGCTATCAGGGCAGTTTTTCTTGATAATTTCTTGTAATATAATGTCCAGGCTCTTCTTTTTATCATGGCTTTTAGGTAGTCTAGTAATTCTTAAATTATCTATCCTTGATCTTTTTTCCAGGTCAGTTGTTTTTCCAATGAAATATTTCATATTTTTCTTTTTTTTTAAATTTTTGTGTCATTTCATTGTTTCTTGATGTCTCATGGATTCATTAGCTTCTGCTTGTCCAATTCTAATTTTTAAGGAATTATTTTCTTCAGTGAGTTTTTGTACCTTTTTTTCTACTTGTCCAATGCTGCTTTTTATGGAGTTCTTTTCTTCGGTGGTCTTTGTGCCTCTTTTACCATTTGACTTATGCTATTTTTTTAAGTTTTTTTTTTTGTGCTTCCTTTGCCAAGTGGTTAACTTTTTTCCCTTACATTCTTGCATCACTGTCATTTCTTTCCTCAGTTTTTCCTATACTTCTCTTATTTGATTTTAAAAATCCTTTCTGAGCTCTTTCAGGAATTCTTTTTGGGCCTGGGACCAATTCAAATTTTTCTTTGAGGCTTTGGATGTAGGTGTTTGGACTTTGTTGTCTTTTTCTGAATTTGTGTTTTGACCTTCCTGTCACCATAGTAATTTTTTCTGGTCAGGTTCTTTTTTTGTTGTTTGTGTGCTTTCCCAGCCTGTTTCTTGACTTTGAACTTTATGTGAAAGTTGGGCTCTGCTCCTGTGATAGAGAGACCACTACCCCAAGCTTCTGTGTTTTGTGTGTGTGTGTGCGCACATGCATGCACGTGCTCATGTGCTATCATTTTCAGAGCTAGTTATGAGGGTCTGGAAGTTTTCAGTCCTTTGAAGGTGATATGATACAAGGAGACTTGTGGTCATTGCTCTCCTGGCCTGTACTATGGTATGTGAGTAACCACAAGCACTCTTTTCTTTCCTGAAATTGTGACCAGAGTACCTGCTCTAGTGTGCTAGTGTTCCTTCTTGCCCTGAGATTATTACTGGAACCATTTATGGGCAGTGTCCTTCACCTACTGCTAGCAAAGAGTTCCCTGTAATCTCCAGTCCCCTTACTATCTGTAGTCTGAGAATTCTGGAAACATCTGCTGCCATTTCAGTCACTTTCCCAAGGCCTGCTCCTAGGTTGTTGGGGTGTGGCCTGCCCAGCCCCAGCCTGTGTTGGTGTGGCCTGTGCTGGCCTGTTCTTTGCTGTTACCCTGTGAAACAGATTTTTCCTCTATATCTTGAATCTCACACTTATCAGAGATGTTTGATGCAATTTCCCCCCTGTTGACTGCTTTCCTTCTAATCCTAGTTCAATTACTTTTGTTCATGAAAGAGTTTCCATTGTCATATAATCAAAATTATTTCTTATTTTTAGTCTCTTTCTATCTACTTACTCTTTCATACAGGCATTCAATTACCACTGTCCTAGAGTTTATTCTAAGTGTTGAACTACATCGCTTTCCCTAGCCCCTCAATTAGAAAGCTCCTTGAAGGCTAGTACTAGTATCTTTTCCACCTTTGCATCCCCAGTGTCTCAAATAGTCTTTGTATATAATAGACCCTTATTAAACTTTGAGTTACACTGAGTTCCTGACTCCAGGCTTTTGCACTGAAAGTTCCTCCTGTGCCCTGAATGCTGTCTCACATCACCTTTCTCTCTTAGCATCCTTCAATTTCTTCAGTGTTGGGCTCAGGAAAAAAAAAAGTTTTTTTAAAAAAGAATGTTTCTTATACTTTCAATCTTTTTAATGCTCCCTTTATGATTAACCTCCCAATCTACTCTTTTTCTTATCTCTCTCTTCTCTTTCTGTTTCCATCTGTTTCCCTTTAGATTTTAGTTTTGCTGTATCAGAATCTGTATGTATGGGTATATAGATGTATATCTATCTGTTCAACATTTATTTTGATAAGGGTTAGGTCATACAATGCTTATTCCTGTCACCCCTTCCTACATATTTGCATATTAACTTTCTTGTGTATCTCCCTTATGTTTATGGTCATGGATCCCTGTCCTCCAACTATTGGCTGTCTTCCAGCTCAGTCCTCCCTGCCCTCTTACAGGAAACACCTCCTGTGAAGAAGGGGCCAGCCATACCCACCAACTGCCCATGACAGGTGGGCCAACTTAGCTGAAGCAGGGAGAGGTGGGAGGCAAGTTGAACCATCACCACCACCTTGTTCACCATCTCCCCTCGGATCTTGATGGCAACAGGGACCTGAACCCAAGAGCCTTTGGAATTAGCAGTGCTTGCAGCACAATGCCTATAGCCATCATTCTAGGAAGCAGCCCTTAAGCAGCCTAGTAAATGCGCTGCAGTTGTTCTTGTCGTATTTACTGAAACCCTAGAAGTTTCTTATCACCAAAATCCTTGACAGATTTAGTATCGGAAACTAACATGATCTTAATAATCAGAAATAACGTTAAAGAAGAGACATCACCATTTGCTTTGCCACTGCATTTTAAGGACCATAGGACCTTTCCATTTGATTTGCAGTTGGAACCTCCATGTATATGGTTTCTCCTATTAGAATGTGAGCTCCTTGGGAGCAGAAACTGTTTTCCTTTCCTTTTTTGTATACCCAGTACTTAGCACAGTGCATTACACATAAATGCTTCATTCAGTCATTCAGTCAACAAAATAGTAAATTCTTTCTCCTTCCTCTCTTCTTCCCTACTGTTTTTTTCTCTTTATTTTATTTCCTTTTTAAAAATCAATGTATGGGCAGCTAGTGGTTCAGTGAATAGAGCTCCCATCTTGTAGTCAGGAGGACCTGATTTCAAATCTGCCCTCGGACACTCACTGGCTGTGTGACCCTGGGCAAGTCACTTAACCCTGGTTGCCTAGAAAATAAAACAAACAACAACCACATTGTAGTGATCTGTAATTTGGGAGGAGCCAAGATAGCAGAGTGGTGAGAGTAATGCAGCTGTGGTTCCCATAACACAACTTCTCTAAATAGATACAGAACATGTATCAGACTGAATCCTGAAGAGGAGATTCAGAAAATGTCAAAATGGGTCAGCCCAGCTTGGTATAGGAAGATGTACAGGTGGGATTACAGGCATTGGGAAATACAGTAGGCTGGGAGCCATGGGGAGCCATGGGGAGCTATGGGGAGTCATGGGGAGCCATGGGGAGCCACGGGGAGCAATCTAGTCCCCGGGGGGCTGCGTACCAGGGCTGAGGACATCTCATACACTTGGGTGATATTTTAAGGTAGGGAGGCCCTGGGCTGCGCACCGAGAAGGGAAGCTTAGCTCAAAAACAAGCAAACAAGCAGTAATAGAAGCTGGAGCTTACATTGCTGGCATTCTAAACTAAAAGAACTTTCTAGCTGGCTGACAGGGACTGAATTCATTAGCAGGCTCTACTTTCCTAGACACAACCCTAGGTCAGGAAATTGCAGAGCTTAAATGAGAGTAGCAGCAAATAGACTTTGCTTTGAGTCAGGTCCCTCTAGGTCCCCAGCCTTTTCCCTGGCATCCTAAAAAAACAGAGCACTCAGTAATCATGAAAGCAGCAGTAAGACCAGCTCAGGCTTTCTCTACAAAAGCGTGGTAGAGCCCAGCCCTTTCATCAGGTTCAAAGTCAGGAGGTAGAGTGGAAAAATGGACAAACAAAAAAGAGCATCCCAGTCATAGTCTGTTATGGTGGCTGAAACAATCAAGACACAAGTGCAGAAGAATAAAACTTTTACAAACAGTGGCCAGAGAAAAACATAGCTCGGACACTGACTCAACTAGCCTTCTTGGAGGAGATGAAGCGACGGTTAAAAAGGAAGTTAAAATCTTTTTATAAATAGAAAGGACTTGAGGAGAAGATTTAGAAAAAAATGAGAGCCATGGAAGAAAACCTGGAAAGATAATTTAATTAGGGAATTAGAGGTACAAAAACTTGTCCAAACAACAAGCTGCCTGAAAATTTGAAGGATCAAATAGAGGTCAGTAGTTCTGTGAAACAGTAAGACATTTTTAGCATTTGTTTAATTATTAAATTTAAATTGAAATTCAATTAATTTGTTTTTACAAAATTCAAAGGATTAAAAATAGAAGAAAATCTAAAGTATCTTTAAGCAACAATATCTAATCTGAAAAGCAGATTGAGGAGAAAAAATTTAAGTATCACTGCACCATTTGAACATCATAACAAAAAATCCTTAGTCGTCCTATTTCAATAAATCTTAAAAAAACTGTCTAGATCTCGTAGAATCAGAGGACAAAGTGAAGATTAAAAAGAATCCAGCAGTCACTTCTTGAAAAAAATGCTGAGGTGAAAACTCCTAGGAATGCCATAGGCAAAATCCAGTGTTTCCAAGTTAAAGAAAAAAATACTGCAAGCTTCCAGGAAGAAAGAATTCAAGAACTGAGGAGCCTCAGTCAGAATCACAAATAATTTAGCAGCCAACATTATAAAGGAAAAAACTTACAATATAATTTTCCAAAAATTAGAGGATATAGGCTTATAGCTAAGAATACCTTATGCAGCACAACTGGGTATAATGCTACAGAAGAAAGATGAATTTGTAATGAAAATATAGGAATTCCTGATGAAAAGACTTGAATTATATAGAAATTTTCAAGTTCAAACACCATAAAACAGTAAACACAAAAGAACAATAATAAAGAACTAAACAAGGATCATTTGCTTACATTCCAAAATGGGAAGGTAATGAATTGGTCCCCTCAGAACTCCGAGATCATTAGGGCTCACAGAGGGAGCGCAATTAGAGAAGACCGTGCAGTGGTTCTGCTATGTTTTGATGATCTTAAGAAAAGAGTAGGAAAAGAAAGGGAAGAAAAATTAGCGAATATTATTTCACGTAATAGGTGTGCATAAGTAGATGATTGTATAACCGAGGAGGGCAAATGAGGGACAGCAGCTCACACTTGAACTTCACGCTTATCTGAACTGGTCAAAAGAAGGAAGTTTTCAGAGATACATTTCAAATAGGAGGAAAAGGGGAGAAGGGGTCAGGGATCCAGGATAGATTGAGGGAGGGATTACTTCTAAGCAAAACAAACTCATGATGCATAAAAATGTTTTAGACTCTTTAAGGCAGCAAAGAATTGGAAATCTGAGGTGGGTACTCATAAACTGAGGAATTGGATTAACAAGTTATGGTCTATGCATGTGATGAAATGCTATTGTGCTGATCTCTGTATTTATATGAAAACTTCTGGTATATTCACATTACATTTTCTTCTTGCTTTTGTTTTATTTTTTTTAGTGGACACATTTTAAATAATATTTTATTTCTTCTCAATTATGTATAAAGACCATTAAATTCATTTAAAAATTTTTTTGAGTTCCAAATTTTTTCTGTTCTTTCTCCTTCCCCTTCCCTAAGATGGTAAGCAATTTGACATTGTTTATATATGTGCAATCATGTAAAACATATTTCCATGTTAGTCTTATAAAAGAAGAAACAAATACAAAGGGAAAAAACCTATGAAAAAAATAAAGTGAAAAAATAGTAGGTTTTGATCTGTAGTCAGACTCCATCAGTTCTTTCTCTGGATATGGATAGTATTTTTCATCATGAGTCATTGGGAATTGTCTTAGATCATTGTATTGCTGAGAACTGCTAAGTCATTCACAGTTTATCAACATACAGTATTGCTGTTACAGTATGCATTGTTCTTCTGGTTCTGTTCACTTCATTTTGTATTAGTTCTTGTAAGTCTTTATAGGTTTTTCTGAAATCAGCCTGCTCATCATTTCTTATAGTATCACAACTAATTCAGCTGTTCCCCCATTGATGGGCATCGCCTCATTTTCCAATTCTTTGCCACCACAAAAAGAGCTGCTATAAATATTTTTGTACAAATAAGTCCTTTTTCTTTTTTTTAAATCTCATTTGGACACAGACCTGGTAGTGATATTACTAGATCAAAGGGTATACACAGTTTTTTTGCCCTTTGGGCATAGTTCTAAATTACTCTCCAGAATGGTTGGATCAGTTCACAACTCCACCAACAGTACATTACTGTCCCTATTTTTCCATGTCCTCTTTAACATTTATCCTGTTCCTTTTTTGTCATAGTAACCAATCTGATGGGTGTGAGGTGGTATCCCAAAGTTGTTTTAATTTGCATTTCTCTAATCAATAGTAATTTAGTTATATTTTGTTTTAGATAAATACTTTTATGATGTGAAAAAAATCCTTTTATACTTATGCTTTGTTGTTTTTTTAACTTAAATAAGTGTTGTAGTTGGTCAAAGGCTTTTTTATACATCTATTGAGATAATCCTGTGGGTTTTGGTGTGTTTTTAAAAATATAATTAACTATGCTGATAGGTTTCCTAAATTGAACTTTTCTTGCATCCCTACTTTAAATTCTACTTGATCACAATGCATGATTCTTGGATAAATCTCTATAATTTTTTAAAAACAAATTTGAATCAATATTCATTAATGACATTAGTCTATAATTCTTTGTTTTACCTTTGGGTGTTAGGACTATATTTGGCTTAAGAAAGGAGTCTGGTAGAGAGGTTTCTCAGTTTTTGAGGAAAATTTGAGTAGTACTGGTACTGCTTTTTAAAAGTTTGATGAAATTCTGTGAATCCATCAAAATCAGGAATATTTTCTTTGGTGTCATATTTCAGAGTTTTTTTCTCATTTTTGAGCTTTTTTTCAGGGACGTTGAAAGTCCTCAATTATATTAAAGGTCAATTTTCCCCCTCTAGAGTTATACTTAATTTTACATGGTAAATTATTCTTGATCTTTGTTTTTTACCTTTTGTAATATTGCAAGATTCTTTTCTTCATAGTAGTTTGTGCTGAGTTTTATATGATTCTGACTGACTTCTGTGGTCCTTGAACTCTTATCTGGAGGCTTTTTCTTTTACTTGGAAGCTCTGGATTTTGGTAATGGCATTGCTAGGTGTGGTCACTTTGGTCTTTCAGAAGGTGACTAGTGTATTCTTTTTATTTTTGCTTTGTCAACTAGTTCTAATAGATCTGCATTGTGATCTTCCTTTATGGTCTCTTGAAATATGGTATCCAGTTTTTTGGGGCAGAAAGTTGGTGATAGTTTTTTGGGTAGTCTATAAAGAGTCTAAAATTACATACCTGTTTTTTAGGTCGATTATATGTGATACTTATTATGTTACTTTTTTCAGTTTTTTGACTTTGTTCTAATTTTCTGTTATCTAATGGAGTCAGTGAATTTTGTTTATTCTGTTTTTATTATTTTAAGCAATCCAGTACTTTGATAAAGTTTTCTACCTTGTATACTAAGCTATTTATTCTTCTTTTCATTTTTTCTTCCCAACCTCTAATTTCATTTATAATTTCATTTTTATCACTTGCTTCATTTCTGCCAGCCACTTATGTAAAAGTCTTATAGTCATGACTTTTTCCCCCAGAGGCTCTGTAGTTACTAAGAAGTCACAGTCTTTTGTTTTTACTTCTTGGATTATTCTCAACATGTAGTAATTCTTCAGTGGAGTTGATGCTTTCCGTTAGGAGGCAATAGGTGTTATAACATAGGTGAGGGGTATGAGGAACATTGAGATTAGAGCCCAAACTAGAGGGGTGACCTTGTGAATGGAGAGGAGAGAGATTTGAGAGGTGCAAAGGTAGAATAAATAGGACTTTGCTTATTATTGAGTATGGGGTAAATGAGGGGTAAGGAAGAGTTGATGATGATTTCAAGTTTGCAAACCATGTCCTTGACAGAAACAATAAAGCTATGAAGAGAGGTAGAAGCAGGAAAAAATGAGTGTTTTGACATTGAATTTAAGATAGGACATTGAGTTAGAAATGGCCAGTAAGTAAGTATTTTGTTATATGAGACTGGCTATTAGAAGCCAGATTTGACCTGGACTTCTAGACCTGGGAGTAAACTGTGCTGAGATGATAGTTAAACTTGTAGAAATTGATGAGATCCCCAAGAGAGAGTATAAAAAGGGATAATAAATGAGAACTTAAAGCAGAGCTTTGGGGTACCTACAGATGTAGAGGGCTGGACATGGATGATAACCCAGAAGAAGTAACTGAAACATGGCAAGGCAGATAGAAGGAAAACCAAGAGAACAGTGTTATGAAAACTTTGAGAAGACTATCTTGGAGAAGAGAGTGGTCAGTAGTGTCAAATGCTGCACAAATATGGAGGAGGATTAAGGAAAGACTGTCAGTTTGTATTGTGTGTCAGATCTGGTCTAGCAGTTCACTCTGCATAGGAGTAAATAAGACTATATTTATAAAACACCTAGCATTTAACAAAAAGATGATTACTAAACAGTAGCGTGGGAAGAATGCTAAGCAAGGATACAACATTGGTTCAGGTAGACATAACTAACCCTTTTCTCCAAATAAAAAAAATCAGATTAGAAGGGTCTGTTGGAGAAGTAAGTTACATTGACTCAAATGGCAGTGGAATGTTCGTTAAGTCTGGGGAACCCCAGTTCCTTTTAGGTTAGGCTTTTTATGCCTTAGGTGATCAGGAAGCTCCATAAACAGTTCTAGCCTTAATCTTTTGATCAGATTTCTTGCTTGAAAAGTCTAGTTTGAAAAGAGTTGAGGGGAGGTGAAGACAAGTGCAGTCAGCATTTTTCTAGGATTTTTGCTGTGAAAGGAAGGAGAGATATAGGATCAGAGTTTGAGAAGATGGTTGAATCATATTAAGTTTTTTTGGGAAGAATGGTAGGGAGATTTGCTTATGTTTGTAGGCAGCAAGGAAGAAACTTGTAGGCATGGAGAAATAGTATTAGAGGGTGGGATGACGATGGGGTCAAGAAACTGGAGGAGATGGGAGGGGATGAGTTCAAAGTCACAAATAGAAAGTTTGGCCTTGACAGAGAACAGAGCAAAGAATTAGATGTGGGATGTGAAGGAGTTTTGAAATATAGAATAGAGGCAAGAGGGAAGTTTGGCCTTTATTTTCTCAGTAAAGTTCTTTGCTGAGAAAGAGAGAGGGAAGTTGGGTAATGGAAGAGTTTGAAAGAATGAAGAAAAGTTTTTGAATAACCATTGTGAGCAGTATAATTGTAATATAATAATATATAACATAAATTGCCAGATAATATATGTTGTATATTATGATATAATATATGATATCTATAATATATTATGTAATAGTATACATATAACATCCCATATATAAATATAGAAATAATATATAGTATAATAGAGACTTGGTTAAAAAAGAGTAAAAGATTGTATTATAGCAGGGCAGGCCCTATTGAAATTAGGTATCATAAATTTTCAGTGGTTCCAGGCATTATAAGTATGTGACTTTTACAGTTGAGCAACACATAAGAAAGAATGGTGAAAGTAGATAGTGGAGGTTAGGGTTGGGCACAGCATTAAATGGCAATAACATAAAGGGTCCAGAGTTGGTCAGCCTGTGAGACAAGAATGGGGAAGAAAGAAAGTAAAGGTGTCATAAGGGTGATGACCAGGAAGAATACGGAAGGATAGAGGGACTAGAGGTCATTATAAAGAAAAGGATCGTTTTCACAGTAGTGAAGTACAAGGGAAGATGTAAAAATAGAGGGTTATAGTTGAATAGAGGAATTTCAGAGTTCTTGGTCATGGAAATGGACCATCACCAAAGCGTAGAGACAGAAAATATGTCAATCCCTATATGTAGTTAAATTGACTTTTTATGTCTTCCTTACACATGACACCCCGTATTACATCTCCGTGTACTTTCCTCACAACTGTTTAAGGTAGGCATGAATATTATTACAGTTAACCCTTTTATATTGTGGGGGTTAGGGACATGGCACCCCCATGACCTGGAAAATTCATGTAAAATTTTTTGACCCTTCTTTTATACCAGAGAAGTCCGAATTATTATGGTATTAAAAGATGAAATATGTTCATATTTTACAATACTATCTTTTTCTGTGTCATTGGTTGGCCTTCTCATGTTGACTGCAGCTTCTATAAAACTCCCCCCCCCAAATTCTCATTTAATTTTTTATCTTTTCCTGTAATATGTCAAAATTATGATGGGGAAAGTCATAATGTGGAAGGGATAATTGTATTCCTATTTTATAAATGAGAAGCTGAGATGTAATGAAGTTGTGAATTGGTTAAGGTTACATTAATTAGAAGAGCCAAGATTTGAATCCAGGTCTTCTGGATTGCAAATCTAGGAGAATGCTGGATGGCCTGGACCTTCCAGTATTAGGGAGATGAAAATTTTTGGCTAAGGTCATCATCATCATTTAACTTCAGGGAAATGCTCTTCTACGTCAAACTGTACAAAACATTTTACAAGTGGTTGACATGATTGGTTAATAAGTGAGATCCAAACAGGAGTGATTTTCAGCTGAACTGAGGAGTTTGTATTTGGAGGACTTCATTTCCTTTATTAACAACTCCAGTTCTAGGTCACATCACTACCATAGTACTTTGTTTCATTGATCTTATCAGTTGGCCATCAAACAATCCTTGCTAAGGTGTTAACTAGTAAGGAAGGTTTTAGATTATGAGGATCCTTCCTGTGACTGTTTACATTTTTTGAAAGGATCCTTGAATATGGAAGAAAATCTTTAAAACCCAGGAGAATCAAACCATGATGATGGATGGAGTGAAAGGCAGTGGGATTGAGATATTTGACTGGAGACTCTGCCTAGTACCAATGCAGATTATCATACTGGTAATTTACTAGTGTCTTCTAAGACTGGATTAATAGAAATCCAGTTTTTTGTCTATTAGTTAATATTCTTTGCTTTCCCTTTGTTTTCCTCAGTATATTCTGCCTTATATTCAGAAAAGAGCACGATTATATAGAAAGAACTCTGGTGGTTACCAAAAACAGAAACAGTGGGTATCATCAGTTAGGGCCTCATTTGAACAAATCATGCTATTTGAATGTAATGGGATATTCTTGCAGTATAAGAAATGACAAAATGTGAATAATAAAGAGAAACTTAGTAAGATTTATATGAACTAATGTAGAGCAAAGTAAGCAGAAACATGAAAACTATTATTACCAAAATGACCACAGTGATAGAAAGGAAGACAACTCTAAACACATCATAATTCAGATAAATGCATTCATGATTCCAGAGGACTGAGGGTGAAACGCCTCACTCTTCTTGGTGGGAAGAATAGAATAAGGTGGATGCTTCCCTACCTGGCCAGTGCATGAATTATTCTCCTTAGCTTTCTGAAAAGGGAGAGTTCTCTTCAACAGGATTAGTGACAGGAGTGCATAGGAAAGCATCAGTGCATTAATTTTTTAAAATGATCTTGGTCAGAGGACTTGAATTTGAGTCTTGACTATGCCCTCAGTGGTTTGGCCTTGGGCAAGTCATTTTGCTGCTGAGCCTCAGTGTCCTTATCTGTAAAATGAGGTAGTTATATTCATCCCTGTGTCATAGGAAGGGAAACTAAGTGGTGCAATGAATAGAGCACTAGGACTGAAGTCAGGAAGACTCACCTTGCTGAGTTCAAATCTGACCTCAGAAACTTGCTAGCTGTGTGACTCTGGGCAAGTCGTACAGTCTCGTTTGCCTTGGTTTCCTCGTATGTAAAAATCATCTAGAGAAGGAAAAGGCAAACCACTCCAGTATCTTTACCAAGAAAACCCCAAATGGGGTCCTGAAGAGTTGGACACAATTGAAAGATGACTGAAAAGTCATAGGGCTTAAGGAGCTATAGAAATAGGTCATTATTATGAATAATAGATTTATTATGCATTTACTATGTGCCAGACATAATTCCATGAAGTATTACAGATCTTATCATCCTTATTTAACAGATGAGGAAACTGAGGAATAGTGAAGTAAAAAGTGACTTGTCCAGCATTACAAAGCTAGTTAAGTGTTAGACTCGGAATTTAAAGTGCAGTTTTTCCATGCCACTGATAACATATTATTGGTATAATGGTATAACTCTATTTAAAATGGCATCAAAAGCAAAGACTAAACTAATCATGTCATGAAAATGGTTTTCAAAACTTCATAAATCCTACCAACTTGATGACAGCTTTACTATTTCCAATATGTGTTTTCAGATAAACGAAAAAACTTTCCCCAAAGGCTAATTGGACTTCATTGGCTACTATTGCTATTGCCTCAAATGCACAACTAGACCTTCTTTGGTTTTCATGGAGACTTTTGTATCCTGAAACTCATGACGCTTCTTGCTTGTTCTTTCAGGAGCCCACTGACAACCTTGAAGACAGCCTTCTCTATTCCCGGCCTGAGTTTATAATAGGCACTGAAGGAGAAGAGGATGAGAACCCTGTGGCAAAGCATGGAGAGAACCCAGGAAATCACATTGAACTCCCTGAAAATGGTGGTAGGTCAGCATAGTATGAAATTTTGGGTGGAGCAGTGAGCCAGCCTGAGCTTTAAGCCGTGGGCTTATTAAATGAGCACAACCACCTAGGAGTAAATGCTTTTCCTATTAGTACAAACTGAACAGACTATAGGATAGAGAAGAGGTTTATGTGTGCTGGTGATTAGGGGACTATAATAAATAGTCTCAGGGAGAAAAAAACCTGCAGAAAGGAGGATGTTTTGCTGAATCAAACCAGAATTTATTGGGGTGATATTGGAGGGTATGCTGGTAATGGAGTTAGAGAAAGCAGTGAGAAAGCTACTGTTTGAACATACATATTCCAAACCTGAAAAATGAGCACAGTCAGGAAGAACAGACCATACAGGGAGCCTTGACAAGAGGGTAGTTCATGTCCTACTATTATATCTGGGTTTTCAAATAGGCCTAGAGCGTGATGAAACAGAGTCTTGAAACGATCACAGGACAAAAATGTAGCAAGAACTGGCAATCATTTATGCCCTTTCAAATTCTGGAGTCTCATCTGGGTCTTACTCCAAATTAAATATCCTGTTTCTTTAATGAATTCTTATATTATATACTCTCTCTTCCTTTCAGTACTCTTCTCTGCATATATTCCACTTTATCAATGTCTGTGAATGAATGAATGAAAATATATTTATCTAGCACGTGCTTTGTGCCAGGTGTTATATTAGGTACTAGAGATACAGTATAAAAATGAGATAGTCCCTGCTTTTAAGGAGCTTAAATTCCATTGGGGTGGTGGAGGAGATAATACTTATTAAGGAATTTGTGGCAAAGGAAGGGAGTTTTTGTGTCAGGAGTCATAGGCATGGTTAGAATAGTCAGCAGTCTGACTTTATGCCAGTGGTAATAGTAATATTGATTTGATTATTGTTCCCGGCGTAAGAAGTGGAAAGGGGAAGGTAGATATGTGGCAGTGAGCAGATGGAAATAAGCCCCACAAGATTTTGGCATCTTGGATAGCTGGATGGAATATAAAACGTGGTTTGGGAATGAGCAGGTATAGTGGGTGAGCAGAGTTTGAATTCTCTTACTAAGCAGGTCAGCTTAGCTTGTATGGAGTTCCACAGCCAAGCAGACTAACTGCTCCAGTGAGGCGAGTGTGATGTGGGCAGAATGGAGAGTTGTCAAGATACCCAGGGAGATGCTAGTTCCTTGGTGATGGGCTTCATGAACATCTTTATTGCTAATCCAAGAACTAGAATGGAATTCTGGTTCAGGTTTCTTTAAAAGTGGTGCCTAGAATCAAACACAATCCTTATGATGTGTTCTGATCAAGGCAGAATAAACCAGTTATCACTTCTCTTGTCCTGGACACAAAACTTTTCCTTTATGATAAGGAGAAATGAGAAATCAGGTGGAAAAGATAGGTGGGATCCTGATTGTTAAGAACTGTACATGTCAGTCAGAAGAATCTGTATTTTATCCTAAAGCAAATAGGGAGTTATCACTGAATATTCTTGAGCAAAATTCTTACATGGTCAGGCTTGTACTTGAGGAATATAACTTTGCCAGCTGTGCAGAGGACGAACTTGAAGCAGGGAGACCAATTAGGTAGGTGTTGTAATAGTGCATCTGAGCGGTGATGGGAATGGAAAGAAGGGGACAGAAGAGAGATCTGAAGATGCCATTTAGTTGCTCTTCCACAGTGATCCTTTTCCTCCATGACTCCTCTGGCTGCTTTTGTTGAAGTTGCCATTTGTGGCTTCCCACTGGGTACACTCTGTGGTCCTGCATTGCTCTACAGCTCTGCTTCTTGCAGCTCTCAGCAGGATGCTTTTTCTATACTCCATTGCTCTGTAGTTCTTCTTCCCGCCACTTCTCTCCCTGAAGTTCTCAATTCTCAGTGGATGGCACTTATTCCCTTTGTTGGGACCAGCTCTGATTTCCTGTAAGCAAAGACCTTTGATCTCTTTTATGTATGTTTACAGCCCCATACTTCCATACCCAAACACCTCTACTTCTGATGTTATCTTTTGTATAACTCTTATTTCCAGCCCTCACACAGAAAAGGTCTCTTGTAGGCTAGAGTAAACATGTCATCTACTTACAAGCAGTCCTTTCTCCTCAATCTCATATTGTCTCTTTGTTATCTATTACAATTTGTGTCTTTTCTGCCCTGGAGCACAGGATGCAGTGCTATCCAGTCAGTAGTACCTCGTTGTCTAGGGGCTAACCCCTAGACTTGACCCGGGGTTCATAACCTTAAAATGAATTTTGATAACCATATTTCAATATAATCCTATATTTTTTTCTTTTAAAAACATTATTCTGAGAAACATAAACTTCACCAGACTGCCAAAGGGTGCCATAGTAAAAAAAGGATAAGAATCCCTGGGCTACATTATTAGAGAGTACTTACTATTTTTCCAATTATTTTACTAGGCTCCTTAGGCACTTGTGTGAGTTTTTTCAAATTACTTGATTCTTCTCTCTCTTCCCGACATTACCGCACAGAACTCTGAGTAAGGTTTGTAATTGCTAGGTATAGTTTTATTTATATATGTAATGGAAGATTTTGGGTAGAACAAAGATTGTTGTTTTGTTGTGTTTGTCCTTCGTTCTCGAAGAGGATCATGACATCAAGATGATGACGTGACTTGCAGTTGACTTAGTTTTGAGTGAGGGAGGGCTGTGCAAGGTCACCAGCCTCACTCTTCTCCTGAGCCATCTGGGTCCAGTGACCAGGTATTCATCAGGACAGATGGCTGGAGGTGGCCCAGGATGGGCCATGTCATGGTAGTCAAAACTAGATGATACACTGTACAACTTATTTGAGTCTCTGCTTGCAAACTGTTAGACTTCTTTATCTTACTCAAAGTGAGAATGCTATAGGATCTAAGCCTGGAAAGCCAGGGTTTCACATTGCATCCTGGGCCATCTCCAGAACAAAGATTAAAAGCAAAATGAACTTCCAAGTACATAATGAGGATTCATCCATACTTAATTATTGTTAATTCCACTTATTCTAACACTTACTTATATGAGACATCCTGAAGTTGCTTCACATTTCTTTCCATACCCTTTACCCTCATGATTCTCAGTCATGGTGAGGATACTATCACTGTCTCCTTGGCTTTTCCTGTTAGTCTTTTGAACAAATCGATCCAACAAAAACTTATGGAGCACCTACTATGTTTGAGGTAATGGGGTTGGTTCTAGGGATACAAAATCTTGCTCTGGAGAATCTTATAATCTGGTGGGGGCAAAGAAAAGTGGGAGAATGAGGGAAAAACTGGGGAGAAATTCAAACAGTGTACTCCAGGAAAATTTGACTTCTTAACTGCTGGTGCCGTTTCTCATCTACTTCATCATTTATGTTTATGTTTTGTATATACTTGTACCTAGTGAGTACCAGACCTAGGGTTGGAACTTTGTCTTCTGAATTCAGTTCATTGCTGACATTGCTCTTGTCACTAAGAGATCTTGAAAAAAATGAGTAAACAAATACTTAAAGAAGGTAGCATGTAAGATACAAAGTGCTTCGGAACAATTTGCATTTATTTTCCCCCATTTTTGTAAATGTCTATTAAATAGGTAGAATCTTATACGTTATGTTTATGTTTTAGTACCACCTTTCCTCTAATTGCTCCAGATAGATATGAATCCTAATTCTGCATTTTATGTGCTAGTTCTTTTTACTTTTATTGTATTTTTATGTACATTTAATCTTCCTTACAAGATGTTAAGCAATTTGAGGGCAGAAACACTGTTTTGTTAATTTTACATTTCAAACTTATACACAGTAGGCACTTAAGTTAAATTACTTCATAGCCTCTATTTCTTCCTCATTAGAAAATGAGATTAGACTAGATGATTTCCAAATTGACTTCTCATCTTAAATAGTTTGAAGCCTGTGGAATATCAGTTTAACGAATGTCATACCTACTGGATCATCTCCTGACGAGTTCAAAGAGGAATTACATTAATCTTTTGTGTAATTGTTTCTTGACAGCAATAAAGAATGATACTGAAAGAAAATTTTGTTACCAGCAACTTCCAGTAACTCTAAGGCTAATATATACCATTTTCCAGGTATGCTTTTTATAATATTGGAATATATACATAAATTTATTACAAATTGCAGTGTTTGAGTAAAGCAGTAAACACATGGTTATTTGCACAGGAAATGGCAAAGTTTGAAGAGCCTGACATTCTTTTTAACATGCTCAACTGCCTGAAGATTCTCTGTCTTCATGGAGAGTGTTTGTACATTGCGAGGAAGGATTATCCACAGTTTTTAGCCTACATTCAGGATCATATGCTAATTGCAAGGTATGTCTTCCATCTGAAGATTATTGTAAATATTTGCATTTTAGATTTTGACCCTAAAATAAGTTTTGAATATGATTTATTTGAATGTGACTTATTTGACTCTTATTTTTCAGTCAAGGAAGCATTGTTGATATCTGTATCCTTCCTTATTTTTCTTCTTGACATTAATTCTTAGTGACAGGGGAAGGAATACTAATGCAAATTAAGTAGATTCCATAGAAATACATAAATAAATACAATTGAATTAAATATTTATTAAGTATATATGCGTCAAGCATATACTGAGGATGCAAAGACAAAAACACCAAATAATCCTTGCTCTCAAGGAATTTGTAAATATAAAATATATACAGAGTAGAGGCAAAGTATTTCTGAAGGGGAAACAGGGTAAAAGGCAGTGTGGCTTAGTGGAAGAAACATTAAATTTTGAGTCAGGACACCTGGGTTTTGAATACTTTGGGTTTTTTTAGTGATCTGATCATGAGAAAGTCATGAAACCTCTCTGAACCTTCATTTCTCCATCTGTAACATGAGGATAGTAGTATTTGCACTAATTTCCTGTTAGAGTTGAGGGAAACACTTTATAAGTTTGAAGCAAATAAGAATTGTTTGATTTTTAACAAGCCACTTGGTCTCCCTGAACTTTATTTTCCTTATATAAAAAAATTAATAGATTGGATGAAAGATAAACTCTAAGACATCTTCTTGCTTTCTCATTCTATGATTCAGTGGCCATCCATTTTGGGAATCTGTGTAGCTTAAATTCACTTCCTGAATTCCTTCTTGCTATTTGCCAATACACAAATATTTTGCTTAAGATTTCTGGACAGTGGCTCCAAATATAGGAAAAGCAGGTTCCTGGATAGGGGTAGATTACCTCAAAGAAGGCTATTAAAATGTATTTGTTTGAAATTTTGCAGATCGGACAAAAGGCTTTTGATTGGAAGGGTATGAGGAAGAAGAAAATTACCTAAGTATTCTAGCAAGTTAGATATTATAGAGAGTAGCTACAGTGTAGAAAGAGGAGTGGAAAGAGGAAAAAAAGAAATCCAAGAAAGGAGCTGGTAAGAAAACAGTTTTAAGTTATAAGCATGATGAACTAGAGAGAAGGCAAATTTGACTTTATAGGTAGGTATAAAGGCAATGTGCTGAGATAAGGTACATGAATGCAATGTGGCTTTGGAGGATATATTTTATTGAAAATGAATAGGATAGATAAAATGACATAAGCAACAGAATAGTACTGTGAAAGACTATAAGAAGATAAACTCATGAAGAAATCTGGGCATGAGAGGGCAGAGGCATGGTAGGACAGAATTTAAGTGAGGAAACCAGAGTGATATCAAGGTAGTCAATACTACAGCCACCTGGACAGAAAAAGGAAATAGATGAGGAGCTTGGGAGATATCATAAGTTTGGTAATAGAGGTATAACGTAATAGTGATAAGAGAATTCACTTACCCAAACATTTGCTTGGACTCTCTGTCTCTCAGACAAAAGTAGAGAAGCTAATAGTTTCTTGGGCTTCTTTCAATGATATTTTTATCTTATAAAATGTGAGTAACCATGAAGGGGGGGATTGCTGTTCTGGGCCTGATTCTGATCAATAGGGAGAAACTGGAAGCTGAAGTGGAAAGTTTAGAGTTTGTGATAAAAGAGAGAAAGACCAGCTCGGACATGTACCCTAGATTCTAGGAGTGAAGATCTCAGAGTGGTTAGAGAAAAGATTGGTAGGATATGATAGATGCTACAGTTCTACAGAAGGTATGGAAAAATATCAAGAATGATATTCTGAAGATATAAAAAGAAATAATTCCAATGAGAATACAAAGGAGGTTTTCTGAAGAGCCCAATAATAATGTAGACTATTCATTAAGCAACTCATATTTTAAAGACATATACAGAAGATGGAAGTAAGAGCAGGTAATAAAAAATTGAACATAAAAGCATGCTGTAGTCTAACATCAGGCATGAAGTTCAGAGTTAGTTAAGGAATGCTGAGGATAACAAAAACAAGTTTTTGGCTGGTTTTAGCAGTATAGCACCTGCAGGCTTCCTGTCACCACTCACATAGGGTCTCCTCAAAAACAACCAAAATGGATGACAGCCTCCAGATAGAAAATGTCTCAACAGGCTAGAATGTTGGGATGACTTGATTCAAATTTGAATTAATTTGAAATTTAATAGGGATAAATGCAAAATCTTAAACATGGGTTCAAAAATCAATTTCACAATAATAAAATGGGGGAGAGATAGCTAGTAATTCATCTGAAAAAGTTCTTGTGGTTAGAATAGAATATAAGCTTAATTTGACTCTACATTGTGATATAGTAACCAAAAGAAGTTAATTGCAAACCAGAACAGCATTAAGAGCGACACTATACCAAGAAGAAAGGAGGTTATATTTTTGCTGGATTTTGCTTTGGTTAGACAGTCCCTGGGGAATTATGTACTGTGTTGAACGATGTTGGACTTGGAGTCAGAAAGGACTGTTTTCAAATCCCCCTTCAGATATATGCTCGTTGTGTGATTCTAGGCTAGTCACTTGAACTCTCTAAACTTCAGTTTCCTTATCTATACAATGAAAATTGGATTCATTGGCTTCTGGGGTCCCTTTCAGATCTAATGAAGGGTACTATGAATTTTGGACTCTTTTTTTTTGTAGGCTGGAGAATGTCCAAAAGAGGGTAGTTAGAGGAGTCTGCTGTAACTATTGATTGAATGAACTCGAAGTGTAGCCTGGAGAGGAGAAAACTTTTTGCTTTTGTAATAGTTGATTTCAAGTATTTGAAACACTGTATATGGAAGAGGTATTCTACTTATGCTGTTTGGCCCCCAAAAGGGGAACTTGAAGTATATGTGAAAGTTGTGGAAACATAGGATTTGGTTGGAAAAGGAAAAACCTGTCATCTATCTGAAAGAGAAATGGACTGCTTCAGGAAGAGCTGACTCCTTGTTGATAGGGGGTCTTTAAAGCAGGGGTTTGGTGATCGTTTACTGGTTGTGTTGTAGAAGGTGTAGGTTGGATTAGATAACACTCTGAGCCCCTTTCCAACTCTTAGATTGTGTTCCTATGATAGTGCATCATAGTGTTCCTTGCTCTCTTTGGAACATACAAATAGGTTGTACCTTCCTGGGCCACTCTAAAACAGATATATGTAGAAGGGAGCCTATGAACTTACTGGTGAGGACAAATGGGCAGGATTTTTTTTTCATTTCAGAGTGAATTCTCTGGGTCTTATTTTCTTTCTTTAATTTTCTACTTGTACACTCACAGAGTACCTCACGTTGCAGTCGAGGTTAGATAAGCAACCAACAGTCAGATTATAAGTGTCAGAGACATCCTTGATGTGGGCTTTAACTGCTAATTGTTAATGGCTCCCAGCTGGAATAGCAGCTGGTGAGACGGCACCTCAGCTGTGTGGCCTACATGATTACTGCCTGTCTGCTGGTGCCCTCTCTGTCTCTCTGCCTTTGACAGCTACCTTCTGCTGCTTGAAACTCCATGGTGGACATGGCTTAGAGGTGGTGGTGCAGTGGGAAGAACATTGGAAGTGGAGTCAGAGGACCTGGGTTTGAAGCTTCACTCTACTACTTACTCCCTATGATGTGGGCCTCAGTTTCCTCATCTGTAAAATGAGAGGGCTGAACTAAAAGATCCCTAAGGTCTGTTCCAGCTCTAAAATCTTATGAGTACATGTGGTTTTTGTCATTTCCTTTTTTTTTTTTATAAACTTAAACCATTGACAATAAGCATTTTCTGCTGATGGACACAAAGCACTTGCCCTTTTTCTTGTATGAAATGAAAGCCTATTCCAGGGATCAAAACTCAATCAGGGACAGGGAAGCCTTCTCAGAAGAGGGGAAGTTTGAGTTGGACCATGAAGGATGTATATAGTATTTCATGAGATGGAGATGGAAGGGAGGGCATTCTAAAAGAAACAGCAGAAAGAAAGGCAGGGAGACAGTAAAGTACTTTATCCATTAGTTTTTTGTTTTGTTTTGGTGGAGCAGGTAGGTGGTACAGTGGATAGAGTGCTGGACCTAAGAGTCAGGAAAACCTGAGTTCAAATCCAGCAGCAGACTCTGGATCTGTGTGACCCTGAGCAAGTCACTTTAACCCTGTTTGCTTCAGTTTCATCAACTGGAAAAGGAAATGGCAAACTATTCCAGGGTTTTTTGCCAAGAAAATCCCAGATGGGATCACAGAGAGTCAGACATGATGGGACAACAACCATTTTTTTCAGTGTCAAGGCATTTTGATGATGTTACTAATAATAATGCCCTCAACACACTAGCACCTTTCTCTCTACGGCTTGAGACGATTGTCACCATCTTCCTGCAATGTAAGGCAGAGGAAGTGTTATATTCAACAGACCAATAAAATGAGTTTAGGAAAAAATCAAATACCTACTTTGAAAAATATTGGTAGACATCATCAGTATCCTTTTTGCCAGAGACTTCTTTGTCATCAAAGAAAGAAGAGTTACCCATTCTGTTCTGAAGTGTTGCTGAGGACTCCTCTTGACCAAAAACAAGGTCACTGGGAAAGTGTCTTTATGGAAAAACCTCATATGACAGTAAAAATAATAATAACTACCATTTATATAGTACTTTAGGACATGCAAAGCACTTCACATTTGTTATTTAATTTTGTTCTCACAACAGCCCTTTGAGGTAGATGTTATTATTGTCCCTGTTTTACAGATGAGGAAACTGAGTCTGAGAGAGATAGAGTGATTTACCCAGGACCACACAGCTAGTAAGCACTTGAGGCTGAATTTGAATTCAGGATTTCCTGAATCCTAGTCCACCGTTCTATCTGCTGCACCATCTTGCTGATTTATGTATAGTACTTTGGTTTAGGTGCCATAGAAGATATAGAGGTAAATAATAATGGCTCACATTTATAAGCTTAAAAGTGCTTTTCTTTGAAAAACTCTGTGAAGGATTACAAGTATTTTTGTCTTTGTTTCAGATATGAAAAAACAGACTCTCAGAGGTTAAGTGCCTTGCTTAGAATTACAAAGCTACTAAGTATCTGAGTCAGGACTAGGAGATAGGTCTCCTGATCTGAAATCCATTGTTGTTTCCCCTAGATCACATCCCTGCTTTCAGAAACTTCAGTCTAGTAGAAATGATAAGTTCATAAATAATTACAATACAGTGTAGTATAAGTGGCATAAAAGAAGCCAGAGTAAATTGTGCTAGAAGATCAATTAAATGACAAGCATTTAATGAACTGTTACTGAATACCAGGTCTGGTGTTAAGCTCCGAGTATTCAAAAAAAGGTCAAAACTACAAAAACAGTTCCCGACCTGAAGTGGCTTATATACTAATGGAGGAAACAGAATGCAAATAAATAGGTATCTATGATATATATGTATATATATACATATATATGTATATATACATATATACATATATATCATAGATACCTATTTATTTGCATATTTGCATTTGTATATATATATACATATATACATATATATCATAGATACCTATATACATATATACACATCTAACTAAGGTAACTTTTGAGGGGAAGACTCCAGTGTATGATTATAGGAAACCATGCAGCACAAGTGACTGTATAGCATCTAGTTAAAGAACTCTACTGAACTTAGAACTTCTAACTTCCAAGATAGTTCAATTTTTGGATAGTTTATATTGTGATGCGAGTAGGGAAAGGGTAGCGTAACAAGGTCGTGTGCATCTCAGAAAAGTGGAGTTTATTTAGTTATTGTTGCTGAACTAATGCTTAGAAGTGGCATTGAGGAGTAATCAATATGCCTTCTGGTCCTATGAATTGGGCTAGTGGAAGGGTCTAGGTGTCAGGAGGCACAAGGTTATATTTCAGTGAAGGTGGGTCAGTAGAAGTGCTGGTGTAAAAATGCATGCAGGAATGATGCAGGGCAGTTTATTAAAAAAAAACAAACCAGAAGTTCCAACTAGCAGACGAGCTAGTATAGACAGGAATGAGAGCTCTCAGTAAGAACAGTAGAAGTGGGGAATGCTGAGTAGGCAGAATTTTGTCCTTAGACAAGTGTGGAGGAGCGGCCAAGAGGGAGCACTGGTCTTGGAGCTGGAAGGCTTGAGTTCAGGTTCCAACTAGCCCTGTCACTCTGGGCAAGTCATTTAATCTTATGAGTCAGTTTCTTCTTTTATAAAATGGCAATAATATACTTGCATTGCTGACTTTATGGGGGTTTGTGTCACCTTTATAGCATTATATAAACATTATTATTAAAATATTGGAATAGGAGTGGCTACCTACATAAACTATTAACCCAGTTTTCTGTCAATTATACGATGTTATTGAAGGCCTTCATTAGATTAATTCATTAAACATTTATTAAATGTCTCCAATGAGTGTTAGATTTGGAGTCAGAGGAGCTAGATTTGATCCCAATTATGCCACTTACTACCTTGGGTGAATTACTTCACCTCTCTGGACTTCTGATTTTTTTGCTGTATAAAATTAGTGAATTGGACATAGTGACCTTTAAGTACACTTCCAACTCTTAATCTTTGTTCTTATATGCAATACATTGTGCTTGGTGCTGAAGTAGAGAAATAAATAAAACCTTCTCAAAGGTTGAGAGCTTCTCAAAGAGTTTGTAGTTTAATGGGAGTTGTAAGACATGCACAGATAAATATATTACAGATTAGAATGTTATAACTATATAAGAAGAATACAGAGTACTTTGTGTTTTGGTGAAGGATTCCTTTCATGTAAGGATTGTAAGCTAGTTGACTGATAAAATCCCTTCCAAACTGGTGGTTGGAGGGAGTTAGGGATGGCTTCATGGAGCAGGTAGCATTTGAATCACAGAATCTAAGAGCTGGAAAAAGCCTTTGAGGCCATGTATTTCATGAGTTCATAGAATTCAAATCCAACCAAAATCAGCGCTCTGCACTGGGATAATTCTGAACCAGAGAACAAGTTTATTGTATCCTCTTTACAGCTAACTAAAGAGTTACCCATGAAGTTAATCTTCTGAGAATAAAACAGTCCACACTCATTATTGCATATAGAGATTTGAAGACTATGGATTGCTTTCTTTCCACAGGGAAAAAGACTCAAGTTTGTATTTCTCAGCGAAAAATATTGTGAGGGGAATTTTCCTCACTGGTACAAATACACATTGAGCCTAGTAAGCTACGTATTTTACTCCAAATTCACATTAACTTCATGACTCTAAACAAGAATGTCTCCTACTGGAACTGAACCTTAAAAGACGGGCAGGGTATCAGCAATTGAGATTGAGGGGAAGAGTTCTAGATGTAGGGAATAATATACAAAAACATGTGAATGCTAAGAAGTTTGGGACGTTTTTATAGATCGCATATGATTTAGAACTAGATGGAACTTTCAAACTAACCCGCTCACTTAAGAGATGAAGAATTTAAGGCCAGAGGGATTACCCGGTTTTCTCACAATCCCAGGCAGAGCTAGAGTTTGAGTTTAGCTTTTCTGATTCTAAATCTCGTGCTCTGTCCACTGTTGTAAATGGGGGGAGTAGTCAGATTTTATTGGAGTACAAAATATGAAATCGGAATATGAAATTTGACTAGAATGGAGATTACTTTGGGACTAGATCATTGCTATATTTCTTCCCCTGTTTAAAACAAAGGGCTGCAGTGAATAATGGGAGGGACCTGCAGGGGTAAGAGAAGGTTTCATGGAGAAGGTCACATTTCATCTGGTCTTTGAGGTATGAGTAGGAAGTTAGCAGGTGGAATGTTAGGGTAGAGCATTCTGGGTAGAAGGAGAAAACATGAGCAAAGTTAGGGAAGTAGGAAGACTAGGTGCGTGTTTGGAGAAGAGTCCAGGTTGACTGGAACATGGTGGTCATAACGAGAGAAGTAGAAGAGAAGTATAACTTAAAAAAAATCCATACCGAGCACAAGCTACATTTATTATAAATGATAGTTTTTTGGAATTCAGTATTCATTCGTTCACTTACCAGATATTTTCCAAGCACCTGCTGTGTATTTGCTTAGCACAGGGGAGAGATAAAAAGAACCTCTTTTCAAGAAACTTGCGATCTAATTGTAGAGTTGGGAGAAAAACATGAATGATTATGCTACAAGAAAGGGAAGGATAAAGGGACAGTACATACAAAATGTTAGCTCACACGGTTATTTTCAGGATCCAGTGAGATAACATGTGGAGTGCTTTGCAAACCCTAAAGCACTATATTCATGTTAGCCATGAGAAAATTTTTGGTAACCAGAGTGTATTTTCCTTTGGTCTCTTAGCCTATGGAGAGTCATCAAATCAGAATTCTCTCAGCTGTCTTCATTAGCAGTTCCTCTCCTTCTTCATGCTTTGTCACTTCCCCATGGTGCTGATATCTTCTGGACAATCATAAATGGCAACTTCAATAGCAAAGACTGGAAAATGAGGTTTGAAGCAGGTACTTTTCTACTAACTTGAGGTTTATCCTGGGGGCAGAGGACGTCAAAAGGAACAAGTGAGTTAGCTGCTGCATCTGCTTCAAGTAGTGAGACAGTTTATTAGGATCTACTCATTATATTTATTATTTATTGGTCCTGTTCTTCCTCATTTTCAAAGAACTTTCATCTGTTTACTGATTTATCTGTTTGCTCCACTAACTGATAGCAGGTGGAACTTGTGTGTTCTGTCTTCATTTTTCCATTGTGAGTCACCCAGTGCCAGGTTTTCTGTGGCCATCAATTCAGTTTGATTTAGTTTGATTCAGTTCAATTCATTGTAATTCAGCAACCATTTATCAAACATCTTTGTGCAGGACTCTTTCTAGATACTCTAAATACAAATATAAAAGATGAGAACCTCTGCCCTAAAGAAACAAATTATAGGAAATATAAACAATACGCAATCTTATAGGGAACCAGTGGAGTTTGGGATAAGACATAGTGCATAAACAGTTAGTTACGATACAAGATAGAATGTGATAATGGCAAAAGGAGAATGTAAATAAAGGGACTTTACATGCATTTTACCATTTGATCCTTATAATTCACACCTGTTTTCCAGAAGAGGAGACTGAGAATTATATCGATAGAACGGACCAAGGTCACCCAGATAGTAAATAGCAGGATCAGGTATTAAACTCTTGTCTTCTGCCTTGATATTCAGTAGGTCCTCAGTAATATTTCATGTAATGATCAAAATCGTGGTGAAAATACTTTTTAGAACTGTTCAAGGCACTATGAGTTATAAGAAATCCAGTATCTGAAGGAGCTTATTGTCAATATTGCTTGATACAGTTATAAAACATTTTTGTCTATATTAACTCATTTGATTCTCACTTTCAGTCTACTAAGCAAGTGTAAGTGTGAGAAATTTAAATAGGAATAAAATGATTGAGTATTAGTAAATTGAAATAGTAGAGGATACAAAACTATACCTAGTATATTGTGCAGCCAGAAATTGCTGTGGGAGTTCAGAAGGAGAATTGGAGTTGTTATAATCAGGAAAGGCTTCCCAGTGGAAGCAGGAGCTCAACACATTCTTGAAAGATGGGATGGATTTAAGTGGACCCATAGGAAAGAGGGAGGGCAGGGCATTCCTGGAAGGGAGATAAATTTGAGAAGAATCACATTATTCAAATTTTATAGGGGATCAAATGAAATATATGGAAAAGTGTTCTGTAATCATAAAATAACGTGGAAATGTGGGCTATTAGTAAAAGTAATAGCCCACATTTCTATGGCTCTTTAAGGTTTACAAAGAGCTATGTTCACTGAAACCTTAAAATATTAGGAGTATTATTAGTTCCATTCTGCATTGAGGAAACTGAATCCCATAATCTACATAATCTCTGTAGAATTAGCCAATCAACAGGCATTTATTATTATTTAATGTATGCCAGGTACTGGGACTACAGCGATAAAAACAATAGTTTTAATATCCAAGGAATTTATATTCTACTGGGTGGGGAACAACATGCATACATACAAATAAACATAGAATATGTACAAAGTAAACACAGTGTAATTTTGGTAGAAGACATTGAGGGAATCAGGAAGACTATTCCTCTAGTTGAGTTGAGACTTAAAGGAAGCTGGGGTTTCCAGGGGCAGAAGGGAGGAGGGATCATTCCAGAGAGGGGGCAGGCTGTGAAAAGGCATAGACCCTTGAAAATGGACTATTATATAGAAGGAGCATAGAGGACCAGTTTGGCTGGAATGTAGAGTGCAGGAAGATGAATAACATAGAGTAAGGCTGGAAAGGTACGCTCACCTACCAACTGTCCCATGTTAAACTTTGTCATCCAGTGGCTCAGAATTTGCTCTGACCAAAATTGACTCATATATTTCCCCTTGTCTTGGATAGATCCCTGTGTTCCTCTCCTTGTCCTATTTCAGTGTTCCAGCTTCTTGCTCCCTTCAAAGCCCAAGTCAGCTGCCACCTCCTCCATCAAGCATCCTGGACCCTTCCCCCTTCATCTGGCCTTTGTCTTCCACAGACCTTGGAGAAGGGATCATTTCCTTCTCAGGCTTCCTGAGACCCTTGCTCTTCCCTTACTCTCTCTTGTGTTCTAGTTATTTTGAATTGGCCTTCTCCCAACCTCCAGACCCTGTGAGACTGGGAGTGCCTTGCAGGGGGGCCTTTTGCGTAACAAGCAACTAAATAAATTAGTGTCAAATTAGTGGTTAAATTCCTAGAAAGATTTATGTTTTTTCCCTCAGATGTAGTAGTTTGGGGTATGATGCTAGGAACATATTTTGAAAATCTAGAAGCCAAGAAAACAACAAAAACAGTCTGGAGTCACTGCCTTTAATCATATCTCATCTGATTCGATTCAGCTTCACAAAAATTTAGGACATAGTGCTCAGACTGTGCGTGGTGCTTGAGGAGAAACATTGTGTGAAGGCATGTTCTGTGCTCTCATAGAACTTATAGTTTAGTGGGAAGGTTTGCTACATATACAGACAGCTATAAAGCAGTTATTTAGCTCATCATAATTCATATTTGTATATCACTTAAAGGTTTACAAAGTACTTTCCTCACATCTACCCTTTGAGGTAGTTAGAATATGCATAATATCTATTTTACATCTTGTAAGTATAAAATCAAGGCATAACTCAAACTCGTTTCTCTTACCTCCAAGGTTAGTGCTCTTTCACTATACCACAGTTATCAGAAGTGTTAGGTGAGGCCTGAGGGGGAAAGATAATTATTGAAAAAATGTTGAATGCTTCATGAATCTGGGTCACGGAAGTTAAGCTGAAGACAAAAATTGCAACAACAAACCAGAACTCCTTGGAAATAAAGAGATTGCTCTGAAATCTCTTATTCCACAGTTGAATTAGAAAAATAGAAAAAGGCAGAAACAATTTCTTTTAATGTTTAAAGCCAGTGTTTGGGGGTTGCTTTGGGTAATATCTGGTCTCTGTGTGCAGTTCTCATCCTATGTGAATCAATGCCAACATTCTCTTTGTCCTGTTCCCCTTACATTGCAGTGGAGAAAGTGGCAGTCCTGTGCCGGTTTCTGGACATTCATTCAGTGACTAAAAACCATCTGCTGAAGTACTCTTTGGCGCATGCCTTCTGCTGCTTTCTGACAGCTGTAGAGGATGTCAACCCTGCGGTGGCTACAAGAGCAGGGCTCTTGCTTGATACCATAAAGAGGCCAGCTTTACAGGTACCTTAAGTGGCACATGGATTCTCCACTCTTGATCATGTGGGAGAGATTTTCACAGAATCAGAAAATTTCAGAGTTGGACAAGACTTCCGAGGCCTTCAAATACCGAATATACCGAACAAGAATATCTTCTCCAACATTGCTGATGAATGGTCTTCAAGGCTTTGCTTTTCTACCTCCTGTGGGATAACACATTAACTAACAAGACTGTCTATTCCATTTTCAGATAGCTTTAATTGTTTGGAATTGTTTCTTTCCTTCCATGGAGTCCATGTTTATCTCTCTCCAACTACCACCAGTTTCTTTGAGTTCTGTTCTCTGAAACCATGTAGGACAAGTCTAATCCCCTTTCCATGTGACAGCCTTTGAAATACTTGAAGATTGCTGTCATGTGCTCCCTAGGGCTTCTCTTCTCTAGGCTTACCATCCTCAGTTCCTTCAGTCTATCCTCATCTGTTATATTCTCCAGGCCCTTCATCATCCTAGATACTCATCTCTGGATGTTTTCTAGCTTATCAGTTTTCCTTCTGTGATTTGAAATACAGAACTGAATATCATATTCCAGATCTGATCTGGTCAGGGTAGAATTTTGGAAACTACCTTCCTTGATGTAGCCCAAGATCACATTAGCTTTCTTAGCTAATATGTCATACTATTTACTAATATTGAGCATGTATTCCACAAAAAACCCAGATCTTTTTCAGATAAATGGATATGTAGCCATGCCTCTTCTGTCTTACTATTTGCAGCTTAATTTTTTGATACCAAGTAAAGAATTCCTTTTTATCTATCCCTATTGCATTTCATCTTAGTGTTGGCCCATTGTTTTTAGCACATTGAGAGCTGTCTGGATCTAGATTCTAGCATTAAACCTATTAGTTATCCTTTCATCCTAGGCAGGTTTTCCCTGATGCCACTCAATCTGTTTCTGTGTTGATAACATCTCTTATTAGATAGTAAGGGCTAAGGAAATGCTTACTAATTTTACTTAGCAAAACAACTCACATTCACAGTTCACACTTAAATAGTACTTTAAGGTTTGAAAAATTTTTCCTCATATGAGAGAAGTAAAAATATTTTTTTTTGCAAAATATTCCACAGTTAAAAAGACATAATTTTCAAGCTGCAAGGGATCTTAGAAAGTATCTAGTCCAGTTCCTTCATTTTAGAGGATGAAATCAAGGGATAATAACTTACCTAAACTCATATAGCTAGCAGAATCAGAACTAGGACCTAGGTTGCTGGATTCTTTTCCCAGTATATTTTCTACTACGTTCACCACTAGATGATTTTCAAAAGTAGGAAAAGCATGGAGTCTGCAAATTATGAACTAGTGTGACCTCAAGTTCTAGAAAATTCACCAGGATAGTTTACAAAGTGGTGATCACTAAGATGGTTTCTTTAGGAACCAGTCAGTATCCTGTTCAAAAACATTAGGGTTATTTCCTTTTCTTGTTAATATCACAGTATTGATTGTTCAGAGGAGATCTATAGGTGTAGTTTGCCTAGATGTTGGAGAAGTATTTGATGAAGTCTGTCAGGTTGTCTTTGTGTACAAAATGGAGAAATGTGGACTAGACAATAGAATGGTTGAATGACCAATGAAACTGGTTGAGTGACTGGAGATTCAAAATAAGGGGTGACAAGTCAATATCAGTTTGGCAAGTGTTCTCTAATGAAGTCTTCCAAGGATTTGTACTGGCATTGTGCTGTTCAGCTTGAAAAAATTTAGTGGTTTGAATGAAGCGTAGATGTAATGCTTATCAATTTATCAGACGAGATGAAGCTATGAAGAATAGGTAACAAGGTAAATGAAAGCACCAGGATATATAAAGACCTAGAGAAGTTAGAACGATGGTTCAAAGATAACTAGATGATATTTAATAGATATAAATGTAAAGTTTTATGCTTATGCTAAAAATCATAATTATAAAATATGGGAGGATTGATAGATATGAAATTCATATGAAAAATGTTAAGGTTTTTTCATGGTGTACAAGCTTAACATGTTAGTAGTGGTACCTGGCAGCTCACAAAGCTATTTAAATGTTAGGCTACATTGGAGATATACAGTGGTCAAAACATGGGATGTAATAAGCCCAATATTCTGGGTCATAGAAAGACCCTGTATTTCATGTTCAATTCTGGTGCCACATTTTTGTGTTTATATTGATAATCTATAACTTGTCCAGAGGAGGGTGACTGGAATGTTGAAGGAACTGGAGACCCTGCAGAATGAAGGCTGTTTTATACTGGAGAATAGAAGACTTAGGGAGCTATGGTAACTTATTTTCAAGTATTCAGTGACTTACTTGCATGTGAAAAAGAATTTGACTTCTTTTGCTTTGCCCTGGAGGGCAGAACTGAGAACAATGGGTGAAAATTAGAGACAGCCCCATGTAAGGGGTGACATGAACTAGCAGGCAGGTCGAATTTAGCCCCGGACTTTGACTAACTAATCTACCCTGGACAAATCTTACCCTGATTGTTATTTTATTTGTAAAATGGAGATAATAACAGAGCCTACTTCATAGTTGTGATTATCAGAGGAGATAGCCTATGTAAAGTACTTTGCCAGCTTTACAGTGATATGGGAAAGTAAACTATTATATATAACAATTTTTTCCCAATAATTAGAGCTGCCTGAAGGTCTTATGGATCTGCCTTGTAAAATAGGGTACCCTTTCATTAGAACACTTTGTCATTTTTGAGTCTTTGTGGCCTACCAGCCACATGTAGCCCACAACATTCCTGACTGTGACCCTGAACCAGAATAAAATCTAATTGGGAAATATTTAACAAAATAAACAAAAATACAATAAAATGTAGATAATGTTACTATGTGATTTTCGAAGCCAGTAGGGATCCTTATGTATGGTTTAGTGACCCCATGTTTGTGTCTGAGTTAAATACACTGTTGTAAAGAAGATTTCTGTACTGGGATGGATTCATGACTTTCTGAGGTTCATTGTAATTCTGTGATTCTGATTAAACAACTTAGGGCACCCAAATGCTGTAGTGAAATAAGAGTGGAATTAGGACTATCTGAGGTTGAATCTTACTTCCAACACTTGCTAGATGTGTGATTCTGGGCAAGTCATTTAACCTCTTTGCTCGACACCCCTCCTACCCTCCCACCCCCCCCCACATACACATACACACTCACATACATACACACACATACATACATACACACACATACACACACACACACCCATACCACAACCAGAACTAGAACATGGATTCCTGAGTTTAAAGTAGAAATTATAAAGCATGAAATATTAAACTATCAATCCTCCTACATTTTATAATTATGATAGTGGTTTTTTTAGCCCAAGCATAGAACTTTACATTTATTCCTATTAAATATCATCTAGTTGTTTTTGAACCATCATTCTAACTTATAAACCTACCATACCAGAACTAGGAATTAATAAAATGTTACAAATGAGCTTTAGAACATAGTAATAATGATGCAGATGGAAACTAAGAGGGAGAAGGGACTTCTTTTTTTTTTTTTGGATTACATGGTATACTACCAGAAATACTGAGTAATTTTGATGGGATTGAATTGTCTGAGTTGCCTGAAAGACCTGGTAAGAAACAAGAAGGGACTACTTTCCATTCATCCATGATGCTGGAGCCCTTTGACCACAGTAAACAGTTCTATATTTGTAGGGGAAGATTGGGCACTCTTTGGTAAGGCCTTAATGTATCTTTGTCATAGAGACGGATGTTTTCTTCTTCTGGACATGGTTGGAAAATGTTGGTTCAGAGTGGTGACATTGTTTTATTCCTCTTCTGTGTGTAATAGGGAAGAAAATATCCATTTAAGTTCTCTAAGCCTTGGATCTGAGGTTCTTCTGCCATTGGACCATATGGGATCAGGAAAATCCCCCTTTCCTAAGGTGGAGTAGGAGTGGTACAGGAGAGTTTGTTTACCTCCACAACCCCCAGAGGGTGCTATTTCAGTCCATCAAATTTTCAAGGGCAGACTTGGGCTAAATCTGCCAAACTGCTGGCAGACTTGAGAAATTTCATACAGTCGAGTAGCCAAGGATCCTAGGAACTGATGATTGTTATTGCTGTTCTCTGAGCTCTGTCTTTGGTCTTTACCTTCAAGTCTCTCTAACTACAACAAAACAACTCCCAAGCAGTTTTATTGTTTTCCATTTGATTTTCTCCAGAAATAAGTAGATGAGCTTAGGTGACCTCTTAAGTACTGGGGAAATACCTGCTTAAGGCTTCATCTAACCCTGCTAATATTTGTTTAATTTTTCAAGGAGGAAGAATCATTTTAAGTTATTTTCTTAATGGAACTCAGATTATTTAAAGTTAGTTATATAGATCCACCTAAGGAAAATGAGTGGAGCATTGTTCCTTTATGAGATAAAGGATTTGGAATGAAGGGAGCTATGTTGAAATCCCGTCTCCAATTTTTACTAGCTGGGTGACTGTGAGCAGGTCATTTAACCTTTCTGAACCTCAACTTCTTTATTTTTTGTGAGGGGAGCACTTGGTAAATATTATAGAGTTATAGAAATGTGGTATAGTTATGATCATTGTCACTGAATCCTCCTTTTGGAAGCATATTGCTCTGATGACAGCTGGAGTAGGGGTCGGAGAACCTGAACTCCAGTGCTGTCTCGGACGCTTCCTACGATCCTGGATAAGTCACTTTGTCTGCCTCAGTTTTCTCAACTGCAAAGTGAAGGTAACAGCACCTACTTGACAGGGTGGTTGTGAGGATCCGGTGACATAACACACATACAGTGCATTGTAGGCCTTAAACCATTGTAGAAACGTGAGCTTTTATTAGTATTATTGTGTTATGGTAAACTAAGAACTAGAAAATGAAATGTGCTTCATGGATTAGAGAATTGATGGATTGATAAGTTTATCTATTGAGCAGGATATAAAATTTATAGTAACTCATTTGTATTCAAATTTCTATGATTGAGACATTGAATAGACCATACCTAAGAATCAAGAGAACTCAATCATACCTGCGTTGTGCAAGTGTGTCACAATCTAGCACATATATATGTAATGCAATTATTGATGGAGATAGCGACTCAGAAGCAAAATGGTCTGTGCTTGAAAAGCAACATCTACAGCACACATAGATTTCATATTTTATTAGAATCAGAGACAAAATTAGATTTGGACAAGGTTTTTATGTAAATTATTTCCTTATAAAATTTTGGAAAAGTCTTTCCAATTTGAAATATCATTTTCATAATCAGAAGATTCGAGTCTTCTTGGGAGGCGAAATGGCACTATTCAATAAGCACTGGACTTGAGAGTTGGGAGCACTGGGTTCAAGGTCTGCTCTTGCCAGTGGTCACTGTGTGACCTCAAGGCTGTCATCTTACTTCCATGAGTCCTGTTTGAGATAGGTGATTGTAAGATCCTTTTTAATTCAGTGATTCAAATGTAGTGGAAAGGACACAATATTTGGAGTCTGGAATCCTGTCTTTTAATCCTAGCCATTAGCTAGCTGTGTTATCTCAGTCAAGTCACTTCTCTTCTCTGAACTTTATTGCCCCATGTGTAAAATGGGAATAATACTAGCAACCTTTACTTCATGAGGAACAAATGAGATTTAGTACAAATAAACTGTTTTGCAAACTTTAAAATATTGTTATACTTGCATGTTACTCCAAAATATTCATATTTGTTATTTTTTCTTTTATTCTTCAACAGGGTCTATGTTTATGCCTTGACTTCCAGTTTGATACCGTTGTTAAGGATAGACCCACAATTCTTAGCAAGCTTTTACTCCTACATTTTCTAAAGCAAGATATACCTGCATTGAGCTGGGAGTTTTTTGTTAATAGATTTGAGACCCTTTCCCTGGAGGCTCAGCTGCATTTGGATTGCAACAAAGAGTTTCCTTTCCCAACAAGTAAGTATAGCAGAAAAGTGAAATCTTAAAGGGGAGCTGCAAGTTCATATCCTTGAACAGGTCAGGATGAGCAGAGGTCCTCTTGCATGTAGTTTCACCTCTTGTTATGGAGGGAATGCTAAGGTCTAATGATACTCTAGTGCCCCATTTTTGAGATGGTCTTATCTCATTGCTGCTACTCTTGTCCTCTAGTGTAGGGCCCCAAATAATTTCATTTTCTGTCTGCATCCTTTGTATTGTTTATTCATTGTGCTTAGATCCAAATTTTGGCCTTTCAGTTAATGAGTTGTGCATGGGCAAATTTATAAGATGTGCCCTCATTCCATTAACCCATTTTTACATGTTTACAGATCATTTATCTGCATGATATACATTAATAATAATCTGATGCACATTTGGGGGCACCCACCTCTGTGTTTATATATACTTATACACACACACACACACACACACACACACACACACATATATACACACATATATAAGTCTATTGGGCATACAGAATTTTAAAAAATTAGATGTTTTGGTCTTACTCCCTAAAGGTAAAAATTGTAAACCCATCCCCAACTCATCATACAAGTGTGCATCCTTCATGATACATGAGAAAGATTTTTTCAAGTGATTACACAACATATACACATTTACCTTGTATGAAGATTTTTGTACAGTGGCACAGACTGAGGAGAATTATAACTTCTTTAATTCTGTTTGCCAAGCGATCACTGCTGTAAGGACCAATGTTGCTAACCTCAGTGATGCAGCATTGTGGAAGATCAAGAGGGCTCGTTTTGCAAGGAATCGCCAGAAAAGTGTGCGTTCCCTGAGAGACAGCGTGAAAGGGCCTGTGGAGTCAAAGAGGGCACTATCCCTTCCTGAAACTCTAACCTCCAAAATTCGTTGAGTATCTTCTCGCATCCTATTGATAAAGCCCGTGTAATGTCTTTTCTGAGGCTTACTTGTTGTGTTTCTAAACGTTCGCAGAGAGTGAGTTGCTTCTTTTGGTCAACTGAGCTGGTTTTTTTTTTTTTTGTTTGTTTGTTGTTTTTTTTTTGGCAGGCTTGGCTTTCAGGTTCCCTAAAAAATCAACCCTAATGTGCCGAGGTTATTCTCACCAGTTCTGGGCTGCCCTGGTTATTTTATTGTGACAAAATGCTTAGAGAAGCATTTGGTGGTGGTGGTGGAGGGAGAGTTCTTAAACAAAGAAGGCCACGGTCTTTCCTGGCCATTGCTATCCCAGAGAGAAGCAGTTTTTAGACTGGAGCTCCAGGCTTTGAGTTTTCTGTTTCCAGTACAGTAAATACAAGAATTACTTAACTGATAATCAGCACATCTGCTAAACCTGCCATACCAGAACTGGGAATGAATAAAATGTTACAAATGAGCTTTAGAACATGATTTTTCCTCCCTGCCCCGTTAGAAGCATCTGAACAAGCCCACAACTTGCCAACCAAATCATGATCATCATCACAATTGCTTCTCTGAAGGGAAAATCAGGCTACAGGAAAGCTGTGGAATCCTCCCCCTCCCTCCCCCTTTTCCTCTCCCCCTGTCTCTCCCTCTCCCCCTCTCACTCCACCTCTCCTTCTCCCTGTCCCTGTCCCTGTCCCTCTACTTCACTCTCTCTCCCTCTCATTTCCTTGTTTATAGGTCATTCTTTATACTTCACTGCTTTAGAAAAGTAGAAAGAAATCAGAATTTTCCCCATTTTAATAAGTGAGGAGAAAGCACTAAGAAGCAACAATAACTCCTGCATGAGAAATAGCTACAAGCCCATATTCTTTATGTTTTGCTATGTTGCTATTTGATTTGTTAAGTATTTAGCCCTATCTAATCCCCAAATAATCACAGTGAAATCACCTTTTGGATCCTGTCATAAGCCGAGAGGTTTGAGTGGACATCGGCATTCATTAGTAGACAGCTTTTCCTGACATGGCCATTTAAACCATAATCATGATTTAATTTTTGTTTTTCCGTTACATCTTGATATCTTGATTTTATGATAAGCTATGAAAATGTAGTACCTTTTCCTTTGGAAGAGTCCATAGAGTTCCTTGGAATGAGAAGTAGGTTTTCTCCAGTGCAAGGGGTGGGGCGCAAAGAGACGTGAAGGGGCCAGTCTAGACTTTTCAGCAGAAGCAAAAAGAGAAATGAAGGGACCGTTTAGAATTTCTGTCAGACTCCAAATCACTTGAGCATAAGCCCCAGGGATGCTGGACCTTATTATGAATTCAGGTGAAATTGATTTGGATCCTAAAAACCAGCAGCGGGGATCAATGCTCTCATTTCATTTCTCTCTAACAACTTTTTTAAAGCAATTTCACAACCTTGCAGTCTGCTCCAGTCTGGCCCCTCCCACCCAGTTGTTTCCTTGTGTAATAATGCTCATGACAATTGGTAATGAGGCTAGAAGCCAGATTTCTTGTTCTTGTGAAACTCAGAGATACCATTCTAATAGCCTGCATAATAGTCTGTTGCACAGATATCCGCTACTTGATATTAATGATGAATAGGAAAATGAACTTGCCCTTAATGTCCAGTGTAGCTTTATTAGCATTGAGTATATTTTCTAGGCTCAAGTTGTCTTTAATGCTTATTTAAATAGAGTTGTTGTTGATTTTTAAGCCATGAGGTTGACCAGGCATGAGCAGTCTGCTCCAGCTCTCGGTGGGACACCTGAACAAACGCCAGGTGGGTACTTTGGATTTGAAGGGCTGTATAAACATATTGGGCGCATTATCTGGCTCAGGCAGACAAGATAAAGGGTGTAATATCTTTAACCGGGCCAAGGATGATTACGGGATTGCTAAGCCCCAAAGATTCCTACTTCAGAAATTCAGATCCCTGACTTGCGGAGGTTGGAATACTTTAGATTTTAAAGGTAATAGCTGTCCAGTGATTTTTGGTCCAGTAAGAAGCATCATGTTATTAGCCTTGTGCACTTATCCCAAGAGAGCCAATGTAGTTAATATTCCATCTTGTGAATATATATGCATATGTACATATGTATGTGTACATATGTGATATAGCTCTGCTCTTGGAAAGTACACATTTCATTTACATTTTTAAAAACTGTGCTCATTTGACCCACCTCCATTACCACCTCCACATCCACCTAGAAGTTAGCCATTGGCCCATTCCTAATCCTTTGAAAGTTTCTCAGCTGTTATTTCTGTCTCTTGAAGAAAGGAAGAATTATTTTGAATGATTAGTATTGAATGACTTAAGCGATCACAATCACACTCAGTGTGGTAACCTCTCTCACCAGACAGGTCATGGTATATCCCAATATATTAGGAAGTATCCCGAGGGTGAAAGGGTTAATGGCAAGTCCGTTCCATGCTGAAGTTTGTGTGCTGCATGTTACCCACCTGAATGCTCACGGAGCTTCCTGAAAATTGTGGCAACTCCAGATACCTGCTGGATTTACTCTAGTTAATTAATACTGATAAAAATGTTCAGTGACCTCTGTAGAATCAGGACCACAAGATATAAAACTGGAGAGGGCATAGCTTAATTCAACTTAATCCCCTCATTTTATAAATGAGGAAACTGACCCACTTGGCTAAGGTCCTGAAGGTCAGCATCAGGGCATAGGTCTTATGTCCATTCATCTTGCAGAAGGATCAGAGTATTTTTAAAAAATGCATGTGCTGGACTGTACTGGCACCTTGAGAATTCATGGAGCACTTTCTTCATGACAACGATATTGGTAGTGTCAGTATCATTTATAGAGGATAAAAATGGAAGCTCAGGTACAGTAACTTGCTCACCGTTACAGTTAGCAAGTCAGGATGTGAAGGCTGAACTTCACTCCAGAGCCCCCTCTCTTTGTGCTTTGTCACCCTACCTATATGTAGCCCTTCTAGAAGGACCACATTGCATCAGGGGATGTAAAATACCATGTGTTTTGAACTCAGTGAGGAAGAGGGAAAAACCTATATGTGGAGTTCATACATGTAATTTGCAAATATGAGCCAAAGTACATTTTCTCTTTTTAAATAAATGATAAAAAAGAGTGTATGTGAGTTAAAAAAAAGCCTTTGTCAGAGTCCCTCCAACACAACAGTTATATTATTGCAGTGGATATTGGAATATCATTACATTTTCTTTTACGTTCTTTTGTGATTAAATGGAGTGAAAAATCCCCAAACCAAATATTTAGAGTTAGAAGAAATTTTAGAGGTTATCTGGTCAAATTTACTTCATCTTACATAACAGGAAATTGAGGCCTAGAGAGATGTTATGACTTACCCAGTTTCATACCAGTAATAGGTAGCAGAGGCAGGACTGAATCTGGAAGCTGTATACTTTCAAAGCCAGCCCTTTCCCATTGTATAACAGTACTGTGCATGTTCATTAGGAATATGGAGTACAATGATTGCTTCTTCAGTTAGGCCTTTGGAGGATTCTGTCCCTCTTCAGTGTGGTACTTATCTCATATTTCCACCTCACATTTACAGTCTTAAGACTTACCTGGAAACCTAATTTGTCTTTAACAGTGCCTACCTTGACACCCAACTAAAACTTAAAGTGTTCTGGAGGTCTCTGGGAGACATAAAATGCCTTAAGGTTTTGAATTCTGATGCAGTAACTCACCAAAGATGATCACACAAAGATGAACAAGGCTGGTTATCAGCTTGTTCGTAGTGACAATAGAACGTTGGAACTTTTGGAAGATGTATTCATGAGCTGCTATATGGAACAAAGCTTGCTGAGACAGCGGAAAATTGAGTCTGCTCAGAATGCCATTTCTTTTTTTAACTCTATCATTATTGCTTACTAGGTATTGGCTACTCAAAAAGAGAATCAGAAGACCAGCACAAGTTACACTGAGATAGTTTTAAATAATAATGAAATCATAGTGCTTGTTGCAGTTTTAACTTTCCTGGTCCTTGTCTACTATAATCAACATGTTTCTTGAGTAACTCCCTTAATGACTACGATTGAAATAAAGTGGATTCCTTTTAATTATGCAGTAAATACTTTATTTTAATTTCTGCTTAAGCTGAGCATTTTGATAGTTCACTTACAACTCCTGATGTACTAGGTTTTGAACTTAATGTATTATCTATAGTAAATGGTAGGTGGACAGTAACCCATGTAAATTATGTCATAAACTTCCAAAGGCAGTATGATCTCCAAGGACAGTTGCAGATTGTGTCACACAGTCCACTTGAGAGCCAGCATAATACTATGGAAAGAAGTCTGAACTTTAATCAGAGGGCCTGGGTTCAAATTATGGTACTGTTACTACCTGTGTGACTTTGGGACTCATGGTCATGCAGCTTTTCTGGACCTCAGTTTCCCCATATGTAAAATTAGAAGGTTGAAGCTGAAGGTCCTTTCTGACTGTAAGTTCATGATGTTTACAATCCGTAACTCTTAGGGATCAAATTAAAGTCAGCTGCTGAGAAAAATCTCTCTGAGTATCTCTAACCTATGAATACTATACTACATGTTCATTTCTAAAATGTTCTCTAGGTGCAATCTCTTTTTTTAATCGTTGATTGCTAAATAGAAGTTATTTTAGGAGTATTGATGCACTTCTTAGGGCTATGTTTATGCATGTATAGGAAGTGGATACTAAAACACTAATCTGTTTTCAAGGAGTGTGTTGTTTGATCATTTTAGGATTTTATAAAGTTGCCCTGATTCACTATATTCGTAGAACAGCAAGTCATGAGTCTCTTTTACTGTTCTTCTGGCCTCAGGGGCCATGTATACAATTCTCTTTCTCCAAAGGGCAACACAAATACAGAGCGCCTTTTTTTTTGTTTTGTTTTCTCCAGGTCAGGTTTTTATATTTTTTGAACTTGTGTTCTTGCGCTACCATCTTTGGCTAGAAGACTTGATTGTGTTTCCTAAGAGACTTAAATCCACTCCCTCCCTTCATAGGAAGCTGGGGTTTAGAGACATTGTCTAGGAACTTCCTTGTTATCCTTGTGGGGCAAGTACATTCCTGCTTTTGCTATATCCTTCTGCCATCATATGCAGATGTGTGCATATATGTGGTGGGAAGGTCCACTTTTATATATCTCCAGTCTCTGAGTTGTGCTCAGGAGGCAACAATGGAGCAACTCTAACTCACATATGCTTCTGCCTCAAGGTGGCTGTTGGCATTTCCCCTCACATATAGTACAACTCTGATCTGTTGCAGTGTGATCTGTTCTCTGAAGAGAGAAAGGTAAAAAGGAGCCCAACAACAGACTGAGAATATTTTAATCACTCTCCATTGTAGGACTCACAAGGGGGTAGCTCCTTTTATAAGAGCTCATTCTCTTATGGCCTAGTAATAGGAACATAGGAATGCCCTGTCTTGGGGGGCAACCCTGGCTATTGAAAAACTATCAGAAGTTTCCTGTCTTCTGAACAAAATATAATATACATATCCACACCCTCTGTAGAGAGATGCCTTCTTGACCCCAAAGTCTCACACCCTACAAAACCTGTCAAAATGATCAGGGCCTTTTCTACCAAACTCCCTTACATCCTTTTTTTAAAAACACATTGATATAAATTATTTAATTACTTCAGTGTTATATTGCGGATAGGGTAGATAACTTTTTTGTATGAGGAAAATATGATGCCAAGAGATGAATTAGGTTTTCCTAAGTGGCTCACCCAAAGATTCACAACAAGTTAGTGACAGAGGTGGTATCAAACCCTAGATCCCCTGCCTGAGATGAGGTTTGAAAATTTTACCTTCTATACGTTTTTCCCCAGTAGAAATTTTGAGCCTTTTTTATAACCCAAGCAGACTTGACATCTGAAGATAAATTTCCATGTGCCACCAAAGCAGATATTTTTAGGATGAAAATATATGCATTTATAAAAAGTCACATTAAAAATAATTGTGTTCCACCCCAAATCACCCTATAATGAGCATTCTTTTAGGAGAAATAAAAATGACATTGGCTCCAAAGCTATAGTTGTCTTTAGTTGTGTCAGCAGCAAAGTCATTTTGAACAAAAGCTTTACTTGAATATATCATCCATATAGCACACAATTATGGCTGTAGGATTGGAGTTACTGAAAGAGCATAATATGATTTATCAAGATATATCAAAGCAGGTTTATCTACCTCATATCAGAAGCCTAAGTGTATTGACTCATGCAGCAGACTCCGACTTTCCATTTATATGACATTGAGTAAGCCACTTGATGCCTTTGAAGCTTGGTTCCCATTTATAAAATGAGAATCATTTCTTGTGTTGCCTCCCCAGTTGTAAAGATCAAATGAGCTATACTTCGTAAAGTGCTTTGCAAACCTGTAAAAAATGTGACCTCTTGCTACTGTTTTCCTCTAAAAGAGATGAGACTTGAGATGTCTTTGTGAATTCATCATAGTTAATATATCCAGGCCATTTTTGATGCTGATAAAAAAGCTATATTGTATTTCTGTGTCATTGCACAGATCGTGGTCATCATAATAACCCCTAAGATTCATGTTTATATTTGACCACCTATCTGAGCCTCAGAACAGCCTTGTGATAGGGTAAATGTCATTAGTCTCCCTGTTTAACAGTTAAGAAAACTGAGGCTCAGGGGTGAATCAACTTGCCCAAAATTTCTTGGCAAACAATCTGTTGGGAGCCATAATTTGAATTCAGGGCTTGTGATTTCAGGTCCAATGCTCTTCTCACTTTATCAGAATCACAAAGTGTTAGAACTCGAAGAATTCATCTGATCCAACTCCCAAATTTTACTTAGGAGGAAACTGAGGCCTCAAGTTGAAATGACTTATAGGTCACAGAGTCAGTCACTGGCATCCAGTGATTTGACCCCAGGTCGTAAAATTTCAAGTCCATTCTTTCCTTTATACCATTTTGCCTCTCAATTTTAATAGTGTCTTAGAATGATTATTATGCAGTAAGTGCTTTATTTTCATTTTCAGATCTTGGACCACATATTACGTTAAAGGAGATAATTAGTCATAAGATGAAATGAGCACACGTATCTTTTATTCAGACAGTAATATCACTTATATGAATAATAACTGAAGATTTGAGGTAGCTAGGTGGTATAATGGACAGAATTCTGGACCTGGAGTCAGGAAGACAAAAAAGAGCTGCTATAAATATTTTTGTACATATAGGTCCTTTTCCTTTTTATTTGAAATCTTTGGAATTTCTGGCTCAAAGGGTATATATGCACAGTTTAATAGCGCTTTGGGCATAGAATCAAATTGTTCTCCCGAAGGGTTAGATCAATTCATAACTCCACTAAGAGTGAATTAGTTTCTAGCTTTTCTTTATCCCCTCCAGCATTTGTCATTTTCATTTTCTGTTATGTTAGCCACTCTGATGGATATGTGATAATATTTCAGAGTTGTTTAAATTTGCATTTCCCTAATCAATTGTGATTTAGAGCATTTTTTCATGTGATTATTGATAGGTTTGATTTCTTCTGAAAACTGCCGTATCTTTTGACCACTTATCAATTGGGGAATGGCTCATATTTTTATAAATTTGGCTCATTTCCTTATATATTTGAAAAATGAGACTTTTATTAGAGAAACTTGCCATTAAAGTTTTTTTCCCCAATTTTCTATTTTGCTTCTAATTTTGGCTGCATTAGCTTTAATTTGATGTAATTTTTAAGCTTTTTCTTTCAAAAGTGAGATATTGTGAGTTATTCTTTTTGGACAATTATTTATTAAGCACTTACTTTGAGCCTGGCACTATTCTAAGCACTGGGGATACCAGTACATTAAATGGAACAATTTCTTATCTCAAGGACCCTACATTCTAAAGGGAAAGATAAGAACATATATATTAAAATACACACACATATATATTGTATATATACGTATGAACTGGATTTATTTCAGGTTTCTCAATAGTTGAAAGTTTTTATTTTTTATTTGAGTTGCCAGTAGGGTGATTTTTATTTGAGATGCTTAATAGAATATATAAATTTGAACAAGAATGAAGAACCTGAATATAGGTGATCAGCCCCACTTTAACTTCTCACAGAATCTAAATCTCAGTCCCAGATGAATGCTCCTCATTTTACAAGTGAGGAAACTGAGGCCCAGAGAAGAAAAGTGACTTGTTAAGTGTCAGACAGCAAGTAAGTTAGTAGTTCAGCTGGGGATAAAAGTCCATTGCTTTTATCTGGGAGTTGGTGGTATCACAGCTGCTTTCACAGTGGGGCACATGAACGGAGGGCACGGAGCACTAGTCTGAGCTTTGAAAATGAGAGCGAAAGCCAGTGCCAATAAGGGAGGTCAGTTTGAGCTACCTACAAAATTTTTAAAAACTAAATATATGAATGGATTTAAAGCAGATAAAAGTTATTTTTTGTTTTAAGAGAAGCAAAGTATTGAGGACTTTTTCCTTTTCTCATGTGGTGAACATTTAGCCTAACTTCATGCTATGTGTCCTTAGTTTTGAGTGGCTCACATTTTCCTTCTTTGCTTTTTGTCTTTCCCTATTAAAGTATGGAATAGAATCCTTATTAGTTTTAGAGAAGAAAAACTATGTAGTTGCTATTAGAATTATGCAACTGATTCAGCACACCGTCATATGGTGTTTTTGAGATCTATCAAAAAGAAACCTCGCTAGAGGGCCCACTCTTCCTGTGAGTGCTAATGGAAGTGTGGCATTATTTGGTCTTTCTTCTCATTTTACAAATGAGGAGATTTTAGTTTAGACTTGCCCTCAGTCACTTGATTAGTAAATATCTTAGCACCAGGACTTGAAGCCAGGTCTTCTGACTGCAAACTCAGTGCTTTTCTCCTATACCAATCACAGAATGTCAGACCTTCTGGAAGCCATTTTAAAGGTTATGTGGTTCAGCCTCTCCTTTTACAGATAAAAAAAAATGGAGATCCTGAGTGCGACTTAAAGTCACATAGTCAGTAAATAGACAAGTTAGGATTTAAACTTACATGTTCTGACTCCAGTCTAGTATTCTCAGTATTCCATACATACTGTCTTGCAACTGGTCAATTCTTTTGAATAAACATAGATGGAATGCATCTATCATATCACTTACAGAAAAGCTAAAATTAGGATCCTAGGATCAAAGATTTAGAACTGGGAGGGACCTTTGAGGAATGGAGTCCAATTGCTTCATTTTATACCAGGTAAGAAAACTGAGGCCCAGAGAGATTAAATTACTTGCTTGTCACATAGCTAGTGATAGAGATGGAATTCAAACCCAAGTCTTCCTGACTTCAAGTCCAGTGCTCTTTATCTACTGCACCATCATGCATGAAGCAGATTTATGTTTAATATAAAGAAAACTTCCTAATAATTAAATTGTACATAAGTAGAATGGGTTGCCTTGGAAAGTATTGACTTCTCCATCAGAGATGTAGTAGGGGGGATTTTGTTCATATACGACTTAGCCTAGGTGACCACAGAAGTCTTTGAACTCTGTATTCCTTCAATTTTAACAAAATGATGCAGCTGTCCAATAATTTTAGCTAAAGAATATCCTCAGACCCTTTAATAAAAAAGGAAGAAACCTTGGATTTTGATGGAATATTTTTATTGCTGTCCATAAACATTTACTGTATAAAACTCTAGATCAGGAGTTCTTAACTCTGTGTGTGTGTGTGTGTGTGTGTGTGTGTGTGATAGACTCCTTTGATAGTCTAGTGAAGCCTATGAACCCCTTACTTAGAATATTATATTTATTCATAGAACATAATTCATAGGATAACAAAGGAAATGAATTATATTTCGGTATAGTTTCAAAATATTTTTAAAAGGTTCCCATATTCCAGATTAAGAACCCTTGCTTTAGTGGTACTTTTCATGTAACATGGATTATAGAATTTATAAAGTGATAATCCCTTTAAAAATCAATCAAATGCAAAGTGCATTAAATATTCATTTTGCTTATGATATATGACCTCATTCCCACTGAAGGTATCCTATTTTTTATTACCACTTCCATGATATTACAAGATTGATTTGCTGTGTTATTTGAGGGATAGAAGGGTCTGCCCCTCCCCAGCTGATGCTTTGCTTTCTTGGGCATAGTATGTCTTTATGTTTCTTGTACAGAACTGAAATTTTAAAATATCATGGAAGCAGTCTAAGTCAGAGATCATGAAAACTTAATGCAGATATAACTAACAGGATTTCTTATATTGACAGGGCAACAGTCTCCTGAGAATGATAACACGATAAAGGACTTGCTCCCTGAGGATGCTGGGATTGACCATCAGACAGTCCACCAGCTGATTACAGTTTTAATGAAGTTTATGGCTAAAGATGAGAGTAGTGCGGAGTCAGACATCAGTAGTGCTAAGGCTTTTAATACAGTCAAACGGCACTTGTATGTTTTACTTGGTTATGACCAGCAAGAAGGATGCTTTATGATAGCCCCTCAAAAAATGCGCCTCTCGACTTGTTTCAATGCATTTATTGCTGGAATTGCACAAGTAAGTGTGGTTTTCATTCTCAACAGACTATCTCAGTTAGGTAAGCCATGTACGAGAAATAGTCAGCCTCCTAGCTTGTATAGCATAAACAGTTTCTAAAATGTGCAAAGTGTCATTGGGTAATAATACTGGTTCATTCAACAAATATTTTTAAGTGCCTCCTGTGTGTGAAGCATTGTATGGATGCAGGGCAGATAAAAATTAAGATAAGACACGGTCCCTGTACCCATAATCCAGGAGTGGGATACAGAAAAGCACAGCATTACACGATAGTATCAGAGAGCTGCAAAACAGTGTGCTGTAGACAGTCTGAAGGGGAAGGTCGTTACTGATGAGGAAGAGCGAGGCTGGTTTCAGGAAGAAAATGTCATTCAGATCAGACTAACAGATTACAACTTACCAGGATAAGAAGGGAAGGGAAGAAATGCCAAGAATGGAGAGCATTCTGCGGAAAAACGTGGAGGCAGAAAAAGCAGGCTACTCTTAAGACATGTATATAGCATTTCATAGTTTAAAAAAGCATTTCCCTTAAAAGGAACCTGTGAGGTAGGTAGTGTAAAAGTACAGTCGACTCCATTTTACAGAGGAGATATGGGATTGGTTAAGGCCCCAAAGAAGGGCTAGTTCTGAATATAGTATGTGGTTAGCCTGCGCTTTAATGTATCAAGATTCAGAATGGGAACTGTGGGTTAACTTCTTCAAGCACTTATAGCCATGAATCATAAGGCTGTATCAGGCAGCAGTTGCAGAGCTGGAAAGAAATTAGGCATCAGGAAATTTAATAATCCTTGTCTTCTTTCTATAATTGTCTTGTGGATTTTCCTTTGGAGTTTTCTTTGGATAGTTAAGTCAGTATATGATGTTACAAAATACTTATATTCTCTTACTTTATGATATGTCATTGTAGTATTGTAAGAAAACTTTAATAAATAGTCATATCAATTCCCTATCACTAGAAGCATTCAAGCATAGATATGTTTATATACATATATAATATGCAGATATTTGAGTTTTTATGTGTTACGTATGTAGTTCATTAGTTATAAATATACACCTATTAACAATTTTTCAACTGTATTTCTAGTGTAAGTCCATGAAACTGTTCAGAGAACTCTAAAATTGTTGAATCACTAAATTTCAGATATGGTCTGAAATTTAGGTCACTGTGCTAGGTGTTTGAACATTTTTTCTAGTACCAGAGCAGAAATTCCCTCTACAATATCCTAGTCAGTGTAATTTTCCTTGTACCAACATAGTTTTCTACTGCATTTTGTACTATAGTTTGTACAATTAAGTATTTCTTAAAATTACTTTTGATAATGCCGATAGACCATGCTACACATTCGTATGGTGGTGGTAGAGGGTGTGCAATTTTACATGCTAAACCAAAGGCAGATTTTGAACTCAGACCTCTAATGGTATCATATAAACAGTAGCCTTGTGGATAGTCTTTTGTTTGTTTTGACACTGGGCACATTTAATTGAGGTTTTTTTCCCCCCCTCTAATTTGCCAATTTACACTGAGAATAGGCTTGTAATTCACTTACTTACTCATTCATTCATTCATTCATCCATTCATCTCTCCTTCCATTAAGTATTTGCTGAGTGTGTGCTATGTATAATATAAAGATGAGTAAGGTGAATGGCCCCTGACCTCATATATCAAGCATACATATATTTAAATTTATAGATACACAAGTGGATTAACATATTAGTAATATACAAATATTCATTGTATATATTTATATGTGTGTATATCTGTGTATAAGATTTATTTTAAAAAATCTGGATCATGATTTTATCAGTGTAGAGAGCTCCCAGTAAAGAATTGCCCTTACCAGAACAGATTAGGGAGATCTCTGCAAACCCATCATATTAGATAGGCTTGCCTCGAGCACTGAAAGGTTATAATGCCCCAGGTCACATGGCTGATATATGTAAGATGCAGGACTCCAAGGCCAATTTTCCATCCCCTACATGCTGCCTTTCATTCAGAGCTAGGTCAGGTCTAGAATGTCTGACTCCATATCTAGAACACTTTCCCCTACACATACTGTCTTTAGTGTATTTGAAGTCAGAAAAGTAGGTGACCTCACAGATCTCTTCCAATTATGAGATGTCATGACTTTATGATGCTGTGAGGAATATAGATAAGTAATACATGTAATTCATTGGTAAAAGACAACTGTAGGTAGGACTGGTTAGGGAAGACTTCAAGGGAGTGAGAATTGCATCTCTCTTGAGGCATTGGCACATTCTGCCTTGTATTGTGGTTGCTTATGTTCATGTCTTGTCCTCTTATTAGAGTGTAATATCAGGGATATTGTCTTTGTCTCCTGATAATACTTCAGAACTTTACTAGATGTTGAATAGTTACTTAGTGAAGGAAATGTGGGAGTGAAGGCACCGGTAATTCAGAGAGAGGATGGAGGGTAACCATGAATGCTTCTATTTGCTTTCATTGTTCAATTTATATCTATTTCAGGTGATGGATTATAACATCAATCTGGGAAAACATCTTCTCCCTTTAGTGGTTCAAGTGCTTAAGTACTGCTCCTGTCCTCAGCTGCGACATTACTTTCAACAGCCGCCTCGTTGCTCCCTATGGTCCCTGAAGCCTCATATTCGGCAGATGTGGTTGAAGGCATTACTTGTTATTCTTTATAAGGTGAGCCACCTTTGTTACTTTTCCTTTCTGGGCACAGTGATACCTTTAGGAAATTTAGCGTTAGCATAGTACTTGGGCAGCCATTCTGCAACTTCAAGCATGATGTTAATTAGCCTCCAAAGAAAATTAGCCTTATGTAATTTGGAATTGAGGTCTACGCAAATACTTGGGAGAGAGTTAAAATAGAGTGTCTTAAAGTATTTCATTATCCCAACAAACATTTATTAAGTGCTTAAAGCAGAATACTGTGCTAGGTATTCACAAATTTTAGATGAGGTAAAATCTTTGTTTTTAAGGTTCTTACGGGCCAATAGCTACTGTGAACTCTTCAAGAGTTTATAACAATTATTGATATTTATATTGTACTTTACAGAGGACCTTACCTGTATTATCTTCTTTTATCTCTCATGGGAGCCCTAAAGGTGAGATAAATAGAAGCCTTATTATCATCCTTATTTTACAGTTGAGAAAACTTTGGCACAGGGGTCAAAGTAAAGTGAATTGCTCAAGGTCACACAGATAATAAATGTTAGAACCAGGATTTTGAACCCTTATCTCTGATATGATATGTACTAAACTGACATCTGATATTAATTGGTTGTCTAAAAATTTAAAAGGAAAGCAGTATTACAGGGGAAAGTTAGTTCTATAGGATCTATGTTATAAATTGTGATTCATTCCTAAGTGGCCAAAATTAAGACCACAAGAGTTTAAAATGGATCTTTAAATAATTCCTGGTTCGAACCAGGCTAGTTTATTCTGTGGCCAAATGATATTACAGTGGGAGTTTGTCGTATAAATTTAATCAATATCCCATGTTAGAAACCATGGGATTGTCTTTGACCCTTGCTTTCTCTTTTATTCTTATATACAGTCAGTTACTTTGTCCCATTGATTCTCTTTTCTTAAATCTATTTTGAATCCATTTTCCCCTCTCTTTATTTCCTCTGTCACCACTCAAGTATAGACCTTCACTGTTTTTGACTAAACTGTTCTTTAACCTCCCAGAAGATTTTTCTGTCTCCAATTTAATTTCCCTTTATTCTAGTCCTTACACTTGAATAATCTTTTTTTTACTTATTTATTTATTTTTATCAAATTTATTTATTTAACTTTTTACATTCATTTTCCAAAATTTTGAGTTCCAAATTTTCTCCCCATTTCTCCCCTCCCCCTACCCCAATACTCTGAGCATTCTAATTTCCCCTATCACCAATCTGCCCTCTCTTCTATCATCCCTCCCTTCTCTTGTCCCCATCTTCTCTTTTGTCCTGTAGGCCCAGATGACTTTCTATTCCCCATTAACTGTATTTCTTATTTCCTAGGAGCAAGAACAATACTAAACAGATGTTCCTAAAACTTTAAGTTCCAAATTCTCCCCATCCCTCCCACCCCACCCATTCCCTTTGGGAAGGCAGGCAATTCAATATAGGCCATATCTGTGTAGTTTTGCAAATGATTTCCATAATAGTTGTGTTGTGTAAGACTAACTATATTTCCCTCCATCCTATCCTGCCCCCCACTGCTTCTGTTCTCTCTTTTGATCCTGTCCCTCCCCAAGAGTGTTGACTTCAGATTGCTCCCTCCTCCCATTGCCCTCCCTTCCATCATTCCCCCCACCCTGCTTATCTCCTTCTCCCCCACTTTCCTGTATTGTAAGATAGGTTTTCATACCAAAATGCTCGTGCATTTTATTCCTTTAGTCAAATGTGATGAGAGTAAACTTCATGTTTTTTTCTCAGCTCTCCTCTTTTTCCCTCCACTAAAATGTCTTCTGCTTGTCTCTTCAATGAGAGATAATTTACCCCATTCCATTTCACCCTATCTCCTCCCACTACATTTCTTTCTCACCGTTTACCTTAATTTCTTTATGGTCCCATCCTATTCAATTCACTCTGTGCTCTCTGTCTCTGTATGTGCGTGCATGTGTGTATGTGTGTGTGCACTCAGGCGTGTACATGTGTGTGTGTGTGTGTGTGTGTGTATGTGTGTATGTGGTCCCACCAACTACCCAGATACTGAAAAGTTTTAAGAGTTACAAATATTGTCTTTCCATGTAGGAATGTAAACAGTTCACCTTTGGTAAGTCCCTTATGACTTCTCTTTGCTGTTTACTTTTTCATGCTTCTTCTCATTCTTGTGTTTGAAAATCAAATTTTCTTTTCAGCTCTGGTCTTTTCATCAAGAATTGCTTGAAAGTCCTCGATTTCATTGAAAGACCATATTTTCCCCTGAAGTATTATACTCAGTTTTGCTGGGTAGGTGATTCTTGGTTTGAGTCCTAGTTCCTTTGACTTCTGGAATATCCTATTCCACGCCCTTCGATCCCTTAATGTAGAAGCTGCTAGATCTTGAGTTATCCTGATTGTATTTCCACAATACTGGAATTGTTTCTTTCTATCTGCTTGCAATATTTTCTCCTTGACCTGGGAATTCTGGAATTTGGGCACACTGTTCCTAGGAGTTTCTTTTTTTGGATCTGTTTCAGGCGGTGATTGATGGATTCCTTCAGTATTTATTTTGTCCTCTGGTTCTAGAATATCAGGGCAGTTTTCCTTGATAATTTCATGAAAGATGATGTCTAGGCACTTTTTTTGATCATGGCTTTCAGATAGTCCCATAATTTTTAAATTGTCTCTTCTGGATCTATTTTCCAGGTCAGTTGTTTTTCCCAATGAGATATTTCACATTCTCTTCCATTTTTTCATTCTTTTGGTTTTGTTTTGTGATTTCTTGGTTTCTCAGAAAGTCATTAGCCTCCATCTGTTCCATTCTAATTTTGAGAGAACTATTCTCTTCAGTGATCTTTTGAACCTCTTTTTCCATTTGACTGATTCTGCTTTTGAAAGCATTCTTGTCCTCATTGGCTTTTTGAACCTCTTTTGCCAATTGAGTGAGCCTATTTTTCAAGGTGTTATTTTCTTCAGCATTTTTTTGGGTCTCCTTTAGCAAGTTATTGACCCATTTTTCATGCTTTTCTTGCATCTCTCTCATTTCTCTTGCCAGTTTTTCCTCCACCTGTCTAACTTGATTTTCAAAATCCTTTTTGAGCTTTTCAATGGCCTGAGCCCACCAGACATCCCCCTGGGGTGTCTGGGATACAGAGGCCCCGACCTCCACATCTTTCCCAGATGGAAAGCATTGTACTTCTTCATCAGAAATGAAATGAGGAAGAAAATCTCTTCCCCAAGAAAGTAGCTCTGTATGGTCTTATTTTTCTTCCCTTTTCTGGGCATTTTCCCAGACAGTTACTTGACTTCTGAGATTCCTCTCCACCCCTGCCTAGATCCGCCCAGCTAGTGCTTAGGGTCTGAGATTCAAATGCTGCTCCCCAGCCTCAGGGCTTTCAGTGAGGGGTGTGGCTGCTATTCAATGTGAGCTTAAGTTCTGGTGCTCAGGTGGGGGCAGGGCCGCCTCCCAGGCTCAGTTCCCTCAGGGGGTTTATGCAGAGACCTTCGGTAATGGCCCTGAGCTCCTGCCTGCTTGGGGAGTCCCAGGCCGCCGCCTCTGCCTCTGCCGCTCCCTCTGCTGCTGCCTCCCAAGGGGGCCTGAGTCATGGAGACACCCCACTCCACTCTCGGCCAGCCCAGAAGTCTCTCTCACTGACCTGTAGCGTCTGTGGGTGGAGGGACCTTCACGGCCGCTGTAGGTTCCGTCCCTGAAGCCTGCTTGGATCTGCTCCTCTGGGGCCGTGCGGCCAGGGCAGCGCAGGGGTGGGCTCCGCTGTCTGGAGCGCAACGGACCCCTGGGGATTACTTTCCAGGGCCCTCTGGAACGGAAATCTCCTCCCCTGTGTTTCTGCGCGGCTTGGAATTCTGCTCCAGAATTTGTAGGGAGTTCTTTTTACAGAAAATGTATGGGCTGTGGGTTTGGAGCTAGCATACGTGAGCCTTTCTACTCTGCCATCTTGGCTCCTTCTCCTTGAATTATCTTTTTTATATCTAGATTTGGATATGTCATTCTTTTGCTCAAAAATCTTTACTGGCTCCCTGTTTTTTCTAAATATAATTCAAACTCCTTTGCCTGTGATTTAAAGCTCTCTACCATTGGACCTTATTTTATCTTTCCCACTTCGTCTCGTGTCACTACTTTCCGTATACCCTTTAGCCAGACTGGTCTTTTTCTTATTCCCAAAATGTAATGTATATGCTCCAGCTTCCACACCTTTGATTGCTTCAGTGCCTTCTTCTTGCTTTACATATTGCATTTACATATTTACATATTGCCTTCTTCTTGCTTCTATCTTTCAAAGTTCATCTCAAATATCTCCTCTCCTTTGCAGCCTGATATGATTCCCCTTTTCAGTAATGACCTTCCTGCCTTGAATCTTATGCAACTTAACATGAAATGTTGCTTATTTTTATTTATGTGTTTTTCTTTCACGTCTCTATAGTAGACTGCAAACTTTGTTATCTCTCACTCATAGTTCTTTTACCTCCTTTTCAAGATTTATTTCCTATTAATCCCTTTCATATATAATCTCTTCTGGTCAGACTGACCTGCCAGCTTTTCTCCACATACAATGTTCTGAGCCTCACTTTTCTGATTTGCATTAGTGTCTCCGCATTTATCAATTGTGCTCCCTCCTCACTCCTGCCTGTTAGAAGCTTTGCTTTCCATGCTACCTCTTCCATAAGGCCTTGCCTCCTTCCTCCATTTATTAGTGCTGTCTCGATCTGCCTCTTGCATTTTTATGATTACTTATCGTATTCTCTCAGTAGAGTATAAGTGTAAGTAAGTGTAAGAGAAGGGACTTGTTTTACTTTTGACATTGTGTAACCCGGCTCTAGGACAATGCCTTGGATATAGTAAGCAATCCATAAATATTTGTTGAATAAATTAATTAACAACATTATTGCAAAATGTTTTATATATTTGTATCTATAATATGTTTCATTTTTTTTGTAGTATCCGTACCGAGATTGTGATATCAGCAAGGTTATGTTGCATCTAATCCATATAACAGTTAATACGCTCAACGCACAGTATCACAGCTGTAGACCTCATGCTACTGCAGGACCTTTGTACAGTGACAACAGTAACATCAGCAGATACAGTGAAAAAGAAAAAGGTACTTTTGGCATGTGAATTTTGCCCCCTATTCTGTTTAAAATACTTTGCATGATGTGTTTAGGAGAGAGCAGATCTTTCAGAGTCAAGCTACATATTGATCCTTTATTTCTTTTTAAAACTTTCCATCCTAACACTGCTTTTTAAATTTTCAATGCTCCTTGAAGAGAAATTACCAGTCCCATTTGACACGAATGGTATTATTCTCTGTGAATCATTTGATATTAGTGAAAAAGCCTTTATGAACCTTTTCAGAACCATTAGGAAATTTCTTTCTTTGACATACCACCAAAAAAATAATTTTCTCCACTGCTCGAAGGAGCCATCATTGTGAAATTCTCAAGTTTGTTTCTGAAATCAGAATCATAATTTGAACGAATTCTAGTTTTGAAAACATCTCCTATTGTCATCTGTCAATAATAAATGATCCAAAGTGGTGATTCAAGGTTCTGTTCACAATAATAGCTAACACCTTAAGGTTTGCAATGCACTCTATATATGTTATTTCATTTGCTGTCTCATGAGGGAGTATATCCTAAACATCTTAAGCACACAGATTATAATAACCTTGTTTTAGTAAGCATTTTGCCAGGTAATTGTTTTTCTTGGAATGCAACAATGAAAGTAAATTTTAAAAGGAATGAAATTAATATCAGAAATATTCTTATGAGAGCAGATTTGAAGAGCAGAGGCATTTTTCTATAGTAAATGCTAAATTGACTTTATCTAATCTCTTTAGAGCTGATTGATGTTATAATGAACTATAGGGGTGCAGACATGGTTTTGATTGGTTCAAAAGAACTGTTAATTCACCTTGAGGTCCACTATATACATGTGTCAATTTGATTCCAGGACAATTCAAAGTTCTAGGTTGACTCTAAAGTGGAATCCAAGGATCAGTTAGATTTGGACTATTAGAGCTACCAAAAACTTGCCCCAAAGTTGTCATAACCCCCTGGTTTGGCGTCTGACTTTTCCTAACCTCTGAGATGTTCTACAGGTTAGGTTAATCTAGAGACTGATTTTAGCTCCTGTTTTGGGACAGAGGTCGGATGTAGTTTTCTGTTCATTCAGTACCTTAATGAGCAATATTTTCAAACTCTGGAAGTGGAATCAAAAGGGAATCATATACTCCCTTGAATTTTATTTCAAATGGATAACTAAGAAATGGAGCCAATATACCTGTCATTGTCATGTAAAAGCAGGTCTAGATATAATGTCTTTACTTTGAGTAATGACAATAGCACTGTTATATCTATATAGCTCAACAGTTGGGCCTTAATCCTAAAGGCAAATTCATCATAAACATTTATTTTTCATTTGGATAAAAAGTTCAGCATATATAATTTTTTAATGGGTTCTGTTTATTGTGATTGGCTTGCAGACTCTGAGTAGGGTACGAATGATACCTGAAGTGCAGTTATTTTTCTCCTACATCAACTAGCATGTGGTTAATACTCAAAAAATACTCAAAAAAAAAATCATAACAACACCTTGGCTTCATTGTTCCAGATAATGGGCCCACAAGCCAATTTTCACTAAATAAAGTCCAAACACTATTATTTCATTGAGAAAAAGAAAAAATAATTGTCTTTGAGGTATGGAAGTCTTGAGGAGTACAAATAGAATGCCATTTTTGTTAATCATGGTGTTTGATGCATGTCAGTAGTTTTTTCCCTTGCTCATTTGTTACCTTTTGGGCATAATAAAAATATGCAAGGAAGTGAACTTTCTGAAAGAATTCTCTGGATCTTTTCTGTTTTCATCATTAATTTGCCTCTGACCCTATCTGTGATTTAAAAGCAACCTACAGGAGATATCCAAAAGAGGATTTGACACTTAGACAAGGACGCTGAACAAATAAATTAGTGTGTGTGTGTGTGTGTGTGTGTGTGTGTGTGAGAGAGAGAGAGAGAGAGAGAGAGAGAGAGAGAGAGAGAGAGAGAGAGAGAGAGAGAGAGAGAGACAGTGCATATGTGTGTACACTGACTCTTAGGACTGTGGAAGACCAAGATGCCTTTGGAATCTCATGAGGTATATTAGAGTAACATATGATGAATACCACAGAGGAAGAATCTTAATTGTATTAGGAGATTTCTTTTTTGTTTTTTTTGTTTTTGTTTATTTACTCTTTCAGTCCATAATCATTTGTGGAGCTTTTGAGATAACAAATGGCGTTTATAAGCTTTTTCTGTGTTGTGTGTTTCATTATCAAATGTAGAGTACAGTATTTTGCATTTACAAAGTTAAAGGTGCATGTAGTGCTAGGCTGTGTCTATACTAGTCTTAAAAAAACCACAGGATTGAAAAAATAATACATTCTAACATGTTCTTGACTAGTTTAATATCCTTTTGTTAAAGTATACTCAAAAAAATCTGACAAAATAAAAAATAAGAAAATAAATTGGCTTAGCCAATTTCCCAGGCATAAAGAAAAAGTATCATTCAGTTTAAAAGCATTTAATATTTGGCCACATTGGGGTAATAAAATCTAAATCCTGGAAATGATGCTGTAGCTTGAAGTATGATGGGCAACCTCATTAGGTTGCTGTGCTGCACTGGTGGAAAATTTAAAATCTGGGAACAGCACCAAGCTGTGACTTGAACTAGTTTAGTGTAGATGCCTTCCTCAAAGAACTTAATTCCACAAATGCTGTCCTGGAAGCGCTAGTGTAGACACAGCCTAAGAGATGGTGGAGTCTCTTAAGTGTAATTATGACTTTCTCTCCCCAATTAGAGGAAGATAGTGTTTTTGATGAATCTGATATTCATGATACACCTACTGGACCCTGCAATAAGGAGTCTCAAACTTTTTTTGCAAGATTGAAAAGGATAGGCGGCAGCAAAATGGTGAAATATCAACCGGTTGAGATGAATGTACAGAGAAGTATGAATTTTTTATCTTAGTAATTTCATGCAGAAATGTTGTACTCTACTGTTTGTTTTAGGCCGAAACTTAATTTGATTATGTTACTACACTTTTTTTAATACTATTGATTTTGATATATATGTATGCACAAACAGTATATATATAGATGCACTTATATATATACGAGGACGGACAGATACATCATTAATTGTCATGACTGTCTCAGAGGGCCATTGCTTAATTTGATTTCTTGCAAAATGTTTGCTTCTCTTCCACACAACCTGAATCCAGTTCCTTAGATCTGATTCGGCCAAACAAACCCCGTCTAGGGCCCAACTGAGCAGAGCTGAGGAATTATTTGGAAATCTAATTGTCTGCAAAAACAGACTTTAGAGGGCCATTTTGGTTCTCCCATGGCACAGTTCTAATCTGGTTTTTGCATTTAGAAAGCCTTGCTAAGAACTTGCCCAGAAAGTCAGTTTTCCACACTGGTGGTGTTGGGATTGTGGATTATGGTTTAATGCCAATTATGTGCTGGAGCATGAGGGGAAAAAAGTGAATCGTCAAGTAAAATAGTACTAGCTTTTTCTGTTTTAATCAGGTGAAATAGAACTGGCTGAATATAGAGAAACGGGTGCATTTCAAGACAGCATTCTACGCTGTGTGAGAGAAGAAAGCATTCAGAAAAAAAAGCTGCGCTCTTTAAAACAAAAATCTCTTGATATAGGGAATGCAGACTCCCTGTTGTTTACCTTAGATGAGCATCGTAGGAAGTCCTGCATAGACCGGTGCGATATAGATAAGCCATCTACCCATGCTGCTTACATCACACATAGACAAAATGATTATGGAAGACCCAGACAGAATTCTTCTACCAGGCTGGACAATACAGAAATCCCTGAAAACCCCATTATAGAGGGTATTCAAGAAACCCGAAGACCAGTAATACCAGAAGTCAGATTAAATTGCATGGAGACATTTGAAGTGAAAGTGGATTCTCCAGAAAAACCTTCTACTCCAAAAGAGGATTTAGATCTTATTGATTTGTCATCAGATTCCTCATCAGGGCATGAAAAGTGCTCTCTGCTCTCCACATCAGACAGTGACTCTCTTGTCTTTGAGCCTCTTCCTCCTCTTCGAATAGTGGAAAGTGACGAAGAGGAGGAAACGATGGAACAAGGTACTGAGGGTGTCTCTAGTAAAAATACTCTATCCTTTCCTTCAACTCCTACTGGGCCCTCTGTGCTCAGTTTAAGCACAACTCCTCTTGTGCAAGTTAGTGTAGAAGACTGCTCTAAAGATTTTACTTCTAAAGACAGAAGAAATAGTCAGTCATCAGGGAAAAAGGAACCCCTTCCCCAGCTTTCTGAAGAGCCAAAAGATGGTGAAGACTTGTCAAAGCTAGAGGCACCTCAAGAACTTTTCTGTGGCAGCCCTCTGACTCTGAAACAGAAGCGAGACCTCCTGCAGAAATCTTTTGCCCTCCCTGAAAGGTCAGTTGATGATAGCACTGAACTTAGCATAGAGGAAGAAAAGGAAGGTGCACAGAGCTCAGGTTCATGTGCCAAAACAGTTCTCCTTAAAGTTCCTGAAGATGCTGAGAGTCAGTCTGAAAGCGAAAAGCCTGATGCTAGTGCTGAGTCTGACACAGAGCAGAATACTGAACACAAAGCAGGAGAGGATGGAACGGAGGAGTCTGAATTTAAGATCCAGATCGTGCCGAGGCAAAGGAAGCAGAGGAAGATTGCAGTCAGTGCTATCCAGAGAGAGTACCTGGACATTTCCTTCAACATTCTAGACAAACTGGGAGAGCAGAAGGAGTCAGGTAAGCACATTTCTCTTCCTCCTTCATAATCCCACCCATGGAGTATTTCTCTGAAGTTTGTGCAACTGTGATAGAATTCAGTCCTAAATATGCATCAAATTCTTTATTCTTATAATGTCAGCTTCTGACATTATAATTGCTTCAGAAACCACCCTGACTCCCTCCTGCTCCAAATAGCATGTTGGATTCAGATGTGGTTTTACTGGCTGCCTACATGTCACAGTCTTTGTTGTCTCCTAAGCACTACGGTCAACTCTTGATTATCTATGTTTATAGGAGAGACCTAATATTCCTAAAGCTTTGTTCTGAGTCAGTTTAACTTCTCTTCCTCACAAGAGTTACACCAAGAAACAAAATAGACCTTCATTCTCTTCTGCACACCCATTAGTGAGCAGTAAGAGACCTCAAAGGAGGAGCAGAGATGAAGGGCCTCAGACAAGTTATGGATCAGATGAAAAGCCCCTGAATTATTGAGAGTTGACTGTATACTCATTTAGAGTTCACAGCTGATTACATATTTAGCTAAATAGGTAGAGCTTTTTTAGAAATTCGCAGCTCTGAGGAATCTAAACACTATTCATTACAACAATTATAATATATAGGGATCAAGATTCTTATATGTAGATCCAGGGGTGTGTGGGTGCTTAATAAATATCATTTGATGATGATACATGGTCATAACTCTACAGTTCTCTGCTTAAATGGCACCAGGAAGCAGAGTTTCTAAGCATATCAAGGTGAACAGTTCAGGTACCAATAGACTTACATTATCTTGAAATATTTTAGGTTTCCTGAAGACTTGACAGTGCTGTTTGCATTTCTCAATCTCTTTAGTTTGTGTCTAGAAAGTTACAGCTTTCTAGAAAAGATAGGACTGGTTAGGAATGACTATTTCCAAAAAACAATAGTTATAGAGTGTTAGAGCTGGAAAGAATTTTAGCAATATTATCTATTCTACATCTCTTCCCAAATCTTTTATTTTACAAATAGGTGTATGAAGGTCCAGAGGAGGTAAACCACTTTACCCAGAATCCTATATAAAAAATTAGTGATGGACCCAGAACTAGAACCCAGGTCTTTCAGGTTCAAATCCAGTGCTCTTTCTATTATCCTATGAAAATAAATGACATCTAGACATTTGTCTCCTTGGATAACAATCTCTGTTTCTTTCATTCCTTCTTGCTCTGTAGGATGCTAGACACTGTTCTTGACTACCTAATAGTGTCATGGAGAGTCATAGAAATTATAGCTGTCAGAGATCTTGGATATCATCTATTTTAACTGCCTCATGTTAAAAGTGGAAAAACAGGCCCAGAGAGGTCAAGTGATGAGCCCAAAGCAAGGTCACTTAGCTATTTAGTAGCAGGATGAGGACTGGAATCTAAGTCTTCTGACTTCTGTTCCACTGTAAATGGTAGGTAATCAGCAATTGCTAACTAAATGAATTTAGAGAAAGTAGAAAACTGGATCTGGCATTAACAAATAAGGCTATGGTGATTTCTAACTAAGAGTAGCTTTGGGCGACTTAGAGCTGGACTTACTGCAGTTAGAGAATTATTGTCTTTCTTAATGAGAGCTTGCCACTTCCTCTTTCTTAGCTGCACACCTAGAGTATTTGGGGATATGATACCTATGTAATCTAGGCATTGTATGTGAGGTATCTTCTTATTCATCCTTATTCATCTCTATCCTAATAGCCTTTACTCTTCCCCTGCCTGCTTTTCCCCTCCTCCAGGGTAAGAGTTGAGAAATTAGACTCTATCATTAGTTATTTCATTCATTCAGCTAGAAAACCTACTGATATTGAAATTAGAAAACTTGGTTGTTCTTACAGACTAGTAAGATGGATTAATAGAATATTAGGGCTCAAAATTGCCGGAATACACATCTGCAGAATGTTAGAACATAGCGTGTAAAATGTTAGTTTTGGAAAGGACATTAGAGTATGTGACCATAAAACATTAGAGCGAGACAGAAACGTTAGAGCTACCAGAGACTTTTCCCTTTTACAGATAAGGAAAGTGAGGTGCAGAGGTTATTGAGATGCTTAAGGCCATGAATGAAGATCCATTTTTGATAACATCGTATTACTCTGTTCTCTGTAAAAGAGGAGGTAATCAAACAAAGAGAAAGCAGAGTAAAAATAATTGGCCTGAAGTAATTTGGTACCTTGATGGGCATTGTTTCAGTCCGGACCCGTGATTTTATCAGGGTAAGGAACTCCCAGTGAAGAAACACTCTCCACCAAGGTGGAGTGGCAACCATATAGCAATGTAGAGTCATAGAGAGTTGCTTGAAGAAAGAGTCAGAGACTTGCCTAGGGTATCATGCAGCGACTGTGTATTTGTGGAAAGTCCTGATTCTGAGTCCAGCTCGTCACCCTTTACAATTCACTAAGATTACTGCAGTATGATAAGGCTTTTCTTTCAAGATGACAACTACAGCAAGATGTTTTTAAGCCACAAATACAACTGAGGGATTGATAAATATGACCTTTAACCATTCTTGTTATCTGTGGTTTTGGACTTATTGGTAGTTTTGTACTTTACTGACAAGTAAATAGTTAGAACATACTGAAAGGAATGAGTAAAAGAAGTATATTTGTCCTAAAATGAAAGCCTTGGGAAAAGGTAGTTCAGAAAATCACTTTAGGGAACAGTCAGGAAGAGACTTGTTCTTGTTTAGGGTGGAGGGAGGGTGAGGAAGAAATATATCTTTTATATTGGTAGCTTTTTTTCAGAGTTTTCATGTACTATTAGTATTGGAAAGATCAGAGAAACTTAGATCTAGAATATGAGACTTCAGAGGCCATTTAGTCCAACCGTCTTATTTTACAGAAGAATTAAATGAGGGCCAGGGAAATCAAGTGATTGCCCAAGGTCACATAGGTATTAGGTATCAGAGGTAGGATTTGAACCGATGTTCTCTGACTCTGGTGTACCTCTTCCTTTTATAGTTGAAAAAACTGAAGCAGAAAGTTTGAATAACTTGTCTAAGGTCATACAGCTAGCAGATGGCAAAGCTGGGACTTCAATCCAGATCTCCTGACTCTAGTTTCAGTTGTTCTTACCATTATCCTTATGTTATTTTAATGAACCTAGTAATTTAGTTGTTGTCATTTTATACTTTCTTTAAGTGACTAGTGATTCTTAGGAAAATTTATAATATAAATCCCTCAGCTAGTGAAAGCCAATTACCAAGCATCTACTTACTATGTGAGGCACAGCAGAAAACCACTAAGACAGTAGAAGAATCCTTTGAGCAGCATACATAGATAACAAAAAATCCATGTCTGGAGTTCATGTAGTTTACATACAGGTGATATCCTAACCTAAAGCTATTTCAAAATGTTTGAGGAAAGACAGAAATGTGGGGAAGTTAGGCGTCCTGACAATAACAGGACGTGTCCATTGACAATCTGATAGCCAAGGTGTAGAAAGGAAAGTTATAAATTTGGGAAAATTTTTTTAGTACAGTTATCTAGAAATCACTTAGTTAAACAACTTCTTAATATTCAGGATTTAGCTGAGAACTACCAAGATCTCAGGTTTTCCACATAAAGAATAAGTTTTTTTCTATAAAAATTTAAAAAGCACAGCAGTGTGGGGATGTTTAGTATAGGGGACAACCATTATGCCCATCTCAACCAACCTTATGAGCATCACTAAATTACATTGTATTTTATTTGGCGAACATAATGGATAATGATGATCCATACAGTTGGGAAGTATGATGCCTTTTAGAAAATTTCAATCCAGATGGTTAAAATAAAAATAAAACCTTTAGGTGCTTAAATAATAGCTTGTTCGTATAACAGACCAAATTCATTTTCTATTGAGGCTGGGCAAATGAGAAGAAACTGAGAAAACAGTTTTTACCTTGGAACAGTTGGCACATTGTTGTTAAAGAGTAGACAAAATAAGCTTATCTTGCTACTTGCCTCAGTAATGAAGTAATAAATGCCAGCCCTAAATTTATTTAGCAACATGGGGAAAATCTCTTCACCCTTCTAGGCCTCAGTTTCCTGCTCTATACGGTGAAGAGGTTGGATTAGATGAGATTGTCTAAGGTCCCTCCAGCTCTGACATTTCAAGGTGCTGCTAGAGGAACAGTGTCATAAGGTTGAAGCTGATTTGTCCAGGGTTCAGACCGAATCACCCATCACATAGCATTGAACAAGATGCAGAATCTCTTCCTCGTAACTCTGCTCTGGGTTATTTCTTAAGGGACAAGATTAGAGATATCAAAGCTGACTTGGATGCAGCTCTTTATGGGTCTTCTAGTTCCCTCACCAGAAGACATAGGAAGAGTTGAGAGCTCCTGAAAACATAAAGGAAAAAGGAGAGTAAAAACTATTCTTGGACTTTTTTCTTTAATCCATTTTTTGAAGTTTTAAGTAGCGTTTCTCTTTATAGATCCTTCTGCTAAAGGACTTTCAACTTTGGAAATGCCCAGGGAATCTTCCTCTGCACCAACTTTAGAAGCAGGCGTGCCAGAAACAAGTAGCCATTCTTCTATATCAAGTAAGATTTCCATTGGCTTCAGGATATGAAACATAATTATTGCATCCATCACATTGGTCTCCTGTCATCACCTGGTACATAAATCAAAATTCAGCTCATATCTGAAAGTGTATGATCTTAAGTGTATAATCTTAATTTTACCTGATATGTAGTCATGTAGACCTGATGCTTAACATGACATGGTATTGTTCAGCATCTTGGGGGTTCAGTGACCAGATAGATGCTGTTTTGTTGCTAATACTAACTAGCCAAGAAAAGAATTCTAATTGAGTATGACCTTTTATTTCAAGTGAAACTTACCTCTAATCTGCTGTAGAAATAATAGTTATTGTAGATTGTTCTGGAGCTGTCATAAATACTGCAAATAAAAAAAAAAAGACTACAGAAAATTGTTACTTAGAATTGCTTCCAAGGTTGCCGTTTCTGCCTTTCCCTGCTCCCACCCCACCAAGCTGTAAGACAAAATGGTAACTGGAAATTAAATTTGTTTAAACCTAGATATTTTGGTCAAAAAAAGATGTAATTTAGAGTGGTTGTATAGGTGTTTCCACACTGCCATATTTTGTTTGGCCTTAAATTTTTGTCTATAAAGACCTTGTATCATGGGAAACAATACTCCAATTGAGTTGTGATCTCATCGGTATAGGAGTGTCCTCTCCAACAATGCAGATCACATCCTATCTGTGCCTGCCCAGTCTGTGTGATTCTTGTTCATGTGTTCAGGTTCACAGGTGGTAAAGTGAACGTAAAACATATTGAAATTTAACCAAGCACAACCACAGCATCGTAGAATCAATACCTGATCTGGAAGGCACCTTTGAGGTCTGGTCTAATCCCTAATTTAGGAATGACTTACCTCTGTAGCAGGGATCTGTGGCAGTAGGAAGGCTTAAGTCAGTTTCCTAATCACCTCATTTTATTACTGCCTATATAAAAGGACAGGAAATAACATTTGTATTTTAAAATTTTTAAATCATTTTAAGCTTGAGCACTGTACAAAACCTTGTGGCAGACTAAATACGGCCCACTTGCTATAGATGACTGATCTTTGTTCTGTTGTCCTCTAGTCCTCATTTGAAGTTACCCAATGAACAGGGCATTTGCTACCCTATGGAGGCAGCCCTTTCCATTTCTACCACCCTAACTATAATATAATAAGTTCTTCTTTATTTGGGTCTGAATTCTGTCTCTCTAATTTATACCCATTGGCTTTGGTGCCCCTCCTTTCAGAGCCATGCCAAATCAATCCAGTCTCTATATTGCATAGGGTATTTTGATCTGGAACACTTTTTTTTTTTGCATGAAATTTTTTTTTTGAGAATGTAGGAACTCCAGTTACATATACTGTCAATTTTTCTGTTGAATATCTCTTTATCCCCCTGTAGATAATAACATGCTAAAGTTAGTCTTCACTGGATCCACCCTGAAAAATAAGAATATCCTGAGAAATCAAATCCTTTATTCTAAAGGCCCATGTTAATCCCTGTTGCTTAAGTAGAGTCATTTTAATTACAACTGTGAAACAAAGTAAGGATCATCTAAGAAATAATTTCTTAGATTTTAACAGTCACCTGTACCCTCAACAATGAATGAAGAACTGTCAGTTCTATATCTAATTATTTTTATTTCATCAAGAAAGTATGTTTGATAACTGGATAAAATATCCTTTTAAAAACTGAAGCACTAAAAAGATGAGAGCTGTTTTTCTCTCAGTTATTTTATGAAAGGAAACTGAAAAACTAGATCTATCAAATCCTGGGTAGAATTCCAAGTTGGGTGTATTTTAAGAAAGCTATGAATAATGAATTCACTTACTAGTAAAGCTAATTAATTCACCTGTTTACCATAGATTACCACCACTAAATAAATCTTCACTGTCAGAAACATTTATTAGGCATTTGTTTGCATGTGGTATTAAGGAAAGTAATTTTACAAACTGACATAGAAATCAGAAGAGTCCCTGATCTTCAGTAACTCTACCATTTTCATGAAGATGGTAGTAATTAGAGAATGAGGTCAGGAGCTCTTCTGTGGCTTTAATCTTTAAATTTGTTAAACTTTTAAAATATATATATTGTGTGCCTTTGAGTACTTCTTAGAGCTGTATATATAGAAAAATTCATATATAGAATTGATTTATCTGTGACAAAAAAATTTTAGAACATCTACCTACATGAAATCTAGCAGCTATTCAGTGAATTCAATTATCTGAGAAAACAATTCAGAAAACTCTGCCCTTCAGTAGGGCACTTTTTTCATAAACAAAATTTCAATCCTAGGTTTTCTAGTCAGTTTCTCATTTTGTTTGTATAGATACAAGAATCCCACTATTTTGACCCAGGCTCAGCATCATACAGTATTGCTAACCACATCATAAAAGTCATGCTAACAAACGTTTTGTTCATATCACTTAAGAGGAATTTGGAAATTGGTTTCAAGTTGTCATTGTTGAGAAAAATGTCAATAACACTATACTTTAAATGATTTGCATATAGTTGTCAATGATTTCTGCTCATATATTGTTGCCAGAGGGTAAATTTTATGACTTAAGAAATGGAAAATATGCTAATATGGTGCCAATTATCCAAACACATACCTATAGCAAGATGTTCATTATCTTAGAGAAAAAGCAGTTGAATGGTGAACTGAGTATTTCAGAGTTATAGGATGGATAAGTGAAATGTCATGCTGAAATAGAATACAAAATTCAAGAATTTTTAATTCTTTCACTTCTTCAACCAAATGCTTAACCCCTGGATTTTTCTGGTTGGAGAAACATGTCACAAACTGCAAAGAAGAGTTCATTTCATGGGGAAAATATTTGCTAATGCTTAATTTAAAATTCCTGGGAAGGTCTTTTACAATGGTAAATTTCAAATAATAGACCAATATTCAAATATTAGTTCATTGCAATACCTCAAAGATTGAGTCAATCTTCCTTAATTTTATGCCAGTTCCTGACTTGTGTGATCTGTGAGAAGTCACTTAATTACTCTGTGCCTCAGTTTTTCCATCTCTACAACGGGGATACTCTACTCTCTCCTCTTCTTTCCTCTCTCTGGAATCTCATGGGAATGTTGTGAAGATTGGAGATTGACACACTCTATGGGAAGATTCATGAATCCAAAGAAAAATGAATTATAAAGTATAGGTACAATTTTTTGGTTGTTGCTTATATTCCCAGCTGACAGATAAGAAATTGCTAAGTAGACACCATCTCCATAGTTGAGGGGAAAAGAGTATCTAAAGTAATATACCACAATTATTCTTTGATCTGCACAGCAACATATACTTTTACTGATCATTAATAAACTTCTGCTGAATGTTGAATGAATATTAGATGTAAGATTTTCAGTCCTATGTGTGATACTGAAGTTTACTTCCCCCCTGTAACCATCTTCTAATTTCCCCCATATAGCTCAGTATAGGCAAATGAAAAGGGGATCATTGGGAGCTCTGACAATGAGCCAGTTAATGAAGCGACAGCTGGAACATCAGTCTAGCGCCCCTCACAACATCAGCACCTGGGACACTGGTGGGTCAAGCTTTCTTTTCCTTCTTTTCCCCCCTCACTCAGCTAACATCACTTTTGGTATCATCCCATGCCCTTTATAAGAAACATAAGATATCTTTCCTGTCCTTCTATTCAGGCAGTAATAAAATAAGGTGCTTATGAAATCTATTTAAACTTTCCTAGAGTCCTAGAGACACTCATCTTTCTTTTTGAGGGCCCCAAAATTGTTCTTATAAAAGGCCAAGTGGTTTAAATATCTCATTTTGTGATGTTACCAAACAAGAAAGGCTTGTGTCACCCATAGTCCATTTTCCATTTGTCACTGACATTCATCATTAACCAGTAGGTTTATAGTTAAGATCACCAGGCTGCAGCAGTGTGCCCTCATTCTCATATGATTTATTTGTATCTCATTCCAATTTGTGACTGTCATGCCACACAAATCAGCATATAACCTGAGAATGTGATTTAAGTGGTAAATTTTGAACAGGGAACAGGTGCTCAGGTCTCTATTTAAAGCAGCACAAAGTTAGGTGTCAGTATACCTATATTTTGTTTGTTTTTGGCGGTTTCTAGGATCCTGTGCCTCAATTTCTCCATTTTTACAATGAGGACAATAATGTTACTTCACTGCCTTTACCCCTTATATTCTAAAATGTTTCTATCTTGAGCCAGGGTTGCTACAATATGTGCTAGGAAATGTCTTCTTTTTCCTTTTTGTAATAGTGAAGATGTTAATGATAATTATAGCAATTATTACTGACATTTAAACAGTTCTTTAAGGTTTTCAGAGGGCTTTATATGCAGGATCTTATTTGATTCTTATAGCTATCCATGAGATAAATGTTACTAGAATGATTATCCCCTTTATATAGGTGAGGGAACCGAGGCTTATGTATCTAAGAAATATCAGACATGCAACTTGAACCCCAGTTTTTCCTAAATCCATCTCCAGCATGTTTACCACTATATCATGTTGCTTAGGCATGTATAAATCTGTGAATTATCAACTTGGGTTTTGTGGGCCATCATTTGCATCAGGATACTTTGAAATAACAGCTCATATATTTGAAGTACTTAAGACTTACAAGCACTCTCCTCAAAACAAGCTTGTGAGTTAGGCTTTGCAAGTATTATAATCTCCATTTTACAGATGTGGAAACTGAGGCTCAGGTAACTAAGTGGCTTGCCCAGGATCACACAGCTAGCTAAGTGTCAGAACCAGGATCTGATCCCACATCTTCTGACTCTGAGTTGAACATCATTCTACATTGTGCTGCTCACCTGATATTGATCATTATTGTTTTGATTCTAATTACTTTGGACTTCTTGTTTGTTTTACTTTAACATTTTTCCTCATGATCAGAGATTTTTCATTTTCACAAAAACAAGCACTTGACCTTCTTTCTGCTGGTCTTGTCACAGAACAGAAAAGGTTGACTTAGATAGACTTTTTTCTCCCACGTATTTCCTCCTGTCTTATGGTATAGGATTCACTGATAGGATGTTCATATTTTCAGCGTATATCAGCTCTTAGATCATAATGAATTGCGATAATATATATCACTGAGTGCCACAGAAAATCCTTCAGATGAAGAGAGGGGATTCTCACTTCAGGTAAGGGATTGACTTAGATGACCTCTGAGGACTCATCCAAGTATGAGATTCTAAAATTTTCATATTAGGCAGTAATTTCAGTGTTCTTCCTGTCTCTCCCCCTTTCCTCTAAGTCTTCACAAACATTCAAGTGTCCTAAATTCAATATTTGCTATCCCCTTGGTGTAAATGAATCCTAAAACATATAGAGAAGGAGAGGAGGAGAAGCCAAGCAACATAATTTACAGACTATTAGCTGCAGAATAAATCAAGAGATGACTGTCTCAAAGGTTTTGTGTTTTTTCTTTATGGATGGAAAAGGATTGACTGAGGCTCGTTCACCATTATTTTTGCAATAAAACTAGTGGAAGAAATGCCCAGAATGGTAGTTCCTACTTGATCCATTGTATTTATAATAACTAAATTTCTGGCCCCAGTCAAGTAGTCACGTACTATGAGGATTCTGTTTTTCCAAGACAGATCTGTTCCTCGTTATCTTCCTACTTCTTTGTGTTCTTTAGTAAATGTCCCAACTTAGGTCACCTCTCTTAGTTAGTGCTTACATGCATGGTTGAATTTGATTATTTTTAATTATGAAAAATAAAAATCTACATGATACCGAACAGTCTATTTGACAGATTATTTTTAATGTTTCACTTCACATTCCCTGTTCAGGGGCTATTTGAGTTTTCTTCACTTGAGGTCTAGAGGCTATTTTTCCATTTCCTAAGCTCTCAAATCATTACACTGTAGGAATTCTGTCCCTGCATTCTCGTTGTGAACAGTTCCGTATAAAAGAGTCAGTGTTGTACAGAGGAAAGAGCACTGGACTTGGATTCAGAACACCTATGCTCAAGTCTTGGCTCTGTTACTTACTAGCCATGTGACCTTGGCTACTTTAGGTGCTTACTTTCCTTGCATGTAAAATGAACAGACTGGACAAAGAGATTTCTAAGGTCTCTCCTAACATTCTGTGATTCTTTCTCAGTAAATAAGTTACTAGCTCATTCACAGATGCAAAGCATCAGTTTAAATACTGCTTTCTTTTTTCCCTTTCAATTCAACATTAATTAAATACCTACTATACACAGAATGTACTATGTTGGGTATCAGATAGTGGACAGGATGCAAATTTTAGATAAGACATGGTCCTAACTTGTCTACTTATTACCTGTGTGAGCTTTGATATTAATGCCTAACATTTATATGATGCCTACTACTATGCCAGACACTGTGCTAAGCACTTTACAGATATTACCTTATTTTTTCAGCTCAACAAACCAGTTTATTGTGCTGTTATTATCCCCATTTCACAGATGAGGAAATTGAGGTTGTTGTCCAGGGTCAGTCAGTAAATGCCTAAGACTAGATTTAACTTAGGTCTTTGTAATTCTTGCTCTGTCCACTGTGCCACCTAGTTTGCCTATGTGTGAGATGTTCTATCTTAGGCATTGGGGGAGGGGCAGCAGTAGTAAAGGGCATGGTGGCAGGACACAATCAGGGGGTTTACAATTTAGTAGTTAAAGATGCTACGTCAGTGTCATGGAACAAACCTATTATTTGTAGAAAAAAAATAACATTCTCAATGGAAAGTGAAATAATAAAAACCTCAAACCTAACAATACAGATGTTCTTATTTTAGTTTCCTAATTTCAGGAAGCCTAGAGGCAACCAGGTAAGAAGATGGGAAAATTATAGATCCAGCAGGGGGCAGCAGAGAATCACTCCTAGATCTGGTTAATGGGCAGGGGCACCACTGTAAAAATACCCGATTTGAGAATATAGCCAAAGAGAATGCAGAAACCCGAGGTAGTCTAGCAAGTCAGGGAAGTAAAATTTCAGGTGGACAAAGTCAAGAAAGAAATACAGAATTTTAAACGAGTTAGGCTGTAGGCAGACATAATACTGTACACATAAAGAAAGAGGCAATGAGAACTGACAAGTTCCTGAAGGTCTGGATGTCTTTTTATGTCCAGGAGAACTTTTGAGGGGGATGCCTCCCCACTCCAATCTCTAAAGCATCTCTGAGCTTCCCTCTTGCCCAGGCAGGCATTTGCCATCTGGCATAGGTACTGACTGATTCACCTTAGCTAATCATGTTCAAAATGCTTCATCTCTGCCCATCTGGGTGACTTCTTTACATTATCATTCATTTCAGACAGATGTTTCCTAAGCATCAGTTGTCCTTCCTCACTTTACTGTTGGTTAGATACACATGATCTCTCTAGTACCAGCTCATACGTGTTCTTCGGCCATTTTTCCTTACTTTCTTTCTGGTCATAACCTTCATTTAATTGGTTTTAAATTTTTCTGGTGGTGGTGGTGTGTGTGTATGTGTGTGTGTGTGTGCGTGTGTGTGTAAAATACCCTGACATTGGTACTTTGTTCCTCCTCATAAGATCTTCAATTTCAAATTTTTTCGAAGGCGGAATTATTTGATTTTGCCAGATGGTATCTTTTTGATGGACTCAGTTTGCATGCTATCGCTATTGATTGAACTTTCCCTTACCCTAACATCCTGGGCATTTCCTTAAAAAAATTATCAACAGAGTCACCAAATTATTAGTCTATCTGTGTCTTCATGTTGTAAACCATGCTGCATCACTGGAGATTGACATGCTTTGTTTATCCACAGAACAGATACAGCCTGGAAAGCGTCCATGTAATGTGCCAATGTGCCTAAACCCTGAACTGGAGGGACCACCGCTAAGAATGAGAGGTTAGTTCAGTCTCTTCTTTTGCTTCCTGAGATCATCACCCAGTGAGTGGTTTCACCATTTCTTACTGTTTGTGGTCATGTAGCTGGGTTCCAAGTGGTGGTATGTCACCAGCTTTCTCTATGAAGTCAGTCTGCCATGTCCAGATAGATATGGCTTTCTCTCCCTTCAAGATCAGGGAGAAGGTCAGTGCAGGTCTGTGCCTACATTTGTCCATTTTAGACAGATCGCAGAATATTTTTTGCTCTCCTCACTTTCCAAAGGAACAAGGACAGGCTGATCTGCACTCTCACTTTGTATGTCTTTGTAGATTGGTGGCAGTTCTAGTCCTCCCAGAGCTCTCTTATGTCCTCGTTTTCTCAGTTGTTGGCCCCAAATGAACCCCTATGAACAGAGGCCAAGATTCTAGCATCTCACACTCACAGCCAAATTTAGTTGTCTTTTTCCATTCAAATGAATTTAAAACATACTTATTAAATGCCTGTTGTGCCAGGTCATATGGAAGACACGAAAGGTCCTCTGCCCTTTAGGAGCTTACAGTTTAGTAGATATGTAAATGACTGTAACAAATAGTATTACTTGATAATTACATTATTTTCTATGTACAAAATAAAGTGCTATATGATATCTAAAAGGGAAGGTTGTTATAAATAGCCAGGCTGTGGGCAAGATCTTAATTCTAATAGCAAGAAATAATAGCTATAAACGTATTTGAATGATGATGATGGAAATCAGTTTTTTTTCACTGGCAAATAGAAGATCTCATTGCTGGAAACTTAAATTTCTGGGATTGTTCTGTACATTGGGATGTCAGATTTGACTATTCCCAGAAGATAATGACACTATCACCGAGACTAACGATGGTCTTTGCTTTAGCCCCTACTTTTTGATTTAGGGTGTCTGCGTGTCCTCTTTACCACTGCTGGTACTCAGAACCATACTTAGGATATGTAAAAAATGGAACTTGTTAGGGAGTGAATCTGAGATTAACCAGCAGTTAGGAGATCAGGACTCTGATCTTGTTTCAGTTTGAGTGGGCACTTGGATACTAAAAGAGTTTCTCAGTTTTTCTCTTTCTTTTTCTCTTTTCTTCACTCTTTCTATTCCCCTTCCCTCCATAATTCACCTTCCCCATTGCACTCACTGCTTCTAGAATTATACTGGAAGTTAATGTCATTTGATGCAACAAGAGTTAACGTTTAATTACTGATGCTTCATAAATTTTTGCATTCTAGCAAAAATGTACTATGGATTCTGCACTGCCAGAAATCAAGATAAGACTACTGTATGCCTATAGGGAAAACATTTTGATGATATTGTCTGAAATGCTTATTTCTTTAGAGAGAGCATTTTATGCTCTTAAGTTACAGTGAAAAGAATGATGCCCTCTTTGCAACAGATTAGTGGCAAAACCACCAATGATTTTGAATTTTTCCCTTCTTCTTGAACTTTTCATTGTGTTGGCTACAGTACTGTGGCTTTATATTATAGTTGACTATCACTATTGGCAAAAGACTTTAGTCGCACCAGAGACCCTACTATAGCTCTGTCACATCACCAAACATCCAAGTAAATTTCTCACTTTTGACAGACACAATTTGTACTGCTTCAAGAAGTATTAGCATAGAGTCAAGACCTTTCATTTGTACTTTGCCACCATTCTTGCTCTTTTTTTTGAGATAAACTAATGACATCACAACATTTAACATCAACCATTTTTTTTTTTAAATTCTGGTCACCTTTTGTTTTTTGTTTTTGCACTCATAACTTATTTTCACTTACTTTTGCTTCAAGTTCTGGATTTTTTCCAGTTGAAACAACAACTCTCTCTTATCAGACCATTTCAAGACCTTTTGGCAGTCATCTTATTTTATGATAAGGAGTAAATGAAATTTTGAAGAGTATGAGAAATGTTTCTTAATCACACAGCTTATCAAACTCAGTAGTAGAATTGGTGTGCAGTCTTGGGAGCAAAACAAATGCCATCCAAAGCATTCTTCTGTATCTTTCTTTTGACTTTGGGTCTCTTGTTTCATGTGAATGTATTTAGTAGTCTAAGGAATACTAAAGAATATGTTTCATCTATAGAATGTGTTTCGTAGTGTAGACTATATATATATATATATACAGAAAAGCCTGTGATGCAGTCATAAGCCAGATGCTTTTCCATGGAGCTGTGTTATATTCTTTTTTCTTTCAGATTAAGACACTCCTTTTAGTTCTCTGTTTCCAAATTCTTTTCTAATGCCTTTGGAAATACAATTCTATAGGATGTCATTCTCCTCTTTCGACATAGATCATATGATCTTCAACAATTTTTACTCCATTCTATGGTATTTACTAGTAACTTAATGATTTTCAGACTCTTTAATGACTTAATGTTTTTCAATTTTTTCCCTTTAAAGAATTTGAATACTGCTATTATTCTGGTGATTATGATGTTTTCTTTGGACTATCAGTTTGGGTTGCTCCTCGGAAGCAAACATCCACTACATGTTTTTTCCAGCACCACATGGTTGTCATCATAGCTTTCTATATTCTTTGTGTGTGGAGATACTGCCAAATTTCATTGAAGACACAAAAACCCTGGGCTTACACAGGGTAAAGGAAGCTTGGCCAAGGTGTCAGCTTTCTGGGATAGCACTTTAAACTCAAATTCATATTTCATTCACAAATACTATGGTGAACAACTGAAGAGTATCTTGATTTTGTGGGGACATGGCTCTATTTATTAATGTAGAGAATTGTACTTTAAGACTGGATCTCTGTCCTAATAGAGATCTTTTATATTGCTCTTATATCCACCCTAAAATAGCAGGATGTCTGTGTGGGAGCTTGACATGATATTTGAGTATATTCTTTCACCCTGGTGAGAAATCCAGGTCCATAACTATGCACACAGATTTACCCTCTTTATGGACTCACCATTGTCTTTTCCCCCATTAGTTTACAACTATACTTAGGTATTTGCAGAACTGAGAAAGAAGGGACAGTGGTGAAATAGATAGGCAGCCAGCTCCTGGAGCTCTGCAAGAAAAGCTGAACAAGATCATAGTTTTAAAAAAAATGAATAGTAATGCTGAAAATATGTTTTCAAAATGCAATTTAGGGGAACAAGGAAGGGAGGAAATCTGGTTCTATCTCTGTGAAACTGTTACTTGGGGATTTTTAAGGGTAAAAAAATAATCCATTGCTGGGCAGGCATGAACCAATCTCTCTTCATCAGTTGTTTTTTTACTGCGTACTCAGGTGCTACTAAATCCAGCCTGCTGTCAGCGCCCAGCATAGTCAGCATGTTTGTACCTGCACCAGAGGAATTCACTGATGAACAGCCCACAATGATGACTGACAAGTAAGCTTACACAATATTTTATTCACAGTGTTTTCAGAATTAAATTTGATCCATGATTGTTAGAGAAAGTACCAGGAAAAGAATAATGTGTGTGTGTATGTTTATGAAACTCATATGTTTAAAAAAGGAACCATGATGAATGGATGCAATGAATATATTGGCGGTCATTAGAATTCATCTGGTAAGTTCAGAAAAATCCTACTGTATGGATAGCTTTTATTTCTTCCTCAACATTTTAAAATTTTATTGTTATAAAAGCATTTATAACTATATCCATACAAGAGGCAGTGGTGTGATGGAAAAGGGCTTTGGTCTTAAACTGAAGACCTGGGTGGGAATCTCTACATAATAGTTATATGACTTTGGGTAAGTTGTTTCACCTCTCTGGGCTTTTTAGTGTCCTTAGCTGGGAGAGATAATCTCAGAGGTTCCTGCCAGTTCCAATATTCTTTGTTGTGTCTTAAGGTCTCTTTTAGCTCAGTCTTTGTATATGCATTAGAAAATTCTGTCTTTCGAGGTCTCTTCTCCTCTTTCGACATAGAGCATATGATCTTCAACAATTTTTACTCCATGCTATGGTATTTACTAGTAACTTAATAATTTTCAGACTCTTTAATGACTTTAATGGTTTTCAGTTTTTTCCCTTGCTAACATTCTGTTTTATGTTCTAAGGTCCTTTCCAAGTCAAGAGTTCCACATTCTGACATTCTCCCTTTTAAATTTCTTTTTAGATCTAACATCCTGAAATTCTCAGTTTTTGAGATAATGTAGAAAATTGCTAATTTAATGTCATTTTGTAGCATGGAAGTAACTCGGTTCTCAAAGATTATGGCAGCACAGCACAAAATCATGAAGGCTCTACCAAGCTGGAAAGACTTCCAGTACCACACTTATGAAGATTTTAATTATACTAGAAAAGTCCATCACACAAGGTTCCCTACTAAGTGATGGATTCTTAGTTCGTGGGTAATCTATGAAACAAGTATACAGTTATTTTCTGCTTTCATGTTAAGGTTGTTAGATTGGCAGATAAAGAGAGCAGGGTATGCTGAGACTCACATAATACTTAGAATGTCTATAAACATTAACTATAGATGTTCTTGATCTGAAAGTTTGTATAGTAATCAGTGAGTTGATTGATACATGACTAGAGAAACTGATTCATATCATAATCTTGATATAAATGAAACACAAAAAATATAAAGAGGTTTCAGCTAAATGGAAGGACAACTCACTTGTTTTCTTTGGAAAGGTGAATAAAGAAGTTGACAAAATTGGTTTTACCATGCAGTGAAAGGTAATGACAAACATCATTTTATGTGTACTTTTTCATCTTGTCTTATAATATCTATAATATCTATAAGCAAAGACAACCATGGTGATAATTCTAGGCTTTGTGTCAACATCTCTTATGGAAAAATGAAAAAGGAGGAAAAATTTGTGAATAACTTAAGAAAATTCTCTAAATTAACATATAACTTGAAACTAAATGACTTTAATGAAAAGAGAAGAATAAGAGGGGGGAGCAAAAACTATGTAGGAAAATATAGTTAGAGATTAGAAAATGAAAGAAGCAGAAAGCTTTGAGACTACTTAGAAGTTTCATGTGTGTACTTTATTTTGTTTCATTTTTAAAAATATTTTTCTGACATCTCTTGGTGTTTTTTGCATCACCTACATTTACCAATGTATTTCTCTTTACCCCCATTCCTCGTTCCCAAAGAGCCATCCCTTGTAACAAAGGATAAAAAGAAGGAAAGGAAATTAAGTAGAACTAATCTACATGTGATAAAAGTCTGGCATTATATACATTGCTCTCCCCCCATAGTCCCTCACCTGTGCAGAGAAGAGGAGAGAAGCCTTTTCATATCTCTTCTTTGGGACCTGACTTGGTCATTAAAATTTCACAGCATTGAGTCATCTCATGCTTCCGTTTTACAGTACAGTCATATCCAATTATGTTCATCTATTATAACTTGTTTAGTCATTCCCTAATCAATAGGCATGTACTTTGTTTCTAATTCTTTGCTACTACAAAAAGTACAGATCTTAATACTTCCACATATATGGAATATTTTATTTTATCGTTGACCTCTTTGGGATATCTGCCTAGTTTAGAAATGGAAACTGAGTCAAAGGGTATGAATATTTTTATAATTTTATTTGCAAAATTCCAAAATGCTTTCTAGGGAAAGGTCTCTTGTAGAAGGTGAGACTTGAAGAAAGCCAAGGAAACCAAGAAGGTGGAGGTGAGGGGCAGAGAATTCCAGGAATGAGAGATATCCAGCACAAACACAAGGAGATGAGAGATAGGGAGTGTTGTTTTTGAGGCACTGAAAGTAGATAAAGCCATATGAAGGGCTGCAAAGTATATGTAAGAAAAGGCCAAGTTATGGAGAGCTTTAAATACCGAAAAGAGAAGTTTATATTTGGTCCTGAAGTTCATTTAGTTGGGGATGGGATAGCGGGTAGGACTGTGATGTGGTTAGAACCTATACTTTAGAAAAATCACTTTGGCATCTGAATAGAGGATATATTGGAGTGGGGAGATGAGTCAGGAAGACTAGTTAGAAAACTATTGCAGTAGTTCAGGAAAAAGACAACAGGGGATTGAACTAGTGTGGTAGCTGGGTGAGTGGAGGGAATGTGACAGAGGAAGAAATAATGAAGATGGAAATGACCTGGATTTGTCAACAGATTGGATATGTGCTATGAAAAACTGAGAAGGGGAGGATGACACTGAAATTATAAACCTATATAATGAGAAGATGGTAGCTTTTTGACAATAATAAAGAAATTGGAATGGGGAGAGATTTGGGGAAGAGATAATGAGTCATGTTAAGGACGTGTTGAGTTTGAGATACATATGGGACATTCTCTTTGAAATGTCCTAGAGGCAGGTGGTGGTGTTGTTCGGTTACTTAGTTTTGTCCCACACTTTGTGACCCCAGGTGGGGTTTTCTTGGCAAAAATATTAGTGGTTTGACATATCTTTCTCCCATGGATTAGGAAAACAGGTTAAGTAACTTGCCCAGGGTCACGTAGCTAGTGAGTGTCTGAGGCCGGATTTGAACACAGGTCTTCCTTACTCCACTCCCAGCACTCTATCCACCGAAACACCTGACTGCCCTCGTGTGTGTGTATGTGTGTATATATATATACTTTTGTGTGTGTGTGTATGTATGTAATTTACTTTTCACACATGCATGCATATATGTGTGTGTATGTATATATGTATATATTGTACACATACACTCACATATCTGTGAACAATTAATTGGTCAGCCAGCAAGCGTGTATTAATCACTTGCCCTCTGCCAAGTCTTGTGCTATGTGTTAGGATTACAAAGAGAAATCTGAAATATCCCTCCCCTCAGTGGGCTTTCATTCACTTATTTCAATGTATCCCTGTACTGGTTCATTCTCTTTTGTCTATAAACATGCCTGTGTCTCCACCATCCTGAAAAAACCTCCCTTGATCCTTACATCCTCACTATCTATAGTCCTATATACCTTCTGCCCTATGTAGATAAATTCCTCAAAAAGTCCATCTAAATTAGATGTCTCCATTTTCTCTCCTCTTATTCTCTTCTTAGTCTCTTACAGTTTGGCATCTGACTTGATCATAGAAGGTGGAGGTGAGGGGCAGAGAATTGCAGGCATGAGAGATATCCAGTGCAAACACAGGGAGATGAGAGATGGGGACTGTTGTTTTTGGGGAACTGAAAGTAGGTAGAGCGTATGAAGGGGAGCCAGGTATAGGTAACAGAAGGCCAGGTTATGGAGAGTCAAATCTACTTAAAAGTTACTAATGATTTTTTTTTCCAAATTCAATGCTCTTAATCCTTATTCTCGACCTTTCTTCATCCTTGGACACTCTTGATCACTCCTTCCTCCTTGATACTTTCTTCTCTGTAGGTTTTCAGGACATTACTCTCTCCTGGTTCACCTATCTATCTGACCACTCCTCAATCTCCTTTGTTTGATCTTCAGATCATACCTTCTAACTGTAGGTGTCCCTCAGGGTTCTGTCCTGGGCTTTCTTCTCTTTTCCCTCACTTCACTTAGTGATCTCATCTACTCCCATGGATTTAATTACTATCTCTATCCTGATGATTCTCAAGTCTACCTGTCCTGTCCCAAACTTTCTGCTGACCTTCACTCTCTCACTTCCAGTTCCTTTTCGGATATCTCAAACAAGAAGGATGTTCAGTAGATACCTTAAACTAAACCTATCTAAAGAGAACTCATTATCTACCCCCCAAATGTGCCTCCTTTCTTACCTTCTCAGTTACTAGAGAGGGCAACATCATCCTTTCTGTTCCTCAGGCTCAGATCCTATGAGTTTCCTCAACTCTCTAAACCTCCACCCCACCCCCCAATATCCAATCAGTTGCCAAGGCCTCTTGATTGAATCTTTGTAACATTTCAATATGCCCCCTTCTCTTCTCTGACACCACTATAGTACTGACACATACTACCTTATGCCTGGATTATTTACAACAACCTGTTAGTGATTCTGCCAGCCTCAAGTCTCTCCCCACTCCAATTCATTCTCCATTCAGCCACCAAAGTGATTTTCCTAACATTCAGATCTGACCATGATGCCCCCTCATTCAATAAACTCCAGTGGCTCCCTATCATCTCCAAGATCACATACAAAATTCTGTTTTCTCCCTTTATAACCAAGCCTCCCCTAACCATTCTGATCATTTTACACCTTGCTTCCTGCCATGTACTCTGATCCAGTAACACTGGCCTCCTGGTTGTTCCATGGACAAGATACTATATCATATACCTTCAAGCATTTTTTTTCTGGCTATTCCTCCTGCCTACAATGCTGTCCCTCCTCAACTCTACCTAGTGACTTTTCCTGGCTTCTTTTGAATTCAAATTAAAGTCCCATCCTTTACAGGAAGACTTTTCTAATCTGTCTTAATTTTAGTGCTTTCCCTCTGATAATTACTTTCCAACAATACTGTATATAGCTTACTCTGTGTGTGTGTATATATGTATACATATATGTATGTATATATATATATATATTTATATATCTGTGTGTTGTCTCTCAGCTCCTTAGATTGTAATCTCCTTGAGGACAGGGACTATTTTTTGACACTTTTTGTATTCCCAACACTTATCACAGTTCCTGCCACATTGTAGGTACCCACAAAATGTTTATTTAATGACTGATTCTTTTAGACTCAATAACTTCTTTCATTTATTTGATTGATGAAACTGTAGAACTCAAATATCATTCCTATTTCTGCTCATTTTTATTGGAGAGTTAAGTCCATTGATATTTAACTTTGAAATAATTAGATTTATCTTTTTTTTCAATCATTCTGTTGGATGGAAAGACAATTTTTTTATTCTGGTAGTTTTTGTCAGTAACTAACTCAAAATAAATAAAACTAACCCACAATAATCCCCAAAGCACTCTAAACAAAATTCCTCATTTTATATTAGAGTGTGTAAGTTTTAAAAATTTGAACATTCCCTTGTCAAAGATAGGAGCTGTGCTTTAAGATCATTTTGTCATAAATTCTTCCTACTCCCTTCCCCCATACACCCTTTTCCCTTTTCTCTGTGTCTTTGAAATACTCTTCTGAAACATTTCGCACAATTCTCTAAGAAGTTCTCACATTTTGTTAATAACTAGATTGTTAATAACTAGATTATCTTGATTTGAGAAGTGTTATTTTAAATGCCTATCTAATTACTTATCTCTTTGTTGTTCAGAGGCTTCCTTGAAGTAAATATGTGTCTCTGCAAAATTATCTCTGTGAAATTTTCAGTCTAAAACTTCCTCAAGTGTCCATCTCTTGCCTTGAAACTGTATACTGAATTTGGCTGGGTAAATTCTTGGTGTGTGGTCCATACCTCTTAATTTTGCGTGTATGGTTTTCAAAAATTTCCCATCTTTTTTGTCTTCCTCAAGAAATTTGTCATGGTCATGATTAGTGTTCTTTGGTAAGTAAAGTCTGATTTTTTTTCTGATAGCTTACATTATTTTTTCCTTATCATTATAAAGTGGAACTTAACTATATTATGTCTAGACAACTCGAATCTTTGCTTTTTCCATGTGGGAGCCCTGTGGATTCTCTTTATAGATTGCTGCTTTCTTTGCTGATAATTTCACATTCTTTTGTTTTTCTTTCTTATGAGATTGCTCCCTCTTGACCTTCTTTAAGCTTGTCACTAGCTCTGTATTCTTTCTAATTCTTTAGATATTACATTGGTTTTCTGGACCTGCATTGATCATTATTGACTGTAATTCTTTTTTTTTCCATGTACTCAGTCTATTTTTTACTGATTTCATTGATTCCTCAGGATTTTCACTTTTATACTCTACATCAGTCATTTCCCTTATTATTCCCTAGTAATCATTTTAAAGTATCTATTAATTCTATCATGAATTCTCTCTGTGATGATTCATTTTCTCTAATATCTTAATTTGATCTTAAGATATTCTCGACAGCATTAATATTTGTTCAGTTTCTTTAAATACCATTCAGGAGTGTCTCAGAGTATTTAAATTGCTTCTTTTTCAATCTGCATTCCTCTTGTGCATTTTTTCAGTTGCTCCAAACATTTTTTTGAAGTATGTCAGAATTTTGTTCCATTTCTATTTTGGTTGATTTTTACTTTCATATGTGTCTTTAAAGCTGTTTTCCTTTCCTTTATCATTTTTATTTGTTGCTTTTTTAATGGTCTGGGAGGATCCTGGTTTCCTTTGAATCTCTTATCATCTTGGCTGAATGCTCTCATATATCTTCTTTTTCTGCTTGGGTCAAGAATTATCCGTAATAAAAATATGAAGAAAGAACAAACAGATTTTTGCAGAACATTTCCTCCTAGAGACCACGGCTTGACAGTAATAACTTAGGAAGAGAAAAAAGGGCAGAAGATTGCATTTGGTTATTTTTCATTGCTGTTGTATTGCAAAGAGAACAACAACAACAAAACACATTTGATTTTCTGGAGCGAAGCGTAGCCTTTGGGATACAAGCCGCATATCTCACTGAGCTTGACAGTGTGTGCAATGTGATACACCGATCATACTCACCATTCCCTGCTTCTCCAGTTTCTCAGCTCTTATCTGTAGTCATGCTTTCTCATAATTTCACAGGGTTCAATTTTGTTTTGTTTTTTTCAAAGTTATTCTTTTTATTTATTTTAAGTTTTCGACATTCCTTTCTACGAAATTTTGAGTTCCAAATTTTTTCCCCATTTCCCCTGAAAATGCTATGCATTCTGATTGCCCTTTCCACCAGTCTGCCCTCCCTTCTAACACCCCTCCTCTCCCTTATCCCCATCTTCTCTCTTGTCCTGTAGGGCGAGATAAATTTCTATACCCTGTTACTTGTATTTCTTATATCCCAGTTGTATGCAAAAGGAATTCTCAACATTTGTTCCTAAAACTTTGAGTTCCAACTTCTCTCTCTTCCTCCCTCCCCATCCATACCCACTGAGAAGGCAAGCAATTCAGTATAGGCTATTTATGTGTAGTTTTTCAAATGACTTCCATAATAGTCATGTTGTATAAGACTAACTATATTTCCCTCCATCTTATCCTGCCCCCCATTTCTTCTGTTCTCTCTTTTGACCTTCTCCCTCCCCAAGGGTGTTTACTTCTAATTGTTCCCTCCTCCCATTTGCCCTCCCTTTCATCATCCCCCCCCACCCTGCTTATCCCCTTCCTCCCTACTTTCCTGTAGTGTAAGATAGATTTTCATACCAAATTGAGTGTGCATGTTATTCCTGCCTGGAGCCAAATGTGATGAGAATAAGCTTCACTTTTTCCCTTTCACCTCCCCCCTTTTCCCTTCCATTGGAAAAGCTTTTTCTTGCCCCTTCTATGAGAGATAATTTGCCCCATTCCATTTCTCCCTTTCTCCTCCCTATATATTCCTCTCTCACCCCTTATTTTTATTTTTTTAGATATGATCTCTTCCTATTCAACTCACCCTGTGCTCCCTGTCTGTGTGCGTGTGTGTGTGTACATAATTCCTCCAACTACCCAGATACTGAGAAAAGTTTCAAGAGTTACAAATATTATCTTTCCATGTAGGAATGCAAACAGTTCAGCCTTAAAAAGTCTTTTATGATTTCTCTTTTCTGTTTACCTTTTCATGCTTCTCTTGATTCTTGTGTTTGAAAGTCCAGTTTTCTTTTCAGCTATGTATTTTTGTCAAGAATGCTTGAAAGTACTCTATTTCATTGAATTACTATTTTTTCCCCTGCAATATTATACTCAGTTTTACTGAGTAGGTGATTCTTGGTTTTAATCCTAGTTCCTTTGACTTCTGGAATATCATATTCTAAGCCCTTATATCCCTTAATGTAGGAGCTGCTAGATCTTGTGTTATCCTGATTGTATTTCCACAATACAAATTGTGGAATTGTTTATTTCTGCTTGCTTGCAATATTTTCTTCTTGACCGAGGAACTCTGGAATTTGGCTACAATATTCCTAGTAGTTTCTCTTTTTGCATCCCTTTCAGGAGGTTATCAGTGGATTCTTTCAATATTTATTTTGCCCTCTGGTTCTGGAATATCAGGGCAGTTTAAAGGTGATGCCTAGGCTCCTTTTTTGATCATGGCTTTCAGGTAGTCCCATAATTTTTAAATTGTTTCTCCTGGATCGGTTTTCTAGGACAGTTGTTTCTCCAGTGAGATATTTCACATTATCTTCTATTTTTTCATTCTTTTGGTTTTGTTTTGTGATTTCTTGGTTTCTCATAAAGTCATTAGCTTCCATCTGTTCCATTCTAATTTTGAAAGAACTATTTTCTTCAGTGAGCTTTTGAACCTCCTTTTCCATTTGGTTAATTCTGCTTTTTAAAGCATTCTTTTCCTCATTGACTTTTTGGACCTCTTTTGCCAGTTGATTTAGCTTATTTTTCAAGGTGTTATTTTCTTCAGCATTTTTTGGTTCTCCTTTAGCAAGCTGTTGACTTGCTTTTCATGATTTTTTTGCATCTCTCTCATTTCTCTTCCCAATTTTTTCTCCACCTCTCTTACTTGATTTTCAGAATCCTTTTTGAGCTCTTCCATGGCCTGGGACCATTGCATATTTATTGTGGAGGTTTTGGATGCAGAAGCCTTGATTTTTATGTCTTCCCTTGATGGTAAATATTGTCCTTCCTCATCAGAAAGGATGGAAGAGAATACTTGTTTACTAAGAAAGTAATCTTCTATAGTCTTATTTTTTTTCCCTTTTTTTGGGCATTTTCCCAACTAGTTACTTGACTTTTAGGTCCTTTGTCAAGAGTAGGTTATAATCTGGGGACCTGTAAGATGTCAGTTCCTCCTGGGTGGCACAATCAAGGGAGAGGAGTTTAATCCCTGGCAGGGCTCAAGGCTGAGATTCAGGTCAGCTGCTCAATTCCCCCATGAGCTTTAGGCGGGGGCAGGCTGCTCGTCAGGGCTGAGGTTCAGATGAGCTGCTCAGTTCCTCCAGAGGCTTTATCCAGCAATGGATGCTGACTGCTGCATGTCTGACCACTGTAGTCACCCTGACTGCTGCTGCTGCCACTGCTGCCTGGGTCCAGGGCTAGGGGAGGACCCTGCTCCCTTGTCATGGAGGTGAAAAAGCCCTTTCACTGACCTTTGAAGCTGCCTTTGGTGCCTGTGTGTTGAGGGATCTGGGAACCATGGCTGCTGCTCCTGGGGATTCCATGCTGGAGGCCTACAGCTCCATGTCCGGTATGACAGACATTTCCTGTGGGCCTTTCAGGTCACCCTGGGCTGGGAATCTCCTCCACTCCATTGTTCTGTGACTTCTGCTGTTGTAGAATTTGTTGAGAGTCTTTCTTTACAGGTATTTTATGGGTTGCAGGGGAAGAGTTAGAGTATGTGCGTCTTTCTACTCCACCATCTTGGTTCCAGCCCCCTTGTTTTGTTTTCACAAACATTTATTAAGTACCCGTGTGGAAGTAACTGCACTAGGTCTTCAGAATACAAAGGCAAAAATGAAATACTTTTGGCTTCAAGAACTTATACAAGGGATTCTAAAAGTCTTAGTGCGGTTTTAAGTGATTAAAGCATAAAAACTGCATTAAAATTTAAGAGTAAGACTCTCAACTAAGAGTTTTAGTACATCCTATTTGCTACTTGGTAGAACAGCATATAGACAAATAGATAAATATAAAATGTATACAAAATAAATATAAGATAATTTAGGGATAACTAACTAGGGGTATCAGGAAGGTCCTAATACAGGGGGTGACACTTGAGCTGAACTTTGAAGAGGAGAGCTAGGATTTTATCAGGTTGCAGTAAGGAAGAAGAGGGCATTCTAGGTCAGGAGAGCCTGTGAAAAAAGCATGGCAGTGGGTGATGGAATGTCATAGGCAGAATCATGTGAACAATAAGATGGAAGACTTTCTCCATCGGCTCTCAAACCTCTCCAACACAGAAGATAAGGAAGACAGCCCTGTACTACAAGGAGAGCAAGTGCTGGGGCAGATGACTTGGTAGCAGTAATGTTTCAAAGACCCAAAGAACAGAGGAAAGTGAAAATGATCCCAGGACATGAGATGAGTATGAGGTACTGTGTAACACTCCACCAAGCCTGAGCTAAAGGGTATATGGCACCACTTGGGGTCAGTTCTTACCACCCAAAAGTCGCTGCGATAGAGACGTAGGCTAGTGAAGCATGAATTGCCCACTGTAGGAGAAGTCTGGGATATTTTTAGGTTCAGCCCCCAAGGAAACCACAGTCACAGGGGAGGGAGTCAGAAAGTGAGAAGTAGGGAAAATAAGCAGTGGGAGAAACACTGAAATTACCAAGGATTTTGGGAACAAGAAAATCAAAGATCTTGAACATCAGTAGATAAAGCAACAGGAAGGACACTAACATCCGGAAGACATATGGCTACTAGAGCTAGCAAACAAATCCAGGCAGCTATAAATAAATACTGAAAAAAAGATAAATGAGTCAACAACAGAGGAGCTTGTGAAATTTGAAGAGAACATGGAAACACAGCACACTCTGACTGGTTTAAAGAGAAATGGAAACTCTAAGGGCAGAATTTATGACCTGTAGAGCAGCAGAATAATGGGCAGAAGCCTAGGATATTCAATGGAAAGCCTTGCCTATAAAAAAATAGAATAATAGATTATAAATGCAAATACCCAGAAGTAAAGGACAATTTAGAAGAACACAAACAAAAAACAATAACATTAAAAGAATATGCTCATTATATAAGCAGAACCTACTGATCTTGAAGACATGCTTAGAGACAATCTAAGGATCATAGGTCTTCCAGAAGAACATGAGAAAACAATGAACATTAACATTATAATGAAGGAAATAATATAGAACTGCCCAGTGCTTCTGAACATAGAAAATAAAATTTTAATTGAAAGAATTCACATTTTGCCTCCAGAACGTGATATGCAGAGAATACAAAGCCAATTTAGTTAGAATATAAAATACTTTGGGGTAAATAATGTGAATTTGGTAGGACTCTAAATGACAAACAGCGTGGTTTATATTTAATACTAAAGATCATAAGGATAAGGACCTGTTGACATTTCTTGAACATAGAAGGGATACAATCAGATCTGTGCTTTAGGAATATCAGTTTACCAGATGTGTTGGGATGGAATACGAGAGACTGAAAATAAAGAGATTAAGTTAGGGGGCTATTATAATATTCTGGATGAGGGCTGATGAAGTCCTGAACTAAGGTGGTGGTCATATAAATTGGAGGAAATGTGTATGTCAGAAGAGTTATGGAAGTATAATTAACAATACTTGGAAATTGATTGGCTGAATGAATGAAACATATGCTAAGTTCATACTGCGTGCAAAGAACTGTGTACTAAGTAATGGGAAGACAAATAAAGCAGGCCTTGCTCTCAAAGAGCTCGCACTCTTATGGGTATGAGTTCTGAAGGAAAGTAAAGACTTGAGAATGACACCAACATGAGTTAATGGAAAGATGCTTAACAGAAAGAGAGTATTTTGGAGGATGGATGGGTTTGGAGGAAAGAAAAATAGGTTCTGATTTGAACATGTTGGGTTTGAGATGCCTGTGGGATATTCCTTGTCTTTAAGAATTCTACATACCAAAATGATAAGCTAAGTCAGTGTTATCAGGTAACTTATAGTAATTGTCAGGTAAGTGGTACAGAGTCAATACCCTGGGAAGTGAGATGGAAGAGATCATTGTTGAGTTATTGAGGGTTCAGGAAAGAAAGGAGATTTTGATCTGAGTTTTGAAGAATGGTTGGGATTTGATTAGGTAAAAAGAAGGATGGAGGGATGCTTCATAGATTAGCAATGAATGTCTTTGAACTTCTATATGATTTGCCATCACTGCCAAAATTATAATTATAGTCAGCCTGCATGGTTCCACACTGGATAGTTTTGTATACTCAACATATATGTATGGAAATATCCTAGGAAGAGGAGGAAAGATCTGTCTTCTAGTTTGGGTTCTGTAACTTAGTAGCTATGTAATTTAGGCAAGTCACTTAATTTATTTGAGCCCTAGTTTCCTCATCTGTAAAATACATTGTTGGTAATAGCTTCATGGACTACCTTACAGGGTTGTCATAAAGATCAAGTAAGATAATATAATTTATTACAGAGATTTTAGTCATTATAATGCTATCTAGAGAACATGACATCAGTTAAACTTATGTTTCTAAAGTGCTTTATTATTTACAAAGCACCTGACTCATAGCAGAATATAGTCCACGTGGCTTCTGAGTCTTCTTATCACAACACTACTCTCCCAGTGAACTGGGTATCCAGGTCTTGACTATGTCTGCCTCTTCAGCATTATAGGGGTAACCCTGGAATGTCAGTGGTAATTTTCTAATGTCATCAGCTCAAGAGCATACTGATGCTTTCCCCCAAGATTGTTAATAATCATAATTAGCCAGCCATAAATATCTTTAAGAAAAGGGTATTTACTAAGGTGATATGATAAAAACAGTTGGCACAAAATATGCCCCAAAAGTCAATGATTTACTCCTTTATAAGTACATATAGAGTACAGATGAAAATGAACTCACTCTTAGAAAGCACATGTGAAGGTAACACATAGCTTTTGGTTACTTAGAATCCTTTTCTTTTATTCATGGGATGCCCAAGAATTTCTCTTTTAGCATAGTGAATCTTTGAGCGACTGGCAATAGCGTCTGCATTGGGGACCATCTCTAGGGCATTAAAAATAAGATTGAGAGGTCCAACATCATCCACATCTTTCAAAGATGGAGAGTTCTCCTCCAGTCAGGGCTGGGGAGACCTTATCATTGTAGAGTTTGAAGACCCTCTCTCCACTCCAAATCTTTCTTCCCCAGTTAGTTCCTCCTCAAGGCTATGCTGAAAAGCTGTATTTGGTCTGATTTCTGGAAAAGCTTTCACGTTAACTCTGGCTTTTATAAAGGATCTAGGTAACATAACAAAGCCTGAGAGCCATTTGTAACAGACCTCTTATCTGGAGCCATTTCACCTGATCAAGTGGATTTTCACTACCTAGTCTGAGGTTTTTTGATTAATTTATTAAGACACATTCTCAGTTAAAGCTAAAATATGATGGAGTGGTTTAACACTCCTTGCCCCCTGCCCACCACCTTCCCCCTTCTATCAGTATTATTGTTATTTTGCAGATGAATAAAGCAAGGCTTAGAGAGGTTGTGACTTGCCCAGGGTCACCTACCTAGTAGGTACTACTATACTTAGCATAGTCCATCTTGTCCCATTAGTTATGTTGTCATCCTCCTTACCTCAAGACTGGAACCATATGTGTTTTGTTACCATGAACAAGAAATATATTTTCTCACACATATCTAACCAACTTCATGTTCCCTTTCTTTCCTCTTACTCTCTTAAGTCACAATTTCTTTCTGGATTCAAATCTAGTACTCTTTATATATTGTTTTCTGCACAAAATTCCCATTTTTACCATGCCAACATAGTGTGATAGATGAGGCGATAGACTTGGGGTCCTGGAACCCAACTTCAAGCCTTGACTCTGCCACTTGCTAATTATGTGACTTGGACAAGTCATTTAACAATCTGGGCCTCCATTTTTCAATTTACAAAATTAGAGTCTGAACTGGATGACCTCAGACGACCCTTCTAGTTATAGCTCTATGGTCTTGTGATCTCCCTTCTACTTTCCCATTACAGATTCCATGCACTTGCCCAAAAGTTCTTAGACAATGGCTCCCTGTTTCCTATCCTCATCCTTCTTGTGTTTTCCATTTGCCAGCTTCTTTTTTCCTATCACCATCCATATTTATTCTCTTTCTATGGCTCATACTAAGAAAAAAAGGAGTCAGAGAAAAGAGAGGGAAAGAGAAATTGGTGAGATTTTTCTTCGAAATATACTTACCCCTTATGTCAACATTTGATTTGAACATGTTTACTTTACTAGAAAAATATCTAGATCAGAAATCAGCAAAGTTAATAGGCAGGGATCTGCTATCAGCTCCTTTCCTCACATTCAAGCCCTTCATGAGCTGAGGTCAGACACTACTCTAGGCCATATTATTTGAAAAGATTATTTAACCCAATTTTCATGGATGAAGTTAATTTTCTATCTGTTGATTATAGAATTATATATTTAGATCTGGAAGGGACTTTAGAGACCATTAAGTGTCTAACTGCCTAATTTTACAGATGAAGATGCTTACGTGCAGAGAGATTAAGTGAAATGTTGAGGGTTACAAAGCTAATGTCTCTGGCAAGATTTAGACTTAGATCTTCCTGCTAAGCACAACACTATCCTCTGCATCACCAGCTTCTGGGCTGTCTTGCTGACCTGATGAATTCTCCTCTTGTTCGTTGAGAATCCAAGAATGCCTTCTTGGACAAAATGATAGTACTCTTTATTGCTGTTTTTAGTCATGATAAATAATGAAAACAGCAACTTCTGTGCTTACAGATTTAAGTTTAAAGCTCTATACATTATTATTATTTGGGGGGGAGGTAAGGCATTCAGGTTAAGTGACTTGCCCAGGTCACATGGCTGTTAAGTGTCAAGTGTCTTGAGAGGAGGGACTTGAACTCAGGGCCTCTTGACTGTCACTTCACCACCTAGATGCCCATTCAAACATTCTTTAAGTTTGGTCTGGCCTTGCTCTTCAAAACCTCCTCCCTAAATAGTCTGTGTGGGAGAGATTTCCATGTACTCAGGTGCTTCATCACAATGCTAACTTGCATATATGGAGCTCAGAGCCCTCATTTGTAAAAGCTCCTCTGTGATCCCACGATTATTTTAGAAGACCGTTCTGCTTCAGGAATATGTTGGAATAGGTGAACTCTGGTGTCTGTTCCCACGTAACTAATTCTGTGGGTCTTCTAAGTAGCTGCTGGCCTTGGTTTCTTTGCTGTTCCAGAGATCTGTCTCAGAGTTCAGTTCCATTATTCAACTATGGAGGAATGAAATCTCTTTGATTGAAGAGATTGTACGTTGACTCAGTACCTAGCAGAAGTTTCCCTGTATCTGCAGATTTAAGATACTGCCTCTAGTGAGTGTATTGATGTTGACTCCTTTAAGGACTATATGCGTAATCAATCAGGGCATCTTTTGCTCAGTCAGCCTCTTTAACTTTATAACTTTGAATTCATTATAGCAAATTTTTCAATACATCATTATAAAATGCATCATAAAAATTCTCCCACTCATCCTTCTCTGGATATTGTACCCATAATACCTAAGATACATGGGGAGCATCTGAGTGTTTGAAAACATTGCCATCATTCCTCACTGGTGATACCAACCAGCTTATCTCCTTTCCCTAAAATATTAAATGTTGTATCATCTCAATACAACTTCTGTGTGATTGTTTGCTGTCACTAACTACTTTTACGTATTAGGAATTTGCACACTAATTCTGGTGCTCATCTTAGGTTATTGATGGGTGATGTCCATGGCTTCCAAGTCAGTTCCTAGAACAAGAAAGCATATAAAAAATAATGATCACTTCATGAACATTTTCCCCTCATCTATAAAATGATGGTTTTAGAATAGATGATATCTAAGACTTTGTAGTTCTAAATCCTAAGATCCTTTACTTTTGTTCCAATGGTGGTGAGGTCAAGTAGTAGAAATCACACTAGACCAGGAGCTAGAAAATATGGATTTGGGATCTGCTTCCTTCCCATATGTATTATGTGAGTTTAGGAAATTACTTCTATCTTAGAACCTTCATTTTTTTTCATCTGTAAAATAGAAATAATTGTGCTAGTACAGCTCTTCTGAGGAAAGTACATTGCAATCAGTAAAGTATTGTAAATATGACTCCTTTAACCTTGCGCAATGTATTTAACTTCCTGACTCTTACTTTCCTAATATGTGAAAGGAAGAATAATATTTCAACTACCTGTATCATAGGAGGGGGTAGTATAGTATAGTGAATTGAACACTGCACTTTAAATCAAGAGATCTGAGTTTGAATGCTGCTTCTAACTCATAATAAATGTGAAACCTTGGACGGGTCACTTTATTTCTCTGAGCTACAGCTATAAAATGGGAACAGTGCTTCTGTATAGCAGTGTGAAGAAAAATAAGGGGTTTAGTGGACTGTAATATTAACGTGAGACAACTCTGTGCCAAGGTAGTTAACAAAAAGGTAATGCTATTTTAGACTACCTGTGTGTACTTAAGGTACTTATAGAATATACTGAGAGAAGCACAATATTCAGAATGAGATGTGAGGATTGTCGTTGTACCCTTCCTTCGGTCAGACCAGACTTCCAACTACCATGTTGTGTTCTGGGTGCCACAGTTTGGGAAAAGCATTGACAAACTGGAGTGCATGCAAAAGAGGGCAACCAAAATGATGAAATAATGTACAAGCATGACATTTGAGGATCAGTTAAAACACATCAGGATAATTAGACTAAAGAAAAGATCTGAGGGCAAGTTCATGGTAACTACATTTAAGATTTTGAATGATTGTCATGTGGAAAAGGGATTAGACTTGTTCTGCATGTCCTCATAGGGCATGGCTAATAACAATAGATTAAAGTTGCAGGGAGGCAGATTTAGTCTTGTTAGTTCTCCTAACAGAGCTATTTGAAAGTGGAATGTGGTGCTTCAAGAGTAAATGAGTTTCCCAGTGCAGGAGGGCTTCAGTCAGAAGTTGAATGGCCTGTTGAGATACTCATTGGACTAGATGATTTTTAGTGCCTTTCCAACTCAGGGATACTTCGTCTATTTTTAATTTACACTATTTATCTAAAAGAATTTCTGTGGGAGAAGTGCTTTGTAAACTCTAAAGTGCTATATAAATGAGTTATTTTTAATATTACTGTCATAGACTTAATATTATTTAATTTTAATATTATTGTTTCAGCCCTTCTTGGCTAAATATATAATTCTAAATTATCAACACAACATTGAAATGTATACATTTTTTTTCTTTTTAGGTTCTTTCCTTACTCTTTAAACAATTTCCCTTCTTTCCTCCTGGAAATGCCATCAATTTCCCTATTTCTGTTGAGGGCACCACCATCCTCCCAGTCACCCAGGTTCGTAACCTTGGAGTCATTTTTGACTCTTCCCTCTCCCCCAACCCCTATATCCAACCAGTTGCCAAGTCCTATTGATTCTACCATCACATCTCTTGCATCCATTCCCTTTTCTTCATTCCCAGGGCTTCCACTCTAGTTTAGGCCTTCATCATTTCTCATCTGGACTATTGTAACAGCTTCATAATTAGTCTCCCTGTTTCTAGACTCTTCCCTATCCACGCAGATGTGAAAAAATAGCATCACAGCATCATATGTTTAGAGCTGGAAAGGACCTTAGAGGCCATCTAGTCCAACCTCCTAATTTTATAGATGAGGAAAATGGCATCCAGAAAGAGTAAGTACCTTGCTCAAAGTCAGAATCATAGTAAGTGGCAGAGCCAGAATATCTCTGATATTCAAATCCAACAGAGCCGTTCATGTTATTCCCTTGTAAAACCTTTAGTGGATCCCTATTGTCTCTATAATAAATACAGATTTCTTAGTATGATATTTAAGGTGCTCCAAAGTCTGCCTCCCTTCTGGTCTTATTTCACATGACTCCCCTTTGCATTCTCAGTATTTCAGTGAAACTGGGTAACTGACTATTCCCTCAGTGAGGTAATTCCTCTCCTGCTTCTGTGCCATTGCACAAACCATTCTTCATACTGGAATATACCGCTTTCTCATCTTTGACTCTCAGAATCCTTATTTTCTTTAAGGTTCATTTCTTGTCACCTTTGTGAAGCCTTTTCTATCCAATTGTTAGTGTTTGCTCTCACCTCAAATTATTTTTTATTTACCTATCGTTTCATGTTATTTCCACCTCTAGTAAAATGTAATCTACTGGAGGGCAGAAACTATTTCATTATTGTCTATTTCCCTGATGCCTAGCACAGTACCTTGCATGTTGTAGATGTTTAATGAATACTTGTTGACTTGAATTCAATCATATGTTATCCTGAATACATCGAAAGAATAATAAATTGTAAGTTACTTAGGAGCAAATGTCCTCTATAGTTTTCTTTTTAAAAAATAACTTACCTATTTTTTGCTATTCTGTACTTAACAAAAACCTCCTTTCCCCTACTCTGAATATGAACAAAACCTTCCTTTTGCTCTATTTTTTCCATATCAGCATTTTATAAACCTCACAATGCTCTGTAAATGTGAACTATTATTATTGGCATCATCTCCATCATCACCATCATCACCACTGCCCCCACTATCATCATTATCATGATTGTCATCATCAGACTGAGGCATAGGGAGATGAAGATTTGGATGAAGATTGTGAATGTGAACAGCAAAGTCTGGAACCTGAATTTCCCTTGGCTCCTGAGACACTATTGACTAGACCCTACTGTCACTCATCTCCTAATAGAATATATTTTTCTTCAACCAGAAAGCATAGAGAAGTTACTCAAGAGGCCTTATACCACACAAAGAGAACAGGGAACAACAGTTTAGTCCCAATCATGTCATTAGGAACATATATTACTCCTCCACTAATGAAAGGAACTTTGTCATAGATTATACTTCCTTTTCCCATGTCTGGTGGTGGTGGTGGGATTAGAACTTTGTGGGACTGTTCAAACAGAGCAAAGCACTGCTTTTCCAAGATCTGAGACATATAAAATAAGAACTACAAGAAGTGGTTAGATATGGTTTCTAGTACTTTAAAAAACTCACTTTATTGCTTATTTATAAGCATTTCTCTGTTTTCTTTTTAGATGCCACGATTGTGGGGCCATCCTTGAAGAATATGATGAAGAAACATTAGGGCTAGCCATTGTAGTGCTCTCCACATTCATCCACCTAAGTCCAGATCTTGCAGCTCCTTTGTTGCTGGATATCATGCAGTCTGTGGGAAGGTGAATGCCATTTTCTGCCTATCTAGATACCTCATATGGATTTCTATGACACCAAACCAAATAATTCAGTAATGAAACAACTCACTCATTTATTGGTTGTTTGGTAAGAATAATAGCAAACAACTGGGCTGACTCAATTTTGTTGCATGTGGTTTTTGTTTAAATTTTTGTTGAACACAGTTAATTTGTGAACTGAATTTGTCAGTAGTTTCGATGTTGTGACGCAATTTCAGAGAGGTATTGTTGGCAACCCTCAAGTTCAGTCTGTTGTGAGTAGTGAGGCAACATATGCTAGTATTGAGTGGTCTCTATCCTGTCCTCATCTTGGTAAACACACCCAGTTTTATTGAATGAACAGAAATATATTGGGAAGTAAGAGGGCAAGTGAAATAAATGCCAGTGAATAGGGCAAGGAAATAAATATGGCGGATTTCAAAGATTAGCTTGGCCTTGAGAATTGAAAGAAAAGAAGTAGCTTTAGGGATTCAAATCCTTCATGCTGATTAAATGATAAGTTTATTAAGCTTAGTTGCCTTAGACCATTTCAAACATGTATGATGTGGACGATCTTTCAGAAGATAAACTTACGAAAGCTCATGACAGCCACCAACTAGTTATGTGACTGTAAGTGAGTTACTTCCCTTCTCAGTTTTTACATTTGTAAAATAATGAGGTTGAACTAGAGGACCTGTTCTTGCTAATTCTTAATTATTAGGGTTCTGTTGTTCTATGGATGATACATTTCCTTGATTCAGTCAAATGCCAAACTCTAGTTTTAGCACATTGGGTTTTTTAAACAAGGGGGATAAGATGTCATTCAGTTCAGGTGTAATTTATGGAACGCCTTCCCCACCACTGTGGCAGGACATATAAGACAAGTTTCCTGCTCTCTAATGGCTTCTCCTTTAGCTGAGGATAGAAGTGAAATGAATGCTTAAAATAGTCAAGAAACTTTTCACAGCAACATACAAATACGTACCAAATAAGCAGGAAGGCAACAAGTATGATAGGGAAGAGGGCCTTTGTTGCAGGTTTTATTGTATCCTGTTGTTTTCTTTTTATTGTGGATAGCTGTATTTTAGGGGAAGTGATTTGATTTATTATATAACTTAATTCAAGAAATAATGAGTTATACTAAAATGGACTGAACTGGGTCAAATAAATTTTGTCATATATCCCATTGCAGTACAGGTTTTGATATGACTCTGCCAAACTCCTATTTGCACAGCCTGGTGGGATCCACAGAGTGGGGCTAGATACTTCTTCCTTAAGGTTCTAGGGTTAGTTATGAAGGGCTCGAAGTATTTTTCTAATGCTATTGCTCATGAGTCCCCAATGGAGTGCTTTACCTGCTGATTATTGTTTGCTAGCCATTAGCCAGCCAGAGGTAGATTTTAGGTAAGGGTATTAGGAAGAAAACAAATATTTATTAAATTTCTATTAAGTGCCAGGTATTAAATAAATTAATGAATTATATTCTGCTTCAAATTACCCTTCTTTCTGCCCCTGGAATACTACATGAAAGACTTTTTTTATTGAATAGATATGATGACCAATTATTATCATAAATATTAATTGGCATCTTTCTGGGGAGACTTTTGGATTGGGGTTATGAAGTTAGGCACTGTGTAAGTTGTTAGTCTGTTTACATAAAATACTTTAAATTATGCTAGTTAGGAGTCATATAATTTGACTATCTTGTATTCTGTGACCAAGGCCAGGACATTCCTGTGACTATATTTTTTGGTACTTTGTTTAGATTGGCATCCAGCACCAGTTTTTCCAACCAAGCAGAAAGGTAAGGTCCCAAAGTAAGCCAAATACTTTTTCTCTACCCTTCCCCCTTTTTTCTTTTCACATTCTTGCTATTTTGTTTAAGGCACTAAGGTTATACTATAGATAGTACACCTAGGTCAAGAGACAAGAAGCTAGGTTTGAACCTCATCTCTCTCATTTACAAACTGGGTGACCTTGGGTTCTTTATTTATAAAATGGGAATTGACCACCTCAAAAGTTTCAAGTGACTCAAAAGGGTAGTGGAGAAATATATGGTGGGCTACATGCTTCCACTTCCAATAAGGAAGAAGAGGAATAAAGGATATTATTGAGGAGATGGATGACTGAAAAGGAGGTGGGCCAGTTATATTAAATGCAAATGGTAAGAGATAAACTAATTGCTGCACTGATAGCAATGAAATATAAAATGACCTAGAGTAAGGTCTCCATCCATCACATTGGGTAAATGCTCTATAGAAGATATATGGAAAAATATGGGGAAAATGGATTGGTAGAAGGAGTACCCATATAAATGAAATCATGAATCCATTGATATATTAGAGTATATAAGTATGACCCAATTCATAGAAATCCATTTGTAACTTTAAAGTGCTATCTAAATGTAAGATGTGATAATGTTCATAGATGTTTAAAATATGTGATTTTTAGCATGCTTGGCCTCAACAGCACCCCATGTCATCATTATAATGCTTACTGTTACTATATTTTTATGATTCTTTTCTATAATAAAAATTTTATCTATGGATTTTAGGATATGCATAGTATATGGTAATAGTTACATCTGCCTTTATTTCTTATGACACCAGGTCATTTTTTTTTGGAATTCTTTTTTTCTGACTCCTGGAAACATTTTCTTATCTTTCATTTCTTTAATGAAACTCCTGCCTTTCCAAAGATACATTAGCTTTATTACAAGGCTTCCTCATTTTCATAACTGTGATACAAATTTCTTGTGTTACTGAGTATCGAGGTCAGCTCCTAGAGAGGTTTTGGAGATTCTGATAGTAGTAGTTAAAATTACAAATAAGATTTGACTTGATTTTTTATGATAAGTAAGGCCATTTAGTCCCTACCCCTAAAGCAAGGCTGTCCATAGTATAGAAATATGTTCAACAGATGCAGATTCCTGACTTGATGGAAATTTTTAGACGCTGATTTGCCTTTTTGTGTAAACTACATTACCCAGTTCACAAAGCTCATTAGAAATACACCATGTTATTTGATATAACTTATATATGGACACAAATGCTCATTTGAATTTAGTTCCAAGAAAAAGTATAATCTTTTGTTTTGAACTATGTCTATTATAGTCACTGAAAAAGATTCCACACACTCTTAAAGATTGAAGTTGATGAGACGTCATGATTTGAAGCACAAATTTGAATGCGCTTTTAAGAACAGACTCTTGTGGATCACAGGTCCTCTAATCCAACGTCTGTCTGAAGTATTAATCTTGTCTACATTATATTCGAACTTCTCTAGTGAAAGGGTACCCACTAACCCAGTAATACAATTCATTCCTCTTTTTGATAGTTTTAATCATTAGGACATTTTACGTTCTATTGAGTTTCCTTGTAATCTCTTTTACAAAGTGTTTTGTTTTTAATTAACAAAATTTTGCCTCCTCTCTTCCCTCCACTTTTTGGGGAAAAAGCCCTAAGAAAAATATTCATGTTCAAGCAAAACAAACATTAACCACGTAAAAATGAATATTTCGTTTAGCATCTTGAGTCCATAGCTTCGCTGTCAGGAGATGAGTAGCATTCTTCATCTTTGTTTTTCTGGAATTGTAATTGGTCATTGCATTGATTAGAGTTATTAAATCTTTTAAAGTAGTTTCTTTTTTTTTAAAATTTATTTATTTATTTAACTTTTTACATTCATTTTCACAAAATTTTAGGTTCCAAATTTTCTCCCCTTTTATCCCCTCCCCCCACCCCAATACCCCAAGCATCTAATTTTCCCTATCTCCAATCTGCCCTCTCTTCTGTCATCCCTCCCTTCTCTTGTCTCCATCTTCTCTTTTCTCCTGTAGGGCCAGATGACTTTGTATTCCTCATTAACTGTATGTCTTCTTTCCTAGTAGCAACAGCAATACTAAACAGTTGATCCTAAAACTTTGAGTTCCAAATTCTCCCCATCCCTCCCTCCCCACCCATTCCCTTTGGGAAGGCAGGCAATTCAACATAGGCCATATCTGTGTAATTTTGCAAATGACTTCCCTGATAGTCGTGTTGTGTAAGACTAACTGAATTACCCTCCATCCTACCCCGCCCCTCATTGTTTCTCTTCTGTCTTTTGATCCTGTCCCTCCCCAAGTGTTGACTTCAAATTGCTCCCTCCTCCCTTTGTCCTCCCTTCCATCATCCCCCCCCTTGCTTATCTCCTTCTCCCCCACTTTCCAATACTGTAAGATAGGTTTTCATACCAAAATTAATGTGCATTTTATTCCTTCCTTTAGTCAAATGTGATGAGGGTAAACTAATTGTTTTTTTTTTTTCTCAGCTCTCCTCTTTTTCCCTCCACTAAAAAGTCTCCTACTTGCCTCTTAAATGACTTATAATTACCCCATTCCATTTCACCCTCTTTCCTCCCACTACATTTCTCTCTCACCATTTACCTTAATTTCTTTTCAGCTATGGTCCCATCCTATTCAATTCACTCTGTGCTCTCTGTCTCTGTGTGTGTGCATGTGTGTATGTGTGCGTGCGTGCATGCGTGTACAAGTGTGTGTGTGGTCCCACCAACTACCCAGATACTGAAAAGTTTTAAGAGTTACAAATATTGTCTTTCCATGTAGGAATGTAAACAGTTCACTTCTGGTAAGTCCCTTAAGACTTCTCTTTGCTGTTTACTTTTTCATGCTTCTTCTCATTCTTTTGTTTGGAATTCAAATTTTCTTTTCAGCTCTGGTCTTTTCATCAAGAATGATTGAAAGTCCTCCGTTTCATTGAAAGACCATATTTTCCCCTGAAGTATTATACTCAGTTTAGCTGGGTAGGTGATTCTTGGTTTGAGTCCTAGTTCCTTTGACTTCTGGAATATCCTATTCCACGCCCTTCGATCCCTTAATGTAGAAGCTGCTAGATCTTGAGTTATCCTGATTGTATTTCCACAGTACTGGAATTGTTTCTTTCTAGCTGCTTGCAAGATTTTCTCCTTGAGCTGGGAGTTCTGGAATTTGGCCACAATGTTCCTAGAAGTTTCTCTTTTTGGATCTCTTTCAGGTGGTGATCGATGGATTCTTTCAATACTTATTTTGCCCTCTGGTTCTAGAATGTCAGGGCAGTTTTCCTTGATAATTTCATGGAAGATGATGTCTAGGCTCTTTTTTTGATCATGACTTTCAGGTAGTCCCATAATTTTTAAATTGTCTCTCCTGGATCTATTTTCCAGGTCAGTTGTTTTTCCCATGAGATATTTCACATTCTCTTCCATTTTTTCGTTCTTTTGGTTTTGTTTGGTGATTTCTTGGTTTCTCATAAAGTCATTAGACTCCATCTGTTCCATTCTAATTTTGAGAGAACTATTAAATTCAGTGAGCTTTTGAGCCTCTTTTTCCATTTGGCTCATTCTGCTTTTGAAAGCATTCTTCTCCTCATTGGCTTTTTGAACCTCCTTTGCCAATTGAGGGAGCCTATTTTTCAAGGTGTTAATTTCCTCAGCATTTTTTTGGGTCTCCTTAACCGAGGTATTGACCCATTTTTCATACTTTTCTTGCATCTCTTTCATTTCTCTTCCCAGTTTTTCCTCCACCTGTCAAACTTGCTTTTCAAAATCCTTTTTGAGCTCTTCCAAGGCCTGAGCCCACCTGACATCCCCCTGGGGTGTCTGGGGTACCGAGGCCCCGCCCTCCATGTCTTTCCCTGATGGCAAGAATACGTCCTCGTCATCAGATCCAAATGTCGGGATCATTTGCATTTGTTAGAAAAAACTCTCTATAGTCTTATTTTTCTTCCCTTTTCTAGGCATTTTCCCAGCCAATTACTTGACTTCTGAGTTTCCTGTCCACCCTCGCCTAGATCTGCCCAGACAGTGCTTGGGGTCTGAGGTTCAAATGGGCTTTCCACAGCAAGCTTTGGTTCTGGTGCTGGGGTGGGGGCAGGGCCGCCTCCCAGGCTCGGCCTCCTCAGGGGCTTTATGCAGAGACTTTCAGGAAGGAGCGGGTTTGGGGGTGGGGCCCCTCCCAGGCTCAGCTCCCTCAGGGGCTTTATGCAGAAGCCTTCAGTAATAGAGCGGGGTGGGGCAGGGCCGTCTCCCAGGCTCAGCTCCCTCAGGTTGTTTATGCAGAGACTTTCAGTAATGAAGATCCTGCCTGCTGCTGGGGGGAGTCCGGGCCGGCCGCAGCCGCTGCTGCTTCCGCTGCCGCCCACGCCTCTGCCTCCGCTGCTTCCTGCCCCTGTCTCAGCCGCCGCCGCTTCCTCCCGAGGGTGCCCGAGTCACGGAGACACTCCGCTCCCCCTCTCGTCCAGCCCAGCCTTCTCTCTCACTGACCTGTAGCTTCTGTGGGTGGAGGGACTTTCCCAGCTGCCGGAGCTTCCATCCCTGAAGCCTGCTCATGTCAGCTTCTCTGGGGCCGCGGCCAGGGCAGCGCTGGGGTGTGGTCAGCTTTCCGGGGCGCGACAGACCCTGGGGACGGGTCTCCAGGGCTGTCTGGCACGGAAATCTCTTCCACTCGGTTTCTGTACCCCTTTCAGTGGTCCAGAAGTTATGGGGGTCTCTTTTTACATTAATTCTATGGGCTGTGGGTTGGAGCTCGTAAACGTGCGTACTTCTACTCCGCCATCTTGGCTCCGCCCCCCCTAAAGTAGTTTCTCTTTACAATGTCATTCATGTTACTCTACATCACTTTATGTAAGTCTTCTCAGGTTACTCAGAAATCATTCTTTTTATAGTTTCTTCTTATGTACCCTTAAATTCATACAATATAAATTGTTCCACCATTCCTCAAGTGATACCACTCCTCCTGCCCATCTTAGTTTTCATTTCTGTCACTATAAAAAGAGCTGCTATAAATATTTTTGCTTATAAGGGTAGATCCTTTTTCACTTTCCTTTATCTTTTTGGGGTATAGACTGCATTGATCCTATCCAAAAAAATGTTTCAGTCTGCACCCTGAGTCCATCACCTCTCATGCAGAGGTGAGTAGTATGTTTCTCACAGTTCTCTGGAACTATAGTTAGTCAATTGATCAGTTTCCTTACCCTCTCTTTAAAAAAAAAGGAAAAAGTGGTGTGAGAGTAGTGTTCTTAGTATCGGGGTTCTATGCAATCTGCTTCTGCTGCCCTGCCCCCTCTCTTTCCCTTACCCAGAGCCCAATAATAGATTTTTATCCTTTATTTTTTTAAACTTCTCTTTGAAATCTACCCTCCATCATTAGTTTATTTTGCTTAGAATAAATCCCCCCTTATAGTTTTCCCTCTTTCTTCATCCTTCTTCCTTCTTCCTTTCCCCTTCTGTTTCCCTGTTGAATAATTGTATTTCTGTCCTCAGTTGTATGTGTGTATATTTTTCTCTCCTTTGATCCGTTCTGATGAAAATGAGGCTCAAGTGTCATTTACTTCCCCACCCTTCCTTCTTGTTTGTATAATCCTATTCACATAACTAAATTACCTGAGATAATTTCCTTGACCCTTTATCTTCCTTTTCCCTTCTAGTGTATTCTTTTCCCTCTCTCTTTCCTTTTTCTTTGAAGATCATCTGAAAGACCATTCCCAGGCCCTCTTATCTTATTAGAATCTCTGTGACGTCTGATGAAGGTAGGGTTCTCAGGGAACATATGTATCATATACCCATTTAAGAATGCAAACAATATGTCCTTGTTTACATTTATGTTTGCACTTATGATTGCTTGTTCACATTTATCTTTTTATATTTAGGTAGTACAGTACCAGATTTGAAGTCACCCATGCCCAAGTTCAAATCTATCCTCCAGATACTTACTAGCTGTGTGACTCTGGATAAGTCACTTCAGTTTCCCCATCTATAGAATGAAGATAACAAAAGCATGTACCTTTCAGGATCATTGTGAGGATGAAATGAGGAGCATTTGTAAAAGTGCTTTGTAAACCTTAAAGGGCTCTTACTAGTAAATACTTGTAAGTATTTATTTCAAAATTTCTACTCAGCTCTGGTCTGTTCATCAGGAACACTCGTAAATCTTTTATTCATAATAAAGAACCATTTCCTCCTGTAGGGTTATGCTCAGTTTTGCTGGGTTAAGTTATTGTTGTTGCTGATAATAATAACAACTAATGTTTATATTGCTCCGGTTGCATGCTAGGCACTGAGCTATGTACTTTGCAAATGCTATCTCATTTGATTCTCACAGCAACAGCCCTGAGAGGTAGGTGCTATTATTATCACCTCCATTTTACAGATGAGGAAATTGAGGCAGACAGAGGTTACGTGGCTTGTCCAGGGTCACATAGCTATTAAATGCAGATGCTAGATTTGAACTCAGGTCTACTTCACTGTAGTTCTAACACTTTTCTGTATTGTGCCACCTAGCTGCCTTGATTGTAAGCTGTATTTTTTTTGCCATCTGAAATACTGGATTACTCCTTTATATTGATGACTCATAAATCTTGTATAATCCTGACCATAACTTTTTGGGATTTGAATTTGTTTTTTTTCTTTGATTGCACTATTTTTTCTTTTACCAGGAAGCTCTGGATTTTGGTTGTAATGTTCCTGGGAGTTTTTATTTGGGTTTTTTTTTTGGGGGGAAGTGACCAGGAGATTCTTTCTATTTTCACTTTGTTCTCTGGTTTTAAGAAATCTGAGCAGTTTTCTTTTATGTTTCTTGAAATATAATTTCTAATCTCTCATTTTTTTGATTGTCAGGTAGTCCACTAATTCTTAAATTATCTCTTGTCAATCTGTTTTCCAGGTCAGTTGTTTTTGCTATGAGGTACCTTGTACTTCTATTTTTTTCACTCCTTTGACATTTTGAAAAAACATTTCTTTTTGACTCATAGGGCCAGTAACTTCTTTTTGAGTCATTCTGATTTCCAAAGTCTGTTGCTTGGGTAAGTTTATTACAGACCTCTTGTGCCAAGCTGTTGATTATCTTTTCACTTCTTTCTTCCATAGCTTTCATTTCTTTTCCATTATTTATTCTAGCACTCTTATTTATAAAGTTATTTTTAGCTCTTAAAAACTGTCATTTCATCTTTTCTAGAAATTTTAGTTGTGTATGTGCCCAATCTTTGTTTTCCTTTGGGCATTTGCTTGTAGATGATTTGGAGTCATTCTGTTCTTGTGGGATAAGGGCTTGAGTTTTTTGATACTAATTCTTTATGATAGAATTCTTGTTTTGTTTGCTCATTTTCCCAGCCTTACTTCCTCATTTTGGACTTTGTGTTAGGGTCAAGGTTGGGATCAGAGCTACACAGCTGCTGTTTGTTTTTGTACTTGCTCTTTACTTAGTATATAGTCTAAGGCCCTTGACTATGACCATTTTTCATCCTGGGCCACCACATCTAGGAGCAGATTCCTTCCTCATTCTGCATTGGTTTGTGATTTGGTACTAGGTAGTAAATGATAGAGCTTTTAGTTGATACCTGTTCCTGCTTCCTGCTCAAGATGAGACTCCTCTGTGCCAGATCTGAGACCTCTTCTTGTCCTGCCTGTTATACTGTACGGTGCAGGCACTTATTCATTCCCAGAGTTGGAATGTCCTACATGGTTTCATACCCAGTGTTTACAGACTCTATCTTCCTGTTGTTTGTTAGGTTTCATACCCAGTGTTTACAGACTCTATCTTCCTGTGGCTATACCTATGACTTGCTATAATTTTTTCTTAGATTTTCTGATCAACACTTTTTCTGGTGTAAGGCCCCAGAGTGGCATAGTAGATAGAGTTCTGGGTCTAGAGTCAGAAAGTTTAAAATTTTTTTTAGTGGTTTTTTAAGTTGTTTCTAGCTCTTTGTGATTCCATTTGGGATTTTCTTGATAAAGTGGTTTGGCATTTCCTTCTCCAGCTCATTTTACAGAAAAGGAGACTGAGTCAAACAGGGTTAAATGGCTTGCCCAGGGTCACAGAGCTAGTAAGTGTCTGAGGCCTTGTTTGAACTCATGAACATAAGTCTTCCTGACTCAGGGCCTGACACTTTATCTGCTGTGCCACCTAGATGCTCAGGAGTCAGAAAAACCTAAGTTCAAATCCAGCCTCAGACATTTAATAGCTCCATGACCTTGGTCAAGTGAATTAACCTCTGACTACCTCTGTTTCCTCAACTGCAAAATGGGCATAATAATGGTATCCACCTCCCAGAGTCACTGTAAAGACCAAACGACATTGGTAAAGCACTTAGCATAGTGCCTGGCACATAGTAGTAGTACGATTAGGAGGAGATCATGGCTATACTACTTACCGCTACTCCGCCATCTTGGCTGTAGTTTTAAAGTGTTGGTCATGGGACCAAGGAAGACAAGTCTGATCCCTCCGACAATCCGTCTCTCCAAGTCTTTTCTTTTCTAGACTAGTTCCTTCAACTGAGATTTAGTTATTGCAGATAGTGTCACTACAACTCAGAATATAAAATATATAGGATTATAGTAATTCTTTCAGAATGTTGAGCATTGTATAGACTTTTGAATCCAGTATTTTAGAGAAATCCCCTTCCTTCCATTGTCTGAGTTGAGTTTTCAGTTCATGCCTCATTGTGGTATGGAGGTAACCCTAGAGGTTCAGACTATGCCATTGAGTACAAGCTCTGGCAGTCCTAATAGAAAGTTAAAAATGGCTTTGAGTACAATTTCTGCCATTCAAGGATTTAGCCTAGATAAGTCCATGAAGGTTCACATCCAAAGGCTTGTACTGAATTTTTGACCATGGCAACTGCGGCAGGGTCGACAAATCTTAACGTCTGGTTTCTATATATATTCTTTATATTTATAGTCTTCTTATTTATGTGCACAAGGATGTTCATATATTCTTGGGGATATAAGGATTACTTCTTAGAATTTTGTGACTGCAAGTGCTAACCTTTTTCATCCTGAGAAAAGTAAAAGAATCAATATTTCTTGCTTTATAATATACAAATGCATAAAGATATTTATACATAACTATTAATAGATAAGTCCTTTATCTCTTGTTAATATCTTGTATTGGAAGTTTATTTATTATCGTTTGTGGAACCTGACTTAGAATTTCACATGTAAAATCCCACCCTAGAATGTTACTCCTCTTTGCTGAAACAATAACTTCATACATAAAAGTGTTCATCTGGACCTTGATGGACCCATGGCATCTAGAATCATCCAGAAGACCTTGTACATTCCCCTTGTTGGCTAACCTTGAGGAAAGCAAGGAAAATTCCAATCCCCTACTTTTTTTTCCTTTTCACTCAAAGATTCCACAGCATAGATCTGGAAACAGAGGTAGTAGATAATACCTTGGTTGTACCAGACACTGTCCTGGAACCCGTAAAGAGGAAGGAGCATATCCAACACACATCGGACTTTTCTTATGTAAAAGGAAGACTAGAAGTAATATTTGGATTTGCCATGCCATTGCTCCAGTCTGAATGCAGATTTGGGGGCTCATGGTATCTCACTCTAATCTCTAGTGACCTATAAAGAATATCTTTTAATAAATTTCCTTTTGATATGTGAATCTTGTGCATAATTTCATTTTCCCTTCCCTGGTGTAGCTATAGAGTTACATAGTCTCTTATTTGGAGAGGCATGTGTTGTCAAATCAAAGAATTGAAATGGGACTAATTGTGTTTAGAAAACTGTGATTCTACTACCTATTATCTACAAATAACTTGTTGCCACAAAAGCCCATCCTTTTTTTTTCTAACAACGATAATCTTTACAAAAAAATTTTAGTCATTTATTTAGTGATGCCGTAATATATGGCTGCATGTTAGTAACATATCAGTCTTGGAAGATCCATTGTCAAAGGTAACAACAAACGGCATTAGAATGTTGTCTGGTGGAAATAAGCAGGTAGCATGTAACCAATGATAACTATGAAAAGGGTGATAAAAGAGATCATCAAGGACATGTATGACTGAAAAAAGAAATAAATAGTCTGGTCATGTTTTAGAAAGAATAAGAGCTAATACATACTTGACAGCCCAAGTGTAATATTGTTTTTATGAAATATTTAAAAAAGAGGAAAGTCTCTTGTGTGTTTATTGGAGTCTCTGTAAATAATTTTTGGAAATAAAATGGACAAAAATTATGCAGAATGAGAAGGTGTGGTGGTATTGAAACCTTCAGGAGGGAATGGAGTATCCACATTGAAGAGATCACAAAACCATTGAAGGATCAAAGTACCTTTTTAAAAAATGATTTTAGTTTTTTCACTAAACAAAAATCATGTTTTTTCTCTTTCCAAACTTTCAAAATATTTTAATCACAGGATTTCAGTTAAGAGACTCTTCAGTGGCCATCTAGTCTAATCTATACTTGAAAGGAATTCCAATTAGAACACATCCAAATGTTCACTCAATCACTGCTTTAAAATCTCTAACCAAGTGCAGGCTTAGCCATAGAAGTGCTGGAGTAGACCCCAGCTGACTGAATCACTGATGGCAATGGTGACACTCAGACCTTTCAGTACAGGATGGTGGTGTGTTGGAACTGCGCAGTCCTGCATGGGGCCTACGGTAGCTCCTCCTGGAGCTATCAGCCCATTGACCAAATGTTTGAAAGTTGCCTGTTTAAACTTCTGGGAGCCAAGATGGCAGAATAAACTGTAAGTGCTCTCAGCCCTGCTTATTGACCTTGAAAAACCTAGAGAATATTGCTCCAGGAAAAATCCTGGAATGGTGGAGCCAACCAAAAGGGCACAGCAATCTTGTAGCTTGAGAGGCTAGGAAAATTAACCTCTTGCTGTGACTGAAGAGAATCAATACAGGACAGGAGGCGTCCCAGCAGGCCAGTCAACCAGCCTCACTTCAGCCAACCATCAGGAGATCCTGAGCCCCAGGGTGGTGGAGCTGGCAAATGCCGATACCAGGTGCACCTTTGCATAACCAGGGGAATTGGCAGACACCAGCGTGAACAGGCTGGTGCCAGCATCTGAACCTACTGTGCTCTAGCACAGCCCTGGTGGGGAGGAGACCTCCAGCAGCCAGAAGACCACTCCCCTATATCTCACATCTTGAGCTTCAGCTCCCAACATTAGAACTGTGGGACAGAGCCCTCTGTACCCCAGAAGTGGAGATCCACTTTAAAAGTCAGGAAAAAGGCAATCACAATGGGTGAAAAGCAAATTAGAAAAGCAAAGACCATAGACTTTTACCATAGGGACAGGGAAGATCAAAATATGAATTCAGAAAAGGACAGCATTGCCATGTCTGACACCTCAGAAGGGATCAAAAACTGGTCTCAAACCCAAAAAACATTCTTGGAAGACTCAAGAAGGATTTTAAAATTCAAATTAGAGAAGTAGAAAAAAAAATTGAACAATTCGTTTAAAAATACAATTGATAAAATGGGAAAAACATAACTGAAGGAAACAATTCCTTAAAAATTACAACTGATCAAATGGTTAAGGAGGGAAGTGCAAAACCTAACTGGAGAAAATAACTCCCTAAAAAGTAAAATTGACCAAACAGAAAAGGAGCTACAAAAGCTAACTGAAGAAAATAATTTGTTAAAAATTAGAATTTAGCAAGTAAAAGTTGATGACTCTATGAAGTATCAAGCATCAGTGAAGCAAAATCTAAAGAATGAAAAAGTGGAAGAAAACAGAAAATAACTCATTGGAAAAACAACTGACCTGAAAAATAGATCCAGGAGAGATTATCTAAGAATTACTTGTCTGCTGGAAAGTCACGATGAAAAAAAGAGCCAGGACAGTATCTTCCAAGAAATCATCAAGAAAAACTGCCCCAAAGTCTTAGAAGTAGAGAGTAAAACAGTCATCGAAAGGATCCACTGATCACCTTCTGAAAGAGATCCCAAATTGAAAATGCCAAGTAATATCATAGTCAAATTCCAGAATTATCAGCTCAAGTAGAAAATACTGCACGCAGCCAGAAAGAAATAATTTAAATATTCTAAAAGTCAGGATATACAGTCTGGATAACACAGGACCAGCAACTTCTACATTAAATGACAGGAGGGATTGGAATGTGATATTTCATAAGGCAAAGGAGCTTGAACTACAACCAAAAATCAACTAGTCAACAAAATTGAGCATAATGCAAGACATTAAGTGAAATAACGGAATTCCAGATCTTCCTGATGAAAAGGTCAGAGCTCAATGGAAAATTTGACCTTCAAATACAAGACTCAAGAGAGGCGTAAAAAGATAAACAGGAAGAAAAGGAAAAAAAAAACATGTTATTCAACAAGGGCAAACTGTTTACATCCCTGCATGGGAAGATGATATTTGTAAATCCTGAGAATTGTATCTTTACTATGACATTTAAAAGGGATATACATAGACAGAGGGTTTGGATATAAATTAACTGGTGTGATAAAAAAAAAAAACCTTATTAAGGGGTGAAAAGAGATTGTAATGGGAAAAGAGGAAAGGAGGAGGCAGAAAAGGATAAATTACATCACATGAAGAGGTACAAAAACATTATAGTAGAGGGAAAAAAAGGAGGGAGATGAGCATTGTCTGAACTTTATTCTCATTGGATTTGATTCAAGGAGGGAATAACATACTCAGTTAAGTATAGAAATCTAACTTTCCCCACAAGCAGTAGGAGGGAAAAGGGGAAAGAGAATGGAGGCAGACTGATTTAACAGAGTGAAGATTGAGGGAGGCGGTAGTAAAAAGCAAAACTCTTTTGAGGAGAGTAAGGGATAAGGGAGAAATAAAAGAATAAATGGGAAGGGATAGCATGGAGAGAAAGACATAGTTGTAATCACATCTGTGAATGTGAGTGGGATGAACTCCAATAAAATAGAGGGGCAGATCAGTGCAATAGATTAGATACACAAGACACAGTAGTCAATGATTATAGCAATCTACTGTCTGATAAACCTGAAGACTCCAGCTTCTAGAATAAGAACTCACTATTTAACAAAAACTAGTAGGAAAACTGGAAAACAGTATGGCAGAAACTGGGCATAGACCAATGACTGACACCATATACCAAGATAAAAGTCCAAATGAGTACATGATTTAGGTATAAAGGCTGATACTGTAAATAAATTAGGGGAGCAAGGAATAGTTTATCTGTCAGATTTATGGAGAAAGGAGGAATTTATGATGAAACAAGAGATAGAGAACATTATGAAATGCAAAACGGATAACGTTGATTACATTAAATTGAAATGTTTTTGCACAAGCAAACCCAATGCAACCAAGATAAGGAGGGAAGCAGAAAATTGGGAAAGAATTTTTGCAACTAGTGTCAGTGATAAAGGCTTTATTTCTAAAATATATAGAGTACTGAGTCAAATTTACAAGAATACAAACTATTCCCCAATTGACAAATGGTCAAAAGATACTAACAGGCAGTTTTCAGAGGAAGAAATTAAAGCTGTCTATAGTCATATGACAAAAAATGCTCTAAATCATTATTGACTAGAGAGATGCAAATCAAAACAACTCTGAGGTACTACATCACACTTATCATATTGGCTAACATAACAAAACAGGAAAATGATAAATGTTGAAGAAGATGTGAGAAAGTTGGAACACTCATTGTTGGTGGAGCTGTGAGCTGATGCAGCCATTCTGGAGAGCAATTTGGAACTATGCCCAAACTACAAAAATGTGCATACAATTTGACCCAGCAATATTGCTTCTAGGACTATATCCCAAAGAGATAATAAAAATGGGAAAAGGCTCCATATGTATAAAAATATTTATAGCAGTTCTTTTTGTGCTGACCCAAGAACTAGAAATTTAAGAGATGCCCATCAATTGGGGAATGGCTGAACAAGTTGTGGTATATAAATGTAATGGAATACTATTGTAAGAAATGATGAAATGATGAACAGGTAGACTTCATAAAATCCTAGAAAGACATATTTGAACTGATGCTGAGTGAAATGAGCAGAACCAGGAGAACATTGTTCACAGAAACAGCCACAGTGTGCGATGACTAATTTTGATAGACTTAGCCCTTCTCAGCAATCCAAGGACCGAAAACATTTCCAAAGGACTCCTGATGGTAAATGCCATCCATTTCCAGAGAAAGAACTATGGCGTTGGAATGGAGAGTGAAGCAGATTATTTTCTTTCTTTTTTCCTTTCTTTTGTTCTCTCCCATTCATTATAATTTTTCTTTGCAGACAGGAATGTATGTGTAGAGCCATATCATATTGCATGCTGTTAGAAAATTCAGACTTAAAACATGGAAATGAATGTTGACAATGAAAAATAAATAAATTTGAAAAAAAAATCTCTAACAGTGTAATGTCAACTTCATGAAACAGCTTGGGATTTCTGAAATATATGAAAGTAGCAACTTTTCTCTAATATCAAACCTAAATTTTCCCATTTGTAACTTTCCCTCTCCTTCATTTTTCCTGATTCTGCTGAATGGAGCCAAATAGAGCAAGTCTAAACTCTTTTCTATGTGATAGCTCTTCAACTACTCAAATACAGCTGTCATGTTCAACCAGTTCAACCAGAAAGGAACTTAATAGCAATAAAAGTGAACATATCATTTCCAAAAGGAAGCAAAGGGAAATTTCCAAAAGAGTTTACGAAGTCTCACAGAAAGGATGAATATATAGAGGTCATATTGTTCCAAAGGAGGAATTACAAGGCTTTCTTTCTCTCTTTTCTGACATGCTCTGGAATACTTGAATTATTTTTTTTTAAATCTTTAATGCCTAAAGAGAACAGCTTTTGAAGAGAAATGCATCAATTTCTTCTTTTTTAAAAGATGGGACCTTGCTATCCTAGGAGTGTTTCTCAAGATTTTTCATGTGAACAAAATTGATTTAGCCTAGACTCATAAACTGTCTATTAGTTCTGGAAGAAACTTTAGAGATTGTCTCTGATGAAGGAACTCAGAGCAAGGAAGTCTATTAGAATCTGTCTGTTGACTTTCTGGATTATGAGGTAGTGTGGTAGAATAGGAGAAATGCTGGCTTCAAGAGCTAGGACAAGTGGACTCCAGTTCTCTCCAGGTGACCTTTGTCAAATCACTTCATTTACCTGGGCAGAAGATTATTCCCTATTAGACCGATGATTTCTAAACTGCTTCCCAGCTCTAATAGCTTATAAGTCTATATACATTTTGTGGATTCTTAGAGCTAGAGAGACATATAGATGTTGGAAAAATTAAGTAGAGGGCTTTTATTCTCTCATCTGCAAAGTGGGAATGTTATGACAGATATTCTCTGAGATTCCTTCCATTTTTAAGATTCTGTGCACTTCGTTCTAACATTGTTTTAAGATAAATATTATCTTTTAAGATTCTCTTTTCAGTGGTTTAACATCTATGTTTCTGGATTCAACAGTCAATGTTCTATGTTTTAGTATTCCATCTTAAACTCTAATATTCTGTGACCTAATATGCCTTATAAATCTCATATTTTGTGTTCTTTTCCCTCAAAAGTCTATATGTATCATTTCTATTAACTCAAACATACCATGATTCTGTACTTCTATAATTCTAAATTTTCACTATTACTGGGGATAGGTATTACCATATCTACTTTATCAAGCACAAATTGCAGTAAGAGAATTAGTGTAAATCTTGATGCACAGTTATTTATTGGAATTTGGAGGAATGAGAAAAAAAGTTTCTTAACATCTTATGCTTTTTCTCATTCTTTCATCCCAGCATGATGATCCCTGGTAATGCTGCAGGGGTGGCGAAGCAGTTTCTCCGCTGTATCTTCCATCAGCTAGCTCCCAATGGGATATTTCCGCAGCTGTTTCAGAGTAGTATAAAAGGTAATTCTTTAGACATTTAATATGTATCCAGTCATTCAGATCTGAAACCCTGTTAACTTAGATTGTTATTTTTCCAGATGGGAGTTTTTTACGAACCTTAGCTACATCTCTCATGGACTTCAATGAACTTAGTTCCATTGCTGCACTCAGTCAGCTGTTGGAGGTAGGTTTTCCAGAAAGATATTTCAAATCTTACCTAGACCAGAAGGAGCAATTTGAAAATACCAGTACATGAAAAAAAGTCAATTTCCTTTTCTCTGAAACATCTGGAGACCCCCTAACTTCCTTATAACTGATAGTGTTTTCTCTGTCACATTGGGGCTCCTTGGAGCCTCTGGCCCATATTTGGTAGTTGAAGATGGGTTTAGGACCAACTGTAAAGATTTTAGTCCATTTTCAGAATGTCTTAGAACTTGATAAATACCTATGTTGAAGGCCCAATTCTGGACCATGGGAATAAAAAAAAGTTTTGTTTCTGTCCTCAAGAAATTTGTAATCTCATAGTCCTAGTAGATATTTGTACTAACTAATGTAATACACATTAGAATTAGAAAAGTAGAAAGAGAAATCAGAGAGGTATGGGCAAATAAGCAATGGAAGACTCTCTTCTAACTAGAGGGACCAGAAAAAGTTTCATGAACGAAATGGCATCTAAGCTTAGTTTAGCGCTGTGGGTAGCCAGGCTCCATTAGGCTGAGGCCACAGGAGCTGGCAATCTTTATTACCATACTTTACCTGCCCTTGCAGTTTGTCTTGAGTTCTTTGTTCTTGAGTTGCCTATCTCGTTAGTAGGTCAATAAGGCTTTCTAATATTGCAGTTTTAACATCACCTCAGATTCCTGATGATTCTATTTTGTCATTAATCTAAAGGGGTCTCTCTGATGGAAGCAATAAAAGACATACCCAGAGTATTCTTACCCCCATTTTACATACATAGGAACTGAGATTTAGAAGGTAAATGACATGCCCAGGTTTACACAGCTATCAAGTATCTGAGGCAAGATTTGCTTTCAAGTCTTCTCGAATTCAAGTTCAGCATTATATGCATTGGCTTGGAAAAGTAGCCTGTAACCACAATAAAATCCAAAAAGGAGAGTAGTGTTATTGATTACTGAGTTTTCCTTGTATTCCTGTTTCATTGATTTAGGGGATACATATCAGCCACCTTCTAGCATCTGAAGGACTGTCATAAGGAATAGGGATTACATTTATTCAGTTAGCTCCAGAGAGCAGATTTAGGGAAAATGAATAAGAATAAAGTGGGTAATTTCAGTGCACTATAAGGAGTAATTTCCTAATAATCAGAGCTCTTCAAGAATGGATAATGCCATCTTATAAAATGTCATTGGTTATGCTTGAACTGAGACTGGTGACTAATCTTTAGGGATGTTGTAGAGTAGATTCATGCCTCGTGGACTTAGATGACCCATAAGTTCCCTCTGCCTGGCATTGTATGAAACTGTGGTGAGGATAAGTCAAAATGGTGTCCTTAGTGTTCGAAGCTGAAGCTATTTATACGCATTCATAGTATATGTCTATATTCCTCCCTTTTTTTGATGTATACTGAATCATCCACTCTCTTGTCAATATTCCTTGTGACCAAGAGTACATATTTGTGGGATGACTGGCTAAAGTTAATGCCTGAAGGATAACCTGCACCCTTCAGTAACTGTTGACAAAAGCAGAAGGAGGCAAGGCTAGAGTCAAGGGAGATAAGGAATCATCTAAAGGCCAGATTAGTTGATTTCTTTTTTCAAATTACCATTCTTCTTTTTCAACATGTATCTTACTGGTGCTAGTCCATTTCCTATAGGGTTATGGTATTAAAGGGACTGTGAGAAGTGGGTATGTTTGTTATCCAGAATTCAAGGCTTAGGGAATCTCCTGAAAAGAGAGGGAGCCCAAATGCTGGGATGTAGGAAAGTCAGTGCCCTCTGGGAGCCCATTTGGGTTGTTTCCACCTTTTGCTAAGTCACAGCTTTAAACCGAGGCTATGGAAAAGAACCAAAGTAACTGGAACAAAGGGATTCAAACATATGAAACTCTAAATACCTAAATCCACTATTTGTGGGCTACTCTGCATATTAATTCCAGGTTTAATATTTGAGTAGCTTCATGATATCATCAGCAACTAACGCATTGGTTGTTGATTGAGCGTATGTCATCATCAATACAATATGTGTTCTTTGTCGGTCTGGTTTTGTTTGAGTGATTGAGTATCACACTGAGGAGGGCCAGGCTCTCTAGTGTTCTGAGACCCAGGGTGATCACTGCAAAGTCATCTGCTGAAAGGAGCATCTAGAGTATGTCTCCATCCACAAGTAATCCCTTTTCTGTCTGGATTTTTATCAGCTTCAACTGACTTTTGGGTAGTCAGAACTGGCCCCTGTTGGATGCTATGCTTTTTCCTTCAGGCTAGGTTGAGTGCTGCACAGCGCTCCCTCCCCAGTGCACAGTTGCCTGTCCTGGTGATCTGGCCCATTCCTTCTGCTCCTCAGTTCTCTGACCTGGCATTGGCAGGTTGGTGCTTTTAGTTTACAGCCCTCAGCAGGCTTTTGTTCCTGAACTGACTGAGCTAGCTGTTGAGGAATGAACAAATTTCTCCAGCCTAGACCCAGAGTCTTTACAGCACTGGATAAAAGAGGGGGGGCTAGGGTGTAGAGAAGAGTTTTGCTATAAAGCCTGTGTTGAGGGTTTGGGTCTCTGTTACAGTCCCACTGCTAGTAGTCTGGGAGATGAAGAAGGAGTGCTGAGTGAGCTGAGGGTCAGTGAGTGTCAGTTCAGGGTTTTTTAAACCTTACTTTGGATTTTGTGTGTCCTAAACAATGGAGAGTGCTGAAATCGCTTTTTCCTTGGCACACAATTTCTGCTCCAGTTGAAAGGTTGTGGGGTTCAGAGAAAATGTCTAGTCCTCTATCTTGCTCATATGACCTGGAAGTTCCTGGAGTTTCTTTCAAAGCAATCTCTACAGAGGTATAAAACTTATGATAATCCCTGGAAGTTACACAAGGCTTTAAAATGTTTTCTGAGTACATAAACATAGAAATTAAAAATTGGAATGATTATATACCTATTTAAGACCTTGTTGCTCTTTCCATAGCCTCTATAAGACTTAGCAGAAACTGTCCTCATACTCTGGGGCTTCACAACTTCTTTCTAAAGGCAGAGCTAGACGGATGCCTGCAATCTAATGTAGAAGGAGGGGAAAAAGACTCAAGGGATAGACAAAGGGAGGTACCCTAATTCTATCACTGAACCAAAGCACAGAGAATTTGGACTTGTTGACCATCAATGAAGTTTTTTTTCATGGCAAGTTTATTTTTCTCTTGCCTCTGAATACCCCCACTATTCTTTAGGGGCAAGGGCTATGTTTTATTCCTCAAATGCCTGGCATAGGGCCTTGCGCAGACTAAGGACTTAATGAATGTCTGCTAAATGAATGGATACACCTTGAATCTTTTCTTTCTTATTTCTGTTTACTTCTCATTTTCTTTCCTTGAGTTTGAATGAATTTATATTTGACTAAAATTCTATGATGCATTAAGATAAGAAAGTGACCCTGAATTCTCAAAGGCCATGTCAGTGGAGCATCAACTCTGCCCTTACCAACAGGGAAGCCTTTAAGAATAGACCTAGTGATAAGCATCATATATCAACTATCTGGGAGTTAGCCTCACTTAATGCAATGAGGCTCTATCACCAGAAGGTTGCCACCAGATGATGAATCATTTCTGCCACAGCAACTCATGAAATAGTGTACCAGGGTTCAAACAAATTCTGGTGTGTGTTGGTGGTAGAACTCACACTGGTGAAATCATGAGTTCTTGAAATACAGAGATGAGTAATTGTCGGTGCTTTAAAAGAATACTTTTAAAGCTCATGATACAATGTATGCATTTCTGATCTTTTAGTAGCTCAGAGCCTATACTTTTTTATTTTCTAGGGTTTGAATAACAAAAAGAATTTGCCAGCAGGGGGTGCCATGTTACGCTGCTTAGAAAACATTGCCACCTTCATGGAAGCTTTGCCAATGGATTCTCCAAGCAACCTCTGGACTACCATCAGTAACCAGTTTCAGACTTTCTTTACCAAACTGCCTTGTGTTTTACCTCTGAAGGTATGAAGTGATCAGGTTTCTTTTTAATAGTTTGTTACTAGTTGCAATTTCTTATTGACCAAGTCTTGTGAGACCCCAAACTCAAGAAAGACCTGAGTAGTATACTATTATTGACATAGAAGGCTCCAAATAGGAGCAGAACAGAGAAAATGATACTTCTTATTTCCCCAAAGCTCATGAGGTAAAAATGGTACACTCAAATTTTCCTATGAATTGAAAAATAATGAAAGGACTGTCTGTTGGTTGTGCTTTTTGAAAGATTTACTGCAAAGGGCATTGTTAGAAATAATAATGATTGTTCTCTAAAGAAGCCACATGTTGCATTTGAAAGTGTGTGGAATTTGAAGTCAGAAGACCTGAGTCTAAATCCCAGCTCTTTCACTTAGTAGTGCCTTATGACCTTGAATAAGTCATTAACCACACTAAGCCTCAGTTTCTTCATCTGAAAATAAGGGGGATGTACCAGATGATTAGTTTCTTTCCAGCACTGAATTCATGGCCTTGTGAGTATGAAGCTGGGATAATAACCATAAAGGTGTTTGACCACTTATTCACCATATGATGTTCTTTTTTGACTATTCTCTGCTGTCCTTTTCTCATAGTTGCAATGGTAAGAGGAGAGTCAGCTTAGTATAGTAGATAGTATGATGAACTTGAAGTCAGAAAAATCTGGGTTCAAACACTGCTTGTCACAGTATTAGCTGTGTGGCTCTGTTATAAATCACTTAACCTCTCTGATCCTCATTCTCCTCATATGTAAAATGAGGGGTTTGGATTAGATTACCTCTAGGACTCCCCTCTACCATCGTCTTTGAGACTATATCATGAATGGAAATTTAAGACTCCCAAACAAAATTTTCACAAAAGTTCCCTTTACCCTTTATGAAATCCAAAAATGAAATAATAAAATTATAGAATTGGAAAGGACCTCAGAGATCATATCTAAGCATATACAGGAGATGTTGTAAAATGACATGACTTGACAACTGCTTGAATATGAGGGCAGGAGAGAGTGAGGAGTCAAGGATGACACTCAGGTTGTAAGCCTGAAGAGTTGGGAGGGTGGGGTACCCTTGACAGTAACAGGGGATAAGAAGAGGGCAAAGACTGAGGAAAAAGATAGCTAATGCAGTTTCAAACACATTGAATTTAAAATATCTATGGGACAACCAGTTGGAGATATCCAAAAGGCAGTCAGAGATGTGGGACTGGAGGTCAGGAAAGATGTTAGGGTTGGACAAATAGATCCGAGAATCATCTGCTTTGAGATAGTAATTGAATTCATGGAAGCTGATAACATCACCAAAAAGATATTACAGAAGGAGATGTGAAGGCCCAGGGCATAACTTTGGGGAATACCTGGGCTTAGCAGGGGTGACCTGGATAAGGATCCAATGCAAAGGAGCCCAAGAAGGAGATTTCTGTCAGATAGGAAGAAAACTAGGAGACAGATATGTCACAAAATACTGGAGAAGAGAGTATCAATAAGAGGATGACTGACTGTGTCAGAGACTGCAGAGAGAGCTCAAGAAAAAGGAAGATTGAGAAAAGGCAATGGCTCCTAAGAAATTATTTTTAATTTTGGAGTGAAGTTTCAGTGGAATGATGAGGTAGGAAGCCAGAGAATTAAGAAGAAAGTGAGAAGAAAGGAAATAGGGGCACCTATTATAGACAGTTTTCTCAAGGAGTTTAGCTAGGAAAGGAAGGAGAGATAGAGGAAGATGGCTTGAGGGGATAGGATGGGGAGGAGACATGGGTGTGTTTGTAGGCAATAGAGAAGGAGCCAGTAGGCAGTAAGAGATTGAAGATAAGTGAGAGAGTGGGGATGATAGAGGGTACAGGATGGAATGGGATCAAATGTGTATGTAGAGGGGTGCCTATCCCTTGCAAAGTGGAAAGCCTTTTTGTGGAGCAAGGGTCAAGGAGGAGATGATTACCGAAGGCAGCTGAGTGACATAAGATGAGGAAGAGGAAAGAAGAGGGAACTTTCAGTGAATAACATCAATTTTTTTAGTGAAATATAAGGCCAGATTCTCAGCTGAGAAGGTTGGGGAAGGTTTGAGAAGGAATGTAAATATTTAGAAAATTGTAAAAGGAACTCCCTGTTGTAATGATGATCCAGTTGAGATTATATAACATAAATTTGTGGTGGACCAGTCAACAGTTTTACAATTTTTCTCTAGCTTCATTCAGCAGTGTATGAATAGGAATAAAGGCAGTAGATGATGGAAATAATCCAAGGTTAGATTTTGGCAAGGCATGATCTCCAGTAGGATCTTGAAATACTTGAGAGAAGAGGACAGTGGGAAAGGGAAGAGAGTATAGCCAGTGCAAGTGCGATGGTCTAGGAAGAACTGAGGGGTAGATGGGTTGGAGGTTGTTGTGAGAATAAAGAACAAGGTTTGGAGTTGCAAGATGGAAGGAGAGGTGCAGTGACAACAGATTGTAATCAGATAAAAGAATTTCAGATTTCATGAACATGGATGTGGATCAAGAGTATGAACATCTCTTTGTATTGCTGTGATTAGATGGAGCAGCAAGTCATAGGAAATAAGTTAGTTTAGGAATTGGGAGGTTAGAATGTTTGAGAAAGAATCATCATGCATTTTTCAAGAGTTGGGTAGGAAAGACTCTAAATCAGACCCTAACTTGTTGAAAAAAGGAAGTATTTCTAGAAGTGTCCTAAGGAGTGATTTTAGGAGTGTTCTTGAAGTTAGTAGACAGTAGCCACCAGGATTTTGATTAGGGGATAAATAAGGATTGAATGACCTTCTGAATGATGGTGGTAGAGGGAGAAGTTGAAAGTGGCAATGGACAGCAAGGAGTATAGCAAGGAATACTCCCCCACCATGATAAGCAAGTCAGGAGGTCTGATGAATATGCAGCAGTGCTAGAAAAAGTAGACATGGAAGATGTGTCATTAGGAACAGGAGGAACTCCGTGAATGCAAGCGTGAAACAGGAAAAGGTTTCCAAAGAAAGCTGTTACCTATGGAGTAGTCATTTCACAGAGCACAGTGGAAAGGTTGGGTAACTTTGCAGTGGAACGTGGGGGAGGGAAGAGATTGGGTTGAGGGGGGTGTGAATTAAGGAGGTAGGCAGTAGGGAATGGAGAGTGATATTTGAACAGTGGCATTCAGAATAACTGAGATGGGAAGATGTGATGACTTGGAAGTATGTTAGTCATTGAGGAATGAGTTCAGGTAGGTTACCATTGTTCCTAGAGATCTGGCCTTCAGTGGACTTGTCAGAGGGCAGCTTTGTGACTGGAAAGTACAGGGACGGCTGCGCAGGAAGGCCAAGCAGCCCTTGTGGAGATCGCCTGGAGTTCAGTAGCTTCATCTATGAATACAAGGGCAAGTCAATAATTCGGCTGAATTTTTCTTTTTCATTCAGATTTATTTGTCTGCACTATATCATTTGCATATACTATTATAATTATACTCACATTAAATAAAACACTTTGGGGTTTGCAAAATGTTTTATATATATTATCTAATTGGATCCTTACAATAACTCTTTGAGATAGGGACTGTTAGTATCCTCTTTTTAGAGATGAGGGAATTTCAATGCCTTGTCATCTGCATAGAGGTAATTTTAGGCTCCCCAAAGCTATGTCAGTAAAGTACAAGCTCCAATGAGCTTTTCCAAGCTGCAGAGAAATATAGACCTGGTGATTGATGACATATCTTGTCTATGGATTAGTTTATGTCTGGAGAGGTTCATTACTATGTTGGCTGAGGCAAACCTCAAAGATTTCTTTACAGAGGTGTTACAATCTTCATTGATGGAGGTAGCGTTGAAATAAGGATATATAATTGTATATCCTCATTTGTTTTTATGAATATGAAGTTCTTTTAGTTTCTGTAACATAAAGTTAGCAACATTTTTGTTTCTAAAATAAAATATTTTAATAAGATCTGTTTGAATTCATATCAGTTATTGACTCTCCTTTGTGTGCAACAGACATTTTTTCCATTTCAGAGTAGGCAGGACTTAGAACAAGAAGGGATCTTAGAGATGATGTGGTCCTTTTTTTGCAAGTGAGGATACTGGGGACTTGATAGGGGAAGTGATTATTCAAGATCTCGCTAGGTGTAAAGAACCAGACCTAGGATAATAAGCCCCCTTCTCTGACTCCAGATATGATGCTCTTTCAGTTGTGCTGCAATAACCACATGCAGTTAACACTAACAGTGCTACTAATCGATCTACTGTAGAGGCAGATGTATGGAAAATGTTCCAGGAAAAATGTTTAGGCACATTGAAAACAATGAAAGACTTTGGTTCAGATAAAGCTTAGTAGAATAAACAATGTCTACCTCACCCTTTATGTGCCCTTCATAACCAAGACAGAATGGATTCTGAAATTTACTAGTCTTCAAGGAGACAAAGAAGCATGTAGATGCAGGGATATTACAGCCAGTGTGGAAAGGCACTTTCATAATGAATCTCACCCAAATTCAGGGGACAATTTAGAACTCTTGAAAAAAAAAATGATGTACGGCAAAGTAAATGTCAAGTTAACTTTGAATTGAAAGAGAAGGTGCAAAACTCTTAAACCCAACAGAAGGTCCTTCTGACCTGTGTGTAGGAAGCACTACACTGAAACCTCCAGCTTGTTGTTGCCAACAATATATTATCTCTTGTTTCCACGCAAAGAAATGCTTCATAAAAATTTTCTGATGCCTTATCTGCATCAGTTTAGCATTGGTAGCTATAAGACAGTAAAGTGTTGTTTATAGATAGAGGTAAAAAACTGTTTTTACAAATGCCAAATAAGATCGTTCCCCATTCTTGACAAAATACCTCCCTATTTATTCAATCTCTTGCTAACTCAGTGGTTTTGTTTTGTTTTTTTTTAAAAGATTTCAAACCTTTTGCAATGCTTATATGATGTTCCTTGGTTAGCCCATATCTACATGTTTGTTTGTCTCCTCAAAGACTCTAGTAGATTAATTAGTTAGGCATGATTTCTCTTTATAAAAATCATTCTGTCTTCCATTCAGCTTAGCTTTGATGACTATGAAAGGCAGCAAATGCAACTGAACTCTTCTTTGAAGCTGAGTATTGTTCATTTTGTTTATATAAGCCTAAGCCCACAGTGGTTCTCTAAATATGAGAGAAAGCTTCCTCTGATCAGATTAGCATTTTTCTTCAAAATGGCGCATTTTACATCCAAGAGACTACAAATTTACTTCTGAATTTGAACTATATCAAAACTAAATGAACAATCCATTGAATAAACTATAATTTCTTAAAAGTCACAAACTGGTCAAGAGCTTTGATATTGTATGTAGACATAAAATTATGTCTAATTTTAAAATTAGAGAATTATTTTTTAAATGGATGATCAGTAGGCAATAATGGAGGAACTATGTCATATTTCTCTTAGTTAATTAAATTAAATTAGTTAAAACTAATGCTTGAAAGGAACAATTTTAATCTTAGAGAATGAATGATATAACGTTTCCCTTTGCCTGGTAAAGAGATGGGAGAATGTGGGTATGGGATGTTGTATACATTATGACATTATCAGTTCCTTTAGCTCAATTTTTTCTTTATTTCAAAGAAGGATTTTATGGAGGAAATATTATAGAGAAATGACTATGGTATAAAAAGCAAATGTTATCAATGACACTTTAAATTAAAAAAAGTAACAAGAATGCTCATTGGAAGTACTAGAACAAAACAGACCAAAAAAGTATTGATTTTACCCTTCTTTCATTTTTGGTCAGTGTTCTTTAGATTCCAGTTTGAGAATAATGATCTGCCTCCTGAAGATACCTACCACCAGTGCTACAAGGGTATGTTCTTCTTAATTAATTATAATAATGATAGTAATAAGTCATGAAAATAATGGTTGTTCACATTTATATCGTGCTTTACAGTTTACAAAACACTTTTTCTTCTGTTGTCACATTTAGTCCTCAGAATCACGCTGTGGGGATAGACAGTGTTAGCATTATTATCCCAGTTTCACGGATAAGGAGACAGGTTTGAAGTAGTTAAGTTAGGATCACATGGCTGGTATACAATACTCAGTCAGTTTTTCTAATAGAAAGTCCTGTGTGCTTTCTTCTTAAATGTATGATGTAACTTTACCTAAAAAATTATTTTTATGTTAAAAAAAACCAGATATGGGACCCTTATAAATCAGTAGTAATTGTTTGTTAAATATCTCTTTTACCCTAACCTCTTGTTTCTTCCCAGCCTAGAGTATAGTGTCGTGATGGTGTATGACCTGTCATATTATAGGCATGTGAAATGCTTTTTATTATGTTTCAGTTACTATTTAGAGCTATTTGAGGAAGACATAAAACTAGGAAGGATAGGCAGCATGTTGCTTGTTTCAAAAACTTTTAGACCTGTTCCTAGAGGCCACACAGTCCAACCTCCTCTTTTTGCAGATGAAGAAACAGAGAGATGTGACTTGCCCAAGGTCATGCAGGATGTAGAATCTTGAACTCAGGTCTTTGACTCTAAATTTAGCACTCTTTTCAGTATACCCCCAGTGTTAAACTCAAATAGAGATGGATCCCAGTGGGCCACACATTAGAATAGCACAAATTGACATTATCTGTGTTATATTGTATTTTCATTCATCTTGCTAAATGTTTCCCAGGCACATTTTAATTTGGTTCCTGCATAGGGCAGCATGTGTTTGACACCTTTGTGTGCCATTATACTACTTTGCTTATAACAACATAATAACAATCTTCAAGTATTTGAAGATTTGTCATATGGAAGAGGGAACTTGTTCTGATTGCCCAAGGTGGCAGAACAATTGATAGAAATTGAAGAGAGACTAATTCTGGCTTAATAAAAGGAAAATAAAAACAGTTTCTCAATAATTAGATTTATCCAAGAGTGGACAAGGCTACCTTGGGAAGTCGTGGACTCCTCATTAGTGAAGGTTCCATTTGGAGGCTGAGTATTATAGAGAGGATCCTTGTTTAAGTCCACTTTGACTATATGATCTCTGAGGACCCATCTTCTCTGAAGGTCTTTGATTCTGCAGGCTTTGTATGGTTTTATAAGCTGGGTCACATTCAGATGTACTTCAAGATCAATACAAATGTAGAGTAAAGCAGCCCTGGATGGAATCTGAAGTTTCTGAGCAGTCAGATAAAAAGATAATTTTTAAGTGACTCAGAGCAAGTGACAATGCTGAATGTATATAACTTTGATTAATAAATATTTATTCTGTACTTACCATAGCCAAACTAGTACCTTATGTGATATGGGAATGAAAAGAAGTGTTTATTCCCTTTCTACAAGAAGTTTCCCATCTGTCTGGTGAGAGAACATTTAAATTCTAAACATTAAGAAACAAGTGAGAGCTAACTAATATTTATGTATATCATTGTGAACTATGATTTTTAAAGCTTCTTTACATAATTAATGTATTTGACCCTTACAACAAATTTTTGAGATAGATAATATATTATCCTCATTTTACAGAAGAAGAAACTGAGGTTCAAAGATGTGTGACTTCTTCCAGTAACCTAGCTAGTAAGTGGAAGAACCGGAACTAGAACCTAAGTTTTCTGACTCCAGGTCTCACATTATAGCCTTTATTCCACATAGCCTCCATCTTATGCTTGTCAAGAGTTGATAACTGCCAAATTAGCGGTGCATAGGTGTCATTAATACTATAGATGCTTAGACAGCTGGAATGATCAGAGAAGGCTTAATAGAACTCAGCCTTAATGAATAGTATTTAGATCAGAGGTTGCCAAACTTATTTAGCTTACTCCCCCCCTTTAAAAAAAATTACTTGGCATCCCCTGGAAATCTTTAACCCTCTAATGGGGTTGTTTTTTTTAAATTTACATCATTTCAAAAAATACAAGCTTTTTGAAATGATACATCTTGTATTTTTAATAATTTATTGTAAATTTGTGGGGGTTTTTCTCCATTGAAATATTGATGATGCAATATTGTGTCATGTAACTGTATAGTATCATATTGTAAATAAGTCATTACACTGAACATATTCCTGTCAATGGATGCTGAACTTCCTGATGATGCACAACTCACTCTTCTGCCAACACATGCTTGTTAAGACCTGTCAGCAGACTTGGCCACTTGTATTCTGTGTGTTTATTTGGAAAATAACATAATTGCTATGACTTTAGCTTTGTTACACAACAGATGAAATGTGTACAAATGATCTTTCAGAATTTTATCTTTTCTTTCCTTATGCTTCCACCACTCACTTATTTTTATTCAGTGCCCCCCAGTTGCACCCAAAGTTACTACTGCCCCCTGGATTGTTCCAGTGCCCCACAGGGGGTGGTATCACCCACTTTGGGAATCTATAGGGTTCTTTGTAAACCAATCTGTCTCCTGGATTCTATAGTTCTTGGTAGTATCAACACCTTCCCAGTTACATAGGGTCAAAGCCTCAGAGTTATATTTGATTCTTTGCTTTTGCTTATTTTTCATATCCAGTTGGTTGCTGAATCTTGTTGTCTACCATGGCAGCTTCTCCCACCTTTAGTTCATGCTTTAACTCACTCTCCTGGTTTAGGACTTTATCACCTCTGGCCTGAACTATGCAATAGCCTTCTAAATAAGTCTTCCTGCTTTCAGTTTCTCCCTTCTCCAGTCCTTGCTTCACATATCTTTCAAAGCAATCTTGCTAGTACATGGGTCTGACCATGCCACTCCCCTGTTCAAAGACCTTCAGTGATTTACCATTGCCCAAAAGGACAATATAAAAGCTCTGTAATCCGGTATTTAAGGTTATGGATAAGGGCTAGATGAATGATTTTCTTGGTGCAAGGAATTCCTGGATGAGGGAACTCCCTTTGCCAATTCAAGTTAGCATCATTCCTGTAGCTTACAGTCTTCGAAAGTTGCCAAGAGCATTAAGAGGGAGAGAGATTTGCTTAGGGTCAGATATGCATATGTGTATTAGTATGTTATACTAGACAACTACATGACATAATGGATAGAATGCAAGGTCTGAAGTTAGAAAGATCTGTGTTCCAGTCTGGCTTCAGATACTTACTGACGTGTATGACCCTGGGTAAATCACTGTTTGTCTCAGTTTCCTCATCTGTAGAATAAACTGGAGAAGGAAATGGCAAACCATTCTCATGTCTTTGCCAAGAAGATCCTAAGTGAGTTCACAAGGAGTCAGACACACTGAAATAACTTAAGAGCAACAACACAGGGTGCTTATGAGGCATATAGTAGGCACTTGATAAATGCTAGCTATTATGATGTGTCAGAGGTAGGTCTTAAATCTAGGTCTTCCTGTTCCAAGGCCAGCTCTCTATTTACTATGCTACACTCCCCAAAATCTGGCTTCAAACCTACTTTTCCTGTCTTATTTCACTCTTCTCTTTCATGTCCTCTGCTCTGTCCAGAGTAGACTACTTACTTTTCCTTGATCATTGTACTTTTTCTAACAGACACCTTAGTCAAATCTAATTCCCAAGGCAAGGTTTGTACTTCAGCTTCTCAAATGCAGCAATTCTCAAAGGTCTCTATTGATTTCTCATTTAATTCAATGACTCCTTAGCCCTTCTCCTTATCCACAATTCAACCCCTTTGCAGCATCTGACTCCAACCATGGATCCAAGCCTTGCATTCATCCAGACAGACTCTGTTCCTCTCTTCTTTCTTTGATCTCTTTGAAGAAAGTGCCTGATAATGGTATCAGCTCATCAGACTGTGTGTGCGATTGAGTAACATTTGGGGTGTAGTCCCATAGTGCTTTCCAGAATAACCCTAAATTCTTTGAAATTATTCCTTGTCTTCTGTAACTTTGTACCATGTTAGCTCTCTTTTTACCTCTCCAACCACTATTCTTTCTCCCTCATCAAGTAATTTCCCCTAAATACAGGTATTCTTTAAGATTTTGTTCTTTCCAGTTTTTTTCTCTTCTTTTCTTTTGTTTCTCTTTCTGTAAGCATTCGTAGATATCCACGGTTTTAATGTTTTTTTCTTACTCATATTACCTCTTACTTACTTATCTATGTACCTGTTGTTTCCCCAGTAAAATACAAAATCCTTGAAGGAAGGGGCTATTTTGTTTTGGTTTGGATCCTAGTATAGTGTCTTGCCTATGGTAGAAAATGAATAAATGTTTGTTGTATTATGTTGTTGGCCTGTCCTGCCTTCATGAATTCTGAAGAGATTATTTTCTGTCCTACACTGATTTTATATTTCTATCTTTTGAAATCTTTTTCTTCCTTGATAGTCTACATCAGGTGTGAAGTTTTCCCTAAGTCCCATAGCTGAAAATGATCTCTTCTTTCTTAATTTTCTTTCTTTTTGGGCTTTGTATAGACCTTTCCTTTGTATTTATCACATTCTACCTTGTATCATACTTATATATGTATATACCTTATACTCTCAGATTTGGTATAAGAAAAGAGTTGTCATTTTTCATCCTTGTTTCTCTATCACCACCCATAGTACTTGGTTAAAAATTAGGTGTTTTAATAAATGTTAGTACTCTCCCTCTTGAAGTGAATTTATATTATTTTGTATATACCTTGTATTTATATATCTGGTAACATCTTGGGGGCTCCATTCCCTTGCACCCCCAAGGGTGTAAGCTCCTTGAGGGCAAGAACTGTTTTGTTTTTGGTTTTATGTCCTCAGTGCCTAGCACTGCCTTGCACATAATATTGGGCACATGTGTATATATACATATATACTTATATACAGACATATATTTTTACATATATGTATATATATATTTACAATAAGCTGTTAATATTTGGTATTTATGTGCTAAGATGTTTAAGAAGAAACACAGTTCAACACAAGATGGCAGATGTTCCATTTCATTCCTTCATTTTAGTCAATTTAGTTATCTGATCTAGAGTTTTTCCCACTGAGCCATGCTGCCTGTCACTACTGAGGGTGGGTTTAGAAATGAAGTCATAGGAAAGAATTGGATTTCTTCCAAGCAATAATAATGATAGATTGTTGTATTTTGAGCCACTGGGTGAAGCTGCATTTCTGATGTCTGATGCTTTGTTTCTAGAATGCCTTATAAACATAGAGGCTCTTACTTGAACAACTTTTTGGCTACAAAGGTAGCCTCCCCAGCTACCTTCCCTGCAAGAAATTATTTATTACAGCATTGAAAGATTTTTAATTCTATTTATTTACACTGAAGGAATCAGCAATTGATTTTCTTCAACCCATATCCCATTGCAGAGTCTGCTGGAACCATTTTCAAAACTGCTCAGCTTTGTCATTCAAAATGCTGTCTTCACATTGGCCTACCTGGTGGAATTGTGTGGCTTGTGTTACAGAGCTTTTACGAAGGTAAGGAAGAATATAGTGGGTATGCCAGACTGTGTTGAAAAACTTTTTCTCCCTTAAGTAAAGAAATTATTAAGTCTTTTGATCTTTGGCCCATATAAACCATTAAAACGAGTCTTTTACACGCAGTATACTTAGTCTCTGAATTGAATACAGTCAAAGCAGTTTAAAAAAATACTAAACACTTACTATGTGCAAGGCACTTGGAATAAAAAAAGGAAAAGAAACAATTCCTGACCTCAAGGACCTTAAGAATACAACTTGTGTATAGATAAATAAGCACAAAATATATACATAATAAATACAAAATGGTTTAGAGGGGATAAGGAAAGCACTAATAAGTGGGGAATCAGTAAGGCCTCTTGCAAAACAAACACAAACCTAAAAAAAGGATTATATTAATCAACTAGCAAGAGTTTATTAAAATCCTACTATATGCCAGGCAGTGTATTATACAAAAAAATGATAAAATCTCATTCTTCCTTGTATCTGTTATGAACAGTTTGGAAAAGAATGCATACTAGAATGCAAAGCGATGATGATGATGGTAACATATTCTTACGGCAATTTCTATTGCTTGTTAGATCCTCACAGCAACAACTCTGTGAGTTAGGCAGTTCGAGGATTGTCCTCACTTTACAGAAGAGGAAACTTAAAGCTCAGGGAGGTATCAGATCTTGTCCAAGATTCTATAATTAGTAAGCAACAAAATTGAGTTAGACATAATAGTGATGTCTACGCACTTCTACGGTTTGCTGTATGATCTCATGTAAGCCTCATCATAACCCTGGGAGGTACTGTAGGCATTTTTAATTTCCATTTTACAGATGTGCTTAGAACCCACTGTACCCCTCCAGCTATCTCCTCCTCCTCACTGTCCTCATAATGATGCTAATAGTAATAATACTGTGACTGCAAACTCTAAAATTCTTTTATGTCTCTTACCTTATTTGGCTTTCCTAACAGCCCTGCGAGAGAAGATCTCACCAATATATTTGACAGTCTCCTATGTTTTTGGTCCTAGTAGAGTTAGGTAAATTCAGAAATGGTTGAACAGCTAGACCTAAAGAGTGTCAGTCATTCAGCCAGTAAATATTTATTAAGTGCCTACTCCACCCTAGGCACTGTGCTAAGCACTGGAGATACAAAGGAAGGTAAAAGAGAATCCTTGTTCTCAAAGAGTTCATAGTCTAATGTGAAGGAAAACATGTAGAAACAAGATACATCTAGGATAAAGAGGAGATGATCTGCAAGGAAAGGAACTAAGATTATGGAAGAATAGGAAAGGTGGGATTTTAACTGAGATTTGAAGGAAATCAAAGAAGCCAGGACGTGATGAAGACTGATAGCATTCCAGATATTGAAGGCAGCCAATGAAAATGCCCAGGATTGGAAAGAGTGTCTTGTTCCAACAAAGAGGCCAGTGTCACTGGATTGTAGAATATACGTGGGTGTATGGTGGTATAAAGTATTAAATATAAGAAAACTGGAACAGTGGGCAAGTACACTATAAAGGTATTTGATTGTTAAATAGGGGATTTATATTTGACCCTGGGGGTGCCAGTTAACCAATGGAGTTTATTGGGTGGCGATGGGAGGATGACATGGTCAGATTGCATTTAAAGAAGATCACTGACAGCTGGGTGGAGGATGCACTGGAGTAGGGAGAGATTTGTATCAGGGAGACCAACAAGTAGGGTATTGCAACAGTCCAAGCATGAGGGTGGGATAGAAGTTGGGATTTAAAGGAACGATGTCATCCTGGAGGAAAGTCTCTAATAGTTCCACAGTGCTCTGTCCTTGGCCTTGTACTATGTAATTTTTTGTAAATAACTTAATTGGATTATATTTTTTTAACTTAATGAGAATTGTTTATTTTATTAATAACTTAACTGGAATGATTAACTTAATAATTTAAGCATGAATATATGCTTATCTTATTTGTAAATGGTCCAAAGTTGGGAAATACAGCTAATACATAGGCCAAATAACAGAATTAGGGTTCAGAAAGATTTTGACAGACTAGAATGATGGTCCAAATGACATTTTTTATAGAACTTTGTAGTTTAAAAAGTACATTATTGTATTTGATTCTCACAACGATCTTGGTCCACACAGGCAATTGGTGTTAAGAGACAGGATTTGAGCCCAAGTCTCTTCTTATGTTAAGTCCTATGTTCTTTCCATTATCCCATGCTGCTTCATGTCTAGAATCTCTAAATTCCTCCGAGTTCCAAGTCTATGATCCTATGATCTGAATCAAAAAAAAGAAATATAATAGTGATTTGTAGAAAGTCCTATATTTTGGTTCAAAAATCAACTGCCCAATTACAGTAAAAGAGAATCAATAGAAATGAGTTTGTATGAGAAGGACCTACAAGCTCAAAATGAATCAACCCTGGCACCCTGGCATGGCAACTGAAAAGCGACTGCTCTTTGAGACGGCGCAGACAGAACCACAGTATCCAGAAGGGGATCATTTTATGCCTGTTGTGTTCTGCCCCTGTCAGACCTTCCGTGGAATGTTGTGTTTGTTTTTAGGGTCCAGATTTTAGGGAGGACATTGAAAAGCTGTAGTGTATCTAGAGGAAAGTGACCAGGGAAATGAGAAGATTTTAACCATGACATATGAGTGCTGTGAGTGGGGGAAGGAATGTGATAGCAATATTCAAGCATCTGAAATCTGGCATTTCCATTTCAGTTCTGAGATTCTATGATTCTACTTTTTCCACTTTGTAGAGGCTTCAGTGACTTGCCCAAGGTCACACAGCTCATGAGTAACAGCAGACATTCAAAGTTAGGAATTATGATTCTTCTTTCCTTAATACCATAAGTGTAGACTAAATGCTCTTTTCAGGTCCCATCAGGTCCTTATGATCCCATGAATTATTTGCACACTACTCCATATATCATTCTTTCATCCTAAAGCAGAAAAATATTGGCTTGTCATTTGTAAAAGCCTGTGGATGTAGCTCCTTAATTCTCACCATTGATTTCATCTCCCCAACTCTGGCTCTTGGACTCTAAGATTATAATCTCATCTTTTGTCATCTTGCCTTAATGGTCTCTCAATTGCATTACCTTGAGCTCAAAGAGTTGTTTACTTCCCCTTGAGAAAATGGAAAACTACTACTTACAAGGAAAATAGATGCAAAGACGTTGTTGTTCAAATGTAAAAACAGAGGGCAGGATAGAAAGAAGAGGTTTTATGGCTGTGAAAATGTGAAGTTTTCTCTTCTTAGCTATAAAGTTTTCCATGGGTTTTTTTTCTCAGTAGGGTCTCTGTTTCTGCCCTCATCTACAGTCCATGCAAAATGCTCCTTCACAAGGAAGTCTCTGTTTACCTCAGCAGATGCTAAATTCTTACCAAGGGTTTCTGTTGCTTAATCTATTTATATTTCTTCTCTGTCCCTGCCTTTTTTCCTTCTCTCCATATTATGACTTTTTCTTTGTGGGTATATTTGTATCACAGGACCGTGGGATTTAGAATTAGAAGGGATCATAGAGATAATCTTATATAAACCCCTATTTTACATATTAGGGAACTGAGGTACAGAGAGGGGAAGTGACTTGCCTAAGTCCACAAAGACAATAATCAGGAGAACTGGGTTTGAAATCAGGCTGTCCATCATCTAAGTCCAGTGCTCTTTCCATTGCATCAAGATATTCTCTCTGCCATGATTTGTTTCTGTAATTTATATCTTATACTGCCTGTAGTAATATAAACTTATACACCAGGCTTATTCTTGTCTTCATTTTAATTCTTCCTTGAAATTTCCTCCCTCCTTCCCTCTCTCCTTTCCTTCCTTCCTTCCTTCCTTCCTTCCTTCCTTCCTTCCTTCCTTCCTTCCTTCCTTCCTTCCTTCCTTCCTTCCTTCCTTCCTTCCTTCCTTCCTTCCTTCCTTCCTTCCTTCCCTTCTTCTCTCCCTCTTTCCTACCTTTCTCCTTCTCTCTGCTCAAACCACAACCACCCTAGCCCAGGCCCTCATCATCTCTTCCATCTGATTCATCTTCCAGTCCCTTTGTTTCTCCAGTTCACATAACTAGCTGTGGAACCAGTATTCAAAAATACAGATATGACTCTATCACTGCCTTACTCAAAACCTGTTGTTGGCCTTCTTATTGTCTCCAGTGTAACATACAAAGTCTCATTATTTAAAGAATTTAAATTGCTCCCACCTACCTTTACGTACTACCCTTCTTCATGTATTCTCCATTCTAAGCAAGTTGACATAATAGCTGTTTTTCATATATAATATTCTATCTCCTACCTCTGTGCCTTTCCATAGGTACGATCCACCCCCTTTTCAATCTCCATGTCTGTAAGGAATTCCCTTTTTATCTCCACATTGTAAAATCTATAATTTCTTTCAAAGTACCACCTTTCCTACTGTTCTTCCTCCATCCCCCTAATACTTAGCTCCCCTTCCCTTTTGAAATTACTTTGTACACACTTTATGTTTATTTGTCTGTGAACATATGATATATCCTGTTCCCTTCTGGATCCTCCACAGAGAATTGCTCAGGGACTATAATATATTTCTGGTTTTGTATCTTGAATACAGTCATAGAGCCTGACATATAGGCAGAGCCACTGTAGCAAATGTTTATTGAATTGAATCAAAAAATCAAAGGAAAAGATTTGGAAAGAAATGACCAGCTGTCCAAAGAAGATGTTGGTGTGGTGGGGAAGCACAGAATTGGAGTCAGAGGGCCTGTGGGTAGCATCTTTCCACCTCTTAGTTTCCTCATTTCTGAAATGAAAGAGTTATACTAGGCTCATTCTATGAAGGCAGGAATAATTGGATTTTTCATTTCTTCTGAAGGATCTGTAGAAACTCTCCCTCTACAAATGGGGAGGGCTTCCTATACTTAACAATATTTGGAGGTAGATCTGCTTTTCCCTGGTTAATCAAATTACATGTTCTTAGGGCTTAAAAAGCAAATTGAAATTAACTTTTTGGGGGTATTTTCTTTTTCAATTTCATTTTTCCATTCAACTCAATAAGCAATTCTTAATACGTCCTGTAGTCACGTTTTCATTCCTGACCTGGGCATCTTGCTGAAGCGCTCTATGACATTGGTCTATGCTAAGTGAATTTTTAGAAACCTTGTTCTCCCTTATTTTGTTTTTGTTTAGGAACGGGATAAATTCTACTTGTCTCGTAGTGTTGTCTTAGAGCTACTCCAAGCTCTGAAGTTAAAATCTCCTTTGCCAGATACAAACCTACTACTGCTGGTCCAGGTAGAGTACTCACTCACTTCTAATCCTTTTCATGGTACCCATGCATGTTTGTAAGAATGAAGGAAGACAGTAGGACTGTAGGGTTAAATCCCATAGTCCCTGTCTTCTCATGATAGCAAATAAAATGTCTTACTGTCTTCACTATGCTCTCACTATTACTCTACACTGATGTTCATTCTTCCACTTGGCTTAGTAACCAGGACTTTCCTGTCGTGCCAAATGTTTGGCCAGATTGATTTTTCTTCCTCATCTTCAAATGTTTCATAGGATTTTAGGGTTGGAAAGGAGTGTGGAAGTCATCTAGCAGACTTATTCCTGCCTCTCTAGTCTCACCACCACCAGCTCTAGCTGGTCCAGGGCTTGATGCCAAGATTACTAAAACAGTCTCCTAACTGATCTTTATTTCAAACTACAGTCTCTCCTTTCCAATCTGTCTTGTGGGCTGCTATAAGAATAATTTTCCTTAAGATTGATTATTTTATGGAATCACAGGTTCATAAGAGAATTTAGAGGTCATCTGATCCAGTCCTCAACCAAAACATAAACTCTGCCTACCTGTTATCCAGCTTCTGCTTGAAGTCCTTCAAAAATAGGGAACTCATTACCTCCCAAGACAAATTATTCCACCTATGGATAATTCCCATTGTTTGGCGGGTTTTTCTTGTATTGAACCAAACTCCACCTCCCTGTTACTGTCCCCCACCTCCCCACCTTGTTCCTAGCTCTTCCCTCTGGAGTCAAATAGAATTGTCTAATTTCTCTTCCATGTAACAGCCCTGAAAATATTTAAAGATAATAATCAAGTCCCCAAGTCCATTCCAAGATAGATATCCCTAGCTGCTTCGAAGGATTATCATAGAGGGTTATCATAAGAGGGTTACTCTTTGATTCCTACCATGAAAAATCTAAACTTATAGCCTGGCATTCAAGGCTCTCCATTATCTTGCCTCACTCTACCTGCCTAATACCAGTTCCCACCATTCTCCAAAGTGTTGCCTCTGCAGTAATAAGCTGATCTCTGCACATAAGATGATAAAGAGTATGTGACCATGAGTACAATGTGATGGCACGGTTCCCAGGTTCCCTGTCAGTTGTCCTCTAATCCCTAAAATACTTCAGAAGGATCAGAGCTTAGATTTTTCTCAAAGCCTAGAGTTTAGTAACAAAAAGTTGTTGCTTTAATCTAAGAGGCAGTAATTTAGTGCAGAGGAAAGAGCATTGGTTTGTGAGCCATGAGTTCCATATTCTAGTTTTCTCTTTTTTAAAACTAGTTGTGTGACTTTTTACCTCCATGGGCCTAATCTAATAGAGGAGAGGATTAGATGACCCAGGGAAAGAGACAGAGTTCATCCAACATCTGCATGCATTGCCAGAACTGGGTACAGTGCCTAGTAGAAAAATAATCTTTAATTAGCCTTGGGCAGATAATCATTGACCTTTTCTGTCCTATTTTGCCAGAATTGTGTAGTGGTAGTATAACTGTAAATGGATTCAGGAGTAAGGGATTCTAATTCTTTCCCTATCACTTCCCATTGTGTGACCCTGGGCTGACTTCTCTGAAGTTTAGCTTCTTCTTTTGTAAAATGGAAATCATGATATTTCTATAAATTCACAGTACATACCTTATAGGGTTGTCATAAGCACCAGTAGAAGTATTTATTTTAAGATTACAGGAATATAGGGAACTCCTTCATTTTAGATACAAGGAAACCAAGGCCCTGAGGGGAAATGACTTGGCCAAGGTTATGTCTTGTCAATGGAGGAATCAAGATTTAGATATAGGTCTTCTCACTCTAAACCACTTTCTCCTTATGCCTTCATTCTAGAGTGTTATTTAAATGCAAAACATTATTGTAAATATTCTTTTTAAGGAGTACTGATATTCTTTTTTTTAAGTTAAAAAAAGGTATGCTTCAATTTTTATTCAGACAACCATCAGTACTTTTTTGGGGAATGGATAGAATGTTTCATCATAAGGCCTTCTGAGTTGTCCTAGATTGTTGTATTGCTGAGAACAACTTAATCTTTCACAGATGATCACCTTACAATATTGATGTTACTTTGTACACAGTACATTTCACTTTGCACCAGCACATGCAGGTCTTTCCAGGTTTTTTCTGAGAGCATCCTGCTCATCATTTCTTATAGTACAATAGTATTCCGTCATAGTTACATACCATAGCTTGTTCCGCCATTCCTCAATTGATGGTATCTCCTTGACTTCTAATTCTTTACCCCCAGAAAAGAGATGCCATAAATATTTTTGTAATATAGTCCTTTTCCTTTTGGTTTTTGTCTCTTTTTGGTTACCAACCTAGTATCTAGTTTTATAGCCCTTTGGGCATAATTCCAAATTGTTCTACAGAATGATTGAATCAGATCACAACTCCACCAACAGTGCATTAATGTCTCATTTTCCCCAAATCTCTTCCAGCATTTGTCATTTACCTTTTCTGTCCTATTAGCCAATCTAATAGGTAGTACCTCAGAAATATTTTAATTTGCATGTCTCCAATCAGTAATGAGTTGGAATATTTTTCATATGGCTATAAATAGCTTTGATTATTTCATCTGAAAACTGATTATGTCTTTTGATCATTTATCAATTGAGAAATGGCTATTATTTTTATACATTTGACTCAGTTCTCTACATATTTGAGAAAAGAGGTCTTTACCAGAGAAACTTGCTTCAGATTTTTTCACAGTTACTATCGCTAACTATATTTCCCCCTATCCTATTCCCCCCACCCCTAGTTATTCTATTCTCTCCCTCTTTTCACCCACTAGGACCACAGCCAGTGTTACCTTTGAGTAAAAATAACTTTTGATATCAAAATATCATGAAACTTAAACAGGAGAAGCATATGACCAGCAAAAGAAGAGTGCTTTGATTTGTAGAATAGCCCCAAGAGTAGTTCAGGGTCAGCAATTTGGCAATCCTGGATGCCCCTTGCTCCTGGTAGCTTTAGAACTCTGGTAATTCTACATCAGTCTAATGTGAATGTCTCTTAAAGGAAAGACAGAATCTGAAGCTGCTATTCTTTTGACCTCTGAAGGCTTCTGTGCCCTTAAAAGGGCAGGTGTGTATAGTGGATCTTCTGGCTCTCTAGGGCCCTGCACTGTGGCTGCTTGGCTATGAGGTCTATTAGTCAGCTGTAATAAGCACTCATCAGGAGACAGCAATGAAATACTGACAGTCTAAATTACTCAGTGGTTAAGAGAACCCTGAAAACAATGATTATAGCATCAAAGCTAGATGAATAAATAACAAAAAACATATTAGGTCTAGGAAAGAAAATGGTAAGAGAAAGGATATTTCTTGATGCACTCATCCTGGCAGTTTATAAAATTTATAAAGGGACAAGCATTTCCCTTTTTTTGGGTTAATTTGCATTTGTCACAGTATAGAGAAATCAAAAAGTAAGACACTTGGGCTGTGAGGCAGTTGTGTCAGGCATTTGGAGAATAGGCCCATCAGGGACAATTCTATGAATAATGCATTTTAATCATACTTCATCCTCCTTCATTTGGAGGAAGGGCTAGCTGCACAGAAAGCAATTTTCACTCAAAAATCAGTTCTTGTCCTGCCAGTTTTTAAGTAAGTGATAGGTTCTTATGCTCTTATAAACTCAAAGTGAAATGGTTTCATGAGGAGGATAAAAGGAAAGAATCCCTGAAAACATCTCTTTTCCCAGTTTTCAGATTCACCCCTTAGATATCAGGATGCTATAAGGGATGAGAGCCCTCAATAGGTTTACTAAGAACAGATGAAACCAGTGCAGTTTCTCTCTCTGTGGTTATGTTGCTCTTTTTGCTGTTACTCTAGACTTTCTATTCTCTGGGAACAGAATATGTTCTTGGATTGTTCATGTAGTGGAAAGATGCTGAAGGCCTTCTCATATGAGCTATTCTAACAGCTCCCTCATTGGTTTCTCTACCACCAGTTTCTCTCTCTAATCAGTCCTCCACATAACTACAAAATTATATTCCTAAAAGTAGAAATCTGATTATAGGCTCATAGAATCCTAGCTTGAAAGCTGAAAGGGACATTAAAAGTTATCTAGTCCAATCTCCTCATTTTGCAATTGACAAAATTGAAACCCAGAGTCCATGTAGGAAGTGGAAAAAACTCATACTGCTGTCTTCAGAAATCTTCCATAGTCCCCTGTTACAGGCTTGAGGATAAAAAATCCAATGTCTTCATCTTGTCATTTAAAGTCCTCTATAATGTGACTCTCACCTACCTTTTTAGTTTCATATCATATTACTTGCCATCACATATTTTCCATGCCAGTCATACTGGCTTATATATCCCATGTCATCTTTTTCTTCCATGCTCTTCCACAAGTGATTCTCGCATGTATGGAATGTATTCTCACCTCAGTTCCATCTTGTAGATTATTTAACTTCCTGCAAGGTACAATTCAGGCATCATCTCCTTCATGAGATTATAAACATAAAATTCTTTACGAACTAAAGTCTATCAATATCAGCTATATAAATGTATTAATAAGTGGATGTAAAGATGAGAGGTTTCTATCACTTTTCTTTATGTCCTTCTAAAGACTAACAAAGGGCTGGAAGTAGATATTGCATAAGGTAGCCTGCAGTGCTAGTCTTGGAAAGGTCAAAGGAGTGAGATTCTTCTTTTAGTGGATAATGAATGTTTTCAGATTCATGGAGAAATGTATTTAATGATTCAGTAAGTAACTCTGGGGAAAATTTGGCCGTCCTTCACTTCCTTCTGTGACTCTCATCTAAAATCATAGTACTATGGGTATGAACGAGCGTGTGTATTAGTATATGTGTGTGTGTGTGTGTGTGTGTGTTTGTGTGAGTAGTGTGTATGGTGACTAAGTCAAGACTTAAAAACAAGAAAAAAGAAAAGGTTGTAAAAGGAACAACTTGTATATCTTATCATGAATAATATTACTCCCAGAGGGAAGGTCCATTTAAAATTGTATTACTTCTACTATTTTAGTAACAGAAAGACACTGTAGTTTAGTAGTCTTGAGTCAGTTTCAGAGTCAGGAAGACCCTAGTTTAAGCCTTACCTCTCTCTATAGCAAATGTGTGACCCTGGGCAATTTACTTAACCTTTTGGTAAAGCCACAGTCAACTCTCTAAGACTATGTTTCAGAACAATTAGTTTCCCCACTAGGAGTTCTCTACACCTACTGATGTGGACCCTAAAGCTTACCTCACTTCCTCCTGTGTTCCACCTGGCTCTCCCCAGAAGTAACTGGACCTTATAAGTAATAACCTGGAGGATTGAAGGTATTTCCTTTCAAGTGATTTCATTCTGTGTGAAACAGTGTATTAGGCACTGAAGGTGTTATAAAGATATGTAAGATGGTTTCCTTGTCCTTAGGGAGTTTGCTTAAGTAGAATTGATCTTTATTTAAAAAAAAAAAGTTAGGCACTATCTAATTGTAAAGGGTTCAAGTATGGAACTGGTACCAAATTGCTTTTCTGTCATCTGAGGAGCAACTTAACTACTGAGAGGCTACTTTTTACCCATAACAACTTGTGAAGACTGTCTACTAAGATCTAACCATTTAGGGGTTGCTGCCTGTGCTGGTGGAGGAAAAGTTAATAAGTTGTGTGACAGGATTAACTGATCAACAAGTATTTATTAAGAATTAACTATATGCCAGATCCTGTGTTAGGCACTAGCTGGATAAAGACCAAAATGGAATAGTCTCTGCCCTTAAAGGCATCTACATTCTCTTCAGGTCTTTGTTACTATAAAAAATTGGGCCAGATATGTTGGTATTTGGTATTTTGATATTTGGCTTTTATTGCCATCTGACTTCCTTTGAGTAGACATGCCTCGTACTGGGATCTCAAAGGTTGTGGACATTTTTAGTAGCTTTCCAAGCATGATTCAAAACTGTTTTCCGGAATGGTTGGGTCTCACACTTCCACCAGCAGTGTATCACTTTGCTGTCATCTTTTTGTTACCTTACCCTCTTGTTGAGTGTGAGGTAAAACCTCAGGGTTATTTTCATTCGGATTTCCCTTATGTACTTTGGAACATTTCCTCATATTTCTGTTGATAGTTCATTGTTAATAGTTGAGTCCTCTTGAGAGCTCTTTGTTCAGGTCCCTTGACCACCTATCCACTGGGGAATGGCTTTTGGTTTTACTAATTTCTCTGCCTATATAACTTACATATCATATCTTTCTCAGATGTTTGATACCAAGATTTTTGTATCTTCTTCCCTTTGTACCCTAATTTCATTGATTTTGTTCATGCAAAATCTCTTTAATTTTGTACAATAAAAGCATTTTTATGATCATCTCTATCTCTTATTTGTTAAGAACTCTCACCCTAGCCATAGATATGAAAACAACCTGACTGAATTCTCTTCTATTTTTCTTATATGATGTGACCTTTACTATTCAGGTCACGGATCTGTTTTGAACTTAAAGTATGTGGTATAAAAGATTGGTCTAAACCAATTTCTGGGAAACTGTTTTCTAGTTAGTTCTTGTCAAATAGGGACTTCTTCCCCAGATAAAGGAGTTGACATTCTTTAATTAAAGTTCTCAACAGTCTGAAAGATGGGCTGAATCTAGTTTTTAAGAAGTTCACATTTGTATAGTTTTATAGTTTACAAAGATCAATTTATTAAATAAATGTAAAATGATGCACTTAGGTTAAAAATTCATCTGTTCAAGTGTGGGACTGTAGGGAAAAGAACATGATTAAAAAGTAAATCTCATGAGAAAGTTTTAGTTATTGTAACTTGAGTCAAGGTCACATAGCAGCCAAAAACAGTGTGTTCTTGGGTTCCATAACTAAAAGCCTTTCCTGATACTTAATCATGGTAGCAGATAACCCTGGATTTTTTGTTAAAGTTATACCAACATCAAGTTCTGGCAGGTTGAACAGCCTTCAAGTACAGGCTCTGCAACAGACTTTGTTGCCTGATGATTTAGCTAAGCATGGACAGAGCTTTGTCACCATAAGGCTGATCATTAGGTGGAGATTTTTTTTTTTGTGGCTACTATAGTTCATAAAGCCTTTTGTCAAGCCATAGAGGGTTGGTGGTTTTAGGCTGAAATGACAGTAACATTACATACAAAAGTACAAGCTTAGTGATAAACAATGTTACTGCTTTCTAGGACCAGCCTTGCCATTCAGATGGGCTTGTCACCAGATTGGCAATAGGGTGATGTCACAACAACTCACAAGTCCATCTTCTGAATTATATAGAAGCATTTTTATTTACATTGATGGAAGGAATACCCACACTGATGGTATTAGAAGTTTTAACTATTGAAATATTGAAGAAATATTCAGAATGAAAGAGGCAATAGTCCCACTCCACTCTGTGCTGGTTAGCTACAAGCATTTATATAGCTCTTTAGTTTTTGCAGCTTTGCAAATATTATATTTATCCTCACAACAATAGACAAGCAGTGCTATTATTATCATCATTTAAAACTGAGGAAACTGAGGCAGAAAACTCAAGTGACTTGCCAAAAGTTATGCAACCAGTAAGTGTCTGAGTCTGGATTTCTTCTTGACTCAAGGTCTAGCTCTTTACCCACTGTGCTAGCTAGCTCTTTCTACACCACATTTAAAGTGTTGTGTTCAGTTCTAGGTACTAAATCTTTTGGAAGCACATTGATGACCTAGAAGGTGTCAAAAATTAGATAACAGCTAGTGTTTGGACTCCAAACTATGTTATATGAGCTTATTTAAAATATAGAGGAAAAGATTTAGGAGGAGGGGCCAGGGAGGAGGACATGAGCAGTATCTTCAGATATTTAGAAGTTTGTCATGTAAAAAAGGGATTGAATTCATTATTCTCCTTAGACCCAGAGGAGAGAATCCTTGTGTTTTGGGGGATAGGGAAGGAAAGAATTATAGGTAGGCAAACATCATCTCAATTTACGGAAGAACTTCAAAGCCCTTTATAACCTGTCTCCTTCCTACTCTCTCTTTTACGTGTTAGGATTTTACATTTGAACCTTCTTGTTGCTTCTCACACTTACCTTCTGACCCCAGGCATTTCCACCTGCATGCCTGGAACTCTCTTTTTCCTACTCTACTTTCTGATTTCCCTGGCTTCCTTCTAGTCCTTATCTAAAGTCCTACTTTCTGCAAGAAGTCTTTCCTAATTTTCTTAAATTTAGTGCCTTCTCTCTGAAATTAACTCAGATTTATCCTCTGTATATCTTGGTCATGCCTACTTGTGTGCATGTTTACTGCGAGCTACTTAGCAGCAAGGATTGTTTTCTGCCTTTCTTTGTATCCCAAGTGGCTTATAGTAGGTACTTAAATGCTTATTGACTTCAGTGTATCTAGTATTTACAGAGATCCTACTATGTGCCTAACAGAGAAGTTCTGTTAATTTTCATCTAAAACTCCCACACTGTAGCTCTTAACTCTGGCTTCACTCATAAGTTTAGATATCCTGTGGGAGAAAGGCTTTCTTTTAATGATGGATTTACTGTGGGCTGAATGACAAAGGAATTCCACAGTATTGCATGTGGCACCTACATTAACTCACTCTGCAGGCATTTCTAGTGCTTACTATTGACATGAGGTTATTAATATTAGATGAGTTAGTAATAAGCTGATCACTGTATTCAGAGTTGAGGCGGAGATGCTATTTTTGGTGCATTTTATATAATGAATTCATTTGATAATGGCACATAATGGATGTCTGTTTCTTTTGTAATCTTCATGGGGGAGTGCATCATTACAGTGACATTATTACTATATTTTATTTGGAAGTAAAGAAGTTTTTTTTTTTTCTTCTTCTATGTTAGTCATCATTTTCCTTCTTTGCTTTTAGTTTTGTCTTTGTAATGGGGGAAATTCTTTGTAGCTCAGAAAAAAATTTTTAATCCAGTTCTGGTAAATGAGCAGAGAGGTGTAGAATCTTGGACTCAGAATCTCAGGGTTGGTTGGGCCATTAAAGGTCATTGCATTTAACTCCTGCCCTGGGGAGGCATTCTCTCAACAGCATTCCTGACAATCAGTAGGAGTCTTTGCTCAGAAAGGGACTCACTTTCTCAAAAAGCAATCAGATTTGAACATTTGGTCATTTTGAAGTTCTGCTAGTTTAGTTAACAATAACAAGTCACATTTACATATAATTGAAGGTTTCCAAAACTTTTTGCTCCAAGAATCCCTGGAGACCAAGTGTCTCAAGTACTATTATCTCCATTTTATAGAGGTGGAAACTGAGGCTCAAAGAGTTGTCTGTGGTCATATAGCTAGTACATATCAGAACCTAGACTAAAACCTTAGTATCTTCATTCCTGCAATATATTAGGAAGTACTAGCAGTGCACTGAAGAGTATCCCGAAAAAGGCAACTAGAAAGATGTCTCCAGAACATGCCATATATAAAGACTGGATGAAAGAAATGGTGATGTTTAAGTTGGAAAGACCTGGTAAAGACTGTTAGCTTTTTTGACATATTTGAAAAATTGTTTAATGGAAGGGGGATTAGAATTATTCTGTTTGGCCCCAGAGAGCAGAACTTGGATTCATGGTTGAAAGCAGCAGAGGCAAATTTAGATTTGATCTTAAGAAAAACTTCCTTACAATTTCAGTTATTTATATATGAATGGGTTGCTTTTGAAGTGAGTGGGTCATCATTCTCTGTGATTCTGACTCTTTAAGTCCTATGTTTTTTCTATTACATCTAGCTGCCTCTCCATTTTTAGAAATTATATAGTTTATACTGATATGCAAAAGGAATAATAATACAGATGATAACTCACATTTCTCATGTGATTTTAGAGGGTTAGCTATTTTTTAAAAATCCTTTGAAAAGGCCAGCAATTCACAGATGGAACACAACACTCTCAGGGTCACACTATTATTTTTAAAGCAACTTTTTAATCTAACTTGCTTAGTGCTAGCTAGGATAGGTTTGGAACTTGACCTTGCACCTTGGTACTAAGTTAATTCAAGCCATGTCTGATGACTTGACAGCTTCATGTGATTAGTGTGCCATTTTGCAGTTAGTGTAATGCATAAGAATGGCAGATGCTGCAACTATGGGCATTTACTTAAGTGGTTGCATTTCCACAAATCCAGAATATTGAAACCATTAAAGAATAAAGAGAACCTTCTCCTGGAGGCATATGGAGCCTTGTTGACTTACAGTACTGCCCTGGATTGGCTCCCCAAGGAAAGGGATATAGATATTTGCTTCTTGGAGTTGGTGTGTTTCCCTGGGGTCAGTCTCTTCCTTGTCAAAACTTTCTGCATCCTTGAGTTTTTCTCAGTTTTCAACAATGGATGGCTGATCTTGGCAAGCCTCTTCCTCCTTTAGTCCCTGCTTCATGTTCATTATCTCCTCCTTACTTGTGTCTAGTTAGTAATGCTATTCATAGATGTTTAGATTTATCTGGGGATTTCAGGGACCATAGAAATATGTTAAGTCCAGTTCTCTCATTTTTCATATGAGGTTTGAATAGATGAAGTGACTTGACTCATTTATGGATGTGTGTTTCCTGTGACTGGCTTGTAAGCTCCTTAAAAGCTGTGTATGCCATAGCAGTGTCTTTCCACAAGTATAAGCACAGCATCCTAAATTTTTTTTTAGATTTGACAGTAATTTCTTTGTTTTAGAGCAGACCCAGAGAGGAAACACTATCTGCTAATGCAGACAGGAATCTGCTCTGCAATTTAAAGTCTTACAAAATTTCCTGGGTCACAGAGATGATGTGATTTGCCCAAGGTGACTTGCTCAGCAAGCATGAAAGAAGCAGAACTTGAACCCAGATCTTCCTGAGTTTGAGGTCAGCTCTATGACACTTTATGCTCTAGTCAAGTCTTTTAACCTCTCTTGGCCTCAATTTCTTCATCTAAAAAAATGAGGATAATAATAGCATCTACCTCATAGGGTTGTTTTAAAGATAACACATGTAGGATGCTTCTCAAAATCTTGTGAAGTCTTCTAGATGTTAACTGAAATGTTAGCTATCATTTTTCATTTCTGATTAATAATTATTCATTGAATTGAATTGATATGATTCTGAGTCTGGCACTTTAAATGGGACATCTCTTTATTCAGTTTTTTCTTTTGTGGTAAAAGGAGTTAGCTGTAACCATGGTTTTTCTGATCAAAGCATTTTTAAGAGTCTAAACTCTCTGAAAGTGTTTATAAATTATAATCTTTGGGAGATAAGTCATCCTGATAGAGGCAGCTCTACTGCCCTCATCATTACTACATGCTTTTTTCTTAAATACTTTGGCCAGTATTGGAAATTTCTCCTTCTTGGCACAGTATCTTTGGTCTTCTTTGTACTGGAATCAGGCCCAAGTTATGTGCCTAGTGGAGTGATGAAGTAAGGACAATCTTAAAGAAACTCTTTGATGACTCTGAAAATACAGGACTGTTGTTTTTGCAGTCAAATTTAACTATGATGGTAAAACTAGTTCTCTAGTTTTATTCAGGAAAATTAAAACTTTAGAGAGATATAGTAAGAATATTAATTGATTTACATTGTTTTAAGCACTTTGCTACTAAAAATTTTACATACATTTTCATATTAGATCCTCAATATATCCTTATAAAGTAGATAGAACAAGAATTATTGTTTCCATTTTACAGATAGGGTAATTGAGACTCAAAGAGATTTAAGTCAGTGTCTGAAGGTCACATGGTTAGTAAGTGGTAGAGCCAGGACTCAACCTGGAGATTGTTGACTCTTAAGTTCAGTGCATTGGGAATGCTGCACCAGGCACTGCCTAACATTTGCCCCCTACCACTATTTCTTTACCTCAGTATTTTGTGGCATAAATATTCATATTAAAATGTTTGAGTAACTGTATTTTAATGTAATTGGTTTCCTTTGTAATACTATTATTTTATTTAATTCATTTTAAAATACTATTCTGAGGAAGTTTCTGTAGGCTGCCTAAAGGAGCCCCATCACACAGAAAAGGTTAAAAACCCTTGGCTTAAATTGCTTTAAACAGGGATCCTGTCTTTGTTATAATTACAACATGAAAAAAGATCATTCCCCTCTGCTTTGAAGTACTTCATTTTTCTTAGGTATTATAATTAATTTTTTTTTTGGTAGAGAGGCAAAATGATATCGCTGAAAAAGTAATGGCCTTTGAGTTGGGATATCTGGGTTCCATTCTAGACTCTAATATTTACAAGCTTCATGATCCTTAAATTTAAACTCTCTGAGCTTTAGTTTCCTCATCTGTAAAATAAATATCATAAATCTGTACTGCTTACATCACAGGAATTTAAAAAGTAGGTCAAAATATTTTATTCTATTGTAACAAAGCATTATTTTAAAATAACATACAGTGATTTTTAGGACTGCCTCAAAAAGCGATCATTTAATCAGATACTCCTTTTTATAGTACATGGCTTTATAATAAGGGTATATATTGAATACCCATGATATTTAACATAACTATACCATAGAAGGTACTGTAAGAAACTTAGAAAGGAATGTTCCTGTCCTCAAGGAACTAAGTGGAGGAGGTTTATCAAATACTAATGAATGAATATGAACCTAAGTTAGAAAAACATATAAAAACATAACCATCTTCATTTCTTTTTTTTAATCCCCATTTTATTTTATTTTATTTTTTAATATAAATTTATTTATTTAACTTTTTACATTCATTTTCACAAAATTTTGGGTTCCAAATTTTCTCCCCTTTTATCCCTTCCCCCCACCCCAATACACCGAGCATTTTCATTTTCCCTATCACCAATCTGCCCTCTCTTCTATCATCCCTCCCTTCTCTTGCCCCATCTTCTCTTTTGTCCTGTAGGCCCAGATGACTTTCTATTCCCCATTAACTGTATTTCTTATTTCCTAGTAGCAACAACAATACTCAACAGTTGTTCCTAAAACTTTGAGTTCCAAATTCTCCCCATCTCTCCCTCCCCACCCATTCAATCCCTTTGGGAAGGCAGGCAATTCAATATAGGCCATATCTGTGTAGTTTTGTAAATGACTTTGATAATAGTCGTGTTGTGTAAGACTAACTGTATTTCCCTCCATCCTATCCTGCCCCCCATTGTTTCTATTCTGTCTTTTGATCCTGTCCCTCCCCAAGAGTGTTGACTTCAAATTGCTCCTTCCTCCCATTGCCCTCCCTTCCATCATCCCCCCCACCTTGCTTATCTCCCTCTCCCCCACTTTCCTGTATTGTAAGATAGGTTTTCATACCAAAATGAGTGTGCACTTTATTCCTTCCTTTAGTCGAATGTGATGAGGGTAAACTTCTTGTTTTTTTCTCAGCTCTCCTCTTTTTTCCCTCCACTAAAAAGTCTGCTGCTTGCCTCTTGAATGAGATATAATTTACCCCATTCCATTTCACCCTCTCTCCTTCCACTACATTTCTCTCTCACCGTTTACCTTAATTTCTTTTAAGATATGGTCCCATCCTATTCAATTCACTGTGTGCTCTCTGTCTCTGTGTGTGCGTGCATGTGTGTGTGTGTGTGCATGCATGCATGTACGTGTGTGTGTGTGTGTGTGTGTGTGTGTGTGTGTGTGTAGTCCCACTAACTACCAGATACTGAAAAGTTTTAAGAGTTACAAATATTATCTTTCTATGTAGGAATGTAAACAGTTCACCTTTGGTAAGTCCCTTATGACTTCTCTTTGCTGTTTACTTTTTCATGCTTCTTCTCATTCTTGTGTTTGAAAGTCAGATTTTCTTTTCAGCTCTGGTCTTTTCATCAAGAATGCTTGAAAGTCCTCGATTTCATTGAAAGACCATATTTTCCCCTGAAGTATTATACTCAGTTTTGCTGGGTAGGTGATTCTTGGTTTGAGTCCTAGTTCCTTTGACTTCTGGAATATCCTGTTCCATGCCCTTCGAACCCTTAATGTAGAAGCTGCTAGATCTTGAGTTATCCAGATTTTATTTCCACAATACTGGAATTGTTTCTTTCTAGCTGCTTGCAAGATTTTCTCCTTGACCTGGGAATTCTGGAATTTGGCCACACTGTTCCTAGAAGTTTCTATTTTTGGATCTCTTTCAGGCGGTGATCGATGGATTCTTTCAATAGTTATTTTGCCCTCTGGTTGTAGACTATCAGGGCAGTTTTCCTTGATAATTTCATGGAAGATGATGTCTAGGCTATTTTTTTGATCATGACTTTCTGGTAGTCCCATAATTTTTAAATTGTCTCTCCTGCATCTATTTTCCAGGTCAGTTGTTTTTTCAATGAGATATTTCACATTCTCTTCCATTTTTTCATTCTTTTGGTTTTGTTTTGTGATTTCTTGGTTTCTCAGAAAGTCATTAGACTCCATCTGTTCCATTCTAATCTTGAGAGAACTATTATCTTCAGTGAGCTTTTGAACCTCTTTTTCCATTTGGCTAATTCTGCCTTTGAAAGTATTCTTCTCCTCATTGGTTTTTTGAACCTCTTTTGCCAATTGAGTGAACCTATTTTTCAAGGTGTTATTTTCTTCAGCATTTTTTTGGGTCTCCTTTAGCAAGGTATTGACCCATTTTTCATGCTTTTCTTGCATCTCTCTCATTTCTCTTGCCAGTTTTTCCTCCACCTGTCTAACTTGATTTTCAAAATCCTTTTTGAGCTCTTCCATGGCCTGAGCCCACCGGACATCCACCTCGGATGTCATCTTTCCCTGATGGTAAGAATTTTTCCTTGTCATCAAATTGAAAGGTGGGGACATCTGTACCCCATCAAAGTAGCTTTCTATAGTCTTATTTTTCTTCCCTTTTCTGGGCATTTTCCCAGACAGTTACTTGACTTCTGAGATTCCTCTCCACCCCTGCCTAGATCTGCCCAGCTAGTGCTTGGGGTCCGAGATTCAAATGCTGCTTCTCAGTCTCACGGCTTTCCGGGGTGGGCGCGGCTGCTATTCAATGTGAGCTTAAGTTCTGGTGCTTGGGTGGGGGCAGGGCCGCCTCCCAGGCTCAGATCCCTCAGGGGGTTTATGCAGAGACCTTTGGTAATGGCCCTGCACTTCTGCCTTCTGCTCTGGGATTTCTGGGCTGCTGCTGCTGCCTCTGCCGCTGCCTCTGCTGCTGCCTCCCGCGAGGGCCAAGTCACGGAGACACCCCGCTCCCCTCTCAGCCAGCCCAGAAGTCTCTCTCACTGACCTGTAGCGCCTGTGGGTGGAGGGACCTTCGTGGCCACCAGAGATTTTGTACCTGAAGCCTACTTGGATCTGCTCCTCTGGGGCCGTGCAGCCAGGGCAGCTCAGGGGTGGGCTCCGCTGTCTGGAGTGCAATGGACCCCTGGGGACGGCTTTCCAGGGCTCTCTGGAACGGAAACCTTTTCCACTGTGTTTCTGTGTGCCTTGCAGTGCTCCAGAATTTGTGGGGAGTTCTTTTTGCAGGAAATATATGGGCTGTGGGTTTGGAGCTAGCATATGTGAGTCTTTTACTCCGCCATCTTGGCTCCTCCCCCTCAACCATCTTCATTTCTTTAAAATATTGAAATGGAAAGGTGGTTAGTTGCTGAGAAATGTGTAGCACTTATTAGTTATAAGAATCAAGAACAATTACCCAGAAAAAGATTAATAAAGATAGTGTAGTGTAGTAGATAATAGGTCAACTCTGAATTCTAACAGGCTTGCGTTCAAGTCCTATCTTTGATATATCACCAGCTTGTGACCCTGGGAAAGCTGCTTAACCTCTCTTCCCTTGGTAACTTCAAGACAATTAATTTTAGAGAAGTTTCCAATCCATATCTGCAGTAGGAACTTCCATACCCTTAGTATGGAAGTAATTTTCATACTGCAAAGAAATCACAGGTCCAGCCCACTGAATAAACCAATCGATCAATCAATCTTATGATGATGGTAGAAAAAAAGAAGTGTCCTTTGGGTAGAATGCGAATGTCCTGTCTCCTCTGTCTAGACAGGGTCAGCTGGATATGGAGACTGACAATCCTCTGTTGTGGGGTAGGCAGCCACTTAGCCCACAACTGGGCATGCACCTGCCTCAAGATGTCTCATAAGACTTTTGTGAGGCATGTGATTTGTAAACTTTATAACACTGAAAGGATGAGCTGTGATCTAAAAAAGTTATTGTCTAAACTCCCTGCAGAGCAGTAGAGCAGGACTCCAATAATTTTTGCATCTGGAGAACAGATGGTGATAGTGATGATGTTAAATGGAGCTGTTTCCTCTATCCAAGCTCTGCAGACTTTGTGAGTTATTGTTTGTGCTTAATTCAGTGGTTATTCAAAAAATGCCAACAGTTGAATGCTCTGCACTTGTGTCGAGTGGCAATCAAAGCCCCGCAAAATTTTAGATGGAGTGAAAGTAGGCTGGTTGCTGAACTTGGATCTTGATCTACTGCCTTCCTCCTGATCACTGCCTCAGGCAACAACTGATTTTCCTTGTAGATCATCTGAGGAAAAGGGGGAGAGTTAGAGAACAAAAATAAAACAGAATGCCTAGGCTGATTGTTATTTTGATTTTTTCCCTTATGAAATTACAGCCTAGTAATAGAAGTTCTGACCATAAATTTAAGCTGGAGAAACAGTAAGAATTCCATAACCGCTGGAAACACCATGGTATAACGAAAAGGACATTGGACTGAGGATCCCAGACTTTGTCACTGTATGATTCTGCACAACTCCCTTCCCATCTCTGAGTCCCAATTCCCTCATTTGAATAATGCTGTATTATTAGATATTACCAGAAGTACTTCTACACTCTAACATTCTATGTTCCGTACTAGAGTATAGTATGATGGAAAGAACCCTGGATTTGAAATCAGAGAACAAGGATTTGAATCCCAATTCTGCTACTCAGGATTTGTCTGAATTTGGGCAAATTATGCAGGAAGGGGTAGGACTAGGTGACCTCTAAGATCCCTTCAGACTTTAAATCTACAGTCCTAAATTCAGCTCTGACATATGCTCTGTGGTGTCTTCTTTTTTATTTCTGATGGAGCATCTCAGCCTTATTTTACTTGTACTTCTGTTAAAAGTAAAAATTCTTACATTAACTGATGCTGAATTTTCAATAGAGATGAGTTTGTTTGTAATGACTAAAAGACTGGATGTATCCAGCACCGACTGCTCTGAATATAAACACTTATGATCTGAATTAAGCTAATAAAATAATGAATTACTTATTAATCTTGAAGGACTCTTGGAAAAATAACTTATCTTTCGTCTTCTGATTAGTTTGTTTGTGCAGATGCTGGAACCAGACTAGCTGAGTCAACAATCCTGCACAAGCAGATGATCGCCTCCATGCCTGGAGTAAGTCTGGAACCCCTGAATCAAGTACTGCACTTCACTTTGGGTCTGGTTTCCATGCTAATAGACATATTTTAGCCCAGAAAGATTTTTAGCTTATTCTTTACTTTTCTTCATTTTCACAGATGTTGTAAGTACTGGAAATAGCCCTGCTTCATTTGTTAAAAGAACACTAGTAAAAATTTAAATGGGTGTAGCGCACTCACATTTCCAAAAGAGACTGTTTAGAATGTTGAAACTAATTCAGTTGTTATAGAAATCATTTGTCATCCAACTTTGGAAATATCTAAGGGTTCCATTAAAGTTGTCTTTTTTAAAATAATTCTTTCTTTATGACTTCACTTAATCCATTCAGTTAAAGAAAAATGCCAGAAAAATTCATATATGTAGCAATACCTCAACTAATTTTGCAACTTTCTATCTTAGAATTCAGTTTTTTCCATTATCAATAAATGTTATCAAAATAGATATTTATTTTTGTGGTGGGAATTTTTACTGTCTCTCAATATCTAAATTTTTTACAGAGAAGTACATCTATAATAGCGATTTCTACTGTAGGAATAAATACTAATTCCCTAGCTTAGCTCACATAGACCTCTTTTGTAAGACCTTTGCTAGTCTCCATATAGTACTTTCCCCCACCTCTCACCATAATTAAGCTGTATATATTTTGTATTTATGTCTCTGTGTATATGCTATTTTACATAGATAAAGGTCAAGTAGAATGTAAGCTCATGAAGTCTGGTACTGTTTTCCTTTTTCTCTTTATATACCTACTACCTAGAGTCCTGTTGGATTGATTTGATTTGAAATGAATTCTTCTGATAGTAAGAATGTTACCTACATTTGTTGACAATAGAGAAACTGCAATTTTGACTAGTGGAAAATATTCTGCTTTGAAGTGGCACAGTGGACAGAGTACTGGACTTGGAATCAGAAAGACTCATCTTCATGCATTCAAATCAAGCCTTACTAGCTGTGTGACCTTGGGCAAGTCACTTAACCTTGTTTGCCTCAGTTTCTCATCTGTAAAATGATCTGGAGAAGGCAAGGCATACCATTCCAATGTCTTTGCCAAGAAAACCCCAAATGGGGTCACCAAGAGTCAGACGTGACTGAAACAATTGGACAACAATAAAAAAAGACCTTATGTGAGGCTTTTTCACTATGTTGAGGCAACTTTGGGTTGTAAGTTCTGTCTGGTCCTGCTAAATGGGACAGGCTTCACATAGGAGCCTAGTGAGGGATTAGGTTATCCAAGTGCAAAGAGACTAATCATCAGAAGGTTAGCCATTAGATGTTCTGTTTTGAGTTTGGCCATAGAAACTCATGAAGATAGCATTTCAAGGTTTTCAAAGCACTTTAAATGTAAATACATAATCTATCTGTCTATCTATCTATATATCTATCTGTCTGTATATCTGTCTCTCTGTACCTTATCTGATTTGATCCTCACAACATCCCTGAGAGGTAGGCATTATTATTATCCCAATTTTATAGATGAGGAAACTGAGGAATAGAAGGGTTAAGTGACTTACCTAGAGTAGCATAGCTAGTAACTGTCCAAGGTAGAATTTGAGCTCAGATTTTCCTGACTCCAAGTCTGACATTCTATCCATTATGTCACCTAGCTGTATTAGAATTACAGACATTTATAGATCACTTTAATGTTTGCAGATCACTTTATGTGCATTATCTCTTTTAGACCTTACCACAGACCTGTGAGGAAGGTATGACAGATACCATTATCCCCATTTTACAGAAAAGGAAATGGAGGTTCAGAAAAGTTAACTGATTTGCCCATGTTCATACAGGATTTGAATCCAGGTTTCCTCTACTTCAAGTCCAGCACTATCTGCTTCTCCAAGCTTCCTGTCTACTAAACTGTTGAGAGATTATTATCTTAATCAATGGAGAGAATATCCACTCCAGTGAAATGATAAATCTTTTGAAGTATCAAAGTTAAGTGGAAGTGCTCACATTATCTTTGAAGAAAGTAAAAAGGAAAAACTATAGTCCCTTGTTGGTGGTGGAACCTTGGGGTGGGGAACCTGCGGCCTTGAGGCTACATGTGGTCCTCTAGGTCCTCAAGTGCAACCCTTTGACTGAATCCAAACTTCACAGAACAAATCCCCTTAATAAAAGGATTTGTTCTGTGAAAGTTGGACTTAGTCAAAATTTTGCACCCAAGGCTCTAGAAGGCCACAGGTGACCTAGAGGCTACAGGCTTCCCACCCCTGGTCTAGTACCTTTTCCTGAAACACTTTGAATTCTTTATAAATCTTAATTATTTGATTCTTATGAAATTAGTTTGGAGGAAGTTAGATATGAATCTTTTCAAGTTGCAGTTTGGGATTATAAATCAGAGAACTAAATTTCTAACATCATTATTTTTCTAGTGTAATCAGTCAGGTGATAAATCTGAAAAGATAAATGAGGCTGAATCTTTTATATTTTCTAAATCTGTGGCCATGGATGTGCTTACAAAGCAGAAAATGAAGGTGTTGGCAGTTTTCTGATTTGGTTTATAAAAGTAACCAACTGAGGCAGATAAATCCGATGCCAAATTGGATTTGGGGTTTGAATTCTCTAAATTGGGCACCTGTGAGCCTGAAAGTAATTAAGTAGTTGTAAATTCTCAATCTTCCTTTTCTGGAGCTTTGAATTATATGGTAAATCCTAACAACATAACCTCCCATAATATTTTTTTTGTTATGGAAACCAGATCAGTATGGCATAACATGTTGCTGATGAAAGGAAACAACCACTTTCAGAAAATGTAGAGAGCAGATTTTCATATTTGCACGATCTGTGCAAAAGGTCTAAAGGATGGCACAAACTGGGGGAAAAAATCCCTTCGTCTTCTACATTAGTGGCTCAATATTCAATAACCTTTTATAATTCTGTCATTTGACTTAAAGAACAGAACAGAAAATCATTGCTGCCATGGAATGGTGCCTTGACAGGCAGGCATGCCAGTGACCCTATTTTACTATTTGTTACTCTGCCATAGAAACTGACAGGCATAACATTGGAGAAAAAACTAGAAGGTGATATTGTTCAGCACAATTCAGACTTAAATGAATACAGAGAAATGAGAGTCAGTTGGTGAGTGGATTAAGTATTTCAGACTTCAAATTCCCCTAAGAAAATGTAGGTCTCCACAGGACTGTTAATTAAGCACTTTTGAACTATATTATAGCCAATGTCACATAGAGACCACAGCATACCTTTGATCAGTTAGTCTGTGTGAGCATTTCCCCTCTGTCCCTGACATGTTAAATTCATTGCATTTGCATGGAGAGGCAGTAGTTTCACATCTTTAAATAACTAATTAAAGTGGTATTTTTTATCACTTGCTGTCTCTTTTTAAAAAGTTTTCCAAATTACCTGCTCACATGAAAGAAAAAGAGTGACAGTCATTTCTTTTCCCATCTCATTGTTATTTCACCTGCTGCTTATCCTGAGGAGAAGGTAAACAGTAACATACATGTTTTTTATCAAAGGGAAAGGTCAATGCCTTTGACCTTTGAGGTAAAAAAGTGAGGTAAACATGGTGACAACATATAATGATTTCTTTGGAAAAATACCTTAAACAGAAACAGGTAGAAGAGCCTGCTGATAAACTCTCCATGGTGCTTTTCATCTTTGTGTAGGAGAGTCACTATAGTAATGACAAGTCACTCTTTTATTGGGTGCTCCATACTAAGATGGTCAGGGAGGGCCTAATATTACACATTTGGAAAAATCTAATTACATTAAAAGAACCTATTCTTTTCTAAATAACAACCAGTTCCTCCACTGAAGTTCTCCTCCAGTGCCTTATCAGAGTGGAATTTTAAGGCAGTGCTTTTAAGCATACCCTTACAGGTGCTACCAGGCTGCACCTATCATTCAAGAACTAGCCCTACTAAATCCCAAGATGCTCATCACTAGAAGGTTCGTCTCCACATGAAGCCACTCATGAAAACTTATGCTATGGCAGGGGAGGGTTAAGGTCGATGTCGGTGTAGGGAGTATCCCAACCAATGAAATAACTACTTTTTGAAATATTGAAGTATGGAATATTGGAAAAAACCACTGGATTTGAAGTTAGGATATGAATTTGAATTGGACTGAGCGACGTGATTTATGTGACCTTGGGCTGCTTATTTCACTTTTTCCTCACCTATAAAATAAATGAATTAAGTAATCTCCTAGGTATCTTCCGAGTCTAAATTCTATCATCTAGAATTTTATAAGCAAAATCCAGTTACCAATGGCTTTCCTTAACACATGCCTCTTGGAATCTCTAGACTCAGCTCTGGTGTCACTTATGTGGAACTTTTCCTGACACCCCCAATCCCTCTCCCCAGTCGCTGATGCTCTCCCAGCTTGCTCCTCCAACATCACCTTGTATCTATTATTGCATATGACTACATATGTACATTTTGTCTCCTGGATGGAATGTAAGTGACCTGCGAGTTGGGATCATTTCACGTTTGTCTTTGTTTCTCCAGTGTCTGGTACAGAGCAGGTACTTAATAAATTCTTGTTGCCCCTCACCCTGACTACTGTCTGAATTTATTTTCTTTCCAAACTGATATAATTCAAACAAATTATGATTTTGAGTAGTGCAGAGTAGGTCAGAAAGCCAGAAAGAGAACTCACTAAGCAACAATACAGAATAAGAGAGAAGTTAACTGTCCTTGAAGTAAAAAAAGGGCATAAGTGGGGTTTCAGAGTAAAACTAATCAATGGATGTCCTTTTATTTTAGTGTGGAACAGCAGCCATGGAATGCATGAGACAATATGTTAATGAAGTATTGGACTTTATTGCTGACATGCATACATTAACCAAACTTAAGGTAGGGTCAACACATATGTGTAACTTGTATAGTGTTAGGTTTGGAGTTTTCTAAACTTAAGGGCAATATTTTAAAATGTTTTAATATTGTATATGGTTAGTTTGCACGATGATTTATGTTTGCTTGGTGTCAGGGACTCATGATCTCTAGTATCTATGTCCAAGAAAATAGATAAGGATTTAGGAGGTGAAGTGATGGATGCTGCTTTCATGGAACTGATGATGGATCTGATGACAGAGTTATCATTCCTCATTCTTTTGGGATAGTTTGTGCCTAGACCAATGAGTACATAGGACTTTTATTTGGGACATATAATATAGGAAAACACAAATATGGATACACGGAGAAAGCTCAGAGGTACAACGTTCTGCCATGTAGATATCTTATCTGGTTATCTTGCTCTTTCTCCTTGCAAAACACATAATTCAGCTACTGTGATATGATGGCCCAGTTTAACATCATTCTGGAGGCTGAGAGTCTTCTTTTTTTTTTGCTACTTATAGTCAGCTATAGAATGGGAAAGAAATTAGCGTCTTTATTAGGACTCTTGTGAACAACTGTGGCCTTCCTGCCCCATAGATTAGCTGCCCTACTTTCCAGATTGTGATATCATTTGGAAGTTATCTTTAATTATTTCTATTCCTTTAGCAAACATAAAAATCAGTGCCTTATATCAACATAGTATGGAGTGATATTTCCTAAAATGTATTCTGTGGAATCCAGAAGCTTGGTGTGATATATGAGTAGGAGGTTCTGTAAGAAAATGTTGATATTGGTGTTATTCTAAAATAACAAATAGTAAGGTTATCTATGTCAAAAATGAATGCAAAATATACATTTTTGTATGAAAATAAATTTAATTTCTTCTGTTGTATAGCAAAATTTCCCCAGCCATACTCAATCTGTATATTCATACGTATATATTGTATTTGGTCAATTGAAAACTCTAAAGTGCTGTATAACCAAATAAGTTTGGGAAATATGGATGAGGTAATATAGAATTAAATAACTGAAGAGCCTCTTAAGACACCATATATTCTAAGACCCTTATTTTATAGAAAAGGAATCTGAGTCTCAGAGAAGAGCTGCTCTAAGTAGAGGAGCTGTGGCTTAATCATAGGTTTTCATGCTCCAAACCCACTACTCTTTCTACCACATCATGATGTCTATTTTCATGCATTCATTCATTCATTTACTGAGAACCTACTGTTCATCAAACATTTCCTCACCACCCCAGGCCCTTACATGAAAGATCACTAGTTTCTGCACCAAAGAAGCTGACATTCTCTTGGAAGATGTTTACATGAAAAGATAGTGCAGCGTATAAGAAAGACTCTTGGATTTAGAGTCAGAGGATTTCGGTTAAAATGATGCTTTCTGTCTTTGTGACCTTGGGGAAGTTACTTTACCTCTGCAGGTCTTAATTTGTTGATCTGTAGAACAAAGGTCTAGGAAAGATGATCTCTAAAGTCCCTTTCCTATAAATGCTACATGAGTATGTGAAATAAGTATGGCATAATGTAGAGTGTAATGATAAAAAAAAAGTAGACTTCTGGACAGAGTTGTGTAAGAAAAGGATCTTCTCCAGGAGAGGGGTTTAAAATATCCTTTGCATATGGACAATACCCAGATGAAGGTGTGGATGTTTTTGTTGTTCATTGGGATAGAATGAGTTACTAATGTAAATCAACCTCTTTTCCGTCATCCTCCCACTAGGGAGAGGATAGATTTGAAAACACTGAGGAAAAGTCTAGACTTAATGCAGAAAAAAATCCAAACACAAAAATAGCCAAATTCAAAATTGGGCAGCAAACAATTTTTCTTTGATCAACAAGAACCTAGTGATCTAAGAAGAGATGCCTAAGAGAAAAAAGAAAGGGGTTCCTCTATTATTGGACACAACTTCTAAATTCTGCTTGGATGATCTAAGTTTTTGTTTCTATATACATAGTAACTTAGTACAATGATAGCATATAAACTTTTAGCTACAAGGAAAATAGATTTAACACATAGATTCAGCTTTTCATAAGACAAGTAGGGACAGGCATGATTACAAGGTTTCTTAGTAGGCATTCCTTTTTTTGGTTGCACTTAACTAGTGAATGATTGAGGAGTGTTGCTTCATGATAATGAAGGCACTTCTACCCCCTAGATAGATTTCTCTTTCTGTAAATTGAAAGGCTTGTCAAATCAAATTAATAAGCATTTATTAAGCCTATGAGTCAGGCATTGTGTTGAACACTAGGGATACAAACAGAAGCAAAAAGCTAGTCCCTGCCCTCAAGGAACTCATCATCTAGTGGGGGAAACAACAAAGAAGCCAACGTGCACAAACAAGTTATATACAGCATAAATAAAACATAATTACTAGAGGGAAGACACTAGAATTATGAGACTGAGAAAACTTTCTTGAAGACTGTTGGATTTCGGTTGAGATCTGAAGGAAGCCAGGGAAGGCAGTGGGCAGAGATGAGGAAGGAGAGCATTCCAGGAATGGAGGACAGTCAGAAAAAATGGCCAGAGCTGCAAGGTGGAACGTCTTGTTCAGCAAACAGCGAGGAAGCAGAGTGTCACTGAATTGAAGGATGCATTTCAGGGAGTAATGTATAAGAAGACTGGAAAGGTAGGAGGAGGATAGGTTCTGAAAGGTTTTGAATGCTTATTGGAGGACTTTACATTTGATCTTGGAGGCAGTAGGGAATCACTAGAGTTTATGAGGAGGAAGGTTGACATGCTCAGACCTGCACTTTAGTAAAATCACTTTTAGTGGCTAAATTGGAGTGGGGAGAGACTTGAAGCAGGCAGGGCCACCTGCCCTACAATAGTCCAGGCGTGAGGTGATGAGGGCCTGCACCAGACTGGTGACAGTGTCAGAGGAGAGCAGAGGGCTTATGTAAGAGATGTTACACAAGTGACATTGACAGGCTTTGGCAACAGATGGGATAATAACAAGCTGAGAATAACTCCTAGGTTTCAAGCCCAAGGGCTGGGAGATGGTATTGCCCTCTACGGTATTAGAGAAGTTAGGAGGGGGAAAACAAGTTGGGTTTTAGACATGGTGAGTTTAAGATGTCTATCAGATATTAGTCTGAGATGTCTGAAAGGTAGTTGGAGATGCAAGATTGGAAGTCAGCAAAGAGGTTGGGGCAGGATAGGTAGATTTGAGAATCTTCAGTATAGTGATTAAATCTATGGCAGCTAATGAAATGGCCAAATGAAGTAATATAGAAGAAAAATAGAAAGAAGGTGGCCCAGAACAGAACCCTGTAGGACATCTATTGTTAGAGGACATGATCTAGATGAGGATCCAGCACAGAAGACTAAGGAGTGGTCATATAGGCAGGAAGAAAACCGAGCGGTGACCTGAAAACCTAGAGAGAAGAGAGCATTAAGGAGAGGGCGATCAAGAGTGTCCAAGGCTGCAGAGAAGTCGAAGGGAATGAAGACTGAAAGAAGGCCGTTGGATTTGGCAGTTAAGAGATTGTTGGTACCTTTGGAGAGAGTGCTTTTGGTGGAAGGATTATAAAGGATTCAGGAGAGAGTGAGAGGATAGAAAGCTATCTGCAACACCACCTATTGTAGATAGCATTTTCAAAGAGTTTAGCCACAAAGGGCAGAAAATATACAGGATGATATTGTGTATGAAAGGATCAAGTGTGGTTCTTTCAGTATAGAGAGCCATGGGCATATTTTAGGCAGTAGAGAATGAGTTAGTAGGCAGGGAGAGAGTATAAACAAGTGACAGAGTGGGGATGACAGAAGTGGCAGTCTATTGAAGGAGAGGAACTGGAAAGGTATCACTTGAGCCTCGGTAAGAAGTATGGGCATCTCATCATGTGATACAGGGGTAAAGGAGGGAATAGAGGTCCAAGGCATATGAGTGATACAAGATGAAGAAGAGGGGAGGAGAAGGAGATCATGGTGAATGGCTTCAATTTTTTTTCTAGAAATTTTGAGGGAGGGTTCTTAGATAAAAAGGTTGAGGGAGGGAGGTTCATGGGATTTTAGAGGAGAGACGAAATGGCTTAGAAGAGCAAAAAGTCATCTCCCAGGGAGTGGGTGCTCCTGATCTCTGGGAAGGGTGGAAAAAGAGGTCTGGAGAATCAGGAGTGGAGCCTAGAGAGGGATTGAGTGGGTTGGCATAGGGGTCTGTCCTTAAAATAGAGGTTCTGGGAGGAAGTGACCAATCAGAGGAAGGGGATACAAGGACGAAGGGAGCTTCCAGTGTGAAAAGGCTGTGGAGGAAGAGGGATGCTCTAGGGCAAAGGCTACTAGAACATGGTGGAGAAAGACGTCCAGAGAATAAGGATTAATAAAATTTCCTTTAGTGTAATATAGTGTTCTCCATTTAAGGTCTCTTCTAGTTCTAATGTTCCATAAGCTTACATTCTATGTTCTAATACCTTTGCCAGCTTTAACATGCTTTATCCTAACAGCCTAAACTCCTTTGAGAGCTAATATTTTGTGGTTCATGTGACCAAATTGAAAATTTTTTAACAAAAAAAGGAAAAACAAAATAAAATCTTTTGTATATTAATGTGAAAGGTTATCCAAATTTTGGTTTCATAGAGTCACATGAAGACATGTTCTCAGCCTTTGCATGAAGATACCTTTGGTGGACATCTCAAAGTTGGGCTGGCTCAAATTGCAGCCATGGAAATCACAAGAGGTAACCACAGGGATAATAAAGCCGTTATTCGCTACCTCCCCTGGCTCTACCATCCTCCCTCTGCAATGCAACAAGGGTGAGTTTTTTCCCCCAAATCCTTTTTTTCTCCAAAAAAGGGTGAGGTAGAAAGAAACTCTAGGGAAAATTCTCTGGAGTGACTAAATGCGCTTAGGATTTGTAGAAATGTTTTGTGATTGGTATGAAGCGTAAAAACAAAAGTTTGTCAAGAAGCAGTATGTCTCTGAGCCTATTGGCTTCATGACCCAGCAACATTACTGAACTCAGAACCTGAAGTGCATCATATTGCTGTGAGGGAAAAAAAATGCAAATGCTTTTATTCAATGAAATTAGACCTCAAAGGAATTAATGATTCTTCTGGAAAAGCTTTCAAATACCTATCATATCTAGTGGCTAAATGCAGTGAATAATCTCCCCCTTCCTCATTCAATCCTGTACGTGTATAATTGGGTATATTCTTTATTTCACATGTAACTAAATTCAGATCACATTGGTTAATTTGAAAATCACAGATAATGTATAGAACTTTACTTTATTCTTTGATCTAATATACTGATTAAACATTTGTTATGTGTTTTTGTACTGTAGGGGCATAGAACCTGGTTTTATCCAAAGGGCTAGCCATCTAACTGACAGAACTAATATAAAACAATTGGAGAATAGTTCTAGGCTAAAGTATATAGTACAGGAAGTAGAACAGGCAGAGATGGAGGGCTGACTTTCATGGAGGAGATGGGACAGATCTAAGCTGTGCCTTGAAGAATGGAATAAGTTATGGGGGATGTCATTTCAGATGTGAGTAGAGGTGTAGGAAACAGGAATAAGTATGTCATTTTTGGGAGAATTTTTGGAAATTATGTGTTGGGGAATAATAAGAGGTAAGAATAAGGCCTTTCCTTAATTTTTGGAAGAGTGAACAGCAAAGTAATTGAATTTAATTTTTTCCTCCCTTATAGTGGAGGAGTGAAAGGTGACCTGCTTTAACCCTTGGTCTCTTCATCTATAGAGTAGATAAACAGTTTATAACAGGAGGAGTTATTGGATCTGGAAAGCCCAAAGGTCCCAGTGTCAAACTTGGTCCCACTGCCATATTCCCCTAGGTGACTTCTCCTTTGTTATGGATCACAACTCACCATAGCTGAAAGGAGTGGGGAAGAGTCTCTGGATACCTGGGCAGCACTACTCCCAGATCTCTGTGGTCTGGTGTAAGTTACACCACCTCTCAGAGCTTCATTTTTCTCATCTGCAGAATCTTTTAGGTTCCTTTTAACTCTGATGAACTTTGACTCTGTAGAGACTAAGCCAGCACAATTCATTGAGCATTCCTTGTACGCACAATCATTTATGGGAAAGATGGCGGAGTAGGTAAGAAAATTCCAATCTCTCAAGATTTTCCCCCACAAAAGAGTTAAAATAGCACCTTAGGGCAAACCAAGTATGAGATGGAGATAAATAAGAATAGGGGTACAACAGGAGTCTTCCTGGGATATTTCAAGAAGATTGGAAGAAAAATCCCAGGAAGAGATTTATTTTGTCCCTGTGAAGAGCAAACACCTCCAGGGTAGCTTCCCTTTTAACAACTAGCAAAGCAGCCACAAGCCACTTCAACGATGAGGGGCAAGCCCTGGAGTTATTTAGTTTGGGAGACTGCACTGGCCCCAGCAACCTGGAACTTTTACCCCTGGATAGTGGGGGGAAGTTGGGTGTTTGACCCTGGAAAGTTTGAGGGAACATCTGATGTTAAGGAAGGCCAGACCCAGCTGTGCTGTGAAGGGCAAAGAGCAATGGGGGCAAGAAGGAACCAGTGTATAGCCAGTGAGTGCAGAAGCAGTGGGGCAGAAAGCATCTGGCTACAGGCACTAACATCCAAGCTAGAAAGGAGAACTGAAGATCTGGGGCAAGAGACACCATTTCCCATACCCCAGCACTAGAGGTGATTGCAAAAATTAAGCTATTACCACAAAAAAAAGTGCACAGGCAAAAAAGAAAGAATCCAACCATAGAAAGCTATTTATGGAAATAGAGAAAACCAGGGTTTATCTTTGGAGGATATTGAAGTAAAGAAATGGTCACCTGCCCAAAAATAATTTATAGAAGATTTAAAAAAAGACTTTAAAAATCAAATAACAGACATGGAGAAAAAACCAAAAAAAAAAAAAAAGAATAATCCAAGAAAACCAAAAAGGTTATAAAAGGAAAGTCAGCCAATTAGAAAAGAAAATCTAGAATCTTAAGGAAGGAAATGACACCTTCAAAATTAGAATTGGGCAAAGTGAAGCTAGTGAAATTATAGGAGATCAAGAAATAATTAAAATATGAATAATGAAAAAATAAAAGAGAAAGTGAAACATCTTATAAGAAAAGCAACAGATTTGGAGACTAGATCAAGAAGAGAAAATATAAAAATAATTGGACTAACTGAAAGTTGTGACCAAAAAAAAAAGAATCTTGATAAAATAATACAAGAAATAATTAAAGAAAATTGTCCTGAAGCATTAAAACAATAGGGTAGTAGAAATAGAAAAAATCCATCGATCACCACTGAAAAGAGATCTCATGACAAAAATTCATAGGAATATCATAGTCAAACTCTGAAACTCCCAGCTCAAGGATAAAATATTAAAAGCATCAGGATTAAAATAATTTAAATGTGATGGAGCCACAATTAGAATCATACAAGACCTAGCAGCAGAGACATTAAAGGACCGCAGATCTTGGAACACAATATATCAAAGAACAAAAGAAGTGGGGTTCCAGCCAAAAATATCATACCCTGAAAAGTGTTATACTGAATGAAAAAAATAAACAGTTGATAAACTCTTAGACTTTCAAGACTTCCTTAAAAAAAATCCTGAACTTAATAGCAGATTAGATATACAAGAACCAAGAGAAATTCAAGGTATATACCAGTGACTGATTTATAAGGGATTCATAAGGACAGACTGTTTATCGTTTATATATGTAAAATGTATGTCTAATATTCTTATTAATGATTGGGAAGCTCATTACAAAGATTGGGATAAATCTGACCTTGATATTAATTTAAAAAGTAAAACCATTTAGGAATAGCTAAAAAGAATAATTATTTTATGTATATGTGGTGTAAGAGGAAGAATTGATACAGAGGAATTAGATGGGGGAGCAGGGCTGGTAGTTCTGGTAACCTACTTTCATCAGGAATGGGTTTAAGAGGGAATAATACATATATATTTAGAAGAATATAAAAATCTAAATTCAGAGGAAATAAAATGGCAGGGGTAGCGAGAGGGGGGAGGGGACAAGGGAAGGACCTTTAGAGGGGAGGGTGAGGGAATAGGTAAAAGGGGGTTTTGAGGGCTGTTTAAATTGATGGGAAGGAGGGGGATCCTTGGCGGTGAGCAGGCAAGTAATAGGAAGGCAAAGTAGTGGGTAGAAGTTAAGAAAAGGAGGTAGGAGGGACAGGAAACAAGAGATGCACACAAACATAAAAGCAAAGATCAGCAGTAGAATGTTTTTGGGAAAGTGTATGTCTGTATATGTATGTATGTACATATATGTGTATGTGTATATCTGTAGCTATAGAGAAACATATCTAAACTTTACCGAAGTCTTCTGAGATGAGTGGGGGAGGGAAAAAAAGAACTTAAGAAAGGGCACTGTTAAAAAAGAAAGAAAGAAAATTCACAAGGAAGCAAAGAATGCATGGACAGTTTGTAACACAATAGTATTATTCCTCATACAGACTTGCTTGAAATGAAAATTTATTGTTTTCGGCATTTTATTTTATTGTTTTAGGTATTTGTATTTTGGCCCTTGAGTCCATAATTAAAAATTTAAAAAAAATAGTGTAGTGGTTAATCTAGATCTGAAAAACTGATGAAACTGAGATGTGGTGTTAGTAAGGAGAACCGGAATAGTACACACACAAATCATTTTGTCAGTCTACACTTCTTCCCTTCCTTTTTTGTGTAATTGATTATAAGACCATTCGGATTCATTCACTCATTCCACACATATTTATTCTGCGTCTAGAGAATGGAATCCTTGCATATATTACACATGTCCTTTTTCTCTTACAGACCTAAAGAATTCATTGAGTGTGTTTCTCATATCCGCCTGCTGTCCTGGTTACTTCTGGGTTCACTCACACATAACTCTGTGTGTCTAAATCCCTCATCTCCCTGTATGCCAATTCCTCTGGATGCAGGGTCCCACATTGCAGATCATCTTATTGTTATCCTGATTGGATTTCCCGAGCAATCAAAGGTAAGCAATTTCCACAGGATTGAGACCATATGCATCAAAATTGCTAATGGAAACCCTTATCAGCCAATTATGTTTCTTCTGGGAAAGAAAATGAATGCATCTTATCATTCCCCTTCCTCTGTACATTCTAAAAACAACTGATGCCTTATTTTAAGTTGTTTAAATTTCCAGATTCCTTTGTCCCCTTAAATTTTTATTCAGTTTACATTTTTCAAGGTCTCTTCATCTGTGGAGGCAGTCAAGAGTTGGCTTCCTAGACATGCTAATGTCTCTATTACAAAAAGGAATCATTATCTAGCATATAATAAGAATCCTATGGTAGTTTAATAAAGAAGAAAACCCTCTCTACTTCAGCCTTCCATGGGCTACTTTATCAGTCTGAAGCTTCAGAAGCACATCAAATTTGGCCTAGTTATTTTTCCCCAAACTCCACATTTGGTCTCCCATCTTTGTGCCATTGCACAAGCTTATCTCCTGGATAGGGGTCAATCAGCAAGCCTTCAAAGATACCTGCAGTGCTTCTCTTCACTCCATCCACTCTTCAAATCCCTAATTTACCGCAAGGCCCAGCTCAACTGTCATCTCCTACTGGAAGCTTTCCTGATGCCCCCAGCTAACTTTTTATAGGCAGTTTGGCATGGTAGATAGAATTCTGGGATTGGAATCAGGAATATCTGGGTTCAAATCTGGTTTCTGACACATACTATGTATACAAGGAAAAAGTCACTTAACCTCCTTGGGGTTTCAGTTTCCTCCTCTCTAAAATAGGGATAGTAATAGCACATACCCACAGGGGTTTTATGAGCATTAAATAGGATAATGTTTGTAATAGGCTTTGCAAACCTTGAGAGGCAAAATGACATAGTGAAAAGAATGATGGATTAGGAGCAAGAAGATCTGATTTCAAAACTTGCCTTTGATATTTTCTGTGATCTCGGTAACTATGATCCTGTGTTAATTTGTCATTTCCTTGCAATAGAATATAAACTCTTTGAAAACAGGGGACTATTGTGTGTTTGTGTGCGTGTGTGTGTATGTGTATGTTTGTGTGTGTATGTGTGTGTATGTGTGTATTTGTGTGTGTGTGTGTGTTATCCTCAGCATACAGAACAGCGCCTTGAACACATTAGTTACAAAAGTACTTGTTGGATTAAGTAATAGTTATCCATAGTTTGATTATAACTCATTAACATGAATTGCATAAACTTCAGTTTTTAGTTTGATATAGTTAAGAAGATCATTCGCTAGTGGTCAGCCTCCTAGGATGAACTTCTCTGAACTGTCCTTGAGACTGCCTTCAAGGCTCTGCAGATTGAGAAGGTAAAGTCTGCATGCCATCGGCATGGCCTCCAAGAGCATTTCTGCTGCCTGGAGGCATTAGAGGAGGATGCTGGGAACCCTCTAGTAGTGCTCACATTCATACAGCACTTGATGGTATGTAAAGATATAAAAGGAAAATGAAAACAAGGCTCTGTTGGGAACCCACTAAGGGTGCCTTGAAATCACTTAGTCAAAAATAAAATGCATAATAACAATTGGTCTCATTTCTATGGTGTTTTATAGTTTCCAAAGTGCTTTTGCATCCATGACCTTGTTTGGTCCTATGGGGCAACCAGAAAAAATGTCATTGGCTTCATTTTGTAATTGAGGGAATTAAGGCTTACACAGGTGAAGTGACTTGTCCAAGATCACCTAGGATGATGGAACAGAACATGTCTGTTTTTATTTTTACTTTTCCTGATTTCAAATTCAGTATTTTTCCCTTGCCATCCACAGTGAAAGAGAACCAAAAGGTTGTATATGTCATTAATAGTCATTCACGTATTCATTCAAAAAGAATTAAGTCAGGTGCTAGAGAAAATACAAAGAAAATGATGATGCAGGTTCTACCTTCATAGAATTTGGTGCCCATGATTGCCAAGCTGTTAGCCAAACTGTCCTCCTTAGAAACTGAGCAAAGGCAGAGGGGCCTGATTGGGGAGTGGGGTATGATGGGAGAGGTCTTCAGGCTAAGATAAATCGCCCTGAGAAGAGGCATGTAGACTCACTTAGTGGCTAAAGATCCCACCCATGAATCAGGTAAGTTTTATAGAGGATTGCTAAAAATCATCATCATATAGTGGCTTAACTGCTGAATTTGGAACCAGACTTTCCCACTTGTTTAATAAGTGATCCTGAGCAATCCACCTAATTCCTCAGTGCCTCAGTTTTCTCATTTCTAAAATGGGGATAATAATTCTTGTACTATCTACCTTGAGAAAACTGTTTTGTGAAACCTGAGGTGTTTTTAGAAGTATTCTGATGCATTCCTCTTTTTTTTTTCAAAACTTTCTTTCAAGGAGAGGGAAAGGATTTAATCTGCCAATTAAAGGGGCTGAGGTAGCATGCTTTATCTCTGAAGAGCTGCTTTGTTCTTTGAGCACACACTCCCACTGACTTAGTGAGAATCAGACAAGGATGAATCATAAGTTCATAGGAATGGAATAACATTTTTATCCTCTGATGACTTGAATCAGACACACGTTGCCTGTAGCTTCTCCACATTTTACAAGCTGTTTGTGTCTCCCTTCAGATGCAACATGATGGCTGGATATAACATCTTCCTCTCCTTCATTCTCCTTTGCAGACATCTGTGTTGCACATGTGTTCCCTCTTCCATGCATTTATCTTTGCTCAACTATGGACGGTCTACTGTGAACAAACTGCTGTTGCTCCCTCTGTCCAAAATCAGAATGAATTTAGCTTTACAGCTATCCTTACCGCACTGGAGTTCTGGAGTCGGGTTACACCTAGCATTCTACAGCTAATGGCACATAACAAAGTGGTGAGTTCAGTATCTGTTCATAAAAATATCCCTTCCTAAGGTTTGATTGCATTGTGATAATAACAAATATCAACCCGTATTTACATAGCACTTTAACTCACTGGGAAATCTTAATCTCACAACAGTGCTGAATGACTCTTGTAATTCCTGTTTAAGGAGGAAACAAACTCAGAGACATTAAGTGGCTCGTCCAGTTTAATGCTACCGCTGTTAAATGGTAGAGTCCGGACCCGAATCCAGGCCTTTTGATTCCAGTCCGTTGTTATTTCTGCTATGCCACACTGCCAGATTTGCCAAATTAACCTCATAACTGCATAAGGGGATATTTTTATTTGCTTCTAATGTACATGAACAAAACATAAGGGAAAAGAAGCTCAGTGGTTTCTTGTTTCACAGATATTACTCTTCTAACACAGATGTTCATATGTAACACCACCAGCTAACTTGATTTTAGCATAATGGGGTCTGAGTGCCCTCTTCATTTCAAGTCATAGATATATTAAAAACATTTTTTCAATTAAAAATAAATTTCTTCTCTCTTCTATTTCCCTCACACCCTAAACACTGGAACAAAAAGAAAAAAGGAAAAGAAAATCCTTGTAATGAATATGCATGGTCAAGCAAAACAAGTTCCCACATTGTTTATGTCCAAAAAATATATGCCTGCTTCTGTACCCTGAGTCTATCACTTCTCTGTCAGGAGGTGGATAACATGCTTTATCAGGAAATTATGGTTGTTCAGTGCATTGAGCAGAGTTTTTAAAAGGCCATATGTGTTTTCACACGCATTTCCATTCTTCCATCTGAATTGTTCCTATGAGCCACCTACTCAGGAAGAAGTTGAGGAAAGTGTAAGAAGTTTGTTTAAAATATTTACTCTCGCCAGAATGAGGAGCATGGTGCTAAGACCAGGTCCCTGGGGCACTCCAGTTGAGACCACTTTCCAAGTTGACTTCAGCCTTTTAATGACTACCTTTTGGGTCTGGTCATTTAATGTAGGAGTCATCCTGGCTTCCTCCCTCTCTCTCACCTGCCCATACGCAGTCTGTTTTCAAAGCCTGTCAATTTCATTTTTGAGACATCTCTTAAATAAGTCTCCTTCTCTTCTCTGACTATGCCACTACTCTAATGCAGGCCCTCATCACCTCATACCTGTATTGTTGGATCTGCCTGCCTCGTCCACCCCTACTCCAAGCCATTCTCCATTCAGCCGGTAAAGTGATTTTCCCAAAATGCAGATCTAATCGTGTCATCCCCCTTTATTCAATAAACTTCAGTGGCTTCCTACTGCCTCCAGGAGCAAATATAAAATGCTCTTTTTGGCATTCAAAGCCTTTCATAACCTAGCCCCCTCTTATTTTTCCAATCTCCTTACACCTTATTTCCTGACACTTACTTTTCTGTTTCAGTGACAGAAACCTCCTGGCTGTTCCATGAACTCCATCTCTTAGCTCTGGGTATTTTCTCTGGCTCTCCTCCCATGCTTAGAATGCTCTCCCTCCTCTCCTCCAACTGCTAAACCTCCCAACCTAAAGTTCCAACTAAAATCTCACCTTCTATAGGAAGCCTTTCTCAATCCCTCTTATTTCCAATGCCTTCCCTATGTTAATTATTTCCTATTTATCTTATATATAACTTGCTTTTGTATATATTTATTTGCATATTGTCTCTTCCGCTAGATTATAACCTTGTTGAGGGCAGGGATTATTTTATGCCTGCTCTATAGAGCATAGTACCTAGCTCACACTAAGCATTTAATAAATGTTTATCAAGTAATTGATTGATCGGTTAACTATGCCTACCACAGTTTGTTTAGCCATTCCTAAATCAATGGTCATCCAGTTTTCACTTGAAATGGAGTTTTCTATATAGTGAGAGAGAACTCATTACCTCCCATGATGGTCCATTGCACTTTTGGATAGCTCTGGTGGGTGGAAAATTTTTCCTTGTATCAAATCTCTACTGCTGTAAATTCTACCCATTATTCTTTGTTCTGCACTTTATAATATCCCTTAAAATATTTGAAAAACAGCTACCATGTCCTGTACATCTTTCCTTCTTTAGGCTGAACCTCTCCAATTTCTTAGATCAGTCCTTGCATAATATGTTCTCAAGGTTCTTAGGTATTCTGTACTCTGTACTCATTACCCCCCTAGCTTGTTAATATCTTTTCTAATTGTGTTACCCAGAATTGAACATAACATTCCAGATGTGATCTGTGCAGTGCAAAGTACAATTGGACCATTATCACATCTAGAAAATATGCCTCTTTTAATGGAACCTGAGATTATGTTAATTTGAAGATGATTTTGGATGATACGTTGCACTATTGGCAAATTGAGATTAGAGTCTTCTAAATCACCTTGATCTTTTTTTTTCAAAAGGACTATTGTTTTACTAAACCTTTCTCATTTTGAAATTATGAAGGCAGTTTTTCTTAGCTCAAGTATAAGACTCTACATTTATCTCTATAAAATATTTCTTGTTTGATTTGACCCCATGATTTTTGCCTCGAGAGCTTTTTGGATCCTGAATGTCATGTAATATGTTTGCTATCTCTCTCAACTTTGTGTCATTGGTAAATCTGATAAGCAAGCTATCTATACCTTTCTCCAAATCTTTATAAAAATATAAAATATTTTATACAAATATATAAAATAATAAAAAAATTTATAAAAATATTTAGCATAGTGCCAAAAACACATCCTGGGAATACTCTAATAGATTTCCGAATTGACTTCAACCCATTAATGATGATTAATTTATAATCAATGATCATTTAACTAATTTGCAATCCATCTAACTGTGCTATCATCTAGTCTACATCTTTCTAATATGTCCATAAAAGTAGCTTGAGAGTTAGTTAGAGGCTTTGCTGAAGCCACTTGAATATTCCCTTAATTAACTGGTCTAATAAGCCTATCCCCCCCCAAAAGAATGAAATCAATCTGACATGACCTATCTTTTTTTTGAATGTTACTTTTATTGATTTCTTTTATTTTTATGTCACCTTCTGAATATATCCTTCTTCTCCCCCAGCCGTTGAATCCTTGTAAAAAAAGATTTTAAAGGAAAATGGGGGAAAAATTGGTTCAGCAAATCTATCAACAGTTGTGTGTGACAGCACATGCAATATTCCATGCACAGAGTTCCCACTTCTGCAAAGAAGAAATGTTGCTTTTTCTCAATTTATCTTCATGGCCTAACTGGGTCATTATAATCACATACAATTTAGTTTCTGTATTTTTTTCTCCATTTACACAGTTGTAATCACTGTATACATTGTTGTGGCTCTGCTTATGTCATTCTACACAAGTTCAAAAACATTTTTCCTAGTTTTCTTAACTTTTCATAGTCATCTTTTCTTAGAATGTAGTATTATTCCAGTAATTTCATGTATGATGATTTGCTTAGCCATTCCCCAATTAATGGGTATCCACCTTCTCCATGTCTTTGATATCACTGAAAATGATAACTATTTTGATGTCTATTGAATATTTGGTGTGATTTGTTATTGACAAAGCCTTGCAGGGTTGCTGGGATCTCCACTTCCTTTTCTAGATGTTTGCTATCTATTTGGTCATATAGTCCAGAATTTGTTAGGAGTTGAAATCAAGTTCTCCAGCCTGTAGTTTGCAGACTCTACCTTCTTTTCTCTGTACCACTTCTAAAGATAGTTATAATAATAATGGTAATACCTCACTGTTCATAAAGCATACTTCAGACTTTGAAATCTGACCCTGGACATTTATTAGCTGTGTGAACCTGGACAAGTCACTTAACCCTGTTTGCCTTAGTCTCCTCAGCTGTAAAATGAGCTGGAGAAGGAAATGAGAAATCATTCCATTATCTCTGCCAAGAAAACCCCAAATGGGGTCATGAAGAATCAGACACAATTGAAAAATGAGTGAAATGTATTTGTGTAGCTGATTTTTTTTTAATCTAAATACTGAACTTTAAATTCATCCCTATTACAGCTACTATGACATAGTAGATAGGATCTTGATCTGAAGTTCATGTTTGCCTGATGACAAGGGTGAACATTTATTAATTCTGTGTACCAGGAACTGTGCTAAGCACTGGGGATAAAAACACAAAAGTAAAACCTTCTCCTTAAAGAGCTTATGTTCTAAAACTCAGATGTAGGTTCATGTTGTACTTTTAACTTTTATTCACTTTTTGACTATTGGGTAAATCATTTGGCAGTCATCAAACTGATATTCCTATAATATGGGAATTTTTTCTTTTGCTTGACTCTGCATATTTGTTATGAGGGTTTTGTTTTGTTTTGATTGGGAAGAGGAGAGAAGAGAAATTGTTAATTGAAAAAATAAAAATTTTAAAAATTATATTTATAAAGCACTGTTCTGTCACTTAAGAAATTCTGGGATTCCCTAGAATCCCAGAGCCTCTAGATTCAAATAGAAAGTCTTCTCTTTAAGGCCTTCACAATAGGTTCAAGCTACCTTCCAAGACTGATTTGATATTGATCTGCACACGAACTACAGTTCAAACAAACTGTTCTTCCATAATATTCCATTTTCTGTCTCTGTGCCTTTGCATATAGAGCTGTTCCCCATGCATGGAATGTGGTCCCTCCTTACCTACACTTCTCTAAATCCCTTTCTTCCATCAAGACTCAGCTCAAATGCCACCTCTTACCCAAGGTCTATGATATTACCACAGTTATTTTTGCTCTCTGTTTGAAATTTCTCAATATATACTTTCTATGTATTTTGATTTACTTTTGTACATGTTTCATTCCAATAGAATGGAAGCTCTTTAAGGGCAAGGACTGTTCTATTTCTGTCTTTGTATTCCTAATGCGTCGTTCATATTAAGTAATGCTTGTTTAATGGCAGAATGAACTTAACCTCAATGATCACAAATATGTCTCAAAGACCATAAATTATATAAAGAGGTTGCTTTAGTGAAAGAGTTCTGAAGAAGTCCCAGGTGATTGACTTGTGCTGTAAATTTGAACTTGTGAGATTCTTTTCAACCTGTTAAAATCTTTTTAGATCCTGAAGCCAGCCTACAACCTTGTAGCTATCTATCACAGATGTTACTGTCATTTCAAACAAACTTCTGCAGAAATTTTTATGCTTATGTAAACATTCGTTACTGAGGTCAAACTCTCTAATAGTACAATATAAATGCAGGACAGAGATTTTTGTTTTGTGTCACTGGTTGATTTTATAGTGCTTCTTTCTCCTTAAAGAGATACTATATGGCCTATGTTCCTTTAAAAATTAAAGAGAATTAAAGTTATTTTAATTCTGAGACTTTAGGCTAAAATTTTTTGACAATATTTGAGACAAGCGTAGACAAGGGTGTCACAAATCCAACTCTAGGAAGCACTAATTTAGGGAAATTGTTCTTGCTGTTTTATGCATAGTCAAACATGACATTTGGCATAGTATCCTTCATCCTGATGAGAGTGAAGATTTTAAAGCAAGAAAAATCCTCTGAAAATTTCTCAACTTCTTTCTAAGTGATGTATAAGAGTTGTTCAAGATGGAAGAAGGGAAGTGTTTATGAAGAAGCGTATGGCTCGAAAAGAAATAAGCTGAGGGCTTCCAGAAAAGATGAGAGTTAGTTAGTGGTTGGAGGTACTTAGAGGAGCAGCTGTGTTAGAAGAGGAAAATTTAGCAAACAAGAGACTGTTCTGGCTTCTTCATTCACTTTCCGTTTTGGAGTTTTAGAGGCAAATTAAAAATACCCCCTAGTGGTTCACCCTTGTCATCAGGCAAACATGAACAGATGTCAGGTGGCTCCTGGCAGGCACGCAGTGGTTTTAAGGTTCTTATTACACTGGAAGAAGCATCTGTTTCTCCTTTTTGTCGTTTCAGATGGTAGAAATGGTGTGTCTCCACGTAATCAGTTTGATGGAAGCGCTGCAAGAATGCAATTCAACCATTTTTGTCAAGGTACGGAAGCCGTAATGGTTCTTGGGGAGAATGTCCTCCAGCTTTCAGCACCTAGTGCTTATCATAGCTGTACCTTTTGAGTGAGATACTTAAAAAACAGCTTCCGTCCCTACAGCTGGATACATACTTAAACATTAAACATGGAAGAAAACACATGAGAAAAATTACCTATACTGGGTATTTCAAACAAATGTAACTGTAAAGTTGCTCATTAAAGATATACTTGTGGAAGGAAATTACCCTGATAATAGTGTCATAATGGAATAAATTGGGTAGTACGTTTTTACCCTTCCCAAATCTATAGTCATTTGACTCATTGTCACCATCTGGGTGATCCTTTAAGGTCAATGTAATTTAATTATAAACTTTGTTCAAGAAAGGGCCTTAGAGATTACATGAACATGTTTAAAATTTATTGTTTACCCAAGAACATTCCTCATATAATTAGTAGTATGGAAAAGTCAAGGAGTTGAAGAGAACTTTATTGATAATGACCTTGAGAAAGGCTGTGCCAAGTCATCTGTATTCCTGAGAGCTTCACTGTTGTCCATTCTTTTGATTCTGTTCTTTAGGAAAAGGGCAAGAACCGAGTTTCCTAATGCTGTGCTAAGGACCTAAATGGGACTGGAATAGGGACTGGCCCTGTGATTTAACTGATATGGGTAATTGCCTCTACCAGCGTAGGTCAGCACCTTCTGCAACTTACAGCCTTAGACGGTTACCTACAGTACTGATATTTGAGTATTTGTCAGATTGGAACTCTGTTTTTCTGGTTTTCTAATTACTATTTCACATTGCATCCCTAGACCTTGAAAGAGTCCATGGATGGGGGAGTACAATAAGGTTAACATCAGAATATTACATGGTATCGGTCCTAGTGATCATTAAGAATATGACCAAGATGCTGGATTGTTGTCTTTCATAACCCAATTTTATCTTACTAGTGGGAGGGACATCCAGGGAAATGTGTGCCTTTGGACAAAAACAAGTCTTCGAGTCACAAAAAGACTTGGAGGAGAACAATGCATTATCATCATCAAACAATCATATCATAGATTTAAAGTTAGAAAAGGGGCCTTCCAGGCCAGATAGTCCAATGCACTTATTTACTTCACATGAGAAAACTGAGGCTCAAGGAAGAGACTTGTCCAAGATCAAACAGGTGTATCACAAGTCACACAGGGGTGGAAAAGCCAGGGATAGAACTAAGTTCCTTTGATTCTAAGAATATTGCTTTTATTTTGACTAAAATAACTACCTTTTATCAAATTTTCCAGGGAAGGAAAAAAAACACCACCCAATTTGCTCTATCATATCATTACTGAGCCCAAAGTAAATTATGTCTAATTCTTACTGACAGCTTTGTGTGAGCCACCAGCAAAAAGGAACCAAAATGAAAGTTATTCAGTAAACCAAATTAGCATTCCCTAAATAGGATGATTGCTGGATTCTCTGAGGCTGTCGATAATAATGAAGTTTAACCTGTAGCCTTCAGTCATGTAATTGGTAAATTATAAACCTGCATGTCATATGAAAGTACATTTGAGAATCATGTACTCACATGTAGTATACTAGTTGGGAAGAAAAGAGTTATTTTACCCATAAAATCTATCCCTATTATGTCACTGACTCAGAAAAGCAACACTGCTGGGACCTGAGAGACTTCTGGCCAATATCATTCTTCCTGCTTTCTGATCAAAGACCTTTGTCAGAGAGGCTTTCTGCACTGGTGTTTGCCAGCTCTTTAAGAGGCCAACTGACATCTTGGCTCTGATGTCAGCCACTGTTATGTTCCCTAAAGAATGCAAAGACTTTTCAACGAGGAAAGGAAACACCTGGGAAAATATTCTCAAATATTCTCAAGTCTGGAGTCAGATATGCCTGGCTATTTTCTAAGTGTAGGACTTTTCATTTTTCTGTGTGTGTGTCATGGATGCCACTAGCAGTGGGGTGAAACCTATGGACTCCTCAGGATAATATCTTTAAATTGAATTCTAAATAGAGATAGAGATTAGTAAAAATAAAGGTGTCATTTTTTTTCCCATACAAGTTCATAGATGACCTGAAACTTAATCTCTGGTCCCTTAGACAGTCCATGGACTCCAGATGAAGACCCCCTGCCATAGTCATGTTCACTGGTTCAGGTTGTAGTCCTTGCTTATTCTCCATAACTCGTAGAAAAAGGAAACCCGTATGAGTTTCCCAAAGACCCATATTTTTCTACAATATCCTCAAATAAAACCTGATTTCTTATGGATTAGATCCTTTAGAATCAGATCTCACAGGGAGCCATACAAATTTACACAAAGGATAAGGAAGGACCTGAACCCTAATACACCTATAGACATGGATATTATAACTCCTTGACCTGATTCCAGTTTGCCATTTCTGAACAGTATCCAGATGAAATGTTCTCCTAGTCTAACAATCACTGAATATATGGTTTCCTGCAATGACTGCTCATAAACTCTAATTATAGACAGTTAACTCCAGAATGCAGACTGCTGGTCAGAGTTTCCTTATACTCTGAATATTTGTTTATTTACCTGAATTATTGACACCATATTAAAGGAGTAAATTCCTGGAATTGCAGTAGGAAGCCGTTCCAGTAGTTTATCTCTTGCTTCTCTTTGGTCTTTGGTAAAATGACAGAATCTCAGAGCTTGAAGGCCTTCAGAGGCCATCTAGACATCCTGGGGTAGCTTATTGTGTGATTCAAAATGTTTAGTTAAGGATGAGGACCAGATAATTTATGGCACAGACTTCTAAGGCACTGACCCTTAATGTCCTAATAGGATTGTAAGCCTAATATTAGGAATAAGCCACAGGGATCATTTTCAAACGAAGGAACTTCACCTGCTGATACTTCTTTCCTGAAGACTATAATTATTCTAGGTGTTGGCCAAGATCAACATTTTTATTTAGAAATTAATAAATTGGACATGTTATTAACAAGGTGTTAAAACACACATACTTGCCAGTTAGTCTTAGGAACAAAGGAATACACAGAAATAAAAATAATCACTTTCTTAGACTCAATAAATCCAATTTTGATGTGTTAACAGTCTCCAAAGAGGACAGGAACTTGGAGTGAGGTAAAAAAAGTATTAGTTTGAGAATTAAAGAGTCAGTACTTATACTTCTATCTTCAAGCTTTTCCAAACTTGAATTAGTATTTCTTTTCAGAATCTCTTGAAACTGTGCCTAAGATTCAGAAAGTCACAATTATAACTTGTCTTCTGATAGTTCAGATAGACTATCCCATATTCCACTACACTGTTCAATTGAATTTTCCTGTTGCCCTGAGGAAAGAAAAAAAGTTGATGGTACTGATTGCATCAGGAATGGGAGACACTGTTCCTACTCTATAAAGTATATCCTGTCCAAAGAGAGCAATCTGAGAGAGAAATCAAATACAGATATAGATAAGTGAATCATCTCAGGCTTTAACCTATAGAGATCATGGATTTTAAATCCTCATTTTAAGTCTGGCCCCTAGTTTGTACCAGTCATTTATGTGTTTGCTTTGGTTCTATTTCACCTTCCATATCATATATAGGTAGGAGATAGAAGTCTGTCTTTTTCTGACAGTGTGGTATTCTAGTTGTTGTCCATGAACCTTTTCTTAACAATCAAGAGCTAATATAATCATGGCTATACCTGGAGAATCATTTCTGAAGATTCTAGGGAGGAATATTCTATTTAAGGAAGTGAAGGGATTTTTAAAATATACACTAACTTTCCACTCATTGAGTGGCTTTCAAGAGATAATCAGTCATTTGCTCTAAAGTGTATATTCCAAGCAATCATGGGGTGCTTATTAACCTCCAAATGCCACCAGCTCAGCAGGGTCTGAACTCAAAAAGACATTTTTCCTGATTATAGGCAATGCCTCAGCATGTGCCCTCATCCTTGCAAAGTTAGAAGGATTAACGATGCCCTGCTTTCCTTCACTGTAATTGCATCTGATGTGGCCAAATAGTACAATAATAGCAAACATCTTTGTTTTTCCCTCACAGCTCATACCTATGTGGCTGCCAATGATTCAGTCAAATTTGAAGGTAAGTTATCCCATGGGCTATTTTAGAGCAAGTTTTTAGTTTGAACCTGGGTCCATTCTGAAAATGTCATGAAGTTTACAGGCATTTTAAATACTAATCTCACTTTAAGAATTGTCATGCTTATACATGGCAATTGCAAATTGCCTTATAGCTCCACTGTTATCACCACAGTCTTCCTTCCAAGTACTGAACTATAGAATTTAGAACTGGAAAGGACCTTGTAGATCTTGTCCAATTTTTTCATGTTATAGAGAGGGAGATTAAAACCAAGAGTTGTGTGGCTTGTCCAGGCTTACACCAGAGCTAGGATTCAAACTCTGGATACTGACCCCAAACCTTTCTTCAAAACACTATTTGTGTCTGTTATCATCATATATTAACCACCTGTGACTTCGTTAAGTCCCCCAAAGGGAGGAACATGCCTCCCTCTAAATGCAGATCACAATCCATCTGAGGGGCAGACAAGTTAACCAACTTGCCCAGCTTCAGGTGGCTAAGTGTCAGAGATGGACTTTGAACCAAGATCATCCTCTTTCCAGGTCTAGCATTCTATCTACCATAGCATGCTGCTTCTCCATTATAATAATAATACCTTCAACTTATAAATTGTTTACAAAAAACAACCCTCACACCTATCCTATGAAGTTGATCTTATTATCCCCATTTTATAGATTGGAAAACTGAGACCCACAAAGTTTAAATTATTTGACCAAAGTCATGGAACCACTAAATGGCAGGCAGGATTCAAACCCAGTCTTGACAACAAGTTGAGTACTCTTTTTGCTAGGCTTGTATTGTTATAACATTTTATCCTTAGAACATATCCCTGCAAAGTATACAGGGATTTTATAGATCCCATTTTACAGATGCGGTGGCCCAGAAAAGTTGTGACCTACTCAAAGTTACATATTTGGCAGATCCAGAACTAGAATCTTTATCTTGACTTGTGGCCCTGTGTTCTGTCTGCATGGCCACATGGAATCATTATCAGAAAGCATACCATGGAAGGAGTACTATATTTGGCATCAGAGGACCTGGGTTTGAATCCCAACTCTGCCAATTACTACCCATGTGACTTTAGGGGTAAGTCACTCAATTTTTCTAGACCTCATTTCCCTCATCTGTAAAAGGAGGGTGGTGGGAGGATTAGGTGACTTCTAAGGCCCCTTCCATCTCTAAACTCTATTTCTATAGCATTTGTCAAATACCTTGGTGCACTTCAAAGAGAATTTTGTAGAGATTAGTCCCTCTTCAAGGAGCTTAAAAGCTAGGAAAGACAATTCTGACAGAGACACAGAAGGCAAAAATGTAGACTCAGAATATCAACAGTAAGCACCCAAGTGAAAGTCAAGGGAACCATTTCCAAGGCTCCTCCTCACTGATGATTCTGAATGCAGATTTGTGCTGAGAATTGAGATTAAGGAGCTTCATGCCCTCAACCACTCCCAGATGCAGACGTCTGGCCATTTTTAAGGAAATGCTAATGTGACTGATCAAAATTCCGTACAATTAAACGTCCTAACCACTATCATCAATCTTCCCTGATGGGGAGAAGTGTTTGAAGGGCATTTATTAAATGATGTAATATCAGAGCTATGACAGTCATAGCGATAATCAGGTACAATTCCTTTATTTTATATATGATGAATCTGGACCCAGAAAGAAGTGACTTGCCCAAGGTCATACAACTAGTGGCAAGAACTGAGACATTAGAATTACATGATTTCATAGGTGAAAGTGACCTTAGACATTATTTTTCAACTCCTTTCTCTACCAGCCTCCCTTCCATTTTACAGATGAGGAAACTGAGGCCCTGAGAAATGAAGTAATTTTCTCAAAGATGCAGAACTAGTGAGTGTCAGAGTCACACCTTCTAACTCCCAGTCTGGTGCTCTTTCCATACTACCATCCAGCCTCTAGAGAAGCTTTGTGTTATGAGGGGTAAACATTCTTTACTGCTACTAAACATAGATGTTTAGTCTTGGCAGAGGTATAGAGAAGTTAGTCACCAGCTGCATCCACAAGTTTGGCAGCAGGAATTCAGTTTCCATATTATCTTAGCTCTTGTCACCTGCCTGGCAGAAGTGGTATTAGTAGGTGGGTAGTGGGAGGAATTCAGGCAGCTTCTTTGCTTGTGCCCATTCTTAGGGGCAGAATGACCAGGAGAGGAAATCAACTAGATGATTTGAAGCAAATTTTAAGTTGTAAGCAGGCACTGGTACCCTCCATTCATGGCAAATCATGATGGAGAATAACAGAGCCCAGAGCTGTATGCCAGCCCCCACTGGATCCACATTTGTGGTAGCAGCATTGCTGTGACCATGGACAGCATGCCATGTTCTAGCTTCACATTCAAGAAAAATTGCTGTGAACTCAGCCAGCAGTTCTATCCATGGAAACCTACTTTTGAACTCAGTTGATTGGCATCAGAAACAAACTGACTAAATTCTATCTCCTCTTAAATTTTCCTAGGGATAAGATATGTTTAACCTTAAGAATAGAAAACTTGAGTGTGTGTTTCAGGGTTAGCAGAGGGGAAGCATGATAGTTGTCTTCAAATGTTTGAAGGTCTGTCAGATGTAAGAGGGATTAACCTTGTTTTGTTTGACCCCAGAGTGCAGAACCAGTATCAACGGGTGGTAATTCTACAGAGACAGATTTTAGCTTGACAAAAGGAAAAACAAATCTCTTACCAGTCAAACCTGTCTCAAAGTGGAAGAGGCTGCCTCAGGACATGGTGTTTTCTCATCACTGAGGCTTTTACAAGTGGATCCTAGATCACCACTTATCAGGGATGCTCTTAAGGGGAGTAGGTTCCTGTCAATTCTGAGCCTCGGTGACTGCCATTGATTCTGAGTCTCTTATGTTTTAACAGCATTTATCGGCTGGACTACAACTAAGACTTCAAGCAATTCAGAACAATGTGAACCACCATAGCCTGAGGATGCTGCAGGGCTCCGGACAGACAAGCACGAGCTCCTCTGCACTCCGGAAGTGGCTCCAGTGCACCCAGTTCAAAATGGCCCAGGTGGAGATCCAGTCCTCCGAAGCTGCCTCTCAGTTCTACCCTCTATGAGTAGGGTGTGTCGCTTCTAGCGTGAGCGCTCTGGTTCAGCAATAACGGGGTTCCAGACAAATACTAGGATCCACGCAGGTTTGAGAAGGCATTGGGGACCCTGCGCCCCCTCGTAGTTTAGGTACCAACGTGTGGAGCCTGCCAACGGCCGTGTCGAAGCCTTCCTGCTTCACCTGTTTCTGACGTCTCCTTGGGCTAGCCGATTAAGTGTTTCCTTACATTCTTTTTTAAGAACCAAATCATTTCTCTTTAACTGACTTCTATTTTTTTTAAGAAGAAAAAAAAAATAGACTGGTGGGCACTCACAGAAAAGTTGTATAAGTCCCCCTGTTGCTATTTTTGATGACAGAGAATAAATAGGGTTTTTGAAGCCTTTTAGTGTTTTTTCTTAAAACCGACTCTTGGCAATGCAATAAAACTCTTCACCGTGCGCCGGTGACACCCTACGGAGGCTTGGGGTCATGATCGTGGGAAAAAGCGGCAGCTTGCAAGGAGCATTACAAAGTGCACTTAGAAATTAGGGGGTTTAACTGTGCCAATTCTTCCTCCCTTTCTTTTTTCTTTCTTTCCCTTTTTATAATATCATTTTCCAAAACTGTCCAGTATGGTGGCTTATTTTTAAAACAACTGCGACAACAAAAACTAGGTTTTTTGACTCTTTAGTTTGAGGCTGTACTTTTCTTCTTCTAAGCTTTAGGATAACCCCTTTAGTTTTATGAATAAGAAATTTTATTCTTTTCGTAACACTTGTATACAATTCCATTGGGATAAAAAACAAACTGTAGATTGCATACCAACCTAATGGAATCCAAGCACTGGCACGTAACACTGCATACGGAATCACATTCCTAAAGCCGAATTTTAATAGTGCAAGAGCACCGAGATGCATTGGCACTCATGATCAGCATTTGACTGTGCATTCACAAATGGTACTTCTCCTCTTTTACTCCTGTAATGCACTGACAAAAAGAATTACTACACGTTTAAGCTGTATATTAACATGCTATTAAATGCATATTCTTTATTATCTTTGAGAGCCTGAGGGTTTTCTTTTTAAAAACTAGTTTATATAGGTCAAAAGGGATGAATATTTCTTGGGGATGCCATAGAAGGGATTCCTTCTTCAAGCAGTGTTTGGACTATATGTCCTCTGAGGTCAAGAAATCTGCAAGCATTAATAAAGCTCCTACTGTATGAGAAGGTCCTGGGGATTAAAAAAAACCAACAAAAGTAAGAAGTGTAGACCAGGGGAGAGACCAGTGGCAGGAATAAATATTGAGGTGAAGATAGCAAAGCTATGCCAATGGTCCATATCAATGGCGAGAAAGACCTCAATAGAGAGAAAGGAGCTTGAGAGATGTTTTTGTGATGACATTAATAGGTGCAGAATAGCATGGCCTGATGTTAGACTTGGAGTCAGAGGACCTGTGTTCCAACCTCTGTTCTGTCACTTGCTATCTTTGTAACCTTGAGCAAATCTCTTAAAATTTCCAAACCTCTGTTACCTCTTGTAAAATGAGAGGTTTACATTAAATGATTTCTAAGGTTCCTGCTAGACCTGAATCTATAATTCTGTAATTATCTATGATAATTCTATGAAGGAACCTGGCTACTTGACTATGGGGGTAGGGGGAATCAAGATAATGGAAAAGTCAAAGATGATTCTGAGGTTATGATTCTGCTTGAGAGAACAGTGACACCAGAGGAAGGGTATGTTTTGAGGGGCTTATATAATATATTTAGTTAAGCTTTTATTTAGTTTGAAGTGCTAATGTATATCTAGCACATAGCTGGAGATGTGGGATTGAAGTTCAGAATTGAAGTTAGGACTAGATATGTAGGTTTGGGAGTCATTTATAAGAAGTGATCTTTGAACCCATGAGGATGGATGAGATCACTGAGAGAGAGAGAGAGAGAGAGAGAGAGAGAGAGAGAGAGAGAGAGAGAGAGAGAGAGAGAGAGAGAGAGAGAGAGGTTGGGGGGGGGAAGGAGATATATAAAGAGAAGAAGGTCCACTATAGACACATGGAGGACATCCAGGGTTGGTATATCCTTTTCAACTCTGAGGTTCTATGTAAGCTCCTTGAGGGCAAATATTATTATTATTAGTAGTAGTAGTACTATCTACTAGGTACTTAACTTTTTTAATGGGATAGAATTGAACTGATTCCTATGAACAGTTTGGATCCTGATGAGAATTCCTGAATTACACATTTTTCAAATTTTCTAGAGCACTTTGTACCACAAAAATCTCAGAATCATAAGGTTAACTCAGAGAAATCTAGTACAACCTTACCTGAACAGCAGTCCTTTCTATCACATCACAAGTGATCAGGCATCCAATTCCTATAATGAACCTACTACCTCCTGAGGCAGCCTTTTCCATTCTTTTATTGTTAGAAAGTTTTCCTTTGCCCTTATAAAATTCTACATTTTACCATGCATGTTTCCATGTCATCATTCTCCATGAGACTGAGATCATAGATCATAGATCAAAAGCTGAAAGAGACCTTAGACAGCCATTTAGTTCAACTCATTTTACAGATGAGAAGTTAACCTTCTTGCCCAAGGTTACACAGGGAGAGGGAGTTAGTGACAGGAACAAGATTTGAAACAGATTCAAACTGATTCCAAGTCTAGTCCTAGTATGTGAGGGCAAAGAATAGGTAACTTTTCATTTTTGAATTCCCAGTGCCTAGCATAGTGCACACTAGGTAATTATATTAATTATTAATATATTTGCTGAATGTAATTGAATTTGAAACTTTCTAACAGCCATTAAAACCAAATTACTCTTTGCAAGGGGCAAATGATCTTTGGCCATTTTGCTGGAAACAAGCAGAATGAATTTGGAGTATGTCCTCCAAGCAGGACACCCCACAACCCACAGGGTCTGAAATAATTCATTGCTATGTTGATTATTTAAGAGATTCCACTTTTCTTCTAGGGGGTCAAATGTTATAATATTTTTTAGAGATGAGTAATACCTCCAGTGCTGAGAATGTTCACTCAAGTCCTAACAATTAGCGCTCTCCAAAAATAGAATGAATTGCCTGGAGGGGTTGGGAGAAGGGAGGGAGGGATTTTGGTTTCTTCAGCCCTGGAGGTCTGCAAGCAATGATCTAAAGGCTACTTTTGGAGAATGTTGTACAGGAAATTTTTGCAATTGGTAGAGGGGTTGGACTAGCCTTGTTATTTGGGGGCCAAAGCATCTTCAGGTCTTTGTAATTCATCAGTTGTAAAATGGAGATATTAATATGAACCCTACCTACCTCACAGGGTTGTTGTGAGGACCAAAATGATGTAGAGAAATTCTTGGTCAGGTACTATATAACTTAAACCAGATCAGGGATTCTTAACTTGGACTCCTTGAATTTGGTGTGTGTTTTTAAAAAACTATCTTGATAATTGTATTTCAATAGAATTGGTTTCCTTCATAATCCTATGTATTTTATTTTTTGCATTTAAAAATATTCCAGGGATTCCATAGGTGTCAGGCAACTGCCAAAAGGAATCCATGACACAAAAAGGATTAAGAGTCTGTGGACTAGACTGATGACAAAATCTTCCCACACAGATTTTATGATGACCTCATGTGTCCGTTTCAGCTTCAAAGTTTTGGTTCTAAAGGAAGATGAAGGGCAGCCATGCACTGCTATAAAGTTTCCGGAGATCCGTGTTGTATCTCGAATAGTTATTCACCATTTTTAATGTGTTGTCTGATACACCTCTAACTTGGAATGAAGTAATCTGACCGAATAATTAAACAACAGGTATTTCCTGAGCTCCTACTAGGTGCCTACTATTATTGTAGGTGATGAGCCCAACCCCTGGAAGGTTTGAAGTCAAAAACTCTGTTCAAATCCCAGCTCTAACTATCTATGAACTTACAGTGTTTGGTTAGGTAGGATTGATCTTTCATGGTGTCATAAGACTTTGAGCTGGAAGAAACCTTATTGATCTAGTCCAATCTTCATTGGAAGAAGGAAAAATGGTCCTGAGAGGTCAAGTGATTTGTGCAAAGTCATAAGGAGCAACAGCCTGCATTTGAACTCAGACAATCTGATTCCAGGTCAAGTGCTCTCTGCTTGTTGCAGTGAGCATGAGGAAGCTGACTGTCTCCTAAGTATGAATGCAAGAAGGGAGAAGGAAGTTTTTTGTTAACTATTAGAATTAAAAGGGACTCCATTAAAGATCACCTAATCTAATTCCCCTCATTTTTAAAATTGAGAGTCAGAAAAGGAAAGGAAAGGTTTTACAGTGAGCAAAGAAGTAGCAGAAATAAGATTCAAACCCAAGGCTTGTATTTCCAAGTCTAGGGTTCTTTCTGCTGTTCCAGAGCTAGACATGGAACCCTAGAGTTGATCTTGTTTCAGATAGGGCACCTCCAAACCATTCTTGCACAGAGGTTCCAAAGGTCCCATTAGCCCATCAGACCTGCTTTACATCTATTTTAGTCTGCCAGATGATAGAATGCAAGATATGGTGTCACACACAGATAGAAACTGGGGCCCCCAAATGGATTCGTAAAGATCTGTGTGGGAAGCTTATTGACTTAGAAAACCACAAATGAACATTATCAGTGTTGTATTGTATTTTTATTCATTTTATTAAACATCTCCTAATATTTAATGGTCTGTTCTCCTAGGTGTTTGACACCTTTGGTGTAGTAGAAGGAGCCTGTACATAGAGCCAGGAAGATCTTTGCTGCAATTCTGATTCATATACGTATAGATGAATCACTCTCAGCAAATCAAAACACTTATTCTCTCTGAATTTGTTTCCTCATCAGTAAAGTTTAGGCAGTAATACTGCCTTGCAGGATTTCCATGAAGATCTGATAAGATAGCTTACATCACATCAAGTCAACACATATTTATAAAGCATTTACTGTACTCCAGGCACTGTGCTATATGACCCTTGGCAAAGCTTGAAGCATTATATAGATGTTAGCTATTATAATCCATGTTTATGTCTCTCTATAATCTTTCTAACCATGTTGTTTGCTGTCATTAATCCTAATAACTTATGTTTATAGAGTGTTTTGTCATCAGTGAAGCAGCATGGTGTCATAGCTATGATGCTGGATCTGGAGTTTGGAAGACCTGGGTTCAAATATTGCCTCTGACACTCACTAACTGTATGGCTATGAACAAGTCACATAATCTCTCCAAGTTTAAGTATACTCATTTCTCCAATGGAATAATAATATTTGTGTACCCTACTTCACATGGAAGTAGTAAGACTCAAGAAAGAATTTATGGAGATTGCTTTGTAAACTTTAAAGTACTACATAAATTTCAGTTGTTATTATTATTACAAAGTTTTTAATGCCTGGTATCCTTCAATTCTCACAATAACCCAATGAAGTAGAGAGTGTAGACATTGTTATATCAAAGGACTTAGATGAAGTATTACATTTGGTAAGAGATGAAGTTAGAATTTACTCAAACCTAGGTCTCCAGGTTCCACATCCAATGCTTTCTTTAGCTTATTCTAGCAAAAAAGTTAGAATCATTTGCCTGGAGTAACCCAGTACAGTAGAAGACCACTGGTCTTAGAAGTCAAAAGGCTTGCGACTGAGTCTTGAGACTAATACTTACTAATAGTGTGACTCTGGGAAAGCCATTTAGCTTCCATAAAGCCTCAGTTTCTTTGTCTGTAAAGTGATGACAATCACTTATTACCTATCTCACAGAGCTGTGAAGAAAGTGTTTTGTAAAACTTGGGGCATCATCCAAGTTATCATCATTACTGGAGGTGTTTCAAGGAGTGACTATGGCCAAACTGTTAGTGAGAGAGGAGGCAAACCATTATTTAAATCAAAATAAAGACTATGTTGTTTGAGGAAAAGAAGGATGAAGAAAACATTCACAATGGCATGATCATTGGTGAGATTAGATGAACTAATCCAGTTGGACCAGTCCTGAAATTTGGGATATATAGACTTGTAATCTCCACCTGACTATGACCCAGAAGAAAGCAATTATACCTAGGCATAAAAAGGATGAGGTCTACCACTGACTGATTTATTTTCAAAATGTGAGTCATTGATATCCCATTGACTGTGTATTCAGGTATGCAAGGCTTTTGGAAGATTTTTTAAGATCACAGTAACATTAACTCATAGACTGTCGAGCTGGATGAGGCCTTAGATCATGGGCATTAGAACCTGAGATTGAAGGTTATAGTTGGATAAGTTCTGAGAACATAGAATGTTAGTCTTGGAAAGAGTATTAGAATAGAATGTTGCAACATAGAACATGCAAAAGACCATAGATCCTAGAGTTTTGAGGGAATTTAGAACACAGAATGTTAGAGCCCACATGTCTCATTTTTCATACATAGAAAATGAAACAGAAAAGTGAAAAAAACTTGTTCAATGCCAAATAGCTACTCATGGAACAGAGATTATAACCCCATTGTGAGCAGTTAAGTCCAGTGTTTTTTCTATCACATGATAGTACCCGATTAAACCCAAAAGACACAAAAATATCAGAAAAGTCAAGGTAGATTTGACCGACAGAGGACTCTTTTGTAAATTTTATTATAATGTTATCTATATGGCAGTATACCTCATTGAAAAGAACTATGATAATAGCACCATTTTTTCCAGGAGTTTGGTGGGTCTATAACAGGTTTCCAGGTCAGCTAAATTCGTGGTCTCTGGCACCTTTGCACCTTTTAGAATTTGTAGTCCTCAGACAAAAGGCATAATAATGGTAATGATGATCCTTGATTTCATCAGTATGGATATTCCTTCCATCAATGCCAAGCTGTAGCCTCTCTTAACTTGAGTAGATGATACAAACAAAAATCTTGGTAATAACAAGTCTTTCTGCATTAAGCCAGGTTGGTCCTTGGACAACAGAGATGTATCCTACCAAGTTCACACCTGAAACTCAGGTTCGGCTTTGTCCTTGAAACTCTTCCAGTTTGGTTGGACTTTCAAGGGTTTGTGTACCATTGGCATCACTTTTGAGAATCCAGGGCCAGCTGTATATCAGATGAAAGAATAATAATAGCCCATTTTGTAGAGTGCTTTTCAGTTACAAAATACTTCAACAGCAGTTAAAAAGTCAAGGTAGTAATGCAAATTTTATTATTTCTCATTTTTTCATGTGAGGAAATAGATTTCAAGACAAGTGGTTTTCCTGCAGTCATACAGAATGCAAGAAGATGAACTGGATTCTGCATCTTCCCACTAAGAGTCTAGGACCATAGATTTAGAACTGGAAGGGACAAAAGAAGTCATCTTGTTCAAGGTCCTCATTTTACAAAAAGGGAAAATAAAGGCCAGAATAGTTAAGCAACCTGCCCAGGATCACACAGTACTCTGCTGTTCCAAATCTCCTTACTAATTACCTCTTACCCAACCAAAAGATGGAGATGGCAGTTAATCTGCTGAAAAGAAATGCTATTTACTAAGGCTTCAGACCAGGCATTCTCTATTTCTTAGAAAATAAAAGCAGTGTAACCTACTGGACAGAAAATTAATCTTGGAGCCAGAAGGCCTAAGTTCAAATTCTGCCTCTGGTACATACTGACTATGTGACCTTAAGCAAATCACTTAATCTCTCAGTATTGTAGGTAACCCTTTTAAGACTATGAATTACAGAGATGGTGTCAATCTACATTAATAGGGAGAGTTTCCTAAAACAGTGAAATCATAATTTCGGACCCTATTCATTCTTAGGCATATAGATTTAGAGATGGAAGAAATTTTAGAGGTCATCTAGACACCACCACCCCCATTTTCCTGGTCTTGTGATGGTAGATTGTGGGTCATTTGTACCTGTTTGTACCCTAAAATCTCATGTGGCACTCTATCTTGTGACTGTTGATGAGAATTATTTAGGTTTAATCCCAGTTGTTATTTCCAGATGTTCTTGGGAAGGATTGTCAAAAGCACAGAAATGGTAAGGAGCATAGTCAGAGTCATAGGAAAATGCATAAACAATGTTAAGTCTTTTTGCCTCCTGAGTCATGTTTTCACCAAAAACCAAAATGAAACAAAAGATTTAAAAAAACCTCAAACCCACCCAACTCTAAATCCTTTCCTTGAGCTGTCAACAGGAAAGTCAGATAACTGCTATTAAATCAAGGAGTTAAAAAACAGTGTAGGCATTCTCCTCATCTAGTCTTTGAGAGCTCACAGTTCCAGGGCCACCAAGAGTCACAGTTATTAAACATCAATTTCAGGGCTTAATTTCAAGCTCTGTGACTCAAATCTCCAAAATAATCTCATAGTAATGCACCAAATTCCTAGAATGTAGTGAATGAAGGTGATTATCCTGGGCTCTGCAATTTTGGGGCTGGAAGGTAGTAGGCAAGTAAGAAGGTGATCATTTGACTAGGCAATATTAAAGAATAAAAAAAGCCTGAGGCTCGCATCTGTCCTCTCTTTTCATGATCACCATCATAGTTGAGGCCTTTATCATATTTTAATAGATTACTGCAATGGTTTAATGATTTCCCCTGCCTCCAGTCTCTAGACTCTTCAATCCATCTTTCACACAGTTGCTAAAATAATGTTCCAATGTTTGACCTCAAAAACCTTCAGTAGTTCTATATTGTTTTTAGTATAAAATATAAACACCTTAGCTGGGCATCTGAAGTTTTCCACAATCTGGCCGCCACCTATCTTTCCAGTCTTATTCTAGTATTCTTCATACACTCAGTGCTTTACTAGATTTTCCATGGCTTTTCTCCAGAGTATATTCCTCCTTATTTCTGTCCACTGATAACCTTTCCTTCATTCTAAAACCAGCTCAGGTATAACTTCTTTCAAGAAGCAGAAGGAAACGGTGGTCACAACTCTTATTTTGCTTCCATCTTCTCTACCAAAGAGAAAAATCCTGGAACTAGAAAAGACAGAACAAAAATGGCCAATAAAATAGGAAAATATGAAAACACCATCTAACTAATCTACATGATGAGTTCAGATCACTAGGCCTAGAAGAACAATGTCCCAGGGTACTGAAAGAGCTGGCAGATAGGATTGTTGATTGTCACTAGACTGTGAAAAGCTATAGCATGTGGGAGAGATATAACTGGATTAGAGAATAGCAAATGCTTTTCTAATATTCAAGAAAAAAGAGAATGGAATTTGAACACTGCAGGATAGCAAGTTAACTTTGATTCTTTTGGGAAAAATTTTTGGCATTAATTATTGGAGGGATGTTTAGCAAGTATGTAGAAAAGAAAGTATTTAGTGCAAAGCATCACCTGGCTTCATTGGGAATATTTGGAGAATGCTTCATATATAATTCACTTAAGTCTTTAGACAACATTTGGCAAAGAAACTCATGCTATTCTGATTTGAAAAGATGAAGAGATTTGGGCTTCCATAACATTTCTGTAACATTTAAATAAGTTAAGTTGCCAGGCTCATAGAGTAATCTCTAATGGTTCAATGCCATCTTGAAAGGGTGTTTTCAGTGGAGGGTCTTAGGATTCTGTCCCTGGCCTTGGGATATTTGAACATTTCTATTACTGACTTGGAAAAAGATGTAGGTGGTATACCTATCAAATGTGCAGATAATACAAAATTAGGAAAGAGACCTAACAATTCTTGACTGGTTTAGAATATCTTGTTAAATTGAATAAGATGAAATCTAATAGGTATAAGTATAAAGTTTTACATTTTTTATTAATAAATATGAAATGAGAGAAACAGTAGACAGCAGTTCATCTTAAGAAGATCTAGAAGTTTTAGTTATTATCAGTCATGTGCTATGGCAGTACCTCTTCCGCCGAAAAGCTAATATGAAAATAAGTTGCAGTAAGAAAAACAAAATATATGAGAAATACAAATGAGAAAAACTCTAAGGTTTCACTTCCTACCCAGGAAATTGTCAAATATAGGACAAAAAGGGAACAGTTAATGTTGGAAGGTCTGTGGAAAGACAGCAGAGAATGGGTCCAACCATTCTAGAAAGCAATCTGGATCTATGTGAAAAGAGTAACTAAAATGTCCATGCCATTTGACTCAGAAATCCCACTACTAGGCATCAATCACAGGGAGGTCAATGATATCAAGAAAGATTCTGTCAACACCATAATATTTGGCTATGCTTTTTATAGCAGCAAAGAACAAAGTAAAATGCCTATCAGTTGGATAATGGCTAGACAAGCGGTGGTACATGAATGTAATGGAATATTTCTATGCCATAAAATGTGATGAATACAGAGAGGGTTGGGAAAATTTCTATAAATTAATATAAAATGAAGTTTTATAATGAAGTTTATTATGAAGTTTTATAAAATGGAGCAGAAGTAAAAGCAATATACACAATAACTACAGTGAATTGAATAGAGAGAACAAGATGATGGAAACTGAATGCTAAGAAAGTAGGAAGATCAAGTCTGACCCCAAAGAAGAGATATGAGAAGGTACCTTCCCCATGTCTTTGCAGAGGTTGTGAACGATGGGTGTGGAACACTATATATAAAATCAGAATTTTTTGATATGTTGGTTAGTTTGGCTGAATTTCCTTCCCTTTTTCCTTTTCATTATAAGGCTTGTTCAATAGAACAAGAGACATAGTGACCAGGACTTGAGAGTTTGTATTAGAAAGTCTCAATATTATGTACCCTTATCAGTATGCCAAGTATGGTGTTCATTTCTGTGGGTTGCATTCTAGCAAGGACAATAAATTAGAGGGCATCCAGAGAGGGAGCCAGATGTTCCAAATCATTCTATTTGCGGATTAAAGCAATAGGACTTTTAGCCTGGAGAAGAGGAAATGAGAGAATAGATATGTAGCAGTCTTCAAGTCCTTGAAGCTCTTTTGTGTAGAAGATGGGATAGAACTGTTTGGCTTGACTCCCAAAGGCAGAATCAGGTACAGTGGTCAGGTTTACAAAGCTAATTTACAAGGTAGATGGAGGGCAATGAAAAACTTCCTAATAATTAGAGATATCCAAAAGAGGAATGAGTTACTTCAGTGAGGCAGGGCGTTTCTCCTCATTTAAGGTATTGAAGCAAAAGGGTTGGATGACCATTTCTCAGTGATGGTGCAGAGGAACTTCTTATGTTTTGGGCTGTACTCGATGGTCTCTGAGATCCCTTCTTTGATTCTGGGTTTCTATGAAAACTTTCCTAACATTTCTCTAGAGATGATCTCTTTTCAAATTGATCATAGCACTTTGTCTGGACTCATTTTCTTCTGCCGTAAGATTGCTCAGGTGTGTGTGTGTGTGTGTGTGTGTGTGTGTGTGTGTGTGTGTGTGTTGGACCCTATTGGTAATCTGGTGAAGCCTTTGAGCCTTTTCTCAGAACAATGTGTTTAAATGATTGAAAGAAATTCTAAATTTCAACTAGAGGTTAGTGAAAATGAAGATGTAATTCTCTTCCTATCCAAATTCATGGACCCTCTGAAATCTATCCATGAACCCCAGGTTAAGAATCCCTGTGGTATTATTTTGTACTTATATTTATTTTCCTGTAAATTGTGGTATTATTTTGTACTTACATTTATTTCCTACTAGAGGCAGGACTATGTTATTTGTTGTCTTTTCATTTCTACTTGCCTACTAGCACAGTTCATTTCAGACAGTGTTTGCTGAATTTAGTAAGTCCACAATACCTCTCTTATCATTAACATAATCACTCACATTTCTATAGCATTTTTCAATTTACAAAACTTTCCCCTACAGTAGTCTCATGAGATCAAAAGTACAAGAAATATTATCTCCATTTTATAGACAAGCAAACTCTGCCACAAGAGGTTGAAATGGCTTGCCCAGAGTCACACAGCAAGGTGTGACTCAACAAAATATAATTTCACTATAATGAAATTAATAAATTCCATTTATTAAGCATCTATGGTGACACAAATGGAAGCAGGCATCCCCTTCCCTATTTTAAGAAAAAAACTTTACATCTGATTGAATGCTGATCAAGAAATCCAATGAGAAACTATATTAAGTGGCTTTGGCCATTACAGAACACAAAAATTTAGCCAAAGGCAACAGGAGAAGAAACCTATATCAAAGCCAACAGCAGACCTCAGACAAATAATGTAGTAGCCTTCTAGCGTGACCAGACGCTAGTCAGGGACACATTACCTATAAGGCTCTGTATCTTGAGGCAGGAGAACAGGCAACAAAAGCACAGGAGGGGCCCCTGAGGGGAACCTTGGAAACAACTTAGAATAGTAATTACCTTTCCAGTTTCAGTAGCATTTAGACCAAGACATCTGAGCCCATGTCCTTAGAACTCTTCTTTAGACACCTGGAGGGACTCTAAAGACCTAGCATTTTAAACCTTAAAGATGCGGGGTGGAGGGTGGGGAGGGAAGGGTATAAACATGGCAAGTACAGGTCAGTATAGGAACCCAAGTGACGCAGGTCCATCCAGTCCAAGCAGGGTCAATGACCCCACCCAAAAGTGCAGCCAATCTGGCAGAATCTGTCTATGGTATCAAGCCTCAACTCCGGAACTAAAGATGGGGAAATGAATAAACCAAAGATTACTATAAAGAATTATGATAAATCCAAAGATACCTAAAGAATCTATCCTAGATGGAAAGAATAACTCTGTTAACAACTGCTAGTAAATAATCAATGGAAAAAAAATGGATTTTTCAACAAGGACAACATGAATATCTAGAAGAAATGAAATGAGAAAAAATATACTAAAAACTCTGCAGGAAAGAAATAGAAAAGGAATAAGAAGCTTAGAAGAAAAAGCCATAAATCCTAGTCAAATGATAGACTCCTTGAAAATGAGAACATACCAAACAGAAATCAATGATTTAATGAGATATCAAGAAATATTAGAAGAAAAACAAAAGCTTGAAAAATGTTTCAAAAATAAATTAACTGGAAAATGGTTCAATGAAATACAATCACAGAATTCTCTAGAAATTCATGTTTCAATAAATCACAAATGAATATTTCTATGATAGAATAGAAGGCAAAGTGGAAACAGAAATATCCAACCAATCACCTATTGAAAAAATAGGAAATTTTCCAGGAATATCATAGCCAAAATCCAGAGCTTCCATGTCAAAACAAAACAAAACACAAACAAAAAAACATTACAAGTATCCAGAAAGAAAAAGTTCAGCTACCAAGGAATCCCTGTCAGGATCACAGATGATCTCGTGTGCTCTACTAAATATAAGATGGGATCTTGTAATATAATATTCCAAAAGACAAAAGATATAGATTTACTAACAAGAATAAATGACCCTACACAAGCTTGTATAATCCAAAAGGGGAAAATGGAACTTTAATAGAATAATAGCCTTTAGCCATTCTTGATAAAAAAGACTAATGCTGCATAGGAACTTTGAATTACAAACACAAGAGTCAAGAGAAATCTAGAAAGGCAAATATATTTGAATAATTTGAAAGGACTGAAATGATGATGAAGGCTAATAATGTTCTAATAGGGAGAGAAGAAACAGGTGTTCCTTAAGAACCTTAATATCTTTCAAGTTTGAGAGAGCTAAATAAGAAAACCAGAGGACTTTGGTGGCAGATTGTGAAGATTTTAATAAGGGAAAGAGGCAAGAGCATAAAAGGAATATATTAGTATAGAAAAGAGAAAAAAAGGACTGAAATGATTATTTAGAGTTTAATTAATTAGAGTTTATTAAAAGAAGCATATACAAATACAGAGAAAGGGGTAGAGGGAGAAGGTATTAGCTGAACTTCATTCTTTTCTGAGCCTGACCAGGGCAATGGTGAACATTAATTATTTGGTAAATAGAAGTAAATAAAATTCGATATTGAATCAAGTGGAGTTATGGCAGAAGGGAAGTCTGAGGGAGGGTAATACTGGGGTAGTAGTTACAACCACCACAAACTTCCTGCTGTGGGGATTAAAGAGGGGATTAAAAGGGAAAAATATACTAAAAGAAACTGGAAATTAATTCGAGGGGTGCTTGTCAATTGAGGTAATAACCAAATAAATTGTGGAATAGGAATGTAATAGAAAATTATTGTGTCATAAGGAATGGCAAAAAAGATGTTTTCAGAGAATCTGGGTGAGTAATGCAGAATGAGTGAACAGAAGCAGAACTGTATATACTGTAGCAACATTGTAAAGAAATTAAATTTGAAAGACTCAGGAGCTCTGATCAGTGATAACCAACCATGTCTCCAGAGAACCTATGATATGGCGATGGTGATATCTATTGTCCCCAAAAAAGAAGGAAATGAAAAAAGAATCTTTGAAACATTTTTAAAGTACACACAGGAATACAAGGGAGCACAGAACAGTTTTGAAAATAGCAGGTTGAATTTATTACCTACTTTAAAAAGCAAGCAATATGGAATAAATACATTTCTACATGTTCCTTTAGTTTTCTAATTGAGACAGCTAGGTGGTCACGTGGCTAGAGCACTGGGCTTAAAGGCAGGAAACGCTGAGTTCGAGTCCAGCCTTCAACCTTTATTAGCTGTGTGACTTTGAACAAGTCACGTAACTTCTCTCTGCCTCAGTTTCCTGAGAGATAACAGTAGCACCTACCTCCCAGGGTTCTTGTGAGAATAAAATGGGCTAGCATTTGTAAAGCACTTTGTAAACCTTAAAGTGCCGTGTAAGTTCTAGCTACTATTATTGCTTTGTATTTGGAAATGTGTTTTTTCCCTGTTGTTTAAGTTCAGAATAAATTTTTTTTAAAAAAATTTTCTACGGTGTACATAACACTGTGCTAGGTCCTTCCAGAAGAGTAAAGTTTGGCAAACACATAGTTCTCATTCTCTGGTTGCGTATAGTCTAGTGTGTGTGTGTGTGTGTGTGTGTGTGTGTGTGTATGTGTGTGTGTGGAGATGGAGAGGAAATAGAAACAAATAACTACAGAACAATGTAGCATAATAAGCAGAAGAGGTAAAAAACAAAATGTTGCATAAGTTTCAAGGGACTAGGGATGACGGGAAAAGCATCATGGAGGAAGATATATCATTTATCTCCCAGGCAGCTAGGTGCTGAAGTGGATAGAGCATCAGTTCTATCACTGTCAGGAAGATTCCCCTTCCTGAGTTCAAATCTGGCCTCAGACACTTGCTAGCTTCGTGACCCTGGGCAAGTCACTTAACCCCATTGGCCTCAGTTCCTCCTCTGTAAAATGACCTAGAGAAGGAAATGGCAAATCACTTCAGTATCTTTGCCAAGAAAAACCCAAATAGGGTCATGAAGAGTTGGACATGACTGAACAATAAAACATTTAAGATGATGTTTAAATTTATATAACACTTGAATAGATAGCACATTTATTGATAAAGCACATCCGACTCTCATTGCTCTTTTCCATTGTATCCAAATGTTGTTTTTCTACTTGCAGCTTTCAAAAGAGGAAGAAGGCCCTCATGATTCTCAGGCTAATTAACCCTCAGACATCTCCTACAGAGATGAACTTTCATGAAGGCCCTCCTCCCTGTCTGATGTGACTGGGAAATTTCCAGCTCTGAATTTCCCCACTGAGTTCCAAGCCATTCATTCATCTATTTTTTTTTAAACATCACGCTCTTTCTATCAAAACTCAGTAACAGCTGATTAGCTCCATGTGGAAATTTATTAAGTTAAATAAAATATGTAAAGTTAACTGTGTCATACAATTAACTTAACATACCCTACGACCCGCCCCCCAAATGAGGAAGTAGGTCATTTTTTTGTTCTTTTCAAATATTTAAAGAGTAGTGTGGATACTCCTTCTACATGAAAATTCAATCTATAGATTGTTATTCAGTCACGGTTGACTCTTCATGACCCCATTTGGGGTTTTCTTGGCAAAGATACTGGAGCGATTTGCCATTTCCTTCTCCATCTCATTTTATATATGAGGAAACTAAGGCCAATAAGCTTAAGCGACCTGCCCAGGATCACATAACTAGTAAATATCTAAAGCCAGATTTGAACTCAGGAAAATGAGTCTTTGAGATTCCAGGGCTGACACTTTATCTACTGTGCCACCTAGCTGCCCTAATCTACAGGTACTGGCCCCTAATTACCTCCTAGTAGTATGTTAAGTGAGGAGATTCATTAGAGGGGGTCACAAGACTAGGAGAAATGACATGGGGGTCTTTTGATGAATTGCATCAGATGAAGATTTGATGTTAGTTGCTGTGGTAGAAATGGCATTTGTTTCAGGAAGTCTGAGAAAGTTTCCCTTTAAGAGGCCATCTTCAGCATTTGGTTACTTACTCTGGAGATCTACAAGTATAAAAAAATGCAGCCTGGGTGGGATTGTTGCTTCTGATTTATGATAGAACTCCCACTACCCTGCAGGACATTTTTCTCATCTAGTGTTGCTGCCCTAGAGAATGTGGAGAAGTAAAGGGAGGTAGGATCTCTTAGTGCTGGGTGAAGTAAATTCATTGTCATTGACTTTCATGGTTCATAAGTATTTCACTGAGTTCTACTCCTCAGTGTAAATAAGTAGTAAATGACCCAGAACATTTGCCATTAGTTGGAAGGACTGGATCATAGTGATGGGGGAAAGGCAATGAGGAAGAAAGATAGTCTTAAGTGATGATATGAACATTTATAGGAGTCTGGTACTGTGTGTTTGTGGCCCCTCAAGCTTCATATAGGGATCCCTCTCAATAAGATAAACAGGGCTTGCCCCCACCCCATTGGATTAGCCCTATTGGTCCTGAAGAAACTTAAGGAGGAGAATATTTACACATAATGTGGTTAGAAAAGGTGAGGAGAGACATAAACATGGATCATGATAGCTAGAATGTATGTAGTGCCTCAAGGCTTGCAGAGGACTACATAGCTATTGAAACTCCCCCTCACCTATTTATCCCCCCTTCTCCTCCCCCATGAGTCCTCAAAGAATTTAACAAGGAATAAAAAGTATTGCAAAAGCTAAGATTCTTTTAGTCTTAATAAAGATTTTAGGAAGGGTATATCACTAGCCTATAGAAAATGGCAAGAAATAATTTTGTGTATTCAGTAATGAAAGAGATGTGCTTTGAGTTTTTAAGGATTTTTCCTTGAAGACAGAGGGGTAGTTTTTGGATATGCTAACAGCACAGGTGGAAAAGGCAATGATAGTGTGGGAGGTGATTAATAGGTTCCAAGTGGTAAGCCTGGTCTTGGGATTCCCCCTCCTCAAGGTCTCACTTGTTATTCAATCATGCCTGACTCTCCATGACTCCATTTGGGGTTTTCTTGGCAAAGATACTGGAACGGTTTGTCATTTCCTTCTCCAGCTCATTTTACATATGAGGAAAGAGTGCAGAGTTCTAGCCTCTTAGGGAGGTCAGAGAAGATATTTACTTTAGAAAAGCCAGTTAAATCACTTAGACATTCCGATGGAAAGTGCACTTTGTCCCTTTTATAGATAGCTAAGATGGGGAGTTCTGTATACCTGACTCCATCATGATGAATCTTCTCTGTAGCAGTTCCCCAATGACAGTAAGGTGAATTGAGGTAGGTGACCTGGATCTATGCTTCTTCCGTCCCCTTCCCTTCCCCTACCTCATGACCAGCCTGTTACAGGGACAATTTAATTCTAGTTTCTGGGAGGAACCCCACCTGAGTGGCTTTAGTGGGGCACCCCACACTACTACACTACAATACAGACCTGGGCAGAACAACTAGTAAAATCTGAGTGAGAGATTGGGAGACAACCAGCGACTCTCTGGGCAAACATAGCTAATCAAACAAATAGATGCTCTGTGGATGATGGATAGAGGTCCTATGCCCACCACCATGTGAGGAAGAGAATGAATGCAAGAGTGGCTGCAACCGGCAAGAGAATATTGGACTCATTCTACTACCCCCCATGGTGGGCAGGGTGATGATATCCTGTCTGGTCTGGAGCTTTGGGTGGTGATTGAAACAGAGTTGAAAAGATTATTGCTAATCAGTATATGAGGACGTTGGTAAAACTGTATTGGGCTGTCTAAAGATTAGGACAGCAAGGGATATATCTATATTTATATATGTGTGTATGTATATATATATGTATATATGTATGTATATATATATGTATATATATATATATATAATCCATGATGAATGATTAATGTTTGTCTCCCATCAGTCTAAAAAGGAAGCTAAAAGAAACTCTTCAAGTTCTAGAGAGCCCACATTATCCACCTGGGTATTTTAAAGGCCCCCATTTGCCAAGTCACTGGCAAGATTTCCTCTTTCGAGTAAGGCCAGGAATGGACTATGGCCCTGGCAGATGTTAGACGCTCTGTTCGGTAGTCTGTCTCTCTGCATCTTGAAAAGCTGTTGCTGGTCTGACTAGACCCTTGTTGCTACTGAACAGATAACGCCGGGTGATGCCATCACTCTTTACCCAGAGTTGTATATTAGGAGTTGGGTGACAGAATATGGTTTACTACAAGATGAATAATGCCGAAGTGGTCCAATGGTTAAATTGAAATAGTATATTCATGTCATGATAATGCTTGCCTGGGTCACTGTTAATGTTAATGCTCCTTGTGAAGAGGTTGTGACCTTGCCAGAAACTGAAACCACCAGACCCAGCCTCAGTGCTCTACCTTCTGTGCTAGTCCAGTGGGCCCTTTTATGAAAACTTGGGTCTTGAGGAAATCTTTCTTGTATGGTTAACTGAGGCTCATGCAACTGGGACACTAGGGGCTGTTGAGTCAATAATGGAGCATATGGTGAGGGATGGGCTAAGTCCTACCAGGGTAATGATATGCAAGTTGAATGACTGGCATTATTAGAGATATAAAGGAAAGAGTAGATATGATCTTTAGGGCAGTTAGGTGGCATAATGGCTAGAGTGCTGGGTCTAGAGTCAGAAAAACTCATCTTTATGAGTTCAAATCCAACCTCAGACACTTACTAGCTGAGTGACATGGGCAAGTCTAACCCTGTTGGCCTTGGTTCCTCATCTGTAAAATGGGCTGGAGAAGGAAATGGCAAACCACTCTAGTATCTTTGCCAAGAAAACCCCAAATGAGGTCATGAAGAGTTGAACACAACTGAAAAACAACTTAACAACCTATGACCTTCATCTCTCTGAATAGAGGTTATGGGTCTGACTGAGTGGTCTGGAGCTTGGAGAAAATAGGACTGGGCAATCAAAGATTCTACCCTTTGTGGTCAGGACCAATGGAGAATTTTTGCTGGTACCTCCAATGCAAATAACTGTTGGTCAGGTATGTTAGTACCCATCAAAGGCATTTTATACCCTTGGCTAAATTAAATATTGGGTTGATCCTCTTATATAAATGATAGAGATTGAGGCTGGGGTCCATCAACTGACCAGACTTGGAGGCCTTGCTGCCATATTATAGTGGGCATGGGACCATATGCTGTCTTTAATTAGGAAATGCTGTGTCCCTTCCCCACATCCTCCTTGTGAGTCATCTCTTACAATACATTTTAAAGGAGGAAGAAAAAGAATCAGACAAGTTGACCCTATCCAACAAGGTTGATGTTAGATGTAGTATTCGACATTTACAGTCCTCTCACCCCTGCAAAGAAGCTAGGGGTGGGGAACCTTCTGATATCGCTTCTTTAATCTCATGTTTAGTGATTATCATTTTATAGCATTAAGTTCCCATTGTTCTTTCCATGTACTTAATTGTAATTACTGTATATGTGATTTTCTTGGTTCTTCTTATTTCATTTTGGTTTGTTCATGGAAGTCTTCCCTCGCTTCTCTGTGTTTAATCCACCCAGCATCATTTTTCATTACATTCACATACCATAACTTACTCAGCCATTCCCCAATGAACGCGTGTCTATTTTGTTTCCACTTCTTTCTATTGCAAAAAATGCTACGATAAATATTTTGGTATATTGAGTCTTTTTTTGTTATCTTTCATATTCATGGAGTGCATGCCTAGCGGTGAGATCTCTGAGTCAAAGAGGATGGACATTTTTGTCATTCTCTGAAGGAGTACCTAAATGATAAAATTCATTAATTTTTTTCTGCTGATTTTATTAGACGGTAGGAATGAAGGGCTACAGGTTTGAGAAGTTCAATAACATATACACTTGAGCCTGTTTCCTATGCAGGTCCTTAGTCAAGAGTTACCATGATTGGGGCCTGATTTGTTTTGATCCTTCCAAGGTATCTGGCTAACAAACAATTCCCTCTGTACTTTCAGAGAATGGTATTTTCTGTAATGGGAAGAGGGTATTTACCCCTCCATGAAAGTCTAGCAGGACTAACTCTAAGCGCCACTTTGTGATGGGAGCAGTTATGATGGCACACCTACTGGGGAGGCTGAGACTGGTGGATTTCTTGAGTTGAGGAGTTCTGAGCTGTAGTGAGCTATGCTGATTGCTTGTCCATACTAAGTCCAGTATCAAAATGGTGATCTTCTGGGAGTGAGGGTCCAAAAAGTTGTCTAAGGAGAGCCGACTAAGGTTGTAAAAGGAACACATCAAATGTACTGTGCCAGTCCTTTATAGGGATGCCCATACTTTCAGCCCAGTCTTTAAAAAAAATCTGCTCAATGGTGAGATTTGTTGGAATGGGGCACAGGCAAACCCAGGTTTAGGACCAGACCTCTTTTGGTTTCCTCATTGTAATAAAATAATGAAAGGAACATAGGAATATATTCATAGAGATGAGATTTAAAAGGAATTTAATTCACAGTCTTGGCCCCTACTGTATTCCTAGGTTATTCTAGGAAATCCTGGCATTTGGATTTTGGACAAAAATAAGTAAAATCCTTTCATTAAACCACTGAGAGTGATCCTGACAAATGGATGAAAGAGGTCTTCAGGGTGATTTTCTGCTTGTGATTTGAGTTCCTTGAAGGGGCTAACTTGGAAAAAAGAAGAATCAGCAGTAAATAATCAAATTAGAACTGAAGCAACATTTAGGATGATATTAATCAATATTAATCACTTTACATTGGTGGTTGGAGAGTGAGGATGGGGGATTGGAAGCAAATTAGTATAGTAGAGTATTGATTTTGGAGTTAGCAGTCCTAGATTAAAATCCAGGCTCTGCTACTAATATCTGTATGACCTTGAACAAGTCACTTTAACTCTTTGGACCTCAGTTTTCTTATCTGTAAAATGGCAGCATTAGCCTAGATAAGCTGTCAGGTCCCTTCCAGCTTTAAATCCATGACCCTCTTCCTTTGATCTATTATCGTTTTTGGAGCTAAGGATTACAGGAGTTAAAATTGGAGGACTTCAGAGAGATTGTAATCTGGCTCCCTCGTATGTGGACTCTCCAGACATCATTTACAAACCATGCTTCCCAGGAGTATGCTGGATCCAGTTCCAGTCAGCCTGTGAGAGCCATTTTTCAGTGGATGCATTTAAGCCTCAGAAATGGCAAATGCCACAAGTCAGGGCTTAATTTATTGGTCATCGTTTGCCAACATATAAAGTTATGGAAACAATGTTAATTTAAAGTTATAGAGAAAATGTCAACGTATAAAGTTATAGAGAAGATGTGTGTGTGTGTGTGTTTGTGTTTGTCCTTCGTTGCCGAAGAAGACCATGCTATCAGAGAAATAATGACATGACTTGCACTTGACTTTGAGTAAGGGAGAGCTGTGCAGGTCAGCAGCCTCACTTCTCCTCCAGAGCCATCTGAATCCAGTGACCAGATATACATCAGGATGACTGGAGATGACCCAGGATGAGGCAGTTGGGGTTAAGAGACTTGCCCAAGGTCACATAGCTAGTGAGGGTTAAGTGTCTGAGGTGAAATTTGAACTCTTGACTCCTGCACTTGACTCTATCCACTGTACCACCTAGCTGACCCTAGAAAAGATGTAGGTTAAACTTAAACTTAAAAGTAGGACTTGTGTACTTTTTTTCCTGCAGAAATGGTTGATATTTACCAGCATATCCCTGTTCTTCATCCCTCCATTAGAGTATAAGTTTCTTGAGATCAAGGACTGTCTTGCTTGATTATATCTGTATTCCCAATGTCTGTTACATAGAAAGTACATGCTCCTCCTTCTCCTTCCTCCCCCTCCCCACCCCCAAATAAAGTAACTTGCTACCCAGCGGCAGAGCTGGAATTCAAATGCAGGTCTTACCACTCCCCTTCCGTTCCTCTTGTGGCCGTGCCATGAGGTTTCCATCAGGGCTAGATCCCTAACGTCTTTCTTCACCTTTGCCTTCTAGAAACCCTCACTTCCTTCAATGCACAGTTCAGGTACTCCTCCTTCCCAAGGGCCTTTCTCATTCCTCCAGTGGATAGCAACTTTCCCCTGTTGAAGTAACTTTGTATCACTTTGCTCTGTCTTTTATTATTTTCAAAGATCAGGAGAGCCTTCATGGAGGAGGCTGGCACTTGAATCTCAGCTTTAAGGACAGGATTTTAAGAGGTTGGAGTAGAGGTTGCATGGGGGAAGCCGAGTGAATTAGGAATAGAAAAGTGAGCTGAGGCCATGTAAGTGAGAATTTTGAATGCTAGCTTAGGGAATGTGGGGTTTTTCCATTTATTTATTTTTAGTTTACAACATTCACTTCTATAAGTTTTAAATTTTCTTCCTCTCCTTCCCCAAGATGCCATGCAATCTGATATTGGCTCTATACATACATTCTTAAGGAATGTGATTTTTTGTTCTGTAGGCAATAAATTCCCAAACTGATGAAAGCACAGGTATATCCACACGCAGAGAATAGCAGTGATTGCCATTATTGAAAAATTCATGGAAGAGGTTAGATCAGGGGTGGCCACATGTGGCTGTCTAGGTCCTCAAGTACGGTCCTTTGATTTGAGGACCTAGAAGGCCACATGTATGGCCTTGAGGCCCCACCCTTGGGTTAGATGATCACAGGATGTCACCTTAAAGTGCAGTTTCTTAACTTGAAGCCTGTAAGCTTTTAGAAATATTTTGATAACTATATTTCAATATAATTGGTTTATTTTATAATCTTGTGTATTTTACACATTTAAAAGTATTATTCTCAGAAGAGGGGCCATGGGCTTCACCAGATGTCCAAAGGGGGATATGACTCAAAAGATGTTAAGAGCTCTTGCTTAGAAACTGTCTGATTTAAGTCTCACGTGCCCTCCAAGTGGGAGATATTTCATGTCCATAATAAGTATTAGAAAGGTAATTGTGATACAGAAGGAAGAAACCTGGCCTGGGTGTCAGGAGATCTGGGTTCTAGTCCAAAACCCTTGTGAGTTTTTGGGAAGTGCTTTTCTTCCCTGGGCTTAATAAGCTCTGAGAGCCTGTTACTTTTCGCCTGTCTCAAGATAAACAAAATCCTTTATCTCCAAACTCTTCCTCTTCCTTGCCCAGGTAAAATGAAATTATGGCAAATTAAATTGTGGATGCCCGACTCAAACAGAACTGCTAATTGTTGGGCGGCTTGGCCCCCTGCTGTGCAGGCATCCCTGCCCTGCCTCACCTCCTTCCTTGTTCGTCTGGCTTGCTGCTCTCTCTCTTTCTTCTGCCTGTGATAATTAGGTTGTTTTGACTTAACTGGTTTGTAGATGATAGACTGCCTGGAATACAGCTCTGGGCAGGGCATCAGGGTCCAGTGTTTGCTCTGGAGGATAGGCAGCTGCCCAAAGGCACAAGCCTCAGGATAACTGAAGGAGAGTCCTGCCAAGCTAATCGTCCTTTAGTGGTGTGCATGTGTGTGTTGGGGGAGAAGAGTTCAGGTACATGTACGTACATGTACCTAAAATATGTGACATGCCATGTGTGGAATGCCATAGATAGCAGAAAGAGGGCTGGATATAACGTCCAAAGGGGTAAATTCAAGTCTTGGCTGTCTTTATTAGCTGCCTGACCATGGGTGAATCGTATCGTTTCTTCTCCTCTACCTCAAGGAGATTAAATTCTCAAAGTAGAGACATGATGAGCATATCTAAGAATATGCAAATCATATCTAGATTATAGGTAACTTTTTCTTTTTTTGGCTGGTAGAGAAAAGGGCGGTGGAATCTAGTGGGGCCAAGAAAGGTCTCATACAGAATGTAGTATTTGATTTGAATCTTAAAAGAAACCAAAGACTCCAAGAAGTGGAGGCGAGAAGAGGGCATTCTAGGCATGGGGGACAACCTGTGTGATGGGAGATGGAGTGTTTTATGTGAGGAAGTCCCAGTTGAATTAGAGAGTACATAGAAGAGCGTGGTGTGGAATAAGACAGGAAGGGTAAGATGGAGCCAGGTTGTGGAGAGCTTTAAATGCCAAACAGAGGGACTTTGGACCTAGACATAATGGGAAGCCATTGGAGTTTATTGAGAAGGGGTATGAAATAGATCTGTGATGTAGAAAAGTCACTGTGGAAGCTGTGAGGAGGATGGATTGGAGTGAGGAGAGATTTGAAATTGGGAACAATCCAGGGGGTTGGTTTGTTTTTTGCGGTATTCTAGGTGAGTAGCTATGAGTGTCTAAACTAGAGTGATTATGGTTGCAGTGGAGAAAATGAGACATGTGAGATATGTGGTGGAGGCAGAAATAATGAGGTTTCACAACCAGTTGGATTTGTGAGCCGAAGAGAGAGAAGGTGGGAATGATGGTGAGCCTGCGGACCTGTATGAATGAATGGATGGCGGTGCACTCAGGAGGTAGAAAAGCTCAGAAGAGGGATGAGTTTTGGGGAAAGATAATAATTTTCTTTTGGAAATGTTGAGTTTGAGATACCTACAAGACATCCAGTTGAGAATCTCTAGTAGGTAGCTGATGATCTGGAACTAAATTTGGGAGAGAAATAGATTTTCGAGTTATCTGCGTAGAAATGATTATTAAACTCACAAGAGCTGATGAGATCATCAGGTGACGGAGTATAGTGACAAAATAGAAGAGGGTGTGCCTCTGTGTATGCCCTGTGGAGGACCTTCAAGGAATTATGATATTATACAATGAAATACAAAGTATGTAAACCAAAGGAATTTGAATTCCATTATGTATGTCATAGGAGCCACTGAGGGGGCAGCTAAGTGGTAGAGTGCTAGGCCTGGAGTCAGGAAAGCCTGAGTTCAAATCTAGCCTCAGTCACTTACTAGCTGTGTGACCCTGGGCAAGTCACTTCATCCTGTTTGCCTCAGTTTCTTCTTCTGTAAAATGAGCTGGAGAAGTAAATGGCAAACCACTCCAGTATCTCTGCCAAGAAAGCTCCAAATGGGATCATGAAAAACCAGGCATGACTGACAAATATTTGAAAAGGAGCCAATGAAGGTTTTTGAATACAGGAGTGCTCTGACCACACATAAACTTTAGGTATCAAGTGCTCAAAAAAAAAAATATGGTACAGGTAACGAGTTCCAAGATGAATGAAAATAGGAAGAGAGTTGTTGAAAACTTTGCTGTGGCCCATGTTCCTTTGGATCCCTATGAATATGTGTGCTTGAGTGTATGTCTATACGACCAGGCAGTCAAATCAACAGGCATTTATTAAGGGCTTATTATGTGCTAAGGGGTGTGCTGAACTGTTAGGTTCTAAAGGCAAAAGACAGTCCTTGCTCTCCCAGGGCTTATACTTTAATGTGGGAGACCACACACAAACAACATAGAGACTGGAAAAAGGAAGACAATCTGTGAGAACATGCATATTCAAGGGTACTGTCAGGCAGATAAAAAATAATAATAACAGTTAGGTAGTGCTTATTTTGTTCCAGGTACTGTGCTAAGCACTTTACAATTGTTATCTCCAGTGTGTTGTGCCTGTGCATCTACGGACATGTGCCTATGTGGATGTTTTGTAGGCTCATTAAAACACTGCAAGGGGGCGGCTAGGTGGCACAGTGGTTACAGCTCCAGGCCTTGGAGTCAAGAGTGCCTGAGTTCAAATCCAGACTCAGAGACTTACTAGCTGTGTGACTGTGGCAAGTCATTTAACCCCGATTGCCTCCAAAAATCCTTACAAAACAAACAAATGAAAACATTGTAAAAAGTAACATGTAGGAGAAAAGAAAAATCGAAGTGACTGTTGAAGGACAGGAGTAAAAACCAATGCTAGAAGGTGAGAAGCAGGGAGGCGTTCGAAGAGCAGCTGCTGGCCCTAGAGTTAAGAAATCTCAGGTTCAAGTCCTGCTCCTAAAGACATTTCAGTCAGTCAGTGACCATTTAATAAATGCCTACTATGTGCCAGGCATTGAGTTAAGTGCCAGGGATACAAATAAGAAAAAGAAATCCCTGCCCTCAAGGAGCTTATATTATAATTTTGGAGAAGACAACATACCAAAGGAAAAGGGGGGTGGTAGGGTCCAGAGTGTTGCTGTCCTGGGAGATCTCTTTAAATGGAGGCTCTGATCAGAGAGGTGGAGGTTACCGTGAGGGTACTGACGAGGTGTGAATATCAAATCCGATGCCATCTCTCAAGTTGGTGAGTTTCCTGGTGATGATGTTTCCTGGGAGAATGATCACGGTGGAGGTCAGTCCAAGGAGCACAGTGGATGGGGCTTGCTTCTTGTTCTAGAAGAGTTCTTTTGTTATTTAAAAATGAAATGTTTTGTTAAAAACTTAATCTTGGGTACCAGAACTACCAATCTGACGTACTTATGTCTTGTTAAAAACTTAATATTGAACACCAGAATTATGGAACCATAGAATATAAGACTGAAAATTACCTAATTCAAGGCTTCCCCAAATCAGGAATCAAATATATAATGTCTTCCAAAAGGGTCGTCTGATCTCCAGTAATGAGGAACTTACTGCCTATAAAGGCAGTTATTTTCAGAGAACTCTAATTATTTGAATGTTCTTTATATGGAGCCAAAGATACAAGCTTCTTTGAATTTTCTGCTTTTCCCTGTCCCAAATTTAATCCCTCTTCCACATAACATTGCTCTTAAGAAGGTGGACCTTGTAGCTGTAAGTCTCTCTTTTTAAGTCTTCCTATGGATTCTTTGTCCAAACATTCTCATTCATTTTTTCCTTTATATGATTGATTCATGCAGATTACATTCTAATGATTATTTTTCCCCCATTTTTCATCATTTCATAAAGGTCTTTCCATGTTTCTTTGCACTCCTTATCATCCAAGCTGGTCTTAATTGCATTATGGTATCCCATTAAATTAATGTGCTAAAATTTATCACTATTCCCTTACTGCTTGCCCTCTTGGACTCCATTGTAATCCTTTCTGACCATGGCTCATGGATGGGGCTCATGCCCAGGGAAGAATTGACCTTATGACCATATGCTTCTCTAGTGTCCTGTGTAGGGAGACCCCTCTCTAAATCATATTGCACCTTTCCAGGCCTCCTGAAATCTCCCCAGAAGTTTCTCTCCTTTGGACTTGGGCAGGGAACCTCTAGACATCCACTTTGATGCTGGACCTTTAAGATGCATCCCACAAATTCATTAGGGAATTCAGCAAAACGTGGTGGAGGGACTTATAGCTTCCTAGGTATAGTTCTAGAGGAAGCCTTAGAGACTATTTAATCCACAATAAATTAAAAATTTATAGATGAGAAAACTCAGGCCTAGAGAAGTTAAATGACTTGCCTAACATTATACAGGCATTAAGTTCGTCAGTAGGCAGGAAGAGCCATGATTCTTTCTACCATGCCACACACTCAATAGCAACCTTGGCATCCGGACACTTGGGTTTGAATCTCAGCTCTATTACTTGGTAACGGTGTGATCTCCGAGCCTCAGTTTTCCTATCTGTAAAATGGTGATATTAACACTTGACTTTTCTATCTTGCAGGATTATTGTGATGATTGAATCTCGCCACAAAAAGACAGGAGAACCATCACATATTTTTAACTTTGTGTCATAAACCCTTTGACAGTATAGTGAAGCCTGTGGGTCACTTCTCAGAAAAATGTTTTAAAATACATGAAATAAAATATATAGGATTGAAAAGGAAACAGACAATATTGAAATATAGTTCTCAAAATAAAAATTTTTGAACATTCATAGACCTTAGACTAAGAACTGCTCCAAGTTCTATCTGTGACATTGTGGGATATTCATTCCAACCTCTTCCATGAACTTTTCTCCAATAATGCCACTCAATGCTGCTCTCTTCCTATTCTGACTACTTTATTGTCTGGACCAGGTCTAAGAAGGTTCCTTCTACCTCTGGATCTATATAGCCCTAACATCCTATAAATACAAATGAAATAACTGGATGTGAAAGCTCTTTGTAAATCTTAACAGTGCTATAAAAACAACTAGGTGGTGCCGTGGAGCCAGGCCTAGAGTCAGGGAGACCTGAGTTCAAATTTGACCTTAGACTCTTTCTAGCTGTATGACCCTGAGCAAGACACTTAATCTTGGCTGCCTCCATTTCTTCTTCTGTATAAATGTGCTGGAGAAGGAAATGGCAAATTGTTCTAATATCTTTGCCAAGAAAACCCCAATGACTGAGCAACATCAGCTATACAGATATGATCTGTTATTAGAATATTTTCTTTTATCCCCTCCCCATGCTGACTCCACATTCTTACGGCTATTGGTTGCTGAAAATGCTGAGGTCTGGTAGTTAAATATGCAGTGTCTTGTTTTCCCATGCTGGGAGCAAGTGCTATGACTCCTGGACTCCAATCAGTCCTTCCCTTCCCCTCCCACCCTCCAATCTCTAAAAAGCTAGCTCCCTGGGGCTGCTGATTGACTTCACATCCTGGGCTCAGGCAGGGGTTTGAGGACTGGCTAAAAGGATTTTATGTAAGAATGGTGGGGCCCATGGCAGAGGTAGGGATGCTTGTATCCTATGACAACCCGGGACCTGAGGCTCAAGCCTTTGGAAGAAGGGAGGTTGGAAACCAAGAGGAAAAAAATCAGTCAGTTGGTGTTAGAGTTAGTGGCTCCTATCCTTCCCTCTGAGCAGCCCTTTCAGAGTCTGCTGGGGCATAGGGGGAAGGGCTCTGAATTTGGAGACAAAAGTTCTCATTTCACATACTGGTTCTTTTTCTTAATCCCTATAGGAGTCTAAGTCACTAGGGCTCTTGAAGCCTCAATTTCCTCATTTGTAAAAGGAGGAGATTAGACTAGGAGGTTTCTATGGCCTCTTCCAGCTCTAGATATATGATCTTCCAATATCTAAGTACAATTCAGTTCCAAAGTAATGATTTATCCCTTCCTCTCTAACTTTTTCTGTTACCCTCATTATCCAAATCTTCATCTCTGTATGAAAAAACTTGTAATAGCCACCTAGTAGGTATAACCATTACTAGGTTAGAAGAGAATGGAGAAGGAAATGGCAAATCACTCCAGTGTCTTTGCCAAGAAAACCTCATTATGCGTCATGAAGACACCAGTCACTACAAAGCATAACCCCCTCCCCAGATTCCTCTCCTTCTGCTTTCTTACATATATTACCAGATTAATATTTTTTTTTTGTTTTTTTGCAGGGGGCAGAGGCAAGGCAATTGGGGTTAAGTGACTTGCCCAAGGTCACACAGCTAATAAGTGTCAGGTTTCTGAGGTTGGATTTGAATTCAGATTCTCCTGACTCCAGCACCTGTGCCACCTAGCTGCCCCTCCAGACACTATAATGATCATGATGCTGCTGTACCAACCCCCTCCCCCACCAAACCAAACCAAAAGCAATAAACAAAACAAACCTCAGTATCTCCCTACTTCTAAGATGATAAGATCTCAAAGTCTGGCATTTAAGATTTTCCAAAATCTGGTTCCAACCTACCTTTTCAACTTTAACTTCAATGACTTTATGCAGTAACCAAATAGGGCACGTCGTTGTTGCCTGTATTTGTCTTTTCTTCTGTCTCCCTGCCTTGGTTTATATTATTCATCATGCCTGGAAAAGACTCATAAACTCTTCTCACCTGTGATGACTTATTGGAACCAGTTCTCTCACATTTCTGTTCTTTCAAGACCTGACTCACTCAAAGCACCTTCTCCATGAAGCCTTCCTCTCCTTTCCTTCCTCCTACACACCCCCTCCACCCCATACTCAACTTGAAGGAACCCCAGATGTGTCCCTTTGACTAAATCCAAATTTCATGGAACAAATCACCTTAATAAAAGGATTTATTCTGTAAAACTTGGACTCAGTTAAAAGACTGCACCTGAGAAAGTAGAGGGCCACATGGAACCTCAAAGCTGCAGGTTCTCCACCCCTGCATCTAGAATCAGAGAACTGTGATGCTTACTGCCTTGGTGACTTTGAGGCAAGTCAACTTCCCTGGGACTCATTTTCCTTGTCTGTAAAATGAGGAAGTTGGACTATACTCCTTCCAGCTTTGGATCTAGGATTCTATTAGACTGTGAACTCTACAGGGCAAGGATTTGTCTTAGACATCTCTAGCTTCCCCAGCTCTGAGCCCAGGCCTTTGGACAGGGCAGCTGTGATAACTATTTATGTAATTGAATGAGTCCATGTCCTAGATGATAGGGTGAAAATGAGTCATGAAATATACGTCTCTTTCCTCTTCCCCCTCATCGGTGCCTTTATCATCCCTTTTCACCTCTATCTCATAGAATACTTCCTTTTAAGATACACCATCTTCACTTGAATCCTTTCCTGGCCATCCTCCCAATCGCTGATGTCGCTCCTAACTCAATGAATTTGTATTTATTTACATTTATTTTATCTACTGTTAGAATGTAAGCTCTTTGCCAGTAAGGATTGTTCCATTCTTTGTATTCTTTTCCCTACCTTCCTTGGGTGATAGATGCCCTCCTTGGAATGTCTGTCCTATCCAATCTCTAAGGTTCTGCAGAGGTCCCACTTTCTTCGTGAAGTTTTTCTGATCACTTAAACCTACTCTGACCTCACCCTCCTGAAGGTTCTGTATCATTTAGATATCTATCTGCCTATCTATCTGCCTGCTTATCTATCTATCTGCCTATCTATCTATCTATCTATCTATCTATCTATCTATCTATCTATCTACCTACCTACCTACTTACTTAGCTTTATACAGTTATCCTTTCCACATTGCAGCTTTCCCCACTGCAGTTTCAACATATTTCAGGTCAGCACAAGAAATTAAATGGGAATTTTTTGGGAGTTTAATGGAAGCTATGGCACACTAAGGCCATTAGATGACATAGAGTTCATAATCAAATATTTAACACAAATTTTATAGTAAGGTACTGTAAACACCCCATAAAAATAAAAGAAAAAATTAGACTTGTCTGGTTTGAAGGGAGGGCCAAATTTTTTTTTTGTGGATTATCCAGATGGAGGGGGCGCTGCACCACAACCCCCCCTCCCATGTGGAAGGGATAATTGTATGCAATTGTTCTCATTGTTTAATGGGGGTCTAAGCTTGGATCCTCTGACTATTTGGTGCCCTCTTTTAGAGACTGTCTGCATGTGAAGTACATTTCATTTGTACTGTTTTGCCACAGAGAGAGGAGAAATCAGGGAACTGAAGTAATGGGGAGGCCAACTGAGACTTGATCCCCATTTGCTCTCATGACCACTCAGTGAGAAGACTGATGAACCTCAGTCCAACTGCAAAGACCAGACAGCCTTGAGGAATGACCTGAACCCAGTTCCTTTGGAGAAGCTATCATCAGGATTCCCAGGATGACAATGGCCTGGGATGCGATTGCATCGATCTTATTCCTACTGAGACCTGTTAACCTAAGAGCATTCGTTGTAGGTAGAAAGCCACCCAGTTCACAAAATGGGCGAAATCTACCAGTTCCTCCCTTGAACTAGACTTTGAATCATGGAAAATGAAAACTGTCATCACCAACGATCATCCAATTACTGGATTGTTTTTAGCTTTATTAGTATTATTTTTTTATGTTTGTTTATACAACAGAGGTGGGTATTATTTTTATGAGTTGTAAGACATTTCACTATAGTCTAATTTTTGCTACCCAATGTTATCACTATTCCTATTTAGAGTATATTTGAGTAAATTTTACCCCCCAAGGGAATTAAATGGAGCTTGGGGGTTGTTCTAACTTTAAATGTTCTACTCATTATCTTTCTTTGTACTGACAATAATAATTATTTGTTAGTGATATTTTCTAACCTAACTGGAAGAAACTTGACACCTTTGCATTTAAACAATTGAAATAGTTTTTGATAATTTTACAGCATTGTAATTTTGATAGAAATGTCCCCAAGTCACCAGAGGACCTTAAGTAATGTTGAGATGACCACTTGTCAGGAAAGTTATAGAAGAAAGGTTCTTAATTTGTGGTCTGTGACCATTTAAAAAATATTTTGATAGCTTTTCAATATAATTGGTCTCCTTGTTTTTATTTTGTACATTTAAAAATATTATTCTGATAAGGGACTCATGAATTTACTAGATTGCCAGACAATCCCATGACACACAAAAGGGCTGGAATTGTAGAGGGATTTAATATTTAGGTAATTGTGGACTGGGTAGCTAAGTGGTGCAGTGGTTAGAGCAGCAGACCTGGAGTCAGGAAGACCTGTGTTCAAATCTAAACTCAGATATTTACGAGCTGTGTGACTCTGAGCAAATCACTTAAACCCTCTTTGCCTCAGTTTCCAGCTCAAATGAACTGGAGAAGGAAGTGCCAAACCACTCCAGTATCTTTGTCAAGAAAATCCCAAATGGGTGTCATGACTAAATAATGATAACAATAGAAATTGTTGGGCTAGGTGATCCCTAAGGTCTCAGAATTCTAGGGTTCTCTGATTGTATGATCACGCATTCATGTTCCTTCATTCATCCGTTCAGTAAATATTTATTAAGTTCCTACCATGTATGTGATCAAATGACACTATATTTAAAGTGCCTGGTAAACCTTAAAGTGTTTCATCAATGAAAGTTATCATTGTTATCATCATCATCATCACCCATCCATCCATCCATCCATCCATCCATCCATCCATCCATCCATCCATCTATAATCATCATCCTTGCTTCTGCTGATCAGCAAATAACCTCTGAGATGCTCCCACCCTATAATACCTAGGGCATGTCACAGGGTGTGTTTCCCTCCCAACATTCCTTCCCAATATTTTTATATAGGTGAGAAAAGGTTAATGTAAACACCAGAGTCAATGCTGAAGGGGAAAAGAAGACATAAGATCTCTTGGTGGGAGAGAAGTAAGGAAAAGAGGCTTTGCTTTGTGGCTTCGTTGGGTGCTTAATATGGGCATATGAGCTTCATGGGACTTTTGGTTCTTGTTAGCACCAACTGGTGGAGCATTTCATCTTCTCTCAAAGCTGCTTATGAAGGGAATCAGCATTTACAGAGCACTGACCATGTGTCACGCACTATGCTAAGTGGTTTTTTATAAATATTATTCCAGCTGACCTTCACAAGTAACCCTTCAAGATAGGTGCTACTATTATCCCCATTTTATAGTTGAAGAAACTGAGACAAATAAAGGTTAACTGACTTGCCCAGGGTCACACAGCTTGTAAGTGTGTGAAGCTGAATTTGAATTCAGGTCTTCTTGACTCCAGGCCCAGTGACTGATGAATAAGGATTGAGGTTTCTAAAGTGAAGGTTTGGGGACATTAACTGGAATTGCCACAGCCCAGAATTGCTTCTGTTCCAGGGATCCCTATGAGCCTGGTTTTCAGGTTAGTAGCTCCTCAGAGTGGAGGTGAGGTGATAGTTGGGCAGGAGAATTGGGAGTGAGCAGTGCTGTGAGTTTGCATCCCTTCTGGCAGAGCTCTACCTAGGAATTTTTTATCCAAGGACAAGTATGACAAACCACACCCTTGTTTGACTTTAGTTGGAAATAGGGCAGTGGAGAGAACATCACTCTATAGTAGGGGAGAAACACTGTGGTGAGATAAGACAGGGATGTTGTGGTTTGTCCTTCATTCTTGAAGAGGACCATGACATCAGGAAGATGATGCCATGACTTTCAATTGATTTGCATTTAAGTGAGGGAGGGCTGTGCAAAGGCACCAGCCTCATTTTCACCTCTGGAGCTATCTTGGTCCAGTGGCCAGATATAGATCAGGACAACTGGAGATGACCCAAGGCAGGGACATTAATGCTGAGGGGAAGGAGGTAAAGAACTGAGTGGAATGAGAGAAAAGTCATCTCAGTTAGCCATCCTGTAGCTTCATATTCTTACTAATTAATGCTCTATTCACACTCTACCTCAAAATCGACCAATAAGCATTTATTAAGTGCTTACTATATGCTTGGTACTGTGCTAAGTGCTGGGGATACAAAGAAAGGCAAAAACAGTCCCTCTCCTCAAGCAGATTATATTCTAATGGGGAAGACATGTATATAAATTGTTATATATAACATTTTTACAGAGTAGATGGAAAGTTATCTTAGAAGGGAAGGCTCTTTGGGACCCTGGATCAGAGCACTGGTAGCCCTGCCCCAGTCATGGCTTAGCTAGCACAGTACAGGGAGAGAAGGAACAGAGGTATTTGTTGTCCCAGGTAGGTTCATAGTATCATAGGATTTTGAGATCGAAGGAAACTTTAGGAAAATGTAATACTACTTTCTCAATTAATACATAAGGCAACTTGAGTGAGGTTGAAGTTTGGGAAGCTATTTACCCAAGGTCACACAGGTAGTAACTGAACCAAGAGTTGAATTTAGCTACTGAAAGCAAATCCTCCCAAAACCAAATACTCTTTTGAGTCTCAAGACTTTTGATTTGATCTATAAAAAGGACACTACCTATGCTTCCCCTCCCCCTATCCTACTCCATGGAAAAAAGAGAATTTGCTGGTGGACCCACAGTCATTGGAAATCCATACCTGGGCTCTTGCCACCAGTTTTCAGTCTACTCTGGTTCATCTTACTGATGATGTTCACTGCTGTCTGCCCTGTTCTGGCCACCAGGCATGGGTCGCAGCCAATAGAGAGCCTTGGAAAGAACCACTTATTAGATGAAGTGGAGAAGCTTGGCAAACCTATCTGGCATAAAAACTCTCTAACTCAGTGCCTGTGGTCACGAATGATGCTTCAGCCTCCTCCATTATGTATAGCCCACTCCAGATGACTAAAGAGTTCATGCAACAGTTGGCTTGGGATCCATTTCCCCTTTTTTTTCTTCCTTTCTTTTGCTACCCAGATTTGGGCATTTCTGGCTCCATCAGCACCAACCCCAAAGGTTAGGCACAATGGAGCAGCACTCAAAACACTTGGATTCTAATCCTCAGTTCATCACTTAACTAGCTGTGTGACTTTGGACACACTGCTCCTCCTCTTATTGCTTCAGTTTCTTCATTTACAAAGTAGGGATCTTAAGGTTTAGGGCTGCAAGAGACTAGAGATTATCTAGTCTAACTCCCTCATTTTATAGATGAGCAAATCTATGTTTGTCCTTCATTGCCAAAGAAGACCACACCACCAGAGAAATGATGACATGACTTTCACTTGACTTTGTTTTGAGCGAGGGAGGGCTGTGCAGGTCACCAGCCTCACTTCTCCTCCAGAGTCATCTGAATCCAGTGATCAGATATTCATCAGGATGACTGGAGATGACCCAGGATGAGGTAGTTGGGGTTAAGTGACTTGCCCAAGGTCGTACGGCTAGTGAGTGTCAAGTGTCTGAGGTGAGATTTGAACTCAGGTCCTCCTGACTCCTGCACTGGTGCTTTATCCACTGCACCATGGAGTCCCAGAGAAGGAAAGTGACTTGTTCAAAGTCATAGGAAGAGTGAGGAGAATAAGGATTCAGACTCTTTCCACTATCCTATGATGCACTCCATCTACATCACAATCTGTACCCTGATCATATCTCACAATTGCTGTTAAGATGAAAGGAGGTTATGTAGGAGAAAGTGCTTTGAAAAGTATGAAGTACTGGGTGGTGCAGTGATAGACCTGGTCAGGAAAACTTGTCTGGCTTTGGATACTCATTAACTATCTGTGCCTGGACAAGTCACTTAGTCTCTCTGTTGGTCTCAGTTTCCTTCTCTGTAAAATTGGGAAAATAATTGCTCCTATCTTCTAGGATTGTTGTAAGGATAAGATGAGATAATATTTGTAAAGTGTTTTGCAAACCTTAAAGTGGTATATAAATGTTAGCTTTTGTGATAATGTGAATGTGAGGGATTACTATTACCATCACTATCTCTGGTTAAAGATTTGACTGGGAAGGAGGTTAGAGCTTTTGGCTAAAATGAAGTTTAAGGACCAAATGTCAATTTATGCTACTCATAGGCCTTATGTACATTCTGTTTACAAATAATGAAGAGCAGGTGGCTGTTTTGACCTCCATTTTATTCTGCCCCAAAAGATCTAGTTAGAAAGAGGGGAACCAGAAACCATTCCATGCAAGTATTTGATGAAGGAACTGGGAAATTTTAATTTGGAGATGAGGCCTTGAGGGAGATGGTGGTGCTATCTAAAATATTATAGGGTCATAGATTTATGGCTGGGTGGGGCCTTGCAGGTCTTCTAGCACTACCCTGTCATTTTACAGTTGAACAAAATGAAGTTTAGCTTTCTTCAAAAATCTAAAAAACTCTGAAATTGAAGAGAGATTTGATTTGTTTGTCTCAGTTCTAGAGAGTGGAACTCATCTAGAAGCTGCTTAATGTAAGCTTAATGTAAGAAGAAACCTTCTAATAATCATTCAGATATCCAAATAAGGATGCCCCTGAAATTGATGGACTCCTCAGTAAAAGTGTTCAACCAAAGGCTGATTGGCCACTTGTCAGAAGTGTGACTTCTAAGGTCCTTTCAAACTCTGAGATTCTGTAATTCTTAGAGAAGAAATGCCACAACTCATCCTTATATTAATTATTATTCTTTTTATTAATTAGAATTTATTATAAATTATATTATAAATATAATATATAAATATTATATACAATATTATATTATATATAATTATATATAACATATAATTATATATAATGTCTAATATAATATATATTATATATAATTATATATAACATATAATTATATATAATGTCTAATATAATATATTATATTATTATATAAATAATATATAAATTATATTATAAATTAATAAGAATTTATTAATTCTTATTCTAATTCATATTGCTTTTGGATCTCAGACCTGGATGTAAGTTATTAAAGCAAAGGTTTTCCCCAATCAATAATCTTTCTTCTGATTCTGGCTACACTTACTTTGTTTGTACCAAAGCCTTTAGTTTTATATAATCAAGATTGTATATTTTATCTTTTTTATCTTGTCTTTTTAAGTTTCCCTATCTGTGATTGTGAAAGATGTAACCTTGTGTTATCCTGTAATTTATGGGGTGATTGAATATTTTTCTAAGCATGGATAATTGAGTCAAACGATTACCTAACCCCCACTTGAAGCAAGTAATGTGATATTACAACCAGATGCCTTGTCACATGAGAACTATCAGTGAGAAGCTTGAAATAGATTTGAAAAATGCCCAGATACCAATTAATTAATTCTCTTGTCTACTTTAGACAAAATGTGAAAAGTCCTCAATCAATTTAGAAATCCTTTTGACCTATTGGATGAACTGAAATGGCAATACACAAGTATGTTTGTACCAGCTATTAACATTCCTGGGAATTTTCATTTTGGGGTTTCTGAGGCTGGCATGGGGGTTGGATGACAGGTGGTTTCTTTCTGTTTTCCCTTTTCCCTCTGGCTCTAAGAGTTCTAGGTAGTTGCCCCATTCCCATTTTAGTCCTCTCTGTGACCTCCGTTTCCTCTGTCTGTCTATCAGCCGCACTCCCCTTTCTCTATTTTGACTCTTTCAGTGAATCAGTACAACTTTGTACTAGCCTGCATGTTTTGTAAACATTTAAGAGGTATGCTGTATAAATGCTTAACTGTGCCTGAATCCTTTGCCCCCTTGTCCTATCATGCTTTGCCAAACTCCAAATTCTCAATTACTCCCACCATCACCTTCTCATCTCCTTCAAACCCATTCAAGTGCAACTGAATATAGCTGATTGCAATTTTAGTACAAAATCTCAGTTGGACTCTTCCTATAGCAAGACAATCCTTTTATACCCCCTAAAAAGGATTTACAATCCCACTTCAGTGGGTTTCCCTCATTTCATCCTTCCTCAAGTGTCCCACTACTCCTTTTCCCACCTGTCAATTGTGGGATTGATCATGTCTTCATCCCACACCAGACTGAGGCCATTTGCTGAGAGAGAGAGAGAGAGAGAGAGAGAGAGAGAGAGAGAGAGAGAGAGAGAGATCCCTCTTCTCCTCATGTGAAATCACTTAGACACCTTTCCCAACTATCTCTTTTCCTCTTCTATCTCTTGAGGAGAGGTAACTCTTCATGCCAAGGCAAATGCACCCTGCTGTGTTTTTCTGTAGGTGATTGTGCCCACTACCATCTCTGTTTTCTCTCTAACTTGTTTTTCATTACCTACTAGCTCATTTTTTGCTGCCTACAAATATGCCCATGTAATAAATTCCATTCTTAAAAAACTTTCACTTGATCTTACCATTTCTGATCGGTATTGTACTATATCTTTCCTCTGCTCGACTAAATTCCTTAAGAAAATGGTCTACACTTGGTGCCTCCACATTCCCTAGAGAATATTTTTCAACCATATCCTGACTCATCATTCAACTAAAACTACCCTTGCCAAAGTTACCAGCATCTCCTATTTAAAAAATCAAAAAATCAAATTATCGAGCTCAGTATTCATCTATCTTGAATTCTCTACAGCCTTTAACACTGTCAGTCACCATCTTCTCCTGGTACCCCCTTCTCCATAGGTTTTTGTGACACTGATTTCTTTCTTCTTGATCCTCCTCCCTTTCTGAGTGTTCCTTCTCTGTCTCTTTTGCTGGGTTTTCAACTATGCCATGCCTGATACACATGGATTTTACAGAAGACTCTCTTCCAGGTCTACTTTTCTCCAGTATTCCTTCACTTGGGCTTCCATGGTTTCAATGCCCACTTCTATACTGATGACTCCTAGACCTATGAACAATTCTAGTCTTTCTCCTGAGCTCCTTTCTCACATCCCCAGTTGCCTTCTGATTATCTTGAACTGGAGGTGCCATGACATTCCAAACTCAATATGTTTAAAATAAAAATCATTATCTTCTTCCCTCAGCCCTTCCAACCTTCCCCTTCTCCCAACTTTCCTAATAGTATTGAGACCCCCACCATCCTCCAGTTATCCAGGCTTGCAAACTCAACCCCATCCTCGACTCATCACTCTCATTCGTCCCACGTATCTAATATTTTGTCTTTACAACATCTGTTTTCCAGGTCAATTTTTTATTGTTCAGCTCATAAAGATTCTTTCAAATATGTTGTCTCTAGACTTTTAAGAATTTTTATGATTCCATCCATCTATCCCAACCCCTTTTGCTAAGGTTTTTGTTCTTCTTGTTTCTCTTCCAGTAATTTTTCTTTCAAGTTTTTCATAAATGCTCGAATTTCACTGTCTACTTCTTACCTTAATTCCTTTTATTAGGTCCTGTGGTCACTCTTAGAGCTCTGGTAGTCATTCCATTCTGTTTTGTGGGGTTCTTGTACAGTTACTCTCTTCAACTAGAGATTTCTCCTGGCTTTTACTTACCTCAAGGTATTCCTTCTGCATATTATGGAGTGTTGGACTAGGGGTCTGGAAGACCAGAGTTCAAATACTGCCTCAGGCACTTGTTAGCTGTGTGATCCTAGGCAAGTCACTTAACCTCTCAGCCTCATTGTTTTTATGTGTAAAATGGGACAGCTGTGAGTACCTACCTCACAGAGTCATTAAGATCAAATGAAATAGCAAATGTAAAGCTCTTTGCAATTTTTGGAGAGCCTTATAAATGTTAGCTATTTTATACAGCTTTTAGGAACTTTATTTATTTCCTCCACCTCTCCAGTGGTTTTTCTGTGAGGACTTCTCCCCCCACCCCCATTCTCTTAGTTGCTGGTGATGTGCTTTCAGTTTATTTTATGCATTTTTAGCTGTTTTGATTATCTGAGCAGGAGCTGAACTTATAAACAGTCTCTTTTTTGGTCACCTTGCCAGAAGTCTGACTCTCTCTATACATTTGTACTGGCAAAATGTCTATTAATTTTTGCCTTCACATAATTCCCACTGTGAGTCCTTTTCAGAGAGGGTCTACAGTTTTAAGAATCATGGGGTTATAAAGACAGGAGATGACATGGTCCTTGACCTCAAGTGTTTACAATCTGAAGCTGATTTTCAGTCTTCTTTTTGCACAAAAAAAATCTGGTCTATGAAAATCTCATAGATTAATTTTATCCAAGCTTTTGAAAAAAGGACAGTTTATCTCAGTAGTAAATACTAATCATTTGGCCAGTTTAGGAACACTCAAGATATGGAAGTAATTACTTAAATTACTTTCTTTCCACAGTGTCCCACTTAGCCAGAATGCACTCAGAAAATTGAATTTTTTGAGACATATTTGCTATTTCATTAGCGTGTAGGTCACAGATTTAGAAATGTAGGGTCTCAGAGGCTGTTGAATCCAACCCTTTCACTTTACAGATGACGTGACTGAGACAAAGGGAAATTAAGTGACTTGCTCAGGATAGTATAGTAAGAGTTGGGGAGAAGATTTGTACTCTGGTCTTCCTCAGTCAAAGTCCAATACTTTGTAACCTATGCCACTTAGCTGCTTGATTGAGAGGCATAGGATAGGAGAGCCTTGAACCCAGGTAGGTTCAAATCCTACCTTTTGACTAATGCTGGCTGTGTGACCCTGGGCAGATCACTTAACTTCTCAATTCTCTCTAAATTCACCTCTCTAAAATTAATGTCTCCTCCCATCAGAATGTGAATTCCTTTTTAAAAATCAATTTTGCTTTCTTTTCAATTCCACATTTTCTCCCTTCCACTTTCCCCACCCATTCCAATTAAGAAAACAAGAAATACAAAATCCATTACAAATATATACAGTCACACAAAACAAATTCCTGCATTGTCCATGTCCAAAAAATCTGCACTCTGAGTCTATCATCTCTCTGTCTAGAAGTGGATAATATGTTTCATTATGAATCTCCTGAAATTGCTGTCGGTCATGGTATTGATCAGATGCCAAAGTTGTTTACCTTTAGAATATTGGTGATATTATATCAATCATTCTCTCGATCTTGCGCATGTCTCTTTCCATCAGTTTATACAAGTCTGTCTGGTATTTCTGAAGTCATTCCCTTCCTCATTTCTTATAGAACATTAACATTCTATAATATTTATATGTTATTACTTGATAATCCATTCTCCCATTGATAGACATCCTCTCAGTTTCTAATTCTTTGCCACACCTAAAAGAGATTACTATATGCAGGTCCTTTTCCTCCTTTAATCTCTTTGGGATATAGACCTAGGTATTGCTAGGTCAAAAGATTGGCTCAGTTTGATGGAATTTGGGGAATATTTCCAAATTGCTTTCCAGAATGATTGGACTAGTCCACAGCTCCATCAGCAATCCATTAGTGTACCAGTTTTCTCATTTCCCCTCCAGCATTTTCCTTTTTTGGCATCAGACAATCTGGTGGGGTGAAGTGACACCTGGGAAGCTGTTTTAATCTTCACTTTTCTAATTAATGATTTTGAGCATTTTTTCATATAACTGTTGATCATTTGGCTCTGACAACTGCCCATTCCTATCCTTTGACCATTTACTAATTGGAGAATGACTCTTATTTTAATTGATTTGATTTAGTTCTCTATATATCTTAGAAATGAGATCTTTAGCAGATCAACCTGCTGCAGAGATATTTTCCCCTAATTTCTAGCTTTTTTTCTACTATTACCTGCATTGATTTTATGTGTGGGAAACCTGTTTAATTTTATATAATTAAAATCATCCATTTTAACTTTTGTCAGTCTCTTATTTAGTTGTGAGCTCTTTCCCTATCTGTAGACTTGACATGTAATTTCTTCTCTGCTCCTCTCATTTGTTTGTCACCCTTTATGTCTAAATCCTATATCAATCTGGAGCTTATCTTGGTATATACACTTTGAGATGTACCTAGTTTCTTCCAGTTTTCCAAACAATTTTTGTCAAATAGTAAATTTTTACTCCAGTAACTGGGATCTTTGGGTTTATACAACACTAAACTACTGTGCTTGCTTGCTTTTGTATGTTATGTACTGAATGTTTTAGTAATCCACCTTTCTAGTTCTTACCCAGTATCAAATTGTTTTGATGAATATGGTTTTTTAATAAGAGATATGGTTTTGCTAGGCTTTCTTTCTTACTTTTTTGACTTGTTCAGATGTATTTTGTTACTTTTTTTTTACTAGCGCTAAGTACTACTAGTTGTTTGGCACTAAATAGGTAAATTAACTTAAGGAGTATTATAATTTTTTATCGTATTCGCTCGGCCTACTCATGAAATATAAAATTTCACCAATTAATTATTTAGATCTGTCTTTATTTGTGTGAAGAGTGTTATGTACTTGTATTTATATAGTCCTTCATAATTGCTCCCTCATGTTTAGCTTTATATGCTTCTCTTGAACACTGTTTATATTTTACATTTTCTGCTCAGCTATGGTCTTTTCATCAGGAGTATTTGAAAGTCCTCTATTTCATTAATTGTCCATTTTCCCCCCTCTACATTTCTCTGCATACCTTGGTTTTACTAGGGAAATTACTTTTGATTGTTAGCTTAGATCTTTTGTGGTTCCTCAGTACTTGAGTTCTTTCTTTGTGGCTGCTTGTAGTGTTTTTTTCTTTAACCTAGGAGTTCTGGATTTTGATTCTAATATTCATGGAAGTTTCCATTTTGGGGTTTCTTTTAGGATGTGACCAGTGAATTCTGTCCATTTTTACTTTTTCCTCTAGTTCTAAAAGATCTGGGCATTTTTCATTCTATGATATCTTGAAATATGATGTCAGGTTTTTCAAGTAGTTCAGTGATTCTTAAATTAACTCTCCTCAAAGTATTTTACTGGTCAGTTTTTACATTGAGATATATTACATTTTCTTCTATTGTTTTAGGCTTTTGACTTTATCTTAATATTTCTTGATGTCTCGTAGAGTCATTAACTTCTATTTGGTCAATTCTAATTTTCAGGGAATTATTTTCTTCGTTATAATTTTGTACCTCTTGTTCTAAACTGTTAATTTTTTTCACATTTTTCTTCCATTTCTCTGATTTCTTTTCCTTTTCCCCCCCTACCACTCTCATTTGGTTTTTAAAAATAATTTATTATTTTAATGAAACAGGACAAAACTTGCTTTAATTCTTCCAGTGATTCTGGTTGGATTTGTTCCAAGTTCTACTTTCCTTTCAGATAAATCTTATAGATGTTTTTGAGTCGTTGTCTTCTGGGTTTGTCTCTTGAGCTTCCCTGTCACGGTAATAGCTTTTTATGATGGGATATTCTTTTATGTCTATTCATTTTTCACTGCTCTTGACTTCAGACTTTATGTTAGTTCTGGTTTCTGCTCACCTCTGGGTTGGGGGTGAGGGGAATTTCTGGGCTAAGCTTTTGTCTTCTTGTGTCCTTCTGTTATCAAAGTTTAAGCTGGGAGTCTGAAAGCTGTCAGTGCTCCCAATGTGATATGATCTGGGATGAAGTCTGCTTACTATATGCCTGATCTGAGTTCTGCAAATTCCTACCTTGGTTTGGATGTCTTGGCTTGACTGTGGTTGGAAGTTCCAGAAGACTGCTGTTTGACTCAACCACTGTTAGCCCTCTGGGAATCTCTCTTAAAAGTGAATCATCTGCAGGTTTCCCGTTGACCTAGGACTCCTATCTTGGTTATTCTATTATAGGCTTCCACCATGGACTAAAGCTAGAGTTCCTACTCTGCTCTTGGGATCAGAGCAACAGACGTACTATTGGCTTCATATGCAGACCTCTACCCATTTAGTCTGATCCAGAATGAGGTAATAGGCAAGGACTGCCAGATAGCACCTGTTTGCATGCCCTGTACTTGTTCAAGGATCTTTGGGCTCTCATCTCTTAGCACTTAAATTCATTGTAATTGTTGTATTCCTGTTTAGACCCTGTGCCCATTGTCTATCTAGGCCACCTTGGGGTGGAAAAATGGCTCACTTCATCTTTTTCTTGGATTTCTTAATTGCAATTGAGCTTGGTGAATTTTTTAGGTCTTTATAGAGTTTGGTTGAGGAGCCAAGTAGTTCCTCGTCCTGCTACTCCTCCCACAATGGACGTTCCTTCAGAGTAGAGACTATCTCCGTTTTTCTGTTTGTATTCCCATTGCTTACCATAGTACTTTGTACATAGCAAATACTTGATAGTGCTTTTTCATTCACTCATAAGTTGCAAAAAAAGACACCAACCTGCATTGGTATAGAGAGTTTCCTCACTCAGGAATTTTCTGTACTATTGTGGGTTTAATTGAAATTATAGTCCAATCCTGATTCCTCTTAATATGTGGAACCCAACTAAGTAAGGGTAAAAACTCACTTTTACAGAGCTTTGAAAACTTTAAGTAGAGGCTGGAATTCCACTTGTTCAGAATAATATAGGGAAGATTCCTACTTGGGTATGAACTAGACTTGACCTCTGAGGTCCCACTGCATATTGAGTTTTTCAACCACTGAAAGATCCTTTAAAATCAAAGGTCCATTCAGTGGCTAAAGAAACTCAATCTACCAGGGCAGAGCCACAGTGGCGGAGTAGAAGGGTGAGCCTGCTGTAGCCCTCCCTCCATAGCCCATTAAATACCTGTAAAAAATGACTCCAAACAAATTCTAGAGCAGCAGTAGCCGCAAAACGACAGAGTGAACGAGATTTCCAGCCCAAGGCAGGCTGGAAGCTGACAGGAAAGGTCTATTGCACTGGGCTCAGAGCAGAGTGCACAGACAGGACTGGAGCAGGCTTCAGGTCAGGAACTCAATCTATCATGGAACCTAAAAGGCTAGAAATGGGCCTGGTGGTAGGGCTGGGAGAAAGTTTGAGAATCAAAACCATGTCTTTTTGGCCTAAAATGCTATCAGAGTTTCTGAGTGAAATTGAGAAGCCCTTAGTTATGGTGTGCAGTCAAATATCACAGTTCGTTTCTTCTGAATGAACAATAGACACTTAGAGCTCTCCTAGATGAAATTGGGCAAAATTGTTTTCCTTGTCTCACTCCTTAGCCATCTACTTCACTACTTTGCCCAGTTTCTCCATTTGCAGATGATATCATGCTGGGAGAAGTAGTCAATGTATTGACTGAGTCATAATCCCAAAGGATTTCAACAGGTAGAAGTATGGGCCACCAAACCATAAGGATAAGGACTGCTTCCTATATAACTTTTTTGGCTTCCTTAACACTTAACATAATTCTGGGTGCCTAGCAACCACTTAATAAATACTCCTTCAATGAAGGAATGAATCTACAAAACAAAACCAGAACAAACTATGATGTAACTTATTTGGTTGAGAAGAGGTCAAATAGGGGAATGAGATGTGGTGGCAGTGTGTATGTAACATGATCTGGAACGAAGAATGATGACAGACTTCTTTATTCATGTTCTCATTCATTTACTTCTTCAGCACATCCCTAGTCTGGGTGTTTAGAGCGGATATAAGAGGGTAAAACATGGTTGCTGCCCTCGACAAACTTAAGTTTTAGTTGAACAGAAAAGACAGATGCTCAAAAAAATCTAGGTAGTGTCTGTTAAATGACAAAGGAAAGGTTGAAGAGTTCTGAGCAAGGAGACCCTCTAGGTTAGGGTAGTTATTGAGTTATATCAATCATGTTTGACTCTTCATGACCCAGTCCGGGATTTTCTTGGCAAAGGTATTGGAGTGCTTTGCCATTTTCTTCTCCAGCTCATTTTTACAGTTGAGGAAGCTGAGGCAAACAGGGTGAAGTGACTTGCCCACGTTCACACAGCTAGTAAATGTCTGAAGTCACATTGAGATCGGGTCTTCCTGACTCCAGGATTGGCACTGTAGGCTAGGATAGTCAGGCAGGAGAGGACTTAGAGCTATACTTTTCTGGGTGTTATTTGGATTGACACATGACTCAGCAAACTCACAGTTGGAAGAACTTCATGGGCTTTGGCTTAGAGGATGGAATCAGTGTGGGAGACAATGAAAAGACAATCTGGGCAGAGATTTGGATAGAGAGATAGTAGGGGATAATAATCAATCAAAAGGTAGGTTGGGGCCAGATTGTGGAGGATTCTGAAAATCCAGGCAGAAGTAGTTGGATTTTATCCTTAAGGCAACAGAGAACTGTTGGAGGGCTTTTAACTGTGGAATGATGTGATTAGGGAGATGCATTAAGAAGATTAATCTGGCAGCTTGAGAAGGATGAATTGGAGGGGGAAGACACTGAATTATCCAGAGGAGGACAAGCAGTTGGTGAGCAGACTTGAGTTTATGCTATGTGAGGATCAACTGAAGGAGTTGGGGATGAGAATCCATAGAAATCATGGATTTATTTCTAGATGAGAACTTAAATGTCATCTCATCCAACCCTTTATTTTAGAGATCAGTAACAGAAGCCCAAATGAGACTTGCTGAAGTGTTTGTCCAGCCTGCTACTCTTTATACACTAGACCAGGGCCTCTTAAACTTTTTCCACTTACAAGTCGTTTTTGTGTTTTGGAACCCTCCATTGGTGCTGCATAGGCTGAAAACATGCACAGTACAAAGTGTTCAGAACCACAGCTGCAGTAAAGTTATCTGATACAACACAGGCAAGTGTGATTAGAAATACCTCCAATTCATTACGCATTTGATTTTTAATTAATTTTTGGTTATTGTACATTCATTCAGAAATCTTTTACTGTTGCCAAATTTTTCACAGCCTCAGATGGGCTTGTGACACATGGTTTAAGAAGTGCTACACCAGACTATGACACTACATCAATGGATTGATCCCATCTCTCTGGACCAAACAAGTGTCTAGTTTCATTGCCTCTTAGGGAAAAGACTGTATGTATGGTGTACATACAAAGCAAGGACCTTACTAAATGTTGCTCCTGCTACACCAGGGTCTTCTAGGTAGTATATATCTAAATCCTTGTCCTCTCTCTCCAAATTCAGCACTTCCTCTTTTATACCCTGTGATCCCATGGTAGCTATTAATGAGTAAATTCTCTGCTTGAAATATTCTTCTTCCTTTTCTATGTCTGTTGGACTCCCTAGTTCCCTTTGAAATTTAGTACAAATGTTACCTCCTACAAGAGAGAACTTATTCACATCATCTTTATTCACACCATGGTTAAAGCTGTCGCTTTTCAAAAATCACTTTGTATTTAATTTGCATGTATTTTCCTTTTACTTCTCCTTGTACATGTTGTTTACATGTAAACTGGTAAAATGTAAATGTCTTAAAGGCAGGGACCACATTACTTTTTGCTTTAGAATCCATAATGGTGTAGTTCAGGCCTGGTATGCAGTAAATACTTAATAAATGCTTCTTGAATTGAATTGCAGTAAAGTATTTGAAAAGCTGGCACATGGAGAAAGGATTCAGGGGTTCTGCTTGGCTCCAGAGGATGAGTGATGGGCAGAAGGTCTAAAGAGGCAAGTTTAAACTAAAAAATGAAAAACTAAAAGATATTAGAGCTTTCCCAAAGTGGAATGGAGACAAGGGGTTTGCACTCACTGGAGGTCTTCAGGCAAAGACCAGATGACTATTCCTTCTTCTCCGTCAACTGAGATGGTAGGAAAGGCAATAAAATTCATATTTCTCTGTGTAGACAATTACAATGAGCACAGTTCAGTAAGTCCAAGAACATATACTGCTTAGGGAAGGACTCTCAGTTTGACCAGAGTTGCTGGGAAAACTAGAAAGTAATTAGGCAGAAAATAGCTTTAGACCGTCATCTTAAAAACATGCACAATAAGCTCTGAATGGATAAATGAATTAAATTTGCAGAGATACATCATAATAAAATTAGACAAAAAAGGTACCTTTCAGTATTTTGGCTGACGATGGCCACACTTTATTTTTGATTCTTTGCTGCCACAAAAAGTGTTGCTACAAATACACAGTGTCCCTGAACTCTTAGTACAGTTTTATTGGCTGGTTTTTAATTTTTAGTAGCTTAAAACTGTACTAAGACTTCTGGGATATCCTGTATTATGTTAAATGTTGCATCTTCCTTTTTTGCCTTCAAACCATGAAATTGGTCAAAAATGATTTAAAATGGAAATAGCCAATATTAAAGGGTCTATGAAAAGACAGGCAAATTTATGTACTGTTGGTAAAGCTGTGAATTAATGTGACTTTTCATAAACAATTTGGAATTGTGTAAGAAAAATCACTAAATTTCTCATGCCCTCTGCCCCAGCAATTCCACTAATGGCCATATGTATTGAGGAGGTTGAGGACAAAAAGAAAGACTGAATATTTATACCAGCATATTTCGTTTTGTGGTGGTGAAGAACTGAAACCAACGAACATCCGTTAATTGGGAATAGCCGAACAAATTATGGAATGTGAGGCACTGGGATATAGTGAATTGGTCTTGGAATGAGGGCAACCATGATTTAAATCTCACCTCACACAGTAGCTAGCTGTGTGATCCTGAGCAAAGCACTTAACTTCTCTATCCCTCAGTTTCCTCATCTATAAAATGAGAGGACTGGACTCTGATTTTAAACATATCTTCCAGCTCTAAATCTATTATCTGTGATCCCATAATCCTATAAAATAGTATGATTGAATGGTGAAAAAAAAGCAAAAATGTGAAGAATTCAGAGAAATAAGAAGACTCATGAAAAGATGCAGAATGGGGAAAAAACCTTCAGGAAAATAATATATACAATGGCAACAATAAAGAAAAACAAAAACAATAGGAAAAGGCAGTTGATCTCAGATTAAATGCAATGGACCCCGAGAGTAGATTATAAAACACCCTTCACTCCTCCAAGTTAAGAAGTGCTGGAGATGCTCTGTTGGTGAACTTGTAAACTGATCCAACCATTCTGTAGAGCAATTAGGAACTATGCATACCCTTTGACCTAGAAATAATAACACTACTAGGTCTATACCCTAAAAGAGATAAAAAACAAAAAGAAAGGAACCTTATGTACAAAAATATTTATTGCAGCTTTTCTCTGTGCGTAAAGAATTAGAAGCTAAGGGGATGCCCATCAGTTGGGGATTGGCTGAACAAGTTGTGGTATGTCATGAGGGAATAGTACTGTCCTATCAGAAATGATGAGCAGGATACTTTCAGAAAAACCTGGAAAGACCTTCACAGGCTGATGCAAGTGTACAATCTACTGTGTATGAAGAGTTGACTATTCTCAGCAATACAATGATCCAAAACAATTGTGAAGGACATATGATGAAAAATGCTATCCATCCCTAGAGAAAGAACTGATCGTATCTAAATGTATAATGAAGCATACTTTAAAAAAAACCCTTTATTTTATTTTTTGTCCATGTTTTCTTTCACAATATGATTATTATGAATATATTTTGCTTGACAACACATGTACAACTTATATTGAATCGTTTGCCTTCTCAGTGAGGGGTCAGTAGGGAGGGAGGAAGGGGGGAATGTTTTAAAGGGAGAGAGTTTTAAAAATTAATGTTAAAATTGTTTTTGCATGTAACTGGGGGAAAATAAAGTACTAAATAAAAGGGGAAAAAAGAGGTGGAGAGGAGAGGGGTGGTTGTTAATATATGCTGTCAGATGCAATTGCTATATTGATTAGTTTTGCGTTCCCATTTCTCTTAACTACAAGAGAGAATTAAATGAGAGAAGGGCATTTCATGAACTAAATGAGGTCTGAACAATGAGCAGATATCTGTTAAACTTTTAAAAAGCAAACTAAAAAATCTTCTATGTACTTGCATCCCTCTAGCTCTAACATAATATGTTCAAAGTTGTTTATGCCCAGTCCTTCCCAATTTGATCTCGTAATCTTAGGGTGTACCACGTGAGATTTGTTCAGTCCCCACCTCCAAAGGCAGATTCCTAGACACAGCAAATAGTAGGAGAGACAGAAACAATAAGAATGTTTCCCATAGGCTCCCAGCCTGTATTCCCTTAAGCTAGTCCTCTTTTTAATCAGATAACATATATTCCCAGCTACACAAAATGCTATTAAACTTTCCTGAAGCCTGTCAAATGTCAAGTTATTTCCTTACTGGCTTCTTTTCCCAAGACACAGGGCACAGACCTCTAGCTCCTGTTGAATTTCTACATCAGTGACAAGAGGCTGTCACCCAGAGAGAGGAGTTAGCTTTCCCAGGGGCTCAGGTCATTGGTCTCCACAGGATGTGGCCAATCGACTTAAACAGATGGTACAAGTGTGTCCCTCCAGAAGCAGCTGGGGGTCAAAGGGCATCTTGTCTTCAGAAGAGTACTGCTTGACTTTCAAATAGCTCAGAAACAAAATGACACAGGGCAAGACACCAAAACAGCCAGATGAGAATAAGAATCCACAACCATAAGAAACATTCTGATTAGAATCAAACTCTGAAAATTAGAGATGAAAGAGCCCTTAGAATCATGGCTGCAGAGAAACTCCTTGCTAGAAAAGGCCTTAGGATAGGCTGCTAAGACATAGAATGCTATGATCAGAAAGGATGCTCTGCTCTCATCGCTCATTTTATACCTGAGGAAACAGTGGTCCAGGGACTTGTTCAAGGTCATAGAGCAACTTCAAGTTTATAGCTGAGCCACAATCAGAACCCAGGGCTCCTGGTCCCATGGAGTGTTCATAGAATCTTAGAGAGAGAGATGGAAGGGATCTCAGAGATCACCTAGTCCAATCTCCTTTTTAGTGATGAGGAAACACATGCCCAGAGAGGTTGTCACATGTCCAAGGTCACCCAGTTAGCAGGTAACTGGGCCTGGATTAGAACCCAGGTCACTAACTCCAAATCCAGTGTTCTTTCAACTGTAACATGCTGCCTTTTAGATACCGTTTTATATTTAGTTTTGCTAAGTCTCTGGGTATATATTATACATTTTATATATATATATATATATAATATATATGTAAATATATATAATACTTCCTACATACCTATCCATCTCTAGGCTTTCTCCTGAGCTCTGGTCCTTTGCCACCTTCACCAACTGTATCAGCAAGGACCTTGACATAACGCAGGAGGGCCTGCTGTAGGTTCTTAGATCTATATTTTTTATGTGTTGTCTCCCTTGATCAGAGTAAGCTCTTTGAGGGCAGGGGTTGCCCAGCTTTTTCTGTTCATATCACTTGGTACAATGTCCAGCATGTAGTAAGTACCCAATAAATCCTTTTTACATTCATTGATCTTGAACTCAGCATTTTTAAATTTTTTTAAATTAATTTTATTTTCAGTGTTCCACAATCACTACCATATAACTTAGATTTCTTTTTCTCTCCATCCTCACTACCTTCCCCCTCCCTCCCTGAGACAGCATACAATTTTACATAGGTTCTACACATACATTCCTGTTAAATACATTTTCACCATAGTTGTTTTGCATAGAAGAATTGAAATGGATGGGAGAAATCATATAACAAACCAAAACGTAATGCAAAAGAAAATGATCTGCTACATTCTGCAGTTGAATTCCATAGTTCTTTCTCTGGATGTGGAAGGCATTTTAAAAGACCATTGGGAATTTTTTTTTAAGTCCTTGCCTTACAGTGAAGTTCCAAGTCTACCAGAAAAAACTGTTGCACACTGTGGTCATTGCTGTGCACAAAGTTCTCCTGGTTCTGCTCCTTTCACTCAGTATCAGATCATATAAGTCTTGCCAGGTCTCTCTGAAGTCTTCCTGTTCATCATTTCTTATAGCGCAATAGTATTCCATTACATTCATATACCACAATTTATTCAGCCATTCCCCAATTGATGGCCATCCCCTTGATTTCCAGTTTTTGGCCACCAAAAGAGTGCTGCTATAAATATTTTTGTATATGTGGGACCCTTTCCCATTTTTATGATCTCTTGAGGATACAGTCTTAGAAATGATATTTCTGGGTCAAAGGGTATGCACATTTTTGTAGCCCTTTGGGCATATGAACTCAGCATTTTTAAGGTGGAATTTATTTTCTGCCATCAATCCATCTCTCTTCCAAACATTTCTTTTTTCTTTTGAGAAGGTCAAAAGCCTTCCAGTTATTCAGGTTTACAGCCTTAAAGTCATCTTTAATTCTTCTCTTCCCTTCATATCCAAATAAGGTTCATAACAGTCAAATCTGGACCTGCCCCTTTATTTTCCTGAACTCAGAATTCTATTGTCTACATCTTTATCTTTGCAAAAGCTATCCCCCTTATTGGAATGCACTTACTTTTTCCTTACCATTGCCTCTTAGAATTCTGATGTGTCTTCAAGATTTAGCTCATATTCCACTTTATAGGAAGTCTTTACTGAACTCACTATGGGGTCTTTGTGTTTCTTTTCTGAGATATCTAGGTAGCAAAGTAGCTAGAACGTAAGACCTGGAGGAGGAAGAGGGCGGGGAGAAGGAAGAGAAGGAGGAGGAGCTGCTACTCACTCACAGGTTGTGTTTGTCCTTTGTTATTGAAGGGGACCATGACATCAAGATGATGACATAACTTGCAGTTGACTTTGATTTGAGTGAGGGAGGGCTGTGCAAGGTCACCAAACTCACTTTCTTCTCTTGAGCCATCTGGGTCCAGTGGGCTGATATTCATCAGGATGGCTGGAGATGGCCCAGGATGCAGTGGGAGACCTTGGCCCGTTGAGCCTAAGGTTTTATCACCTTCTCACTTTGAGTGAGACACACCCATTCAATGAATAGGCTTCTTTAAGTAGTGGTTCAAGGGATGGCCCCTTCAATAAAAAAAAAAAATCAAACTGGGAGGGGAAGACCCTCTGGGTTCCTGGGTAAATGAGAAACAATTACTATTTAGTAATTACATTCACTCTGTGCTAGGTGGGTGGGAACTTTTGGTCTAGTCTAGGAGCTCCAGAGTGAATTGAGTTTAAAGATTGGTCTTTGAGTATGAAATATAGCCAGTAAACCCATTTTTTATTTTTTTAAATTTTTACCGTTTACCAGGTTTACAAGTATCAGGGAGAGGTTTAGACAATGAGCAAAATTGTGGCTTGGTTGGAAGAGTCTAATGGCACGAGAGGTTGAGGAAGTCATATGGGGCGGCAGGGGGAGCCTCCCACCCATAGCACAGTGATGCTTTCCATGGGATCGTCCACGTTTCTCTAGAGTTTGCAGGTTCATAAAGGGCTATGCTTGCCCAAAACCTGCAAGGCCCATCCTTCAAGTAATCATCACACCTATTTTATAGAAGAAGAAGGTAAAGTTTGAAGAGTTTAGGTGCCATGCTCAAGATCACCCAGCTAGGAAGTGATAGAGCCATGACACAAGCCCAGGTATCTCCAAGTCAACGAATATTTATTAAACTACTCTACTACAGTGTGTATCATGCTTCAGGCAAATGCCTGAGCCATCACCACTGAGGATTCATGGGCAAGGCCTCTGGGTCTGGGTCTTTGTGCCTGCTTCTGTTTTTCTTCTCATCAGAGACGCTCCCATCCAAGAAAAGACTTTGTGGGAGGGGTGATGCCCCGGATTTTTCCCTAGGTCAGCTAAGGTTGTCAGATCGGGTTTGTTGCTGAATGGGTCCAGCACTGGCTGCCACACAATGCCCAAATGTTTAAATGGCTTCAAATGTCTAATTGAATTATCCTCAAACTGTCCACCAGGAAAGAAAGGCATATGCTGATATAAAGGGGCATTCACTGAGGCTGGGTCAGTCCTGAACCCTCTTTTCTTGGAAGAACCTCTGATGCTGCACTTGCCCATGTGAAATGCAATCTTCTGCCCTGAAAGCATTTCAGGCTGGGGCACAGGTGACATGGGGACTTTCAACCAGAAGACTTTCAGAGAACTTCCTCCATTTCTGCAATGGAAACCTTAGGTTGGCATGATGATGACGAAGAGGCTTCAGTGGGTCAGCAGGGTCTTTTACCTTTCCATCTTTCCAGAGAAGCTCCTCCAAGATTTACTCAGTAAGAGAAAACAGCCCCTGGAAATGAACAGATGGCTCTCCCAGCAGTCTCAGAGAATATGAGCCAAGACAGGTCAACCTGGGTGAATGACCTCCAAGGGCATCTAGTCCTTATTTACCTGGAGATCTTCAAACAGCATCTGTGACAAATGATAATCCAGCCATCAAACAAAGGCCTTCAGGGATCAGGGTCCTACTAACCCCCAATCCCTACCTGCTTTTTGGATAGATGATGGATAGGAAAATTTCTTCCAATTTGGGCCAAAATTTGCCTCTCTACAACTTCCACTCAATATCCCTAGCTGTTCTCTCTCTTATACCAAGCAGGATAAGCTTAATCCCTCTTCCAGATACCTGTTCTTTAGCTATTTGGAGATAATATTCCTCTGTCCCTAAATCTTCTGTTCTCTAGATTAACAAAGCCACTTCTTTCTTTAAAAAAAAAAAGATAAATTTAATAACAATAAGCCAAAATCATCAGAGAGATATACAAAATGAAGGATAGCATCCTAGATAAACTTTTAGCCCTTGCCAAGGTAGATGACTGGTTTTATTTTCCTTCATTTCTTTCTTTTTTATTAATTTAAAAACCCATCCTTTCTAGAACCAGCATTTCATCCATGTGGATACACAATTACCTTGCCAGCTTGCTCCTAGGGTCTCTCCTCACTCTGCTTGGACCCTTATTCCAGTTTGCCTGCCCTGCCCCAAATCCTTTTATTTGACTTACATTGTTCATTTCTCTTTCTCTTCCCCTTCCTTTTGACTTTTCTTTTCTCTGTCCAAATAAGCATCTGGTTCAAAATCATCCCCGTAGCCAGAAGCCTCAATCTCTTAACTTCAGTAGTATTCTCTAGTGGCATCCTTTAAAAAAACAAATAAAACCTTCTCCTTACTTCGGTTGTCTTCCCAGAAAGAATTCCTTTTGTGCTCCATGCGTCATTCTGTCCTTGCATTTGTTAGCTGTACCTTTACCCATCCCTATTTTATTCTCTCTCTATTCCATTATTGGGAAGCTAGGTGGTGCAGTGGATAGAGTGCCAGCCCTGGAATCAGGAAGATGAGTCTTTCTGACTTCAAATTTGGCCTCAGACACTTACTAACAGTGTGACCCTGGGTAAGTCACTTTACCCTGTTTGCCTCAGTTTCCTTATCTGTAAAATGAACTGGAGAAGGAAATGGCGAACTACTCCAGTGTCTTTGTCAAGAAAACCTCACATGGGGTCACAAAGCTTTGGACATGACTGAAAAGTGACTGAATGACAAATTCCATTATTCTCTACATTCCATTATGAATGTAAATCTTCTAGGAACTCTTTCAAGTTCCATCATCGTGTTACTACATTTGTAGATCTTATGCCATCTTCTTTACTCTTGTATATTTGTTTCATCTTAGAAATGGGAGTAAAGGAAAGAAGGCTTTTATGAAGAAAGCCATGAAGAAATCCATGTTGCATGGTGGGAGTGAGTATCCTTAGCCATGAGGCCCAGTTCTTTTTTTTAAATAGTATTTTATTTTTTCTAAATACATGTCCCTCACTCAAATCAAAATCAACTGCAAGTTATGTCATAACCTTGATGTCATTGTCCTCTTTGAGAATGACATGTAAAGATGAATATTAAAATTAATTTTTGAGTTCCAAATTTTCTCCCTCTCTTACCTCCCTCCTCCTTAACTTATATATGTGCAATCATACAAAACATATTAGTCATGTTGTGAAAGAAGAAACAGACCAAAAGAAAAAAACACAAAAAAATAAGTGAAAATAGTATGCTTTAATCTGCATTAAGATTCCATCCTTTTTTTTTCTTGATGCAAATAGCAATTTCCTTCATGTGTCCTTTGGAATCACCTTGGATCATTGTATTGCTGGGAATAGACAAGTCATTCGCAGTACAATGTTGCTGTTACTGCATGCAATGTTCTCCTGGTTCTGCTCACTTCACATTGCATCAGTTCATGTAAGAGACCCAGTGCTATCCCCTTTGCTTACGATGTTCTCTCACTACTCATAAGGCCAGAATATATACTTTCTAGTTTTATGTTCTCTTCCTAGCCTTCCTCTCTCCCATCCCATCATCCTTGGTGCTAGCTGCCTCCAGGGACTCACAAGTCAGCTCTTGTGGAGTGGAATGCAATCTTCACAAACACAACTCTCATTTAGAGGATGTGGTCACCTGTTGTGTAATTTCCCCATTTCTCTTATCATCTCCTCATGGAAACAAATGGCATCCCTTCATTTCTGCTTCTAAGGTGAGACCCACCGCTTAATTTGCCCATCTCAATATGGTTCATGTTTTTGCTTTATCATATTCTTCTGGGAGACGCATGATCCTTATATTACCTCTGAGTGTCCTACCTTCAAAGTAAGTATTCTGTTCAAGTTACACTTCCTTGCCAAAATTTCTATAATTTTGAATTCCAAATCTGGCATTTTCATTCTTCACTTCCATGGCCACCACCATAGTTCAGACTTATCAGCTCTTGCCTGCACTATGAAGAAATGAAAATCAATAAAGACAACTTATTAAGTGCTTGCTACGTGCATAGTACTGTGCTAAGGAAACAAATAGAAAAGTAGTCCCTGTGGAGGCAGCGGCCAGGTAGAATCACCATGAGGATTGCTTCCCTGGACAGTGACTGTGAGGGTCAGACCAGAAGCAGGGACACTGGTTGGGTGCGGAAATGCTATTCCCAGGGCTCTTAGGCTCAGGATCCAAATTTGGATGTCCAGAAGCTGCCCAGTTAACTTGGGGTTTATTGGCTAGATCTTTCTTCCTTCCTTCCTTCCTTCCTTCCTTCCTTCCTTCCTTCCTTCCTTCCTTCCTTCCTTCCTTCCTTCCTTCCTTCCTTCCTTCCTTCCTTCCTTCCTTCCTTCCTTCCTTCCATTCTTTCTCTCTTTCCCTCTTTCTCTTTCTTTCTTTTTTACTTTCTCTTTTTTCTCTCTGTCTGTCTGTCTCTCTCTCTCACAAAACCTTAAACCCAGTTCGCTCTGATGCTCGTAGATTTGACCACAGTAGGTCCCCTGATCAAGCTCCACTTAATGGCTGTATTTTGGGCCCTCCTAGCTTACAGTGAATGTCAGTGGTAACTGTTTCTCTCAGAAACAGCAACCCTGAGGATCTTCCCCTCCTGGCTTGATTTCTTTTCTTTTTTTCTAATTAAAGAGACTAGCCCTTGACTCACTTCTTAAAGAGGCCTATTCATTGAATGGCCATTACCTTCCTCTAAGAGGGCACCTGAAAAGGCCAGCCTAAAAAGGCCAAGGTCTCCTATTGCGTCTTGGATCATCTCCAGTCAATCTGATGAATATCTTGTCACTTGGGCCAGATGACTCAGGAGGAGAAAGTGAGGGTGGTGACCTTGCACAGCCCTCCCTCACTCATATCAAAGTCAACTGCAAGTCATGTTATCTTTTCTCTGATGTCATGGTTCTCTTGGAAAACAAAGGACAAACACAAGGAGAAATAGTGATCAAGACTATAGCAGTGGTTTGACTCACCTGGCACATACCACCTCTCAAAAGACACCTTGCTTCTTCAGCTAGGTCTGTTTTGTTTGTCCTATTTGTTGTGAAATTTGGTAAGCAGATGTAACTAGTGAGGATGATTGGTCCCTTGGATGGTCCCCACAGACTGGGTCTGGGATTACCTGTCTCAGATTGTCAGTTGTTGGACAATTGGTATTGGTGGTAGAGGATGATGGGCCCCTCCACAAAGGTTGCTCTCCTCAATGAGGGCTGGAGAGGAAGGGCTGAAAGCAGAGTGGTTTAGGTGGTGCTGCTACTCCCAAGGCTCTTAGGCTCAGGATCCTGGGCTATTTCTATTAGGTCCTGAGAAGAGGGGATGGATGAGGTTGTGGTAGTGGTTTGAGATATATATATATATATATATATATATGACTTGCTAGGCTGGTTTGTAAAGCTGCCCAAATGGTTTCTCCATCTTATTTATTCCTTTTCCTACACAAATCTCCTGAAGGGATCTTCTCAAGGCTTAGTCTAATCATCTTATTCAGTATTCAAAAAGCTCCAATCTCTCCTTATCGCCTCTACAATAAGCCTGACCTTGAAACACAAGCCAATTAGATTGGTCATGCTGCTTATACTTGGTATATGGCTGGAGTGGGCATGCTGATTGAACAATTTCATTTCTTTAATGTTATTTCGAGAAGCTTTTACCTTGTTTGGTATCTCTATCTTCTTATCTTATAGATTCAGCTTGAATTATTCTAGATTTAGTGCATTATTTTTAGGTTTTTAGCCTGGAAAGGTCACTCCATGATCTTGCCAATAACAATTGCTCTCTGACAGCCATTAGATATATTTGAATCTAGTCAGGGATCTATGTTGAATGTGGATAAATAGAGGGAATGGACCACCTTCTTAGTTCCCATATATATCATGCAATTTTCATGTCAATGCCTTTGCTTATACTTTCATAGATTGCATATCCTAGGATGTCCTTCTGCAACTCCCATCTTCATCTGTTGAATCCTAACTCATTCTTTAAACCCCAACTTATGTACCACTTCTTCTGGGAATCTTGTCATAGTCCCATCGTCACCAATGACCTTCCCACTTAGATCTCACTCAGTTTTGTTCCTCTCATTTTTGTATTATTATTATTATTTATAGATAGACTATGGGACAGCTAGGTGGTACAGTGGATACAATACTGTTCCTGGAGTCAGGAAGACATCTTCCTGAATTCAAAGCTGGTTTCAGTCACTTACTAGCTGTGTGACCCTGAGCAAGTTATTTAACCCTGTTTGCATATACAAATTACTAATTAAATGTATTCATTTATATGCTCAATCATTGTTCATTGATTAGGAGGTCAGAACTAGAGAGCACCTGGAACAATCAATCCCTCTTTTAGGAATAAAGACAAAAAAATAAAATAAAAAAACAATCCAGTGATTTGCTAGCCCAAGGTCATGCAGCTATGGGGGTCACATTTAGAGCTTGAACTCAGTACTTCCTCCTTCCCCCCATGATCTCAGCCCAAGGCTCATTTCAGTGTACTGCGATTTGCTTCTCTTTTAAGGATGGCTTTGATAATTTTTTTAATCTGACTTCTTAAAAGAGACTGAACGTGGAATATGCTGACTTGTGAAGTGGTGAATCTCTTTATACTAGATAATTACAAGCATAGGTTTCTGCTTCAGGTAAAGGTTGAGATTAAGATACCCTGATGCCCCTTCACCTCTGAAATTCTATGATTCGGAATACATCTCCATAAGGGTGGTATGGAAAGACCCTCACCTGGGGCCATGAGAACCTGAGAGTGTGATTATGTTACCATCTCTCTTCTGAGCTCACAGCATTTAATTTTCTTCGGCACATAGGAGAGTGTACTTTCTATTAGATCTTTCTGTGTCTATTTCTTCTCTCTCCTTCTAGACTGTGTACTCCTTGAAGACAAGCTGTGTCTTATAAATCTTTGTAATTTTCCCTAGACAGACTTGAATTGAGAATTGAAGGTGGTGTATTTTTGCTTCCTATTGAGCTGTTGTCCACCTACATTAAGATAAATAAAAAAATATACATGTATACATACATATAAATGTTTTAATTCCTTTGAAATCTGTTCTTTAACTGTTAAATTCCTATTTTTGTTTTCTTTCCTGATGCCCATAATTGGTAGCTATCAAATCCATGTGGTCTGGCATGTTTAAGGATGTGAATCTGACACGTTATATGTCACTGATCATAAAAGCACTATTTCCCAAAGGCCTCAAATCACTTTCCCATGTTAGCTTTGTCCATACAGAGTTCCAGTAAATGGTGCCAATTCTCACTGAACTTGTCTAAGTTCATTACCTCCTGTATGCCCTTTATCAATTTCTTATGTTCTATTTGGTAAGTTCCTTAAAGGCAGGTTAAAGTGCCTTGTTTGCATTTCACCTTGTACCTAGCAATGCTTTACACCCAGTGGGAGCTTAGTAAGTATTGAATAAATGACTAAATTAATGAAAGAACTCAACTAGATTATCAGCTTTATGAAGAATGGACTCTTTCCTTATCTAAGCTTTGCATATTATTTCAGGTTACTAGAGAACTCTACACACAGTAGATGCCTACCAAGTATTTGATAAAGGAATGCATGAACTAGACTCTAAGCTTCATAAAGACAATGACCTGGTCTTATCTAACTTTGTTAATAACCTCATCACAGGACAGTTCTCTTCAAATAGTTGGAATATAATAAAATTTGTCGAGTTGAATGAATCTGTCTAAAATTATCATGGGATAATTATTTTAATTACCTTTGGTGACAACACTCAATAATCCTCCATCCTGTCAATTTCATGTTTTGTTCCCATCTCTGTATCAGTTAATTTCACAAAGGACAATACAACTTGTTCTTATAAGTACATTTTTATTGAAAATAAAAAAATTAGTGATTCCCCCCTACCCCTTCAAAGTGGTGTACTGCACAATTTCCAAATACTACAAGGCATATTTATTGTGCAATAACCTTAGAGACTAAATATACATTAATGGCTTATTGGAGGACATGACAACATTGATTTTTATGTTTCTCCATAGGTTACTATTGATATAGATTCTCTATAAACAGTAGTCATTTTCCTTTGTACATGTGGCACACAGTTAAGAAGGCAGATTTCAGGATATTTACATTCATGCAATTAAATCTAATACGCTACCTTTGCAATTGAAATAATATGCTTTGTATATATGCAGGGAATATTGTAATTATATATATTGTTTATCTCTCTTTAAATATATAACTATATATATAATATATAATTCTATGCTTTTAAACTTGTTCGAGGTCTTCCCTTCAAAGCTTTCTTCTGCAGCTCCTAAGAAAGGGCTGGAGAACTCTGACAATTCTGTTTGTCTATTAAATTCTAAAGTAAGTCTCAGCTATGATACCTTTGGAAAATACCTATTTAATAACATGTAAAAAACAAAAGTCATATTTCATTCTGGACCTCAGAGCTCATAAAATATTCTGAGAATCTTTCTCTATTTCTGATTTGGGACTGCAGATACATTCTAAAAAAAATAAATTTTCAGCTAGAAAAGATCAAAGTCAGGTTGAACCTTATGTATGCTGAAAAAGTGATATGAAGTTATTTAATCAGGTGAAAAGCAATTGGAACTCCCTCCCCCTTCCCTCATCAGTCACCAAGAAATCTTTTTCTGAATGACCAGTTCCTACTTGTTGTCTGAAGATCTTGTCTTCAGTGACTAAGAAAAAAACCAAACAACTGAGATGATTTCTTTGTATTTTATTAAATGTACCAAAGAATATCAGAGATGGAAGGGGACTTAGAGGGCATCTAGTCTAAATAAATTCTTTATTTTGAAGATGAGGAAACAGTTTCTAGAGAAGTGACTTGCCTAAGGTCAACCAGGCAGTCCTAATTCTTAACAAAGAATCTTACAAGTCCCATGACATAGTTTTAAAAGCAATCTGCATAGCCTGTACCAATTCCTTTAACATTATTTCCCATATTTCTAGTGTGGTAGGTTAAGGATCTTGGTCTGGTTGATGCCCTGTGTTGGCTCAGGCTTTGATTTGACATGTGACCTTCAACCCTCTGATTCCCTTCTCTGGACCAAATATATAAAACAAATGTATTAAAACTAAATGACCTCTATTGTTCCTTTCAGATCTAATATTCTCTGTTCTAACAATTTCCACTCTTTTCTTGAGACCTTGCTCTCAAAGTGATCTTTACCACAGAGAGGGTAGAGAAGTTGGACAAACAACCCACTTTTGAGATTAGACACTACCTTCTGCTTATAAAGCAACTGCATTTTGGGAAAAGCATATTTTTAACAAGACTTTGCTTAAGGAACATCCTTTCTCAGACCACATGATCTACATTTAGGATTCAGAAAATAGAGTTACCAGATCTATCACAGTCTCAGACTTGGGAGGGTCTTCAGCAGTCATCAAATGAACCTATATTGGAAGGAGAATATCCTCTGAAATACAGCCCCTGCCACTTAGAAGATTTCCAGGGATGAGGAATTCATTACTTCCTAAGGCAATCTAAGATGTTGAGCAGGACCTCTGGGTAGCTCTAATTTTTAAAGTGTACTGAGAGGGTAACTTCCTTTAATGGTATGAGAGCTCACAAATCATCAATTTACTGAATGTCGGAATGGAAAGGAATTGAGGCCAGGTCATTTGCCTAAAGTCACATAACTGGCAAAACCAGGACTCTGGGAGAAATGCTTTAATTACTAAGGCTCTGGTCAGAGTGGAGTCACTGTGGGTTTACTGCATAAACCCTCAATCTCTGATGAACTCTCACTGTTCTCTGTATTCTGCTGCATGGTGGAGCGGAAAGACCGTTGGATCCAGAGTCAAGAGGGTCTCCCTTTGAATCCCAGCTCTGTTACTTGCTGTGTTTGTTGTTCATTTGTTTAGTCATGTCCAACTTTTCATAACCCATTGGAAGTGGTTTGCCATTTCTTTTTCCAGCTTATTTTACAGATGAGGAAACAGAAGCAAATTGTAACGGTTAAGTGACTTGCCCAGGGTCACGTAGCTAGTTCTGGCTGAGGCCAGATTTGAATTCAAGAATAGGAGTCTTTCCAGGGCTGATACTCTATCCACTATGCCACCTCGTGTACCACCCATGTACCTGGGCAAATCACCTTTCCCATTTTTAACTCATAAAGGAGTTTTTTCCTTTGTGAAATGAGGAGGTTGCTGGAATTTGATATCTAATAGTCCTTTTCTATTTGAAAATTATATTCATGAGATCATTGCCCTAAAGATGGCATCTCATTGAACACTTCTGCTTCACAGATAAGCAAACTCATCTGTAAAGAAACATTTAACATCTCTCCAGAGATGTTAAATGGCTTGTCTAAGATCACACAGATGGTAGAGAGCAGAGCCTGGAGGCTTCCTGCCTCCAAATTCAGGGTCCTCTCTTCTATAACCCCTTGCCTCTTCTTCCATCCTGACCTTCCAGAAGCTAGATGGGTAGATGTGAGCAGAAGGTATCTCACTTCCAGCCTGCCAATTTATTGTTTGTTCTTCAAAACAACAGATATATTTGGCAAACTAGAGGAGATTGCTGCATGTCTGTGTTCTTAGACTAGATCATATTGAGGGCAAGTTTATAAAACACCATAACTGAGTGTAATAGGAGGTAATCAAAGTTTAGATTCTGCTCGATAAACTTCCCTTATACTTGAAAACATCTGTTTATTTATGAGTCTGATAATGCATGCTTCAGATCAGAGAACACTATGTCCCTCTTTTTCTTAAAGGAAACCTTCAAAAGAAACAGAATTATTTCATTCACAGGAGCACGTTACATTTCGGAAAGGCCAATATAAACTGTGACTGCTATTACCAGTCCATCCTACCTAGATCTGCAAATAGAGGGTTTTTTTTCCCCATGAGCATGTGTCAGATCATATTAAATATAGGGTGTTTAGGAGTGAAAGATTATTCATAAAGATGGATGCTCTAAGAAGGAGTTGGAGTTACCTTTAACTTTGATGAACGTGACTAAATTCTAACCCAGTGATGACTACTTCAAATACACATTAAGGTGATTGGTTCTTTATTAGTAGATATCTACTGTATGAAGGGTATTATGGTGGGTGCTGAAGGAAATTCAAAGGTAAAAAATAAAAGAAAACAACACAGGACTAATGAATAAATGTTCAATGGATGAATGACTTTTTTTGACAATCAGTTCCATATCTCTTGCTCTCAAGAGCTTGCAAACTGATGGAGAGTAAATTTAAATAGACACATTATATAATGCAAAAAAGAGTGTATATCAATATGCCTTGGTTTACTGACTTGTTAATTCCATTGGTGATTATTTTCAGTAATGGGGTTGCTATGGTTGACTTGAGACACAGATACTAAATATTACTGATGCTTCACAGTGGCACTGGAATTAGGCATTTGGGATCACTCCCTCTACTTCCCTCCTTCACTGTAATTCATCTCTCAGAACTTTCTATTTGGAGCAAGATGATAGAAAGAGAAATATCTAGTTGACAAAGGGAGACACAACTTGGCTTTCTGGAGGAGGGAGACAATCACAGATTCCCGGACTTACAAGGGTCATCTACTTCAGCCCATAGCTAAATCATAAATCTCCCCTACAGTATCCCCCAGTGGTCAGCCAGTTTCCACATGAAGACCCCTAGTATTGGGGAACAGATCTAGTTGTTTGTTTTATAGGGAGGAAACATGGGTTTGGTGGCAGCTTGGCTTTAGGGAAAGCATGATCTCTGCGTCCCATAAGTATGACAAAAAGTTCCCATGCAGGATTTGGCACAACAGGCAGCCTCCATCACAGTCAGTCGGATAACTGAGCTAACAATCATTTGCCTGGTCTTTCCACAAACAACACTAACTATAGGCTAGGTCTATTAAGGTCTTGTTAAGTTGAGAAAATAGGCAAAGAAATTTAAAAACAATAACAACAGCTAGGTGGGGAAGGGGAACTTCCCCTACTCAAAAGCTCATCCAAAGGATGGAAAGAGAACTTTGGTTTCTGGTCTGGCTCATCCTTTCCACATCTGAGACCATGAACACAGCTGTTTATTCACACCAATGGAAACAAGTCTCTTGTTCTTTTTTTCTCCTTCATCAGGCATTTTCATGAAGAACTAGCTGTGTAGTGGGTCCTTAGAGTACGAACTTAAGAGAGCTGTGGAGGAACAAGGAACTCAAGTATTTGCTGGGGTGAAGAAGAAAGAAGGTAAGACAGAAACCCAAAGCAAAGGATGGAGGCTCTTGAGGAGGAATGTATTGAAAGCACCTTTTTAAAAAAATGAAAATTCTCACAGTCATACCAACACTTGAAGGAGCCTTGTCCTGATTGAAGGAGCCTTGGGTCACTGGAAATTGCATAGTCACCAGACTGCTGATTGGTTTCCCAGCCTTGCTTGTGAGGGCATGCAGGTTGGGGCAGGTAGTATACACTCATGGATGCCTTCCCTCTAAAGGGTTAAGAAGAAGTAGAGGGTGCTACTGCCTTGCCAGAGGGATGTAACCAGCAGGACTATGGAGGATAGCTAGAATGCCCATTCTCAATCCCCAATCCCAGCAAGTCCTCTTTTGTCTGCAGCTCTTGTGAACTGTGGATCGAACAAAAATGAGGACATCAACCACGACAAGAGAGAAGGTCAAGCAAGGCATGTTGACGTTTGTCCCCTCGACATATGTTGCATATGATCATCATGCCTCATTTTGGGCATAGGAGGAAGAGCATTGTATCTGGAGTCAGAGAATCTGGGTTCAAATTCCAACACTGTGGCTCCTGCTTAGACGTGTGACCTTGGGTGAGTCACTTAACTCCCCCGCCTTCAATTTCCTCCTCTGTTAAAGGAGGGGGTTGAACTAGATGATCTCTAGGGTTCTTTCTAACTCTATATTCTCCTCTCTGAGCTGCCTCTGACTGGCAGACAAAATCCTTTTCATCAGATGTTCAGCAAAGTCTTGAAAAGCAGTCGGGTTTCTCTCTCTGAATGCTTGAGGTGTGCAAGAATTGGGAAATTAAGTCCTGGGCCCACCAAGCTGTCACGTGCTGTGTCTTTGCTCCCTCCCTTCTTCCTGTACCACTTTGTGCTTTGACGAGACCTCACTCCAGCCAGGCTGTCTGGGAGTCAGCAGGGATTACACAACCGCATTATTTACATCCACTGTTTTGTTGTTTTGAGAGGAGGTCATTGCATATTCAGTTCCACTTGTCCCATTCTCTTCTTTTCTTAGTGGTTTCCTGTGAAGCAGAAGGTGGGAGAAGAGGGGAGAAAAAGAGGAAGAGAGAAAAACATGGAAATCAGTTATTAGAACAGACTTAGAACTCAAGTACTGTGAGAGCAGTCCTGATTTTTTAACCCAACATTGCATAATTTTCTAGGGTGTGAATTTCATAGTATATTCTCTCCTATGCTACTTTTGAAGAGATATTACAAACCATCCAATATAACTCCTCTCATTTTACAGAAGACAACACTGGCCCAGGAAAATGGGGAAGGCTTAAATCCCATCCCTTTCTAGAACTATGCATAAATATACATTGAATGGGGGTGGGATGGTGAGGTTCCTGTTTCAGGGGCCTTATTTAAGCATTGTTGCATTTCTCAATACTATAGTGACCCTGAACTATTGGATAGACATACAGATTGGATAATAACAAACATAATAGATGACACTCTTATCATTTGCCAAGTGTTTTCTTTACATGCGTGATCTCATTTGGCCCTCCCGACACTCCCCCCTCCAATGATGTAGGTCATGTAATATTCCCATTTTATATGTGGAGAAACTGTGGCATAGTTAGATGATCTAATATACTCTTGGACACACAGGGTTAGCTCCCAAATCCTCTAACTCTTAATTCCAAACTCCTTCCACAACACTGCCTGACTCTGAGGTGCTGTGTAAGTCATTCTTACCTTGATTTGGCTAGAGAGGCATAGAGGAAAAATGGTAATAGTAGTACCAATAAAAATATAATTAGTATGTACCAGTGATTCTCAAGCATGTCCTTGTAGGATGTCCCCTGAGGGCTTACAATTGATTCTCACAATACTATCCTTTAGCACAAAAGTGAATTTTAAAGGCTAGAAAGGAGGGATGCAAAAGGACAGTAATATAATTAATCTTGAACTCCTCTAAATTCCATCTATGTTGTAAGAACTAGCTGCATCCTTGAAGAAATTTCCCAGACTTTTCTGAGTGCACTAATGGATCCCATTACAAACTCTACTTGGTGATGTTTACTCATTTCAGTCATGTCCTACTCTTAATGACCCCATCTGGGGTTTTCTTGGCAATGATACTGGAGTGGTTTGCTATTTCCTTCTCCAGCTTATTTTACAGATGAGGAAACTAAGGTAATCAGAGTTGAATGACTTGCCCAGGGTCACAAAGCTAGTAAGTATCTATGGCCAGATTTGAACTCAGGAACATGAGTCTTCCTGACTCCAGGCTGGGCACACTATAAACTGTCCCCAACTCTAATGCCTCTTGCTATCTCATACATACATTGTAGCACTTAAACTATATGCAGTAAATTCTCTAATATATATGTGCACATTTTACCTTTTCCATGAGACTGAAGGCAAAGACCACATCTGATAGGGCCATTAAAAAAAATTTGAGAGATCTGGTCCAACCCCCTTCCTTATGTTTTACAGATGAGAAAATAAGATCTAAAGAGGTTAGATGATTTGTTCAGGGTCACATTGACAGTACATGGAAGAGCAAGAAGTGATTCAGGTCATGGGACCATAGAGCCAGACCATAGGTCTCAGGATATCTAGTTCGACCTCCTTGTTTTATAGATGAGAAATTGAGAGATATAGATGTGAAATGACTTGCCTAAGTCATATGGGTAGTACAAATCATCAAAGATGGGATATGAACCCAGGTTCTCTGAGTCCAGATATAATAGTCTTGCCACATATCATACTTGGCCGTAGTGCATCAGAGCAAGAAAAGACTCTAGAGATTATCTCGTTTAACCCTTTCCTTTTCCTCCACTGGATCTGTGTTCTCATATTGTGGTTATTCCTTTTATTGATGGAGATACCAACTGATTTGTCCCTGATCATCCTGGATACCTCTCAGCCATGCTGTCCCATATATTTACCATAGGGGTGCACTCAATGTAGGAGGTGCCTCCCTCATTTTCACTTTGCACTCAGTGGCTCCTGATGGAGCATATGCATATATGGCCTTTCTACTCTTTGGTCATTCATTGCTCTTGTTACATGTTCAGCCCATCTCTCTCACTCTCTTTTCTTCTTGCTCACGTGTTGGACATTCTTTTCCTTTTATAGATGAGGAAAATGGAGTTCAGTGATTAAAATGACTTCCAAGTTTGTCACTTACATTTATTGAATAGCAAGGCTGCATTTCAAACCCAAGCCTTCTGGCTCTAAGTTCTGTGCTCTTTCCAGTACCCATGATGCCTTTTACTAGTGATATTTGTATCAACTACTTTCTTGCTACACTGACAGCGGCCTAAAACTAGTCATTCTTAACAAAACCCAATTGCTCAAGAACCTGTAGCCTATCTTAACCTCCCTAAAGCTCCACAAGGTCCATCTTCAGCATCCCCAGCCTCACTTGAGAGACACTGGTATAGGTCAATGGTTTAGCACTTGGATGGATGAAAGTACAGTAAGAAGAGTTATTGGTAAGTTGATGATGTTGAATGATCAGCATGAAAGTTCCATCAGCATATTCTCCCACACAGAGAAGAGGAAAATGTAGTTTTCTCCTCTTCATTTTCAATTGGAGTACCACAAGGGAAATGACCAAGAAACCAAATCCCATTCATGGGATTCACTAATCCTTCCTTTGAGGCACATCAGTTGGCCCATGCTCATCAAAGTAGCTTCTATAGTGTTTAGGACTTTGTTCAAAGCACTTTCATACTTATTATCTCCATTGAGCTTCTCAGCAACCCTGTGAGGTCACAAAAGACTACTGATCACAATACGGAAGACTAGGGCAGCTATTACTCTCCCCAGGTGATTGATAAAGAAATTGAAGTGCAGAAAATGTTTGAGCCAAACTCAAGCAGTTAGTGGCAGAGCTTGGACAAAAATCCAAGTTCTTCTGTTCCTAGTCTATACTCTGATTCTAATTGTCGCAGGGATACATGGAAAGAAGACTGATTAAAAAAAAACCAGGACTCTCATCTCATTCTGCTGTGACTAATTTGCCTAATTTGTAGGATGTGCTAAATGAAACTCTGTCCTAGGGTCAGAGATTTTTACTTGTTCCAACTGCCGTCTCCCACCATGATCTGAGCAGGAACCTTACATCTCTTTGTCTCTAACTTTTTCACCTGTAAAATGGAGGTGATGGTAGAATGACAGAGCAAAAGGAGGGTTTTGAGTCAAAGAATGTTAGAATATGCACTTCCTTGAGGGGAAATGCTTTCATGGCTTTGAAATCCCAAGCGTTTTTTCAGTCATGACTCTGTGAGATCATTTGGAGTTTTCTTGGCAAATATACTGGAATGGTTTGGTTTTTTTCTTGGCAAATATACTGGAATGGTTTGGTTTTTCCTCCTTCAGTTCATTTTACAAATGGGGAAACTGAGGCAAACAGGGTTAAATGATTTGCCCAGGGTCACACAAGTGTGAGATCTTCCTGATTCCAGGCCTGGCACTTTATCCACTGTGCCACCTAGCTGTCTGTCATAGTAAGTACCTAATACATGACTGTCAGAGCATATGTTAGAACATAGAACATAATAATTTTAGAGCTGAATGGGACCTCAGAATATATAATACTTGTGTCAGAAGGGATTTTAGATCCCACAACAGAAGTGGAAGGAAGATCCCACTGGAGAACAAACTATTAGAATGTAGCATGTTAAGACTCTGAAGGGACCTGGCATTCATCCAGTCCAACCCACTCAGACAGTGAGAAAAGCATAGCCCACTAAGGATAACTGAGTTGATTTGAGGAGGCTCACATAGCTAGCAGTTAGGGATCAGATTAAAAACCAGGTCCTTGGACTCCCAGTGCTCTTTGGACCGCATAACCTAATATATTCTAAGCTAGTCTTTTATACTGTGGTCAATAAGTAGTCCTTTATACCCTCACAGGGGTAGAAAGGATGGAAAGAAACTGGACCAGTTGTCTAGAGAGCTCTGTGGCTTCCTTGGAGACAAAATGCTTAAAAATGAAGTATTCTGTAAAGTTCCTCTTCTGAGTTTTCATGTAAGCAGTAAGCCTCAGTTCAGGTCCTTTGAAAACTTGATTCAGTCTTCTAACACCCCACTATTCTCAGGGTGGACACTGGATAATTTCTCCTGTGGTGCCACTTGTCAGAAGATCAGCGTAAATTTGAGAGGGTGATTCTGAATGGTGGAAAATTCTCTTCTGCGTCTGGAATGGGCAGTCTGGCCTGGCTCCTCAGCTTTGTACAGCCAAAGGCAGACTGAGGACATTGCCAAAAGGCCAAGGGTAGGTTTACAACTAACCCACAAATGCCTGAGCTTTCTGCCCTGCTTGTTTTCACTCAATTCAAATAGGAAATCATGTTTGCCCATGAAAATAGAAGGGAGTGAATGAAGGACCATTACTGTACATCCTTTTATGTTATTTTCCACATTAGCATATTATATAATTTTAGAGACAGAGGGAAGCCTTAGAAATCTTATAGTCAAACTCCCTCAATTTTATAGAGGAAATAATTAAGACTTAGACAGGGGAAGAGACTTGACTTACCCATAAATATGTACTGTAAGTTTATAGCAGAGCCAGGAATAAACCTAGTCTTTTGGCACATCTATATGATATCGTATCCCTTTTTATTTTTTCTTTGTTTTCTTCAGTCACTCATTTGGCTCATCCCCATCCCCCACTCTGCAGGATACCATGTTGCTTTTGTAGCATTGGCTCCCTCTGTAATCTCAATAGAGGTTAAGAGGCACTTTAAAATGATTGAATAAATGTGGGGCCACAGTTCATACATTCCTTCTGTGGCTTGTCTCTTGGGAGTGGTGAGATGGATGGTATGTGTTAGTGAAAGGAAAAGTGGAAATAAACTTCATGTCATACTCACTCAGAGGCTCAGGAAAACAACTCCTGATTCTCTGAACCAGGTTTGTATCTGCTCTCTGCCTAATTTCTCATTCAGGAGATTGATGTATACTTTATACAGAGATGCCTGTGTAAACACCATGCTTTCAAACCTGTGGGGCACCTTGATTATTCCAGCACATACATGAAGAGGCATTTCCACCTGAGAGGTGAGAGAAAGAATGCTCCACCAACTGCTCCCTAAATCACATGGTTCCTAAAATCAAGAGAAAGTAATATGAGCTTTGCAACTGCTAGATGGAATGTCCAGCTTTTCTATAGATATGCTCAGTATTTCTGGAGTAATTCAGTTTTGTTCAAGTCAATTCAAGTTCACGTTTTGTCAAATCCTTATTGAGTGCAAGGCACTGTCCATGGTACTGAGTATATACTTATAGATATGACTGAAGTCTCGCTATCAAGGAGCTTATAACATCTAAGGTGGGGGTGGATAATTTTATAGTAATAACAACGATATGAAACTATATAATAATAAAAAATAACAGACCTTTATATAACACTTTAAAGTTTGTGAAATATTTTACATAAATTATCTCACTGAGCTTTCACAACAACATTGAGGGGGGTACTGTCATTATCTCTTAATCTGTATTTATAGCTTTTATTTTTACAACTCCATTTTCAAATGTAACCTTCATCCTTATGCCACCCCACTCCCCAGAGGTCAAGGGACAAAGGAGAAGGGAAAAACATCCAGCAAAGTGAACCGACATGATTACTGAGCCTGATAGTATACTTAATATTCCATACCCATAGTTATCCACCTTTTCAAAGAGGGAGAATGAGATCTTCCTTCTTCTTTTTGGACAAGCTTGAGAATTATAATTATACAGCATCTGTTTTCATTTGTTCTTTCCATTTATGTCACTGTAGTCACTATGTATGAAGTTGATCTGGTTCTGCTTATTTCATTTTGCATCAGTTCATATATCTTCCTGTGCTATGCATTCTTGATATTTATCATTTTTATGGTAGTAGTAATATTCCATTGCACTAATGGAACCACAATTTATTTAGCTACTCCCAAACAATAAACCTATCTATTGTTTGCAGATTTTTGTGGCTACAAAAAATACTTTTAGAAATATTTGAGTACAATAGATATTATTATTATAACCATTTTACAGATGAGGAAAGTGAGACTTAGAGAGGATAAATGGCTTGCCCATGACTGCAAAGTTGGTAAGTATCAGGGAAGGATTTGAACTATCTACAATAACTAGAATACAGTGCAGAGTAGCATTAATGCAAAGGAGAGGACCTTGAAAAGTTCTTTGAGACATTTAGAGATGAAGGGTAAGAATACCAGTACATTTAATGTGAGGTGGAGGGTGGGTGCAGGTTGAATATACCACAAAGGCATCATGCTCTGAGAGACTGTGTACTGCTTCTATGGTCTGGTGCCCTCCCAGTGATACCAATTTGAGGGAGAAATTGAGATTTTGAATATCACATGATGCTTTTTGAAACCCCTGTAATCTCTTTAGGAAAAGGTAGCACATGTGGAGGGCATCTCCAGAGCAAGAGAACTCTCATGAAGAGGATGAGTGCAGCATGAGCATGAGAAAATCTGTGATGGAGCAAGTTGTAGAGCCAGGATTAGAACCTGGAATTCCTAAATACATATAGGGCTATAGTATTTTCCATTAAACCAATGGTTTCTCATCCTGTGAGCTGAGGATTCCTGGGAGATCACAAAATTATCATGAGGGGTCCATATGCATAAGATGCCCTGTCAGGTTGATTTTTAATTAGTGCCAACCAAATATACAGAATGCCGCCATACAACAGGCAAATCTAGTTTCTGTAGCTTGAGTATGTTGTATGCAGACTGTATTACTATTTTTCAAATATAGCAATAGATAAAATACATGTGGAGAAAAATCAAATGTAAATTAATTCAAGGGCATTGCAGAATTTTTCATAGCTTATTCTTAGCCTGTATTTCTACTTCAGTGAATAGCACAATTATTATCATGTGAGGATCTGTAAACTTTAATTGTAAAAAAAGTCTTCAAAATGTTGGAAACTACTGCACTAAACCATTTTTTTTCCTGTGTATCAGTTTTGCATCATCAGCATATATTCCATACTCAGCAAAGTTAATGATTTATTTTCTTGTTCTTGGCTGGTTCCAAGTTACTCATCCCCCACTAGTGACTTGATAAGCCAGAAAGACTCTAAGGTAGGGGTGGGGAACCTGTGACCTCAAGGCTACATGTGGCCCTTTTAGGTCCTCAAGTGTAACCCTTTGATTGAATCCAAATTTCACAGAACACATCCCCTTAAAAAAGGGACTGGTTCTATAAAAGTTGGACTCAATCAAGAGACCACACCCAAGGACCTAGAAGGCCCTCATGACATGTAGCCTCAAGGCCACGGGTTCCCTACCTCTGCTCGAGGACTTTTAAATGTACCAACTAAATACATTTTGTTCATCATTCTATTATTCATGCATTCATTATTGATTGATGCATTGTTTATTCATTCATTGACTGTTTAACACATGTTTTATAGATATTTGTATCATTTTCTAATCTCAGGAATGGGGAGGACTTGGATGGTACATTGGTAAAATGATGAGTAGATTGTCAAATTACCATTGCCCCAAATTTGAAAATGCCCAAAGACCAAAGAAAGATGAAACCTGAATAAACTGTCAGCAGATACAGAACTCAAAATCTCATGAATATAGTAAATCTATTGTTTAAGAAGGTTCATAAATCCCAACATGCATATTCACTCATAGACACAAACCTGCCTTTCATTTGTTCATGCATTTATTAATTATGATCTACACAGTTAATGGTTACTAGTGGTGAACTCATATGGAGATTAAGGAATAAGGATGGGAGGAGAGGGCAGATTCTAGGGACATCAGAGAGAAACTGAAAGATTTATAGGGTGCTTAGAAGCTTGTGATGGGTGTCGGTAATTATTTACTAATAGATACTTAGTTAATAGTTGAAGGGAAACTACTGAAGGAGATGACTTATTCTGGGTGGTTCCAGAAAACAGAAGTCAGCTCAATGGTTCAAAGTTATGTGAAACAGATTTCAACTTAGCCACTATCATATATTCTCCATTGAGCACAGTATCATGTCTTGTTTATGGCAGATGCCAAACAAATGCCAACGGAACTGGTTGAATCTAGCCCAACCTCTCTTTTCAGATGAGAAAACTCAGGTCCAAAGACATTATTTCAATCAAATTTTGTACGCACGTACAAAACCCAAAAAATTACCTGCCCTCAAGATACATATATTCTACTGGGTCAAAGAGTGGTGAAGAGAATGATGACACAGTGTACGACTGAATAAAGATGCTTGAAAGAAAACAGTTTAAATTGCATTGAGGATGGAGCAAATGTTCATTCAACATACTATTAATTCTGACAGTTCTGTGATTCACACTTGTAGAAGGTCACAAAACTAGTTTGGTTGCTGACTCTTGGCTCAATGCTCTTTTCATTAAACCAGTCTTCTTCCCCACTCTTGCATAACTACCCTAAAAAACTGTCAAACCCTAATGAGACTGGCAGATAGTTTTGTGAATCCAGTTCTTAAAAATGATCCTTGAGTTGGGACCTCATCATTCAGAATCATAGTATGTTACAGTTGGAAGGAGGAGCCAGGGAGTCTAAACCCTTCATTTTGTAGATGAGGAAACTGGACCAGTGATGTTCTGAATACTTTATAAAAATGTTGGCATTCTAGAAGTGCTGGGATGATTATTACTTGTGATAATAAATGGGATTTCAAGATTATTGAATTTAGAACTAGAAGGGACTTTAGTTCAGTTGTTTTAGTCATGCTTGATTCCTTGTGATCCCATCTGGGGTTTTCTTCGCAAAGATATTAAAGTAGTTTGCCATTTCTTTCTCCAGCTCATTTTACAGGTGAGGAAACTGAGGCAAATAGGGTGAAGTGACTTGTCCAGGGTCAAATAGCCAGTAAGTGTCTGAGACCAGATTTGAACTCAGGAACATGAATCTTCCTGTCTTGTCTCTAGGTCTGGCACTCTATCCACTATGCTACTCGAGTAAGACTTTCTAAGGACCACAATGGTGGCTCCATACTTTTGCTTTTAATTAGTCTTCACTCTGAAGTTTTGTAACTGTAGTCTTGTACTTAGCAGAAGTTACCAAAGGGTAAAAGAATGGGACAATATGAAAACTAAATATGCATTTTGTAATTACTATTTATAAATGCAATGATTCAACAAAATATTATAGTTGAAAGGGATCTGGTTAAATAACTTCATAATGACTATCTCTATCAAACAAGACTACTTGCTTTAACATGACCACATCACACATCTTCCTAGTTAGTAGATGCCTTTATTCACACCATTTTCTCTGCCTTTTGAAATCCTAGTGATTGTTCAATGCCTAGTCAAAATGAAGACTTCCAAGATTGTCCTATTCCCTACCCTGCTCCACAAAGCTCAAACTGGAAATGACCTTTCTTTCTTCAGATATCCTCATTTGCAATTCCTTTATCACTACTCACATTCCATTTTGTATTACAATTAGCCATGTATGTATCTTCATGGCTTAACTATGTATATTTCTAGTACATTGCAAAGTCCTTGGAAGGCAGAGTCCCTGTCTTGGCATGGATCCAAGCATATGACCCATACAGAGCGGGTATTTATCAAGCTTCTCTTGAATTGAAATAAACAATGATATCTCTACTGTGTATTATAGTGGAAATCAAGGTATTCAGCTTTTTCTGGACTCATGAAGAATACAGCAGAGCCATTCCTTTCTATTTGGCATGCTCCCAGGCAGTGAGACAATCTATCTGGTTGAAAGTATGTTCTGAGTTTGCCTGGCTTCACAAATACCTGGCAAAAGAAGAGAATACCACCCAGGGGGCTAGTGCTATTGATTTTAATGAACCCGTTGTTACATTCTCATCAGGTCACTGATGAGACTTTCCTATTGTACCAATCCTTTACCTTTGGGTAACTTTTGCTAAGCACAACATAATTACAACATTTCTTATGAGTCATTTATGAGTCTTATGTCTCATGAGGTCACTGTCAATTAATGATGATCAGTCTGGAAAGGAGGTTAATTTCCACAAAAACCAACTAATTTAATCAGTACTGGTTGCTAAGCATAAACAAGGAGAACACTTGTAGTGATTGCTGATGAAGTAAGAATTTGTCCCCAAGGTACACAAACAATTGGGTCACACAGTGGATATCCTGACAACAAAAATTTCTGCCTACAAATTTCTTGAAGTACTGATTCATAGTTATGCTACTCATAAGTTTCTTTAGAAGAAAAGAGTTTCTACTAGGAATTTGCTTAGGTTAGTTAGCAAGTATTTATTTATCACTTACTAAGCACCCATCCCTGTGCATCAAACTATGATCCTTATTCTCAAGAAGTTCAAGTTCTAATCTGGGAGACAACATGAAAATAAATATGTATTTGCAATTAACACTGCACCTGGCATATAGTAGTAGTAGTTGCAATAGTAGTGGTAGTAGTGGTAGTGGTGGTAGTAGTAGTAGTAGTAGTAGTAGTAGAGACATTTTTCAGTGAAGTCTGACTTCCTGACTTCATTTGGTATTTTCTTGGCAAAGATACTGGAGTGGTTTGCCATTTCCTTTTCCAGTTCATTTTACAGATGAGGAAACTGAGGCAAACAGAGTTAAGTGATTTGCCCAGGGTCACACAGCTAATAAGTATCTGAGGCTGGATTTGAATTCAGTAAGATGAGTCTTCCTGAATCCTGGCCTGGCACTCTATCCACTGTACCACCTAGCTGCCCTTGGCACATAGTAAATGCTTAGCCAATGTTTGTTGACTATGCATACACAAGATAAATATGGTGTAAATGAATGGTAACCTCTGAGGGAAGGTATAGGAGGGAATTGGGGGGTGAGAGAAGGTGGGAAAGAATTTCAGAGCTGGGCTATCAGCTGAATCTTGAAGGAAGTCAGGGCAGCTAATAAGCTCCTTTTCACCTTCAGAGATGAAGAGGAAGAGATTCTAGATATGCATGGTAGATAGCTATTGCACTGTGCTAAGTATAGATTTAGATATAGAAAATAATTGAGGGGAACACAGGATATTGGCATAAAGTTGTTGTTTTTTATGACATTAATATACACTATGAATTGCAAAGATGGGTAATTTTAGGTCTCAGTTCTTACTCTATTTGCCTTCTCTGTAGTTCTTGATACTCAGGAACCCTTTCCCCTAAATTCTTATCTCTTGACTACCATGATACTACTCTGTCCTACCTATTTGACCGTTTCTTCCTAATTTCCTTTGCTGGATCAACCACTCCCACCTACGAAGTATGGATGTTCTTCAAGACTCTGTTTGCTACTCTTTACCCCACATATCTACCCCTTTGTGATCTTATCTGCTTTCATGGGTTCAATTATCACTGTAACTCCTTAGTGAAGACAACTCTCAAATTCATATATCCAGTCCTAATTGTGATACGATTTTGTCAATTCCCTTTGGTTATTACTTAAGCTCTCTAGGCCTCATTGTCCTTATTTACAAAATAAGGGTGCACTAGGTGACCACTAAAGATTTTTTCAGGTCTGGAGTTATTATTTCCATCTAGATATCTCATAAAGATCTCAAACTCAATATGTCCAAAATGGAAATCATTACATTCTCCCGCCCCCAGAATCCATCACTTCTCCAAACTCTCCTATTCCTGTTAAAAGTACCACAGTCCTCTAGGCATCCATGTTTACAACAATAGAGTTACAGTCGACTCTTCCTTCTACTTCAGCCCCACATTCATTCAGTTGCCAAGTCCTATTGATCCTACCTCGATAACATTTCTTGCCTCCATTCCACTCTCATCACTCATATAGCCTCCATCCTAGTTTGGTGTCTTATAACCTTTGCCCTTGGATTATAAAAGTAGTATACTAACTGGTCTTTCTACCTCTAGTCTCTTCCTCCTCCAGTTTCTTGAACAAGAATCCCCTCTATAACACATATGAGAAGTGTTCACCAAGCCTCCACTTGAAGACCTCTGGTTATGAATAATACAATCTCAGACTCAACTTATCCTAGTTCTTAAACACTGACATCCTCAGGCCACCTCAATCTAAACTTCAGATGCTACCAAACAGAATTCTACAGAGTTAAACCTAGTTAGATTTATTCTTGGTGGCAAATATCTGACATTTCAAAGACCTACCTAGTATTAACTCCACCCTCACCCAATTTCAGAAAATATGTTTTATCAATATATTTTATCACATCACCCACACTTCCTAATGTATCCTTACCCGCTTCTCAGAGAATAGTCTCCTGTAACAAAGAATAAAAAAAGGGGAAAAGTAGTTCAACAAATCTAACCAGCACATCAAAAATATCTAACATTATCAATACTGTTCTATACCTCTAATCTCCCATTCCCCCTGCAAAGAAAGAGGAAGGTACTTTTTATATCTTCTTTGGGGTCAAAGTTGCTCATTATAATTTCATAGTTTTCTGTTTTATTATTGTTCTTTCCATTTACATTGTTGAAATCATTGTATATAATGTAGTCCTGTTTACTTCATTTTGCATCAGTTCCTATAAGTCTTCTCATGCTTCTCTGTATTCATCTTATTCACTGTTTCTTATAACAGAGCAATATTCTATTGCATTCACATACTTATGTAGCTCTTCCTTCCTCTCTTGGTGTATACATATATGTGTATATACATATGCATATACATAGGCACATGTATATAAATGTGTAGACATATGCATATATACATATATATACATATACACAATATACATATGAGGAACATTTGATGTATTTGTCTTATTTTTTGTCATTGGTCTCTCTGGGAGATGTGCTTAACAGTGTAATCTCTGGATCAGAAAATGTAGAAATTTTAATCACTTTCTTGGTATAATTTCAAATTGTTTTCTAGAATGATTGGACCAATTTGCAGCACCACTAACAACTCCAGTTTGCCTGTCTTTCCATGATCTCTCTAACATCGATTATTCCCATCTTTTGTCATCTTTGCCAATTTGATGGGTGTGAGGTGAAACCTCAGAGTTGTTTGCTCCCAATTTTTTTCATCTGAATCTGTTGGAGGATATTCTCCATGGGAACCTCCAATAAGATAGCCTATAATAGAAGTCTTGCCCCTCCTTCCAGTCTTAACACCAGTGTTGCCTCCTCCATGAAGCTATCCTTGATCTCCCTTCCCAGTAAGAAGCAATCTCTCCCGCCTTGAATCTGTCATAGTATTTCACTTGTTCTTTCTCTGTGCACTGATTTAATTTTAATTTTAATGATTCTATACATTTCTCATTTCCCTTGTAAGTTGCCTCAGGGCAGGGACCACATGAGACACATCTTTGGATCCCCTAAATGCAGCATAGGATTTTTATTATATAGTATGTGGTTAATGTGTTGAATTTTGCTGAATTGAAAGGTTTCATCTTGCAGCAATGTGTTTTACCATCCACTTTATTAGAACAAATCTTTTCCATAATCAGTAAGAGCACACACTATGCCAGACACACAAAACAAAGGTTACCAAATGTATGACTCTTCGGAATTTGTGGATCTAAAAAAAACCTCAAAGGGGTAGATTAAATATCTCTGTGACAAAGGAGAAACTAAGGCAGAGGAAAGCTGAAAGTCAATTGGATTTGGATTTGTACTTTGTCTGTTCTAGCAGTCTCTTTAATATGCTTGGCTTTTAGTCAGTTACTTTACAGAATTATAGAGCAAACAGTTGCCTCAAGCCAGTGGTAACCAAAATGAGTATCTCTCTAAGGTTGGATTGTTCTATCACCCCAGGAGGTTATTTAGTTACATTAATAAAATACTAAACTTAAAATATGTTTCATAAGACTTCCCAGTGTTAAAATATTTCCTGTGATATACTTCATATACATGGTGAGATTACAGCTTTGCTAGAGCTAGATGACAAAACGAAATGACTCGGGTTAAGAGCTGATGTGGATCTTTTTACAAGGCAAAAAAATATGCTGCTTTGTAAAACACTTCATAAATATTATCTCATTTTGCCCCAATAGCCCTAGAATAGGAAAATGTTATTATTATATCTGCTTCTTACAGATGAGATTAAGTGACTTGCTCAGGGTCACACAGCTAGTATTTGAATTTAACTCCAACGCTCTATCCACTGTACTTTGGAGAGAGTACCTACGTTTCTTTCCATGGTGAGTGCAACTCATCAGACCCAGGTGATTTATATTTCAGGATATTGAAAGTTCAGCTAGATGTGATTGCCTTTGATTTTTAATCTGGACTGGGAAGGGGTTGCTAGATAGGAGTCCCCCCATTTCCCCTCCCCCTCAAAACAAACAAGAAGGATAGGGGGTATGGTTTACAAAGTACAGGCCAGAAATCTTGAGTTCTGTTTCTGGAAAAATTCTAGGACACATTCTAGAGGAAACGATCGGTGAACATTGGGAAAGGAAACCAATGTTTATGAGGAACTAGCTTCATTAAGAACAGGTCTTGCGGGTCAATTGCATTTCCGTTTTTGACAGGGTTCCTAGCCTGGCCCATCAAGAGACTTTCTGTAGACATCATTTATGTAGATTTTAACAAAGCATCTGATGCAATTAACTGGTTTTAGGAACTGGTTGGATGACAATGACTATATGCAAAGAATAGTAATTAATTGGTCAATGCCAATTTGAAAGGACCCTCTAGTAGAATACCCTGGAGATCGGTCCTCAGCCCTGTACCGATATCAGAGATGACATGTGACAGGTGTGCAGATGGAACAAATTTGGGAGGAATGGTTAACACACAGCAGCAGTCAGAATACAAGTCAGAACAAGGGGCCACATTAGGTTAAGTGGAAGTCAAAGAATGCAAAGTTGGCCAAGTTGGCTCAAAAATCAATGTCAAAAGTTCAGAATGATGGCAGAGGACTTCTATGCAATGATTTAGATATTTTAGGGAGCTACAAATGCAGAACAAGACAGCAATGTAACACAGTCACTGAAAAAGTTAACTGCTATACCCAGATTTTAATACAGAAGGCATAGTGTTCAATAAAATTCATTTGAACAATTCCATAAGACATTTATTAAGCACTTGTTATGTGCAAGGCATGCCTTCTTTTCAATATACATGAATGCTAATTAATTTCAAGATGGAGAAAACACTAATAACTTAAGTCAAGAAATGTCTTGTATAGGGTATGGCAACCATACTCTCTGCTAAAGGAGGAAGTAAGAAGGAAATATATTTCTTGTATGCCGTAGCAGGGAGACAGAAGATGGAATGGTGCATGTGTTTGTATATATGTATGTGTATGTGTGTGTGTGTGTGTGTGTGTGTGTGTGTGTGTGTGTGTGTGTGTAGGGTTGGGGGCAGTTAGTAAACCATTTTGATTGGGATGGAATTATGTAAAGAGGGGTCATATGAAAAAAGATGGGGAAGGTCGTCATGCTATAGAAGGCTTTAAGTGGGAGACTGAAGAGTTTGTATTTTAGAGGCAACAGCGAGGGGTGTTGAAGATTTTTAAGTAGGGGAGTGGCACAGTAAGATCCGTATTTTAGGGTATTTAGGGTATTTTAGCACTTTACCCTAGTTAGACCACACATGAAGTACTATGTTTAGTGCCTGGAGCCACATTTTATGAAAAACATCAACAAGCTGAGCATGTCTGGAAAATAGTGACAAAAATGGCGAGAAGACAGGATATAGAGTTCAGGTGAAAGAAATGAGGTTATTTAGTATAGAAAAGAACAGTACTCAGAACAGGAATGATTCTAGTCTTGAGTATTTAAAGGATTGCCATGTGGAAGAAGGATTTGATGGCGGGAGCAGTGGATGAACATTGCCAAGAGGAGGCATATTTAGGCTTGATGTAAGGAAAAAGTGCCTCCTGATTAGAGTAGAATGGACTGCTGTTGTGGGTGAAGGACCCTCTCATGGGAGGTTTGAAAACACAGGCTGGGAGGACCTGTCAGTCAAGTATGGACACTAGGATTCTGAAAGTTTCAGCTCTGTTATTCTGTGAATAAAAAGAGGCAGTATGAAAAGCTGAAAAGACTAAGGTTCAGGAGATCTGCCTGCTCTCTACTCCTGGTTCTACTAAGTGTGTGACCTTAGTTAAGTCCCTTCACCTCTCTTGAGCCTCATTTATCAGAGAAGACCTGGAACACACCTTCATAGTCTGGTTGGGGAATGCTATGATTTTAAATCCTCTCTTCTTTTCCATTCTCTTTCCTCTATTTTTTTCCCCACTTAAATACACCTTAGGGTCATAAATCTAGAGTTGAAAGAGCCAGTTTATCTAAATTCTTCATTTCTTAAACAGGAAGGTTAAGTATGTTACTCAAGAACACAGAGTCAGTAAGCATTGGAGGCAGGATACAAGCCCACATGCTTTCCACTGTACCATTAAATATCTTCTTGTTGAAGTTCAGCTGTTTGTTTCAGTCATATGTGACCCCATTTGGGGTTTCCAGATACTGGAGTAGGTTGCCAGTTCATTTTACAGATAAGAAACTGAGGCAAACAGGATTAAGTGACTTGCCCAGGGTCACAATAGGAAGTGTCTGAGGCCAGATTTGATCTCAGGAAGATGAATCTTCCTGACTCCAGGCCCAGTACTCTATCTAACTGCCCTTAGGTGTCTTAGTGTTACGTTTCTTGTCTCAGCTCCCTTTGATGCCACATTATTAGCATGCCAGTGATTTGGCATTTAAAATACTCCAATCTTAAGACCAGCTATCAAGTCTAGCCTTCTTAAGTTAGTGGAGTACAAAGGTTTCATGGATTTATAGACTCATAAAACTGGAAGAGTTCTTAGAGATGAGGGATAGTGGAAAACATGTGGACTTGGAGTTTGGGGACCTGGGTTCAGATACCACTTAACTTCCTCTGTGACTTTGGACAAGTCACTTAATCTCCATACACCTGAACTCCATGAGGGGGCTGCATTAGATGTCTTCTGAGGTCTTTTCTAACTCTGCATATATGATCCAATGAGCCTTTTTGGTTTCTCCATTTCTTGTCGTCACTGTATCTTGGTGCAGGCCCTCATCACACCTCACACCTTATGCCTAGACTCTTGCAACAGCCTACTACTGGTTTCTCTCCCTGCCTCAAGTTTCCTCCCTCCACCATTCTGTATTCCACTCAAGCTGTCAAGCTGTGCTGTGCAAGTCTTACCTTCTCACCCCTTGCTCCCTATTCAATGAACTCCAGTGGTTCCCTGTTATCTCTAAGATCAAACATAAGATCCTGTTTTGCTTTTAAGGCTCTCCATAACCCATCTCTTTCCTACCTTTCCAGTCTTACACACTGGTCACCTCCACATCTTTGGGCTCATCTGACCCTAGTCACCGTGCTGTTCCTCAAACATCTGCAGACTCTGGGCAGTTTTGCTGGCTCTCCCTTAGGCTTGGAATTCATTCCCTCCTCATCTCCACTTCTTGGTTTCCTTTTGGTTCCAACTCAAATTACATTTTCTTCAAGAAGACTTTCCTTATCCCTCTTAATACTAGTACCTTCTCTAAAGGCAGTGAGGTGGTACAGTGGATAGAGCACTAGGCATGGAGTCAGGAAAACTCGAGTTCAAATGCTGTTTCAGATAGTTACTAGCTGTGTGACATTAGACCAGTCACTTTAACATTTTGTATCAACAAGGACCCTGATATATACAGGAGGGCTGCTCTATGGGTTCTTAGATCTGCTTTTCTAAAAGGAAAGCAACTTTTGAGGGGTCAACAATCATTTTAATCAAGCACATATATCATTTACTTAGTTCAGGGGAAAAAGCACCCTGAACTTCAGAGAAATTAAAACCAACAGACAGGGCTTCCAACTGTCTGATCATAAGCAATACATACATCACAGATCAACAGACAGATCCAACTGTCTGACCATTACATACATACATAGTTAGCAGAGAGAGAAGCATGAACATCTGGGTTTTCAAAGTTGGGGGGCTTCTTAAAATGGCTGACCAGAGTCTCATCTGGCATACAAACCTTCTTCCAAAAAATAAGCCCCAAAGTAAAACCTCGCCTCAGAGTATATACATGCTTTTTCAGAGCCAGAGGGCATCACAACCCTTGAGAACCAGTGCCTCATAAGAAATTAACAAAAGATGTGGGCCTTCCAACAAAAAAAAATCTCCCCTAGTTAAGCTTCCCTTAATGGGTAGGCCCATTAATGGGTGGGGAAGATCTCATTAGCATTACACCTCTATTTGCTTCAGTTTCCTCAACCAAAAATATAGGGATAGTAATAACACCTGTTATTGTTGTTCAGTTGTTTCAGTTGTGTCTGACTCTTCATGACCCCATTTTGAGGTTTTCATGGCAAAGATACTGGAGTGGTTTGCTATTTCCTTCTCCAGGTCATTTTATAGATGAGAAAATTGAGGCAAACAAGGTTTGCCCAGGGGCAAAAAGTAAGTGTCTGAGGTCAGATCTGAACTCATGAAGATGAGTCTTCCTGATTTCAAGCCCAGTGCTCTATCCACTAGTGTACCTAGTAATAGCATCTACCACCCGGGATCACAAACAAAATATTTGCAAAGTGCCTAGCACAGCTCCTGGCATAGAGTAGGCAAATGTTAACTGGCTAATCTGTAGACTTGCGGAGGAGTCAGCAATGAAGAAAATCTCTCCTTTGATTGTTTTTGTGAAAACAGAAATAAGGGACTCATGGAATGTTACAGTTTCTCCAAGTTACAGCAGCTCACTTACATAATGATCTGCTATTAATCTCATGGGCCTCCCTAATTTTTTCTCTTCTAATCTCTGAATTCTAGCCACTTTTGTAATCAGGATTTTCATCTGTGAAGGAAAGATGTAAATAACCTCATTTTCTAAACCATTTACTCTTAACTGATTAACAAAATCTAAATGCCAGCTACCACCTAGCCATTAATTCCATGACTTGGAAAAAGTCTTTAAGTATCTCTATGACTGGGGTAAAGTAAAGGAAATTTTAGAAGGGCTCTAAAGATGGAACAAGGAGAGGGAATTATAATAAACACACAAGAAGGCATCTGAGCTTTTAGACTGTGTTCTATCCCAAGGCTCTCCCAGTTCTGCTAATGACCTGTGTGAATGTTGGCCTAATTACTTAACCTCTGGAAACCTGAGGATCTTAATCTATTGCACAGATATAACACCACTCAAGAGCCTTGTAGCATCATTACAATAACATTGATGGAGCTCTTTAAACCTTCCTGAGGAGAGTTTTCTTCAAGTGCAAAGGGGATTTACTGCTAATTGTTTCCATCACCTTCCATTTCCCCAGGTCTTGCTTTCATAGCTAAAAAGCTTTCAAATAAAGGAGTTAAATTAAGGACAGTAACTGAATTACTTCACCCGATTGATTTTTTTTCCCCTGAAAAGGCAACAGCATGAAAAATGACTTCATTCCTTCCTTGTCCCCTCCCTAGAGAACATCTGGTTCCCTGATCTCATTTGCTTGGCACTTGACCTAGGCAAGATATTGAACCTTGTGCTGAACTCTTCTATGACATCTGCTGGCATGGTCTCTGACCAAGCTTTTCATGATAGAGGCAACAAGGTGCAGTAGATAGAGTACTGGACTTTGTTGAGAGGAAAAATTTTCAAGAGACGTTTTCTGGGTAAATGATAATTTTATCAAGGATTGCTAGTAAGTAGTTAACAAAAAAAGCTCATTTGTCAGCTTGATCACCAAAGAGGGCTAATCTATGAAACCTTCAGTATTTATGAAGCCTTTGGAAAACAGGGTACATTAGAGGGTGGAAACCAACTCTGATTGGTTAATAAGTATTGAGAGAATGAACATTATAATGAGAAGTGGGTTTATTCAAATCAGGGGCTGGGGGACATGATTCCGATAACTTAGTTTTGGTCAAAGAGATTTATTATCTATACCTATATTATCTGTCTATGTAATCTAGTCAAAAAAGAAGAATTCACTTTTTCCCAAACCCATCTGAGCAAAAACATAATGGACCAGAATCTATCAATTCACCCAGTCTATAATTTTTTAACTTTTGAACAGATTTGTTTTCCCTCTCAATTTCAGGACTGCACTTCAAAGGCAGTCTGAGTAACCTACAAGGGTGGATTTCTGAATGAGGAAGTAGAAAAGGGGAAAAACCTTAGTCTTAATTCAATAATTGGTTATTAATATAGGAGAGACATAATAATTTCTCTCAACATGGTAGTCAAAAAGACCTGGGCTCAAATCCTGGCTCAGACACCTACCAGTCATGTAATCCTGGGCAAGCCACTTAACCATGCTACACCTCAGTTTCCTGATCTGTAAAATGAGAGGATTGGATATGAAGACCTTAAAGGTTCCATCCAGCTCCAAATCTATGATTTTATGATGAAATACGAAGAGAAAATGGGAGACTTTTCTCAAATATTCATCTCTTGTAAACAGGTGAGTTGTAAACCAAAAGCCTCCTCCGTGGTTAGCTCCTACCAGTCTCAAAAGACAAGAAACAAAAATAAACCCTGAGTATAAGCCACCCAACATCTTTGAAGACAATCTAACCCCAGAGGGCATTTTCAGTTCTCTGATCACTCAAGCTGAAAGTACTCTTTGCCTTTCAAATTTTCCTATCTGCGCTTCTTTTTGGTCACTGTAACTCCCTGCTTTGTACTTACCTGTGTACATGGCACCTGCCCCTCACTAGAGGACACATTTGTATTTTTGGTCTTTATTAGGAATTTAACATTTTTTGTCGTTGTTGAATTCGTGATGCTTTAGCTAAAGGGTCCCCTTCTGATTTATGTATTTGATCTCAACAATTGTTAAGCATTTTTTTTAGAAGGAATGTGTTCTTTCTTTTGACTGAGTCTCCGATGTGCTTGAGTATGGGCTCCACAGTGTACTGTCATTCAGGATGCGCCTTGTTTGGGAAGTTGGGCTTCCAGTGTATGCAATAGAGATGGCAATAGAGAAGGTTAGCTGACACGGAAAGAGATGAGAGAGAAAGAAAGGAGGAAAGTGGAAGCCATACCTAGATCACGTTCAGGTTGGCAGAAGTGAACATAGTGCTAGGAGGGACCGACACTGAGAAGTGTCTGCACAAACACTATTATTCCTGGTGCAGGAGTCAATGGCAATTTCGACTTTTTAGTTGTCATGCCAAGGGGTTAGCTTTCCCAAGTTTGGCACTGTAGTGAATTTCTTTAATACTTTTCTGTGGTTAAACTGATGTTTCTCTTTTTGGCTGTTTTAGGGAGACAGAGGGATTTAATGGGATTTGTCTAGTGGTTCCAGGAGATGCACTGGGGATGGCAGCCATTTGGATACAGGCCATGAGTGTTTTAATATCTGATTCAGTTCCTAGTTATTTACTTTTTTAATTCTATTTCATTAATTGCCTTTTTCTTTGACTTCTTTCATCTTCTACGTTGGTCTTGTATAAATGGATATGTTGGTGGGGACTTGAAGCTGTGAATTTGAAAAATGAATCTCACAACAGTACCGTGAATTGAGTGCCACTTAGAGGAGGCCACATTGAGTGAACTCTGGACAAATTTTTTCTGGGGTTGGGGCTGAGATTTGGGGTTCTAATGCTGGTTCTGCCAGTTACTGTGCAACCACAGACAGTACAAGCCTCTTTCATTCTCAAATGGGACTAATGATGCAAGTGCTACTTACTTCCAAGGGTTGTTCTGATGAAAGTGTTTTATACATTATGAAGAATTATATAGTAGTATTCCTGTGATTATGATTTAGCAGGCCCTGAGAGGTTATGCAGCATAGCCTGCACCTGACAAGAATTCTTTCTACAATATTAATTGCCAAGTGGCCATGCAGCCTCCACGTGAAGGCCTTCATTTAGATGGAAGTCATGAAGTCCACCATCAGGCCCCATTTCACTTTTGGATGGCTCCTTTGGGAAGTTTTTCCTTAAATCATGCCTAAATCTGCCTGTCCAAAGTTTCCAGCCATTTGCTCCTAGTCCCTCATCCTGAGGCCAAGCAGGTTGAGCCCAACCCTCCTAGCGTACATATATTTTGTGTTTTTTTCTGTGTTGTCATTGCCAACCCCATCTTCTCCCCAACCCTCATCCCACCTCCCAGCAGGAATCTTTTGTTTTTGTCTTTGTAATTCCCAGGGCACAGCAATGTGCTTGGCCAGAGTAGGTACTCAATGTTTATTGAATTTCATAATACTAATAGCAATAGTTAACATTTACATAGTGGTTTCTATGTGCCAGGTACTGTGCCAAGTGCTTTACAGTTATTATCTCATTTGATCCTGGCAGGTAGGCATTGATATGATCCCCATTTGGCAAATGAGGAAACTAAGTGAGGGTAAATGACACACTCAGGGTAATATAGCTAGTAAATACTTAAGGCTGAATTTGAACTCAGGTCTTCCTGACTCCAGGCCCAGTATTCTAGCCCCTGTACTGCCTATGCCAGCCTTTCAAATACTTGAAGATCATAAACTCCAGGCAACACATATGATATAAAATGTCTTCTCTAGGATAAACATTTCCAGTTCCTTTATCAATACCTCTATAGCACAGTCTTCAGTCATTTCACCATATCTTCTTAAAATGGGATAATATCGACAATCAGACAGTAATCCAGAGGCAACAATACAGTTATACTATTACCTTCTTTATTTTGGATACTGTGCCTCTCTCCATACAGCTTAGAAGAGTATTGACTATTTTGGCCCCATTAAATTGTGGGCTCCTATTGAGTGTATAGGCACTAAAAACTCTATCTTTTCCACAGAAATTCTTATCTAGTCACATCTCCCTTTGTGAAGTTTATTTTTTTGGAACCAGGATGCAGAACTTTACATTTATTCCTATGAAATGCCATTTCATTAGGTCTGCTCCACCATTCTGACCTGACAAGATCTTTTCACATCTGGACTTTGCCATCCGACATGTTAGACACCTCCACAAACTTGGTGTCCTCTGCAGATTTTACAAGAATGCTATCTGCGTCCTATTCCAAATAATTTAGTAAAATGAATGGTGAACATCCTGGGATTAAGAGCCCCCATGCCACTGCATTAGAGACCTCTCTCCAAGTGGACATAAACTCATTAATGAACAACTCCTTTTTGTGCCAGGCACTAGAGTATATTATAAATACCTAAAAAGAAGAAAGAATTAAATGAAGAGCACAGGATGAGACAGTAAGTATAGGATGCAACCTTTTCCAAACCCACTGAATTTTAACATCATCTAGTCCATATCTCTCCATCTTACCCACACATATTAACGATGAACATTAAGTGCTTTGCTGAAAACTAAGTATATTATGTCCATTGACTTCCCTTGGTCTAGTTACAATGCCAAAAAAGAAAATAAGATTAATTTAGTATGACCAGTTGTTTTTTTTTTTTTTTTTTTGAGGCATTCGGGGTTAAATGACTTACCCAGGGTCATATGATGAAATCACATGATACCAAGGGATCACTTTTCCAAGTGTTTTGAAATCATCCCCTCAATAATATGGTGTAGAATTTTGCCAGGAATAGAAATAAAACTTACTGGCTGATAGTTTCCAGGCTTCACCTTCTTCCCTATTTTGAAAAACTAGGACATTTGGCTTTTTCCAAACCTGTGGTAACTTTCCCTTTCTTTGAGGTTTTTCCAAACCATCAGGAGCAGTCAAGAATTTTACCTACCGTTCTTTTTTAGTAATAAATGTTGATGAATTGATATAATTTATCTGTCTGGTTACTTCAATTAATTGTGGGTGGATAGATATCACCTGGCCATTTCCTCACTTACCTTGGGTTATAATCCCTACAATGAACTTGTTGTTGTATATTTCTAAGGGCAAAGATCATTCTCCTTGAAAAAGATAAAAAAAGCAAACCAAGAGTTGAGTGGTTCAGCCTTTCCTGGTGACCCACCCGCATCATTCTATCCACTGGATGTGGATGTAGTAATCTCACACCTTCTCTTAAGAGACTTAAAGAAGAGACTTTAAGCTTTAAGAAACCCTGTATTCCCAAACCTTTGTCTTTAGCATTGATCATTAGCCTCAACTCATTCTGAACTTTACAATTCCCCATCTAATTCTTACAAAATCATTTTCCTTGCCTGTATTCGTCCTTCGTTGCTTGCATTGGCTTCCCTAAATCTGAGTACGTCGATAGGTTCCCTGGGCATCCACATCAGTTTCTCCAGGCAGCTCTGTTTTATTCTCCTCATTGGAATAATTTCTGCTTGAGTCTTCAGAATTTCATACTTGAGAGCTCTCAGGCTGACCTCTCCTTCAGCGTATGAAGCCTTTGGATCTTATCTAGCCTTTCTTTGAGCACTTCGAAATCGGTTCTCTGAAAACCTGGGGTGCGCATCAGATTATAGAACTTTCATTTTCTCCTCTAGAGTGAACTCTTGCCGCCAAGGAGCTTTCATTTTGACTTCAAAAGATACTTCTTCCTTGGTGGTGAGCATCAGAATAGCACTTCCCTTTGTTTCTTCCTCTGCTTTTTGAAGGTTGAAATTAACAATTCATCATCTCCTCTGCTTTTGGCTTGAGGGAGGGAGAGTTGCAAACCTCCAAATGGCTGAAGCCACCACCACTACAATAACCTATTTCTGTGCCAGCTTCAAGTTCCAAACTCTCATTTAATTCTTCTATGTAGGTCAGAGTTTCTTAATTTTTTTTTTTTTATGTGTGTCATGGGCCCTTTGGCAGTCCGGTGAAGTCTATGATGGTAGGTAATATACCCCAATGCCTAGCACATAGAAGGCACTTAGTAAATGCCTGGTGAGTGGAATTCAGTAAAATCATTTGTTTCTAAACTCAGGGGATTAAATGTTCTTCATCAGGCTTTTTCCCTTACGTTCTTACGACTATATAATTTTAGCATGTGTTGCTACCACAGCATAATTTCGAGAGGACACAGGATGGAAATATGGATAAGTTTCTCTCTACAGCTTGAGGGAATTCCAAAATTGATGAGATCACAGATTCTTTTGAGTAATGCTCCCTTTTACCTATTCTGTGTTTTTTTAAATTTTTTTTTTTTTTACCACTTATCACCATCTGGAGCAAAATTCCAGTTAACGAGCACCATCCCACCAAGTCTCAGTGATCCTGAGGAATCAGATTGGACTCATTGCATCAGAACCTCCAGTTCACCCCATTTATTACTCATACTTGGTATTCCTGTTGATAATATAGTGGTTAGTGAGCTGACCTCAGCAAGAAGACCTGTTCAAGTCCCGTCTCTGATACAGAATGGCTGCATGATCCTCAGTAACCTCTCAGTGCTGTAGGCAACTCTCTAGGACCATTATTTATTGGAAGAAATCTGCTCACTTACAATCTCTCTCTCTCTCTCTCTCTCTCTCTCTCTCTCTCTCTCTCTCTCTCCAGCGAAGGGGCATCCACTACCTTTGAAAAAGTTCATTTCACTTTGGAAACAGGCTTAAATTTATCTCTTTGCAATTTCTGCCCATAATACTTTGTGCTCTGATGTCAAGCTCCAAACAGAACTAGCTCAGAATTCCTCTTCCACATGATATCCCTTAAAATACCTGAAAAAAGTCATCACTTCCCCTCTGAGTGTATTGGGTGGGGTTTGAATTTCCTGAGAGTTCTTAAAAATTCCCTGAATTCTAGCTCTCTGAACCCACTTGGGAGGTTGGAATTTTTTTTTTTTTTAAGCAGGCAGAGCAGATAAGAAACAAATGCACAAGATAAAATACAAGGGATGAAATCCCATTACCAAGTGAAATCTAAGTCACTTCATCTCATCACTGACCTCCAGATGCTTTTCTCTTCTTCCTTGGAATCTACACCTTTTGCCATTATTTATTCAAAGGCATTATTAATTCCATTTAATTCATCTCTACATATTGCTAATGAATCTGTTTGTTCTCATACTGAAAATCTCTCTCTCTCCCAGATAGTAAGTTCTCTGGATAACTAAATTACTATTTAAATGATTCTTCTTAAATTTGGTCACCTCATTATCTCCCATGGGTTTAATTTTCATCTTTATGCAGATGAATCACAAATCTATTTTTTCCAGCCCTACTCTATCTTGAACTTTAGTACTGCATCACCCACTGCTTATTGGGAATTTGAAACTGAGTATCCCAGAGACATTTCAAATTCAAATTGTCCCCTTAAGCCTATCCTCCTTCTGAACTTGAGTGCCAATTGATTCTAGATTCAGAAATGACCTCTGAGGTCATTTAGTTTAATTGTCTCATTTTACAAATGGAGAAATCGAGGCCCAAGAGGTTAAAAAACATTCAAATAGGTAGTAAGAGTTAAAGGCAGAATTTGAACTCAGATTCTAAAACCACGGTACCATGTTGCCTCCTAAAAACTTCTGTGACTTTGCTAAGGATACTTCCAGTTGTCTGGGTCTGATTCCTCACTCATTACTCTCCCTCATCCATTTGACCAGTCACTTGTCAAATCTTGTCCACTCCACAGTGTACCTCCTACATCTGTGGCCTTCTCATGTAGCCACAACATTGGTCCTCATTATCACTTACCTGTATTATCGAAACAACCTCATCACTGCTTTCCCTCCCTCCCTGCTAAGCTTCTCTCTGTTCAAATTCATTTTCTATAACCTGCCATAGTGTTCTTCCTAAAACACAGGTCTGACCATATAATTCTTCTACTCGTTTAATTCTATCAGCCCCTCATTACTTCTAGGAACAAATACTAACTCCTCTGTTAATATATACAATCCTTCACAGCCTGGCCCCAACCTCTCCTTCTAAGCTTTTTATACAAAACTTCTCTTTCATGTGGCCCCTTATACATATCACTCTATCTACTGTCTATACTTTTCTAGGCGTTGCCTTTCATATCTGGAAATGTGCTCCATTTTAGTAAGAGATCTCCTAGAAACCCTCATTCCTTTCAAAAATCTGTTCCTGTCCCATCTTCTCCATAAAGCCTCTCTTTATCCCCCACTCCCCATGCTCCTAGTTCCTCCAGCCTGCCCCATAACCTTACTTTACACTCTTAGCACATATTTTTGTCTGCACATGTTATTTCTTCTGATAGAATACAAGGCCCCTGAAAGTTGATACTATTTCATTTCTGGTTTTGTCATCCTGGTACCTGGAGTAGTACTTGGTATATATCAGGCATTTTCAAAATGTCTCCTGACTGGCTGATCATTACTCCCCAGGTTATCTGTAAGGGTTAACACAGCTTCCAAAAACGTAAAATTGCTGTGGAGTATTTCATTCAATATTCATTCAAAAAAGTGCATTTTTCATGAATATTTGAATTATGTAATGCACTTACCATGCTTTCCAATCCATCTGCCTATTTATCCTTCCCACTGTACCTGAAATTTGCTGCACTTCATGATGCACTATCCCACACTATACAGAAAATGTGGTGCTTTTTAAACAGTTCTCCTTGGGGAAATGGAATAGACACAGCAGTAGTGATAACAGCAGTAATAATTAATTTCTATAACACTGAGGTTTACATAGAGCATTGTTCTCTACAACAAGTTTGTGAGGCAGGAAGTAGAAATATTTTAAATTGAATTTTAGAGTAGAGGAAATAGATTTAGATAAGGTAAATTATCCAACCAGGATCATTAATAATAGTAAGTAAGGATTCGAGAATTAAACAAAAGACTATTACTTCCAAGTTCAGAGACCCTGGAATACCCTGGGACCTAAGAGAAAGGACACTTAGACTTGGAATTTTTTATTTAATGATAATAATTTTATTTATTTAAAAACATTAATCTGAGAAGGGCTCTATAGGCTTCACTAGCCAGCTGAAGGGGGCCATCACACAAAAAGAGTTAAGAACAACTGTCTCCATATGGGGTTGTGACCCACAGTTTAAGAATCACTGATAGGGTCACCAGCAGAAAAAGTTTAAGAAGCCCTGTCCTAGACTAGAACATAAACCCAAGGCTAACTTAAAAGAGTTCCCCACAAAGTATTCTAGACCAAGAGTCTAGTTAGAAAATGAAAAGAATTCAATCATTTGACAAGTATTTATTAAGTTCTCACCAGAGCTATAACTAGTAATAAGCCAAATTTAGTCAATTTTGAGGAGAACTCAAGGAGATATCATAAATAGGGGTTAACTATGGTACAGTTGCCAGGGATTGGGATGAAGCTTGCTACTTGGTAGATTCCTAATTAATGATTCTTGCAAACTAGGAATTAAGATCCATTGTTTCTACCAGAGTACAGATGTTATGTAACTATAAATATTAGTGCCCTAGGTCAAAGTCTAAGTCACCCAACCATAGTTATAGTTCTGACTTTTTATTATGATAAATTGAATATGCCATAAAATGTATACATATGCACATACATATGTACAAAATATTTGTCTCTTGTAAATATAGTAAATATGCATGTAATACACAGGCATACATATATACACATGTTCAGTCGCTTTCAGACATGTCTGACTCTTTGTGACCCCATTTGGGTTTTTCTTGGAAAAGATACTGGAGCGAGTGGTTTACCATTTCCTTTTCCAGCTCATTTTTACAGATGAGAAAACTGAGACAAACAGGATTAAGTGACTTACCCAGGGTCACACAGCTAGTAAATGTTTGAGCCCAGATTTGAACTCAGAAAGAGGAGTCTTCTTTGACATCAGGCTGGTGCTCTATCCACTGTACCACCTAACTGCCCTGTATATACACATAAAATACTAAAATATATTTTCTGTAGTTCACTTGGGAAGTGTGGTCAGTAGAAATTGCACTGGCTTTGGAGTCAGGGAACTTGGGTTTGAATGCTGTCTCTGCCACCTGTGTGACCCTGGGCAAGTCACTTAATTTCTTGGGGCCTCAGTTTCTTCATCTGGAAAAATATGGGATTGGATTAGATGACCTCAAAAGTCCCTTGCAGGTTTAAATCTATGATCTTCTTATGCATCATGCCCGATCAAGAAGACTGGCCCAAATGTTGCATAAATCTTTACTGGCCTCATGGCAGAAGAGGCTGTAAATTACAAGTAAATGGAGGCTCAACAGTTGAGCAGAAAATCAATTTCAAGAGATAAAGAAGGGCCAGAATGAAGTCCCTAAACATAGACAACCTCTGATTCCTTGTGACTCTGGCTGGGTCTGGGATGAAAGATGCCTGTGACCTGAGGAAAGAAGCTGTTTGTCAGGGAGAGAAAAAAGCTACACCTTCGCCTTTTCTAGATGAACAAAAGCACATAATTGATGATACTTTCCACTTTGCACAAGACCTGCTTCTTCCCTCCTGAGAATGGGTCGATGTAATTATAAAGGGCAGTGAGGCATTACAAAGCTCATTTCAGCAGAGAAAACCAGAATGAGGACCACTTATTTCTACATCTCTTACTAGTGAGCAAGGAATGTTCATGAGCAAATACTGTGCACCAAGACAGATGAAGGGGGATAAAATCTGCCAAAAGGTAAATATTTACCTTTCCCACCTGGAAGAGAGATTCCATGTGTTCTGCTCATTTCCCAAAGGTTGGAATAAAGAAGATTGGAAGGAAGGTGAAAAGAAGAATACTTCTTAATGCTTAGTTACCCAAAAGTAGAATGGATTTGTTACCTAATGAGGTAGACCTCGCAGGAGGTCTTTAAGCAATAGCTGACTACCTGTTTAGCTTCCTGTTCCAGCAAAGATTGAACTAGATGCTTCCAATTCTGAGAATCTCTGTGTGAATTTTACATTAAATTCTATAGATCAGCATTAGAGAAGTTAGTTAACCATCACAAAGGGCAACACCAAAGTTGAATTCTGGTGGGTTTTTTTTTTTGAATGGGGGAAGGCAATTGGGGTTAAGTAACTTACCTAAGATCACACAGCTAGTGTCAAATGTATAAGGCTGTATTTGAACTCTGGTCTTTCTGACTCCAGAATTGGAGCTCTATTCACTGTGCCATGTAGCTGCCTCTGGAATTCTGTTTATAAACATATGTACAAAGCTGGGTCAAGGCACACTGACTGGCACCCATTTGATACAGAACATTGTACTAGGCACTATTGCCTAGAGCAGAGGGAAATACAAAAAGAAAAACAAGATACTTTTTGCCTTTTCTCCCCTCTTAGAAAACTTACAATTTAGTTATGGAGAAAACAGCATGGTGCAATAGAGCAGAACTGGATTTGGAGTCAGAGATCACATATTTCCTCTAAAAATGTTCAGATTAACAGGATCAGAGGATTTAGAACTGGGAGGAAACCCTGAGATAATCTAGTTTGACCCTTTCAGTTTTAAGATTAGAAAAGCAATGGTTAGTGGGCTGATATGACTTGTTTGGATATATAAGTACTAATGATCCAGAACTGAGATGTGAACCTAGGGCCTTTGACACCAAGATCAAGTCTCTTTGCACAACTTGCTGCCTCTCTGTCTTTTTCTTCCCTAATTTATTTTTTTTTTTGAGAACCCCCCATGCTACCTATCTGGCCACAAAGGATGTCTGTCAATTCAAAATTCTTTATATTGCCATTGCCCTTAGATGCCACCCTTTTCTTAGTAGGTAATGTCCAGCAGCTAAATTTTGAATAGATTTTGGCTTTAAAATGTCCTTAAAGTCTCAGATCTTCTAGCCTTGAACATTACTTAGATATATTTGTCTGGATTCTGAAATCAGTAAGAGATCTTGGGCTTAGCCAGACAGGTCTGGCTAATTTTAAATCTTGGAAGAACAAATTTGTGCATTATCATCATTATATTAACACTATTAACATTATATTATATTAATAATTATATTAACTTTAAACCAACAATTATTTTACACATAAAGCATGTGGGTGGCAATTAAACCTAGGCAATTGAAGCGAAACATCTCTTGATTACCTCTGGCCAAAGTGAGGCCCAGTAGGCTGACACTGCTATCAACTGAAGTTTGGGACTTAATTTTGTGAGATGTGAAACTTCATGTTCAGGTCAGAAAGAGCAGAATTTATGGCCTCGGCTCAGTGATGTTCATTTAACTTCCTAAGCCGTATCCAAGTTAGGAAAAAAAAGAAGCAAATATCCGCTATAAAAAACACAGCCAGACAGCATCAGTATACTTTCTGCCAGAGAATAGTCAGAGAATTCTTTGTCAGCAAAGAAGTGCTGTTGAGCACTACCTTGGCCAAAATGTCATCTCAGTCAAAACCTCATGCTACATAATAATAAGCTCTTTTCATGTCAGGTCAGTTGATCTCCACAACAAGCCTGTGAAATAGGTGCTATTATCATCACCCCCATTTCACAGCTGAGGAAACTGAGGCAGGCAGTGGTTATTCAGTGACTTGTGCTGGAGGCAGGATTTGAAATCACCTTCCTAACACTATTCACTGAACCACTTAATTGTTTATGAATCTACTAAGCCCAGATACTTAGAGCTCGAGACACTTTCCTCACAACAACTCTGTCAAATAGGTAGTTCAAGTACTATTGTCATCATTTCACATATGAGAAAACTGAGACTCAGAAAGGTTAAGTAAGGGACCTGGCCAGAGCCTGAATTTGAGCCAGCATCTCTGGACTTCAAGACTGTACTGTGCCACAATGCCACATACAAGAAAGTAGTCACTTTTCAGTAATATTGTAAAGAGAATTCCTGACCATATAGAGTTTGGGCTAAGTGGCCTCTGATGCAATTAAATGGTGCAGTGGACACAGCAGAGTTCAAATCTAGCCTTGGACACTTACTAGCTGTGTGAACTTTGACAAGTTATTTGACCTCTGCTTGCCTCAGTTTCCTCAACTGTAAAATGAAGATAACAATGGAACCTACTGCCCAGAATCATTGGGAAGATCCAATGAAATAGTATTTGCACAGTGCCTGGCACACAGTGAATGCTTAATGGATAAATCCTTGTCTCATTCCTTCCTTTGAGAATTCAGGTCCATTCTAACAAGTGAACAAAAAATCTCAACTTTCATGAGGCTCCAAATAACAGGTTTACTTTGACAGAACATGTGAGAGAAGACTAAAAATACAGTCCCTGCCCTCACAGACCTCATAGTCTGGAAGAGGGGTAGGTCATATATACAAGCAACTATGATGCAAAGTAATGAGTCCTTATAAAGGTCCAATGGAGGGTGGCAGCAGGGAGATGGGTCATTAAGGATGGATAGCATTTGCCCATTTCCAATTTTCTAGGACCTTTGCCATTCTTGGTGATTTTTCAAAATATGGACAGCAGTCCTTGGAATCACAACTGCCAGTTCTTTAATTACTCTAAGCTGGGTGATCTGAATTCATTTGGCTCTTTATTACCTTGCCTTTTCCCTCTACTCAGTGAGCCTTGGGAAAAAATTGAAAAAATCAGCCAATGCAACTGACGCTTTGATCGTGTCTGACAATGCAGGAAACATGACACACTCACGGTCTTCCCCCTTCTTCAATGGAAGGAAGGGGTTACATTTTCTCATCTCTTTTCCAGGCCAAGCTTCATTACTACCCGATGTTCAGTTTCATTTTATTGTCCCCTCCGTTTACATTGTCATTGTGTAGTCAATATCTTCCTGCTTCTGTTTACTTTGTTCTGTTTCAGAAAATCATGTTTTCCTGACTTCTTCATATTCATGGTTTCTTATCATAATAATATTCCGTTACATTAATGAATCACATCTGCAAGCCATTCCTCAAAGTTCCCAATATGTTTACATATCCACTTTGTTCCCAGTTCTTTGCTACCACAAAGAGTGCTACTATTAATACTTTGCTATGTAAGAAAACTTTCTATCTAACTTTATTGGGTACATGCCTAATCCCAGGAGTAGGATTCCTATTTAAATGAAATGTTTACAAACTGTTTTACGTATATGATATATTTTATTACATAAAAACGACTCCAATTTCTATAATGCTTCAACATTTACTAGCAAAATAATCCTGGGAAGTAATGAGTGCCTAACTCTCCATTTTACAAATGTTTCTTCTTCCCATTTCATAGATGAGACAACTGAGTTTCATATAGATTAATTAACTTGTGCATACTCACATGAGCTAGTAAGTATCAAGAGCTGGAGTTTGAAGCCCATATCTGACTCCCCCACATTATTTCATCATGCTGACTTCACTTGCAAATAACGATATGCTACTGAATTAGATCCTATATCCCCAGTGATGGGGGCAATGAACACCATATCATAACTCTTGTGGACAAGCAAAAAAATGCCTGTTCAAGAAGGTATTTCATGTTTTACAGGATTGCACATGTATAACCTATATCAGATTGCTTACCGTCTTGGGGGTAAGGGGAGGATAGAATTTGGAACTCACATGAAAAAGAAAAGGGAAAAAGGGAGTTACTTCCCATTGATCCACAAAGAAACCACTCTCCACCTTGGAGTTGAGATGGAAGTGGATGAGAACAAAGAGGGAGACTATACACGCTCTTACCTCTTTATGGCTTTGTAACAAATGATGACAATGACAACCAGAAACACAAGTGTGGCACAGCATACTGCGATGATGATGACCAAACCTGACCACCAAGGTTCTTCAGCAGGACACGAGGTAGAGTTGGGAGCTGTGGGAATGACAGATGCAGGGAAAGAACACGGTTAATTAAGCTTCCTTTGACGAAGTAGCCCATGGTGAGCTTCGTTCCCAAGCTATCATTCACAGTACAATCAAAGAGCAGGGGCAATACTCAAAAAGATACTCAAAAGATCTCGTTTGGAAGCCATCAGTTCTCCTGTGCTTTGGTTTAGTCATGCTTTAATGTCTGTGCTATGCGACTGATGACATCATTGGCCATTTTTCAATTAGTCCTGCTCCGCATCAGAAGACAGTCTGCTCAGATCAGAGGTTAAACATCGCATCACTAACAATTTATTCTCAGCATGAGGTCATTGATGGCAGGTTCAAGTTTGATTTTCCATGAAAATATCACATCCACACATTTGAAATTCTCTTTGTTCAGGCATTAAATCCAGTTCATTTGGAGCTGAGGTGACATCAAAATGAAAACTGCATACTGACATGTTGGGGGATGGGAGGGAGTGTATGAAGAGAGGTAAACAATATTGGGAAATACAATTGAATTCAACAGATTTGGTAATAATAATATATAACTCCTATTCATACAGTATGTAGTACATGCCAGGCACCATGCTAAGACCAACAACCTTGCGAAGTAGGTGCCATTATTGCCCCCATTTTACAGTGGAAGAAACTGAGACTGAGAGGGTTTAAGTGCCTTGCCAAACATCACACAAGCTAATATGAGGAGTGAAGCTGAATTTGAACTCCAGTCTTCCTGACTCCAGGCTCAGCACCCTACCCACTCAACCACCCTGCTCTCCCAATAATAAGAACTAACTGCATCCCTGATATTGTACTTGACTCTGGGGGAGTCAGAGAACTAGAAATCCTTAGAGCTCCTCTGTCTAACTGCTTCATTTTAACAGTCAAGGTCACAAGTCCAGAAAGTTACGTGATTTGCCCAAAGTTGCACACAAAGCAGCTCCCCAAGCCAAGATGTGTATCCAGGTCCTCTTATACTAGTACTCTTATTACCACCCCTCCTCTAAAAGAAGGGAGAACAACACGGTCTTTGCCGTACAGGAACAAACAGTCACAGAGTGAGAGAATTTCCAGTTAGAAGAGATGGCAGAGCTGAACAGCCTGAACAGCTGAATGACAGGCAGTCATTCAGGAGGAACGGGTCACACAGTCAGATACTGCAGAAAGGACAAGAAGAATGAGAATTGGAAAAAAACTAGCAGATACGGCAATTATGAGATCATTGGTAATGGTTGAACAAGACAGTTTCTGTTGAAGGAACAGATAAGAAGCCAGAATAAAAAGATTACTCTCTTAATGGAAGAGAGTAAAGAGGACAAGAAGGGGAAGTGGTTTCTCAAAGAGATTAGTCATGAAAGGAAGAGCCTAAGATTTAGTGGTGAGATTTAAACCTAGATCATGCAGATTGCAAGCCCAGTGCCCTCTTCATTAGACATACTGCCTCTCCCTTTGCTTGTCTCCTGTTTTTTTCCACTTTCCTGAATTGCAAACAGGCTACAATGCATACCTCGGACTCCTTCCGTAGGCATACCTCTTAAATCCTTCTTACAAGACCCAGAATTGAAAAGGACCTAAAAATCATCTAATTGAGCATATCTATTTGACCTTGTGGAACCTGAGAACCAGAGCAGGTTAAGTGACTGGTCTAAGGTCATATAGAAAAAAAAAAACCTGAAATTCTTCTAAGACACAGCTCAGGTGCCTCCTCTTCTACGAAACCTCCTCTGAACTCCTTCAGTTAAAAGCAGCCTATTCCTCTTCAAATCATTCTCTCCATTAACCTATAAGCCTCTTGAGAAGAGACCATGCCATTTACTAGCTCATGAATTCAGCATCCCAGTTGTCTCTAGGATAAAATGCAAACTCATTTGTTGGGTACTGAAAGCCTGCCACAGTGTGGTTCCAGAATACTTTTCCAGACTCTCTTTAAATGCTCTCTATTCTAGCCAAGCTATCCTGCTTGAAATTCCTTAAGCCTGACATTTAATTAACCTCCATGACTATATATGAACTAATTTCTGCCTCCCCTCTCACAGACATCTGAAACTTTTATTTATGAAAATCTTTTGCTTCTTTCAAGACTCAGATCAGGTACTGATTCCTATGGAAAGCATTTCCTCCCCTCCCAAGTTTCCAATGCTCTTGCCCTCCCCATGTTATCTTGGCTGTACTGATTTGTTTATACATTTTGTCATTTAGGAATGTGTAAGCTCCTTGGGTATAGGGACTATTTTTAATCTTCGACTTTGTATCCCAAATGTTTTGTCTACAGAGGGCATTTAATAAATATGTGTTGAATTGAATTTCCAGTTTTCTTCTTCAGTCTTATCTTGAAAATGGGTCATTATTTGTTATTTAGCTAACTGGGGCATTGAGGGGATAAATTAATTTGAGAAGGTACTTCTTTGGCATCAGGAAAATTATTTCATTACTTTCAGGACCTGTGATTTCATCTGAGTGGGCAACTCCTCCTCCTTCCCAGGCCCTCTTTTTTTTTTGGTAGTGTGTCTACAGGAGTGTCATGGCTCAGCTTAGATCAATATCTTATGCCATATTCTACAATAAAATCAAAATGGATATGTGACCTAAATGTCATAAAACAATCAAAAAAGATGCAGTTCATATAACTTTCACGGCTAGAGGTGTATGACGAATTCTTAACCAGAGGACTGAGGTAATTACACAAGATGAAATTGAAAATTTTGATTGTATAAACTTGAAACACCTTGGGACAAAGAAATTAATGCAATCAGGATAAGAAAGGGAATGATTTAAAAAGGGGAAAATAGTTTTTATTGAATTATTTGCATGAGGGGAGACAGAAATAACAGAAAAATTTATGACTAAAAAATCATTCCCCAATAGAAAATAGTCAAAGCGGAAAATGAGGAGGAAGGAAAGAAGCATTTATTAAGTGCCTGCTATATACAGGCACTGTGCTAGGTCATCCTCAAAACTCTAAGGGATGGGTGCTATTATAATCCCCATTTTATAATTGAGGAAGTCAAGACAGAGGTTAAATGGCCGAGGGCTATACCGCTAGTATGTGTCTGAGGCAGGATTTGAAATCAGGGCTTTCTGACTCCAGGTCCAACACCCTATCTTATCTAGCAGTCAAAAGTTTAGTCAAAGGACATAAACACACAATTCTCAAAGGAACTGCACATGGAATCCTATGGAAGAATACTCCAAATCATAAATAACAAGAGAACTACATATTCAAATTCTGAGATTTCACCTCACATTCAACAAACTGGCAAAGATAATAGAAGATATGAATAGTCAATGTTGGAGATGCTGTGGAAAGACAGGAGTGCTAATGTATTGGTAGTGGGCCTGTGATTTAGTAGAGACATTCTGGGAAGCAATTTGGAATTATGCAAATAATGTTACTGAAGTATCTATAGTCTTTGATCCCGAGAATACACTGTTGTTTATACATACATACATACACACACATATATATACATATATACGTATATATACACATACATACATACATATATACATATATACGTATATATACATATACATACACATACATACATATACATATACATACATACATATATATGTATATATATATATATATATATATATATATATATATATATATATATATATATATATATATAACTCAAGGCTGCAAAAAAAGAAACCCAAACAAAAACCTAAAAAACTTTCATGTGCATCAAAGTATTTCCAGCAGCACTTTTTGTGATAGCAAAGAACTAAAATAAAAGTCAAGTCCATAGAATGAGGAATAGCTAAACAAACTGTGATGCATGGATATAATGGAATAGTACTGTGCCATAAGAAATAATTAATATAATGAATACAGAGAAACATGGAACAACTTAGAGGACCTAATGCAACTTGACGTAAGCAGAACCAAGAAAACAATATACACAATGACTACAACAACATAAAAGGAAAGAGCAAAACAGTTCAAAGTAGATGCTGAGAAATTACAAAGGACAAACTTGGCCCTAAAGAAGGGCCATGAGTAGATGTTTCACTCCACTCCCTTGCAGAGGTCGGGGCCCCACAAGTGTGCAACACTGTATATGTATATACTGTCAGAGTTTTTTCAATGTGTGAAATTATTTTGCATTTTTTTCTCTTCTTTTTCATTTTCTTTTTTGAAAAAAATCTTTTATAAGGGATTGCTCTGTGGGAGATGAGAGGAGAAAAGACATGGGCAAATTTAAGTGACATAAAAACAAAAATATCAGTAATAATAAAGGATAAATAATTTTTTTTTTTTTACAAAGTGGTTGTGGCCAGTCTTGTTGTGATCAGTCTTTCTGAATTTAGCTAACCTGATCCTCAGATAAAGGACAAAAAAATCCAACACAGGATCCACACATGTTCAAAGAATTTCTGGGTTATTAAACTCTACCAGAACTTGTGGTCTGGGGCCCACAAACATAGCCTTCAAGAACTCAGGGTCACCTCCACACTATGAGACAACACATTAGGACTCTTATGGAGATACAGAGAAACATTTCCCATAATTTGCTTAATGGACCTAGACCATATCATTTCATCATCAGCTAGACATTTTATCATCGGTAACTCAATGCTAAATGACCATGGCAGAAATCCAAACTCAGCAAAGAAAATGTCAAGAGTGTGTAGCTCCCTTCTTCCTTCTCCCACCCCTCTTGCCCCATTACCAGCGCGAGTACAATGAGATCCGTTGTTTTCTGCATATAAGGGATTATAATGTCCATTGACACTAGTGGCAACAACATGCTGGGGAAACATGGGTACAAAAGGAGAGTGTGGTGCCTGTGGCCCTTCAGCTCCTATTTATATTTTCAATAATACTTGCAGTTCCCAGTCTGTATTTGTAAGAGAATTCTCTCTTGTCTTAGCCTGTGGTTTCCAGCATGTGGTGAACCTTTAAAAGGGGGAGGGCAGAGGAAATTAATTTTAAGCAATTTAAATTGACTTTGGAAATAAGCTATTTTAAGACTAGAATGACTTTTCACTGCTATGTTTCCCTTGGTCCTCAGTTTTATACCCATTAATAAAATAACAGAAATTTTAAAATCTATATAGCTCATAATGAGGGACATGAAAGTTCCGCTACACTTTGACCCAGTTTGATGAAAATTGAAGTATTATATGTCCAGGTCTGGGAGTTATATTTTAAGAGGTACAATGAAAAACTGGATTATCTCCATGGAAGAGTGCTCAAGATGGTGAGAGGAGTCAAGATGATGCGTTACAAGGATCAAATAGAAAATAGAAAACAGAAAGAACTAGGGACAATTAGTATGGAGAAGGCAAGACTTGGGAAAGGCACACACTACCTTCAGGTGGTAGTAAAAGGTTTTTTTCCTTTTTTGAAGATCCCCAGAAATCTATTCACAGATATATGATTCATAGACACCACATTAGGACTCCCTGCTCTTGAGCTTGGAATAATAGGATTGACTGTGATAATGAGTCAAACAATAGGTTTAGGGATGACCTATAAGTGAGGCTGGCAATGCCACGATCTTTCTTACATGGATAAGGATTCTGCCTGGTCAGATATGAGATGGACTGAATCCATAGAACTAAGCTCCCTGTCAATGGAAATTTTCAATTAGAGACTAAATGAACACTTGCTGAGATGTTACAGAGAAGATTCATGCTTCAGAAAAAACATTAGGCTAGAGCATCTCTGAGATGCCTTCAAACTCTGAGTCTCAAGTCAAATTCTCCCCCTTATCCAACCCACACTAAATCAGTTATTTCCTAGTTCTCCATAGTTGCTAGTACATCTCCACAGAAGGTGTTATTCAGTCATTTCAACCGTGTCCAACTCTTTGTGACCCATTTGGGGTTTTCTTGGCAAAGATACTGAAGTGGTTTGCCATTTCTTTCTCCAGCTCATTTTACAGATGAGGAAACTGAAGCAAGCAGGGTTAAATGACTTTGAACTTATTTTATATACATCTTATACATAATTATCTCATACAAAATGTAAATTTCTCGAGATAAAGGGCTGTTTCATTTCTGTGTCTATTTTCAGTGCCTAGTACATAGTGGATTATATGATTAAAGATGGATTGATTATTCCATTACATATCCAAGTACAGATTTTCCACTGAAACCAGTTTCTATCTGCTTTAGCAAGTAGCTGCACAGAAAAATAAATTATAGAAACTTGGTGCACTCTCTGTCAAGTGAACAAGCATTTAGTAAGCACCTATTATGTGTCAGGTACTTTTGCTGAGTGTTGGTTATACAGAGAAAGACAAAAGACAATCCCTTTTCTTAAGGAGCTCGAAATCTAATGATGGAAACAGCATGTTAACCAACTGTGGTAAGTACACATGTAAGATCTAAGTATATGTAAGATCTACACAGGACAATTGGAGATAAGCTCATAAGGAAGGCACTAAGATTAAGGAGGACTGGGAGAGACTAAACCTGAAAACAGCCAAGGACAGTAGGACTTAGCAAGGAGAAAGGAAAGCGTTTCAGGCATGGGCACAGCCAGTGAAAATGCCGGAAGTCAAAAAGTGACGGATGTTTCTGGTCACAGAAACTTTTATATAAGACCATTTATGAAAGATGAAGAGAAACTTTCTTTACTGGCAGAGATGACACCTATGCTGGTGAAAGCGTGGGTTCAGCACCCAACATGTGACCAGCACTTAATGCAATCCCTTGTATAGAGCAGAAACAGAAAAATTTGTTAAGTGGAAAAATCTCGAAGCTAGTTGTTTCTTACAGGAAATATCACTGATTTGGTGCTATTTGTGATTCATGTGACTGGGGGGCAAGTTACTTGCCTTCTTTGAGGTCCAGTTTCTTCATTTATACAGTGACATAAGATTCACACTCCCTACTTCACATATTTGTTTTTAACAGAAGCACTTCATGTATGCTAAAGCACCTCAGAAATCAGAATTATCATTAGTACTAAATTCTGCATCTGCCAAGTATTTGCTTGTACATTTGTAGTTCCAAGAAAACCTTTTTTACTTGTCTCAATATTCATGATGTGGGACTGTGTTGTACAACTCAGTACCTGTCCAGCTTAATTCTAGGCTTCAAAAGATCTTTGATTTCATCCAGCAGGTGCTCCTTTCTGAAGACACAGATCACGACTCTTGCTAAACCTTAACACACAGCCTGGCTGACTGGCAAACAGAACAAAACATATCTCCCAAAGCCCATCATCACATGATGTCCACTCTTCTAATGCCAGACTTCTCTGCACTTGGCTAAGCTCTCTTCAGACAACTAGTGCACAGTCAATGGGTGCCCATCATCTTTTCAGCTTGGTAAGACCAGTCAGACTTCTATTTCTCTGGCAGAGCACTTTCAGAAAACCAGGGGTCACCCCATAGGCACTGGAAGCTTTCAATGGAAGGTCTGTGTTTTATTTCTTCATTGTTTTATGGAAGTTGTTATTTTCCCCATGTAGGCTATAATTACCTCTGTCACAGGGACTGTTATTTAGTTCCTGGTATGCTCTAAAACAGGGCAATGAGGTGACATGATGGATATAACACTAGGTTTGGAATTAGGAAGGCTCATCTTGATTAGTTTAAGTCCAGTCTCAAACACTTACTAGATGTATGACCCTGGGCAAATCATTTAACCCTGTTTGCTTCAGCTTCCTCCTCTGCAAAATGAGCTGGAGGAAGAAATAGGAAACTATTCCAATATCTTTACCAAGAAAATCTCAAATGGGATCACAAAGAGTTGGACACAACTGAATTGACTGAATGACATGCCCCCCAAATACCTAACACTTCAACATTTTAAGTCTTAATGATCACAAGCTTCCCTGACCACCCTATGACTTCATCAGTTCTTGAGACTAAAATAAGCTTTTACTGGTGATATCCTCTCTCTTTCTTAGCTAGTTTTCAGGAAATAGGCATACATCACTCCACCACTGAACAAGTGGGAGGCACTCAATCAATGTTAACTGGCCTAAGGTCAAAAGATGCAATGGGGAATAGAATCCTGAACTTAGACTTAGGAAGATCTTGATCTAAATATCACCTCTAACTCTTAATAACTGTGTGACCCAGGGCAAGGGCCTTTGACCTTTATGGGCCTCTCAATTTCTTAATATATGAAAGGGATAAAAACTACAGTACCTACCACAGAACAGGCATGAGGTACAAATGCAACAACCTGAACAATGATAATAAAGATAGCTAACATTTATATAGCATTTATTATGTTTTAAACACTCTGCTAAGAGCTTTACAATTTCCTTCTCACAACAACCCTGGGAGGTATGTGATAGCCCCCTTATCATCACCCTTATTATCATCCCCATTTTTTTACAAATAAGGTAAAAGAAAAGTAAAGCACTTTGCAAAATTCTAAGTACTGTATAAATACCAGTTATTATTATTAATATTAATAAATTATTATTATCAAATATTGAGCATTGGATTTGAAATAAAAGGAGCTAGGATCAAACTGCAGCTTCATTACTTACTCACCATATGATTCAGTGCAAATCACTTCTCTCTAGGCATCAGTTTTTTATTTTTTAAAATTAATTTATTTGTTTTCAGTTTTCAACAATCACTTCCATAAGTCTTAAATTTTCTCCCCCTCCCACTCTTCTCCTTCCCCAAGTGGGCATGCAATCTTATATGGGTTCCACACACACACATTATTTTTTTTAAAAATTGAATTATTTTATTTGTTTTCAGTGTTGGACAATCACTTCCATATATCTCAGATTTTTTTCCACTCCCTCTCTCCCCCATCCCTCCCTGAGAGGGTGTACAATCTTATATAGGTTCTACGGGTACATTCCTATTAAATACATGTTGCACAGAAGAATTAAAATGAATGGGAGAAACCATAATACAAAACAAAACATAATACAAAAGAAAATATTCTGTTTATATCTGCGATCCAATTCTATAGTTCTTTCTCTGGATGTGGAAGGCATTTTTCCTCAAGACTCCACTGGAAATGTTTTTAAGTCCATGAATTTCAATGAAGTACTAAGTCTACCAGAAAATATTGTCATTATGTATAGCCATTAAGAAGCATATAATATTTCTCATAAAGATTTTATAAAGATGAAAAGGAAGACATGGGTTTGCAGTTGCTGATGCCCTCCTAATCATCTGAGTATCAATATCTGTGATGCTTGCCATTCTTTGATATCTTCTACTCTTAACCATCACTACTGAAGGCCAAGTTATCAACCAAAACAATCTCCCAATAATCTAAAACTATGTTGCCTCCATCCTGGATTTCCTCAGAGAGCATTTGAACTGATCCAGTTTCCAGCTTCATTTTCTTAAGAACCAGACAGTTCAACTTCTTTGTTCATATAGCACTTTAAAAAGTTTTACCTATATGGCCCTTGATAAATCACTTAAACTTCCTAGGGCTCAGATTTCACATCTCTAATTTTTTCTGCCTCTAAATCTATGATCCTAGGATCCATGATGAAAATAAAATATCATAGAAATGTTGACAAATCTGTTCATATTTATATCTATTAGTTGTTCTGGCAGTTTTATCTATAAATACCCTAGGGGCTACAGGGACCAACTGTGTCTCATACCGACTTTTCTGAAGTTCAATTTTTTACCTATATTAGTTTTTTATTATTTTATGAAGTGATGCAGGTCATAATTTCCCACTAATGCTCTTCCCTAGTGTTTTACAAATAACCTAGTCACCACTGGCATGGCAATGATATAAAGTATTGGCTAATGTAGTTTCTGGGATCATTTGGCTTAGCTGTTTTCACTGCCTTATCAGTTAAAACTTTATAAGAAATGGTGATTATCAAGGTCAACATCTTTGATTTTTCCATTTCTTTTTAGCCCTGGCGTTTTGTTTAAATAGTAATTCAAGCTATGCCAAGTTTCTTCAGTGCTTTCTCATATTTACCCTTTCTTCTAATTTGATGTAGTCTGACTACCCACAGGCAGCTGTTACTCTCACATCAGAAAATGATCTGTTAAAATACAGTCAGTTTCATGTTGTTACTAGTATGTGTGGTTTACATTTCCAATGTCTTTTAACTCTCTTCTGGGGGAAAAAATGTTGAGATATCTGAGTAGTCCATAATTCTGGTCTCTTTTGTTTATTAAAACTGAACCACACTTTCCAACCTACTTTTCATAATTCTCCCCTGTATCCACTGTCACAATGAAGTTTCTGAGTTCCAGAATTGTAGATTACCTTGGTTTGGAGGATTTTTCATAGAATTTTTCTAAATTTTATTCTTTTGCAACAGATGTTGAATTATGCTCATCACAAACACTTCACGTGTTTAATTACTGAGTGTCTCATGAAAGATTTTCATATGGATGGCCTCCAGACATATAAAGAAACTCACTCAGCCAAGACCTTTGTTTGCCTTTCCAAGCAGAAAGGCATCCTCCTTCCATTTAGCTTCAATTTCTGGTTTTGCTTATTTTGAAAATTATTTTGATAATGTTAATAATTTTGATAATTATTTTGAAAATGTTAATTAACTTCAGTTCTTCCAATAGAATTTCACTTTTTTAGCCACAGGATAAAAGCTATCACAGTGAGAGTATCAAATGTTGTTAATGCTTAGAGTTTACCAAAAACCTGTGATTCTTAATACCCCATCACCTTTTCCACCATTCCAGCACCATCATTGCTGTGGATGCAGGAAGGGGGCCCCACAGGACTGAGGGCCATTTAAATTTTTTTCTTTGTTTCATAGGTTGCCATAGCCAAATAAATTCATTACTCACTGTTGATCAGTTTCATTCTTGGCCAGGTTGGTCTCCTTGACAAGAAATTCAATCTGTCACTGGAAACTTACTAGAAGTCTTTCTAAATGGTATAAGAGATCAAAATTATTGACTGTGATTGGGAAAAGGAAGAAGGAGATTGAATTTTTATACAAAACTAAAGCAATGGATTGTGCCACAGAGAGTTGCATGGCTGACCATATCCTGACCAGCAAGACAACTGGCTATGGAAGCATCACTATTTCTAATTACTCAGCCCAGTATGATGACTTGAATAATAGTCCATTTCTTTTGGTAATTTGTAGTATATCTCAGCCCACATCTGATAGCACAGTGGAAAGAAGAGTAAATCTGGAGTCAAAGGACCTGGGTTGAAAACCTACTTTTGCCACTTACAACCTGCATGATATTGGACTAACCAGTTAAGCCCTCTGAGCTTCTTCCCTTATCTGTAAAAGGAGAGGGCTGGACGAGGTAGTCTATGTATGAGGTCCCTTCCAGCTCTAAATCCATGATACCATGACCAGAAGGTCTCTAATCTCTAGGTCTATGATCCTACTCTACACCTTAGTACTTGTTCTACTGTTTCCAAGAGCAGGAACACTAGGTATTTTATCAATAGGACCCAAAAGGAATCAGAGTCCCTAGTGGACAGGTTTTAGAAACGTCTGGGTAATGACTCTGACAGGACAGATGACTGGGTGATGTGTCATATTAAGTATGTATGAACAAGAATTAGAGAATAGAGGAAGAAAAATGGGGATTTAGAAGGGATGAAAGAAAAAAAGTAGTGGCTAATCATGTACCATGCAGAAAAAAATGGAGATTTGATAACATAATTTAGCTTTCAGGTGGAAGAGATACTAGGGTCTTCTTGTCAAGATATCAGTGTGAGAAGTCATAAAGAAGCCAGTTTTCCCATGTAAACCCCAGGAAATATCTTTATAGGATCCCACAAAGATGAATGATAAAGAAAAAAACACCAGAACCAAGTTCTACTATGCAGTCCAGAACTGTATAAAAAGATGTCTGGACACTGGAAGAGGTGGGTAGAAGTCATCCAGGAAAGTAATCATGGATACCTCCTCTAGGGAAAGAAGTCATGCCACGCTGACCAGTGTAAGCTCTGATAAATAGTCTGAAGCTAACTAATGGGAATACATGCGTGATATCAGGTATGCCACTATAAATTCTTGCAAACAGATCTGAAACCACCCAACACTCTGAACAAAGCAGTGGAATTTGGAGGTCTGAGGAAATCAAAAGCCAATGCAAGATCCAGTAATCAGGAACATGAATCCAGATGCTTCTCCTGACTCATCCAAAAACTGGGGAGGGACAGAATCAGAACCTAATGTTCATAGGGAAGCAGAGCATAACCATGAAAGCCTTGGAGCACTGTCAGTCATAACAGGAGACACGGGAACTCAGATCAAGGAGGACTGTGCATGAGACCAACGCACTCTCCAATAATACAGCGATGCCTGTGAGGACCACAGCAGGTGATACAGCCAATTCTTGACTAGGGGCCATATAAGAAGACAAAGTCTGGTAGATGACAGGACCCACAGGGGACTACCATGAAACTAAGAAAGAAGCCAAGGCTCAAAGCAGAAGGTGAGACCTAGTGCCAGTTACACTATCTGACTTGGCAGGGAAACAAGCGTCTACATAGTCCCTATTACATACCGGACACTGTGTTAAGCACTTTTACAAATTTTATCTCACTTTATTCTCACAGTAATCCTTTGAGATAGGTGATATCATTACTCTTTTTTATGATTGAGGAAACTGAGGCAAACAGAGGGTAAGTGACTTGTTTGGAGTCATATAGCTACTATATATTTGAAATTGAGCTTGAACTTAGACCTTCCTGATTCGGGGACTAGCACTCTATCCACCATGCCACCTAACTGTGTTTGGACAACAGATGGAACAAGACCAAACTGGCATTACCCAACTCACCCAGGGCAGCTAGAGGATAGAAGACTGAGCACAAAATCCCAAACCAAGAACTGGGGCTGAAAATATGAGTAAACATGAGAAAACACCACAGTGAAGTAATATTATGTATAGAGAAGACCACACAGTAACTCAGAATGAGAGAATCATCCCATAAGAATAAGAAGCATGTCTTCAGACAAAAAAATGACTTTGTTTAAAAGTCTTAAGACTGGCTGGAAGAAATGAAACAATGATATAAAACATATGTAATGATATGAAACAAAGGAATGAAACAAGAGATAAAAAAGAAATCACAGTTCAGGAGGAAGGAAAGGAGACTATATCCGAATAGGACAAAGAAAAGGTTAACCAAGTAATACATTCCTTGAAAAATTGACTCAAGAATCTAGAACCAAGGACTCTATGAGAAAGAAATATTAGAACAAGGTCTAAAGGCTGAAAAGTTTAAATAAAATGTAAGATATCCACTATTAGAAGCAATTAATCTGTAAAACAGGTCAAGGGAAAAATAATTTAGGATTCAGTATCCCTGAAAACCACAACCAAGCAAAAAATCTGGAAACAATAATTTCAAGAAATCACAAAAGAATATTGTCCAAATCTATGAAAATCAGGGAATGAAATGAAAATAGGAAAAAAAATCCCTTCCTGGAATAAATTCCAACCTGAAAACACTTATGAATGCTGTGGTGAAAATGTAGCACTTTCAAGTCAAAGAAAAACAATGTTGCAAGCAGCCAGAAACAAAGTGTTGAGTATCAAGTGAATAGTCAGTATCACAGAACTTCCAAGCAGCTCTCACAAAGTAAAGAAAATCTTGGAATATAACTTTCCAAATGATAAAGATTTACAATCAAGAATGACTTATCTGCCAAAAAAAAAAAAAGCATGTCACACAGAAGGAGAAAGGGATTTTCAAAATAATAGAGAGCTTTCAAGCATTATTGTAAAAAAAAAAAATCCAATGAAACAAAACAGAATCGAGTAGAAACTTTGAAAGGCAAACACAGTAGTCAAGAGAAACCTGGAAATGTAAAACCATCTGAGAAATTAGAAGGGGTAAATGATGATGAAATATTCTAATAGTGGGAGAAGAGACAAATATCCCTTGAGGAACCTAATGTTAAGTATCACAGGCTAAGTTAATTAACCAATTAATTAATGATTTTATTTGCTTTGCTGGTTTTAAGAGAGAAAAGAAAAAGGAGGACAAAAAGTATAAAAAGAAAAATTCTGAAAATCAAAGAAGTAAGCAAAATTGAAAACAAATTAAAAATTGAATTTGTAATAATAATTTGGATTCCAGCATTCTTAGTTAAGAGGTACAAGTATTTCCTCATAGCCATAGAAGCAAGAGCAGATGAGTAATGCCCAGGAGTTTTGAAAAAGATATAGATACAGTCTGTGTGAAAGTGGAATGAATGGAAAGAATGGGGAATGCAAGAGCTGAGCAGTGGTAGTGGAGGAAGCAATTTCCTTATTCCCATTGGGAGCTAAATGAACAGAAGTGGAAAGAACCAACAGTACAGAGGTGGTGAGAAAAGAAAGAGAAAAAACAAGAACTGAGCTGCAGCTGAGAAGAAATTATGGTGGGCTGTTTGATCCCTTCAAATATCTTCAAGTAAAGAACCAATCAGAATAGCCCCATCAAAGGAAGTTTCAAAAGGTCTACTCTTTCCATCACCCCCCTTTCCAATGGCTCTCCAGACACTGTTCTGTTCTCTTCTTGTTTCTTTTATCTAATTATTTCCTGTATGCTGATTTTGCTTCATATATAAAGACACCTAGGTTCATGCATGAAGGGTTGTATTTATTGCATATCTGTGCTGAGAGAAGTGGGAAATATCCCAAATTTAATTTAAGGACAGAGAGACAAACCTCTGACAAATATTAGGCATTTTCCTAACTAGGGTCTCTGAGTTATTTTGTTTGCATTAATACCTTTTCATTTAATATAAATTCTACAAAACCGCAAAGGGACCACAGAGATATGATGGTCATTATATGCCCTTAGACCAAAGAAAGATATTTTTTTTTTTTTTTTTTGCAACAGAGTGTGATTGACTAAATCTCCAGCCTCTTGTAAGAAACATGTGGGATAGGGAGGAGAGGACAGTGGCTTTCACACCCTAAACCACCCTTAGCCAGGAAATAAGTGAAGTTTGGGAGGATTTAGCTCCTTTCTTTCCAGAAGAAATTTATCAGGAAAAAAGGTAAAACAACTCTGAAAGACTTAAGAACTATGATCAATCCAATGACCAATCATGACTCCAGAAGACTAATGACGAATCATGCTCTCCCCACCCACTGCTGCCCCACTATAGAGAGGCAATGTATGTACTAGAAAGGCACAATGAAAGATACATTTTTAAACATAGTTAAGGTGTGAATTTGTTTTGAATGACTATACTTATTTGTTACAAGAGAGGGCTTTTGGACGGGAGGGTTTTGGGGACAATAATTATGGTATTTTTAAAGGAAAAAAGATCATTAATAAATTGTTCAAAAAGAAAAAGAAAAAAATAAAAAAGTTCAGATGTTGACAAAGACAGATAGGGCAGAGCTGGAACTACTAGGTTAAATTTGAAATACACAGAATAAAAACTGAGATTAGGATCATAGTGTAAAAGACTAAATGGCAGGTAAGAAAGCATCTAATCCAGCCTCTTCATTTAAAAGATGAGGAAACTCAGACCCAGAAAGGTTAAACAGTTTGCCCAAAGTCACACAGACAATAAGAAGCAGAGCTGGAATTTAAACCCAGCTCCTTTCATGATTCATCTCTATTTCCTACCTTCATTCAAGTTCCAGCTAAAAGGCCACCTTTTCGGAGAGTTTCCCAATCGTCCCTAATTCTAATGCCATCCCTCTGTTGATTACCTCCAGTTATTCCTGCTTATATCTTGTTTGTATAAAGTTTGCATGTTATCTCCATTATTAGAATAGACACACTCCTTGAGAAAAAGAGACAGAGACAGACAGATGAGATAGAGAGACTGTCTTTTTTTCTTTATATCCCCAGTGCTTAGAACAGTGCCTGGCACCCAGTAGGCACTTAAAAATGTTTAATGACTCCTTGTTTTTTCCTCTGGCTGCTCTTTTTCTCATCTCATTCCTTCTGACCTAGCACACGTTTGGTTTCTGATTTAGAATGCTTCCTTGAAGTTATATTTGCTGGATCCCTCCTTTAGATGCATAATACTTACAATGGTCCTACATCTACAGACTTGAAGGTTGACCATGTTGACCCCAAGCCCTGTAAGTTAGGCAATACAAATATTCTTCTCTCTGAAGATATGTAGATCTCTATAGATAAAAAAACCTGAGCACTTTTCAGAGAAATAATTTTGGCTTCCCCTTATACACATTTATATACACAGTGATGTAAGTAAGGAGGTATACTCCCTGTAGTTTGAGAGTAGAGAACTAGGAGCAATGGGCAAAAGTTTCACAGATACAAATTTTAGCCTAATATAACAATCCCAGTTAGTCAAAAATGGAATCAGTTGCCCCCAAGGGTTATGAATTTCTCAACCATAGAGCTCTCCAAGCAGAAGCCAAATTCAATACCCATCAACAACCATTTATTAATCACTTACTCTCTCAAAGACAAGTCACTTAACCTTACTGACCTTAGTTTTCTCATCTTTAAAGTGGTCCTAAAATAACACCTACCTCCCACAGAGTTGCTGTGAGGATAAAGTGAGATAATATTTGTAAAGTGTGTTGCAAACCTTTTAAGTGTTAAATAAATGCTAGTAATTATACCAGATAGTGAGGATATAAAAATACAAATAAAAAAAGTCCTCAATTTTACATTTTAATTGGGGATAGATACAAGATTCAAAACAGAAAAATAAATACAAAATGATCCAAGAGTACAAAAAATAATAAATAGGAGTTACTGGGCTTATCGCAGGAGGTGATAGTTGAGTCTTGAAGAAAGCTAAGGATTCTAAAAGAGAGAGGTAAGGAGGTAGGTCAAAGAAAGGCAGGGGAGTAGAAAATAGATTATCTGGGGTGCGAGAAGGCCAGTTTGACTGGAACATGGAGTATATATAAAGTGGGATAAAATGAGGTATGCATGGAAAGGAAGGCTGATGCAAGGATTTAAATGTGAGGCTAAGGAATTTTCCTTTTATCCTAGAAGCAAACTGGGGAGGCATGGAATATTTCTGAGCTGCAGAGTAACATGGTAAGACCTATGCCAAGAATAATGCCAGTTTAATAATTTAGTTAATAAATGCCAGTTCATTGATTAAATGAATTAAGGTGGTGGCCATGTGAGTGGGAAGGTGTTGAATATAAACTAGCAATATAGCAACAGCTACATTTGGGGGTTTGTGGGAGAGAAATGAGTCAAGGGTGATGCTGAAGTTGTGAACCTGGGTCACTAGAAGGATGAAAGTGTCCCAATAGCAACTGGAAAATTAGAAGAAGGGACTCTCCATGGGAAGAGAACCGGCATCAGAACCAGGAAGACCAGAGTTCAAGTACTGCTTCTGACACATGCTGGCCCTCTAACCCTTAGCTAGTTACTTCATCTTTAGGTATCACTATATAAGCAACTATATAGGACTCTAAGTCCTATGAGATCACTAAGAGAGGGTAGAGAGGGAGAAGACATGAACCAAGGTAAGGCAGAGTCTATGAGGACACCCATCAGCCCTGTGCTAGGCACAAAAGAGAGGTCAACACAAGTAACGTAGGTCGCTTCAAAGGGTTTACTGTCTAGCAAGGTTGCAGAGATACGAGTTCTACCTCCGGATCACCTTTTGCTTTCCCCAAAAGACTGAGATGTCAAGAGCTTCCTTCCTGAGGCTTCCTGGGATAATTTTCAGGATCTCATGTGGGACCTTTCCATCTGTGTCAGTAAAACCCTGACCACATTCACTTCTCTCAATTTGGGGGGAGGGGTGAGGCTTTCCAGAGCTGCTCTGATTTATTTATCTGAGCCCAGCTTTCTGGGCACAGAGCCCAGGTTGGTTTCATTGTGTTGTTTATCATCACGGACAGTGTTCCCAGACACTGCCTTTGAGGCGGGCCTTTCATAAATTATTAAAAATCGCTTACAGCTAATTCCCCATGTGAATTACAGAAGGAAAATGGTGATCCTGTTTCATGGGATTTTAGTGGATGGCCTCATGACTTTCTCTACAGCAAGGGAAGGAATATGGGTGGGAGAGGGCCTTTATGTAGTTGCAGGAGAGTGGGACAGGAGGCAATCAGTGAACACTGGTCAATGAATGTTAAAAATTAATTGTGTTGGGTTGCAAACATAAAATACACTCATCCTTGCTTCTCATCTCTAACATTATTATTCATTAAGGCCTTTGATGCGATGGCCCCTAACTAATGGAATTTGTTTTTTTCTGTTTTCTTCCCTTTCTCTTCATCCTTTGACACCCCCATTATCTTGCTATACACTGGATTATAGGATGATAGATGAAAAGCTAGAAAGAACTCAGATGTCATTTAGATCACTCCCCTTTCATTTTCAGATGGGGAAACCAAGGCCTGGGAAGATGAAGTGATTTGACCAAAGTTCCACAAATAGGTTCTGAACCCAGATCTTCCAACTATACAATTTTTCAAACTCCAGAGTTAGAAGGAGCTTTCTAACTTTACCCACCATGTTCTACTGCCTCCATACAATAAGCTGTTGTTCTTTCCTTTAATGAGATTTCCTTTTAAAACTGGATTCTTCACATTACATCATATCTTATTTTAAATCCTCACCGTCACTATTCAAGAATATAGCTTTCTTTCAACTTTAGTTGATCACACACATATTTTTTTCCTTTCTTTTATTGCTACTTTCTTTTTTCCTTTAATATAAATTTATTTAACTTTTTACATTCATTTTCACAAAATTTTGGGTTCCAAATTTTCTCCCCATTTGTCCCCTCCCCCCACCCCAATACATCGAGCATTCTAATTTCCCCTATCACCAATCTGCCCTCTCTTCTATCATCCCTCCCTTCCCTTGTCCCCATCTTCTCTTTTGTCCTGTAGGGCCAGATGACTTTCTATTCCCCATTAACTGTATTTCTTATTTCCTAGTAGCAACAACAATACTAACCAGTTGTTCCTAAAACTTTGAGTTCCAAATTCTCCTCATCCCTCCCACCCCACCCATTCCCTTTGGGAAGGCAGGCACTTCAATATAGGCCATATCTGTGTAGTTTCGCAAATGACTTCGATAATAGTCATGTTGTGTAAGACTAACTGCATTTCCCTCCATCCTATCCTGCCCCCCATTGTTTCTATTCTGTCTTTTGATCCTGTCCCTCCCCGAATGTTGACTTCAAATTGCTCCCTCCTCCCTTTGCCCTCCCTTCCATCATCCCTCCCACCCTGCTTATCCCCTTCTCCTCCACTTTCCTGTATTGTAAGATAGGTTTTCATACCAAAATGAGTGTGCATTTTATTCCTTCCTTTAGTTGAATGTGATGAGGGTAAACTTCATGTTTTTCTCTCAGCTCTCCTCTTTTTCCCTCCACTAAAAAGTCTCCTGCTTGCCTCTTGAATGAGAGATAATTTGCCCCATTCCATTTCACCCTCTCTCCTCCCACTACATTTCTCTCTCACCGTTTTTTTTAAAGATATGACCCCATCCTATTCAATTCACTCTGTGCTCTCTGTCTCTGTGTGTGCATCCATGTGTGTGTGTGTGAGCACACATGTACGTGTGTGTATGTGTGTCACACACATATTTTTAAAGACAAATTAACACCTCTTCCATGAAGCCTTCCCCTGATCATTTCAGTTTACATGACTCAAGCCAAAGTAAACTAAATGTTTATTTCAGTCTTATTTAAAACCTGCATAACGTTTAGTTGGTTGGCAATACAGTGTAGTGAAGTAGAAAATACATGACTGTGGAGTCAGAAGACCCGGGTTCAAGTCCTTGCACCAATATTAATTTCTGGTATGATTCTGAATAAGTTTGTTTAACCTCTTTGAGACTCAGTTTCCTCATCTTAAAATGGAGATAATAATTTGTACTACCTACTTGATGGGTTCTTGTAAGGAAAGTACTCTGTAAACCTATAATTTTATGTTACCATTTTCAGGTATCTCTGTTGTCTCTCCAACAAGATTGTAAGCTTCCTGAAGACAAGGGCTATGTGATTTATTTTATTTTTATTTTTTTTTTACTAGACCTATGATTTCAATGGCATATTGAACTCCCAAGTGAGGAAATTCCATTTACTAAAGCAAAGTAATACCTGCTCTATAACTTATAGTCCTATATAGTTGCTTATATAGTGATACCTAAATATGAAGTAACTAGCTAGGGGTTAGAGGGCCAGCATGTGTCAGAGGCAGTACTTGAACTCCTGGTACTGATGCCAGTTCTCTTCCCCTCATGATAAGCTGCCCAGCAGTATTCTACCAATAGTTCTGTGTGCATGGTATTGAGAAATTGTGGCACAAAGATTTAATTCAAATCCCAGGAAGGAGGTGGCTGAAAAGCAGACATTTTAATTTTTCTTCTGATATAAAACTATCCCTTCTACATTGCAACTTTCCCTATCATGGTTTTTGATATATTGCAGGTCAGCAAAAGAAATAAAATGGGAATTTTGAGGGAGTTTTGCAGAAGCCACAGATGACATATGAATGTCAATAGATGATACAGAAAAAGCTTAGAAACCCCAAAATGCATAAAATATACATAGAGTATTGTATAATTTCAATATATCTTATATTTTAATATTACAATAATTCAGGCTTCTTCTCCGGTATGAAGGGAGGGCCAAAAAATTTTACATGGATTTTCCAGATCATGGGGATCCCTTTGCGATGTGGAAGGGATAACTGTATGTGTATATATAACATATATAATATATTGTACACATACACATATGTGCATACATATATACATAAAAGCACACACATATGATAGATAAAACCTAGGAATTGTGGTGAAAGGGGAGGGAAATGAATCGATCAAATGGAAGAGTTGGGTTCATTCATTCATTAGGAATCTTTTAAAAACGACAACTTTTAAATAAACCCAAAGAAGCAAATTTACAAATACTCTTAAACGGTTCTATCGAGATGATCCCGGTCGTTCTGGCTACTTTTCCAGTTCAGGCATTCCAGTTCCTATTTGTTAACTGCTAAGGCTATTCTCTATCTATAATCTTACATCATGGAGGGCAGAACACCAGGGCTCAGAGTGATTAGCAACTAAACCAGTGTGTCAGGTTAATAAATGGAAAAGCCAGACTCTGAAGGCTTCTCTTCCGATGTCAAATCCATCCCTCTTCCCATGGCACTGCACCGCCTCTGACACAATCTGACTTTGCAACAGTGGAATCATAATGTCCATTTCGAGGGAGAGAGGCAATGGTTCCACTGTGCTCTGTCCTAATTAGACTACCTCGAGAATATTAAGTTTAGCTCTGGATGTTGCATTTTAAGGGGGAAACTGAAAAACAAGCACACCCACATAAGAATTTGATAAGATTCAAAACCATATCAAAAGAATAGTTGATGGCACTGGTTATATTTAACTGAAGAAAAGAAGGTTGAGTGGAGAGGTTAGGGAGGGCATGAGAGCTTCCAGTACTAGAGACTGCTATCTACTGGAGGGAGTAGATTTGCTATTCTAGAAAGCAGCAGAAGTACTAACAAGAATTAGTACTATTAGTACAAACATTGGTAGAAGATGAGGAGATTTTTTAAAAAAAGATCTGAGCTACCCAATAGTTGCCATGGAAGATGGTAAGCTCTGTGCCACTGGAAGTATTAAAGGCTAAGCATTGGAGCAATAATAAAGAAAAGTATTATGTTGAGGAGAATGCTAAACTACATGAGTTCTATGGTCTCTTCTAGCTTTGTGATTCTAAGAAATCCCCTTAGAAGTTCTGCAAAATACCCTTTGGCCCAACAATATCACAACTAGGTCTGCATCCCAAAGAAATTAAGGAATAAGACCCACATGTACAAAAGTATTTATAGCAGCTCTTTTTGTAGTGGCTAAGAACTAGAAATTGAGGGGCTGCTCATTATTTGGGGAATGGCTGAACAAGTTGTGATATGTGCATGTAATGGAATACTATTGTTTTATAAGAAATGATAAGCAGGTGGATTTCCGAAAACCTGGAAAGACTTACATGAACTGATGCAACATGAAGTGAGCAAAACCAGGAGAACATTATACCCAGTAAGAACAATATTGTATGATGACCAGCCGTGAAGGACTCAGCTCTTCTCAACAAGACAATTCCAAAGCATCATGGTGAAAACTGCTATCCATCTCCAGTGAAAGAACTGATGAACTCTGAATGTAGATTGAAGCATACTTTTTAAACTTTTTCTTATTTTGGGAGGAGAGTAAGGAGGGACTGTGCCTTTTTTGGCAGCATAGTAAATATGTTTTGCATGAGTGAACAGGTATAATCTATGTCAAAATGCTTACCTTCTAGAGAGAAGGGAGTAGAGGAAAGGACAGAATTTGAAACCCAAAAATTTTTAAAAAGAATGTTAAAAAATGTTTAACATATAGTTGAGAAAAAATAAAATTTAAAAAGATTTCCTTACATGAATTTCCCATCCTCCTTTTCTCAAAGCACAAGAAAAAAGTGTACGTAGAAATAAACCCTTTGCCATAAGGGCAAACGGCATCTTAAGCAAACTGTATCTGGTCTTTGACAGGGTTAAATTAAAGGTATCTACTTGCTAATGACTAGGATGCTGGAAATTCTACTTTAGATATAAAACAGATCTTTGCTAACTTTAATACAAGAAATGATATTTAAAACGACTGACTCCTCAATTAGAATTGAAGCTTATTGGTAGTGGGACTTCTTCATTCTTTGTACCTAAATTTCTTGTGCCTAGCACATAGTAGGCACTTAAAAACCTTTGTTAATTGATCTCAAAAACCGATATACCTCCTGAATTATCAAAGAAAAACTGAAACTTTATCAGGGACAGTTGTTTTCTGTTCTTGATCAATTTGAATTGTCTGAAACACCTTGCATTTCCTTTCTATTCTTTCGACACAACCTAGGACTGATCGCTCACTACAAGTTAACAACGATATGGAGCATAAGATTTAAAGCCAGCAGGGATCTTGGATATCATCTCTGTCCAGTTCTCTAATTTTATTGGTTAGAAAACTGAGACCCAGAGTAACTAAGTGACGTCCCATACAATACTAATTTTTTAAATTTAAAAGCCAAGATTCAAACTCAGGTTGTTTTCCTCCAAATCCAGTGCTCTCTCCATTATTTCGTGATAACAAGTTATAATTCATTATTCTAAGGGATATCAAGGTTTACAAAGTTCTTTCCTAACAACCCCCCGTGACAGACCCCCAGTGCCTAGAATAGTGCCTAGCACACAGCAGTTGTTAAATGTTAATTACAAGTGGGGGTGGTGGTGAAATAATAATAATTTATTTCTATTTTACAGATGGCAAAACTAAGGCTCAAAGAGATAAAATGGCTTGCTCAAGGTCACACAACGAGGAAAGCAGAAAGCACTGTGCATTGTGTTAAGTACTTTACAAATACTATCCTATTTGTTCCTCACAACAATCTAGAGAGGGAGGTACTATTATTACCTTCATTTTATTTTTGAGGAAACTGAGGCAGATAAAGGCTAAGTGACTTGGTCAGTCACAGAGATAGTAAGCATTTGAGGTGGGATTTGAACCCAGGTGTACCTGACTTCAGACTTAGCACTCTATCCACCATACCATTTACCAGTCCATTAAAACCATGATGATCTTTACACTACTTATATCTCACAGGGTTATTGTGATCTCTACCTAAATGTGAGCCATTATTTTAACAATGAACAATTTTTATGCCTGGCACATAGTAGGAACTCCTTCTTAACTGACTGGCTTGAATCATTTTATGTCTGCATACCCACTGCTATCAGTGTTAAAGCATTAGCAAAAATGATCTAGATGCTGGCAATGAGAGGGCAAAGACAAATAACCTAGGTATTACTGAAACCAGGTAATCATCTCCTGTATAAGCAAAGGCCAATTTTGCTTTTGGCAGATAACACACAAGGATTCTATTTCTAATTCTGAAGATTTCCCTATATGAGTTCAGAGGAGCTAGGAGAAAAAGAACACAAAGGCTTGTCACTTTGCTGCAGACAGGATCATTGATTTAGAAGCAGAAGGTACCTAGAGGTCACCTCATCCACTCCCCTTATTGACAGATGAGAAAACAGAGGTTCAATGAAGTGATTTGCGCAAGTTCATCTAAGTAATTAGTGGGCAGCTGGTATTTGAACCCATGTTCACATCCTGATTGCACACTCCCCTGGACTTGATCCCTACTCTTGAGAATCTCATCATTCTGCGAGATCATGTCAACTCTGAAACTCACTCCTCCTTAGTCCTTCCTGCCTCTGGGTCCCTCCTTCCCTCCTCTGATTGGATAATATGGGGAATCACATAATTAGATACGCGCTTGAAGAAAACTACTTATGTACGTGCCATAAGAGGTATAAATTGCTGGGAGAGTTATTGTAGGGGACAGAGAACCCATTTAGGCTGGAGGGATCAGAGAAGGTTTTATTTTTAATAGTATGCAACCCAATCTTCAACTCTAACAAAGCCTTACTCTAAATTTCACTCATGTATGGGTGGAGGTGATTCTGGGCTACCTAAAGCTATGCTTGTGAAGCAAATGCCAGCAAGTTGGAATGGCTTGCCGGACCATGTGATTGTCTGATGACCAAAACTAAGTTCCACTCACCACTACATTATTAATGAGAGGATGGACAGTGGTGGGGAAGGTTCTACCAAATTAAAAAAGGCTTCAAGTATGGTCCCTGCACAGACTGCCAGCTATCTATGGATAAGAATAATCATTAGAGGATGAATTCTTTCACTAAAGCATTCCCCATAATAAAGAGAAATTCAAAACGACCCTCAAATCTTGTGCATTTTTCTATTATTTCAGCAATAACAGTGGTAAGATCATATAAAATAGACAAAGGGTACAAGGAATTAATTCATGGACCATCTAGCAAGAGTAATTTAACTGCAGAAACCCTGAACACAAGCTCCAATCATCTGTGGGCTGATAAATTATTGGAGGAACTGAGCCATATCTACATTCTTGCTTTAAATGAAACCAAAGGAAACAGTAGACAAATGGAAGGATGGTTGACAAGTTTCTACTCCTTGGGGAGGCAAAGATGCTGGTTCAGTTGGTTTCATTGTGTGATTAACACAGCTGTGGAAGAAATATGAAAGAATATGAAATATGAAGAATATGAAAGAAGTAAAGTTTCTATTTGTAAGATACCTGAAAGATATACGTTAGATAAAAAAGATGGTATTATGACAAAATAGAAGTTAAACATCTACTCATCACCTACTATGTGCCAGGCACCGTGTTACGTCCTACGTTGTTCCCTGCCCTCTCCTTCCCTACACACACTCGTCATATCCTCGGCACCTAGAACAGTGTCTGACGGTATGACAAATACTCAATAAGAATGAAAAATAAAGTGAGATACCATTAACTACTGAGCCATGCACCTACTGCTTCATTTCTGTAAAATTTTTATGAGAATATTCTATACATAGAAGGTATCTTTGCTGAAAATACTGGAAGTGAACAAGAAAACTTTTACCAATAATTATTTATAGCAGACAATCTCTTCACCATCATTTAATCCACTGAATGATGTTACTGAATGTTGCAATTTAGTCGTTGCAGTTTATGTCTGACTCTTGGTGGTCCCTTTTGGGAAAGAGGGGAGTGGTTTGCATTCTCTTCTCCAGCTAGTTTCACAGATGAGGAACAGAGGCAAACAGGGTTAGATGATCTACCCAGGAACACCCAGCTAAGAAGTGTCTGAGGCCAGATTTCAACTCTGGAACGTGAGTCGTCCTGACTCCAGGCCTGGCCCTCCATCCACTGCACCACTTAGCTGCTCCAGTGTCAATGGATACGAAAACACAAATATACTAGACAAAATCCTATAGTGTATGTTGTTTTCTTATTATTTTAAAAAAATCAATAAAAACATTTGGTCAATAGAACAAATTATATAATCTTAAAGGCTATCCTCAAAAAAATGTATCTTCCATTGATAAGTTAAGGAGCATACAAGGTTCTTCAATAGGTAAAATAGGGCTCTTTCCCCTAACTATGCCATCTATCCAATGACAAGACATGAGTAAAAGGAAAAGTTTTTTCTCCCCTAAGATCTTGAATTTGCAGAGCTCATCCACAATCCTATACATTCTCTAATGGCTTAGATTTCTCCCTATTTCTAAATCCTCATATGCTAGTCCCATAAAATATGGCTTTTAGTTTTTATTCCAATTCCATGCATAATTCACTGGGTAAATCAATAAGAAATCACTGGGTTTCTCTCTTCCTTTAACACTCTGTCCAGAGTGGTCAGCTGGAAAAAAAAATGAACCCTGCCTGTCCTACTGGTTAAAGGAAACAAATAAATAAAGAGTAATAAATAAAAGAGACAGCAGGTTAAATAAAGGATATAAAGAAAAAAATCCCCAAAAGAAGAATTTCAAATTACTTTAAAAACAAACAAACATGAAAGACTGCTGCAAATCACTAACAAGAGAAATACCAACCAAAAGAATTCTGAGATTTCCTCTCATACCTAACAAATCAGTAAAGATGAGAAAAAAAGGAAATGGTCAATGCTTAAGGGGGTTGTAGAAGGAGAGGCTCACAAATATGCTGTTGGATCTGTGAACTGACCCAATGCTTCTGGAAAAAAATTTGGAATTGTGCTACGAAAGTGACTAAAATCTCTGTAACCCCTTGATCTGGAGATCCCACAAGTAGGTATATGCCCCAAGGAAATAAAAACATTTTCCACATGTACCAGAATATCTCAGCACGTTTGTAATAGCAAAAACCTGGAGACAATGTAGATGTCATTATGGCACATGAATATAAGGGACCATTGCTATGTTGCAAGAAATGTTGACTATGAAGAATTATAAATATGAATATGAAGGGAACTATGAGAAGGCTTGCATGAGGACTGATACAAGATGGAGTAAGTAGAACCAAGAATACAACATGCATGATAACAATGAAAAAGAATTTTTTAATCGATGTTGAACTCTATGTAGTTAAAATAACCAAAAAACTGGTTTCTTATTTTAAAAAAGATGAGAAAATTTTCTTCTCTCCCTATTTTTCAGAGAAGAGGGTAATGAGTATACTGCTCTGTCCTCTCTTTTTTGTTTGTTGAAAGGGGTGATTTGGGGAAATGGTGGGAGGGAAGAGTGGAGTTGATATAGAGTGGATATGGAGTTGATATAAAACAAAAGGTATTGAGAAAAAAATTAAAAATAAGATGAATAGAAGAAGGCAGTTCATAGAATTAAGTGCAGCATAATGGAGGACCATCTCTTTAGGAGTAAAGGTAGACCACAGAATAGATCAAGAGACCACAGAGAACTCACAGGTTCCATCAGTGAGAAGGATAGAACTGTCTCAAGCTTTTTTTAATCTCTATTGCTCTTTATTGGAAATAAAACAATCAAACTAATGAATAATTTACACATCCAAATGGCTAGGTTTTCACCTTTTCTCTTAAATTTTTCAATACCCCTAAAGAAGAGTTAAGACTTATTTTAAACCTGTAGTCTAGTCCAAAGCTTTACAAGAGCAAGATTCTCAAAAAGATATAAATTATACTGAAATACCAGCAAGGACAAATTTATTGTATTTCTCTCCAGGTGTATGAATCTAACTTTCACACTTTAGAGAAGCACATCCAGGTTGATTTGTTGGCTCCAGGGTTCTTCTTCCCTGGAATCTGCAATGGATCTACCTTGGTTTTAATTCTCCTGAGATTATACAGATGAAGAAGAAAATTTCTTCTTTAAAAATTACACGTGCACACAAATACACATACATGGAGAAAAATAACTTATACAAACCCAATTATAATGCAGATGTATAGTTCCTCAGTTTTCCCATCTGTAAAAGGCACATAATACTTTCACTATAGACCTCACAGGATTATTATGAGGAAAGTGGCTGCAAACCTTAATGTACTATGGTAATACAAATAGCTGTTATCAAATAAATAATATTTTCTTCAAAGTAGCCATCTTGGGAGGCTATATAGCTAATCCAACAATTAGCAAGCGTATATTATGAGTATTAGCAGAGCTAATTAGAGTACTAATTAGCTAATTAGTAGTAATTAGCATTAGTAGTAATGCTAGCATTTACACAGTGCTTGAAGGTTTACAAAACCCTTTACAAATATGATATTAATTATCCTCATAACAATCCTAGAGGTAGGTGCTAATATTATCATTCCCACTTTACAGCTGAGGGAACTGAGGCAGGCAGTGGCTCTCTGATAATCTTATACCAACAACCTGAGGCAGCTAGGTGGTGCAATGGATAGAGCACGAGTCAGGAAGACCTGAGTTCAAATCTCACCTCAGATACTTGACACTCACCAGCTGTGTGACCTTGGGAAAGTCACTTAACCCCAATTGCCTCATCCTGGGTCATCTCCAGTCATCCTGATGAATATCTGGTCTCTGGAGGAGAAGTGAGGCTGGTGACCTGCACAGCCCTCCCTCACACAAAAACAAAAGTCAAGTGCAAGTCATGTCATTATTTCTCTGATGGCATGGTCTTCTTTGGCAATGAAGGACGAACACACATACACACCAACAACCAGGTACTATGATAGATAATTGCAAAAGTGAAACAGTCTCTGAACTCCAGGAACTCCTAGTCTTTTACGTGAGGTGAACAGAAATACAAGTTCACAGTTAAGTAAATGGAGAACATACAAAATAAATATATAGTGATGGAGAAGAAGAATAAGGAATGACCAGGTAAATCAGGAGAGACCTCTTTAGGGGAGGAAGGTATCACTGAGCTAATCTTTGAAGGAGCCAGTGGGGTTCAGGAGGTAGAGGGGAAAAGGGAGACCATTTGAGGCATGGGTGATGACGTGCACAAAGCCAGAGAGTAGGAGGCATAATCTTGTATCTGGCATATTAATAGTATATACAGGGAGAGGCTTGTTTGACCAGAGCAAAGAAAGGGAGAAGTAATGTGCAATCCACCTGTAAAGACAGATTGAGGTCACACTGTGAAAGATTAAAACATGAAGCAAAAGAATTTGTATTTTTTTCATTTCTATAACTTCTTTTCATTTCTTTGATTTTCTTTTTTTTTTTTCAGTTTTCAATGTATTTATTTTTAGTTTTTAACATTCACTTCCATAAGTTTTAAATTTTTTCTCCCTCTCTCCACAAGATGACATGCAACCTGATATGGGCTCTACACATACATTTAGGGAGGGGAGAGGAAGAGGGGGGAAAAGAGGGGAGAGGGGAAGGGGAGAGGTGATGGTGTCTGTGATTTGAGGAGGGAAGAGATTTTGGAGTAGCTGCTGTGAGGGAGGGAAGTGTAATAGTCCAGAAGTAAAACATTTAACAGGCTGGAACAAAGCTCTTTACATAAGTTATCTCATCTGACTCTGGGAGGTGGGTGTTATTATCTCCATTTAACAAATTGGGAAACTGAGTGTGAGATTAAGTGACTTGACCAGGGCCATGCAGCTTGTTAGTGTCTGGGGCGGGATTAGGTAAGGTCTTACTATCTCCCACCCCAATGGGCAAAAAGGAAATAGAAATTGCTTGTAAAAAATATGCATAGTCAAGCAAAACACTTTTCTTAAATAGTTATATACAAATACACACGTGTATGTACGTGTGTGTATGTGTATTTCTCTAATCTATATCCATCTCTTCTGTGTCATGGATAGCACTTTTCATTATGGGTCCTTGGGCATCATGAATAGTAACTGTCTTAGAGCTCTTAACAGTTTTCAAAGTTGCTTATTTTTATATTGTTATTATTTTAAGCGTCTTCCTGTTTTTGCCCATCTCATTTTTCATTCATTTATAAAATTTCTCAAAATTGTTAATTTTTATAATATTAATATTCTAGTATAAATTGCAGTATTCATGTTGTAGTGAGAAAAAAATAAAGAAAAATATATTTCCCTCCTCATACACCAAAAAAAAAGAACTTAAGTCTCCTGTCTCCAGGTTATCACTCTATGCTGGGAGTCAACCAGTGGCTGGTTACTCAGCTTTTTGACCACACACCCTTTATATAAACATCTAACATGGTGGAACTGGTTTTAGTTCACAGGTTATCACTTATTGAAGACTAAAAAATGCTTGCCTGATTCAAAAGTGAAAGGTAAAAATAATAGTGTGGTTCAGCTTTATGAGGCTTTGAGGATTGAAACCGAAGTTCTAAGCCTAAATCCTCTCTATCAACAGTCCTCTATCATGAGCTTAGCTGGAGTGGGTGACAAAAGACAGAAAGATAGCCTTTTATATATTTCCACATACCAAGCAATGTAGTATCCTAATCCTGGGTATCAAAGCGTTTACCAGAGCGTGGGCATAGAAGAGATCTGGACCTTTCTAGGCAGCGTTTTTTTTTGGTTCATAAAGTCACCAAATAACCCCTGTAATGAATAGCAACCCCATAAAGTGACAATTGTTATTTATCACATATGCTGCCTGACACATAGCAATTGCTTAACAAATATTTGTTTACTTTACATACTAGACCTTTTCGCTATCGTTCAGTCATTTCAGTCTTGTCCAACTCTTTGTGACCCTATTCAGGGTCTTCTTGGCAAAGACACCCGAAGTGTTTTGCCATTTCCTTCTCCAGCTCATTTTATAGATGAGGAAACTGAGGTAAACAAGGTTAAGTGACTTACTCAGGATCACACAACTAGTAAGTGTTTGAAGTTAGATTGGAACCCATGAAGATGAGCCTTCCTGATTCTAAACCCAGTTTGCCACCTAGCTGCCCCACACCAGGCCCTACATCAGCCTAATAATAATAGTAGTAGTAGTAGTAACAGTTAGCTTTAAGGTTTGCAGAGCACATTTTACAAACATTAGTTCATTTGATTCTCACAACAACACTGTGAAGTAGATGATATTATTCTCCTCATTTTAAAGGACAGGAAACAGACTGAGAGAGTTTCAATTATTTGTCCAGGGACATCATGCCAGTAAATGTCTCAAAGAGGATTTGAAGTCAGGTCTTCTCAACTTCAAGGCTTGGACTGTTTTCTCTCTACTACATCCTTCTGTGAATCTGTATGATATCAGAGGGCACTAATGATACAGATAGTTTTGGGTGGGCTTCAACACTAAATCTCTAAGATCTCAAGACATGTTAACAATGGACCAAGACACACAAGACAAACCTGAGGGGTCACTGATGATCTACCCTGCTGGTTTCCCTTCCCAGACAGGATGAGTCTTAGTCAAGTATGGACCCACAAAGGTAAAGACATCTGGAGGCCTAACCATCCCAACCACATTCCTTACTACTACAAAGGTTTTGACTCATCCAATTGAAATGTAGCTTTGTCTTCACAACATCTATTAAAAAGGGATTGATCTAAAGATCAAAAACTAGCCATAGTTGCATTGCTTTTGCTACTTAAATAGTTGGCTATGCAGTCATGATATTAGCAGAAGTAAAGAGGTTTCTCAATATTTATGGTAGAATGGAAATGCTATGTGGCTGAGTGGATAGAATGCCAGCCCTGGAGTCAGGAAGACTCATCTTCCTGAGTTCAAATGTGATCTTCGACACTTATGAGCTACGTGACCTTCGACAAGTCATTTCACTGTTTGCCTCAGTTTCCTCATCTGTAAAAAAAAACTGGAGAAGGAAATGGCAAACCACTCCAGTATCTTTGCCAAGAAAGACCCGAATGGGGTCATGAAGAGTCAGAAATGACAGAAAAACAAGAAGTTAGGGGTTTGAGTTAGACGTCCACCACTTAATTAGGAGTGTGCCTCTGGGTGAACTGCTTCGTCTTCCTGGGCTCCAAATTTCCTTATATGTAAAATGAGATAACAATGCTTGTGTTATCTGCTGCAACAGCAAAAACCCCAGAATACACAGGAGGGCCTGCTAGCACAGGATCTTAGATTTGACAATCACTTTAATCAAACACATAGACCAACAGAGAAAATACAAGCGGAGAAATAAAGACCAATAGACAGGGCTTCCTACTGTCTGACCATAAGCAATGTATACCTCATAGATCAACAGACAGATCCAGCTATCTGACCATTACATACAGACATACAACATGACATACATACATCTAACAGACAGAACCAGCTGTCTGACCATTACATACATACATAGTTACCAGAGAGAGAAGCACTAACACCTGGGTTTTCAAAGCTGGGGGGCTCCTTAGAGCCCCCAGAGTCTCATCTGCTCAAACCAACACTTCCAATAAGTAAGCCCACAAATAAAACCTCACCTCTGAGTATTTATACACTTTTCAGGGTCAGAGGGCAGGACCCTCTGACCCAGTACCTCAGCAGTAATTAACAAAAGGTGTTGAGACCTATTAATGGGTAGGGAAGATCTTTAACTCTTCTTCCCCCGGCCATTAACTTTACACATTAGCATTCCATCTGTCACACAAGATTGTCAAGAGGATCCAAAGAGGTGATGTCAGTAGCACACGTAAATGTCATATGTAAATTATTATTGATAATAAACAGCAGTACCTGCTCTTTTCCCACTGCTATGATGTCTGCCCTAATGTGTGAGGATTCCTAGTCAAATGTTTCCTGGGAACCTTAGGGCAGTGGACATGAGATGTGAACAGGGGATGCAAAAATGAGATATAACCATGGGATGTGGAGGAAAGAAGGCAGGATAGAAGGAAAAAAGGTAAAATTGATACAGGAAACATAAAGTGAGGGAAAGTTTATGTTTGTTTTTTAAGCTCTAAGGTTAATATTGTTCTATTTGCTAACAAGAGTTGGATAAGTCTCCATGTTAGTTGGTTCCACCATGACTGGGCCCACCAAAATATTTTAAATTACATCCTCCAAAGTCTGGCTTCAGTGAAGATATCAAATTGATTGACTGGTGGGAACCTCTAAAACCATAGAGTTTATTCAGAAATGCATCAATGCAGATGTCTAAGCACAAAAGAATGATAAAAACACATATTTTGTCAGGAAGGGGAGTCTTCCTAATTTCAAGCCTGGCACTCTATCCACTGTGCCACCTACCTACTTCCTAAACTCATACATATATTATGCTTAGAAAGAATGTATGTACAGCAACCACAAATATTTTAATTTCCTAAGCAATTATAAAATTTTGTAAGGACAAAGATAAAACATCATAAGGTAACAGATCTAACAAAATCTCATTTTAAAAAGTTTGTATTTTCCCTTTTATCAAAATGTAAGGAATTTGTGGTCTGTGATTTTATTGATTACTTTTTCCCCATCACTTAGCCACATGTGAGCCAAGAAGCCTGCACCCAGTTTCCTCCCACTCTGTTGGAATTCATACTCTGATCCTGGAACCTGGACTCTCACTGGTGATCTTTCATGTCATCAAGCCAGCCTTGAGAGTAAGTAGAGCACTTCCTGGTCATCTCTATGCTATGTAACCACATGTCTCCCCCATCCCATTTGAAGATCCAACTCTGAGCAGAACACAACAGAACAGAAATCAAATCAACATCACCATTTTGGTATTCCTTATTAGTGCCCACTTCCCTATATCCCTTGTCTTCCTCTAATAAAAGCTAAGCTTCTCAAGGGCAGGGACTGCAATGCTTTGGGATATTGAATTTCCCAGGGCTTAGCTCAAGGTCTGGCACATAGTAAGCATTTAATAAATACATTTTCATTCATTAATTCATTTTGTTCTTTTATTTGTTTGTTTATTTTAATTAAATGTATTACTTTTATCTTAAAAATCGAAGATTAACTTTAAATAAAAGTTCAAACAGTTCTCAACGAAAAGAATTGCAAAATGTTAGCAACCATATTAGAGAATGCTCCATTTTGTGGCTAATAAGAGAAATTCAAATGAAAACAATCCTGATATTTCACCTCACATCCAGCAAATTGGTGGAGCTCTACATGAGTACAACCAATCTGGAAAGCAATTTGGAAATATGCAAATCAAGTGCTAAATGTCTCTGCTCTTTGACCCAGAGATTTCACTGCTAGATATAAACCCCAAGAAGGTCACTGACAAAAAAAAAGTTCCATATACACCAAAATATTTATAGCAGAATTTTTTGGAAAGAATTGGAAACAAAGTAGATGCCTACTGAATGGATGGGTGCTCAGTCATTTTCAGTCATATCTGACTCTTCATGACCCCATTTGGGGTTTTCTTGGCAAACATACAGGAGTGGTTTCCCATTTCCTTCTCCACTTTACATTTTACACATAGGGAAACTGAGGCACTTACTGAGCTAGTAAGTGTCTGGGGCCACATCTGAATTCAGGTCTTCCTGATTTCAGGACCAGAGCTGAATCCACTTCACCACCTAGCTGCCCTAATCCATTAAATGGATAACAGCTAACAAATCACAGTATGTGAATGTACTAGAATACTACTGTGTTACGAGAAATGACAAATATGATCAATACAGAGAAGCATGAAATGACCTCTGTGAACTGAGGCAAAACGAATAAAACAGAGCCAGGAAAATAATATAAAATGATTACAACAAGGTGAATGGATGGAACAACTTCCACAAAACAATTAAAAAAAATCAATATTGAGGAAATACAAAAAACAAGCTTGGTCCCAAAGAAGTATGAGAAGATATCTCCCCTTATTCTTTCAAAGTACTGGGGAGAAGGGAAAGAAGGAAGGGAGAGAGGGAGGGAGGAAGAGAAACAAACATTTATTAAGTACATACTATATTCCAGGCACTATGCTAAGCATTTTACAAATATTATCTCATTTGAACCTTATACCAATCCTATTATTATCCCCATTTTATGGTTGAAGAAACTGAGACAGAGGATAAGTGACTTCCTCAGGCTCATACAGCTAGTAAGTGTCTAGGCAGGATTTGAACTTAGATCTTCTTTACTCCAAGTCCAGTGCCCTATCCACTGTACCACCCAACTATGGGCTCCATGGGTATGGAATATATAATGTTAAATTTTTTTTCTTTACGTTGGTTGGTTTTGCTGATTTTTTCCTCTTTTTTAAAAAAAATCATTCTTATATGGGATGATTCCCTGAGAGAGGAAGGATAAAAGAGTAAAACTCAGTTATGAAAAGCAAAAGGTATTGATTAAAATTAATTATAAAAAAATAAAAAATTTAATTTTATAAAAAAAAATTGTATGGAATAAGAATGAATCATAGGGAATGTTAACTAATTTTTGTAAATTATGCATTCCCCAGCAATTACAAACTCAGAGTTTTCAAGGTTATAGAAAGTCTCTATAGGTCCCCTGGTTCAACTCTAAGCATTTGGATAATTGTGAGCCGAGGCTATGAAGGAGGAAGGGCAGCTGCACTGCCATTCAAGGTCAGTAGAGTTGGGTCAACATTACTCACTTACAAGACAACAGGTTCTTGATAGTACTTAACTTAAAGATGCAGTTCTCAAACAATTAGGTTGGAGTGATGAAGACTGCTTGATATGAATGAATTCATAACCATGAACACCATTTATATGCCTTCATCTGGGAACTCTGTAATTTATTCCTTGATTTGGAATGTCACATGAGTAATGATTGGATGGTAAGTCATCAAATGATCTATTTTCTATTGCTTTCTGTAATTCGCCTACGTACCTTTACTTTCACCTAAGGACCTACCACATTGCTAGGCAACTAGGAGAATGTGGAGGGATGTACTGGGACCAGATCGAACCAGCTTTCATAAGAGTCAATTGCTAAATTCTCAGTGTAAGCAGTTATATCTTGGAAACTGGAAAGCCCTAAAAATCAGGGTTTGTTTTATTGTATAGTCAATTGTCTAGATTTAACAAAGTGATGGAATAAATCTTAATAATGCAGACTAAGCTTAAAAATGTGTTCTGTGTACATTTTTTTCAGAAGCAGTTGTTAGACATTTGCCAGTACACTGCTGAATATATGCCAATCAACCTATTTAATTAGTACAAAAAATACACTGCATGGAAACATCGTGGGTAAAGTGTGAGAGAAACAAAACATTGGTGGAGGGGGTGGTATGGTACATCCAAATAAAAAAGGGCAGCAAACATCTCTCCTTTACCACAAGAATGCCATGTCTTATTCTAGTAAAGGAACTACTGAAAGACATATTTCCTCCTTTGTTTGCAACACCAATTTCAAAGATACAAGATTGGCAATGGAAGACTGGAAAGGGCATTAGACTAATATTTTTTTTAATTTAAGTTTTCAACATTCATTTCCACAAAATTTTGGGTTCCAAATTTTCTCTCCACTTCTCCCCTCCCTCCACTCCTAAACGCTGAGCATTCTAATTACCCCTATCACCAATCTGTCTTCCTTTCTAACATCCCTCCCTTCCCTTATCCCCATCTTCTCTTTTGTCCTATAGGGCCAGATAACATTTTATTCCCCATTACCTGTATTTCTTATTTCCTAGTTGCAAGAACAATACTCAACAGTTGTTCCTAAAACTTTTGAGTTCCAACTTCTCTTCATCCCTCCCTCCCCACCCATTCCCTTTGGGAAGGAAAGCAATTCAATATCGGCCATATCTGTGTAGTTTTGCAAATGACTTTCACAATAGTCGTGCTGTGTAAGATTAACTATATTTCCCTCCATCCTATCCTGCTCCCCGTTTCTTCTATTCTCTCTTTTGATCCTATCCCTCCCCAAGAGTGCTCCCTCCTCCCACTGCCCTCCCTTCATTGTTCCCCTACCCTGCTTATCGCTTTCTCTCCCACTTTCCTGTATTGTAAGATAGGTTTTCATACCAAAATGAGTGTGCATTTTATTCCTTCCTTTAGTCAAATGTGATGAGACTAAGCTTCATGTTTTTTCTCTCACTTTCCCCCTTTTTCCCTCCACTGAAAAGTCTTTTACTTGCATCTTTTATGAGAGGTAATTTGCCCCATTCCATTTCTCCCTTTCTCCTCCCAATATATTTTTCTTTCACTGCTTAATTTCATTATTTAAAGATATGATCCCATCCTATTCAATTTACCCTGTGCTCTCTGTCTCTCTGTCTCTATGTGTGTGTGTGTGTGTGTAATCTGATCAACTACCCAGATACTGAAAAAAGTTTCAAGAGTTACAAATATTGTCTTTCCCTGTAAGAATGTAAATAGTTCAACTTTAGTAAGTCCCTTATGACTTCTCTTTGCTGTTTACTTTTTCATGCTTCTCTTGATGCCTGTGTTTGAAAGTCAAATTTTCTTTTTAGTTCTGGTCTTTTCATCAAGAATGCTTGAAAGTCCTCTATTTCACTGAAAGATCATTTTCTTTCCCTGAAGTATTATACTCAGTTTTGCTGGATAGGTGATTCTTGGTTTAAGTCCTAGTTCCTTTGACTTCTGGAATATCCTATTCCACGCCCTTTGATCCCTTAATGTAGAAGTTGCTAGATCTTGTGTTATCCTGATTGTATTTCCACAATACTGGAATTGTTTCTTTCTTGCTGCTTGCAATATTTTGTCCTTGACCAGGGAACTCTGGAATTTGGCCACAATGTTCCTAGGAGTTTCTCTTTTTGGATCTCTTTCAGGAGGTGTTTGGTGGATTCTTTCAATATGTATTTTGCCCCCTGGTTCTAGAATATCAGGGCAGTTTTTCTTGATAATTTCATGAAAGATGATGTCTAGGCTCTTTTTTTGATCAAGGCTTTCAGGTAGTCCCATAATTTTTAAATTGTCTCTCCTGGATCTATTTTCCAGGTCAGTTGTTTTTCCCATGAGATATTTCATATTATCTTCCATTTTTCTCATTTTTTTTGGTTTTGTTTTGTAATTTCTTGGTTTCTCATAAAGTCATTAGCCTCCATCTGTTCCATTCTGATTTTTAAAGAACTATTTGCTTCAGTGAGTTTTTGAACCTCCTTTTCCATTTGGCTAATGCTGCTTTTGAAAGCCTTCTTCTCCTCATTGGCTTTTTGAACCTCTTTTGCCAATTGAGTGAGCCTGTTTTTCAAGGTGTTATTTTCTTCAGCATTTTTTTGGGTCTCCTTTAGCAAGGTGTTGACCTGCTTTTCATGCTTTTCTTGCATCTCTCTCATTTCTCTTCCCAATTTTTCCTCCATCTCTCTCTCACTTGATTTTCAAATCCTTTTTGAGCTCTTCCATGGCCTGAGATCATTGAATATTTATTTTGGATGTTTGGGATACAGAAGTCTTTAATTTTATGTCTTTCCCTGATGGTAAGCATTGTTCTTCCTCATCTGAAAGGATGGGAGAAGATATCTGTTCACCAAGAAAGTAACCTTCTATGGTCTTATTTTTTTTCCCTTTTTTGGGCATTTTTCCCAACCAGTTACTTGACTTTTGGATCCTTTGTCAAGAGTAGGGTATACTCTGGGAATCTATAAGATCTCAGTTCTTCCAAGGTGGCACAATCAAGAATGTACTGGTCTGGGTGCAGAGAGGAATTTTTGTGCCCAGAATGTTAGCAGGGTTTCCTCTCCACAGTCACCTGGCCTCCAGTTCTGCCAAGTCAGCACTGGGGGTTGATTTTCAGATAAGCTGGATGGGCAGAGCCACCATTCAGTGTGAGACAAAGACCAGCTCCCCCAGGGCCTCCACACAGGGCTGAGGCAAGAATCAGCTCCTCAGTGCCCCCAGAGTTTTTACGATCCAACAATGGATGTAGCTGCTGTGCCTGTGATGTGGCCTCTCCAGTGGCTGCCTGCTGCTACTGCCAGAGCTATGGGAAGGCCCTTCTCCCTTCTTGGTCAGCTGAAAAAAACCTGTCACTGACCTTTGGCGCCTGTGGGTTGAGGGATCTGGGAACTGCTGCTACTGGGACTAGGGATTCTGTGACTGGAGATTCTGCCCCTGAGGGCTGTTTGTGAGCTGCACACCACCTCCGAGTCCCGAGCAACAGACGTTTCCCATGGGCTTTTCAAGTCATTCTGGGCTGGAAATTTCCTCCACTCTGTTGTTCTCCATTTCTGCTGCTGCAGAATTTGTTGGGAGTTCCCCTCTACAGGCTTTTTATGGGCTGTGTGGGGAAAGCTGGCATATGTGTGCCTTTCTACTCCACCATCTTGGCTCTGCCCCCTAGACTAATACTTTGAAGGCATGGGATAATCTCAGTTGTTCCACTTCCTAACCTTTGTAACCTTAGAGAGTCTCTATTTCTTTGGCCATCAAATTCATTTCTATAATTTATGAGGTGAAAAAGATGACCTCAAAGGTCACTTCCAATTCTATTTTATATTTTATATTCTGTGATTCAATATTCTTTCCAGCTCTATTAGTCTATTTTCTATAATTCTAGGTTTATTAATCAATGTTCTAAGATTTTAATGTGGTGGAACAATTTTTAGACTTTGGAGCCTGAGGACCTAGTTTCAGGTTATGGCTTCTCCAAAGGAACATGGTATAAAACTAACTTTTAGCCAGGCAAAGGGGGAGAGGGATAGCCTTGTGCTTTGTGCAGTATGCATGGAGGGAGATATGTTTCTTGATTGGCTAAGAGACTAGTGTAACCCTATATTTTACTGCATATAGCAAGGGACCTATTTAAATTCAGCTGGTTGCAGAAATCAGCTCAACCTCTCAGAGGGAGTCACTGAGGAAATGGGAGGGAGAGTTCCAGAGGTAGACAAAGAAAGGGAGGAGAGAATTTCTGTTTGCTACTTTGCTTGAATGATTTTAGTCACAATTTGATGTTTGTGACAGTCTTTTGTGTAACCTGAGTTTAGTGGGCAGGAAATAAGCTAGTAAGTGTAGTCTAAGATGTACCTGCTGCCTTAAGAGCTATTATGGAAATAAATTTTCCTCTAAACCCAATTCATTTCTTAAGACTAGAGATATTTAAGGGAGCAACTATAGATATAATTCTCACCTGACATATCTTAGCAATCAGAAAGACTTTCTAGCCTCAGTTATCCTAGATGTTACCCAGCCCCTTTTCCCTAATAGGTTCTTGGCAGTGCCTGCATGGGCCTTCCTCAGAAAGGAAAAAAAGGCACACCCATTGGAGGTGAGGTGGACCAGAAAAGATCTCAGATTATATTTATTCATCCCACCCACAGGCCACATGTTTATATTTAGAAAACCCATGCACATACATATATTGCAATGAGATTTCAGTTGGAAGAGACCTCAAAGATCATTTAAAACCTAACCCCTTCAATTTCAGAAGAGAAAAATTAAGCTGAGCGTGATCAAATGGATTGTTCAAGGTTATAGAAGTGTTATAATTGCAGAATGGCAGATCACACCTATGTCCTCTGACTCCAAATCTGACATTCTTTCCACTAAACCATACTACCCATGTACTAGTCATGCGACTATTTATTTGTGGTACAATTGTGGAAAAAACACATTGTCTCGTTGAATCTCATCCTCCTTATCTGTAGAGTGTGGATGATACAAGAAATGCACCTCCTTCCTCAATAAGGCAGCTGTGAGAAAAAGATTTTGTAAAGTGAAGAAAAGAAGTTTGTTTTGATGACATCCTCAAGGTTCAGCGGCATGCATCATCACTGAGTTCTAGAAGACTGAACCCTTTGCAATCAAGCTTTGATGGACAGGCTGGTGTAAGAGTTAAGTCACTCAGTAGTGTATGTGTATGTGTGTGTGTGTGCGCATATATATATACATATATGTATATATATATATATATGCACACTTTTATATATATATGTATGTATGCCTAACTGAAAAGGAGAGGAAGAGGTAGTGATCTGGAAATAATCTTACAAAAAAGACTCTTGGCAACCTTGGTTTTTCAGGACAAACACATCCATTTTTAGAACATTTTAATCCCAGTGATTCTCCTGATGAAGTCAGATAGAAGGAAGAGGACAGCTGCTCTGCATCTGGCAGCCCACCCAGTGTGCAGAAGCAATAAATATATTTTAGAAAATTCTAAATTTTAGAATTGGGCTAGATCTTGACTGAAAAAGAAATAGTGTTCATGTTGGAAAGTTAAGAAACCTCCCTCAGGTTTTTTCTTGGCAGGGACAGTTTTTGGGGACATCACTGCTTTACCCATTTCCAAAGACCCTTGCAGTATAATCAGGCGATTAGTGCATGGAAAAACTCACTAGCAGTTTTGACTGGAAATGTTTGGGCTTTATCCTGTGTTTCTTTTCTCAAAAGCCAAATGATGGCAAACAGACTATAACTGGCTTTAGTAAGCAGAAACATGCTCAACACATGAGCAGGAAATCCAACCAATGCAATTCATCATAACCATATTCTAAAAGAGAAACAGGCTTAAGGGAGAGCATAAATCATATTTCTCTGTAAAATACTGTGAAATGGAACAAAACAAGGCCAAGAAATTTCCAAGAATTGACAGCAAGTGAGATAAAAAGGGGAGAAAGAGGGTGGAAAGTATATATAGGTGAGAGAGTAAGTGTTCTTACAATGAGACCTTAGGATTACAGATTTATGGCTGGAAGGAACATTAGATGTCATATAGTGCATCCCTTGTTTTTGCTGTGGTTGTTTATCTTTCCTCTTCCAAGAGGACCAAACACACCACAAAGGTGATGTCTTAACTTATGTATGAATTGGATTTAGGTGAGGCAGAGTTGTGCAGAGTTATCAACCTCACTCTCTCCTCTGGAGTCATTGAAGTCTGGTGACAAGTCCAGAAGACTGATGATGGCCTGAGATACAATGGATGACCTTGGCCTTTCCAAATTAAGGTGTTTCTCGGGTCTTAGTTTATCTGAGGCAACACCCATTCAATGACTAAGGGCTGGCTCTCTATGCACTACAAGATGCTTCTGTAATTTATTCTACTTCTCTCAAATAAGATAATAATTAAGGTGCAGAGAAGTGGCTTGTACAGAGTCACAGAGCAAATTCATTTTTGAAGCATTCGAATTCTGTGTATTCCAAAACAATGTCTTATATTTCTATACTTCCTTGAATCAGCTTCAGCATTGAACCAACAAATCCTGGCACTAAGACCTAACACTGTTAAAAGTGACTAAACAGTTCAGTTTTTAAGAATATGGAAGATAACTTCTGGCCTATTTGTTTCTTAGGATAACCTCTGAGACATAGCACAATTCATTATAACCTAAGCTACATATACCCAGCAGATTATTTCAGTTGTTACCCATCAACTATCAAATAAAATTCTCACTCCTTAGTAGGTCACTCAAGGCCTTTCATCCAAAACCTTCCTTCATCCTTTCCTTCCACTCTTTGCCAATACATTGACTGAGGTCCAGTAAAACAAGCAGTCGCTCCTTGAGTCTTACATTCTTGCCTCTATGTCTTTGTTGATTAGCCCTTCCCTGACACACATGTCTATTAAAATCTTAGCCATCTTCCAAGTTACTCCCACCTACATAAATCCTTCCCAGGATAGAAACAATTATTCCCTCCTTTAAACTCCAGGAATCATTTTGTTCATGCCTTTCTCAACTATAACATAAATTCTCCATCATATCATATGGTTATATGTATAATTGCTTCATCTCTCTTCCTGCAGTCCTTAGTTCCCTAAGGAAAGGGACCATGCAATAAAAGACCTGAAAGAGACCTTGTACATTTATGTGTCCTCTGAAAAACATGTGTTCTCGTTTCTACTTATGTGCCTCTGTTTTATCTCTTCTAAAGATGATGAAATGCTTGAGGGCAATGTCTGTCTTGTTTAACTTTAGCAAATTCCTCGGAATGGCTTCCCACTGAGTTATCAATATTTAATAAATGTCTGTTAAGTGACTGTCAATGAATCTAAGCATCCCAGTTCCCATGGAAAATGTCAGTCTTATATTCCCATGAATTCCACAATTAAATTCTAGGTAAAACTAGAAGTTAGCATATCCTGTATGAATTTGCTTTGCAGAAGGGAGAGATGCTGGAATGCAGAGATGAATCTGTGGTTTTAGCCACATTGGGTGGCCCAGGTTGGGCATATCTGTCATTTTGTTTGGCGATAGAAGTTACAGTCCTTGGCAGAGTTCTTTCATTTAATGTTTACTGAATGATTACTGTGTATCAGGCAACATGGTGGTGATGGTGGGTGCAAAGATAAAGATATGTGACAATGAATTCAGGGAACTTATTTCTCTCTGGCCTTAGTTTCATTATATTCAAAATGAAAGGATTGGTCCTCATCAGGGGTTTTCGACTTGGCATCCTTGTATGGAGTCCAAGGATGGATTTCAAGCAGGTGGAGGGTATGTGATACCTGTGAACTTGGATCAGAAAAAAAATCACATATTTTTTCCCACTAAGCTTTAATTGAATTAGCATTTCCTTCAATCGTTTACAAACATCATTCTTAGAAGGGATCCATAGGCTTTACCAGTTTACTGAAGGGGTCCATGACATCGACAAAAAAATTAAGAACCTCTAGTCTTTTCTCTAGATTTCTAGTATAGTTCCTTTCTCTCATATTCCTTTTATATCTAAATCCTATTTGCTCTCCTTTTCTTTCTCTTTTCATTCCCCTACTGGCCTTGTTCTGACCTTCCAGACTTCAAAATCATCTCCCACCTGATAACTCACCCTGGAACTTCCCTTACTCCTGAGGTCTCCTTACTCTGAATCACCTTAGCCTGTTCACCATGGAGTATTCTTCTAGGAGACCTATCCTATCCTTCTTCCATTGGGCAGTTCCTTCTGTAGTCTCCATTTTGTAAAGAAGCCCATGACTGCCTACCTTCATTGCCCTCCTGGTCTTTTTCCTGACCTTCTAGACTTCAAAATCATTCCCAACCCCTACCCCTTTAGAAGTCCTCATTTTTTCCTTCCCACTTCATCTTTTTATCTCCCTTTTGTATGTTACGTTATCTTTCCCTATAAGCTCTTTGAGGGCAGGGACTGTCTTTTTGTTTTTGGTCATATCCCTAGCACTTGGTGCGATACCTGGCATACAATAAACATTTAAGAAATTCTCATTTTTTTCCTCCTCCTCCTATAATTTCTTTTCCTTTTTATTTCCCCCATTCCTTAGCTTTGTAAAAAACCCAACTTCTTATCCCCATCCATAGGGCTTAAAATACCTCACAACTGAATTCAATAAACATATTCTAAGGACCATTTTTTGAGATGATTTAATGGACAGATAAAAAGTTACCAGTATTCTATAGCTTATGGGAGTCTTCCTATGATTCAAGTTCAAATGTCAGAAGGACTGGAATTCATGATATTAATCCCACTGCTATGTAAGGACTAAAGCTAAAAAGGCAGCTTTCATCATAATGCTCCTCATCTTTAATGATGGTAATAAAGCATTCAGCTCAAGGACCCCAGAAGCAGCCCACACAATACATTTTCATCCTTAATTCAATAGAACTTTTTTAATGCACAAATCAGTTCTCTTTTCTTCAATTAAACCAATACTGTGCCATTTAGGAAACTGCTCTGTCAAAACCTTGCTGAAATTGGATACTGTTTTTTAATGATCTGACCTCATGGATTATATACCAGTAGGTTTTCATCTGACTCGGCCATCACTCATCATACTTAATACTGCTACATCCACTGTCATTTCTAAATAAATCCTGTCATTTCTTTCTTTGTTAATATCTCTTAGATCTCTCCATTCTTTGCCACATTCACCAAGAAATTCTCTGCCAGACTCTACTTTAAAGATCATGGATTTAAAGCTAGGAAAGTCCTTAGAAGTCATCCATTCCAACCTTCTCTTGCCACAGATGAGGAAACAGAGGCTCTGTGTTCTAGCAGTAGGTTGATATGGTGGGGAAGTATAATTCTAAAATTTTGATGCTGCCTTGTGTAAGTGATTTAAGCTCCCTTTTAGCAACGGTATTGAGAAATCAAGGCATATCTATAGGAAAGTGAACAGGTTTCTGAGGGATCTAGAGACTCCTACTCACTTTTCAAGATCCTGTTCAACACCACAGGGAGACTAGGTGGCACAGTGTATCAGCACTGAAGTCAGAAACACTCATCTTCCTGAATTCAAATCTGGCCTTGGACACTAACTAGGGGTGTGACCCTGGGTGAGTCACTTAACCCTGTCTTCATCTTTAAAATGAGCTAGAGAAGGAATTGGCAAGCAACTCCAGTATCTCTGCCAGGAAACCCCAAAAAGGATCATGGAGAGTCAGATACACCTGAAAAATGACTGAAATGATGGACTGTTCAACACTATCTCATTCATGAAGTAGTAATTCCTAATCTCCTACTCTCAAACTGGAAACAATGCTTCCATGCTCTAAAACAGTCTTGTTGTACCTCTCTCAAGCATGCAGTATTTTCCTCCTTGTATTATAGGTATCTGCATACTTATCTCCCCTACTAGACTGTAAGTTCCCCTGTGGATCAAGAAAATCAGCTGAAAGAATTGCAGGTGTTTATCTTGAAGAGAAGACTTAGGGGAAAAGAGATATAATCAATGTCTTCAAATATTTGCCACAATATGAAACAGTGGCAAGAAAGCCATATTTACATGTAGAGGCCCTGGGTTCAAATGCTAACCTTACCACTTACTACCGGGGACAAATCACTTAGCCTCTCTGGGTTTTAGATTCCTCATCTGTAAACTAGGAAACTGAATGAGATGACCTCTACCAGTTGCTTCCCATTCAGATATAGTGCAATTGTCTATACAGGTCTAGAGAGAAGAAATGATCTAACTAGGGCCACGTAGGAAGTATGTGTTGGTGTCATAATTTGAACCCATATCCTATGATTTCAACTCCAGTGCTCTTTCTATGACCTTTCATGTCAAATAATGTTATTTTATAAGTGAATGATTTTAATGGTCTCCTCATCATCTGCTTATATGCAATTTCTCCCAGCAAAAGACAGGATGACTAAATGGGAAGAGCACTGGATTTAGAGTCAGAGGCTCCAGGTTCCATCCCAACTTTACTGTATTTACCTTTATGAACTTGGGCAAGTCACTCCTCTGGGTCATATTCCCCATTTAAAAAATGTGTAATAATAATAATTATAGCTAGCATTTATACAGCAGTTATTATGTGCCAAGGACTGTGCTAAGTTCTTTAGAAATATTATTTCATTTGATTTCATTTGCTCCTCACCAGAACCCTATGAAGTGGGAGCTACTATTATCCCCATTTTACAATTGAGCAAACAGAGGCTAAGTGATTTGCCCAGGGTCACACAGCTAGTAAATTTCTGAGGATGGATTTGAACTCATGTCCTCTTGACTCCAGACACTGTCCTCTATCTACTGTGCTATTAGAGATTGAACTCTCCATTCCAGGATTAGAATAATGTGACAATTTAGTCTTCCTTTGCCTAAGGCTGAGAGTTACATCAGCATTATCCTTCTGCAGACTCAATCCCCTAATAGATGGCCTATAAGTCTCTTTGTAAGGGGTCACTAATAAAACTCATGCTCTATCACTGTACAGTCCTGCTACAACCCATAAGCAGATCTCCTCTTCATGTCAGGGAGACCGTTCATGAAACCCTCCATAAGGAATCCTCTTTCTTACATACGTCTTTCTCTGGGAATGGCGTTCCTCACTTCTAGTATGGCCTTCCTCCTACTATTAGCCTTTCTAAATCCTACCATTTTAAGGGGCCAAAATAAGTCTTTCTCCACCATGAAGTTTTCCCACTCTATACCAACCCAACTTCCTCTTTATTTTCCCCTAAGGTCTTATAATTCTTATGAACTGAATGTTGAATACATACACTGAAAGATATACTTCAACAATTTCAATGAATTCAATATATGGCTGTCAAACAAAGCACTATGTGTAAGATACAAGTTACCAGCGCCATGCCAAAAAACTGAAGTACTTCCATCTGAATTGTCTTAGGAAGATTCTGAAGACCACCAGATACTGGGTACTGAGGTTCTTTCTCAAGCTGAACTGCTAAGCATTCAGACTCTCCTGTAGAATGCACAACTCCAATGCACAGGTCACATGGTTCAAATGCCAAATATATGTTTACATTAAAGACTTTTTATGGAGAACTCACACAAGGCATCAGAAGAAGCAGTACAAGGACACTCTCAAGGTCTCTCTGAAGAACTTTAGTCTCGGTTGTGAGACATGGGAGATGCAACAACAGGACCACTCAGCATGGCATGCCCAAATCAAAGAAGCAATCATCCTTCTATTATATAATTATATATAATATATATTATATATTCAATATAAGAAATATAAATAATAAATATATAATCTTATAATAATCATTCTTCTATTAGCAAAGCAGAATTGCAGTGCTCAAAGGAAATATGAGACATACAAATCAAGAGACATCTCCATCCCAAGTGTGGACTGTTTGTGCTCGACCTGTGGCTCCTTCTGAGCTCCCATAGGACTGATCAGCTGATGGGAGAGTCAAATACACTCTACCTTAACCCCATTTTGATATTATTGGTCTTCCTCAAGTAGAAAGGACAAGAAACAATGCTGACATGTGCGAGGTACTGGACTGGGGACACAAAGTCAGACATGACATAGATAAGCGAATGGGGAGACAGCAATTGTAAGCACAGAATATAATTACAAAGCAGAATAAGATAAGTATAAAGAAAAGATCCATACAAAGTCCTATGAGAAATTTGAGGCAGCAGAGATGATTTTTTCATGGGGAAGCAGTGTCAGGGAAGGCTTCATAGAAGAGGTAGTATTTGAGATGGACCTTGGAGGAAGGAAAGGAGTTTGGGAGAAGTCCATTTTAGTATACGGGAGATAGTATGACCAAAGGCACAGAGATGAGAGGAGGAAGGATGAAAATATTCAATGGTTTGACAATTTACTAAGCATCTACTATGTACCAAGAACTCCAAGAGGCACACTAACAGTACAAAGACAAAAATACCCCAAACAAACAAAAATCGGTTCCTGCTATACTGGAGAGAAACAATTATGTATACAGCTAAATGGAAATTAAATACAAAGTAATTTCAGGAGGCTAGCGCACTAGCAAGTGAGAAGTTGGGGAAACTCTTGATACAAGACATAGCATGAGCTCAGCCTAGAAGGGAGCTGGGAGTTAGAAAAGAGGCACAGATGAGGAGGGAAAGCATTGTGGACATGGGAGACACCCCACGCAAAGAAACAGTAGCAGGGGACGGAACAACACACATGAAGAACATAAAGTAAGCTAACTTGGTTGGAATGTGAAATCTGTTCTACAAAGACAGGTTGGAGACAGACCATGAAGGGCTTTCAATGCCAAACACAGGAATTAATATTTTAAACTAGAGACAAAATACCACTGAAGCTTCTCAAGAAGAGAAATGACACATTCACACAGATGCCTTAAGAATATCAATCTGAACATTGTCTGGAGGTTGGAGAAGAGGCATCCTAATGATGGACAAAGCAATCACAAGGCTATTGCAATAGTTCTGGCAAGAAATAACGAGTGTCTGAATGAAGATGATTGTGGTGGAAGTGGAAAGGGAACAGAGGTAAGAGGCACCATAGAGGTCAAATTGACGAGAATTAGCAAATAATTAGATATAGCAAGTGAGGGAAAATAAAGGATTGAGGATCAGTCCACAGTTGCAAATCTGAATATGAAACTCAAAATCTTGTAAAATAAATTAATTTAAAAATAAATTAATTTAAAAAATAAAGCAATGAGTGCTTTTAAAAAAAAATTTATTTTCCTGAGTTCATATCTAGCCTCATACACTTACTAGTTGTGTGACCCTAAGTCAGTCAAACAACCCTGTTTGTCTCAATTTCCTCTCTCATCATTAAATGAGGTAGAGAAAGAAATGGCAAACCACTCATATCTTGGCCAATAAAACTCCAAATGGGCTTATGATGAGTCGGACATGACTGAAACAAGAGAATATCAACATACAATATGTATTTAAATATACAAATAATATGTATATATTATGTATACATGTATAAATGCAATATACATATATCTACACACACATTTTCAATATACAAAGAATAAGAGGGTTATAAAAGAGATTCATCTTGTGACATAGCTTTTTCTAATATAACAGATAAAACAAGGTAGTAACAAAATTGCACAGTTTGTTTATATCCCCTTCTGCCCTCCTTTTTCTTTCCTCTGCATTTGAAAAATATTTTATTGATAATTTTGGGGAACATTTCCATCACTACACACTGATTCATGCCTTCACAAAAGAAGCTCTCTTATAAAAATATTTGTAGTCCAACAAAACATATCAATAGATTGGCCACATGTGAAATTGCAAATCTCCTCCTTTCCTACTTCCATGAATTTTCTCATAATTCCCTCTTCATAAAATGTCATCTTTTCAATTCATATCTATCTGCCTACCACTGAAGTAAAGCTGGTAGCAGTATGGCTATGCTGAATATAACCCATTCAGACAAAGGACAGAAGTGAAAACCTTAGAAAGAAAGCAGTTAAACCACATAACTATAAAGATTTTACCATCTGTGGTATAAGCACACATAGGCAGTTCTACAAATATGTAAGAATGAGGTCCATGATTGGGCTACAATAAATTTCATAGATAACTCTATTTCAGTGTTAGCTCAGTGGCATTCAAATGGGTATACAGCAGAGGTATCAAACTAGTCTGGTGCCATCGGAATCCGATTAAAATATAATTGGGAAATATTTAACAAAGTAAATAAGAATATAATAAAATATATACAAGGTCAATATGTTGCTTTCTAAGTCAATATGTAGCCTTAGATGTGTTTTTCCTTACTTTTTTTTTGTGTGACACCATTGTATAGATGATGCAGGATCATGGAGATGTGACAAAGTAGCTCAGAGCTGCATTCAACTTTGGCCGTCAACTCGTCTAATCACTAAGTGAAGCATGAATCAATCATATCTACTGCATCCCTAACAAATGGTTACCTAAACTCTGGTTGATAGTGAGTGGAAGGGAACCTTCCTGAAGAAGTCTTTTCTGTTATTGGATAACTCTAATCTTTGGAAGGTTCTTCATTTTATAATGACCCAGAAATCTTTCTCACTTTGACTACATACCTCACAGATTACACTTGGAGTCTTTATTCAATGGATACATGTGAAAAAGAAAATACTAGGAAGAGTTTCTTCCTAATGAGAATGAATTCAGAGCGTATAAAAATCAAAGCAAATTTTATTTACAAGAATTGTGACTGTGACTACAAACCCCATCATAATGAACTATAAAGCAATCTGTTAAATAAAATGTACATTCAACATCCAGTGACTGACTTGGGGTTCAAGAAGTAATTATAATAAATTAGGAAATGCTAAGAAACACTCTACGATAACTTGGTGGCTTAAGTGTTATAAAGTGAACACTTTATATGGTTAATAATTATAACTAATGTCTATATTTCCCTATCTAAGATACTTAGGCAGTAATAAAAGCTATTATGAGTCTAAAGATAATGAAGATATAATTGGCCCGATAATTTCAGAATTTTCAAAATGAGTTCCAAACCCCTATGACAATTACACATTCATCTGGCATTTACTTTGAGAAACTATCATATGGTCCTAATATGACTTTTAAGAATTGTACCTAGTCCTTTGCTTATCAAAAATATTTTGAAAAATGATTTTTTGTTTGGTTCACAGATATTGGGAAATGTTTAACAATCAGCTCTATGGAGGCTCTATCATTTTCCTTAATTTAGACAGTCAACAAAACAATAAATCTACTCGAATTTGGAAAGGGAGAGAAAGGGAAGGATTTAGCATTTATATAGTATTTATATACATAGCCTCCTATGTGCTAAGTGCTTTTTACAAATATTATCTCATACTTGAGAAATGTGATAATATTTGATTCTCACAACAACCCTAGAAGGTATTATTATGACAATATAATAATAATATTTATATTATATAATATATATTATAATGGCCATAATAACTATTATTATGCCTATTTTCCAGTTAAAGAAATTGAAGCAAATAAAGGCTAATAAGTGCCTGAGGGCAGATTTGAACTCAAGTCTTCCTGATTCCAGGCCTGGTGTTCTATCCACTGTGCCCCACATGCCTTTCATTGATTTGTTCTGTTTGCTAATTTCCAAGGTCTAAATGTTCAATCTTAGACCATCTGCTCTTGAAAGCCAGGAAGAGCTGTCTCCAGTACGAGCCTGGATTCTACCCATATAACAGTGAAAATTGGTGGAGAAAAAAAAAATATTTTAAAGAAAGCTTGGTGAAAGAACCAACTAAGTAGAAATCATCCTGTGAATACCTAAAGATAAAAGTGCATCCAGGTTAACAAACAGATGAAAAATGGAAAAGATCTGAAAAAACTGTTACCAAAAAATTTCTTTATTTTTAAACTACAAAGGAAATTAGAGCCTTCACATTTGGATTCTAACATTACAACCCAAGATTGCTGCATTAGAAAGAGGAAATAGCACTGCAAAAAAAGATTGGAAATGCAACTAGTCTAGACCATGACTACACAGACACACAGGAGAACCATGAGGGAGGCAACACTATTTTGAGGGTGCAGAGGGATCAATTCCAAGGTTTCCAAAGGATGGAAAAATACCAAAAGCATGGGAGAAAAATACCATGCTTTATTTCTACCAAGAACGAAAGATGAAAGAAAGGTGATCAATAATTACTGTCCAATGTGCCTAATTCTCCATCTAAATAAAAATTTTATGAGAATAATCTATGCTTACATCTTGGGTGTTGTTGTAGAAATGAACAGGCGGCCCTCTATAGACAACATCTTTATAGTAATATACCTGCTCAAAAGTGAGAGAGATTATAAGATTTCACTGTCAGTATTATTTGATGACTACAAAAAACTGATTCAGCAGAACAAAAGGGTACCGACAAAGTTATTTCCATGACCATGTTAAAATAATGCAAGGTCCCTTGAAAGATATAACAGGCAACTTTGTTCAACAGCCTTCTGACTATTGTCAAGAAAAGATAAAAGGGATATATATATCCTTATATACATACACGTGTGTATATATATATATATACATATACACACGTATATCTACACATATCTACACACGTATATGTATATATAGTACACACACATACGTACACACTAGTTGAAAGTCATTTCCACTATCATGGATGATGTACAGCAAAGAACCTAAATGGCATAGGGATTTTCTATAGATAGTGAGATCCTCCAGATATGCCTGTTTGCAAATGACAGTGAAGTGACTATCAAGCTTTGAATGAGCAAAGCCTTTCAAGTGAGATCCATGATCACTCAAAAGAAATTGACCTAACTATCCACTAACAGGAAAGTGAATTTGTCCTTCATTGCCTAAGAAGACCATGCCATCAGAGAAATGATGACATGACTTGTACTTGACTTTATTTTGAGTGAGGGAAGGCTGTGCCTCACTTCTCCTCCACAGCCATCTGAATCCAGTGACCAGATATTCATCAGGATGACTGGAGATGACCCAGGATGAGGCAATTGGGGTTAAGCGACTTGCCCAAGGTCACACAGCTAGTGAGTGTCAAGTGTCTGAGGTGAGATTTGAACTCGGGTCCTCCTGACTCCTGCACTGGTGCTCTATCCACTGCACCACCTAGCTGCCCCACTAACAGGAAAAGTAAGTCGATGAAAAGAGACTATTGTCCTGTCCATAAAGAACCTATACAACTGATTCACCTGTACACGTATCTTGGGGAAACAGTGCAGGTAGAGAATAAATCTAGTCTAGAATTGACCAGGAAGAAGAGAGCTTACTGGATTGTATTTGGGAAGTTGTATAGTACTTCCAGTGAATGACTTTAAGATTCTACCTGAAATAACAACTAACTTTTGTAACATATTAAAATCTCTAAAGAATTGAAGAACCATCCAAAGGATGATGGAAAGGTGCAAGGTGGGCAGAAGAAGGAACGTGTTACATTTGAGGATCTACATGGTGTCATCAGAGAACTAGGGAAAAAATGGAGGAGTATCTATGGCAAGAGTGAGGGATAGCGTCTCAACAATACCAAAGGAATGCAAAGGCATCCAATAGGTTGGTTAGACCTGTGTGCAAAAATTATGGGAAGACAACACTAAAAGTTACACAAAATGGGCAAGCATCAGCCGTTTACTTCATTGTCAGAGGAAGCATTCATATCACTGAGAGCACAAATTCTTTGAAGTACTGGAACCTTAAGTATCAAGTGTCTTATTTTATGAATATAAACTTTGTTGATATAGTTGGTTGATGCTTCTTTCAAAAGCACTAGAAGGATCAACCCATCTGCCATAACCAAGTAGGAACGTGTGTTTAACGAAAGGTACCAAGTAACAGGGTTTCCAGGGAACAAATGGCATTTCCATTACTATCCTTGTTATATTCTGATATCTTCTGTTGGCTTTACTAAACCTCAGCTTGGATTTGGAGTCCAATTTAACTTTAGAAATCATCTAGTCCAGGGGTGGTTAACCTGGAGTCCATGGACCCCTAACAGGTCTGTGGACAGATTTTAAAGGGTCATTATGGTAAAAATACATTTTTATTTTCACTTTTGTTTCCTTTGTATTTTATTTTATGCATTTCAAAATATCATTCTGAGAAGGGGCCTTTAGGCTTCACCAGACTACCAAAGGGATCCAAATCTCAAAAAAGGTCAAGAGCTCCTTATCCAATTCAACACCCTCTTATTACAGATCAGGAAAACTGATGCCTCCCAAAATGTCCAAAGTGGCACTGGTGCTAAGTAACAGATCTGGGAATTGAACTAGGATCTTATCATTCAAGGGACAGCTAAGTGGCTCCACAGTGCTGGGCCCAGAGTCAGGAAAACTAATCTCTCTTTAGTTCAAATCCAGCCTCAGACACTTACCTAAGTGTAACCTTAGGCAGGTCACTTAATTCTGTTTCCCTCAGTTTCCTCATCTGTAAAGTGAGTTGGAGAAGGAAATGGCAAACCACTCCAGTATCTTTACCAAGAAAACCCTGAATGGGGTCACAAAAAGTTGGACCCAAGTGAAAATGACCCCACAACTTCTCATTCAAAATCAGGGCCATTTTAATGCAATTTAGCAAACATTAATTAGGCACTTAGACCACACAAGACACACTGATATTTAGGGTAAAGACCTTACTCTCCAGAAGCTTGTAATTTAACATGGTTAACACACACAAAGACGCACACTCACACACACACGTATACCTCTGTTGGCAGAATGGGAAAAAAGGCCACAGGATTACAGTTATCCCTCCCACAACAAGATCTTCAATTTTGACATATTGTGGGTTAGCATACGAAATGAAATGGGAATTTGGGGGGAGGTTTGTGGAAGCTGTTGATGACATGTGAAGACCAGCAGACAACACAGAAAAAAAATTTAGAAACTCAGAAATGCAAGGATTGTTATAAAAAAGGTATTCCGGTAGACTGGCATCATATGAAAAAAGGCTAAGTCCTTATATGATTTCCTAAAGGAAAACAAAGACAAAAGGTCTACTCCTATGGATTTTATGTCGATCTTCCAGCATTCAGGGGTGCCATGACCCTAAAGCCTATGATGTGGAAAGGATAACTGTATAAACATTCAAGAAACCATGAGTACAGAATTGAGTGCACCCCTCTGCTCTTCTGTATCCCTGCCCTGGTTACTGAATAATGACTCTACATTTCCCAGCTCTTGAGTCTCTTTCCATGAAACTCCTGCCTGCCTCCTGGGTTAATTCTAGACAAGCTCTGCTGGGGGTGACAACTTTCAAAAGGCCTTGGGCAGTTAATAACAAATGACTATATAAATAAGGTTGGCTCTGCCCTTTACACAATCCTCCTTCTGAAAGTACAGAGATGCCATTCAGCTCGAAGTCATTTCATGGTACCAGCTCTACATGACAGTCACACAAGAGCACAATGAAGGGGAGTCAGGAATTCTATTCCTGGCACTGGTACCGCCTCACAGGGTGCCCTTAGAGCAGTCACTTAACCTCGGCGTGTTTGAGCATTTTCTGTGTATAAAAGCAGACGCAGCATGGGGGAAATAAAACAATCTATAAAAGGGCCTTGAACTTCCCGGAGGAGGGTGTTATGAAAATGCAGGCATCCCTCCCACCCCCACCTCCTTTACTCTACAGCTATCATGGATAAGTTGGTTATTTCTGTCTGGAGCAAAATATGAGGCAGGTTTCAAAAAATGATGTGTATTCTGCTTTCCCTGAGGGAATATATTTCATTCAGTCAGTCAACAAGCATTTACAAAGTGCTTACCACATATGCCAGGCACTGTGCTAAGTGCTGGGGATATAGCATGTGTTTTCAAGGAGTTTTACCAATATCATCATCATCCTAACATTCATATAGTACTTATTATCTGCCAGGCACTGTGATAAGTGCTAATATCACTTTTGCTAAGTAATTATTATCTCATTTGATCCTTGCAATAACCCTAAGAAGCAGGTGCTGTTATTTTCCCCATTTTCCAGATAAGAAAACTGAGAAAAACAGGAATTAAACAATTTTCCCAGGATCACACAACTAATAAGGGAGGCTAGATTTGAACTCAAGTCTTCCTGATTCCAGGCCCAGCACTCTAGTCATTGCATCACCCACCTGCCTCACAATTTTCTCATTTGAGCCTCATGACAACCTGTATTGACAATGCATTTTTACTTATTGTTAATATAATTTTGCTTCTTAATGGGAAGATCTTCCCCACTCATTAATGGGCTTGGGAAGATTTGTAGGAAGGCCCACACCTTTTGCAAATGAGGCACTGGTTCTCAAGGGTTGTGATCCCCTCTGGCTCTAAAAAGTGTAAAGACTCTGAAGTGTGGTTTTACTTTGGGGCTTACTGATTGGAAGTGTTCCTGTGGCCAGATGAAACTCTGGGAAGCCCCTACGGAACCCCTCTGGCTTTGAAAACCCAGATGTTGGTGCTTCCCTCTCTGGTAACTATGTATCTATGTCATGATCAGACAGTTTGGAAGCCCGTCTGTGGATCTTTATTTCTCCTCTTGTACTTTTCTTTATTGGTGAATGATACATGTGCTTGATTAAAGTGATTGTTTGACTGCTCAAAAGTTGCCTTTCTTTTTAGAAAAGCAGATCAAAGAACCTGTGATAGCAGGCCCCTCTGTGTATGTCAGGGTACTTATTGTTACACAACCCTGAAAGGCAGGTGGTATTATTATCTCCACTTTACAGATGAGGAAACTGAAGTAAACAGAGGTGAACTGACTTGTCCAGGGTCACACAGCCAGTCACGATCTGAACCTGGATTTAAACTCAGGTTTTCCTGACTCCAGACCCAGAGCGCTATCCAGCCTAGCTGCTCCATAACAGTTACCATAATTATACTTTCAACATGAATGCAGAAGCAAATCCTACAATTTCTGTGGACTCACCAGCATTGAAGACACAACTTTTGGAGGAGGTTATGTTACTACCAGAACCCCTGTAGTACCTGCAGTATAGTCGAAGGAACACAGGATTGAAATTCAAGACCTAGACTTTGGGTCTTTTTTGTACTCACTCACTGGGTAACCTTGGGCAAGTCACTTCCCTCTCTGGTCTCAGTTTCTCCATCTGTAAAGTGAGAGGTGTGAACTAGCTATCCTGTAAGATCCCTCCCTTTCCAATCTAAGGCCCCATTATCTATGCCTTTCAATAGCACTGAACACATAGGATATTGGTTTCAGTCCTTTAGGGGATCAATTTAATCCTGAAGCACTTGGGTGCTTCTAATAGCTCATTAAGCATCATTGCTGAACAATGAATAGGACATGAACTAAACTGAAATAATGCCCCACAAAGAAGCCTCATAAGCTCACACACAGGTCTTTTACCCCCTGAGATAAGGTTCAGATTCTAATTCTAATCTGCCTTAAATCTTGTCCTTCTTCCTCATGAAAATGCACTGACTCAGAAACACAGTCCCATTAGTTAACTAATTTTAATTAATTTTAAATTAACCCATTAATTAAACCTATTAACTATTCACTAAACACTATTCTGTACTTGGTCACAAACAGGCAGACTCTGTTTTACCTATTCCAAATATTTGGAACTCCATAGTAGATCCTGAGGATCAGGAAAAACCTTGAATAATTATGTCATACAGCTTTTTTGGGTGGGGGGGGGTCAGCATCTTGTCAACACAGTTGTTGGTCTTCTCCAAGAATTATCAATTTTTTATTAGTAGCTCTCTCTGATCACATGACTTCCCTATTCCACACCCTTCAGGAGCTTCCCACTGGCTCCTGACAAAGAATTCCTTAGGCTCTGAGGTCTCCTTATCTGAAGTCCTACATGGTCAGACTCCAACCTCCCTTTCTAACTTCATTTCATAATACTCTCCTCCATTCTTGGGAGAGTGCGTGCCCTTTGACCCAGCTATACCACTGCTAGGTCTATATCCAAAGGAGATCAAAGACAGAGGAGAAGGTCCTTTATGTACAAAAATATTTTTATCAGTTCTTTTATTGTGGTGGCAAAAAAAAAATAGAAACTAAAGGGATGCCCATCAAGTGAAGAATAAACTCACTGTGCTTATAAATGAAAAACGGGCCATTTTAGTAGGTTTTCTTTTTTTATATGTAAGTGTTTTATTAATGTATTTTGTTTCAAAATCATAAATAGTTACAGATTACTCCCTGTTCTGTGAGAGTTTTTTTAGGTAAAACAGTTAAACACAGTTAACGATATAATGATCTCATCTGAAAGTGACATTTCATAGCTGGGACAGCACTTCCCCCACTAAAAAATTAAATATGTGTGTTTTCTCTTCCTTCCACACCCCCATTCCATTGGGGGAACAAATTCCTAGTAGCAAATATATATAATCAAGCAAAACAAATTATTGGCTGTGTATAAATAGATTTGTATCTATGCCCATTATATATATATATATATATATATACACACACACATATGAAAATGAGTGTATGTATATGCATAAATACATTACATACATATATACATATACACATGAACACATACATACACACATACATATATATTCTATACCCTAAATCAGTCTCTGTCAGGAGATGGGTAGCATGCTTTGTCCATCAGGCCATAGCTTCCCCACCTCTGTTATATCCTTTAGGATCATGGATGGTCATTGTTGCTTGCATATACAGCTATTATTACATAAACTGTTCTCCTGGCTTTTGGTCATTTAATTCTTCATCAGTTTATAAAAAATAATCAAAATGATTCTTTTTATATTATTAATAATATATTAATATTAGTAATAATTACTTATAATAATAATTATAATTGATTTTATAGTATGATTTGATCTTCTGGTTCTGCTTTCCTCAGTTCTGCAAAATCTTTTCATGGATCTTGGAGATAATCTGTTTCCTCATTCCTTAGAGAACTATTCTTCATTGCATCAAATTCATTTACTACAGCTTATTCAGCGATTCTGCAATTGATGGGCATTCCTTCAGTTTCCATTTTTTTTTTGCCCCCACAAAAAAAGAGCTAATATAAATAGCTTTGTATATGAAGTACCTTCTCCTCTTTCTTTGACCTTTGTGTACAGGCCTGTCAGTGAGGCAGCTGGATCAAAAGACCTGCTGTTCAGTAATTATTTTTATGTGGAATTCCAATTTGCTTTCTAGAATGGCTATAACCATTCACAAGCCCACCAACAGTACAGCAATGTGACTGTTTCCCCTTGACCATTTATCATTTTCCTTTTTTTGTCATCTTTGCAAACATAACAGGTATGAAGTGGGATCTCAGAATTGCTTTACTTTACATTTTTTAAAATTAGCAGTGAATTCCATAGATTTTTAGGGACTGATAGATATCATGACTTGCCTCTGGGCTATGACAGATATTTCTATCAAGTATCAATCACTCAAATTTCTCATTTTCCAAATAAAATGTTTCATTCAGAGGAAGTGTGCCTTAATAATTCTCATTTTAAAAAATTTACTTTAAAAGAAATTTCCAACTCAGAAACATGTCAATTGTTTTGATTTTTAAAAAACCCCATCATTTTTCCAATGTGAGGATTCCAAATATTTTTAGGGGGAGGAATATCCCTTTCCACTTCTTCTTTGGGAAATCACCAACTTTCTCAGGGTGGACGATGTCGGGAGAAATTTTAAAAAAAACCACAAAACAAAACAATCCACCAGTTATTCTTTTACCTTGAGTTCAAAGACAACAGCTGGTCCTTCTGACCAACCATTAACACTTGCCATAAGAGACAAACTATTTTTCCAGATTACTGCAGGGCTACCTTATGACCTGTAGTTTTCACAGGATCATAGCTGTGGAGCAGGACAGGACTCCAGAGATCATCTACTGCAATCCCCTCACTTAATAGGTGATGAAATTGAGATTTAGGGAGATTAAGTGACTTCTCAAGGTCATGTGTTCTGCAAGACAGCCTTTAAAAGACTTATAAGCATGTTGAGTTGATTAAGAGGGATGAGAGGAGTACACACAAAGTTCTCCACTTGACCTCACCTAATGATGATTCCTCACATTTGTACAAATTTTAAAGTTTAAAAATATATTGGTCATAACAATTTTGTGGTGGAACGGTTGTGCAAGATTTTACATATGAAAGCTGAGGCTCAGAGAAAGGAAGTGATGGATTACACTGCTTTTATTTCAAAGACAATCCTTGTTAGGGCAGCGAGGTGGTGCAGTGGACTGAGGTGGACCTAAGTTCAAATCCAGTCTCAGACACTAGCCTTGTGCCCCAGGGCAAGTTACTTCACTCTGTCTGCCTCAGTTCCTCATCTGTAAAATGAAGTAGAGAAGGAAATGGCAAACCATTCCAGGATCTTTTCCAAGAAAACCCCAAAAGTGGTCTTGGAGAATTAGACACCACTGAAACAACTCAACCACAGCCTTTTGTTTCCACTTAAACTGAAAAGACTTAAGAAAATGACAAAAACTACTGCTTCTTTGGGTGCATCTGTGGTACATTGTAGCTGCTGTTCAAATAAGCTGACAGAGAGGTGCTAGATTTAGAGTGCAGAATGAAATATAAATATATGTGTGTGTTTATGTATGTATACATATATACACATGTATATACCCAAGCACATATAAAATATACCTATGTATGTGTACATATACAAAACCACATATGTTTTATATAACCAATGAAGGGATTTGTTCTGCTTATTTGTTATGAGGAATTTATTTTTCTTTTTTTCTATTTTTGTTTTCCAGATGAGTGGGGGTAGGAGGAAGAGAAAATAGATTTCTGTTCATTTTTTTTAAGTCAAAAATACTGGTGGAAGTTTCTAGTAAGGGGTGGGGAGGGAAGGGAATAAACATTTATATAGCACCAACTATATTCCAGGTGCAATATTTGCAGATAACCCTCACAACAACCCCGTGAGGTAGGTGCTGTTATTAAAATATCTCTAATTTACTTTTGAGCTTTTCCTGACTCCAGGCCCAGTACTCTCTCTACTGTGCCATTTATCTTCCTTAAGATGTGGAATATTGCTTGTACTTTCCGATAAGGCCATTCACTGCATTATTAGCTCTGTTTAACTGTTTTGTTTTGTTATAAGAGGTCACTCTCAGAGTAGGAGTGGGTGTAATCTGTAAATGTTTGTAAGGTCAATGCAAAATACATAGATGAAATTCGGAAGGAAAAAAAAACCCAACTAATTCACTGGGCTTAATAAAGAATAAACCATTGGGCTACCCAAGGAAAATGATGTTTCACAAAGGGTAACGAATGCTACAATTTCACAATAACCTAGCCAGGATTTTTTTTAATGAATGGCTGAAATTACTGGTACTCTTCATCATTTCTTATCATTTTCTTATTTCTGTTAATGGTATCAGCATTCTCCCAGTCACTCAGGCTTGAAGCTATAATGTAATATTTTACTGCTCCTTTTCCATCACTCTGAATATATACCATCAGCAGCCAAACTGTTTTTCTCACTTTGCTTTCTTCATAACATTACTACCCAAGTTCAAGAACTTAGTTCTCACTTCAACTTAATTCAAGAAATATTAAGCAAACTATGTATATGTGTACATATACACCACATACATGCATGATACACATATGTATATACATGTATGTATACATATATGTGCACACATACATGCGTGTCACTGCATTAAACACTGGAGATACAAAGAAAAAATTAAATAGCTTCCCCCTTTCAGGAATAGGGAGGTGACAATCCCAGTGTACTCTCTGCCCTGGTCAGATCACACCTGGATTATTGTGTTCATTTCTAAGCACCACATTTTAAAAGGACATTCATATTTTAAAAAATTAATGTTAAAGATTGTTTTTATATGTAATTTGGAAAAATAAATATTATTCTCCCTAAAAGGACATTAATAAGATGGAAGAGATCAAAGGAGGGAAATAGGATAGTGAAAAGTCTTGCATCCATGACATATGAGGATCATATAGGAACTGGGGATTATTTACTTCAAGAAGAGAAGGCTCATGAAGAAAATTCAAATATTTGCAAAAATGGAAGAAGAATTAGACTTTTTCACTTGGTTCTTCAGGTGAGAATTAAGAGCAATGGTGAATACTTCAAAAAGCAATTTTAGGCTTGATATGAGAACAAAAACTTCCTTACAATGAAGTGAAATGGAATACCCCAGGAGAAAGTGGGTTACCTATCACTAGAGGTCTTCTACCAAAGTTGGGTATTTTGTCAACAAGATTCTGTTTTTGAGAATATTTCTACTGAGGTCCTTTCCAATTCTGAAACTCTGTAATTAGGCCAAGCACCCTGCCATTCATCCTTGTACCATACTCACTGCCTTAAAAAGTGCTTGGTATATATTATAGCAGGAGCTAAATAAACGTTGAATCACTACCACCAACAACACTGACAATCCTATGAATCAGTACTGAGTTCAGGGCACACTGCAAGTCCCTGGAAATACAAAGTGGTAGAAGACAAGATCTTTGCCCTCAAACTATTTGGGGAAATAGGAAATACCATGAGGAGAGACAATCAGTTATGTGCCAAATAAGTAGGTAAGAGGGACAATTTCTATATATGTTTAGAAATGGAAATGTTTTCTGTGGGCTGTGGTAGTCAGAGAAGGCTTCACGAAGGGAACAGGACTTCAGCTGATCCCTGAAGCAAAGGCAGAGGATAGTTAAATGGAAAGGAAGGTGGGCAGCAAGCTGCCAGGCAATGGATAACAGCTAGAGAAAAGTAGAAAGGTAAGAATGCTAGGAAATTCCTGTCCCGTATTCATGAGATAGCCAACAAACATTTATTAAGCACTTACTACATGCATGTCAGGCACCATGCTAAGTACCAGGAATAAAAAGAAAAGCAAAAAATAGGACCTGCCCTCGGTGAGATCACATTCTAATTGGGGAAACAAGATGCAAATAACTCTGTACATGTTTTCTGAGGTCCTTCCTCATTCTCAAATTCTGTGATTCAGTAAATATATAGGGCATATTTGGGAACAATGAGCAAACCAAGGCACACATACACACACAAATATATATTCTATACCATTAATCAGTCTGTCAGTCAGGCCACAAGTTCCCCACCCTTGTTAGATCCTTTGGGATCACAGATGGTTGTAGTAGGAAACTACAGAGTTGGTGGTGGGGAGGAGGATAGGACATGAAGCTGGGTCGTTAGGCAAAGTCTAGGCTGTGGTGTTAAGTGGTATATTCAGATATGACACAAAGACTCGCCACACTATTTCTTACTTACATTTTTACTAAATGAAATACCAAGCACTTCACCAAAGAACCTTTCTTCCAAGGTTATTTAAGTATGCACAAAATAATTCAATTGAGATGTGTTTAATGAGGTGAAACCAAATATTAAGAAGGGCATTTTATAGGAGGAAATTCAAGCAAAACTAAGCTGAAGTATGAAACTTCACTTTGGAAATTTTATTAACATAACATATTTGATCTAGCTTTCACAGTCCTACTAATTTAACTCAGTTCAGGACTCCATATTCAAGGCAAAGGCAATTTTGGTCTAAGAGACTATTTTCCATTTGAATTAACTCTAGCAATCATATTTGGATAAATGTGGTTATCTGCATAGTTGAAGTAAAAGAAAAGGTTTCTAGCTAAATTGTCTGAAAGTTGCCTTAAGTGATGGTGGATTCAGGTAAAATTGGAATGAAATTGGGGAGGAATTAAAATTAATCTGCCTCTTTGAAGTGTTTGTCTTTTGGAATAATCTATTCCAAAAGAGTATTTCATCAACTAGAGTTTGACATTTATCTAATTAGCTGATGAGAAAACATATATCTGTATTTCCTGGGAAAATACACATTTCATATATATATGTATATATATTTCAAAGATATGTGATTAATATGTGTGTATACATGCACATACATACACACACATATAACACAAACCTTTAAAAAGTAAAGCTTTCCAGAAACGAAAATGTAAAGTTAGTGTTTAGTTTTTCTCTTATTTTAATCCAGTTTTTAAAAAATTAAGAATGAAATGGATCTGTCCTCTATCCAGTTCTTTCTCTTTGTAAAACTAGAAAAAAAGAATCTGAAAACTCATCTTTACTTACGTGTGAGGGAGAGCAGTCTGGGAGGTGGAGGAGGAGGCGGAGGAGGTGGTAGTGGAGGAGGCCGTCTACACTGACAGATCTCCTGGCAGCTATCGGTACCTTTTTCTGCAATGGTCTTAGAACATGACTTCTGGAGTTCACCGTGAGTGATCTGGAAACACAATCCCACCCCAAGAGACTAGCATGAGATTCTGCTCAGCTCAATTCAGGGCTTCAGCTGGGGAAGCAAATAGAAGGATCTCTCAGCTAACCTCATCTCCACCTAAATGATCTCATTGGATTTGAGTAAGTAGATGGGTGGGTGTATAGGGAGAGGGGAAGGAAGAAAAAAGGATCTATGAGAAGATTAGGGGAAGTGAAGAGGAGGTGAGCAGGAGTCAAAGGAGCCATGTATTTCTATGTACAAATAAGAAGTAGAATTAAATCTATAAAGAGAAAAACAGGAAAACAAGTCCCTCTTGGTCTCCTCAATCCAGCTCTGGTTAAAGAGATAGCCACAATGCATTTATTTGGTTGTTAGATAAATGCCTGAGCTGTAAGATATCCCAGAAATAATTTAATCAAACCCTCTCATCAAGAAGGGACTGAAAGATCAGGTAACTTTCCTAAACTCACACAATTATTAAATAACAGCACAGACTTGAACCCAGACCTCCTGACTCTCTCAATATAGCACCCTTCTTGCATGGACAGGTAATTTGACTAGGCACCCAGGTCATGTAATTTCTGCTGCCTGCTACCTATGTCCTTCTCCCATGGTAAGACTGGAACAATCTTTCCTCAGAAACTTTTCATGAAATGGAAGGATGGGACAAGGAGACGATTGAAAACTGAGAGTTTTGCAATTCATACTCCAATTTCAGATATGAAAATAAAAAAGCTTTGTGTTCATGATCATCACAATGGTATGGAGTAGGCTGAGTTGATTTACAACCCTAACTTAATGAGAGCAGAGGCCAAGAGCCTCCTACGTGTTCCCCCTTTGCTTTTTAAAAGAACTATTGACTGCCTTTCAAATCCTGGAAGCCAGTCTTGACTAGTGCTGATAATAGCACATTCAGTATCCAGTAGAGATGTTCTCAATTATTTTACAAACAAGATTAACTCTCTGCATGCCTAAATGTCGTTTGGCCACGACTCTAAAAGCCATTTTTCCTTACTGTTGTTGAACTACTTTCCAATTACTTCATAAACTCCCTTCTTTCTGAGAGTTTGCACTATAAAGCTCACGAGTCCAAATGAAGTTGTTTGAAAGCTACATCCTCTTAGAGTCTTTGACCTCTGACTCCGCTGGGCTCCATCAAATATGTTGGCAAATCTCAAAGAACGTCATTTCCCCTTATAATTAATCTCCATATCGTTCAAAGGATACTTTGGGAGAAAGCTGCAAGAGTAGCAATTTAAAAAAAAATCTGAAAAGACAATTAAAGGGAGTTAAATATCCATGGGAAGGACTATTTGGTTAAATGATAATTAATTAATAAAATGAAACTAGGGAAAGGGATTGGGCTTAGGTAATAATATTATGGTTAGAAAATAAGCTGTGCTTCAGTTCTGAAACATAATACAGGAAGAAAAAAGTCTACAACTCCTGGTTTTACATACAAGCTGGCATTTATGTAACACTTATTATGTGTCAGGCTTGCTAAGTGCTTTACAAAAATTATCTCATTTGGAAGGGGTTAAATTTTAAATAATAACTTAAATAATTATTACTATACCAAAACAATAACAAATTAAATAAAAGCATATTTATATAATAAATAATTTCATTTAAAAAAATAAATAGGCGCTAAACTTATTTTGCAGTACAAGATCACATGGCTACTAAGTAGCTGAGGCTAGATTTTAACTTAGTACTTCCTGACTCCAGGAAGTGCTAGGAAGTACTGGAACCTAGCAAACCTCTTATCAAATCCCATCACAAAGCAAAGGGAAAAACCTGTCACCTTTTGGTAAGGAATGAGTAATTATAGTAATTTGGGTTCAGGTGTCATTCACTCTGTTTGACAATATGTTGTATTTTGTACTTCAATTGTTATTGTCATTTTTAAGTTGTGCCTGACTCTTCGTGGTCCCATTAGGGGTTTCCTTGGCAAAGATGGAGTGGCTTGCCCTATCCTTCTCCAGCCCTTTTTACAGATGAGTAAACTAAGGCAAATGGGGTGAAGTGACTTTCTCAGGGTCACACAGCTAATAAGTGTCTGAGGTCAGATTTGAACTCAGTAAGATGAGGCTTTCTGGTTCCAAGTCCAGTGCTCTATCCACTGTGCCTTCTAGCTGCCCTGTACTTCTGGCACACACGTACTACTTAGTAGTGAAGCGACCTTTCTTCTTCAAGAGCTGGGTTCAGTATTGGAAGGCCCATATATATATGGAGTTCTTTCTAATTTGACTTTGACCTAGGGTGACATCATACCTTCTTTGATTCTATTTTGAAGTCTGAACACTAGAAGCTCATTCCTATCATTATAGAAAAGGATGTACATTTGCTCTGCTAGCTCCCAGGCAGAAATGGGGTGCCAAAGGCAGGGAGGCAGATTCCAACTTGATAAAAGACAAAAAGTTTTAACAATTAGAATTGTAAAACAAACCACAATGAACAGCTTCTTGAGGTAGTGAGGTCCCCATCACAGAAGTCTTTACTTAAGCAGATGATGGAAAACTACTTGGAGATGTAAAAGGGATTCCTGTTCAGGGTCATGTAAAACTAGACGACTTCCAAAATCTCTTCCAACTCTGAGATTTCATGCTTGCTACTAAAAACCAAGGTCTCCTAACTCTCGGTCTAGTATTCATACAATTACACCTATCTATGCTACCTGGTATCTGGATTCAGGTACAGTCTTCCACGTTGCACCAAGGTCTGTGCAAACCTTGGGCTGTATGCTGGATAAAGGCATAAAGACTTGGGTTTTTGGAAGCTCTGGTGACCAAGACCTAGCATGACACCTTGGACATAAAAAGCACTTAATAAATGGGAATTAAACAGAGTTATGTTCATTCCTCTCATAGACTCCTCATGCCTTGCAAGTGTGTCTCAAGCACACAGTCAGAGCTTAAAAAGGCTAAAGGCAACTGATTGAAACAAATCACATCAACGAGAACTTAAGGAAGGAAATCACAAAGATGATGGATTCTGGCATCTTAAATAGGAACAGGGCAGAAACATTGTAACTTGATGAGACATGCGCCTGTCATGCCCAATAATTTTCTGTGATGTCCTGCTCTCAGTTTGCAAAAGAAGAAGGGAATTTATCATTTTTGAGAGACCCAGAAAGACTCCTAAAGCATAAAAGCAGAAAGTATTGATGCTGGTAGAGAGGATAGCGAAGTATATAAATAAATAGTTCTCAAAAGAATCGCAAGCTATTAAAAATCATATGATAGACTGACCCAAATCATCAATAAGAGAAATGCAAAACAAAATTACTCAGGTTTCAATTCATACCCAGAAAACTGACAAACATGACCAAAGATGGGAAATATCAATGTTGGAAGAACCGTGGAAAATTGGGCATGCAAATGCACTGTTGGTGGAGCTGTAAATTGATGCAACTGAGGAACTACTTGATATTACGCAAATATATTGTTTAAAATGTCTCAGAGATTCCACCTAGAAAAGAAGGTCCCTTATACACAGAAAAATTTATTGCAGCACTTTTTAAAGTAGTGAAAAAACTGGAAACAAAATAGATTTCCATTGATTTCAGAATGGCTAAACAAATTGTGGTATATGACTGTAATGGATATTACAGGGCTGTAAGAAGCAATAAATTTAATGAAGAAGCATGGGAAAATGAATAGGAAGTGATATAAATTTCAGTTATGTCAGACTCTTTTTGACTCTCTTTGGGGTTTTCTTGGTAAATATATTGGAGTGGTTTGCCATTTTCTTGTCCTGATCATTTTACAGATGACGAAACAAGGCAAACTTGCCCAGTCACACAGATAGTAAGTGTCTGAGGCCAGATTTGAACTCAAGAAGACATTTTCCTGACTTCAGGTCCACTGCTCTATCCACTGTGACAATGAGCTGCCCCGCAGGATGACTACAAAGATGCAAATGGAAGGACGATACGCAAACAACTGAAACAAGGCTATAAGAGTATCATGACCAAGGTTGGTCCCCCAAAAAGGGAATGAGAAGGTACCTCCTTCTGTCTGTACAAAGGAGGAGGTCTCTGGGTATGAAATCTGAAAATACCATCTGACTTTTTTGCTGTGTTGTTTAGTATTAATTAACTTCCCCACCCCACCCCCCTTTTTTATTCTTTGTTTTAAGGCTTTGTGGGAGGGGATTGGGAGAAAGATATATTGGGAAATAAAGATGTTGAAAAAACACCAAAATATATCAATAAATTATTTTCAAAGGCGGTTTGAAGAGACCTGCTTTGATTTCCAGCTCTACTGTTTGTCCATGGACATGTTTTAACCTTTCTGGGTATTGGTTTTCTCATCATAAGTTAAAATAGGTAGACTGGACTAGGTGATTTTTAGGGCAGCTAGGTGGTCCAATGAATAGATCTTTAGCCAAGGGGACTTGAATTCAAATCATACCTCCCACACTTAGAAGTTGTGTGACCCTATCACTTACTCCTGTCTGCCTCAGTTTCCTCAATTGTAAAATGGGCATATTAATAGCCTCTGCCTCACAGGGTTATTGTGCAGGTCAAGTAAGATAATAATTTTAAAGCAAAAGGCACTTAACAAATGTTTGTTGTCTTCCCTTCTACTTTTTAACCATTCTGGTTAACAACTGAAGGGAAGGGATGAGAAGGAATGGCCAAAAAACACCTTCAAAATTCAAATATCAGCCAATTTTATATTTTTAAAATATCCTCTAAGCTGAGTAATTGCTATTCATAGATTTCTTTAATGCTGACTTTGAAGCAAGAATTGGGTATAACAGCAGGCTGTGGGAATCTCTGCTTTCCTTTCTAAAGTCTATGAATTCATTCTGTGCAGGCTGCCCCACCCTTTCATATGATTACCACTCAGGAAGAATTCTTCCTCCAGCAAACTACACATTAATGAGCAGAAAGACCTGGGCAGCACTCCTTTTCTACTAGAGAAACTCTGGAGTTGATTGTTTTTTTCAGTCACCACAAAAACACATGGCTCTGTACCATCCCATTTGTCCCAAGCAGACTTAAGCCTTAAGGCTGAATCAATTCATTGCAAGACCTTTTCTTACTTGGCCCCACCAACCCTTGTGCTCGTGTCATTTGTAGATTAGTTTTTTCCAGAAACTTTAGCCAAGTTTACACCAAATCGGCTTGTCTGGAAGATGGTGCCTCTCCATAATCCAATTTAATTAAAATTGATTTTTATTTTGTTATAGTACCTGAAATTCTTGCAGAGATGTACTTGTATAACTTACTGCTGGTCTAAAGAATATCAACTAACATACTCAATTGTTTTCAAGTAATTACCATTTTTGTTTACAAAAAAAAGAAAGAAAAGAAATAAAAAGCAAGTACTTTGTCAGTCCTGCCAGTACTGCAACCAAAATTCTAGACCTATTATGGAGGTGGGGGTGGGGTGGGAGCCTTCCAGGGAGGAGGAGACAAACTGTAAACAAAGGAGAATTAACCTTTTAGTTCCAGTCAAAGCTTACAGAAGAAGAAAGACATCTAAAAGCCATCTAAAGTGTATAAAGTGACAAAAGTCCAGAGTCTGAACAGTTCATGGCTCTGTAAGAACATTAAAGCTTGAAAAAAGAACCGTAGGAACTACAGAATGTTAGAATACAGACATAGGAGAATGTTAGACATAGAAGGTTAGAGCTGGCTGGCCATAGCCAGAGACTGTTAGAACTGGAAGGGACCTGAGAGTCTGGTCTAACTCTTCTTTTTGTGGATTTGGAAACTGAGGCTAATCTAGGTCCTCTAGCTCCAGGGCTCTTTCCACTACACCAGATGGCTTCCTAACCATTAATTTATTTCACAGGTGTGTCAACTCTGAAATGAAAAATAACTGGGTTTTTCCTCCCAAACTTTTCCATGGGGTTGAGATAGGGGAAAAGGAGAATCAAGACTGGGGAGTTCTCCTCTTATTAATGCTTCTCATTTCCTAGCAGACTTATTCGGGCAGCAAAACAATCCCTGGTTACACCAAATTACCGCCAAGGTCACATCACACCATGTTACCATCAGAACTGGAGTAGACAACGCTGATTCAGCGTTTACATTTTAGCTAGTTTTCAGATTGGAATCACATGATACTGAAAGTCTACTGTTTGACAAAATCCAATTAGGAGAGTTTTCCCAAAGCCTGTTCCTTTAATTGTTTTCAAGCCTGCTCATATACTGTAAACACCTTACCCATTCCCTGAACCTTTGCTCAGAGAGCATAAAACTGCCATAAAACATATGCCAGATTTAAAAATGTGTGGGTGCATGGGGGTGGGGGGGAATTAAGTGTGCAAGAGGCAAATTCCTAGTGAGGAAGAGCTACATTTTTAAGAAATTGCAGGGACATGTAAGTTCAAACATACAGGAATCTGAAGAGCTAAAGGTGCCCACACTGTATGTACCCATAGTTTATATACATATCAATCTACAACTTCTATAGTTCACCACAGTATATGTAGAAAGACCCTTAATTTTGTCCCCTTGATGCTAAATAAAATGTAAAACGTGGTAACTTTGTTTCACTAGAACACTTTTCTTAAAAAAAAAAAAGTTTTTTTGAAACCCAGGAAAACTCAATCTTTAGTCTTAATGGAATAAACATCATTATCAGAATATTTCCTAAGATTTTCCGTTGTGTAGCCCTGCTCTTTAGCTGTCTTACAGCCTAGGTTAGGAAAGGACTGGGTATATAGTGTGTGTGACAGGGAAATCCAACTCCAGAACCCCGTCGTTGTTAGAAAAACCTGACTTTTCTTTCCACCAACACGCTTTAAAACCACTTAGTAAAGCAAAGATGTCGGTGGGCTTGCTATTCTCATCTTCATGGCTTCCTTTTCCTTTCGGAGTTAAGGGAACTTTAGGATGTCTAGTATTGCTTCTGATTCTAAAGTCGACCCTAGTTATGTCTCCCCACCCGTTCAACTAGGAGAGCCTGAAATAGAGCCTCTCTCCAAATGCTGAGAGAGCAGGGATGGCCCGTGGGGGTCGTGGGACCTCGCAGGCCCCCCAGATGAGCCTTCTCGGAAGCCCCTGCTCCACCAAAGCACCTCCCCTAGCCCAGGCCACTAGACAGCTGTGGAGAGCAGAACGGGGTCTTCCTCCTCCTTCCCTGGCTCCCTCCCTCTCTCCGCGGTGCTCGGCCACCCTCCCCGGGAGCTCACCTGAATGAAACCCCAGAGCGGGTGCAGTGCACAGTGCAGCAGCAGCGAAGGCCAGCAGCAGCGCGGGCGAAGCATCCAGTCCCAGATCATCGTCTCTGCTCGGGCCGCCCAGAGCCCAGCTGCCGGGAGGAAAGAGGGCCAGGCGGCGGGGTCAGGAGGGAGCTTGGGCGCTCACGCACGCACACACACTTCCACGCGCACCCTGCTCCCGACACGCTCAAACCACCCACCTTGTGGGCACGCTCACATTACGCGTATACACTCACTGCAAGACACCCGGGAGGCGAGGCACACGAGACACACCTACTCTCGACACACGCGCGCGCACAGCCACACACACACACGCACCCCCGCGGAATAGGTACCCCGACGTTTCCCTTCCCAATCCCCAGCCCCACAAACTCCTCCAGGCCGGCGGCTCCACCAGGAGCTCGGAGGCGGGGATGGAAAGGGTGTCTCTCCTACCTTCCCACTCCCCCTCCTTCCCAAGCGGAGGGACAGCTCCGTGCAGAAGTCGGCCCCACTCCTGGCACCTACCCCTCTCCCTCCCGCCCGTCCCCCTCACCTTGCTCACCCTGGGGGTGGCCGCGTATCCCCGGGAGGCGGCGGCGATGTTGGCGACAGCTGGGGCTGCAGAAAGGGCTTTACATGCTGGGGAGGCGCGCGGGGCGCAGGTGCAAAAGTTTGCGGCTGGAAGGAGCACCGCGCTCTGCTTCGGCCTCCACCAGGTACCGAGCCGGAGCCCCCGGGCACGGCCCCCTCTCATTGGGGGGTGCCGGGAGCCGGCAGCGGCCCAGGGGCAGCAGGCTGACCCTCCTTCAGTCTTGGTGCTGTGCGATGTCTCTAGCCCGAGCCTGCCTTCCGTACGTGTCGGGAGTAGGAGAAGAAAAGGCACACACGCAAAAAAAAAAAAAATTAATTGAAAAAAATGTCCAGAGAAATGCGACCGGCTTGGTCCAAACGGCAAAGACTCAGAGAATGTTCCGCTCTTTCATCTCCAGAAAAAAACTAGGATGTAGGTACGGGACGTGCGAAGGGAAGGCGAGGAGAAAAATAATAAAAAAAAGTCTCCTCAAAGATTCCCCAGAGAGGCAGTTCCTTGTCCCCAAACCCTCCCCTTCTGGGCTCAGGCTGGCTCCGATCGGTTCCGATCGGGCTCCTCTGCCCCCGCGCGCCTGTCCGAGCCGCCCTCCCTTTAAAGTCTCGGCGCAATGCCTCTCCTGGCGCTCGGGTCGCCGGAGGTGTCAGCGCCCGCCACTGTCCATCACCCAAACCCCCCGGGGCCGCGGCGAGCGCAGGCGAGAGAAATGGCTTTGGTGGCGGAGAGCCACGGGGCGGGTGCTGGGAGGACAAGGCTGGGGAGAAGGCAGAGGCAAAGACGGGAGTGGGAGGAGGAGGAAAAGAAGGAGGAGGAGAAATAATGAAATGAAAAAGAAAATAGAAGTGAATGGAGCCAGGAATTCTTCTCCCTAGAACGCTGAGGATGTTCGCTTTAGCTGCTGCAATGATTTTTCATCCTTTTCCACTGAGTCCATTGTGTATTGCACTCTTGCTCAGCGTCTCATTTTTATTTTTACTATTCTTGTTGTCTAGAGGGCTTGCACCGTGACGGCACCATTCCCGGGGGATTGTTCTCCTTCTAGAGAGCATTGTCAGGTGGGTGGAACCTGATTTGTGGCATCTCCTTTCCCCCCCAGCTACGTTCCCAATTGCTCTTCCCTCTCTGGTGGAATAATGGAAAGGTTGCTAGATTGATTATCTTCCACTTAGTAAACGCGCTGCCCCAAAGCGAGTCACTTTACCTCTCTGGCACCTCAGTTTCCTCATTTGTTAAACATTGCCCCGAGGTCACTTCCAACTCTTAAAAGCCCTACGATCCTGCTCGACCTCCCCCCACTCCCCATTCCTAGTTCTGTTGGTTAGCTGTGTATGGGCAGCATTTAGGTTCTTGTGACTTTCCTGGTCTAGACAGCTAATGTCCTGCTGGCCTTCATTCCCGTGGCTGAGGGATGGATTCTCCTAGAAGTTTAGGGGAGGGAGGGAACCACAGAAGTCACACCCAACAAGTGGTCAACTACCTACGGCCTGAAGACTTCCAGAGAAAGAAGCTCACTGTCTGGGGAAGCCATTCCTTTTTCTGAAGAGAGATGGAGCCAGAGATTGGGGAGGAGAGGGAGTGGTCGAGATGGCATTAGAAATATGATGCGGAGCAGTTCAGCACCTTGTTTTTTTCTACTTTCTTTTTTAGAATTAAGTTTGCGCTTTTAGCATCTTTACCATCATATGTCTTCATGGAGATCCAAGATGATATCCTCACCAAGTTCAATTCCATTCAACAAACATTTATTAAGTTGTTATCCTGTGAAAAGTGCTGTGCTTACAAACCCTTACCGCGACATCATCTATAGCTTACTATTTAATAGAGGAAAAAAGACCCACCCCCCAACCTTTTTCTCTTTTTGCCAGACATTGGATTTGATTGATGTAGAGAGCTCTGTATGAGGGAATTCCCCTAACAATACAGGTAAACACCTCTGCACCTTAGTTTTGGAGAATTACTGGAGGCATTGAGTGTTTAGTGACTTGCCCAATGTGGCTGTAGATTTCGGACTTGAACTCAAGCCTTTCTAACTTTGAGGCCAGCTCCCTATCCACAACACCTAACACCTTCCTATCCAACCTTAAGCTACATTAAAGGACAGCATGCCACCTGTATCATATTCATCTATATCTGTTGGGCACAAACTCCAAAAATGTCTTAGATGACAAAATTGGAAGGAACCTAAAAGATTATTTAATTCCTCTTTCCATGAAAGGGACAAACCTACATTACAACATTGCCACCAGATAATTCAGCCTCTGCCTGAACACCTCCATTGAGGTTGGGACTTCACTATCTGTGGAGGCACTTTGTCATTGCTAAACAGTCTAATGGTTAGGAAGTTTTTCCTTATATTGAGCCCAAAACTGCATCCCTAAGGCCCAGAATTGGCCCTACTTTTGCCTTCTGGTACCAAGAAGAACAAATCTAATACTTTTGCCACATGATAGCTTTGAGATATTTGAAGACAGCTTTCATTTCCTGTCTTAGTCTCCTCCTCACCAGACTAAACATGCCCAGTTCCTTCAACCAAATTATAAGACATGGTTGGCAGTAGGGGAGTAACTAGGGCAGGGTAATCAAGGCTTTTGCCTCAGGCATCCATATGGTGGAATACTTTTTTCTCACAGCAGTCTAGAGACCTCTGTCCTCATGCTTAACAATCATCCACCACTCTGTGTCTTCACATTTCCTTTCTCTTGGCACATTTATAGCCACAGTCTGTCTGTCTCTCTGGGAGCCTGCCTATGCCCTATCTCCCCCTCAAATATATTTGTCCCAGATGCCAGGATTCCTAGTTATTGCTCCAATCCTTTCCCCCATCCTATTTTCCCTTTCTGTATTTGTTTGAGTTTGTCAACGTCTTTCCTAAAATACAGTGCCTAGGACAGAATATAGTACTACAAATGTGATTTGATCAGAGACAAAGGACACGATCCTCAAGTCCATTCTTCCAGAATTACAAAAAATAGTCTAGTAATATAAGGATCTAAACCTTATATATAAAAAAGTTCTCCTTCCTCAGTTGCAGTAAAACCAATAAGATAGGCAAAATCATATTCAAATCATTTACATCTTTATATCTAAAAAACTCATTAAAGGGTCAATGAGAGTAAATTTTTTTCCAATAAAATACAAAATATATAGTGAGACCTATGCCATCTTTTTCCTGTGGCAAAGGCTCATCTTTTTAACACAAATATTTATCCAATGATGCCACATAACAACCATTATAAAGTATCATCATAAACTACCATTAAAGTTTTTCAAAAGGCAGTGGATAGAGATATATGATGAGCATAACCAGACTGTCATATTAAAGTGAAGAACTGTGAGTCAGAAGGGCATGAGATATTAAAGAGCTATATAGCCATTAAAGGAGGTGGGCCAACCAGTCAGTCATGTAGTGAAATAATAGGACAATAAATGGACAACTAGTGGGCTCCATTGGTATACATATGACAAAATAATCTAATCAATCAATATGTATTTACTAAACACCCACTGTGTGCCAGATACTATGCTAGGTACTGGAGATATAATTACAAAAAAAAAAATGAAACAACCTTCTCCTCCCAAAAGAAGAGGCAAGTTGGTGATGTAGTTGGGTAGAGCATTGCACCTGTAATCGTGAAGACCTGAGTTCAAAACCAGCCTCAGACAATTATTAGAAATGTTTCCTTGGATGAATCATGTGACCTCTGTTTCAATTGCCTCATCTGTAAAATGGTGATAACAGCATCTGTTTCCCAGGATTGTTGTGAGGATAAAATGAATTAATATTTATAAAGCCCTTTGCAAACCATAAAGAGCTATAAAATGTTAGCTATTATTAATAGAAAATGCCAAGTAGATATACAAATATGTACAGTATAAATGTCAAGTGGATAGATACAAATATCAACAAAGTAGTTAAATAAATACAAGGTGGTTTAGGAAGGAGGGCATTAGCAGTTGGGGAAGATCAGGAAAAGCTTCACACAGAAAATTGAGCTTGAGTTGTATCAAAGAAGACAGGGTTTAAAGAAACAGAAATAAAAAAGGCTGAAGTGCAGGGGTTGGCCTGAGGATAGGTATGGAGAGAGGGGTTGAAGTGTTATGTGTGAGGAACAGCCAGTTTCATCGGATCACAGAAGGCAATAGGTAAGGTTGTGTCCAGTGAGGGTAGACTGAGGCCAAATGCTGAAAGCTAAAGAGAAAAGTTTATATTTTATCCTAGTGGCAATAGGAAACCACTGGTAAGATCTAATCCTAGGAAAATTATTTTGGCAACAGTGTGTAGAATTGATTGTAGTGTTGAAAGATGAGGCAGAGAGACCAGTTAGGAGACTGTTGCAATAATTTAGGTGAGAGGTTATAAGGCCCTGAATTAAGGGGACAGCTATAATGAGTGGAAAGAAGGGGGATGGATATGAGAGAGGTTGGGGGGATAGAGCAACTGACTGGATGTATGAAATGAAGGGGAGTGAGAAATCCAGGAGAAGGCAGAAGTGATGGATCTGGGAACTTGGAAGGAAAGTGGTATCTTCAACGGAAACAGAGAAGTCTGGGGAAAGGGAGGGCTGGAGGTGAGGATGGGGTGGGGGTAAGATAATGAGTTCAGTTTTAAATATTTCCAGGAAATAACAGTCTGAAATGTCTAATGGGTACGTAGGGATGCTGGATTGAAGCTCAAGGAAGAGGCTGGGGCTGGAATCCAGATCTGTGAGTCACAAATAGGAGCAGCTTAGATGGTGAGATAGACAAAGACAGAGAGATAAAAAGACAGAGATATAGAGGCAGACAGAGAAAGACAGACACATAGAGACAGGGATAGAGACAGAAAAAGACGGAGGGAGATAGAGATAGGCAGAGGGAGGAAAGAATAGAATGAGAGAAAGGAGGAAGGGAGAAGGAGAGAGAACATCAGAGAGATGGAAAAAGACAGAAAGTGGTAGAGAAGAAGGCCTAGGACATAACCTTTGGGAAAACACCACTGCGGGAATGACATACATCAGTGCTGGGGAACCTGTGTCCTTAAGGGCACATGTGGTGTTCTAGGACCTTAAGTGTATTCTTTTGGCTGAATCATTCAGTGAAAAAAAGATCACACTTAAGGACCTAGAAGACCACATGTGGTCTTAAGGCTGCAGGTTTCCTACCCCTGAATGAGTCAACATAAAAAGACTGAGAAGTCACAAAACTAGGAAGAGAATCAGAAGAGAGTTACATCATGAAAACCCAGAGAGGAGAGACTGTATCCAGGAGAAAAGAATGGTCAACAGTCTCAAATGCATCAGATAGTTGGAGAAGGATGACGACTGAGAAAAGACCATCAGATTTGGCAATTAAGAGATCTCATTTGGATCAAAAGTAAGTTTCTTTGGAGTAGGAATTGTATCATTATTTGTATTTGGATCCTAGGCATAGCACACTTCCTAACAGTAGGTACTTAATAAATGCAGCTTAGGGCTACTAGGTGGCACAGTGGATAGAGCACTGGATTTGGAGTCAGGAAGACTTTAGACACTAACCTGTTTGCCTCAGTTTCTTCATCTGGAAAATGAGCTAGAGAAGGAAATGGCAAACTGCTCCAGTATGTTTGCCAAGAAAACCCCAGAATGTGGTCATGGAAAGTGAAAAACAAATAAAAGCCTGTTGATTGAGTGATTGATCTAGAGCACTGGTTCCCAAACTTTTTGGTTCTCAAATTCCTTGGCTTTGAGTAAACATTCACCTACCTTCTATTCTATATGAAATTAAATAAATTCCAGGGTTTACCATGCATAAGTACATGAGAAGTAAAATAGAATATGAATTTTTAACAAATAAACTTGGCACAATTGTTTTTACTAATACAACTACTTTTGGAATATTTTAATAGGATAATACATTTAGCAAAATGACACACTTGACAAGCTGGGTATATGCATATTAGAGGTTAGAAATCCCTGATCTAGGGGAAAGTCCACAGCATATTGGGGTGGACCCCCTAAGGAAAACTTATGGGAAATAGGACAAATATTACAAATGATAAAAAGTGGTAGATGGTTTGTCATCTGCACTATGTAAGGGAGTACACACATGGATAAGATCCTACAAGTATATGAGAAGACCAAGAACTCAGTATATCCCCAAAAGCAATTGAGTTGAATCTACAGAAAACACAATTTTGTTTAATCCTGTTCAATTCAACAAACATTTTAGTGGCTACTATATACAAAGCTCTGTGCTAAGTGCTGGCCACATAATTAAACACATAATTTAGTCATCGTTTACACATTTTTCAGTCATTTAACCACTCCATTTGGGCTTTTCTTGTCAAAGTACTGGAGTGGCTTGTCATTTTCTTCTCCAGCTCATTGTACAGATGAGGAAACTGAGGCAAACAAGGCTAAGTGACTTGTCCAGAGTCACACAGTTAGCAAGCATTTGAGGTCAAATTTGAACTCAGGTCTTTTGGACTCTAGGTCAGGCACTCTAGCCACTGCACCACTTAGCTGCTCCAGTTTAATCATGGTAATTGGATAATTCATATTCAGAATGATGAAATGTAGTTGAAGGAATGCTGGATCTGGAGTGAGAAGATGGATTCAGTCCCATAATCCCAGGTGAATCATATATTCTCCTTGAGTTTCATTGTGCTTTTCTGTAATTGGGGGCAATAGTATCTATGATACCTACCTCACAGGCTTGTAATGATGTACATGTGACCTGTTTTAGCCCAGTATGACTTTTTGGTCTGAACTTTCCAGGTTAAGCACTGTTTCATGAAGCAGGAAAGAGCTGGAGAAACAATATCCTTCCATAAACCTCTTGGTGTCCATCGTCTACACATTACAAGCACATGCATATAATTCTTGGTGTTCTCCTTATATGTCTTACCACCACCATCATCCCACTCCCTCTATACAAACACACACACACACACACACACACATCCATTAGATTTCAAGCTCATTGAGAGCCGCAACAATGGATAGTTTAATACATCTTCCCAATATCTAGCATAGTGTCCTGCACAATTAAATCTTAATAAATGCTCTTCACAGGTTTCATGTACATCAAAGGCTATAGCTTCTAATGGAGGAATATAATCCTTATTATCAGAATAAGTCAGACAAGGAAAAAAAAACTAGATAATTTATACAAAATTTCTAGGGCATGGTTTTAATTATCTATATAATTGTCTCATTTTACCACTTCACTGCTATAGACTTAATGAAACTATAGAATTTCAAGATTCTGGGAATGATGTATGAAGAACTATGCTTTTTATAGTGGTACAAAGAAAGCAAATTAAGTGCTTCCTACTAGTAAAGTAATTAATAATAGTAGTTTTAATAGTAATAAAATGTATCTTACTAAGCATGAGACCATTTAGGTCATTTTTTAATCAAAAAGGATAATCTTCCTATTCAAAATGAATTTTTAAAAAAAATTAAGCTTATCCAAATTGACTGTACACAGCTTGTATTTGAACAGTTGCCAGCTCTCCATTTAGAGTCACAGAATACTAAGTACTGGGAAATATCTTAGAATATATTATTTAAAGTTGGAAGAGACAGTATAACAGAGTATGTTAATGCTAAAAAGAGACCTATAAAATGATTGTTAGGACATAGAATAATTAGAGACAGAAACTTCCAGCAAATTGGTAGAGTGAGAAATTATAAGAAACCTCAGTTCTACAACTTTTCCCTAGAAAACAGCAAGAAAAAAAACTTAGAAAAGACCAGAAAAGAGACAGAAAGGCAAAGGTAGAGGTACAAAGAGATAGTAACAGATAAGAAAAACAATTTTAAAACTCCTAAAAGAAAATATCTCTGAGAAAAGGAATGAGCAAATACATGAGTGATAACTTTCCCTCTCAAAATCCCTTCACAATGAATAAATATTACAGGTTAAAAGAAACCAAAAAGAACACAATAGAAGGGTAGAAACAATTCAACGCTAACATCAACGATGCCCGACATAACCAAACTAGAACTATTAGAAGACACAGAAACATGGATAACAAATATACTGAAGAGAATGAAGCACAAACTGTCAGTAAAGAAAGAATATACCAAAATGATAACAACTCAACAACTTTAAAATATCCATGGAAAAATAAATAGAATTATTCTGCAAGAATACCAAAAAGTGGAAACAGCAGATCAAGCAAGAAAACCAACTCAAAAAGCAAGCCAACTGGAAAAAGTCTTGATAACTTTATAAATAAAAGTGATAGAATGAGATATTGAAACTCAGAAAATAAAGGGCTAGAAGTTACTGGCTTCTTAGAAAAAGGTGAAAAGAGTCTGGTCACTCATATTTCAGAAAATCATCAGAAAATGTCCTATTATTACTGAAATCAAGGGACAGATGGCAGATTGACAGAATACATGGTACATCAATAGATACGTCAATATCTCCCAGACACACTGATGTCAAATCGGGGATACAATAGATTATTTTATCAGTAACTACAGAGAAAAAGATTTCATATTAAAGAACACCAATCCAAATTGTCCAAGATTTTTCATCCAGTGAGAGAATGTATTATAGGCATATATGTCAAAAATCAAGGGAAATTAGGCCAAAATCAGCTACTCAGATAAACCACATATCTGTAAAGACAAAAGTGACAATTTAGAATAGTAAAGGAATTAGGGGAACCTATAGAAATGAGATCAAATATAGAATGACTTTTTAAATGTAAATCCATTATTTGCCCCCAAAATTGCCTGGGATGACTAATTAATGATTCAATGTAAATTCTATCAAATGATAACCTAAAATATTTACGTTTAAGTAACAACTGTATCAATGTAAATATCTTGGGGGAACAACAAAGTAACTGAATGGATAGTTAAATTAGTAACTCTATCAGTATGAGTACCAAAGAGGGAATCAAAGTAACATTGAGGTTGAATTGCTTAATGACTATCAGATCCACTGGGTAATTAGAATATCATTAGAATACCATAGAAATATGATATACTCCACTTTGCCAGTGTTTATTCTTTAATTTATTTTTCTTTCCTTATTACCATATTCAACTTTCCTGGAATGCTATTTAAAAGTAATCCTGAGTAGAAACGTTTATTTTGGCCCTCTTCGTAATGGTAAAGTTTCTAACATCTCTCATTTATAGAAAATGCTAGTCCTTTATTGAATGCTTTAAAATCAATTTAAGAAAAAAGTTTCCTTTTTTAAATGGTGATTTTTGTCATTTTTATAATTTATTTTGCTAATAAATTTCTTGATTTTCATGTTATAAAAATTTTCTTGTACTTTTAGTTTAATTGTCTTTAACAGTAATACATTTACAATATATTCTAGTATTTTATTTATAATTTTACAATGGTTGCTATTGATGATGTGGGTATTTGCTTCTTGTCTTTTCATTTTTGTATGATTTGGACATATTTTCTCAAAAAAAGTGTCTAGTTGAGTGGTAGCTTTCTCTATTTTAAAATTAGTTTATATACTAGAGGGGTTATTGGTTCTTTAAATGTTTGTTGTAATTTTCTTGATAATTCACCTTATCTCGATGTCTTCTTTCATGACATTGCTTTCTCATTGGGTTATATAGGTGATCTATTTCCTTTTTTGTGAACATAAGCACTTTATAATTTATTCATTAATGAATACTTAATTTAAAATTGATTAGTAACTATTATTTAAATTTATAAATTCATTTATGTTCTCAGTTTTGTTGATGTAGAACTGTGTGTAATAACCTAATAGAAAGTCATCCTGGAAAATTGGATACAGAGTCAGTCTAGAACTCAGGAAGATCTGTGTTCAATTCCTACCTTTGCCGCATTGTAGCTTAGTGCCCCCAAGCAACTTTCTCAGAGGAGCAAGTTGGAAAGAAAGTGTTGATTTTTGTCAGTGGAAGCAATTTCTATCCCAAAGCTCCCTCATTCTATGAAGTTACAGGTCTAATCAAAACAGAAAAATAAAAAGATGGATATTTGTTTCGGAGAGAAGTTTGGAGTCCAATCAAAGAATTTAGAGATTTCCCAAAGGTCATTCAGTTTACTCTCCTCCTATTTAATTTATGGCCTAGTTTATTATCCACTCGTAGTGTTTCTCTAAGATACACTCACACACATATATATGTGTATGTATATATATGTACATATATGTATGCATAATATGTATGTATGTGTATGTTGTGTATATATAAATACACCTTTCATTCTATATCTGTATCCATCTATTTCTATCTATATCTCTGTATCTATGTATGTATTCTGAGAGTAGAAAGACTTGTTTTTGACCCTATTCTTAATGGGAAAGTTTTAAATATTTCTTCCTTACATATCATCCTAGTCCTTATATTAAATACCTTATGATTATTTTAAGAAAAAAATGCTTTATTTGCCATGCTTTTCATTGTTTATTAAATGGAGGTTGTATTATTTATATTTCTCTTGCTAATAAATTTATTAATTTCCATAATGTTGAAATTTTCTATATAAATAGAAATAAATGGATACTGATTTAGAAGTTGATGTATTTATTTATATAAATTTAGATAATATATAAATATAATATAAGAATAATATATAATTATGCATTTATTTACACATATATGGATGTTTCTATTTCTCTCCATCTAGCTATAGATAGATGTAAATAGATATATAAATACTAATGGAGGAGTTCTAAAGTTTGTTAATCCAGCTGGAAAATAAACATTCTTCATTCATTGTTTTGCTTTGCAGATAGTTTGGACAAAGCCTTTGCAGTTTAATATGGACTTCTTTAGGAGCCTTTGCTACAATTTGGGACCTGATGCAATCAACACAATGTGATTTGCAAACCCAGTATGGAGAACCTCCTCATTTATAGAAATCTTTCTACAAGATCTCTGAGACAAATCTCTTCTTTGATACTGGTGTATGACATTTGACAAGCTTCTGTATCCGTGTTTTAATCCTTGATTGATCTTCATAATCCAAGGATAATTGAATAAAATAAATTCCATCCTTCTATCTTTCAAATAATCTTCTATGACTTTATCTTAGATGTGGGGGATGCCTTGTTGGAGATAAAACTTTATAGAAAATATTTTGCTCTATTGAATCAAATATTCTTAGACAGTTGACGAACAGTAAACATCGCATAATTTTGTATTTCCTAGGCAGAGGCGGGCAACCTATGACTTCGAGGCTACATGTGGCTCTCTAGGTCCTCAAGTATGGCCCTTTAGTCAAAGGGCTGCTCTTGAGGACCTAGAGGGCAACAGGTGGCCTTAAGGTCACAGGTTCCCCACCTGTGTGCTAGGCTTTTCAGTCAATTGTCAATTATAAAACTGCATTGATGCAATTAATATGATGGTTTATTTAGAAAACCCAAGAGATTCAACAACAAAATTAATCAAAATAATAAATAAGTTATAAACAACAAATTCATTAGATCATTTATATGTGTTATTAACAAGAATCAGGAAAACAGATGAGAGAAATACTATTTTAGATCATACCAAATTTTATTAAATATTTGGGCATTAGCTTACCAAGGCACATCGAACCACTTTTTAGAAAAATGGAGGAGTAACCAAGCAATTGAGAAAGCAATTGGGATCGGTGAAGATAGGTCTCACCAAAGGAGTAACATTTACTATACCAAATTAATCTACAATTTAAGTTCAATACCAACTGGAATTCAAATGAAACATTTCATAGACTGCAGGAGGGAGGTACAAGCGTTTATATGGAAGAACTGGAATAGGAACTGGACCTCTGCTTTCATTAGTGTATATACTAGGGATGGGGAACCTGTGGCTTTCAGGCCACATGTGGCTTTCTAGGTCCTTAAGTGTAGCCTTTTGACTGCATCTACTCTGTAAAATTCTGTAAAGTTCTGTAAAAAAAAACAAACAGAATTTCATCTTCCCAAAGAACTTTCCAGCTTCTACTCTTAAATTATGTAGAAAAGGAAGAGAAGTGACTTGTTTGGTCAACAAGTTTCAAATGTCAGACTGCACCCATATCTTCCTAGCATAAAAGCTGCATCTCCAGCCTCTCTACCATTCTGCCTCTCGAAAGTATTGAAGGTAATTCAGAGCAAAAAAAAATTAGAAGCAATTTATACTTTCAGATCTGAAGTTAGACTATAAAGCAATAATTATTACAACTCTCTGCTACTGGACAAAAAAACCTAGAAAAGCTAGGAAAATGGAACAGATTATTAAACAGTGATATAGAACCAACTATTTCAGACCAGTCATCAACAAATTCAAAATAACAAAACATTGGGAAAAAACTCATTATTTCATGAAGATGGATAAGAAAGTTCTACAGAGGTTGTTTTTTTTTTTTTTTTTTTTTTTTTACCAAAAAATGGTTTGTAGATTCACATTTCACAATACACATCACAATAAATTCCGAAGTGATTTAATCTTTTTGGAAAGTAATTTGGAATTATGGAAATAGCTATAAGAATATTTATAATCTTTAACTGAATGCCTCCACTACTCATCGCTCAGTTTGGTATTTAAATCTTGTAGGATTTGGTTCTAATTTCTCTTTCCAGACTGATTTACATGGGGCAACTAGGTGGCACAGTGGATGGAGTGCTGGGCTTGGAATTAGGAAGATCTGGTTCAGATACAATCTTAGACATTTATTACTTATGTGAGGGCAAGTCGCTTAATCTTGATCTGCCTTGGTTTTCTCATCTATAAAATGGGAATGATAATGATGCCTACTTTCCAGGGCTATTGCAAAGATCAAATAAAACAAAATTTGTAAAGTGCCTGGCACATAGTAAGTACTATATACATGTTAGAATTAACTTTATTATTGCTCTTCATTTCCATTCCAGAAAAAAGTGTATTAATTTGCTTTTCCCCATACACATTGGATCTTCTGCCTTTGAATAGTATGTCCTCATGTGAAACAGTATGAAGCTCATAGGGAGTGAATCAGGGAACTGGCCCCTTAGAAGCATATGCAAAAGACTCAGATGCTACCATTCCCATGTGGACTTTGGAGCTTGCCTAGGCATTTTGTAATTCATTCCAGCTTGTCAAACCATATGTTAAACAGAAGCCTCTTTGATTGGCCATGGCTATGTAGCCAGAGCTTAGGGCAGCAATCAAGAGATACTAATGGACTAGACTTTGCTCATTTGTTCAGTTCGATTTCTTTCTACCCTGTTGTGCTCCGTTGAGAGAAGGAAAAATAAACAACCCAAGTTCAAAAACAACCTTCCAATTCCATTAAAGGGAGAGGACTTGCATTCAAGGCCATCATGTGGCTTATGAATATGGCCCTCAGTTATTTACTTATCTCAACAGTTTTTAAAAAAAATAAATTTAATGCTATGACCTTGTGAGTTTCAAAATGTCAGAAAAGCAAGCCAGTAGGAAGTCTTAGGGTGGATTCTATGCTGGGCTTTGTCACCAGATTAATTTCCAAGGAATCTTCTTTGGGATCCAAACCATCACTGGCTAAAACTAGGGCTCATCCATTAGAGATGTTGAATTTGGACATGAACTCTGTATAATCAGTGTTATGGATAAGTGATGTTCAGTCTGAGCCTAGACTCCAAGGACAAAGGGTTGTAGGGCACAGTGTGTCCCTGAAAAATTGGGAGAAATGTTTGTCTCACTGTTCTTTTATAGTTTCAAAGTAAGTATTCATTTGTAACTGTTAAGAGAAGATAATTGGTAAAATGGAACGGGAGTGATTATCCTAGGGGGCAAACAGTGGGATGTAGGGGAAATATACTCAGAAAAGGGGCTTAAGCCAATAGTATTGGAGAAGAAAGATTCCATCTCCTCAGAAGTACCCCTAGAACACCGAGGGGGAGATGTAGTTGACTTTGTTCTGGCCGAATAAAGTTAGGAGAGTACACTGTATACTTAATTTGTAGATATTATGTATTTTTTTGTCTATGTGCATTTCATTTCCCTCAGCACAGTGTAAGCTCATTGAGGGTAAAAATCTTTTTTTTTTTTTTTTTTTTTGCTTTTTTCTCTTCAGTGCCTAGAATAGTACTTAATGTATAGTGCGGTCTCAATTGGTACTTGTTGAATTGAAGATAATTCTTTAATGAAGTTAATGCAAAGAAAAAAAATACTAACTTGTACAGAAATATTCTTAGAAACAGCATTTGTACAGTCCCAAACTGAAAATAAACTACTTGTACAATAACTGGGGAATTAGTAAACAAGTTTATGACATATTAATGGAATGGAATCCTACTGTGCCATAAGAAATGCCCAAAGCGAAGAATTCAAAGAAACATGGGAAGATATAACAAGTGACCCAGAATGGAGAAAGTAAAACTAAAAAAAATAATATTCTGGGGCAGGTAGATAGCGCAGTAGATAGAGCACTGGGCCTAGAGTCAGGAAGACCCAAGTTCAAATCCAGCCTCAGATATGTACTAGCTGTGTTACTGTGTACAAGTCACCTAATGCCATTACCTCCCAAGAAAACCCAAACTGTAATATGCAAAATTATGTAAATTTTATAAATTTACAATTATGTAAATAAAGATAAATAAAAAGATAAAAATAAATTTTGTAATTTTACAATTATGTAAATAAAGAAAACAATAACATACACAGTCCCATGTTAACACTCAGGAAAGAATCTAGAGCTGGAAGACCTTAGAGAATGTCATGTACAATCTCTCCTTCTATGGATGAGGAAACTGAAGTTTGTGTAGGTTAAGTGACTTGTGTAGGGTCACGCAACTTAACAATTTTAAAAAATTTCTTTAGTTGATTTTTTAGTCAATTCTTTGATGCTTCTATAGAAGTAATAAATATTAAAGTTAGTATTTGAATCTGGGTCTTTTGATTCTGGAGATAGTCTAGTTTCCACTGTATTCTTCTGTCTCCCACAAAGAAGGTCAAGATGATTTTGTTAAAACCTGGCTAAAATTAATCCAGACTTTGAAAGAAATATAAAGGCACATACACAATAATTTGTGATCTTTTTCTTTCATGGTTTTTTTTTTGTTCTTATGTATATATTTCAAGAGGTTAGGGAGTTGGCACAGTGCTAAGATTGGTGGCACAGATTGCTGAGCCTGGAGTCAAGAAGACTCATCTTCTTGAGTTCAGATCTGGTCTCAGAAACACTGGCTGTGTGACCTCGGAAAGTCACTTAGTCCCCTATGCCTCAATTTCCTCATCTGTAAAATAAGTTGGAGAAGGAAATGATAAATCACTCCAGTACAGTTGCCAAGAGAACCTCAAATGGGGTTACAAAGAATCAGAAACTACTGAAACAACACAACAACAGTGCATCCTTCAATATTTGAAAGATAAAATGAAATGTATAAATTATGAGAAAAGTGAAATTTATATCTGAGCCCATTAAAGGGTTTCTGCTGGAAGGGACCTTTGAACAAAGAATGTCAGAGCTAGAAAGCATTTTGGAGATTATCATTTTACTGAGACCACATGTAAAAGCAAGCGAGGAGGGCTTGCTATCACAGGTTCTTAGATCTGCTTTTCTTTTCTTTTTAATTTTATTTCTTTCTTTATTTTTAGATTTTGACATTTATTTCCACAAAATTTTGAGTTCCAATTTTTCTCCCCATCTCTCCCCTGCCCCACCCCATAATATCTTGCATTTTGATTACCCTTTCCCGCAATGTATCCTCTCTTCTATCACACCCCACCCTTCCCTTATTCCCATCTTCTCTCTTTTCTTGTAGGCAAGATAAATTTCTATACCCGATTTCCTGTGTTTCTTATTTCCCAGTTATATGCAATAATAATTCTCAACATTTGTTTCTAGTACTTTGAATTCCAACTTCTCTCTCTCCCTTCCCCCCTACCCATCCCCACTGAGAAGGCAAGCATTTCAATACAGGCTATATATGTGTTGTTTTGCAAAAGACTTCCATAATAGTCATGTTGTGTAAGACTAACTATATTACCCTCTATGCTATATATATCCTATATATATGTATATAAATGTACAGAGTACATACTGTGTCCCTTATTAGAATATGAACTCCTTGAGGGCAGGAACTATGTTTTGCTTTTCTTTGTATCCCACACATTTAGCACAGTGTTTGGCACATAGTTGTAATGTAATGTTAATGAGATTTATGTTAATGGGAGTTAAAGATCTTCCCCCACCCATTAAGAGGTCTTAGGTAAAGCCCATTAAGGGAAGCTTGATTAGGGGAGGCTTGTTTTGTAGGAAGGCCCACATCTTTTGTTAATTTCTAATGAGGAACTAGGTCATGATGGCTGTGCCCTCTGACTCTGAAAAGTATATAAATACTCTGAGATGAGGTTTTACTTTGGGACTCATGTATTGGAAGTGTTTGTTTGGCCAGAGGAAACTTTGGGAAGCTGCTAGGGAGCCCCCCGGCTTTGAAAACTCGGATGTTGGTGCTTCCCTCTCTGGTAACTATGCATGTATGGTCAGAGAGTTGGATCTATCTGTTGATCTGTGACGTATGTATTACTTATGGTCAGACAGTTAGAAGCCCTATCTGTTGGTCTTCATTTCTCTGCTTGTATTTTTCTCTGTTGGTGAATGTAATTAAAGTATATTGTTGACCCCCTTTTAAGTTGCTTTCCTTAGAAAAGCAGATCTAAGAACCTGTGCCATCCGGTCATCCTGGATTTGTCAGGGTGCTTGCTGCTATGATAGCAAGCCTTTGTAGACTGAATGACTGACTGAATGAGAACAGATAAGTCAATTAAACTCTATAAGCTTTAATTTATACTTTAAAATAAAGACCTTTGCATCAGCCCCTTCACTTTGTTGATATGAGGAGAATCCGTTATAGGCTTCTAGCTCTATAGAAATGCAAGTTATTATTTATAGGTGAAAAAACATGAGACTCAAAGAGGTTAATTTACTTAGCCAATGATACCTAGTTAATAAATAGGAAAACCGTGGATTGAACCCCTGTCTTGCAACCCCAAATCTAAGTGCTATTTCTACTGTATCACAATTGTCTGATAACATACTGGTTTTGTTGTTTTTCAGTAGTTTCAATTGTGCCTGATTTTTTACGACTCCATTTGGGGTTGTCTTTGCAAAGATATTGGAGTGGTTTGCCATTTCCTTCTCCAGCTCATTTTACAGATGAGGAAATTGAGGCAAACAGGGTTAAGTGACTTTCCGAGGTCACACAGCTTGGAAGTGTCTGAGGACTTGTCTTGCTGACTTCAGATTCAACACTTTATCCACTGTACCACCTAGCTGGAGGTCATCTCTTATAATCCTTTCATTTTGTAACTGAATAAAGTAAGATCCAGAGAACTAACTTTGTCTAAAGTGACAAGGATAATTAGAAATTCTTTCATCCAGAGCAAAAATAATTGTGGCAATGTAGGAGACAGTGTCAATAGCATATAAGACAGTCTCACCATTGGTGAGTGAGCAGGCAGAGGACATTGAGGGGACAGTAGTTAATAGCAGGGAGGATACATGTCCTCTAAGAGAAGAAGCAATACCTGATGCTTCTCAAAGAAACCCCCCTCCTAGGAGGTCAAGGGTCTCATTCAAAGTACCATTCACCCTGTGATAGTTACCATTCTGCTCATACAGGGGTGAAGCCAGGAAGCTAGTATTCTGACTTGCCATGTAGGGTTTCCTTTAGTTAAGTCAATTCTAAATTAAAGACAAAAAAACCTCTCCCTTTCTAGTCTTCCTCATTTGTATTTTTTAAAACTTTGAAAGGGGAATGAAATGAACTATCTGAACTGAGCATGAAAAAATAAGTGGAGGTTTTTGACTGCTACCCACTTAGGGCATTTTCATTGCTGATGGTTGAGTTTGCAGAGATCTGTCCAGACAGGATACTTGGCTAGTATACTTTAAGAAGACTGTCCAGGTCTGCTGTAAGGAAAATACCTGCCAAGTCCAAATGAACTAATTTTTTCTTATAACCACATGCTGTTCTCCCACGCAATGGGCCCAAAGCCACATTTCCACCCTAGTTGGACTGCTAATCCCCCCCCCCCTCTCAAAAGTTTTATATTTTGCTCTAAAAAAACTAACTAGTGCTAACATAACCTTAAGAAAAGCTTTTACCTTCCCAGGGAAATCTGTTTAATTGTACCTCTTGGTAACCATAATCCAATAACACATTATTGTGTTATCTTCGATTATAGTTTAACTATCAGCCTGTGACTGAAGCCTTTCCAGATTAGTAAGACAGATCTTATATCACAGGTGGTTACCTGTGAACCACAATGAGATTTCAGATTAAAACTGTTGGAGACTGAGATGCGAATGTTGGTGATAAAACCTCAAGTTTTTTCCTGTGATCAGAGGGAGATAACCTAGTTTTAACTTCCAAAATCAACTTATTAGATAGGTATACCTCATTCATTTTTATCTAATTACCTTTGATACATCCAAATAGAGACATAATCTATGGATTATAAATATTACCAGAAAAATTTCAAGAAAACAAAAATTTGAACATTATATTCTATAAGAACATTTAAACACTATTTTAATAAGGAATCTTATAGAAAAATTACTTGAAAATATTGAAAGCAAATGGCAAAGTTCAGATTGAGGTACTCCATAGAACACCATCAGATAAAAACCCAAGGGTTAAATTCATCAAGAAACACTGTAATAAAATTTCAGAGTTGATTCAAAGAATACATTTTATGGGTAGTAAGAAAAAACTCTTAGGGGAGGAGCCAAGATGATGGAGTAGAAAGACACACATATGCTAGCTCTTATCTCACAGTCCATAAAATACCTGTAAAGAACAACTCTCAACAAATTCTAAAGCAGCAGAAGCTACAGAACAACAGAGTGGAGGAGATTTCTATACAGAGAGACCTGAAAGATCAACGGAAAAGGTCTGTTGTGCACCAGACATGGAGCAGAGTCCATCCCTGCTTTGGTCACACAGCACCGAGAGGAGCAGATCCAAGCAGGCTTCAGGGACAGAATCTCCAGCAGCAGTGAAGATCCCTCAACCCACAGGCACCAAAAGTCAGTGAGAGGGACTTTTAGGCTGGCTGAGAGGGGAGTGAGATGTCCCCATAACTCAGGCCCCCTCAGGAGGCAGCAGTAGACAAGGCTCCCAAAGTAGGCAGTAGCCTACATCCATTTTGATGATCTCCTCATAAACCTCCTGAGGGAACTGAGCCCTCTGTGGTGGCCCTGTCCCCACCTGAGCAGCTGAACTTAATCTCACACTGAATAGCAGCCCCACCCCTGCCGAAAACCTCTAAGGCTTGGGAGCAGTGAATTTGAATCTCAGCCCCCAGTTCTGGTTTGGCAGAACTGGAGGCAAGGTGATTGTGGAGAGGAAACTCAGAAGTCAAGTAACTGGCTGGGAAAATGCCCAAAAAAGGGGGAAAAAAATAAGACCATAGAAGATTACTTTCTTGGGGAACAGGTGTCTCCCCCTATCCTTTCAGGTGAGGAAGAGCAAGACATACTGTCAGAGGAAGTCAAGGCCTCTGCCTCCAGGGTCTCCAAAGGGAACTTAAATTGGGCTCAGGCAATAGGAGACCTTAAAAACCAAGTTAATAGTTTACTAATAAAGAACCAAAAAAATGCTGAGGAAAATAATAACTTTAAAAAGAGGCTAACTCAATTGGAAAAAGAGGTCCATAAAGCCAAAGAGGAGAAGGAGGTTTTAAAAAGCAGAAGTAGCCAAATGGAGGAGAAAGTTCAAAAGCTCACTGAACAAAATAATTCATTGAAAGAGAGAACTAAGTTCAGGGAAATGAATGAATATGAGTTAAACCAAGTTGTTAGTAAACAAAACCAAAAATTTGAAAAAATAAAAGATAATGTGAAACATCTCATTGTTGGAAAAACAACTGACCTGGAAAATAAATCCAGAAGAAACAACTTAAAAAGTATAGGACTACCTGAAAGTCATGATCAAAAAAAGAGCCTAGATATTATCTTCCATGAAATTATAAAAGAAAACTGCCCTGATGTTATAGAAACAGAGGGCAAAATGGATATTGAAAGAATTCATCAATCACCTCCTGAAAGAGACCCGAACAGAGAAACTCCTAGGAATATTGTGGCCAAATTTCAGAGTTCCCAGATTAAGGAGAAAATACTGCAAGCAGCTAGAAAGAAACAATTTGGGTACTGTGGAAATACAATCAAGCTAACCCAGGATCTGGCAGTTTCAACATTAAGGGATTGAATGGCTTGGAATGGGATACTTCAGAGGTCAAAGGAACTTGGATTGAAACCAAGAATCACCCACTTAGCAAATCTGAGTATAATACTTCAAGGGAATAAATGGTCATTGGATGATACAGAGGACTTTCAATCATTCATATTGAGGAAAAGACCATATCTGCATAGAAAATTTGACTTCCCAAGACAGGAATCAAGAGAAGCATGAAAAGGCAAACTGGAAAGAAAAATCATAAAAGACTCTCTAAAGCTGAACTGTTTACATTACTACATGGAAAGAAAATATTTTTAAACCCTTGAATTTTTTCTCAGTATTTGGGTAGATTAAGAGATTGTACATACACACACACACACACACACACACACACTCACACACACACACATAGATAGAGAGTACAGGGTGTGTTATACCAGAAGAGATGATGTCCACATGCAAAAAAATAAAATAAAAATTAAGGGGTGAAGGAGGAAAATTCCGGGAAAAGAAAAGGAGAAATGGAACAGGGCAGGATATTACTCATAAAAAAGATAAGAAAAATCTTATTCAGTGGAGGACAAAAGGGAGAAGAGGGGAGGGGAAAAAATGAAGCTACTCTCTCCACATGTGGCTGAAGGAGGGAATAACATGCTCACTAAATTTGATATGAAAATTTATATTACACCACAGGAAAGTAGGAGAGGAGGTGACAAGTGGGGTGAGGGGAGTGTTAGAAGGGAGGCCAAATGGAGAAGGGAGTCACTAGAAATAAACACTTTTAAGAAGGGACAAGGTCAGTTGTGGGAGAAAATATAAGGGGGATAGAGTAGGACAGAGGGCAATATAATTAGCATTACACAACATGATTATTATGGAAGTCTTTTGCAAAAGAACACATATTTAGTCTGTATTAAATTGCTTCCCTTCTCAGTGGGGGTGGGGAGGGAGGGGGGAATGAGAGAAGTTGGAATTCAAAGTGTTAGAAATGAATGTTGAGGATTTTTATTGCATATAATTGGGAATATACAGGGAATGGGGTATAGAAATTTATCTTGCCCTACAAGAAAAGAGAAAAGATGGGGACAAGGGAAGGGTGGGGTGTGATAGAAGGGAGGGTACATTGAGGGAAAGAGTAATCAGAATGCAAGGTATTAGGAAGTGGGGGGAGGGGAGTGATGGGGAGAAAAATTGGACATGTTACAAAGTGAGGTAAAAGCAATTAGTATTAAAACAATTGACTTGAATTAATTACTGAGAATAAATCAATGACATCTTTAGGTTGGGGAAAAGAATTTTAGTCTAAATTTCCTAGAAGAAGGTAACCCTGGGTAAAATTTGGCATTGATGGAAAAGTTAAGGTTTTAATGGTACATTTGATTTTATGATTGCTATTTAATCAGGAACTAGACCATGTATAGAAAGGCATGTAAGCCACTATAGATTATTGGTAGGGGAATATCAGAGGTTAAGTCTAAAATTAAACTATTAGGCATAGGACTTTAGACCAATACCAATAAGTTAGGATTCTTTAACTCTTAGTAATACTGTGGAGACAATTAGGTCAAGAGCTTGTGAAGTTAGCAACTTGAATGTTATTTGTCTCAATTGGTTAATGTTTAAAAAAAATTCTTTGTGGTCCATATTGTAAATGCTTTTAAAAGAAGTATCACCTGACCAAAAGTTGGAATTGTTTTATCTGTTATAAACAGTGTTAAAAATAAAAAATTAAAATTAAAAAAAAGAAAAGAAAAATCTCTTTAATTGCCAAGGATCATAAACCAGAACAGCATAGGATTACTCCATGGTTACAATAAATCAAAGGAAAAATTTGAATATGATATTCTTAAGATCAAAGGAGTGTGGCTGGCACTTAAAGATAACATGTCCTGCAAAGCTGAGCCTAAGCATCATAGAAAATAATTGGATATTAAAGAAAATGGAAGGAATTGAACAATTTTTGAAAGAGGAGTCATCGTTAAACAGTTAATTATTTATCATACAAACTGACCAAATAACAGAAAGCTTAATGTTTTTATGGAGTAAGTAAAGAAAAAATGAAAGGTTTATTTTCATCAAACTAGGTCTAAACAAGGACATGAATGTGGAATGGAGGATTATTTTCCGCTGGTTGTCTGATTTTTCATAAAAAACCATTAGCTCAAGCATTGAGTGACAGAGAAGACAGAGCACCAACTGGCTAAATAATTGAAGTGAAAGAAATATAAAGTAAAATTCTTTCATTTTATAAGCAGCATTTTATGTGAAATCCAGAAAAAAAGCAATCTGAGAAGAAAAACAGAGAGTTCTGAGGAGGAAGAGAAAAAAATTCCTTCACAAAAAAATACTGAGAGAACATGGATAAAAGCAGCTCAGAGGCCACAGTAATGATTGATGTTAGAGGTGGCTGCAGTGCATTGTTTTCCACCAGCTAATTTGAACAGAACTGTTTATAGGACCTTGGAGTTTATTAGTGGGAAACCATGAATCAAAGAATTGTTTCAGGACTATAGGATGATGTTATATGAACTATTTGTGTTATAGTTGTCAGATATGTGGATCTGGTGCTTTTCAGCCTGACAGGTATGGGTCACTACACATTTAAGGATCAGAACTCACATCAGAATATCTACAGTCAATAACTGAAGAAGGTGAGAGAGAGAGAGAGAGAGAGAGAGAGAGAGAGAGAGAGAGAGAGACAGAGAGAGAGAGAGAGACAGAGAGAGACACAGAGAGAGACAGAGAGAGAGACAGAGACAGAGAGAGAGACAGAGAGAGACAGAGAGAGAGACAGAGAGAGACAGAGAGAGAGACAGAGAGAGAGAGACAGAGAGAGACAGACAGAGAGAGAGAGACAGAGAGAGACAGAGAGAGACAGAGAGAGAGACAGAGAGAGAGACAGAGACAGAGAGAGAGAGACAGAGAGAGAGAGACAGAGAGAGAGACAGAGAGAGACAGAGAGAGAGAGAGAGAGAGAGAGAGAATATCAGAGAAATCAATGAAAGCTACTGCGGAGAGAAGCTAAACCATCAGAAAAAAGAAGAGAGAACGTAGGAGACATTAGAGTTGTGATGCTGATAAAAATTGAGACTAGCTCAGTATTAGTTTTCTGTTAAGTATGTGCCCATTTCCTCCACTACCCTAAACATTGTACTTTGGTGGAAGACTGACCTAGGTTTTTTGGTGGGCCATTATGTTTTGATTCTTTCTGCTTTTGCATTCTATTGATTGAATGTTATTATTATTCGTACTTTTGCCTTTTTCTTTAGTGTTTCATGTTTCTGAGTTTAATGGTGTCTGTTGGTAGAATTGTGAACTCATTCAACCATTCTGGAGAATAATTTGAAATTCTGTCTAGAGGGATATAAAACTGTGCCTACTTTTTGACCCAGACTAGATCTGGATCCCCAAAATATTAAAGAAAATGGAAAACAACTTATATGTAAAAATATTTATAGTAGTACTTTTTGTGATGGCAAAGAATTGGAGGATACCCATCAATTGGGAAATGGCTAAACAAATTGTGGTACATGATTGTGACAAAATACTATTGTGCTATGAGAAATGATAAGCAGGATGGTTTCATAAAAGTCTGGGAAGACATATTAACTGATGCAAAGTGAAGTGAACAGAACCAGGAGAACACTGAGCACAGTAACAGTAATATTGTAATGATTATCAGCCGTGAAAGCCTTGGCTATTCTGATCAATACAATGATCCAAGGCAATTCCAAAGGACTCATGATGAACAATATTATCCAAATCCAGAGAGAGAACTGATGATGTCTGAGTGCATATTGAAGCATATTTTTTCACTTTTTTATTTTTCTTGCTTTTATTATGACAACATGACTAAAATGTAAAATATGTTTCACATTTCACATGTATCATTGCTATTACATTGCTTGCCTTCTCAATGAGTGTGGGAGGGGCAGGAGGGAGGAAAAGAATTTGGAACTCAAAATTTTTAAAAATAGAAAGTTAAAATAAATGTAATTTTTTTAGAGCTAGTGTCATTGTGACTGATTTTTGTAAATGGGAAGGACATTGGTGGAGACTCATGAGGTATAGACATGAATTACATCTATGAACCTGAGAGCGAATTGTAGTAATGTGACTGCTCCTGACCCTTCTCCTCTCCAGGAAAAGCCTCCCGTACCTGTCATATGCATAAGTTGGGTTGATGAATCAACCCAGAGAAATAACGAATGGAGATTGGTTGGATGTGAAATTCAATTCAAAATAATTAGAAATGAATAAAATATCTATATGTTAACCTACCAAGATACATGCAAGATTTATGTAAATATAACTACAGAATATTCTTTATAGAAATAAAAAGATAGATAAGTAATTGATGGGGTAGTCAGTGACTGTGATTGGGTCATACCAATGTAATAAAAAAGACGGCATTAGTTCAATCGACTTACAGATTTAACAGTCTACCAATCAAATTACCAAGAGAGTAAATTTTGAACTTCATAAAAGAATGACACAATTACTTTAGAAGGATTAAATAGTTTAGATCTTAAGGGAAATAGTGAGGAAGAAAAGTATGAATGAAGGTATCACAGCATTATCAGATCTCAAACTACATTAAAAAGCAATAGATATGAGGACCATTCCATACTGGGGAAAAAGCAAAACCAACAGAAAAGTAGTTTAATGGAACAGCTTGAATAAGTAAAAGGAAGAAGCAATTAAGTATGATAGCCCAGGACTTAATAAGTCCAAGAATATAAGTTACTTGGTGAAAAAAAAAATGGAAAATCTTTTATTTTTGATAAGAATCAGTGGGAAAACTAGGAAGAACTTGGAAGAATAAGGTTTAGGCCAGCCATATGCCATAACAAGCTCAAAATAAATATATAGCTTATAAAAATTAACTTCGTTTTAAAAATTAAAAAGAACAAAATTGTGACTATCTTTCATAACTATGAATATGGAGAGAATTCCTAATCAACAAGAGACAGAGCAAATCATAAAAAATCTACTTTTGTCCACATAAAATAATAAAAAGCTTTTACATAAATAAAATAAATGAAGCCAGAAGAAGAATTACTATGTGTCAGACACTATGCTTTCCACTTTACAAATATTATCTCATTCAATCCTTACAATAACCTTGTGCTATTATTATCCCTATTTTATAATTGAGGAAACTGAGGCAAACAGAGGTTTAAGGAATTTGCCTGAGGTCACATAGCTAATGTCTGAGACTGGATTTGAATTTAGAGCTTTCTGATAAAATCTAACTAGCTCAATAGGAACTCCATGAATTCACCTGTGGGTCATTGGATTGGGATGCTTCGTCTAAAATTTAGCTTTTTTGATTGTGAAAATAGGTATGGGTATATATAAAAAGGTTATAACTGAAAAAGAATGAAAGGATCCTTTTTAGGTTAATTTACTAATTCTTCATAGAAGGAAAATAATCCAAGACAGGTTTGCCTTCCTTGCTCCAAGTCATAAAGTGACCTGAAACTGGAACCAAGCTCTCCCAAGTCCTAATCCAAAGCTCTTTCATCAGATACCCATGTACATTTGCATATTAAATGATACTTTGAAATTTTGAGCTAGATTCTTATTTTTACTCAGGTGTATATCTGAACCTTCTATATGAGGTGCCCCCCCCTCCATTTAGACATATTAATTTGTTTGCTTCCTGGTTATAGCCCGGTGCTTTTTATAATGTCTATTTGTATTATGTTCTTTTGTGATAATTAAAAGGTTCTGAACATTTAGGATCATCTGTGTTGAAGTGGATAAGAAATTCTATCTAGTAACAGTTTCACAATCTGATCTCATTAGAAAGGAGAAATGGAAGGAAATTATTAAAAGGAAACCCCTTTTCCCCTGTGTGTGTTAATGAGCAAAACCATAGGAGGTCTTCTGTAAGTCAGGCTACAGGCAACATTACATTTATTGCATATCAACAGATTCTAATAAACATTCAAAAATAGTATTATAATGTCATGTGCTCTGTGGTTATACATTTGGGCCTCCTTTAATCAGAGAACTTTGAGAGGAAGTTGGTAAACTCATGTGAAGTTACTCGTACATCCCACTTAACTAAAAATTGTTCCAAAAAAGCATTATGAGTCAAAATAATAATCGTCAATGTTTTTGTACCCTGGAACCTTTTTAGTTCATCAGGGTTCGCTTATTAATTTTTTTAAATGGAGCAGCTGAGATTTCTGAAATGGAAAATAAACACTTCATACTTTGAGGGGTCCATGATCTCAGTGGTGTGAATACCCTTGCTACCAGCATAGACTGCATTCATTCACACCTTCCCATCCTGTTCAAATCCTTCACACCCCTCCAGAAATTCATGAGACCCATTTGTTAAAGAAGACTTTTCTTTGCTTTAAAAAAAAAATGAAAGAAGAAAAACTGGATTGTTGATGGGTGATTTATCTTTGAAGCACAATAGACAAAGTAAAATGGATGCTAAGCAGTTGTCTTGTGGATTTAATTGGTGCCAAAGGTCAAGTTGGAGAATTCATGCTGCAAATCCCTGCTTTTTCCAGAAGGAAAACATCTGAAATTAATATTTTGGGCCCCTATGTAAAAATGTAAAAAAAAAAAAGTCCCTTTTAACTGTGTCAAAAATGCACAAATCCTATTCCCATCCCTTCTTTTTTTAAAAAATAGTTTCCTTGCAATATAGTTGGATGATCTTCATAGCTATTACTTGAAGTATCGTGGTGACTCTCATGTCTCTTCTTGTCCAGTTGCTGCTCTATTCAAATCAGCTGTGACATTTGGGATTGACTAGGACGATGTGGGGCTAAGAGACAAGAAACCTAAATTCTCAAACCAGGTCTGCAACTTAGTAGATCTGTGACCCTGGGAGAGTCCCTTAACCTTTTGGGGTCTCAGTTTCTTATCACAGAACCATACATTTAAAACCAGATGGGAACATAGACACAATCAAGACCAACCCACTCAGAGTAGGAAACTAAACATCCAAGAAGTTGAAAGACTTCCCTAGGATCACATAGTTTTAATTGTCAGAGATGGGATTTGAACTCGTGTCTCTGCTTTTAAGTCCAGTGCTCCTCACCTATAAAATGAAGAGATGGCATCAGATTATGTAGAAGACACTTTTGTGGGAGGTTCTATTATAACCCAGACGATTAATTACTGAAAGATGACCTGGTGTTTTCCATTATCCTGCTTAGCGATAGCATTCTTTCTCATGGGAAAACATTTTTTCCATAGTTTTTTTCATGTTTGCAATACTTACTCTACCCGGGGCAGCTAGGTGGTGCAGTGGATAGAGTACCAGTGCAGGAGTCAGGAGGACCTGAGTTCAAATCTCACCTCAGACACTTGACACTCACTAGCTGTGTGACCTTAGGCAAATCACTTAACCCCAATTGCCTCATATCTCCAGTCATCCTGGCTCTGGAGGAGAAGTGAGGCTGGTGACCTGCACAGCTCAAAACAAAGTCAAGTGCAAATCATGTCTTTATTTCTCTGATGGCATGGTCTTCGGCAACGAAGGATGAACACACACACACTTACTCTACCCATGGCACTTTGCAGTAATGTCAATCTTTCTAGAAACACAGTAAAATAGATAGACCTACAGTCCTGATTCTGCTTTTTTTATAATGTATATGTTGAATTAGCACATGATCATTCATTTGGAAAAGGCTTTGCTGCCTTGAAATGGGTAGGAGAATCTGATCAAATCTCCTCATGTCAAAACTCCTAGAATTATCAGAGTGCCCTCATTCAGATCTCTGCAGGGAGTGTCAGGGCATGGCTGTGGATTTCTTTCTTATTTGCCTTGCCAGTGTCAAGTCTTGGTCCCTTTTCTTCTATTTTAACTCCTTTCATCTTGGCCCTTCTTAGGGGTGTGCTGAATCTTAGCCTTAACTTGCCCCTTTATTTCAGTCAGAAATCCCATGGCTTTAGTGAATGAATAGCCTTTTCCTCTCCCTAAGCACTACTGCTTTATGGATAAAGAAGACTGACCACAGAAGAAAGGTCTTTATTGGGTCTGACCTGTTCTACACAAAGAATGAAAATAGGGCTTGATAGATAAAGAAGTCCCGTAGGCGCCTCCTCTCAAATATGGGCGGTAGGAGGGGTGGAGAGGAAGAGCTGAGCTTATTATGATGTGATAATCGCAACCCACTTGCCTCATCCAGCTGTGACTGGAAAGGGAGGGGAAGGAGAGGAAAAGAAGCGGGCTAGACCCACTGAGTGTAATGAACATGTAGCTGCAACTTTGGAGGAAGGAGAAAAGGGTGGAGATGAGCGGAACGTCCCGGGATCCAGAGTAGTACTTCACCCCCATATGCTCCAGCCTCTGTACTGCTGCCTGGGATTCTGGAGCCCTTTCAAGCAGGTTTCAAGTGCAAAAAAAAATACCACCTGATTCACCTTTCTGTTCCCCATATTTTACGTTCCAACTGGCACTATTTTCTAAGATCCCTTTCAGTAAAATCCTGTCCATGATTATGGACATAACCAAGATAATTGGATAGATTATTTTGTAATCTATTTCTCTGACAGGAGATAGAAAAAGTCCCAATTACAGCAGCAGAATTTAAAATTCAAACTAGGCTCCAAAATTCCATAATAATTATAATTCCATAATTCCCTGTTTTGCCTCTCAAATTATACCTCGAGCTGAAATACTTTCCCTCAGAGCAACTGTTGTCATTAAAGAATATATAGACTCATTACTTTTTAAAAGATCCTTTAAGTGACCTTCAAGGTCATTTAGCTTAATTCCTTTGCTTTAGATATGAGCAAACTGAGGCTCAGAGAAGTTATGTAGTTATGTGACTTGACCAAGATTGAACTATACAGTTTTTGAATTCCCTTCCCCTCTAGACCCATGATCCTATGATCCTACTTTCACATTGATTGGGATTCCTGACCTTTCTCATGTCATTGACCCCTTTGGCAGTCTGATGAAATCTGTGGACTTCTCAGAATAATGTCTTTAAATGCAAAAAATAAACATGTAGAATTACAAAAGAAAATTATAGCGAAATATAGTTATCAAAAAAAAATTTAAGTTCCTGGATTCCAGGATAAGAACCCCTGAATCTCAATAAGATAGTAAATCTCAGAAGTGGTATTTGTACCTGAGTTCTCTGACTCCAAATACATTACTGTTTCTACTAATAGAAGGAGAGATGGAGAGTGGGAGAGATGGTAACTTGAGTGCAGTAAGTTGTAATAATGAAATATTGATGTTCAGTAAACGAAAGGATACCATAGAGTCAGAAATAAACTTAACTCGGTTTCCATGCAACTTAATACACATAGTGCTTAATACAGTGTGATTGCTCAATTATGGCTTTACAGAGCTGCAATCACAAGGGACCGCAAAGTTTTCAGGCCTGCTGGTGATTTCCTGGAGGAATTTTAGCACTTGGTCACACATTATGGAACATAATAAATTGCACTATCTCTATAAATAGATCTTGGCTTCAAACAGAATAACCAAGTCCACACAAGCTATAGGAAGTTAAGAAACTATGAATGTCCTTTCTTATTTGAATTTTAAAAGATAGCTTTGAGAGACATCTGAAGATGGTGGTCAGATTACCAAAGGGGTAGAAAAGTTAACAATTCCAGTCAGTGTGAACATAGGGTTACAAGATCATAGAACTAGAGTTAGAAGGGATCTCTGGGAAAGTCTTGTAACTTCCCTTGTTCTCGTTTTCCTCCTATGAAAAATAAGGAGGTTGAACTGAATGATCTTCAAGGTCCCTTACAGTTCAAAATTGAGGAGCCTATGAAATGTGTTTTCATGATAACAGGAGTAGAGTAAGAGACAGGCCAAGATCATACAAAGCTACAACAGTCCCAGTAGGAGTATGCTAAGCCTGGCCCTAACACAAAGTCCCAATAAGAAAAGTAAGGCAGGAAAAATGAGTAAACAAAAAAGGATAAAGAGCTGTTATGATGCCAAGGATGCCCAAGACACAACCCAAAAGAGGAGAATAATTCTAAAGTACACACACAAGCAAAGTCTTAAGGAAAAATACAGCTTTGCTGCAAGATCAATTAGAAATCCTGGAGGAAATAAAACCAGAGTTTTTTTTCAAAAAGTTTAAAAATGATATTATAACAAAATTGATAGAGGAAAGAAGTGGAAAGGAAATGAAACATTTGGAGGAAAGACTTGGAGAGAGAATTGAGCAAATTAGCACAAGTGATACAAAACTTTATTCAAATTTTATGTTTGTTGAAAATTCTAATGGACCAAATAGAAGTTAATGACTCTCTGAGACAAAAAGAAATGTTAAATGAAGTAAAAAAATTTACAAAAAAAAGAAAAACATAAGGTATCCCTTGTCAATAATAATTACCCTAGAAAACAGTTCAAGGAGATATAATTTAAGATATAAATAAAGATATAATCTGAAAACCATAACTAGCCCTTCCAAAAGAATCTGAATATCATATTTCAATATAGTATGAAAAACTACCCAGACATATTAGAACAAGGGGACAAAGCAGAAATTTTAAAAAATAACCTTACTGATCACCTCCTGAAAGAAACTCAAAAATGAAAAATCGCAGGAACAAATCCAATGCTTTCAATTCCAGGAAGGTGGGAAAATACTGAAAGTGGCAAGAAAGAGGTCAAGTACTGTGGCATTGTAGACAGAATCACACAAAATTTAGTGGTTATTAATTAAAAGGAGTGGAGACCGTGGAATACAATAGTTCAACATGGCAAAAGATATTGGCTTACAACCAAGAACAATTTACCTACAAAACTGAATATAATCTCACAGGGGGAATATGGCTCTTAATGAGATAGAGGACTTTTAAGCATTCCTGATTAAAAAAAAAGAAAATTGAGTAGAATGTTGGAATATAAACACAAAAATAAAAGGAAACAAGAACAGAAATACCAGTGAATTGCTTACATTTCAATGGAGGAGGAGGGAGCAATAATATGAGTCCCTCTTAAAACTCTAATACCATTAGGAGTCATAGGGGTCATAATCAGACAGAGGGCCTGGCAGTGATTTTGCTATGTTTTGATGCCATTAAAAAAAGAAGGGAAATGGAGGGGATGGGAATATACAAAAGGGAAAAAAGAGCAGCAACAACAGAGATTTTAACTCGTAATTGAAGGTGTAGATAGAAGTCTATACAGACAAGGAAGGGGTTCAGGGTATGGAAAGCCATTTGGACCTCACTTTCGTGTGAACTGATCAAAAGAAGGTCCAATAGACACTCATCAATATTTTGGAATAGAAATACATTGATCCTACAGGGAAATGTGACGGAAAAGGGAGAAGGGAAAGCTGGAAGAAGCAGAATAGATTCAGGGAGAAATTATTCATAAGCAAAACAAACCCTAAATTCAGAGTGGGGATTGTGAAGAGGGGTTTCAAAGGAAAGACACCAAGGGCAAGAACTTATGATTGGGATCTAGAAAAGTGGAAGAGACCAGGTCAAGGAACTGATGATCAATCTGTGCTATAATAACAACATTGTAAACATGAACAGTTTGGAAAGCATAAGCATGCTGATGGATGTAACTCCCAACTATGACTCCAGAGCACCAATTATGAAATGTGTTACCAAATTCCTGACAGATAAGTCATGGACTACATGTGCAGAATGAGACACACAGATTTGCACCTGGCCAATGTGGGAGTTTGTTCTGCTTGCTTATGCATATTTGTTTCTGAGGTTTTCTTTTTCTTTCTTTTATTTTTTTTTTAGTAGTGGTAGAATGTATGTGGGAGGGGGAGAAAATAAATGCTTATTATTTCTGAAATAATAATTAATTTTAAAATAAATAAAATGATTTTACCTGAAGTGTTCAGTAAATGAAACAAGACTATTTGTAATTTGTAATTGGATAATTCCCTCAGTTGCCTACTTCACCCTTCCAATGTTAAGTTTTTGTATTACCCTTAGAAAAGGCATGGATATGTATCAAATTGCAATTAACTGGAATAGTAACAATTGACATTAGAATACAGCACTATAATGTTTAGACTTTTCTTTAAAGAATTCAGTTATAGAGTATCAGGCCTGGAAGTAATAATCTTTATCAAAGTCTCTTATTTTATAGATAAGTAAACTGAGGCATAGAAATGAGAGGCAATTTTCCCAAAGCCTAAAATTACATAATGTCAGTATAATAACTTTCAACTATGACAAATGCAACTGAATTAATGAATTATACAGCAGAAAATATTCTTAGTGGGTATACTTTCATATGGGGAAAATAAGAAGCTGAAATATGTTCAACATATCCAACAGATAGCCATCTCTTCAATGTTAAGGCTACCACAGTTTATTTCACTGGATATCCATTCCTGCCCACCCTATGTTCTTCTTGTCCATATCTTCAAACAGTTGTACCACAAGGGTGTTGACACTTTATGTAGATACCACTGGAGCATGCAAGCTTATCCTTGGGAATGAATGAATGGAGTGAAAAATAATTTATTAAGCTGTTGCTTTGTGCTAGGCATTGCGTTAACTGCTAGGAATGGAGCAATCAAGGTGCCATAGGTGGAAGAATTTTAGGACAGATGCTGCTGCCATTCAATACTAATATTATCAATCACCATCGCCAGAGCTGTCACTCTGGTCAAGAACTGTTTATTATATTTACTTAGGGTGTTCTGATCACATGAACCAGGTGCTAAACTTGCCGTATTTGTTGGGATAAATTTTATCAATAGGGCATTTTGACATATCAAAGTCCTTCTTCTCATCTTCCTCCTCAAAAATGAACTCTTAGAGTTTGAGTCAAAAAAAAATAAAGGTTGCCCCTTTTCTTTTTTTCTTTTTTTAAAATATTAATTAATTTATTTAACTTTTTACACTCATTTTCACAAAATTTTGGGTTCCAAATTTTCTCCCCATTTGTGCCTTCCCCCCATCCCAATACACTGAGCAATCTAATTTTCCCTATCTCCAATCTGCCCTCTCTTCTATCATCCCTCCCTTCTTTTGTCCCCATCTTCTCTTTTGTCCTGTAGAGCCAGATGACTTTCTATTCCCCATTAACTGTATTTCTTATTTCCTAGTAGCAACAACAATACTCGACAGGTGTTCCTAAAACTTTGAGTTCCAAATTCTCCCCATCCCTCCCTCCCCACCCATTCATTCCCTTTGGGAAGGCAGGCAATTCAATATAGGCCATATCTGTGTAGTTTTGCAAATGACTTCGATAATAGTCGTGTTGTGTAAGTCTATATTTCCCTCCATCCTATCCTGCCCCCGATTGTTTCTATTCTGTCTTTTGATCCTGTCCCTCCCCAAGTGTTGACTTCAAATTGCTCCCTCCTCCCATTGTCCTCCCTTCCATCATCCCCCCCACCCTGCTTATCTCCTTCTCCCCCTCTTTCCTGTATTGTGAGATAGGTTTTCATACCAAAATGAGTGTGCATTTTATTCCTTCCTTTAGTCTAATGTGATGAGAGTAAACTTCATGTTTTTTTCTCAGCTCTCCTCTTTTTCCCTCCACTAAAAAGTCTCCTGCTTGCCTCTTGAATGAGATATAATTTACCCCATTCCATTTCACCCTTTCTCCTCCCACTACATTTCTCTCTCACCGTTTACCTTAATTTCTTTTAAGATATGATCCCATCCTATTCAATTCACTGTGTGCTCTCTGTCTCTGTGTGTGCATGCATGTGTGTATGTGTGTGTGCGTGCATGCATGTACATATGTGTGTGTGTGTGTGTGTGTGTGTGTGTAACTACCAGATACTGAAAGTTTTAAGAGTTACAAATATTGTCTTTCCATGTAGGAATGTAAACAGTTCACCTTTGGTAAGTCCCTTATGACTTCTCTCTGCTGTTTACTTTTTCATGCTTCTTCTCATTCTTGTGTTTGAAAGTCAAATTTTCTTTTCAGCTCTGGTCTTTTCATCAAGAATGCTTGAAAGTCCTCAATTTCATTGAAAGACCATATTTTCCCCTGAAGTATTATACTCAGTTTTGCTGGGTAGGTGATTCTTGGTTTTAGTCCTAGTTCCTTTGACTTCTGGAATATCCTATTCTACTCTCTTCTATCCCTTAATGTAGAAGCTGCTAGATCTTGTGTTGTCCTGATTGTATTTCCACAATACTGGAATTGTTTCTTTCTAGCTGCTTGCAATATTTTCTCCTTGACCTGGGAATTCTAGAATTTGCAGTGTTCCTAGGAGTTTCTCTTTTTGGATCTCTTTCAGGCGGTGATCGATGGATTCCTTCAATACTTATTTTGCCCTCTGGTTCTAGAATATCAAGGCAGTTTTCCTTGATAATTTCATGAAAGATGATGGCTAGGCTCCTTTTTGATCATGACTTTCAGGTAGTCCCATAATTTTTAAATTGTCTCTCCTGGATCTATTTTCCAGGTCAGTTGTTTTTCCCATGAGATATTTCACATTCTCTTCCATTTTTTCATTCTTTTGGTTTTGTTTGGTGATTTCTTGGTTTCTCAGAAAGTCATTAGCCTCCATCTGTTCCATTCTAATTTTGAGAGAACTATTTTCTTCAGTGAGCTTTTGAACCTCTTTTTCCATTTGGCTAATTCTGCTTTTGAAAGCATTCTTCTCCTCATTGGCTTTTTGCACCTCTTTTGCCAATTGAGTGAGCCTATTTTTCAAGGTGTTATTTTCTTCAGCATTTTTTTGGGTCTCCTTTAGCAAGGTGTTGACCTGCTTTTCATGCTTTTCTTGCATCCCTCTCATTTCTCTTCCTAGTTTTTCCTCCACCTGTCTAACTTGATTTTCAAAATCCTTTTTGAGCTCTTCCATGGCCTGAGCCCTTTGGATATCTATTTCAGAAGTTTGGGGTACAGAGGCCTTGACTTCTATGTCTTTCCCTGATGGCAAATATTGTTCTTCCTCATCAGAAAGGAAAGGAGGAAACATCTGTTCCCCAAGGAAGTACCCTTCTATGGTCTTATTTTTTTTCCCTTTTCTGGGCATTTTCCCAGCCAGTTACTTGACTTTTGAGATTCTTCTCCACACACCCCCTCCCCCATATCCGCCCAGCTAGTGCTTGGGGTCTGAGATTCAAATGCTGCTCCCTAGTCTCAGGGCTTTCAGCGGTGGGTGGGTGGGGCTGCTATTCAGGGTAAGATTAAATTCAGGTTCTCAGGTGGGGGCAGGGCCACCTCTCAGGCTCAGTTCCCTCAGGGGGTTTATGGGGAGACCTTCAGTAATGTATCTGAGGTCCCTCCTGCTCCAGGAGCTCCTGGCCACTGCTGCCTCTGCCACTGCCTCCTGAGGGGGTCTGAGTTCTGGAGACACCCCACTCCCCTCTCGGCCAGCCCAGAAGTCTCTTTCACTGACCTGTAGCACCTGTGGGTGGAGGGACCTGCATGGCCTCCGGAGGTTCCGTCTCTAAAGCGTGCTCGGATCTGCTCCTCTCCAGGCTGCGTAGCCAGGGCAGGGCTGGACTCCACTGTCCGGTGTGCAATGGACCTTTGGTGCCGGTTTTTCAGGGCTCTCTGGAACAGAAATCTCCTCCACTCTGTGGCTTCCATGTGCTCTGGAATTTGTGGGGAGTTCTTTTTACAGGAAATTTATGGGTTGTGGGTTCAGAGCTAGCATACATGAATCTTTCTACTCCGCCATCTTGCCTCCTCCCCAATCCCCTTTTCAAGCTTAATCAGTTATCTACCAAGGCCTCCTAATTTGTCATACTTAACCCTACAGTTACTAATGGAAACTCCTGGGTATATATCAACAACATTTCAAATTAGGTAATTGGGACCTGACTCATTCATAAGTAATATACCTTATGTTTTGACTAGGGAAAGAGTAAAATATAGAAAGCATAAAATGGAAACTTTTGTAACCTGTGACTACAAATTGATGAAATAATATGCTCTATTATAACAGCTTCAATATTTCTCTTTCTTAAAATTAGAGACCTGGAAGGGACCTCAAGATATAATACAGTCTATGCATTTGGTAAGCAGGGCAGCTGAATCTAATGAGGTTAAGGAACTTGCCCAAGGTTTGGTGGGTAAGCAATGGACAAATTTTCTGCTTCACATTCAACTATCCATCATGGTGGGGGATCACTGTAATGTTTAGATCTTGCTTATCTTTACCACACTTATCTGTTCCACATCACAGAGGTTAAGGGTTCAGCACCACAATTTAGAAAATCCACATAAGATTTTTTGGCCCTTCCTTTGCAATTTAAACTATGCAAGATGAGAAATTTCAGATGTAAATATCACTGCAAGATCACTGAGAGATATCCTATGAGAGATTGGCATAAACACATTGGCATCCCCAAATCAATGTGCAAAACCACAATTCTTTTACTACAAATTGAATTTTCAGAAAAAAATTGTGTAACTTCATTTATGTTTATTAAGCAGTGAAATGCACACTGTAAGGCAATACTATACATAATAGTAATCCATTTTGTGCATTTATGAGTTACTAAACTTTTAAAAATATTTCTACATTTCTAGTCTTTGTGTGTTGTCTGCTGGCTTTCACATTTTTTCACAAATGTAACATTTTACTTATTTTAACTTAAAAAAAGAAATTGCATATTTATATAGATGATATTAAAAGATAAAATATGTTGATATGGTATACTTTATGCATTTCTGAGGTTCTCAAACTTTTCTGTGTCTTTTGCTGGCCTTAATGTGTCATCTGTGGCTTCCACAGAACTCCCCCCAAATTCCCATTTAATTTCTTATGCTGACCTGTAATATATTGAAACAGTGATGGAAAGTCATGATGTGGAAAGGATAACTGTATTTAAAATAAGGGAACATCTGCTCCAGTACCCCTTACCCAGCTCAGGTCCTACCCCAACCTTCCTGCCAATATCCTTTTCCTCATTTCCTCTCTTCACTGAACATTGATTCCCAACTTCGTTTTACACGTCTTCCTCTTTCCTGAATAATGGTGGTATCCATTCTTCAATGCAGACCCTAAGTGTACCCTAAGGACTCTTGGGTCTTGCCATCTTGCCATCTGTGGGACTAGACTTTTTGGACCTCCAGTCCTGTCCAAGAGTATGAGCTCTGTGAAAGCAGGAATGGTCTGATTTTTCTATTTGTATTTCCAATTAGCATCATGATTAGAATGACAAGCGCTTAACAAATACATTTAATTAATTGGCTAATTAATGTAGTCCAGGGAGGAGGGGTTTAGGAAGGGTCTTGAGGAGAAGTCCAAGGAGGGTCAAAGGCTAGAAACAGCTGGAGGCTATCAGAAGACATCAGATAATGGAAGGTTTGGGTGGGAAGCAGGTGGGGCAATCCAGATCTTGATAGGGGCAGTATAGGAATGGATACAGAACTTGATGGCAGCCTGGGGAATTGGGTTTTGATGGGATCAAGGGTGGGGAGTGCAACAGAGACCTGAAATGATAATGAAAAGCCCATGGGCTTCATGAGACTGCTGGAACAAATGGGAAGATTAGATTTGAGTAAGAAAGGCCAGATTAAGTGGGAAGATTCAAGGGGAGCTCAAGGAGGCTCCCAGAGTCTGAACCCCATCAGTCAGTCCCCTTAGCTGCTAATCAATCAGAAAGAATTTATTAAGCACCTACTATGTGTCAGGCCCTACACAAGGTGTTGGTCATTTTAATTGCAGTTTGAATGAAAGTTTCTATTTCAAAAAACAATAGAAAAGGCAGCAATTTCCTTTGTGTGTCTCTTATGTCGCCATAATAGTTGGGAAAATAGTTGGGGCAGAGCCCTTCTAACTGCCCTGGTGTCAGGGAGAATGAGGGAGGCCCTACAATTGGGGGCACGGGATCCCAATGTGGCCCTTGCATTCTATTTTCCCTAAACCATTCTTTGTATCCCCTGAACTTAGCACGGTGCCTGGCACATAGTAGGCTTTTGATAGATGCTAATTGACTGACTGACTAGTTCATTAACCTTTTCTACTCCTATACCATACCATTACTCCATATCAATCACCTTTAGGGTGGCTTATCTTACATTTCTCTTGGGACTGCTATGATCCTGAATTCTACAATTCCCCATTTTGATCATGACCTCTTGTGCCATGATCAAAGAGAGACCCTCATTCAAACCGCAATGAAGATGACCGTCTTTTACTATACTTCATTCTTCCCAACCCATTCCTCATGGTCACAACTTCCAGTCCCTCTAGCCACCTTTATTATTCTAGAACATTATGCATTCTCACCAAGTTTCCTAAGAAGCATCATGGTACAGTGAGAAAAAACCTTGCTGTCAGGACTAAAGAACCTGGATTCAAATCTGGGTTCTATTACTTGGCACCTATGTGATCCCGTACAAGTCACTTAACCTCTCCAAGCCCCAAATGAAAGGTTTGCATCAGGTGGTCCTTCTAATTTTAATTCTATCATCCAGTCTTAGTCCAATACCTCACTTTTCTAGCTTTCCTATCGGCATGACTATATTCTTTCCTAGCCTTGAATGTTTTATCTCTTTTCCACTATTACTCTGATCTCACCAATTCTCCACCCTGAGCTATCCCTACTACCCACATTCTCTTTTCCAACTTATATGTTCTTATGATGAAGTCATGTAACTGTGCCCTGTAGCTCAATAAAATTATGCTATCTGACTGTAATTAGACATTGTGACAGCTTGGTGGCTAGATAGAGCACTCACTGGACCTGAAGTTAGAAAGATCTGAATTCAAATCTAAACTCAGGCATTACCTAGCTGTGAATCTGGACAAGTCACTTAATCTCTGTTTGTCTTAATCCATTGAAAAGAAAATGGCAAACCACTCCAGTATCTATGCCAAGAAAACCCCATGGGCAATAGGTCCACAGGGTCATGAAAAGCTGGATAGGACTGAATGACCGAATAATAAAAAACCACAAATAACTCCCTAAATGATTTTTCATTGTTATACTCCCCTAAAGTGACTGTTTCAAAACCTCTTTACCAACTTCATGCTGGACAGCTCTACCCAGATTTAGCATATCCAAACAAAGCTCATTATTGTCCTTCACTAAATTCCTCCCCCTCCAAATACCTTTATTTATGTTGAATGTTCAAAGCGTACTTTGGATATATAGTCCCTTTTGTATGCAAACAGTTTGGTTGCTGAAAGGGACAGGGAATCAACTACTATATGTGACAAAAATGGTCAGAATGTGTGAAGAAACAGGTTTTTCCATTACAATGCAAGGAGACACCCAGATTGTTAAGAGGACCAAAGAGAGAATGGCTCTTAGGTAAATAGACTGAGAAGATCGATTTGAGAGCAGATAAATGACAGAGCTTGCAGGGGCTTGTGTTCTCTTGGCTCATTTGCATGTGACAGAATGTATAGAATATTACTGAGAGAGCATCGACAAGAATTTCTCAGGAGGAGACAGCATCAATAGATTGTTGTCCATACTATTTATGGGAAGCTGTACATCAATAAGACCTCAGATCCACTGAAGTTTTGTAGCAATTACAAGCACAATATCTAATACAGTCTATTATGGGAGCAACGAGTGGGAACAAGTAAAGAAATCTAGCTATGGTGGTCATAGACTTTGAAGTGGGAAGGGCCGTTGAGAGCATCTAGTTCAATTTCCTTATTGTACACTCAAAGAAAATGAGCCCCATAGAAATTAAGAGACTTGCCCAATGTCACATAGGTAGTAAATGTCAGAGGTGGAATTTGAACTCAGATCCTTGGACTCCAGACCTGGTACTCTTTCCAAGCTCAGCACCGAGTAGAAAGAATGGTCCTTACTGCATCTTGCAGTGCAATTGAGATTGAGAGAGTGCTGTGGAAATAAGAAGAGTGATAAGAATTTCAGTGACTGTGTGAAGGTGAATAAGAATGAATGAACTGGTGCATGAGAGTGTGTCTGGTGGTAGGAGACAATGTGATGGGTATGGCCTCCCCTTATTTCCATGTAATAATCCATCACAGTGTTAGTGAGGACGAGAAGAAAAAAATATAAAATAAATGTATCTGAATCATGGGCTCTCATCTATAAATCAATATAGAGCAGTGTGAAGGGCTGAATGTGAAGTCAGAGGACCCTGGATTTCAAACAAGTTTAGGGCAAGAAGGGACTTCAAAGTGACCATCTGACCACTGACTCTTAGTCATTCGGCCCGAGGACTGATCTAAATTTGAGGGGTATGTGGTAAAGTGGCCTGCCCTGTTTGCAAAAAGGTTGACTTCCAGTTTGAATAAAAGCCTTCTGAAGGAAGTTTGGATGATTTTGAGAGCATCGAAATCTCTTAAGAAATACTTTTGGGATGATTTGGATCTAATCTGAGCACGAACGGTGTGCCTTACAAAAATTTCCTCTCAATATACACCCATACTTATTTTTTAACTTGATTTTTCTTGGGTTTTTTTGGGGGGGTCTATGTTTTCTTTTACAGTATGACTAATGCCTCGTTTCCCTGATGTCATGGTCCTCTTCAAGAACAAAGGGAAAACAAAACAATAACGATATGGAAATATGTTTCGCATGTCTATGCATGTAAAATATGTTAAATTACTTTCCTTCACAATGAGGAGGGTAGGGAAGAAAGGAGAGAATTTGGAGCTCAAAAATTTAAAATTAATGTTAAAATTGTTTTTATATGTAATTGGGGAAAAATGAAATACTAAATAATTTTTAAAATTAATTAAATAATACTTTCCTGCTTTTTTTTTTTTTTGGTTTGAGTCTTCTTGCACAAAATGACTAATATGGAAATGTTTTACATTATTGTACATGTTTAACATATTAGATTGCTTACCATCTCAGAGAGAAAAGAAAGGAGGGAGAGAGGGAGGAATGGAGGGACAGAGTTTCAAACTCCAACCTTAAAAAAAATGTTAAAAATGACATACTCAGGAGAAAAATAAGATTTCATTCTAAAAGAGAAGATACATTCATGCTTAATTATAGGTATAGAGAGCTGTAAGGGTCTCCTACTTCGAGTGCAATCCTCACCTGGAACATGGTCTCTTATTAAAATGCTTGTCAAATTGATCTTCAAACTTTTATTTGGTGTTACTGGAATCAGCAGAGCAACTGGGCACAGAAAGGCAATGATTGGTGCCCATAGCCTCCCTGAAGGCACTGGTCCTTCGCTCTGAGGCAGCTTAAAAAAATGAGGGCGAGCTAGACTTCTGCAGGCTGATGTCAGCTGGTTCCTTATTTGGTGTCAGTGAAACTCTTGTTTTGCATGGAAATAGAATGTGAGAGCCAGGTGAGATTTTTTTTTTTTTTTTGGTGGTACAACACTTCAACTTTAGGGAATACCATTTACTGGAAAGATCTGCCTTCAATGCTTATGTTCATGTCCTCCTAGCATATATCCTTGGGGAGCTGGCAGTGTAGTATAATGGGAAATACACTCGAATTTAGAATGAGAAGACACGAGTTCAAATCCCAGCTCCAATATTTACTAGGTATGTGATCTTGGTTAATGAGCCTTAATTTCTCCTTTTTTAAAATGGGAGAATTGTATGAGAAAAGGAATTCTGTGAACTTGAAAAAATATTTTGATAACTAAATTTCAATATAATTAATTTCCTTCATAATCCACACATTTGAAAACTTTATTCTGAAAAGTAATCAACCAGCTTCACCAGTCTGCAAAACGAGTGGATGCTACTCAAAAGGTTTAAGATTGCTAAGACCTCTTCCAACTCTAAATCCTTTGATTCTAATAAAGCTTTCTACCTTGAGTTGTGTTCTGATTTGCTTGAGATCTTAGGCAGGTAATCTATCAAAGAGATCAGCGATGATGGCTTGATATCCCAAGATCAAGGGAAGCTGCATTTTGGATGATACTTCTAAAATCCTCTTCTAGTCTCAAATGTGATAATATTTGGAAAATACTTAGCACAGTGTTTGGTACACAGTAGGTACTTAGTAAGTGATTATTCCCTTCCTTTCCCTCTCAGGAGCATGCTTTTGTCCATATATGTAGGAATAAAACAGTTAAATGACCCTGGAGCAACTGGACCTTCAGATACTGAAATAATTTGAGAAATAAATGTAAACTAAGTGGGTGACTTGGGTTATCATTATTGCTAATTATTGCTTTGAAGTTAGCCATATGCATTTCTCCCAATATACCTCTAAGTAACATAGTACAGGTGTTCTTATTCCCATTTTAAAGAAAATTGAGGCTCAGAATGACTAAAATTTGATTCCAGTCTTCTGTCTAGTGCTCTTTCATTAGTTTGTCTACCATCTAAGGTATCTAAAGCCCAAAGCAGTGAGGCAATGTCTTGGGGTCAGAGGGAAGGCATTCAGATTAAGAAGGACTGGGAAAGGCTTCTTATAGAAGAGGGAATTTTAGGTGGGACTTAAAGAAAACTAAGGCGGGCAGGAGATGGAGATGAGGAGGGAAAACACTACAGGCATGTGGAACAGTCAGTAAAAATGGCTGACAGGAGGAAATGAAGAGTCTTATGCAAAAATAGCCAGGAAATCAGTGCCACTGAATCTCAGAGTATGTGGGGGTGAATAAGTTGTAAGAAGAATAGAAAGGTAGGAGGGGATCCCCAAGAGATCATACAAATGGGAAAGGGTCCCACATGGACAAAAATATTTATAACAGCTCTCTTTGTGGTGGCCAAGAACTGGAAATCAATGGGATGCCCATCAATAGGGGAATGGCTGAATAAGTTATGGTATATGAATGTAGTGGAATACTATTGTGCTTTAAGAAATGATGAACAGAAAGACTTCAGAGAGGTCTGGAAAGACTTATATGACCTGACGCTGAGCGAAATGAGCAGAGCCAGGAAAACTTTGTACACAGCAACAACCACAATGTGTGAGGAATTTTTCTGGTAGACCTAGTACTTCAATCCAATGTAAGGACCTAAAAAATTCCCAATGGACTCGAGGCAAAATGTCTTCCAAATCCAAAGAAAGAACTATGGAATTTGATTGCAGAATGAAGCAGACTATTTTCTTTTGTATTATGTTTTGTTTTGTGATTTCTCCCATTCATTTTAATTCTTTTGTGCAACATGACTAAGGTAAAAATGTATAAAGGAATGAATGTGTAGAACCTATATAAAATTGTATGCCATCTCAGGGAGGGAGTAGTGAGTGAGCAGGGAAGGAGGAGGAGGGAGGGAAAAAAAAATCTAAGATATATGGAAGTGAAAAAAATAAAATAATTTTTGAAAAGTAAAAAAGGAAGGTAGGACAGGGTCAGGTTGCAAAGGACTTTGTGAAACAGAAGATTTTATATTTTGTTCAGAGGTGACAGGGAGCCACTGGAGTATATTGAATATAGTTGGGTGACATGGTCACCTAAGCTTATGTTGTTTTAAAGTTCAGGACCAACATTTTGTGACCCTATTTGGGGTTTTCTTTGCAAAGATACTAGAATGGTTTGCCATTTCCTTCCACAGCTCATTTTATAGATGAGGAAACTGAGACAAACAGGGTTAAGTGACTTGTCCAGGGTCACACAGTTAGTAGGTATCTTAAGCTGGATTTGAACTCGGTCCTCCTGACTCTAAGGCCAGTGCTCTATCCACTAGCTACTCCTCACCTAGACATTAGAAAGATCAAACTGACAGTTGAGTGGAGCATGCACTATGTCTTTTCAAGATATTGTTTCTCCCCCAACACCTAACACTATGTATAGTAGCACTTAAATAGACATTTGTATTGCATTATATTATAGTTGGTGAATTCATGAAAATTAGTATTATACCCATTATTAATCTGGAAAACTCAAATCTATCAATACAGGTTAACAACCAAAGGGCCTACAAGGCTGATCATCTTTAAGTAAAGTTTGTCTTTGTTTGCATACATGCCTCACTCCAGATTAATTTTACAAGTTGTGGAATTAGAGGAATAGTTGTGTGTGTGTGTGTGTGTGTGTGTGTGTGTGTGTGCAGGCATGTGCCAATCATGACTAATACAACATTGTTCATATATAGCATTTTCTCTTATTTTATTCTTCTTCCCTATGCTTCATCCTTATTTTTTGTTGGCATGGTCCTGGACTTTGAAAATAAATCACATTCTGAAAGCAACAGCTGCCATTCTAATGAATGACCTTTTGTCATAAAACAAAGTCTTCTCAGATAAGGCTCTATCTGTCCCTGAGGGATATGGTCTGGTACTTAGAGGACCCTGGCATTAGACAGCCTCAGAGGGCATCTGCTCCACCCTGCACCTAAATAAGTACCCTTCTCTAAGATTTCCCTGAGTGGTCCTCCAGCCTTGAAGGCCTCTAGTAAGAAGTAACGATGCACCGCCATGGCAGACCTCCCTACTTTAGAACAGCTCTAATGGCTGGGAAGGTTTTGCTTGGAGTAAGGCAAAGTTTGCCTTCCTATCAGTTGTGTTTAGAATAACAAACCAGAGTTTAAAGATCTGTGATTGGAACTGATGATTTTCTGTTCTCTTCCCTTCCTCCCTCCCTTCCTTCCATTGCCCTAACCAAGGAAATCAAATAATAATCATGGAAGTCCGAAAAATTGACGATTTGCTTCATGTAAAACCCTGTGCCAATTGCTGAGGAAGATACAAAAACAAATAAAGATACTATCTCTGCCTTCATACTAATAACTCATATTTATATAACTCCTGTTTCTATAGTTCTTAAGAAGCTGATGTGGGAGGATACAAGAAATACAGAGATATATAATACAATTTAAAATAGAATGTACCTGCCTGTAAGAAGTGCACAGTGCTGTGTGGAGTTCAGAAAAGGGAAGATCCTCTTGGATCTGGGAGGGTGGGGTCAGTGAAGACTTCATAGAACAGGGGACCTTTGAGCTGGGATGTCGTATCAGTAAGCATCCCAACATACTGAGGGGGGGGGCTTGCTCTCACAGGTTCTTAGATCTGCAATGAATGTGATAGTGAAGAACCTGTGAGAGCAGGCCCCTCTGTATATGCTGGGGCACTTTCTGATACAGATATCAACAGGCAGAAATGGTAGAAAGTGAATTCTAGAGCTGATGGAATGCTCTGAATCCAGGCATGGGGGTGGGAAAGTGTGGGATGTCTGGGGCAAAGGGAGGTGATAAGCAGGCTATTTTGGCTGAACCATTGAATATGGAGGGAAGCAGTGACCAAAGGATAGAAAGGTAGTTTGGGACCATATTTGTGAAGACCCTGAATTATAGGCTAAGTACAGACTTTATTAAATAGGATAAGTTGAGTCACTGAAGTCACATGAGTTGTACTCATCTGCGCATTAGAAAATTGAACAAAGAAAGGAAACAGGGAGGCTATCAAAGTCCAAGGAAGAGTGGGGGAGGGAAAAAAGCATTTATGAATTGCTTACTGTGTACTAGGCACTATGCTAAGTGCTTTACACACATTATTTTATTTGATTTTCACAATAACCCTGTGAGGTAGCTGTTGTTTTTATCTCCATTTTACAGTTGAAGAAACAGAGGCAGATAGAGGTCAAGTGATTTGCCCAGGGGCAAATGTGCCTGAGGTCAGATTTGAACTTAGGTCTCCCTAACTGCAGACACAGGGCTCTAATCCCTGAACTACTCACTCATTAACTAAATGCTAAGAGCTTGAACTTGAATGGTGCCAGCAATCAGAGTCAGTCAGCCAGTTGCAAGCATTTACTATGTGCCAGGCACTGTACTAAGCCCTAGAGATACAAAGAAAGATAAACACAATAACTCACTCTCAAGGAACATGGGAAGTAAGCAGAAGGGCCTGGACAAAAGAGAGGGAGCTGACTTGTTTCTGCTGAATTACAGTATTATTAGTCTTTTCTCCCCTAATAATAGGTAGTGTTTGCAAAGTGCTTACTATGTGCCAGGCATTGTGCCAACTGCTTTATAATTATTATCTCATTTGATCCTTACAACAACCCTGGGGTGGAAAAGGAAACTGAGGCAAATAAGTGACTTGCCCAGGGTCACATAGCTAGTACATATTTAAGGCAGGATTTGAACTGGGGTCTTCTTGATTTCAAGGTCATTTCTCTATCCATTGTATCACTTTGCTGCCAGAATGATGCCAGATAAGACATTCCAATTCACTTTCGCCTAAAGTGCCTGCTTTTTAACTTCGTGCAGGCTCTACTTGCTCAGGTTCCCCTAACTCCTTCTGTCCACAGCAACTCCCTTCCTCTCCCTCCAAGCACAGTTCTGTTCTTTGCTATGGATTCTTTTCACATAGCCTGTCATGGCAGGGGAGGAGTCTGAGACATTTGGGTCAGCCAGCAGCATAAACCGGTTTCTTTCTTGTGAGAAGGATTTGTCATGCCACCATCTGGGGGCTGTTCTCATTTGTGCATTCAGTCTCCCCAGCACAATCCCAGAGGGAACATGACCTGACATATCAATTGTCGCAAGCCCCCACCACTGCTATTAATAAGAGTGAAAAGAAAAAACCCTCGTGATTCCTGAATAATGATCCTCTATGGGGTTTTATCACTGTCAAATGTCAGACAAGGATGGTGCCCTTAGAACCTTCAGAAAAGTCTCTGATTGGCCGCCATTGGTGGACCAGGGTCCAACGCTCCTTATATCCTTTGGGGGAACTGGTATGCAATAGTATCACTCCAAGGAAGAAATCAGAGACATACATAAGGCAAGCATACAGACATACATAAGGCGTACATACAGAGACATACATAAGATATTTTACAAATTTTAACAAGTCAGATTTGGTTATTGTTACCGTCTCCTCCTTTCAGAAGCAATAACTAGAAGTAACTGCTAGTTGGTACAGTGGGATAGAGCCATGGGCCTGGAGTCAGGAGGACCTTAATTCAAATCCTACCTCAGACATTCATTAGCTCTGTTGCCCTGGGAAAGTCCTGTAACCTCTTCCAGTCTCAGTTTACTTTCATCTTAGAACATCTAGTTCCTCAGTGTCCTCGGTAGCACAGAAGGTCTGGAGTCAGGAAGACCTGTACTCACATTGGGTCTCAGATGCTAGCTTTCTGACCCTGGGCAAAAGTCACTTCACTACTACTGCCTGCCTCAGTCTCTCAACTGCAAAATGGGGATAAAAGGAGCATTTACCTCACAGGGTTGTTGGAAGGATTAAATTGGATGATATTTGCATTTGATATGATATGTAATCGATGCTTAATAAATGCCCATTTCCTTCCTTAAAGACTGATCTTCTGATTCTCAGTTGATACTGTGTCCCCCTTCCTTGCCATCATAAAATTACTTTGTACATAGATTCTATTTGCTTATCTGCATAGATGTTGCTTCCTTCCAATAAAGAGGGACCTAGGAGCAGGGACTGTTTTATTTCTGTCTTTGTGTATTAGTGCCTTGCACAGTGCTCAGCATATAGTAAATTCTAGTTGAAATGCATCAAAAAGCAGTAGAATGACTCCTATTCAAGTCTATTTGGTTGTTGGTTTTTCTTTTGAGACTCAGTTTCCCTGTTTTACCCTGGGAGTGCAGAGGCCACTCATGGGCCTGCTCCCATCCCTGATCAGTTTGGACGCTTTGACAGTGCTTAGACGCTTGGTGCCCCAGGCAGACATGCTGGTGCCAGATTTGATGCAGACATCCAGTTGACTATAGTCATACTGCACCTCGGAGCTCCCAAACTAAGAGGATGCAACAACCTTAGTCTCTCTGGTAGCAGGGATTATAGGCTTGCCCTACCATGCCTGGCTGAAGTCTATTTAGGTTGATTAGAGTAAAAATTTCTTAACAACTTGTAATTTTTCAATCATTTCAGTCGTGTCCAACTCTCCTTGACTCCACTTGGGGTTTTCTTGGCAAGGATACGAGAGTGATTTGCCATTCCCTTTTCCAGCTCATTTTACAGATGAGAAGACTGAGGCAAATAAGGTTAAGTGACTTACCCAAGGTCACACAGCTAGTAAGTGTCTGAGGCTGGATTTTAATTCAGGAAGATGAATCTTTCTGACTCCAGGCCTGTCATTTCATTCACACCACTGCCTAGCTGCCTCTTAACAACTAGAGCAGTGAAAAAGGACTGAATTGCCTTAAGAGGTGGCAGGTTTCCTGCCCATCAATGAAGGACTTCCAACAAAGACTAATGATAACTAATATTTACATGAGGTTTACTACTATATGCCAGGCATTGTGCCAAGTGCTTCACAATTATTATCTCATTTGATTCTCACAACAAACTTGGGATAGTAGGTATTACTGTTATCCATATTTTACAGATGAGGAAACTGAGGCAACTAAGTAAAGCACTTTGTCCAGGGTCACATAGCTAGTAAGTATCTAAGGCAGGATTTGAACCAGGGTCTTCCTGATTTCAAGTTCAGTGCTCTATCCATGGATAGAGGGATGGATGGCCAGTTATTAAGGGTGTTATTATAGAGGTCCTTTTGATACACGGGTTGGATTAGATGGCCCCTGAGGTCTTCTGCAATTCTATGACTTAGAAACATGGTGAGATTGGGGAGGCCATTTCTTTTTAGCTTCATTTTCCTCATCTGTAAAGTGAGGGATCTGATCAAAATTTCCAAGGTCTCTTCCTGCTTCCACACTCCACGATTCTAAGTTAATGAGGATTGTTGGGGCCATAGGGAGTTCCACACCTAAAGATCACAAGTTAATGCTTAAAGATTCTCAGACCATCAAAGTTGGAGAATATGACAAGTTGGGATTTTCCTGGTCTTGGTATTTCAGTACAGTGGAAATAATGTTAGGTGTAGAGCCAAAAAACCAGGGGTCAAAACTGAAAGTTCTACTTTCTAGCTTTGTGACTTTGGTCAAATCGCTTAATACTTGGGTGTCAGTTTCCATCTCTGTAAAATTAAGAGTTAGGTTAGTTGATCTCTAAGGTCCCTGTCAGCTCAAAGTCCTAAAGCAATTCTAAATCCTGTTGTTGAGTCATTTTTTGATCTTGTCTGACTATTTGTGACCGCATTCAGGGTTTTCTTGGCAAGGAATCTAGAGTGGTTTGTCACACGAAACTGAGGCAAACAGGGTTAAGTGACTTGCCCAGGTTCATGCAGGTAGTAAGTGTCTGAGGTTGGATTTGAACTCAGGTCCTCCTGACTCTATCCACTGTGCCACCTACCTGCCCCTCCTAAATCCTAAAGCCTCCTAACAGCAAACCTTGGCTCTGCCTTTCTCTGTCTACCTCCTCCCTACCTGCACTCCCACCCCACTTTCTGATTATGGTTTTGACCTGGCCTTTGCAAATGATTTTGCTACTATCTCAGGCCCATCTAGCTCCAAATTCAGCAATCAAACTACCCACTTAGTGCCTGACCCTTGAAATTCCAAGCTTTCTTCTACATTTTTCTCCCTACTCTAAATTTATATATATATTTTGAATTCAGTAACACTGGCCTTCTTACTATTCCTCATACATCATGCTTTATTTCCTGACTTTTCCGATTTTCTAAAAGACTTGTCTCGTATCCCATCATCGTCAAGAGGCCTGTCTTTGTCCTTAATGCTAGTACCTTTCCTCTGGGATTATCTTCAATTTGCCATTTATCTATCTTTTATATACATAGTTGTTTGCAGTCTATTAGAATATGAGCTTCTTGAGAGCAGGGACAGTTTTTGCCTTTCTTAGGATCCCTAATACTTAACCAAGGTGCCTCTCAAATAGTCAGTATTTAGTTTGTTGGATGATTGATGGACCTGTATCCCTGGCCAACGATCATTACTTCATCACTAACATCCTATGTCCTCGTCTTCCCCTCCCCACCCTTATCACCTGTGCTAAAATGTCCTAACTGAACATCTCCTTCATCCTCTCCCACTTTACAGATGATTCAGTCATTGCCATAGAATATGAGAAATCACAGACCCTCTTAGGTCATTCCCAGCTCCTATCAGACCAGAGGAAACATCATGATCACTTAACTCATCAGTTTTTCAAATGAGCCAAGCATATAGATGTAACCTGATTTGCATCTAAAAGGTAGATTTACATAATTGAGTAGAGATTCATAGAGGTTCTGCACTGATTCAGCCCCCACTTAGAGAGAGCAAGACTCTAACAAAGGGCTGGGGGTGTGTAGTTTCCAGCCCTGCACTTGGAAAATTTCTTTTCTCCTTTGTGGCTCCCAATGTATCCTCATGCTGAAAATGAAGGGATCCCAGCAGCATAAAAACACAGTCAACCACAAGTGTTTATGAAAACTAATATTAAATATGGTGGTTTATGTCTTATAGAAGTAAGGTTGTGATAGGGTAGGGGCCCCAGCTCCTCTCAGCTGGTTCCTCATACAAGGGCAAAAGCCTACAATGAAATATATACAGTCATGATGTGACAGGAACCAGCTACTACTCAGGTTGTGCCACCACGTGGGATGACTGCTACCTTTCCCATCTTCTCTCCTCTTTCTCTTCAAGAATATCCCTCAAAAAATTCCCATCATAGTTGTGGTAAACCATGTGGGGTAAAAACCTTCTCCCTACATCCAATTTGAGGGCTGATCTCATGTATTTCCTCTCTTCCAAACTACAAATCCCAAGAGGTGTTGTGATCCTACCTGACAAGAGACTGTTCCATAGATAAATATTAACATATTTATATATGATTTTATAATTATAAAGCCCCTTACAAGTTTAATTTCACTTTATCCTCATAAAAACCTTGTGACCATTATGACTATTTTGTAGATATGGAAATAATAACTGACATTTCTATAGTATTTGAGATACATTATCATCACATTTGACTTTTACAGCATCGCTAAGTAGCAAATGTTTTGATATTTCCATTTTACAGATGAGAAAAACTAAGATTGAGAAAAACTAAGTGATTTGTCCATCGTCATACAGCTACAATGGTACCTATAATAGGCAGGATTAGATTGTAGGTCTTCCAGGCTTCAAATCCAATTTTTTAAGGCAATACCATATTACCTCACTGGAGAAAATAAACCTCTAAAAGGGGAAGTTATTCGCTTCAGATCATATAGCCAGTGAGCTGCAGAACTGAGCCAGAAAGCCAGCTTTTGTGAGTCTTGTCCATGACAGTATCGACAACATTCCCCTTACATGCCACCAAGTCAGAGAAGATGAGAGTTCTATAAATGCTACAAACAGAATTACAGCATGAATATTACTCAGACCATTAAGGTCATTGATATATCCATTGGCCAGAATGATCAGCCATCTGTCACCCACTCATCTCATTTATTTTATTTAAAAAAAGGTTCTTTCAATGAACAAAAATTTATTTTCTCTCTCTTCCACCTCTTTATTGAGAAATATAACAAATATGTAGAGTCAAGGAAAACAAATCCCCATGTTTACCATGTCTAAAAAGTTTATGTCTCAATCTGCACCCTGGGTTCAATCATCTGTCAGGAGTCCTCTCCCCTTAGATATTTCATCGATTAATGCTACTTTTTTGTTCTTGTAGAATTCCAGTATCTCAAATCTGAAAGCATCCTCAGAAACCATCAAGTCCAGCCCATACCTGAACAAAAAATTCTTTATATGATCCCTGAGAGTCACTCACATTCTGTATAATGGTCTGCAGTGTATGGAACACCATCTTGGTGAAGAGATAACCTGGCACATAGCAGATACTTAATAAATGTTTGATGAGTAACTAGTTAGAATGGTGAAGATGGGAGCCAAACTGTAAGAGACTGAGGATGGGCTATATTGGGTAAAAATTAAGTCACTCATTCAAAAATTTGTTTCTGAGAAGATAAGAAATAGATATAGCATCAGATTAGTCCAAGATTCTCTTTAAGACAAGAAGATATGTCCATACTTGAAGTCTAGGTGAAAGGAATTGAGACAGGGAGACTGAAAATCCTAGGGAGAGAGAACGTAAGAAGGAGAGTAAGGAGTCTCAATGAAAGTGGAAAGGAAGGGGACAGATAGAACTTTGGAATGGAGGTTGGCAAAGACTTGCTGAGAAATTGGAAGATGAAGAAGAAGAAGAAGGAGAAGAAGAAGAAGAAGGAGAGGAAGAGGAAGAGGAAGAAGAAGAAGAAGAAGAGGAAGAGGAACAGGAAGAGGAAGAGGAAGAGGAAGAGGAAGAAGAAGAAGAAGGAGAGGAAGAGGAAGAAGAAGAAGAAGAGGAAGAGGAACAGGAAGAGGAAGAAGAAGAAGAAGGGGAAGAGGAAGAGGAAGAAGAAGAAGAAGGGGAAGAGGAAGAGGAAGAAGAAGAAGAAGGAAAAGAAGGAGGAGGAGGAGGAGGAAAGACAAGGAGAAGGAAGAAGAGGAGACGAGTGAAAAAGAAGGGTATCTTCAGTTCTAAAGCTCTTAAGGCATGCGTACAGGCCGTTGGGGCCCCGGCATTTCATACAGCACCAAATTAAATGTTCCCTGAAATTTCCATAGAGTCATCTGGCCTGCTATTTAATCTTTAAAATGAAAACTGAAGGGGCTGTTGATCACTTTCATTGACTCCAGGATATGATAGAAACCGTATAGGCCTCTAATTTCCTAAATCCTGTCTCATCTCCTTTCTTAAATATGGATGACATATTGCTGTTTACCTTCTGGCATTTAAGTTTAATCATCCATACTTGATGGATTCCTAAACATTTCCTATTTGATTTGCCTTTTGGATTCCTGAATGAATATTACTGTCTGCAGAAGGGGTGAGGTTGAAGCCTGTGGGTCATTGAATTATGCCAGGTCTGCTCCCATATATTCTTGCCATGCAATGCATCTCCCTTTTCCCCCAAGAGAAGGGTCTGGGCAGATGCATTTTATCATAGCAAAAGCAGAAAGAACACATATTCATAAGGCAAAGAGAATACCTTCTCTCATATTGATGTGACTCTATCTAATACTATTGTAGTGTCTATAAAGCAGATAGAAAAAGGCAGGAGAAAAAATAAAGTGTGAGCAACCGTAATGAATTATAAAAGATGTCATGTAGAGAAACCAAATAGATCTATCCTAATATTTTTAGCACACTGTGTTTCCATTCACTAACTCAATGGGAGCCTCAGCAGCTTTCCCTGGTAGCTTATTAATGCTCGCTTGATTGTTTTAAGGAAAATAACTTCAGCGTTTTTATTTTAAAATAACATAAAAAAAACCAGTGCTAAGATGACTCAAGTCACTGGATTGTGTCGGTTTTTTAGAAGCAGTTTTTATAAAGCATGGCTTCCAACCTTCTTTGGCCTGAAGACCAGGGATTTTCTTGGCTCCCTGAAATTCACACCGTTCAAATCCACTAATATTTTGCTGTCTACTGTGTGCAGAGAACTATATTGGTTAGGTGCTGGGGAAGATACATATTGTAGATATTACATGATTCCTGCTCTCAAGGACATTTGGAGGAAAAGACATCAATACACAAACCCCTAAAAACTTATAGCACAAAATAATGCATAAGTGCACCAAGAAGGCATGAGTAAAGTGCTGTATTAGATATAAGGTTATCTTATGGAGTGGCAAGGAAGTATGGGTGATATTCCTGAAAGACATGGTATTTAACCTGAGCTTTAAAGCAACTGTACAAATTCAGTAGGCAAAGAGAGGAACACTTCATTTTTATCAAATTCTTTCTGTGACCATTTCTCTCCCTTTCTTATCAATTCATTCAACAACAGAAAAGCATACATACTGATCATGTACCAAGGGCAGACATTTGTTCTAAGTGTTAGAGAAACAAAAGACAAATACAAACCTGCACTCAAAGATCTGACATTCTACTCGGGGGAGGGATAAGGGACTCCAAAGTTGTTTGTTTTTCATTCTCAAGGAGAGAATGAATGGCACTTGGAGAAACTGGATTTAAGTGTACAGTCCTGCAAAGTCACCAGACTCACTCTCTCCTCCAAGGTTATCTGAATCCAGTGGCAAGACATAGGTCAGGACACTTGAGATGACCCCAGATGCAATGGAAAACCTTGGCTCTTTGTAGGCTAAGGTCTTTCCCAGGTCTCGGTTTGTGGCAAGACCCATCCTTGACCAGGCCTTAAGCCCAATAACTCTGATTCCAAAGACCAACAAAGTAAAAGTAGAGTACTTTGGGTGGAGAAGGCAGTTACAAGTGGAAATTAACAGGCTAGGCTTCACTCATAGAGGCAGCAGTCCTTGGACAAAACCTTGAAAGAAGGCAAAGATTGTAAGAGGTGGTGGTGAAGAGAGAATGTGTCCTAGGCATGGAGGAAAGATCTTGCAAAGGTCCAGGGAAGGCTGATAGAATGTTTTCTTAGAAGGATAGAAAGGAGATGAGTTTGACTGATATAGATAGCTCTCTTAGACTATTGAATAGAGAGAGGGGGTGTCATGTGAAAGAGATCTTAGATTAGCTTTTGCTTGGTGCCAGAGAGGAAGAATAAGTACAACAGGTGGAAACCACATAAGGAAAAACTTGCTAACAATTTGAGTTATCTCAGTGTAGAATGGGTTACCTTGGGGAGGTAGAAACTCCTTTTTGGAGGCCTTCAAGCAGAGGCAGAACTGTTAAGGATGGCTTGATCAAAAATGGATTTAAATAGATGAACCTCTCTCTGATGCCCCTCTAACTCTCACATTCTGTGCTCAGAACCCTAGCTTTTCGAATGACTGAACCACATGATCTTGACAGTTTGTTAGCCCTCTCTGACCTTCAATTTTCTGCTCTGTAAGATAAGGGACTTGAACTATGGTTGTCTAGCTCTCAGGTCCCTTTGAGCTCCATCTAAATTCTATCATCACATGACTACTTTTAACGATCCTATAATTCATTGCTTTCTGTGCCAGCTTTGACCAACAGTACTTAGAAATAATTAATATGTTCAAATGACCTATTCAGACCCAAATTGCAACTTTTCCTATTTTTTTCTTCTTCGTCAGATCTCAAATTTTCCACTTTAAGAAATCTATCAGTCTACAGCCAAAACACTGCTCAGCCTTATGACTTATGAAGGGATGGAAAATCCTCTGGGCAGCAGTTAACTTCGATTTGAAAATAATGACGTTGGTCTCTGCTTATCTGAATTCCTTGGAAGATGAGGCTTGGCTTTTAAGTCCCTGAGATCAAGGATGAAATTCATGAGTGGTTGTCACCATGCCTAGAAGATTCTAAGCCTAGGGCTTTATCTTCCCTTCCCCTGGATTCTGAAATGCACTAAATTCTTTACTTGGCTTTTTCTTGAGGAAATTAATGTACAAGGAAAGGCTCTGATGAGCCATAAAAGGAATTAGAAGTCATGTTTTGTATCCACATACTAGGCATAAAAGCATGATTCAGTGTGGTGTAGGGAAAGAACAGTAGACTGAAAGTCAAGAAACTCCCTTTAAACTCACCGTGTGACCTAGAGCAAATCATTCCCCTTTTCTAAATTTATCCTTCTGTAAAACTGCAAAGTGAGGGGGTTAGACAAGGCAGTCTATATGTTTTCTCCATGCCTCTTTTTGTATCCCCAGACCTTAGCACAGTGCATAGACTAGGCACTTAGTAGATGCATATTGACTGACTTGTAAAAGTATGTGATTAGACGCATGAAATAATGAAGAGTAAAATGGGCAGAACCAAGAAATCATCGTATATAGTAACTTTTCAAAGAGGAATGTGAAAGACAAAGCTATTCTGAATCATGTGAATAATCAAATCAACTCTAAAGGACCTATGAAGAAAAATGACTCATCTTCAGAGAAAGCACTAATATACGCAACTATGTACTGATCGTTTCAAATAGTCTGTGTCAAATGTTGGCATATTCTAGTTCAGGGTTGGGAGGGAGAGGGAAAAATGGCTTGGAATTCAAATGTACCTCAAAAAATTGATTTTTAAAAAAGAAACGATAAATATTGAAGAAGCTATGCGAAAGAGCAACAGTAATAAATACACTTTTGGTAAAGTATATTTATATAATTTGTAAATTATATAATGTATTACATATATAAAATGCATATAGGTATAATGTATATGTATTTATATACATTTGTAAATTAATTTGTAAAATATATACACACATATAGTGTGTATATATGGGTGTATGTATTTGTACACACAAACACACATGTGTCCTATTATAAAATATAAAGAGTATCCACTTGAACTTAGAAGGAACCAGAAGACCTGGGTTGAAATTCTAGATGTGATACCTATACCTATTAGTTGCCAATTTCTGAGCTTCAAATGCTCACACTGAAAATTAGACAATTAGCTCTCACAACAAGTCAGCTTTAGTTGGCAGTAGCACACCTCTGCTTATAACCCTTCTCTGTCTAACACAGTTTCACAAAAGAGTAATTAATTAATAATTACAATAAGAGAACCTCAGAATGTCCAGGGTTGGGGGAGTGGATTCCACTGTTTCTATGGAAGCACCACCTCATGCCATGTTGTTTCATTTAATATATTTTCATTAGTTGATGCTATTATATCTGTATCTTTTTCAGTCTTCCTCAGCATGTTCAGGTCTTATAAAAAGCCTTTACACAGGGAAAGTGTCTAATAAATGTCAGCTAAATAACTGAATTGTGAGGTAAATTTGGAACTAGAATTGGCAAAAGTAGAAGAACGTAAATTAGTATGATTGGGGAGGGGAAGGGATGCAGCAAGAAGGGGAGAAGATAGAGTAAGAATTAGATGTAGCCAAATCAGGTCCTATTCTACAAACTCAATATCTACCTTTAAGAATACATTTTTTGATCTGTATCTGGAAGAAAACTTAGATATTATCTAATTTAACCCTTTAATTTTACAGATGAAGAAATGGAGATGTAAGCAAGTTAAATGATTTGCTCAAGGCAGTATACAGATAGAAGCAGAGCTGGGATTAGAAGCCAGTTCCTCTGAATTCAAATACAGTGCACTGCCCTGATCAATCATGTGGCCTATTTCTAAGTTGTGTTGGCCTTGAGAAACCAAAGTTCTGGATTTCTTCAGGGTTTTTTAGGATTAATTTTCCTAGTGGTCTTCAATGTTAAATAAGAATGACATCACTAAACAGGTTGCCTTTTTGTGTCTTTGGTCAAAATGTTAAAGCATCAAAGGAATACAGTAGTTTACCAGGTATCTATTATTCAATAAATTGATTAAAAAATTGGCTGATGTGTGTGTGAATAAATGATTTTGCACCATGTAAGGCTTCCTTTTTTATTTTTCCTAATTAATATATTTTTAATTCATTTATTTGTTTTTAGTTTTCAACATTCATTTCCACAAGATTTTGAGTTCCAAATTTTCTCCCCATCTCTCTCCTTCCCCCACTCCAAGACAATGTGCATTCTGATTATACCTCCCCCAATCTGCCCTCTCTTCTATCATACCTTTCCCTTCCCTTATCCTTATTTTCTTTCTTTTCTTGTAGGGCAACAGAGATTTCTATATCCCATTATCTGTATTTCTTATTTTCCAGATGCATGCAAAAACAATTCTCAACATTTGTTTCTAAATTTTTGAATTCCAACTTCTCTCCCTTCCTCCCTTCCCCACTAAGGAGACAGGCAATTCAATATAGGCTATTCATGTGTAGTTATGCAAAAGACTTTCATAATAGTCATGTTGTGAAAGATTAACTATATTTTCCTCTCTCCTATTCTGTCCCCCATTTATTCTATTCTTTATTTTGTCCTTGTCCCTCCCAAAAAGTGTTTACTTCTAATTACTCCCTCCTTCCAGTTCCCCTCCCTTTTATCATCCCCCCACCCCACTTCTCCCCTTCTCACCTACTTTCCTGTAGTGTAAGAAAGATTTTCATACCAAATTGAGTGTGCAATTTCCTCCTTAAGCCAAATGTGATGAGTAAGCTTCACTTTTTCCTTCTCACCTCCCCTCTTTATTCCCTTCCATTGAAAAAGCTTTTTCTTGCCTCTTTTATGAGAGATAATTTGCCACATTCTATCGCTTCCTTTCTCTTCCCAATATATTCCTCTCTCATCCCTTATTCTTATTTTTTAGATATCATCCCTTCCTATTCAACTCACCCTCTGCCCTCTGCCTATATGTATGTAATCCCGCCAACTACCCAAATACTGAGAAAAGTCTCAAGAGTTACAAGCATTATCTATCCATGTGGGAATGTAAACAGTTCAATTTTAGTAAGTCCCTTATGATTTCTCTGTCCTGTTTACCTTTTCATGCTTCTCTTGATTCTTGTGTTTGAAAGTCAAATTTTCTATTCAGCTCTGGTCTTTTTATCAAGAATGTTTAAAAATCGGGGGGAGGAGCCAAGATGGCAGAGTAGAAAGACTCACTGTATGCTAGCTCTGAACCCACAGCCCATAAATTTCCTGTAAAAAGAACTCCTCACAAATTCTGGATTAGTGCAAGCTGCACAGGAACACAGTGGAGGAGATTTCCATTCCAGAGAGCCCTGAAAATCTGACCCCAAAGGTCCATCATGCACTGGGCATCAGAGCCCAGCCCTGTACTGCCCTGGCCACGTGACCCCAGAGGAACAGATCCAAGCAGGCTTCAGGGACGGAATCTCTGGCAGCCGTGAAGGTCCCTCCACCCACAGGTGCTCCAGGTCAGTGAGAGAGACTTCTGGGCTGGCCAAGAGGGGAGCGGGGCGTCTCCGTGATTTAGGCCCCTCGGGAGGCAGCGGCAGAGGCAGTGGCGGCTCCAGAACTCCCAGAGCAGGCAGGAGCTCAGGGCCATTACTGAAGATCTCTGCATAAAACCCCTGAGGGAACTGAGCCTGGGAGGTCGCCCTGCCCCCACCCGAGCACCAGAACTTAAACTCACATTGAATAGCAGCCGTGCCCACTTCTGAAAGCCCTGAGGCTGGGGAGCAGCATTTGAATCTCGGATCCCCAGCACTAGCTGGGCAGATCTAGGCGGGGGTGGAGAGGAATCTCAGAAGTCAAGTAACTGGCTGGGAAAATGCCCAGAAAAGGGAAGAAAAATAAGACTATAGAAAGCTACTTTCTTGGGGAACAGATGTTTCTTTCTCCTTTCATTTCTGATGAGGAAGTACAATGCTTGCCATCAGGGAAAGACGTGGAGGTCGGGGCCTCTCTATCCCAGACATCCGAGGTGGATGTCCGGTGGGCTCAGGCCATGGAAGAGCTCAAAAAGGATTTTGAAAATCAAGTTAGACAGGTGGAGGAAAAACTGGGAAGAGAAATGAGAGAGATGCAAGAAAAGCATGAAAAATGGGTCAATACCTTGGTAAAGGAGACCCAAAAAAATGCTGAAGAAAATAACACCTTGAAAAATAGGCTCACTCAATTGGCAAAAGAGGTTCAAAAAGCCAATGAGGAGAAGAATGCTTTCAAAAGCAGAATTAGCCAAATGGAAAAAGAGGTTCAAAAGCTCACTGAAGAAAATAGTTCTCTCAAAATTAGAATGGAATAGATGGAGTCTAATGAATTTCTGAGAAACCAAGAAATCACAAAACAAAACCAAAAGAATGAAAAAATGGAAAAGAATGTAATATATGTCATTGGAAAAACAACTAACCTGGAAAATAGATCCAGGAGAGACAATTTAAAAATTATGGGACTACCTGAAAGCCATGATCAAAAAAAGAGCCTAGCCATCATCTTTCATGAAATTATCGAGGAAAACTGCCCTGATATTCTAGAACCAGAGGGTAAAATAAGTATTGAAGCAATCCATCGATCACCACCTGAAAGAGATCCAAAAAGAGAAACTCCTAGGAACATTGTGGCCAAATTCCAGAATTCCCAGGTCAAGGAGAAAATATTGCAAGCAGCTAGAAAGAAACAATTCCAGTATTGTGGAAATACAATCAGGATAACACAAGATCTAGCAGTTTCTACATTAAGGGATAGAAGAGAGTGGAATAGGATATTCCAGAAGTCAAAGGAACTAGGACTAAAACCAAGAATCACTTACCCAGCGAAACTGAGTATAATACTCCAGGGGAAAATATGGTCTTTCAATGAAATTGAGGACTTTCAAGCATTCTTGATGAAAAGACCAGAGCTGAAAAGAAAATTTGATTTTCAAACACAAGAATGAGAAGAAGCATGAAAAAGTAAACAGCAAAGAGAAGTCATAAGGGACTTACCAAAGGTGAACTATTTACATTCCTACATGAAAATCCTCTATTTCATTGAATGATCACTTTTTTCTCCTGAACTATTGTACTCAGTTTTGCTGGGTAGGTGATTCTTGGTTTTAAGTTCCTTTGACTTCTGGAATATCATATTAAAAGCCCTGTGATCCCTTATTGTAGAAGGTACTAGATCTTGTGTTATCCTGATTGCATTTCCACAATATTTGAATTGTTTCTTTCTGGCTACTTGTAATATTTTCTCCTTGACCTGGGAACTCTGAAATCTGAATACAATATTCCTATGAATATTTCTTTTCAGATTTCTTTCAGGAGGTGATCAGTGGATTCTTTCAATATTTATTTTACCCTCTGGTTCTAGAATATCAGGGCAGTTTTCCTTGATAATTTCATGAAAGATGATATCTAGGCTCTATTTTTGATCATGGCTTTCAAGTAGTCCCGTAATTTTTAAATTGTCTCTCCTGGATCTATTTTCCAGGGCAGTTGTTTTTTCAATGAGATATTTCACATTGTCTTCAATTTTTCATTCTTTTGGTTTTGTTTTGTGATTTCTTGGTTTCTCATAAAGTCATTAGCTTTCATCTGCTCCATTCTAATTTTTGAAGAACAATTTTCTTCAGTGAGATTTTGAACCTCTTTTTCCATTTGGATAATTCTATTTTTCAAAGCATTTTCCTCCTCATTGACTTTTTGGACCTCTTTTCTCATTTGGGCTAGTCTATTTTTAAAGGTGTTATTTTCTTCAGCATTTTCTGGGTCTCCTTTAGCAAGCTGTTGACTTGTTTTTCATGATTTTCTTGCATCACTCTCATTTCTCTTCCTAATTTTTCCTCCACCTCTCTTTTACTTGATTTTCAAAATCCTTTTTGAGCTCTTCCATGGCCTGAAAACATTGCAAATTTATTTTGGTGGTTTTGGATGAAGAAGTCTTGACTTTGATGTCTTCCTCTAATGGTATGCTTTGTTCTTCCTCATCTGGAAAGAAGGAGGAAAATACCTCTTCACCAAGAAAGTAACCTTCTATGCTCTTAATTTTCCTCCCTTTTTTGGGGTATTTTCCCAACCAGTTACTTGACTTTTGACTCCTTTGTCAAGTGGAGGGTATATTCTAGGGACCTGTAAATTTCCAGTTCCTCTAAGGTGGCACAATCAAGGGAGAAGAGTTTACTCCTCTTCTGGCCTTCACTCTTGTCTGGGACCAACCACAAGCTTGTCTGCCTGGTAGAGTTCCCTCTACTGGAACTCTGCAAGTAGAGTTTCCTCTCCACAGCTGCCTCCAGCTCCACCATGGCAGTGCTCCTCCTCATTGGAGGGCTGTTACTCAAGACTGAGATTCAGATCAGTCACTTGATATTCCCAAGGTCTTTAGGCCCAGGATTTCAAAATGAACACTGCAACTGCCTGGGTCTGGGCTAGAGTAGGACCCTGCTCTCTTTTCACCCAGGTGAAAGAGTTTTCTCACTGACCTTTGAAGCTGTCCCTGGCATTTGTGGATTGAGGAACCTGGGAACCACAGCTGCTATCTGAGATTCCAGGCCCTGAAGCCTGCTCTAGTCTTATCCCTCTGTACTCCAATCTGAGCCTGGTGTGATAGACCTTTCCTGTTGATCTTCCAGGCTGCTTTGGACTGGAAATCTCTTTCACTCTGTCATTTTGTGGCTTCTGCTGATCTAGAATTTGTTTAATGTCATTTTTTCAGGTGTTTTATGGGCTTTGTGGGGAGAGCTACAGTAGGTCTGTCCTTCTACTCTGTCATCTTGGCTCTGCTCTCCTGTCCGGAAGTCATTTCCTCTTCAATTCTCCTTTTTCTGGTAAAGGACAGAGTCTTGAGATGGCAGCCTATGAGGCCAACAGCATGGACTAAATCCTGAAGAAAAGGGTTGAAATGGACATCTCCCCAATGTGCCTACTCAGAGTCAGCATGGCACTTCCCAGAAGCTAGAGGACCCTGAGAATGCCCTGAGAACATGAGCTCCTCGGTTCTCTGTCCTTTGTTTTCCCATGTTAGGCTTCCTTATGAAGCTTTGGTTAACTGACTCAGTTACTTACATCATAGTGTCAGTGAGGCCAGGGTATCTGACTTGAGACTCAAGTGGTCCATTTATGTTTACTCAATTCCATGACTACAAATAGCCCCCAAACAGATGGCTAAGAGTGAAAAACTCCATATTGTAGGTGTATCCTTGGAAGAAAGGAGACTCTATCTTTCTTATTCAAAAAGTTCCCAAGTCCTGTTAATTCCATCTCCAAAATATGTCTTCAAGCTGTCTCCTTCTTTCCAATTTCATTGTAATCACTCTAATACAGGATCATAGATTTAGAGCTGGAAAGGATCTTAAAGTCTACCCCTCATTTTATAGATGAAGAAAGCAAAGCTAAGAGATTTCCTATTTAGTGTTATATATTTAGTGTCTGAGGCAGTACTCAAACTCATGTCTTCCAGCATCATTTAATTTAACTTTGCCTAGAATACTGCAATAACCACTTTACAGGTTTTCCTGTCTCCCCCGCTTCCCCCACCCCCACCTTGCATTCATCCTTCCTAACATGGATGAAGCAATTTTTCTTATCCAGGGATCTTATTTTGTCAATCCTCTACTCAAAATTCTTTAATGACTCCCTACTATGTATTGAACAAAGTCCAAATTCCACAGCTTGGTGTTTATAGTCCTTCACAATCTGCAAGCAATCAATTCTTCCAGATATATTTCTTCTCTTTACAAAGTCTAAAATCCAATCCTTGTAGAAATTAGATCTAGAAGGAAACTGAGAGGATACCAAGTCCAGCCCTCCTATTTTATATGTAAGAAAACAAGCTTAGAGAGGTTAGATTGTTTGCCCAAGGTCCCATAGTCAACATGTTACAGAAATAGGATATGCATTCAGGTTGCCTGACTCTCTATTTCTGTATTCTTTTCACCATACCCTGGAAACTCACTTTTTCATCATGTCCTCTGTCATTGTCACCACTGTGTTTTCATTTACACTGTTCTTAATGCTTAAAATTTTTGGCCTATTGAATTCCTACACATCCTTGAAAGATCAATTCAAATTTTTTTTTGTGAAATTTTTCCAGTGAATAATAACCTTCCCCTCTTATACCACTTCATTCTGTACTTCTCCAATGTATTCTTGTATGGCTACAAGACATGGAACACAATGGTTTCTGAAGTATTAAAAATGAAAATCACTCAGAGGACAGTGGAGAGGTGCATGATGGGCATGAGCAGACTGCAATGTGTAACCAAGAAAAAGACTTACATAAACTGATGCAAACTGAAGTGAGCAGAACCAAAAGAACATTGTACATAATAACGGTAACATTGTATAATGAAACACGTGAATGATTTAGCTATTATTAGCAATACAATGACCAAAGATAATCCCAAAGGACTCACGATGAAACATGTCATCCATCTCCAGAAAAGAGTTGTTATTGTCTGAAATGGGGCAAAGTAGGTTGTTTTCTTTTTCCTTCCTTCCTTCCTTCCTTCCTTCCTTCCTGCCTTCCTACCTTCCTTCCTTCCTTCCTTCCTTCCTTCCTTCCTTCCTTCCTTCCTTCCTTCCTTCCTCCCTTCCTCCCTTCCTCCCTTCCTCCCTTCCTTCCTTCCTTCCTTCCTTCCTTCCTTCCTTCCTTCCTTCCTTCCTTCCTTCCTTCCTTCCTTCCTTTTTTTCTTCAAGTCTTTTTGTACAAGTTGACTAATATGGAAAAGTTTTACATGATTGCACATGTATAACCTAAATCAGATTGCTTACTGTCTCAGGGAGGGAGGAGGAATAGAATTTGGAACTCAAAACTTAAAAAAAGGGCACAAATGCTAAAAATAGTTTTAACATGGAACTTGGGGGGGGTCAGAAATAAAATATTATTTTTAAAAATGTAACCAAGGAAGAACTTTGGAGAATAGGAAAAGATGCCATCTAGATAATGTATGATAGGAAAAGAAGATGGTGTGATCATATGGTGAGTATAAGGATAATAAGTGGACAGCCTAAGTATTTCAGTCAGTTAGTCAATAGCATTCGACAAGTGCCTCCTATGCTCCAGCTTCTGTGCTAAGCATTACCTTCATGTCATCAGGAGAAATCAAGGAAGGCTTCCATCATTTTGGGTGTACTTTTCATGTTTAACTAAATGAAGGATACAGAAAAGAATCACACAGGATGATCAGGCATGGATGGGTTATCTTCTCTACTCCAGACCATAAGATCCATGAGGGAAAGGAACTGTTTTTTATCTAACCTTTTCTATGCTCCCAAGGTCTCATACAGTACTCTATGCCTAACAGCCGTAGAATTAATGTTTCCTGGATTAAGAAAGCAGCATTAGAGCTGAATTTTGAAGGATATGTCAGATGATAACATTTCGCAGTAACATAAAAAGAAAATTCCAGGAACAAGGAGCAATGTGGGCCAATATAGGAGCAATTTGTATGTTTTAGCTCAGTCCCACAGACATGATTCTGTCCACCTTTCAAAATACAAGGCAGTTGAGGTCATTAGAAATAAGAGAGATTGTTGGGTTAAACCAGTGCTGACCTCCATGAAAAATAATCTCCCAAGTCATGATGTTCTTACTCAATCACCTCTTTTCCTTTCAGATCTTGAAAGTAGCTTCCAAACATCAAAATGAATAGCAAGTCATTTTAACCTTGTGATATCTTTCACATTATAATTTTAACCTTGGCCTCCTGGCATTATTTAACTATGACAGGATTCTGTTGATAGGTTTGTTTTGTTCCTAGTAGCCACAAGCAATTCAAAGGCATTGCTTCTTACCAGGGCTGCTGGTCTGGTTCTCAGCTGATAAATATGTTAGACTTATTCCTGGGAGCTACTTAATTTATTGCTGTTATATATTAGATGTTTTTTTTTTCTTGGTGAATCTGTCCTCTTACTTTGGCAGACATTGGGATTCCAAGAGAGACAAGACACTGTCTTAGCAGGCACTGTCACAGGACTTGAAGGAAGGGGGTATTTCCATTTATACCTTTGTATATACCTAACACCTAGCAAAGTGCCTGGCACAGAAGATGTGGCTTCGAGTCCCACTTCTGACACTATCTTTGTCACCCTGGGCAAGTTAGTACTTCTTGTAGTCTCATTTTCTTCATCTATCAAATTAGGTGGGTTGGACTACATGGCCTCTGAGATCTCTATCAGCTCTAGATCAATAATCTTTTAATCCATGGTAAGTTAATAAATATTTGTTAAGTATTCATTAATCACTTAATGTGTTCTAGGAAGTGTGCCAGAAACAAAGAAAAAAAAAAACAAAGGAAGAAAAAAGAAATTAAGAGAGAAAGGAAAGAAGGAAAGAAGGAAGAAAGGAAGGAAAGAAAGAAGGAAGGAAGGGAAGGAGGAAATACAAATTCCTATCCTCACAGCTTTCATTATAAATGAGAGAGACAACATGCAAATTACTATGTACAAATAAGATATGGACATTGGAGGTAATCTTAGAAGGAAGGCCCTAGCATCAAACAGAACTGGATAAAGCTTCTCACAAAGCAAACACTGAGACATGAAGGAAGCAAGGTTGTTGGTGATGGTGGTGCTCTTTTATTTTCAAAATCAGTGACATCATGGGGTGGTTTCTTTTATTGCTGGTTGAGGAAAGGCTTTCTAAGCCTTGCGTTTCAGTGTCACAGGATATCAACTTAACAATTCAGGGTATCGAAGGTTAGGTCCTAACCTAACCTAAGAAATCTCCTTAATAGAAAAGATTAGTTCTGTGAAGTTTAGATTCAATCAGAGGGCAGCACTTGAGGATGTAGACGGCGACATGTGATTTCATGGCCTCAGTTTCCCACCCCTGGGTTAGGAGATACAGAGGAAATTTTTACCTTAATGTTGTAGGTGTAGAGAACATGTGTAAAGAATCTGTACCATTGTTACAGTTGGTACAGTATGTTTTCCTATATGCAGAAGTACTTATGCCCTTATGTAGTACTTATGTAGATAGAGAAAAGGAAAGATAGGTAGGTGGGCTTCATTGTCCAGGAATCCTTCCTTGTTTCCTAGTGCCATGTCCTGAGTCTTCTCAATTCACCTTAAAGTTTAAAATGTAAAAAAAAAAATCATTCTCATTGAATATTTAACAATTTTGTTTATTTGTCCCAGTCAAGTGCTAAAATTGGGGAAAATATCTGAATGAGTTTGTGCTCCATTTCCCATTAAATTTTTTCTCTGCTTCCCAAATTTGCCATGACTCAAAGGGAAAATGCATTTAATTTATAGTTTTAAAGGGCATTTCCTTCATGAAATCAGAACTAAAGATATAATTTAAAATAATTTCCCAAGTGGCCAGGCATCCAATTCTTCTTCTAGCTAGCTCTGAATTCCCAACCTAGTTCACAGCTTCATTTTAACTGAGGGAATGAATGCTCTCAAATATACCGACAGAAGAAAGTTACTATCGATTGTCTGCCACGGTCTTAAAATGGTGAAGTGTACTGCGTCACTGCATTCTAAATCCTGAAGCAGCAGCCAAGTTCTTTGATTGACTGCCAGGAGAACTTTGGAGCCAGAAGATCACCAAGGTCCCATCATCCAACATTTCTGATCTTATGAAGTCACATTGCAAGTTGTCCCTGCTGTGGCTGTCTGGCATTCGTTTTGCACACATCTTTCTCAGGGTCTCTTCGGATGGTTTTCCCATCCAAGTGGAGGTTGTGGTCCTGGCAATTTTTATCAGTTCTAGGCCACAGCTTCTGATGCTTAGGGATCACCAGGAAGGAAGAGCAGGGGAGGAAAGGAGGGAGAGAAGAGACAAAGAAACAGGGACAAATAGACAAGGACTGAAATAGGGAAGCAGACTCAGTGAGAGAGTAACAGAGCTAGAGCAAGGAACATGGAGAGACAAAGACGGGGAAAAGAGGGAATAATGGAAAGGGAAAAAATAGGGATAGAGTTTCTTGCTTAAGGAGACTCATAGCCTTCATTCAATGCCTAATGTGCTGAACTACCTAACTTCCCTCTCTGGTGTGGTCCCTGAGGGGCCTTAGTGATCCAGTCTTTTATTTTTAAAAGTTACACCATAATGCAACAATATCCTTACACAACTTCCTTTTATGTTAATCCCTTGAGTTTGAATAAGCCATAGATACTTCCCTACTTTGTTTTCTTCTGGATGGGAAAAACTTACAGGAGAATGCTAAAGAAAAACTTGACCAATATGTGTTACACATAAGTCAGGGAATCAAAACAAATGTAGCAACCAAGTATTTATCCATTTACTTGAAAGACAAAATTAAGAAAAGATGAAGAGTAAGTCCACAGATAATTGGAGGCAAGCTACCAAGTCTCATCTAGTATGTTATGTTATCTTATGTTATGTTATGTTATGTTATGTTATGTTATGTTATGTTATGTTATGGTATGGTATGGTATGGTATGGCATGGTATGATATTGTATGGCATGGCATGGTATGATATGGTATGGCATGGCATGGTATGGTATGGCATGGCATGGCATGGCATGGCATGGCATGGCATGGTATGATATGGTATGGTATGATATGGCATGGCATGGCATGGTATAATACCAAATAGTGATAATTAAACAATGACAACCCAAAACAAAGATCTACAAAACAGGCTGAACAGTGACCAAATCAGGACGGTCCTGTTGAACACCATTCAGAGTAAATAAGAAAATAAACGTTCTGCTTTTTTCAACTCTCAGCTTAGTAAAAACTTCACGCAAAGATACATCCTCTGGAAAAACAGAAGGTGGGAGCACAGGTGTACTCTGGAGAAAGCAGCCTTGCAGATGATAGCAGCAGACCAGCAGATGACAGGAGCAGTTTTGCCAAGAACAACAAATGGAAGTTTGGGAGGCAAAGAACTGAGCTCTGTGGGTTGAAGCCTGAGAAGCGTGAGTTTTATAGGCTATGCATGATTCCCGTGTATGTTCCCTCTCCCAGTAGTAAGTAGTGTTAGGATCTATGGGAGAAGGAGCCCCTGTGTATGTGGGGGAGATTACTTTACTGTTTACCTCATTATCCCATTTGATTAAATACATGTTTTTAAAGGGAAAAAAATCACACTTTTCCTAGATAAATTTTATTTTGCAGAATGCTGATTTTCCAGTCTTGCTAGCAAGTTAACTTCCTATCACATTTTACTTATAATTAAAAGTTTACTTTTAGGAACATATTTTTCAAAACTAAGAACAAAATAATATTGAATGAATTAAAGGCCTAAAAATATGAGCATGCTAACCAATTCAGAAAAATTATAGCTCAATGTAGCCATGTATGCACTGAGTGGTTATTGCTGATTTTTTTTTTACTTTTTAAGCTAATTTATTTATTTTTAGTTTTCAACATTCACTTCATAAGTTTTAAATTTTCTCCTCCTTCCTTCCCTCCCCCCTCCCCAAGATGCCATGCAATCTGATATAGGCTCTACATATACATTCTTATTAAGCATATTTTCACATGAGTCATGTTGCATAGAAGAATTTGAACAAATGGGAGGAATCATGAGAAAGAAAAAAAAAAATTCTGCTTCTCTCTTCATTCAGACTCCATAGTTCTACTGTCGTTTTTTTTAATATGGGGTGTTCTAAAAGTCTTGGTACAATTTTAAGCTTAAATAGCTTAATAAGATATTATAGAGCTTTATTAATATAATTTATAGGTTAATTGATATAATCACCAATAGCTTAATAAGTTTTATAAAGCTTAAACCAGCACCAGGATTTTTAGAACATCTTGTGTATGACACTAAAAGAAAACCATTCCCACATGCTATCAGTAGGTTGGCTGGGGTCAATGTACAGTGTGTCTGGTTGTGGTTGAGCATAACAATACAAGCTCAGAAGGCTCTGCCACAGGTCAGGCATGAATAGTCTGTAGGGGTAAATTCTCTAAATTTGAGCATCTCATGTTTCTTTTGAGTTACTGCAATTCATTCATAAATTTTCCTGCTTCCAGTTGTTTCTCTCTCTAATCCATCATGCATATAATAACAAAATAGTCTTTCTGATGCACGGGTGTGACCATTTCATTTCTTGTTAAAGAGCAACTTCAATGCCTATGGTCTACATGGGGTAAAATTTGAACTCATTAGCTGTGTAAGCAAGGCCCTCCACAGTCAAGCAACAAGAAGTTATTTGGTGCCATTTTAGGTAGGTCCATTTTAGGATTGGTCAAGGCTAAAGGCAAAAAATAAAAAGTATCAATTATGTCCCAGGAACTGCATGCATAGGTCCTACAGATGAAAAGACAAAAAAAGATATTCTCTGCCCTCAAAGAATTTTAATTCTATCATCATGTAAGCTATTATTATTTATATAATAAATTGTTAATGGAGTGGGTGGGTTCAACCCTAGTGGGTCATTATATATTGTTGTATCTCTTCACTTATCTTCTAACCTCCCAAGCTCTCAGTTTTCATCATCATCATCATGAATAACTAGCATTTATATAGAGCTTTAAGCTTTGTAAAGCACTTTACCAATGCCATCTCATTTTATCCTCACAAAAACTTTGAATGGTAAGTGCTAATATTTTCTCCATTTTACAGATCAGGAAACTGAAGCAGACAGAGTTTAAGTGACCTGCCCAGAAAGTCATGTAGCTAGTAAGTATCTGAGATTGGATTTGCATTCAGATCTTCCTAACTCTAGGTCCATTGATTTATTCACTGCTCCATCTAATTTAAAGAGTGAATCTTGATAACTCATTATGAGGTCTCTCCCACCTCTAGATCTAGCATTCTCCTTTGCTCCAATCTTTCAGGAAAAGATATTTGGGTGTACTTTTTGTATTTCTTTGTGTGTTCTTGAACTCATTCCTTCCCATCTCTTATCTCACTATAGAGTCTTTACGCACTCAAGATACTGGTCCTCAATCTGATACTGCCCTCTCCTGTTTCAATACCTTTGTATATAATTCTCCACTATTTTCCCATTTCCATCTCTTTAAGTCTTGTATATTCTTCAAGGCCCATTGCTGACAGAATCATTTCCTTCATGTACCTTTCCTTGAATCCCTGAGCTAGAAGTGGTCCCTTCCTCCTCAGATTTCTCAGTGTTTTTTTTTTACCTTTCCTTTTTGTTTATATTCCAATTTACGCTATATTTATTCATGTACTTGTTTTATCTCCTGTACTTTGAGGGAAGTATGATGCTGTTTTGTATCCCCAGTACCTAGTATACGACTGTATATATAAATATTTCTTGTGACATAAAAATTCTGAGAGACAATTTCTAGGTAATTAATAATAATTTTATTAATTATGGCTAGCAAATAATTAATAAAAGAGGCCAATGGCATTCTTAGGGAGCAAAGACAAATCGTCGAGGCTGCTCAATGCTTACATCCCTTTGGAAGAGTGGATGTTCCCAAAAGATAGATATCAGATCTGGTTGGTTAATAATGAGAGAATGAATATTCTAATATTAATGACATGCTTGTTCTAAGGAGGGTTTGGGCTGTGATTTTGACCACCTCACCTCACTCTTGGACAAAAAGAGAGTTATCTCAAGCAAGGCTACTCCTTCCTCTGACAATCTATACAAAAGGATCTATCTTTGAACCAGTTATAAGAATTCCATCTAGATAAGATAGCCTGTGGGAGGTGAATTCTTTGGACAGGGTCAGAAATGCCCTTGAGAGGCTGGACTTTGAATGAGGATTTTTCCCTACAATATTGCCTATTAATATGAAAGAAATAGTCATTTCCCTCAATATGTATATTCACATATATAGACATATATGTGCGAATATATGTGTATAAATGTATATATAGATTAGTAATTATTGTTTTATCTCAAATCCAGTTTTTTGTTTTCTTGCAAAAGAGAGATAAACTTTGCAAACACCTTAAAAAGTGAATACACAAGCTTCTACACAAACAAAAATAATGCATTTTGGATAAGGAAGCAAGGAATTAAATGGGCAAAAAATATCAAGTTTCTCAGAGGTTGGAACACAAATATGTAGAGAATTGACTGAAATATATAATATTAAAAACCATTTCCCAATAAATGAGTGGTCAAATGATAAGAACAATTAAAAAAAAAAGAATGACAAACTACTAATAACCATTTGAAAGAATTCTCCAAATTAGTACTAATAAGAGAAATACAAATCCCGAGACTTTACCTCACATCTAGCAAACTGGCAAAGATGACAAAAAGACAGGAATAATCAATGTTGGAGGGTTTGTGGGAAGATAGGCCCACTAATTCTTTGCTGTAAAAATGTGAATTAGTAAAAAACAAAAAAAAATGTTGTAAAGCAATTTGAAATTATGCGTAGAGACTCCACTTCTAAGGATATAACAATCGAAGGATATAATGATCAAGTAGATCATTGATAAAAAGAAACTGAAATGTTTATAGCAACACTCTGTGGTAGCAAAGAAGTAGAAACCAAGTGGATGCCTATCGACTGGGAAATGACTAAATAAACTGTGATATGTGAATATAATAGAATATTATGGTGCTGTAAGGAAATGACAAATATGGTGAAAATAGAGAAATTTGGAAAGATTTATAAGAACTGCTGCAAAATGAAATAGATCCAAGAAAGCAATATATATATATAATATATATATAATGTATATATTATATATATATTATATATATATATATATATTGCTTTCTTGGATCTATTTCATTTTGTGAATAATAACATGAGTACAATAATATACATGAGTACATATAATAACATGAGTACAATAAAGTAAATAGAACAAAACCACAAAACAAATAAAAATTAATGTTTCAAAATTACAAAGAGCAAGCTTGTCTCCAAAGAAGAGATATGAGAAAACACCTCTTCCCCTCACTCTTTTGCAAAGCGATGTGTATGTGTGTGTGTGTGGGGGGGGTACCCATACACATTGAGGGATGGGAGTGGGGAAGATGGTTCACAGGTGTGGAACACAGCCTATATTGTCAAAGTTTTTACAAAATATATACTAATCGGGTTTTACTGATTTTTTTTCTATTTCATTTCTTTTTTCCCTTTCTTTTCCCCCTTTCTTAAATGTTATATGAGAAAGCTCTCTGAGAAAGGGAATGGGGAGGGATTCTGCTCTGAATACTCAGGATTGCTTCGCATTCTTTTCACATCTTGCTAACTTTCTATCCCCAGTCTGCTTTCCATCTCTGTGTTACTTTCTATCCTACCTCCTTTTCCACCCTCCTCCAGCACCCTTCTCATAATGGTAATGTAATCTCATCGGCCTCCTTCTCCATAGGTGAGTTCCTCATAATAACATCCATTTATGCTATTATGTGAATGTTATTATATGAAGTACCAATGTCAGTTATGCTCACAGACTCAGCAGGAGCTGATTCTCAAAACTACTTTTTCCACCTTTCCCCCACCTTCTGCCCCCATGATGTGCTGTCTTCATTAAAAAATAGGCTCCATGAAGGCAAAAGTTGTCTTTTGGTTTGTATTTCTAATTCCAGGGTTTAGCACAAAGCCATAGTAAGCACTTTAAAAAATGCTTCATATTTTCCCAATACAGGGGAAAATTTAGACCTCATAAAAACAAAAGGCATCCATAAAAAGGTAGTTCAAAAAATGAAAACATTCTTGATATCTGCTCCAAAATGCTTCGTTCCTATTCTCATTATTTACACTAATGGCTTAAGATGCATAATTATTCATGAGACTGTGTATGTGTCTCTGAGTTTAACTTCAAATGAAGATGGTTTTATTAATGAAAATTAATTGATATATCACATACACTTGAAATACATATTGAAGTACTTAGTTCTAGTGCTGTTAATTTAGGAGTTTGGAATATTAGAGGTTTCTCTTATTTCTGTTATCAAGATCACTGAGATTTGGGAAAGGAAGGAAGATAATTCCACCAACATCACCACTCAAAACTTTAAATTTGAAGTTGACCAATAGAAACAAAGCTATCAGTAATTGAATCTACTCATACTGTCTCTTTGTGTCTTTATCTTTCTCTCTCTTTCTCATACACACAAATTTAATATTAATTTTAATGAATTTATCATTTATATATTATATATCTATAATTTATTACTAACTAAATTAGTTAATTTAAAATATTAATAATTTGATTTAACAAATCATAGAACCAAAAGAAATATGAAGGAACTCATGGAAATTGTATATAAATATCATTGAAAATAGTACTTTTAACTTGAGGATATATTTGTGTGTGTGCGTATATATATATATATATATATATATATTTATATGTATGTATACATATGTTTGTATATATGTATATATATTTATATATGTGTATGTGTGTATATATATTTGTGTGTATATATATATATATATTTGTGTGTGTGTGTGTGTATAAAATGATACTACAGCCCAGTTTAACCACCTGGAGGCACTTCTGGACCCCGTTCTTTGATGAAGGTTAACTGGTTGCAATTCCATATTTCTACTGTCATGAAATCCTAGGCGATCCCTGGAGGGGAATGCCAAGCTCTCTGTGGTTCTCAAAGAGTTGGTTAACTCTCTTCTCTAGTGCTATCCCATATGTAGCTATCAGTGCTCATTCTATCAGCAGCATTTTAGGATGGAAGGAGCACTAGATTTTAGAGTAACTGTTGTTCTTGGTCACTTGTGTCCAACTCTTCATAACCTCACTTGGGGTTTTCTTAGCAAAGATGCTGGAGTGGTTTCCCATTTCCTTCTCCTGATCATTTTACAGATGAGAAAACTAAGGCAGACAGGATGAAATGCCTTGCCCAGGGTCACAGAGTAAAGGTCTGAGGCCAGATTTGAACTCATGTCTTCCTAACTCCAGGCTTGGCAACTTATCCATTGTCCCAACTGGCAACCCATTATGAGTATATGGGTTCAAATCCTGGTTCTGCTAATTACTACAGACATACCTCAAAAATATTTCAGGTTTGGTTCCAGATCACCACAGTAAAGCAAATATTGTAATCAAGCGAGTTACACAATTTTTTTTTGTTTCCCATTGCATATAAAATTATTTTACATCATACTGTATGATAGTATTATGTTTTAAAAAATGTACATACCTTAATTTTAAAAATACTCTGTTGCTTTAAAAATGCTAATTATCATCTCAGTCTTTAGGAAGTATATTTGAGAGACGGGGCTCCCCCTGGTCAGAGCCATGGAGGTAGAAGAAGATTGGATAAAAGAAGAGATTAGTTAGTAGTCCAATGAACAGAGAGTAGGAAGTTAAACAAAATAAATCTGAAAAGATAGCAGTCATTGTTTAAGTTCTTAGTGTAGCAGGAGCTGTCTAACACACAGCCCTCCCCATTGCCATATGGAAGGGGGACAACCCTTGCTACATTAAAAGCCAGGCTCTAAGGAGTTTGAATTTATATAGGTAAGCAATTTCCTATAAGTGATAGGGATACACTGAAGGTTTTTGAGAATATTAACTTGGCCCAACCTGTATGTTTGGAGATCACTTTGGCAATGGTGTGAAGGATGGCTTAGAGAGAGGAGATACTTTAGGCAGGAAAATTAAGTAGGAGACTGTTATAATGGTCCTGGTGAATGGTAATGAGAACCTGAACCATAATGGTGGTCATGGAAACGGAGAGAAGGGGCGGATGAAAGAAGTAGTCTAGAGGCGAAATCAAATGGTGTTGGCAATTTCTTGGATATGAGATGACTGAGATTTCAAGCCTGGGAAAATGGTGGTTACATGAAGAGTAATAGGAAAGTGGAGAAGAGGGGCAGGTTAGGGGGAGAAGATCTTTACTCTTGTTAACGTTATTGTAGTATACCCTTTCATTGGGGCAGCTAGTTGGCACAGTGGACAGTGTATCAGGGCCTGAAGTCAGGAGGAAGACATCTTGCGGACACAAATCTGGCCTCAAACATTTACTAGCTATGTGATTCTGGGCAAGTAACTTAACCCTGTTTGCCTCAATTTCCTCATCTGTAAAATGAGCTGGAGAAGGAAATGGCAAAGTACTGTAGTATCTTTGCCAAGAAAATCTCCAATGGGGTCATGAAGAATTGGATATGACTGAAACAAAAGAACAACAGCCTTTCATTACAAATTGAACGGACTATTATATGGTCCTCTGACAGGTAACACTTTTGCCTTCTCCCCGTACTGCTCCTATTCAGCCTTCAGAGAAATGACAAATTAACCTTTCTTAACGCAGAGCAGGTCCTGACACCCCTCTACCCACAAATCTTTAGTGTGTTCCTATTGCTAGCTGGGTAGAGGATTTTTCCATTTTTGTTTTTTGTATCTTTAGCATAGTGCTTGGCACATAGTAGGAACTCAATAAATGCTTTTTAAATTGATTTGAATTGAGTTGAATTTGAACAATGAATTAACAAGAATTCTGAAGTAGCTACTATGTATCAGGCACTGTGTTGGTCAGTGGGGATAAAATAGCAAAAATGAAAGTTCCTTTGTCCTCAAGGAGTTTATCTTTTAATAGGCTGAACTGGGTTCGGATTCTTTTATTTGGCATTCAAGAACTTCCATTTGAACATGTCCACCTTCTCTCTCTTATCTTGTTTCTTTCCCTGTAATCTACGTTGTAGCTAGCTTTTAGTACTCTTTAGCCCCATCCCTCCATGTCCCCAGCACACCTTACATGCTGCGGCTTACGTGCCTTGGGTCAAACTGTTCCCCAGGCCTGGAAGGTTAAGGGACTTGCCCGAAGTCACACAGTAGGAAACATCATCATCATCAGCCCTAGCACTGTGCCAAGCACTTTAAAATTATTATCATATTTGGTCCTTACAATAACCTTGGGAGGTAGGTGCTATTATTACCCCCATTTTACAGATGAGAAAACTGAGATGAAGAAGTGACTTACCCAGGGTCACACAGCTAGGATGTGTCTGAGGCTGAATTTGAATTCACTATATCCACTATACTACTGTATAGTGGTATCCACTGTATCCACTGTACCACCTAGAAACAGGTTTTGAATCCAGATCCTCTGACTCAGTAGTCACTGGTCTTTTCATCGTCCAAGAGTTCATTTGAATACAATGATATAACAATCTATTTTTATTCAGGTTTTCCAGTATCTTCCCTTTCCAATCTTAGAAAAGGTTCAGAGAATCTGAGTTCAGAGCCTGGCTCAGACTAAACTATCCCTTATGTCTTGTCCATTTCTAAGTCCTATAATTCTTCATAGCTATCAACATTCTTTACCAAATGCAAGTCACAAACCTTCCCCCAAGATCTTCAATAGTTCTCTATTGCCTACAAGCCAAAATATAAATTCTTGAGTCTGGTATTCAATGCCTTCCAACACTTGACTCTGACCTTCCTTACTGACCTCTTACTTTTCTTCCTTTCATATATTCTTCATTCCTAAACAACAAGATTATTTACCATTTCATCTTTTTGTTCTGTTCTTTCCTCTCTCCATGCTGAAACATTCTCTTCCCCCCTTTTGAAACCTTTCTTTTCCTTCAAATCCCAGCTTATGTGCTATATTCTCCAAAAAGTCTTCCTCATTCCTGCCAGCTAGATTATTTGGCCTCTATGCCCTTATTATAGTTTTACATTTTAGTGTCTTATCTTTACACTAGATTTAAGTTTTTTGTGGGTCTATAGTATTCAATTTTCTGTTTTGTCCTTAGCACCAAGCACAACAATAGTTTCCTCATCTGTAAAATGAGCTTAAAAAGGAAATAGCAAGTCACTTCAATATCCATAGCCACTTGATATAGATGTGGGGTCAAACTATATAATGTGTCAAAAATGTTTAAAAGTCTCTATAAATGTGAGTTACCACCTCTACCACTATCACCACCACCACCATCATCAAAGTAATGAATTGGATCGGATTGGATTAAATTTCCTGTTCAGGTGTCATTTCTATCTTGATGTATTTTCTGACTTCTATCCAGGGTTGTGCTGAAGTCATCACATACAGGGTTTGATTGTTCAACTTTCACAGTCAGGAATTTACATCTTGGAAATCAGCAAAAGATACAAATCAGGACTTGACTTGTGGTTTTGTTGATTGTCTAAATTTAAGAAAGTGTTTTTGGAAAGCTAGTTGTTAAACATTTACTAGCAGACCACTGCCATCCTTTAACTGAAAGTGATCTCTTCTCTAAGCATGATTTTTAGAGCATCTTTGTCTGGATACTTCCTTTACTCTTATCACCCTTTGAATGAATGAAGGGATAAATGAAAAATCATTTAAGTGTGTCTATGCCAGAGACCTCCCCCACCATAGGTGTTGAGTAAATATTTGTTAAATTAAATTCTGGAATGTGGGAATTTTATCATTAACCTCCTTCCCAGAGACTTTTTTTAGTTCTTGGGAACAGTCTCAGGGGAAAGCTGGTCATGTGAGTAGGAAAATGTGCCTATCACCCATTAAAAATTCTGTTCTTAGCAAAGCCTGGTATCTCTCCTAAACACTACTATGTTGTCTATGGCTTGTTTCCCCACCAAAGTTTCTGTATATTGCATATATTCTTGGGAAAAAAATGTTTTTATTCCAGAATTTATTCCCAGCTTTGAAAGCAGCAGGCAATATGATTATTGGACTCTCCTCCTGTTTCTGCTACATGACTGATGAAGTTGCTGTGGCCTCCAGGTGCCATCTCTAGGGTCAGCCCGACTCTCACATCACTGTCACTACTGGGATGCTGAAAATCCATCTGTCACTCAGACTGTCACATTGATTCTGAGCAGATGGCAAAACAGCCAGCCATCCCAGCATGACTTTAGAATCTCCTGCTTAACAATGGCTATGGCTTCAGCTACCACATAGAGAGAGAAGGCGGAATTTTGGTGACTATCTGACCCAATAGAAAGCAGTGTTGATGGCCAATTGGAATCATTCTGGTTCCAAGGTAGAGTTAGGTATATTTCATTTCCTCATATGTACCAATGATAATAGGATAGCTAAGTGGCACAGTGAATAGAGCACCTAGCCTGGAGTAAGGAAGGCTTATCTCTGCGAGTTCAAATCTGATCTCAGATACTTACTGACTGTGTAACCCTGGACAAGTCACTTAACTCTGTCTCAGTTTCCTCATCTGTACAATGATCTGGAGAAGGAGATGGCAAACCACTCCAATGTTTCTGCCAAGAAAACCTTAAATGGGATCACAGAGAGTTGGATATGACTGAAAACAAGTGAACAGCATCAACCATAATACTATTATAGTTATTTCTTTTCATGTATTACTTTGTCTGAAAGACTACACATTCTTTAAGGGCAGGGACATGGTCTTAATCACAGTAATTATAAAATCTGAAGAGGTAGGAAGTGTCTTAGAGATTGTGGGATCATAAATTTTGAACTCTGCCCTCAGAAGTCATCTAGTCCAGTGGTGTCAAATAGAAACAAATGTCACAAATCCACACATAAGGGTAATTGTGGGTCACCTCTTGCCTTAATTTTAAAATGCAATGCTATCTATGTTTTAGTGTACTCTCATTTATTTTGTTAAATATTTCCCAATTATACTTTAATATAGTCTAGGCAGCATTCCAGAATGTTACAGACATCTAGCACAACCCTCATTTTACAGATGAAGAAATTGAGGCCTTGATGGATTACCTGACTTTCCTATTTGAATTCAGATCCTCTGACACATTCGGATGCTCCAATGTACTTTGCAAAAGAGGCACTGAATAAAGATACATGACAGACAGAGTTAGTGCAATGACAAAAACACCGACTTTGGATTCATAGCATTCCAGGTGTGCAATTTACTTTCTGTGTGATACAGGATAAGTTACCTTTGAGATTCTTTTAGGCTTCACTCTTCAACTGCTAAATTGGTCTCATAATAATAATTCACATTTTTGTATGATTCATGGTTTCTAAAGAGTTTTTTTATGATGATCCTGGTAAACAAGTAATCATGTAACAGTGGGAATACTTCATCAATCTTCCCCGACCCCTGAAACATTATTTCCCTGTTAGAGATGGAGAAACTCTGTCAAGAGTTCAATGAATTAGAATGAACTGTTGCCAGATGGAGTGATTCCCTGTTACTGGAGGGCCTCAGGCAGAGCCTAGATGACCTCTTGTCAAGGATATTGAAAAGAGAATTTCTATTTAGGTGAGAGATGTACTAGAGGACCTATGATGACCCTTCTAAGTCTAAACTGACAAATAAGACTTGACAGAGATCAAACAAATAGTAAAGGGGCCAGGATTGGCGACTTGAATCAGTGTCTTGAATTCCAGTGTGACTCTCTTTCTACTTATACTACCTACTCCAAAGCTTGCTGCAAGGATTAAATGAAATTCCTATGTATGTTTATACATATATGTATATATATACATATATGATGCATATGTGTGTATGTGGGGGTGTTGTTGAGTTGTTTCAGTCATATCAGATTCTTTGTGACCCTATCTGGGGTTTTCTTGGCAAAGATAATGGAGAGATTTCTTTTTGTAGCTCATTTTATAAATGAAGAACCAAAGCAAACAGAGTTATGTCTTTTCCTCAGGGTCACACAGCTAGGAAGTGTCCGAGGTGAGATTTGAACTCATGAAGGTGAGTCTTTCTGATTCTAAGCCTGGCACTTTATCCACTACATCATGTAGATGAGCATACACACATATACGCACCTGCTCATATGCACATATATGTAAGGTGAAAGACTGCTGAAAAAACATATAGTTGCTATGTACATATATGTATACATATATCCACAAGTATATGTGTTTGCATGTATTTTACATATATAGACACATAAATCTATCTATATATTTTCACACACACACACATACACACACACATATATATATATGTGTATATATATATATATATATATATATATATATATATAAAACAAGAATGTAGTTAGACAGGTAGGAGAAATAATGAACTTGCCCCTTGGACTTAGGTTTACCTTTCCCATACCCAGCAATCTATATGGAAGAGTGGAAGTGTTTTTGAATTGAGATATTGGGAGACCGTGGAACTCTAGGGTCTTTAGCATTTACTAGATGAGAGCCTACTCCATAGATGATGGCTGGGCAGCTGGGGATGGTGCATTGGATAGAGCTGACAAAGTGGATAGAGGTCTCAACCTGTATTCAGGAAGACCCGAGTTCAAGTCAGACTTCAGACACTGTGTGACCCTGAAAGTGTCACTATAGTCCCAGTTTGTTCATCTGTAAAATGGGGATGATAATAGTAGCATCTACCTTCCAGGATTGTTGTGAGGATAAAATGAGATAATATTTATAAAGTCCTTTGCAAACCTTAAACTATTATATAATGCTAGTTAGTAGTAGTAGTAGTAGTATTACTAGTACTAGTACTAGTAGTGGTGGTGGTGGTGGTAGTGGTAGTGGTTGTAGTAATGGTGATAGTAGTAGTTGAAGCAGTAGCAGCAGCAGCAGTAGTAGTAATAGTAGTAGTAGTACTGGTGGTGGTAATGGTAGTGGTAGTAGTAGCAGCAGCAACAGCAGTAGTAGTACTAGGTAGCAATAGTAGTAGTAGCAGTAGTAGTGGTGGTGATGGTGGTATGCGTAGACTTTTCTTCAGAAATTAAAGTCAGAAAGCCCAGCAAGGTAGAGTAAGGTCATGCTTATGAATGAAAGCATAGAGACCTGGAAGCTAGGTTCAAAACACAAGACTTGAACTTGAAGGTAATAGATATTTACCTACCAGGAAACCTGCTCTGTGTTCTAAAGAGCTCTCCACTTGGGATAAAGAATTTCTTATTGGATATGAAGCCTTCTAGAAAAGATTCTAAAATTAATGAGATAAGATATTCTCTTAAGTTTTTCCCCTTAGGGAGGGCTTTTGATTCTCTACAGAGCATGAATTATTACTTTTATAAAATAACTATTTTTTAAAAACTTTGAGGTTTTAAATTAAAAGAGCATAATAGAGACCGTTCTTCTCATGAGGAAGAGATAGCACTAATGCCAAGGATTTCAGCTGAAGTCAGAAACTGGAAAGGAAGACAAGTTCCTCAGTCTCATAACTAGTAGGGTCATGTGTGACAGAAGTTGTGTGTCAATATACCTGACAGAGACCACTAGAGAATAGACTCAGTGGGATATCAACAGAAGACATCACGAGCCATGAAGCTCAGAAGATTTCCTACCGGTGTGCTTCTCCACAGACACACCCTGGTCACATATATTCCCTATAGTTTGTCTCCTCCTCTCCCTGATACTATGTCTATTTGGGGGAGTACATGTCAGTTTTATGGGGAAGATGTTTAATCCTACTTTTCACACTACTCTAGTTCAACAAATGCCTTTGAGTTACACTGATTGAGTCTTCTGACAACTACTACTAGTAGGCATATCCTTAGGAGTTCATGAGTTAATAGTGTGGATTTTCTATAGACCCAAATCATGTCTTGTACACAGAAAAGTCTCACTTTAGGGACTCATTCTGAAAGCTACAAGCATTTTGCTACCATATAACACCATATAAATGTAAACTATTATTTAGTTTAAAATATTTTTTGACTACAACTAGATCTATTCATTAGTATAAAGAACTCCAAGTAAGTAAACTTCCGCTTCCTACATATGTTGGCAGCAGTTCTACAACTTTTAGTCTTAGAAATTTCCTTGGGGCAATGAGAAACTAAGCATCTTGCCCAGGTTCATATAGCCAATGCATATGAGAACTAGGACAACAGGGCAGGTCACTCAGTCTCCACTGGCTGCTCTCTGGCCATTACATCATACTGACTCTAAAACTATTTTTGTTGCTGTTCAGTTGTATGGACTACCTATGATAAATGTGTGGGAAACCATGATAAAGATCACATAAGATAGGTAGGCATGAATGGGTTGTAACCTGTGGCAATGGAATGGATGTCTGCATTGGTAAGATCGCTGAACCACTTAAGGATCAGAGCACTTCTTTGATATTAATAAAACTTTTTGGATAGTTGGCAAATATCCACTTTTTTTGTGTGTTGTAGACACAAATTTAACTCTGTTACTTTGTTGAAATACGCCTTATATTAAGCTGGCTACGAGTTGGCTTGCTGACTTGCAAAAGGATTATCAAACATATTTCCCAGAGGTGTCTTAAGACTTAATTAATGCTTGTAAATTGAAAGCAGTTACCCTGTGTGACAGGAAATTTAGAGAAAACACATTCGGCTGTAGGTATGTGGTATATTGCACACTATGCCTTCAATTACAGGCAGAAAATGCATCCTATTGAAAGCACAGCTCCCACGGGGAGAGTATAAAATGAAATGAAAACAGTTCAGGGTATTTCTTCTTTGTATTGTCTCACCAGAGGCAATTTGCAGTGTCCCACATCTTTGAATCTCCTTAAATTCACTTTAAAGTAACAAACTTTATTGTACACTATATAAAAAGTTATAGAAAGTTCCTTTAAGCAACAAGAGGGGGTGTAGCCAGGAAGTGATGGATGGGCACCCAAATATGAGTTCTGGGAGAAGGAAAAGATCATTCCAAAATTGAAGAAAGATCATGATGTCAGAGAGGGTAGATATATTGGTTGGTTTTGTTTGAGGTACTTTTCGGTATGTTTAATCTTTATAATATGAAAATTTCTCTGAGCAGAAGAAGCAATAGCTATGTGTTTGAAAATCACCGCAACATAGAGGCAAAAGACATCAGTAAAACAAAAAAAAAGGGAGAAGATCGAGGAAGAATTAGTGGCAAAAATGACATGAACTTCATTTAAAAATATTGATGCTGTCTGCTTTTACATCTTTGTCATTTCTGGACATTGGTCCCACCTCAACCTCAATAGGTTGGAGCCAGGTAATGACAGGTTATACATTCCAAACAGAGAAAATTTCATTTGATCTTAGAGGCAAAGAAAACTGATGAAATTTATGTCATGGGGAGCGACATCGTTGGAACTATCTTTTGTGTATATCATATTGGTAACTGTGTGGAAGATGGGTTGTAGGGGAGAAGAGATTTTAAGCAAAGAGACCATTCAAAATACTGTTTCAATAAGTTATACAAGAGGTAGTAAGACCAGAATTAGGATAATGACTGTGTGAGTGGAGAGATGGGGATCAGTTCAAGAAATGCCATGCAGGTAAAATTGACAAGACTAGACAATTGGTTGGACATGTGTAGCAAGGGAAGTTAAGTAGTCTAGTATGGCTCTGAGTTTGTGAAACCATGCAATAAGGACATTTGGAAGAAGATGGGAAGAGGGACAAAGATGTTGAATTCTATTTTGAATATATGGGATCTCCAGTTGGAAATTTGCAAGAGGCAGTTAGTGACACAGAATTCAAACTTAAAAGAAAGAGACTAGGGCTGGATATATAGATTTGGGAGTCATCCTCATTGGAATAGTTGTAACCTATCTCAAAATACTATTGAGGGACAATGGAATCAATGCAGAATACTTTTTAGCAATAAAAGTGCTATTTAAGTGTGAGTTGCTATTATTTTTGATGAAAGTGTTTCATTAGCCTTTAAAAGCTACATAAATATAAAAGAATTATAGCAGGATAGCCACATGTCCCAGAATATTTCTATCTGAACTCCACTGAAAAAAATGAGAATGAAATTATCTTCATGTGGCTTTTAAAGTCTTATGAAGATGATCATCCTATTCCTA